>OZ024817.1:99364105-100770557 GCA_964017055.1 Chloromyia formosa
TGACAATGGATACATAAAATGCGTCAAGTTGGCTGATTTACCTTGACAGCATCTCCAAGTATGGTTTACATTTTAGAAAACGAAAACCATCCAGGATGAAGTTAATTTTGAGTAATTTTTGTTTTTGTATCCTAGACTCTTTTTTTTCAGTCATCTACTTTCCCTAAATCGTGTGCGTATCCGTCGATATGTAACTATGTAATTGAGTTATTAAGAAACGTTTTATGCCAAATTTGATCAACCTCTCTTAAAAGGTTTTTCATGTCATCATGTGCAAGATACATTCTTTTGCTACTCATATTACGCGTGCAGAGCAAATGCTTCCGCATTTTTTCGCACTTGATGCAAGTGAAGATGTTTCATATGCATACGTGGACACTATGTGGGTTTTTTGTTATGTCCAATACGAAACGGGCTAAGATTCAAGAATGCCTTAATATTTTTTCTCCAAGTTCCTTGAAGCACAGCCGTTCATAATACGATTATGTACGTATATACGACATATAAGGTTTATTGTTACGCGCATATGATGCACTGAAAGTGACTCTTTTAGATTGTTGCAAAACCTGCCCTTTTTTCAGGGCGTTAAATGACGACCATGAGGCAAGAGTGTAAAATAAAACCACCACATTTTTTTCCACTTGGCTGTGTAGAAAGGAGAGAGTTGCTGGAAAAAATGACTCAGATTTTGTGGAATATTTTACAGTCTGTGCCAGAAAATTGTAAATTTAAAAGAACACCGAGATTATTCGGTTCAAAACATGGTAAACATACATGGTAGAGGCGATATCTTCGCTTGAACTGATGATTTTAACTTTACAAACTAGATTTCTACATACTTACGAGTATCAGTCTATGTGTCCTCCAGAAGACTATCCTTTCGCAGATGTTGATTAGCTTCTCCGAGGTTTGGGTGAGAGTCCATGTCTCACTTCCACGGCACAACACAGGCTTGATTATTGTTTTGTAGACTTTCAGGTTAGCTTTCCTAGGTATGCAGCTTGCTTTTAATACAGGGAGCATCGAGTAGAAGCTTCGCCTTGTAAGTTACAATAGATCTGACGTATGATTTCGAGAGTTTCGTCACCATTCTCTGCTTCCAAGGTGAATGAGTTTGTCTACCGTTTCTATGACGTGGTTGTCTAGTTTATGGCCAAAAAAACCGAATTTAAAAAAAACTAGGGTATAAAAACAAAAAAAGGTAGACTGAGGAGTATAAAAATAGTGGGGATCGATGCTCCTAGGCCCACTTTTGCGGGATTGGGTGAGCGCTTTAGTTTTTTTTCTAGATTGATGTGTAGACCAACTTCCTATGCTGCTTGATCAAGGGAGTACAATGTTTTTTTTTGCAGTAACCGGTGACGTTGGCGGAATGTTGTGTTTTTTCACCGGCAGCTTTCGTCACATGCTATGTTGAATACCTGGGGGCCAATCCATCTCCCTGCTTAACTGCGATGCCCGTATCAAAGGCGTCCGTCAAACTGTTGTTAATTCCGATCTGTGCTGGTCATTGAACATCGTCATCTTGGTAAGCCGTACTAATTTTGCGGTATTCCAAACTCTATCTTATACAGTACACTCGGTCGACTCGGTCGTTTGCCTGATTGAAGTCAATAAATATGTGGTGTACATCGGTGTTGAACTCGTAACATTTTTCAAGCACTTGACCGTGAAAAGTTGATCAGTGGTTGATCTTCCTGCCTCCTTGATATTCCCCGATTATCTGTTCAGTGTACGGTTTGATCCATGTCTTCAAGATTTTTCAGAAGATCCTTTAGGACAGGAGAGTTTTGATATGCCTCTCAAGTTTTTACAGTCTACTTTATCCCCTTCTTTATTTATTGGAGATTATACTTCTTCGCCATAGGCATTGTTTCTTCCAGCCAAATGCCTCGAATGAGCGAGAGTATTGCATTTTTGACGGGCTCTCTGCCGTTTTTTACATGTTCTGCTGGTATTTCGTCGATGTCAGACGCTTTGTTCTTTTTCAGTGGGTTGATGATTTCTGATTAAGCGTAATCCCATGAACAGATCCCAACCAAATTTTTATGTAAACATACCCCTTTATTCATATTTAATATATACTTTACAGAAAAACGCTCTGTATATCTATATAATTCGCAAAAAGAATCAAATTTTGGACCTTGGCTTAAGCTTTCGAGAAAAGGATACCGAAAAATGGCAATTTTCCCCATACGTATGATCAATGCAAATTCGTCTTACAGCTGATATTGGGCCCCAGTCTTTCATTTATACGGTGCGGCGCTCTGATCAACAATACAGAGCACAACTGCGGTAGCAGAAATGTGTATTGACAACATTTTTTGTTGGTAGCTTGCTTTAGATAAAATCTATCAGAAGAGAAAGTGCACAACTGGTGTCCGCAATACGCATTTACGAATGCAATGTCTTAGAAAGAATTAACCATTTTCTTTTCGTTCTATTTCATTTATATTTTCATTTATATTTCTTCCTATTTTTTTTACCAAAATGGACTATCTCCCGAAATTATGGATGAAAATGAGTGGAGTCAGTTGAACGAAGCCGTCTCATTCTTAAGTTTCGAACAACACCACTCCAGGGGCCATCTTTGTACGTATCAAAAAATTTCAAAAATAGTCAAACCTTTGCATAATTTTAAGCCAACTTAATTTATTTGAAAGATCAATTCTCTCATCAGTCCAAAATTGTTCCATAATCCGCTATTCAAGGTAAGATGGGCCAACATTTTTTTTTATAAACAGAAACACACGTCTATGAATAAACTTAACCAAAAATATTTAAACACTTGAGTCGATTTGTTATTTATACACATTCCAGCCAAAACCAAATAGAGCGCACAGCAAGTTTGCAGGATTGAAAATATCTGGAAAAATAAAATCTGTGCGTAGTTTATTATGAAAAAAATTAATTGACAGAAAGGTAAGAGAGTGGTCAAACTATGAAATCTGCAGGCAACTATCAGGAGAATCAGGAACATGCACTTGCACTAAAACATGATTCATGGGTTTACTTTAAGGGAACTCAAGCCCCAAAATTGGGAAAATTCATTGAAAGATTATTTAGAATTTTTCTTTCGGCCAACGGATGTTAGAGTTAATAAAACACTGACGAAATTTGGGACGCCTAGTGTGAAGCTGTAGGATTATTTTCGATAAAAATGTTCCTTCCCAGTTTTTGTGGCGTGTATGCTGGGCGTTTTACAAGGGGCTTTCTTGCATTGCAATAGTCCGGATGGCGCAACGGTTAGCACGTTCGCCTTCAACGCACTGGGCCCCGGTTCGATTCCGGGGATTTACGTGTCGGACTATGAGCCCACTCAGCTGTTAAATGAGTACCCATTACGGGGTAAATAACTCGGTTGAGCGTGTTGCTGATCACATACCTCTGCACAAAAACCGTCACGATCTAGAAAATGAGATGATGCTAACTCATCTCGAGGCCGTGGTTCAAATTGGACTGTTGCGCCAGTTATTTATTTATTTATTTCTTGCATTGCATTTCTAAAAGAGCTTGAGAATGTTGGAACCAATCGGATATTTAAGAAAATGATGATCAATTTGAAAAAAAAAAAAATCAAATTCTACTAATTCGGAATCAGGAAGGAGGAAATAATTTGAACTGAGCAAAAATATATGAACGTATAAATATTTTGGAAAGACAAAAAAGTTGAATGAAAACCCAACAAAAAGCTCGGATACCTATTTTGGGTGGGCGTATCGGTAGGCGAAAATTGTAAATTAGCAATCAAGTATTTCACCTACCAGCAGTGCTCCGCAGTATTAATAATCAAATAGCCCTCGTGTTTACTTATGTTAAATTGGTCATATATGTACCTATACATACCCACCGTAAATTAAAAAAAAAATAGCGACATCCTATTATAATGCCTATTTGATTTTACAATTAGATCCATTTCCTTGGAAATGTTTTCCCAATTTGAATTCAACATTCAAATTATTTATTTAAATTTTTGTATTCGCTTGAGCGACCGGGATTCGATGTTTGGTCATTGTGCTTCAGCATCCATCGCTGTACCGCATACGCCACGGAGACTAATGTGGAATGGCTTCCAAATAATGCTTTATATGCGAAAAGCTCCTGCAAATAAAACCTGGCCAACTACGTTCAGTACGTACCTAGGTTGCTTAAATCATGAAAATTGTAGCCCCCGAATGACTAACTAAGTTGGGTTCGTACCTGGGTTGAAAAATGAAATGAAAATTGTAGCCCCCGCAACATGGTTATAGCATTAAACAATTATAGATCTCTGAATAATCCAATGGGCTCAGCGAAACTGGTGCGATGGCTATTTAGCATGGCTATTTTGGAGAGTACCCGTTACCGGGGTACGGTTGTTTTTTGGTGGGTAATGTCTTCCAAATAATGCTTTATATGCGAACCCAGCAAAAAAAGCCAGATGCCAACATTGGTTGGTGAAAATTTAAAATCATATCCCTCCGCATGGAAGGTATGAAATTTTATGAAGAGAGAAAATTAAATAAGGTCAGGGTACCCAGCAAAAAATCGCACTCCCCAGGTATAGCCGCAATGTTATTAACCAAGTAGACCCTCTGTTTACCATGGCTAATGTCGCGATTTCCAATGCAATAAAATATATTCTCATTATTTCTTCTGGTTCAATTTTTTGCTAGAACATAGCTACGCTCTACTCATTTTGTTCAGAATTCGATCTCCCAATTCTCGAAGATTTGCCGGACTTACAACCGTTTCCTAATTCTTCTTGCCTTCTTCTCTGTTATGCTATTAATAACGACTACGTCATCTAAAGATATGCTACGCCATTCGATGGTAGGGAGACACATCATAATATGTCCCGATACCACTCAGGTATTTTTCTCATTTATTAGCCATGTCATCCACGGTGGGATATGGCTTCCGAAAGTGTCGCCTCCATTCACACAGCCGTTTCCAAATCCGCACGCCGAGTGCTGTCTTCTCGCACTGAGTCCTCTCAGCGCGTGGCGTCACGCTAGCACCCCCACTTTTTTATACAACCGACCCCAAATTCAATGTCAAATAAAACGGGTAATTGCTAATTTGCTTTACTCGGAAATTTGTTGTTCCTGCCCCTGCCAGGATTCCAGATTATATGTGGGAAGGACACATTTGGACACACATTTGGACACTACTGACAGCACTGGCCTTAGCTATTTTAGCGCCCTGTTAAACTAATAGGAAATCGCTTGTAACATTTTAGTATACTCCTGGAAAACGTATATTAAGACATACTATATGTATACAGTATGTCCCGCTTGTTCACGTTCCTCTTTATTTATGGAAAGGCCGGCGGAAATAGTCGAAAAGACTATGCGACTATGTCTAAAAATACATGTGTCAAAGCAGCCTAACACGTAGTTTGATGCGTGGTCTAATGCGTAGTCTAATGGCTCTAATGGAATTACATATAAACAATTATTAATTTGATGTGGAAATCATTTAAACGTTTGCGAAATTTATTTTCCGTAATTATACGGAAAACGATTTATTTGATTCGCAAATTTAAAATATGTACTTGAAAAGCATTTCCAATTTCAGGTAATGCTTGTTTTTCGAAACACACTATTCGCCACAAAAAAAAAAAAAAAATGGGTGGGCACACAAAAGTGTTAAACTGTAAAATATATACATCAATTATATGTTCATGAAGGGCTTAATGAAGTTACCTAAAGTGCAAAAAATATATTATGACATTATGGAGGCATTGAACTTGTGGCATGTCAGAAAAGGGGAGCAAACACTAAATACTCGTATGTAAAGGGCTATGTGTGAAAAATTGCAATAGCACGTTAGGTATAGCTGTAGATATAGATACGCAGATTTGATAATGTTGAAGAATCGTGGCATAAGATATGAAATAATGTGATATTATTGGGGTTATGCAAAGAAAACAAAAACAACTTAATTAAACCTTTGTTCGATGAAAGACTGATCTTATATAGCGATTCGTTCTTGGTTGGGATTTTCGCAGGGCCGTATGCAGCGGTGTTGTCAGGATCAGGGTTGAGAAAAATCATAATTTCTGAATAAATGTCTTCCTGCGTAAATATAATGAGCTTTAATGAATCTAAAAAAAATCATTGCGGCGTGGCGTTCCATATCCTCAAGAAAGATGGCAAACTACAGCACTACCCATACTGTGACTGTGCTCGACAAATACATAAAAATACATACATACAAACATACAAATATGTACATAGCCAACCGCTGCGGCACGGAAGTTGCCAGGTCAAAGTCAGACTTGGACCCTTATAAATCTACTAGGGCTGGGTTAGGTAAACGGGCTGCCGTAATATCTCACAGCACACAAATAATAAATGGACAAATACATAAATGGACTACATAGCCAACCGCTGCGGCGCGGAAGTTGCCAGGTCAAAGTCAGACTTGGACCCTTATAAATCTACTAGGGCTGGGTTAGGTAAACGGGCTGCCGTAATATCTCACAGCACACATAGTCCACAATTGAGTCCGTTGTGATACCATCAAGAATACGTCATTAACCTAGATCTCAAAAGCATCCTGTACTAGCGATGCAGCGATTCAACTGTATTACACAGTAAAAAATTGTAGGTGCATTTTTACACCAACGGCTGGATAATGGACTTTTTCCATCCACTTGGGAAATTTTTACCCCAGAAATTGACTGTGCAAGTGGTGTTTTCAAAATGATTGCTCTGCTTGGTGAATTTCATTCCCTGATAGTGTAAACGTAAAAAAGGGAAATAACCTGATGCAAAATATCCAATCGGTTTTAAGACTGACACCAATCAGATACAAGTGAGTGCATGTTTCATCTTGTTTTTGACTAATGAATCCAATGGGTGTTTGCATTTGACGCATTTATCCAAACGGTGTCAAAATTACACCGATTGAAGGAAAAAATGAGAACTCGCTCAAACAAGTCCGCGAAACGTTTGCCAAAGTTAGTATTTCCACAATAATCATTGATCAGTGCAATCATTTTTAGAGAGTGGAATAATTTTTATAAATACTCGTAAAATGAAGAAAGTGATTAGAGTGAAATATAACAATTTAGAAAAGTTTGTTTTGGTGGACAGTGAAAATGAAAATATAAGTTTTATTGACTTTTTAAGTGCTTGTGCTTAAGTGCGTGCTTAAGTGCTTATAGAATTAAGAGTTTAAATTCAATAATTATTCAAAATATATCCGTTTATAAAACCAAAGAGCTTTTGGAAGCTACTTATACTTATGGAGATGATTTTTTTTACGTAATTCCTACAAAGTTGATTTTTGAATAAATAAATCGAGTGTTTATGAATATAACAAATTTGTTTTTCTATATAGGTTACTATTATTTTGTGCAGTAAAGGTATGCAGTATCAATTCACCGATTATGCATGCATATCACCATCCATGTGGTAAATATTAACCATAAGGATATTATTATATTACACCGATTAAACAAAAACAGTGGAGCGATTCTCCGTCTGGATAACTTGCTTCTAAACGCAAATGGATAATATTTCATCCCTCCAGGATATTTTAAAATTCACCTAGTGGTGTAAAAATTAAATTCACCATGGAAGGTATTTCCACTACACCGATAAAAAACGGACTTAATGGCACACCGATTAGGTGTATTTTCAGTATGATTTTTGTTACTGTGTATGCTCATATCCTAAAGGTCCTCCAGATCCTGTAAAAACCAAGAACCCAGAAATTTTCTACGCCTCTCCGCCAAGGCCGGACAGCTACACAGAAGGTGAAGAACGCTCTCCTCCTCATCCACGTCCTCACAACTTCTGCACTTCTCGTTGTGAGGAATACGGAGCCTCCAGGCGGGTTCACCGATAGGACAGTGCCCTGCCAATATGTTTCCTGTTCATCAATCTTTACCCTTTCAGAAATGGTTAACTCCAATTCGCTCTAGGAAAAACGATAAACAATATTCAAGTATGCAGGTTGGTTATGTGCATTTTTTGAGAAGATTTCAAAATTTCATTATTTTTAGTTTTCTGTGTTAGTCTGAAGCCATCTTTCCGTAAGTTTTCATATTTCTAAGTGTAACGGTCTCGAAATGCAAGTGGGGTGGGACTAATTATGATCTTTTTGCCCTTTTTTCAAATTTAATGAAAATGATTTCCCACTTGCCTATAACAGATGAAAAAGAATTTCGATTTTCATTTCCCCTCTATGGGGACCTCCCCTTAAAGTCAGCCTATAACGACGCAACGCATTCTCGGACGAATTATAATAATCCTACATATTCCCACAAAATTTCATGTAGCCGTATGTGAGATATTCTATCGACAGACGGCCAGACCGACATATTACCGATTTTATAAGGGTTTTGTTTTTACTACAAAACCCTAAAAATCGGCGACGGTTGCTTTCCTTCCCCGTTTTTTTTTTTATTTTGCCGGACGAGGGTAGTACTCGTGTGTTCAGGAATTCCCTGGAATAGGTTGGATTTGCAATCGGCGACACAAATTCGAAATCAAAAACTATTGGTGTCAGGTTTCAAAGATAAGGTCAGACAATTTCTGTGCACTTATTTCACATACCCCACGTACGATCTATCGCCGTGAGCCATATGGCGCTCCGATAGCATTCACCATTTACCAGACAACATTTATCGATTATTCGTCAACATTGATGCGACATTGAAACCATATCAATATCAAAAAAGGGCCCAGGCATTGTACCTCAACATGTTTTGATTGACAGGTTTGATCAAAGTTTAAGGTCAAAATCCCTCGCGATGAATTGAAGCGATAAGGAGCCTTACTAGGTACGATGTATGAATGACGATATAAGAAAAACAACTATCAATCCATATCTATCGACATTTGTTGCGGATTAACAGTATCTCTTGTAAATTGAAAATTCTTCGCTATCAACAACACATAGTACTCGATTTTCAGGAAATGTGAGCCACCGGGATTAATGATCCCTCTTCCTGGTGAAATGTGCCTTTCGATATTGTCGGCCCCCTCTCCGAATGGAAAGATATATAGTTCAATCCGATTAATATACACACACCGGGTCGGGTAGTAGAGGAAAGAGATACGGATAAAAATAAATTTTCCAAAGAGGGTGTTGTACACTCTATTAAAATCGAAATATGATGAACAGTAGGCCCATTTTTTCGCCACGTTATAGTGTTTAATAATTATGGTTTACGAGGATTAGAAAGTATGTATACAGCAGTATCTTACCTTCCGGGGTGAATTAGTTGGGAGAAAGTTTCCCTTTCGGGTTGAACAAAATGCCGCCTTTGTTCTTTAATTGGCTTTTAACCGCACTGTTAGTTGTTTTGCATTTAAAGGGGTTTTGCTTTTTTTTATTCTCAGCTGGAGGTTGCAATGAATTCAGGGGGTGACGAAAAATTTTGTTTATGGACCTCTTTCTTCGTTTTGATAGGAAATCCGGAACGCATGCGAAAATAACATAAATCTTACACGCTATAATAGAAGAAAAATAAAATATATAGTAGAATGGGATCCGACGGAAATCAACTCAATTTCGATGTTGTGGCGCGAGATGGGTGTTAATACAATGATCGTGAATTTTCGAAAAATTTATTATGTGATAAAAGCTGGTCATTAGGTGTGTAAAGACGTACTATTTTATCGAACATTTTCTTTGGGCCGTGGTTGAAAAATGTATATTTTAAATGGAACCGGTAATAAGGAAAAATAAATGGGTGAGAATATGGATGCGAGCGATGTGGGGAAAACTATTACGTGTTAAACTGGAATATGAAATATATTTATTGAAAAATATTGAGAGAAATTTGTCAGGTATACAATAAAACATTCTTCTTAGATTCTTAAAAAAAACCAAACGACAGGACATGCAACGAATTGACGATGACCGCATTTTTAAGAAAATATTCAATGGACGACGCGTCGGTGGAGCAAGGCAAGGAAGACCGAGAGCTCGTTAGACGAGGACGTCGAACAACTGCTGGGCGTTCAAAATTGGAGGACGCGGCGGTCACTTGATGATGATCCAGGTGGCCAGGGCTCGACTTAGGGCTGTTGTGCAATGATGATGATTATGAAACAAACACTTCCTCAAACTTCTCATCAATTGACGAATAATAAACAGCTGGTAAAAGCTTCTAAAGGGGACTACAGACCTTTAGTTTACAATACGCATGAGTAAACCACCTCTGTTTCAAATATGACAAGTTTTCAAACAAAAAAAATTAATTTAATTATTTTATTGTGTCAATGAAAAGATAATATGAAATTGCTCTATGTCCACGACCCTGAATTTTATCACAGATCTTTTGATCGGCAGCATTACTATGACTTATTTGACCTATCTTTATCTGCCCTGAGATACTACAATACAAAGGTTTACATTTAGCAGCAACGCTTCTTCAGCAAATGCCTACATCACATACCACAAATACATACTTTTCTTCAACTCATCGGTAAGTTTTAGATAATATTTAAACGAAGAGTTTATTGAGTTTACAAGAACGGTACGTCATAAAAGAATAAAACTTAATTTACATGCAAATAACCATAAAAAATGATGAAACGGCACCAGAAACTCGAAATTATCAAAATTAGTGTATAATAACACGAGTGTAACAAATATAAAGTGACTGATAGCACTAGCAAATAACTAAACAAGATGTACCTCATGGGCATCACCGGCTCTAGGAAATCTGCATTGGTCAGGGATGAGTTTAACATTTGAAAAATAAATGCGAATTTATCCTTAATTCTGGTACGTAGATCGTGTCTTGTTGAACATCAGATTGAACATTTGTTGGCAGCATATCTATGTACATTGAATGCAAATTCACTTGGAAAAAAATAATAATAATTAGATTATGTATTACTTTTAAATTCCTGAATAATGGAAGATGGCGAACTTTCAGCCGTCTTAAGGTTAGGTAAATCCGTTGATACAGCGTTGCATTCTATCGTGGGCTATATTGAGAAGTCCTTGAGTTGTAAGGAGTTTACCATGGTAGTGTTTCTAGATTCTAGATATAGAGGGAGCCTTCAACAACGTTAGACCAGCTACAATCATTGATGCACTGTCGTCTCTCGGAGTGGACGACTCTCTCTGTAAGCTCATTAACCTGATGTTAACATCTAGGGTTATTTGCACTGAGTTGGGCGTATCGTCCGCTCGTAGATACGTTAATAGGGGCACCCCGCAGGGTGGTGTTCTCTCCCCCCTCTTATGGAATGTTGTGATAAATGAACTTCTCCTGGATCTGGAGGCGCTGGGATGCAAGGTGACTGCCTACGCGGACGACGTTGCTATCGCCATCTCGGGTAAGTTCCCCACCACTCTTAGTGAGGTATTACAGAATGCACTCTCTACCTATATTTTAACAAATTGGGCCACAAAATGTGGCGTTAAAGTTAATCCGCTAAAGACGGAACTTGTCCTATTTTCAAGAATGCATAGGACACCAACAACAGAACCTCCGGTATTGGAGGGAGAGAAATTGGTCTTCATAGACAAGGCTAAGTTCCTGGGGTTGATACTTGACAGGAAGCTAAGTTGGAAGCCTAACATTCAGGAGCGTGTTAATAAGGCAAATATCGCACTCTACTGTTGTAAGAACGCCATCGGAAAAAGGTGGGGCCTGCAACCGAAGGTTGTGCATTGGCTCTATGTGGCGGTTATTCGCCCCATACTTTTGCACGGCATTATTGTGTGGTGGAACGCACTTAGAACTGCAGTAAATCGTAGATAAATGGAAAAAGTTCAAAGATCAGCTAGTTTGGCAATCAGCGGGGCTCTCAGAACGACCCCTTCTGATGCCATGAATATATTGCTCAACCTGCTCCCGCTAGATATTTTTGGCGAACAGGTAGCTGCACGCACGGCCATTCGTCTTCGCGATGCAGGACAATGGTTAGCTCTGAACTGTGGGCACTCGACGATTTTAAATAATCGTGATATCCCTGCAAGGACGGACCATGTCTCATCAAAACTTATGTTCAATACGTCCTTCAAAAGTCTCATCCCATTACATACACAATGGATTGAAGACTTTCTTCCGACAACAGATACGATACATATCTACACAGATGGGTCTAAGAATGACAATGGCGTAGGAGCTGGCATTTATTCCGAATGTCTGAATCTAAGCCTATCGGTTCGACTACCCGACTACTGTCTGGCTGGGACGCTACCATCATGACGTCTCTGTGAGGAACATCATTATTTTAACAGACAGTCCAGCCGCGATTAGAGCTCTGGAATCCGTACGTATAACCACAAGGATAGTGTTGGAGTGCCGCGAATCTCTCACAGAGATAAGTGATATCTTTGATATTGTCTTGTGCTGGATTCCGGGTCACAGTGGTTTCGTTGGCAACTGCCGAGCTGACGAACTTGCTAGAAGAGGGACCTCGGAAGACTCCGAACGTACTCTCTGCAATGTTGAGATGCCTTTTGATGCATGTAAGCATAGCATAATGCAGGCCGCGATAAGTATCACTAACGCGAGATGGCTAAGTGGCAGTACTTGTTATAAGACAAAGCTGATATGGCCCAGGTTGGATATGAATCGTTCCGCTAAGCTATTGTCGCTGAAAAGGCATCACATTGGTACGGTCGTGGGAATCATAACTGGGCACTGTTCAATTCGAGAGCACGCCAGGAGGCTTAGACTTCCGCATAACGACTTATGTAGAAGCTGCGGGGATGAGGAGGTAGAGGAGAGTACTTTCCACCTTCTCTGTGAATGCCCGGGCCTGGAAAGTATTAGGAGGGCTACTCTTGGGGCCTACTACTTTGCCGACCTGGGTGACTTGCAGGACGTCGATGTTGGCCAGCTCCAACGTTTTGTTGTGGGCTCGGGCTGGTTCGAAGTTTAGAATGGGTCTGGACTACTTATCCCGTTGGGCACCACAACGGACCCTGATGCGGTCTATGTGTGCTGTGGGCAATCATAGCAACCCTTTAACCTAACCTAACCTAAGGTTAGGTTGAATGCAAAAGGACGTTTGGGAAATCTTACCCCACCCGCCCTACTCCCCAGACATCGCTCCTTCCGACTACCATCTGTTTCGTTCCATGGCGCTCGGCCTGGCTTATCAGAAATTTCGTTCGTACGAGGAAGCCAAAAAATGGATCCAATCATGAATCGCGTCGAAAGACGATTCCTTTTTCGGAGATGGAATCCGAAAATTGCCGGAGAGATGGGCGAAAGTTGTCGCTAGTGATGGACAGTACTTTGAATAATATATCTGTAAGCTTTTTTAATTAAGCTTTTAATTCCAGGAAAAAAACGGCGGCAGCAAAGTTGTACACCCAATAGTTTTCTTTTTTATTACGGAAGTTCGACCCACAAATCGAAATAAAAGGTAAGGAAGAGTAGTAATCACCAAAGTATTCATGTGAAAATTAATGATTATTATTGTACATCTAGCGTACCTAAGTGCAAGTTAGGATTTCCGTCTCGTAATCAGACGACTGAAATCGTAGAATCTGCCCTCATTTCGATCAATAAATCACCAGTAGGAATCTATTTAATTCATCCATTCATCTCTACGCTAGTCTTTCAATATCTCGTTATGCTCAAATCAATAAGCGAATATTGTTAGATTCCAGATGCATCAGCATCGGGAAAAAAAATAATAATAATAATAAAATGTGAAAGGGCTTGTTAAAGGTACCTTCCTACCAATGCCCTGCACTGTGTGATACCAGTGACCTAACACAGAAACCACTAATCGAATAGTGTTTGATACAAATTGTTAGATACTAGATATTACTCGTAGATAGTCACAGAATGAATGCGTAATAAAGGCCTACAGCTACAAGTCTAATATGATGTCTCGTTACGTACATTCTGATGTTGCCTTTGTAGGCGCACCGCACATTGAAAAATCAGAGCAAGTTGATAATAAAAATCATATCGAGTGCGCCGTCATTATGATACTGCAACTAATAAGCGTACTGAAAAACTTAACACGACTGACAATTATAAACAGTGTACGATCCAGTTATTGGGAAAATGGAAAGGTTAGGCTTGGATCAAACAAACTGTGAGTGTTGAAGTGAGAAGATTGTACGCGTAAGGTGATTGTTGAAAGGTTTATGATTGATGGCCGACATTGGCGCCAATTGGCGTACAAAAATAAACTCATGGTTTTGTCTGAACCTTCAATTATGTTCGAATTGAATTTGATATGTATTGAAAGTAGACCATGGAGTTATATGGAAAGTTTTGGCTGTTCTTTTTTTGACAGTGAAAGTAAGGCTTATGCTTAGATCTTCTTCGATTTTCAACAATCTCCTTCCATTTCAGTAACCTGATATGTTTTCGCCTTCCGTGATCTATATATCTAAAAAAAACTAGTATAACCGTAAATTCCAAGCTAGTGAAGTTCTGTCAAGATATCTTTCATAGCATAGGATCTTTTAATAATCTACATTCCACTGGATCTCTAAGCATTCTGCCATTGAAGGCAACGAATAAGCGGACTAGCTTGCCAAACAAGTTCGCACTCCATTCTGTTGATGGTCGATGACTCCGAGACGACCAAGCCAACAACCGGACAAGCTGACGGTAAACGGACAAGAGACTGGTTGGCGCGAGACTACCATCAATCTGCGACTGATTTTTGACAAATCACTGACATGGACAGAAAAAATTCAAAGGAATTCTGCAATCTCTCTACCCTATCATTAACCCCAGGAAACCGAATAACAAGAACAGGTCGCTCATTTACAACAGACGATACTATCGACGTTACTCTACGGAAGCTAGGCTTTCAGCCAAGCTTTATACACGAACTTAAAGCAACTAGAGGTCTACCAGAATTTTGCGCTGCAGAGGATCATCAAGGCTCCATGGTACATTAAAATGACATACACAGGGACCTTCGGATTGACCCTATCCGAATTATCAGGAGCAACCCTACAACTATTTGAAATTGACGAACACCCTTTAGACCTGATTAAGCATACAGTTGATCGTACACTGAACGATGAACAGGCTGGTTTTCGCAAGGGCTTTTCATGTAGCGACCACATCAACACTCTCCGAACTATTACTAACCAATCCGCAGAGTGGAGATCCCCCTTACACCTCATGTTTATCGATTTTGAGAAGGCGTGTAACGGTTGCAGGAGCGGAAGTAATTGACGCTGCCGTGAAGGCCTGTCAAACATCAAAATGTCAAAACTTCCTACCTAAGTTGGTCAAATGACGCGTGCTGGCTGGCTTGCTCAGTGACGGGAGTGATGGGGTGGGTACACGACCAACTCAGGCCCTACCCGTTGACACTTTAAATGTCACGCGTCTGCCCGAGACAACACGACACTTGGACCGAGAAAAATATCGAGAAAAAGATTATAACATGCTGGACGAAGTGTCACAGCAGAAAATCACAATAGCAACTACACCGAGAGGGATGTCGATCATCACCTCTGGAACTTCCGCGAACCGCGGAGAGCCAAGATGTTGCGGCTCTGGCGCTCGCGTCTCTCCCAACCATGTCTAGGTCGCGCCTCGAATTCCTAGACCCCGAACTAAACTAAACCGAAAAGAGAGAGGGGAGAAGCTCTACATTAGGAGCTTTGGGGACACACGATAACTATTTACCTTCTCATTTTAAATATGAAAATAAAAATAAAGTCAGTACACGGCACAAAACAAAATTTAACTCACCCGCTGTCCGTGAGCTGACTCGATCAGCGCCGCCGTTGAGCTGGGAAGCACCCCCTCACCTCACGCATGCACCCCCACACACACACACACCCTTGCCTCACGCACTCGCAACGCTGTTGTCCGGATAACCTCACAAAACGACAAAAAAATTGCCTTCGTCACTGACACTCGTCTTAATTGTTGCCGCTCGCGACGCGAATCGACTTCTTCATCGACTCGATTCGGTTAAAACGTTTATGAACGGTGCGCGGACGGCCCCTTGAACTTTTTTAATTTTGACGGTGCACGAAAATGTGTAACCACGGCACTTTCTCAAAAGCGAAAAAGCAGAGAAAAATTTCCCCCGAATACGGACGTTCACACAGCGCGTTCGTCTCCACACTCTTCACACGCACAAATTACCGGTCGCGTGACGAAACTTATCCGCATATCGCGCGAGGTCGTTTAAAAGCGATTTTTCAATTCCCGGACGAATGTTGAAGGGTTTTTTTTGCGAAAGAAATTGACGTCCTCACCGAAATCGCCACAACATTACCATCCTCCCCCACACCAACCCCAGAATCTTAGTTCCCGCCAAAAACGCTGTCAGCCACCCCCGCTGTGTCAAAACAATCCCCAGCACGCGTTCCGTTTTGACACAAGCCCCTCCGAAATAGTGCATATCGAAATAGTGCATGCACAATTTCGCATGCATTATTTCGGTGCCCTGCCGGTTCATATCTGACACACATCTGACATTTTGGAATTTGACAACAGAACAAGCGCATTTATCTCGAATCAATTCGAAATACACTAAATATTTCGAATTATGACGAAATAAATGCAATTGTGGAATCCAGTCTGACAAATGCCGAAATGTCAGACGTACATCAGAATTCGTTCATAACAGGCGTTTGACAGCGTTAACCAGGAATACATCGGGAAGGCTCTACGTAGGAGAGGTATGCTAGATAAAATTACCGAAATTTGTGTGTCGGGGCGTGTGGATGATTTTTGCTCATCGGAAGCGTAGTTACAGCAGATGGTGGAGCGGATGCTCATGTACTGTCTCGCATCAATAAGGCTCGGGCAGCCTTTTTCAGTTTGACTCTTTTCTGGCAAAAAAAAACAACATCTCCAGACGTACCAAACTTAGGATCTTCCAAACCACTGTAAAGTTTATGCTTCTTTATGACTATTCAACTTGGAAGGTGACTAAGGCGATAACAACTTGATGGCAAACTTTCTTGAACCAGTGTCCACGGCGCGTGCCACACATTCGCTGGCCGGAGGTCCTTTCTAACGACCACGTCCTGTTCATTACTGCACCTCCATAAAAAGGCGAAAGTGGCAATGGATAGGTCACACACTTCGAAAAGAACCGGAAAACATTGCTAAACAGGTACTTGATTGGAACCGACAGGGAACCGATGCAAGTCGCCGTGTTGGACGACCTAGGAACATTTGGAGAAGATCAGTTAAGGTCGAGGGTAAGTCAATAGGCAAATCGTGGAGTCAGTTGAAGGCGATGGCGGCGAACAGGACGAGGTGGAAAGTTGGCGTGGTTAATGTCCTATGCCCCACAAGGGGGTCCAAAGAAATGAGGCAGTAGCGACTGAATCAGACCCCGCCCACATTACCGATAATTCTAGCTAACCAGCACGCATCACCGCTTGTCACTACGGAGGAGGTTTTGACACTTAGGTGTCCGGAACGGTCTGCACAACCAAATTGACCTTCGTACCTATTTGAGCCCAGCTCAACACTTACATTCGTTACACTGTGCAGGTATACCATAGCGACAACACACGTGCTGTATTTGATGTTTAGTTGACTAATTTGCCTGGATTACATAATTTGCAAACTAAGGTTGTTATTTGAGGTGGCATAGCATCTATTGTTATTTGCAATGACGATTGTCTCTTCTACCTTCAGAACTATTGTTCAAATAACAAATATTTAATCATGTAAAGAGATTATGTTTTTGCAGATTTTTTCTATACCATTTCCATACTCTGAAGTAGTAAATAGTACCTAAGCAGCTATTGTTCAACGAAAGTGATAAATCAGTCTCACGGTAGTTTCTTTTATTTGCACAATAGACTTGTAAAATATTTTGGAAATTCTCTGCATGATTATCGCTAAAAAATCCTACAAAAATTATGAAATATTCTTTGTTTGCTATGACAATTTATGAATTAAGCTAAGACATTTCGAATGACTGTCATGTGAATGGTCGAAAGACGAATGTGTTCTGAGAAAACGAAAAACCTACTGTCTTACTACTATTAGATGCAAAGAGTACTGTACGGAAGGTGTAAAATAAGTAGTTGTATATTTTGCTTACCACAGATGCAGTCGGCCAATGCATGCAGTATAACAAAGATATTGTGCCGGCATTGCATATTGACGTAATTGGATATTAAATAACAGCGGCCGGCGCACTACAGAGATACTTAGATTTATGAATAATTACAAATACAAATAGTGCTTGTCCCATGCGGTATTTCACATGGCGTTTATTCTTAGCCCTCCCAGTGGAGACGAGCATGAGAAGATTCCCTCGCTTACTCATTCAGTTATTTTCACATTTCCACGAAGAAGACCTTCTCTGCAAATGACACTAGCCTATTATTTACAGCGAATTTATAGATGTTTCGCTCTTATTGTTCCGTCTTTACGTTTCATCCGGGCAATGTTGAAATGTTAATTACTTCTGCATTTAATTTGGCAGCTCCTTAGAATGAACCAATCGCCAACTATGGTAGCTAAAAATAAAGTTGTGCGCTGAATGTGTACGAAAGCGGAAAGATAATTTCGTCAACGACGAGTAAATGATTTGATAAAGACAATTATAGTACTATCAGACAATTTAGAACTACGATACATTATCACCGGAATTTTATACTGTATATTCAAAACTAATTTTTCATTTACAACCCACCCTGCTTCTGTTATGTGGACACCTATCGAATGGTTGCCAGACACGATCGAGCTCAACCACGACCGAACTTTCATCGAACCATCAATTTCAATAGAACGGTTGAAATAAGGCATTTTTTTCGGCCCTTCTATTGAAATTCGCGTGGTTCGGTGGTGGCCGCGAACCAAACGGTAGTCCTGTGTGCCGACCATGAGGTCGCACCTTACCATTCTTGAGCAGTTGTAAAAACTCCGCCTTAACGTGGAGTCATGACAATTCGGTGACAGTCTGGGATGATGAGCTACTAATTAGTAACGTGAAGTGTTGACGACTTTGAAATAGTAATATAACACGAGTTTCTGAAATTTCATTGTCCATCCCAAAATATCACAACAGATCTTCGGATACGGCGTCAGACGAAATAGGGGAATACTGACGCCAAAAACCATTTTTTTCCGACTTTCCTGCAATCACCAATTAGTCGAGAGACAGATATCCTAATTCAGATATTTTAATTGAAAGTGAATGATGAATGTTTTGGTTTGTTTGCAAGGTTATGCGCCGCTGTTTGTGCAGAATTGCTTGTATTTTTAGGATGGATGATTTCGGTATGCAGCTGCCGAAAAATAAGATTGTTTTGGTTGAAATCAGTTGAAATTTCGAAAATTTGGTGTTATGGTTGAAGATAAATATAGTGCTAGAGGTGCTAAGACATTCGGTTTTGAAAGTCTACTTTGCAGGAATCTTAATTTGGAATGTGTGCATATAGTAACAATAATTTTTACCAAAGAAATGTCAAAGCTCTAGACTAGACGAATGAGTTTTTTTTTCATAAAAAATGTGAGCATGTCCTTGTCAACCGAGTTCTACAGAAATTTCATATTTTTATTGTCAAGTTTAAATTTTGATACATATTCAGGACATGTTTTTTCAGCAATAATAGGCAGACAGCAGTCTTGGGCAGGGCATATACTAGTGTAACATATGAACGACAGCCGAATTCATAAGCGATCAGACTTACGGAATATAAGACGAAAACGGTTGTGTTATTTTCCTGAATGCTCAGGTCAGCCTATTCACTGTCAAAGAGTGAGAGAGAGAGCAGGCTACATCAAGAGCCAGCACCTTGCTTGGATTGAGCCTTCCTCCGTCTGCGGTCAAGACATCGAAGTCGTACGAAACCAGATTCGCGATCTTCGGTATCTTGGCCGCAAACGGAGGAAGGCTCAATCCAAGCAAGTTGCTGGATCTTGATGTAGCCACCTCTCTCTTTCATAAATAAGAAGTATGTTTTTTTGGCCCGCCAAGCCTTATGAGCACATCATTTGTATTGAAATCTCTACCGAGAGAGATGCACGACATGCTCCCAACGGATTGAAGCACTGAACTAGAGTTCAAGAACAATTATGCAACAACCACAAAGGATATGTAGCTTTATCTTTACATCAACCGATCAACCCGTAAGGTAATGCCTCTTTTTTTGCCCTCTTATATATAACCTGACGAGAAGGTACTGCCTGACTGAGTGAGCATGCGGCCAGATGGAGCATTTCTTATAATTAAGCGATGTGATGACAACTCGTCCTTGTAAAAACCACTCCACGTCAAGAAACCTGGAACAAAAGCCTGGGATTGGACGGATACAATCCAGTCAGCCAAGTCCCGACGTCGGGCTGTCGCGCCACGATGATGATGATGAGTTGACGAAAACTTGCTGCTTTCTGATAACTCTTATGAAAACTTTCCATGTACTGCTTCCATACAAAAGCACAGACAGTACCAGGAAGCGAAACATGCCCAGCTTGGTCTTGATGCTAAGGTAACTGCTTTTCCAGATTTTGTGTGCGCATTTAGCCTGATTGATACGACGAGTGTCCTGTCCTGCTCCCTACCACCATTTTCGGTAAAAATGTTACCCAGGCAGACGAAGTTGCCCACAGGCTACCCATTAATGTAGATGGCAATAGGTGTAGGATTTCATTTTCACAGTGGCAGGCTAAGAACATTAGTATTGTTGGAATTATTCTTCAGCCCAATATTATTTGTCTCTCTCTCGAGATCTAACGCCATTCCGGACAAATCCATGATTTTGTGGGAGAGTAGGCAGTCAAGAAGTTGTAGATAAGATGTTAAACTCCATTGAATTCCCCTGTCTAGTCCAGATAGGTCTGCATTGCATGCAATACATCGGCGATCACTGGGAATAGGATCGGTGAGATGAAGCACGCCTGCCGAACTCCACTGCGAACCGCAAAGTCCCTGGACGTTTTACCTTTATGTTGAACGCGACATTTCGCGCCTTCATAGGTTGTCTCCTTAATATCCAGAAGCTATCAGGAATGAATTGCAGAGACTTAGTTTCCTTAATAAAGACAACAAACTGCGTTCCTGGAATTTTGGTGTCTCAGGTAATTAGATTGCTAACAAGGTGGCTAAGAGAGCATCTACAAAACCGTTTATTGGGCCAGAGCCCTCTTGTGTTATACCTCTTTGCAGGGTTAAAAGCCATTTTAGGGAACGGGGGCGAATAGGTAACAGCGCGTACGGGGAGAATCTCCCTGAGACAGTGTAAGCTGTTCACTCCAGGCCATTCAAGCAAGCGCACCCTAGAACTGTTTAATCTAAGCAGGAACAGGGTAAGAATCATTAGCGGTCTTCTTACAGGGCACTCGACTCCTTTCCCTGAGATGAACGAAACCGCTTCACCTGAACTCAGACAGTTCAGCAGTTTTGTTGGCAGGATTAAACTAGATCGCTAACTTTAAAGCAGCGCTAGACCATGTGGGCTATACCACAATAGACCCCTATTGGTCGCAGTGCCCGTGGGCCCTCCTTATTTCTAGGCAGTGTAAAATGTGTATGCATCATAATAATAGCCTCACACTAGAAAATGTAGGTGCATGCTGACTAAAGCGTGAGTCGATTAAAGGGTAGACCCAGAATAAGTCTCCACTCTAGGCGGCTCGAGCGTACCGTAACATCGTAACAAGAAATGCAGATTCATACTGCGTAAATAAGAGGAATCGACTTGAGAGTTGGTCCAGATTGAACATAATTATTTCTTAGTTGACTGAATGTAGAGAATCACTGTTTATTTCAAAGCTTTGATCCCGCAATTTGCCCCAACCACACGGCGAATAATATTGCTAATATTGATCCAGTCATCCCGATTCATTCTAAAGCTCGGTCCGCTTCTCTCGAACACATCTATTGATATCTATTTATCTGCACATGCAACACTGGAAGATGCCAGCTTCCGAGGTGCACAGTCATGAGAATTCTATGGTACATGATTTCACAAGAAGCCCTTGAAAAATCAAATCACCATATTGTGTTCATGATCAATTACACCAGATCCGCTGAGTCCACTACATCAAGAAGCCTATTCTCTCAGCATAAATCGCGGAACGACTTCGTTCACATTAAACGGACGTCAACAGAAACTCTCCGAGTTATAATTAATTACTACAAATAAAAACATCATCCATAAAAATGTTACCACCTAAATCATCCTTCCGATTATCCATCATTCCAGCTGTATCGGGAGCCACGCACCACCGCACCGGCCGACACAGTATCACGCGCTTCTTCTTCAAATTCGATTACCTCGTGTTATGAAAGCACTCATCAACAATCGTTCCACTAGAGATTTATTAGATCAATAAATTGATCTTTCAAAGGATACACATTCTTAAGTATATAATCGTTTGTTTCAATTTAGATTCCACAGTGAGAATTAACTTTTTTCTTTGTTTGATCTTAGTCAAGTATTATTGAAAAATTTTGGCCCCTTTGAAGTATCCACAAGATATACGTACATAATGTATTTTCAATCGTACGAGGAGAATCAGATGGACATCTTTTTTTTTGGATTTTATTTTTATTTCAGATTCCCTTTACAGCATGTAGTCCCTTGAAATTCCAGGAGCTATTCAGAGTGAGACAATTTTTCATGATGTTAAAGTGTCAAGGATGATGGGGAGTCTGCTAATAGTCTCAGTACGCGCGGTGTCAGGCTGAAAGATTTGTGCACCAGAATGGTAATATTCAGCTAAAGTAAGAAGATCCAATGAATGACAGTATTCCATGGCCACACGAGTCAGATGGTTTCGGTTTGAATAGACTTATATATCTGTTAATAGCAGGGCTTTAATGAAGAAACAAATTGACAGATTAATTGTTGTAAATATGTGTAAATTGATTGTAGTGGAGGAACTTATGTAAATTTGCCTATCAAAGGCTCGAAAAAGTCGTTTCGTGCATATTTCAATCCATCAGGCGGCAATTGTTATTTCTTGTTTAGGGATTTGCATAGATGTCGTGAAAATACAGGGCCAACTCTGAAGTGTGATTGGTTTAGATTGCTGAACGTATCAAGCTGCCAGTCTAGAATTCTAAAAAGGACCCAAGAGAGATTGTGGATATTAATAGCCAAAATAGAGCCAATCAGAATATTTAAGTTATAGTCCCATTAGCGACAAAATGACACTGACACGTCGAGGCAATAAATTCACCTTACACTAAAGGTTTTAAATTTTCCGAAAATGTACAGTAGCATACCAGATGTCACATAAGTCAGATATGTTTTATTAACAGCCTAACAAGAGAGATGTTTTGAAAAGCTTGGCCGCTAACCATAATGGTTACTTGAAAAATATAAACGAACAATACAATGGCTACCCGCAAAAGTTATTTTAGTGTTGATAAAAAAACATGCATACCATTAAATTTACATAAATCTTTTCTAATAATAGTCATTTTCAAAGTGTCCATATCATACACCATGACTGTGGTTAATATACAATTTTGCGTAGGCAAATTATGACACACGCGACATATTCCGGTAAATATTTTCGATTTACAATGAAAGAGGTCGAAACCATGGTAAATTGTGTATGGAAGTTCTTGGCAGATTCACATTGTTGCGGGTTATCTTCACATATGAACTTGTGCCATCAAGAGATCTTAGCGAGAATGTAATCTTAATTTCATGGTGTCTTTTGTACTTATATATGTTTAATCGAAATCTGCCGAATGTGTCATGTGAGACACAATATTTTCATGTATCTAGTTGCTATATACATGAAAATATTGTGTAGGTATCATAAAAGTACGTTCGGCTTTCCACACACAGGTCTGCTCGACATCGAGTCAACTGCGGCTTGAGTGTGATTTGGAATCACAAGATTTTTTCTCGGCTCGATTCAAAATCAGTGCCACTGTAACTCGAAATCAACTTTACTTTAGGGACCCTCTATAATTTGTGGTGCATACACATACACACCCAATTAATCTTGACTAATTTCAAACAAATTCAATGGTGGGGTGTAATAATCTATCTTAAAAGCGACAATGTCATTGAATTTATTTCCCTTTTAAAAAAAGCAGATCAATTGACATTTCGCTTTTCTCCGCTTTAGTAGTCACATTGAGGTAAATTTTCGCTTTAGTACTATTTCTTGAGGGTCAAGAAAGATACCTTAAGAGCGTGGCCCATACAACAGACTGTTGTACCCAGAGCAAGAAAAGCGAGCGTTCAAGATTTTGCGCTACTGAGGATTGCGATCCCTTAGGCGCGGCCGACTTTGACAATATCATTTTTTGATTCATTGTCGATATTTTAAAAATCGAGATTTTGATATGTCGAGATTTTCATCTGTCGAGATTATACAATAATACAGGCGAGATATTTGCAGTCAACTTTTCGAAATCGAGATTTTGTTTATCGAGACTTTAAAAGTCGACGTTTTGTACCCAACCCGTAAAAAAATTAATAACTTTTTTATTTGTGAGTATTTTGTTATATTTTCTTTTTTGCTTCAGACATTGAAGTTGGAAGATTCCAATATGGAACAATATACAACCGCACAGCGAACCAAAATGGTGTCATTAGTTTTGGAAAACGGTCGGTCAGTAATTGCCGCTCAACGTGCATACCGGCAATTTTATGGAGTTCGCAACGTCCAACTGTGCGTGCTATGGTGGCCAAATTTGAGCGGGAACGTTGGAGATGTGAAACGTGAGGCAGACCTCGTTCTGGACGATCGGCCGAAAACATTGAGCTCGTTAGTCAAAGTGTTGCAGAGAACGGTGAAACATCGACACAACAACGTTCAACACAGTGGGACGATGTGATAGATTTTAAAAAAGAACTTGCACCTATACCCCTACAAAATTAACTTGGCCTGGCATTGTATTGTACTTGGAGCACTGAAGGGCTATCCTAAATTGAATGAACGAATCTGATTTTCTCGTTTTCTCCTCCATCTACTTTACTACTTTGCCTTAACCCCTAGCGGGGCATAGCGCGTCAACTACTCCTGCGCGCCATCGTACTCTGTTCTGGGCAATGGGGCGCAACTCCCCAAAAGACTTACCCAGTACCTGACACTCCTTTGCCACAGATCGACGCCATGTGATTCGAGGACCTCCTCTTGGTCGGCCTTGGTTGGAAATGGGGTTCCATTTCATGGCATGCAAAGCAATGCAGTTATCACTCTTCCGCAATGTGTGACCTATCCACTGCCATTTTCGCCTGCGTATCAATTCGTCGATTGGCATCTGACCCGTACGCCGACTTAGCTCTTCATTTGATATTGTTTCGGGCCAGAAAATTCTTAAAATTCGACGAAGACATGAGTTGACGAAAACTTGTAGCTTTCTGGTAACTCCTACGGAAACTTTCCATGTACTGCTCCCATACAAAAGCACTGATAGTACCAGGGAGCGAAACAGGCCCAGCTTGGTCTTGATGCTGAGATAACTGCCCTGCCAGATTTTGGACAGCATGCCGTATGCGCGTTTAGCCTGGTTGATACGACGAGCGATGTCCTGCTCCGTACCACCATTTTCGGCAACAATGCTACCCAGGTAGACGAAGTTGTCCACCTTCTCCACAGGCTGCCCATTAATATTGATGGCAATAGGTGTCGGATTTCTTTTTCGCAACAGCGGGCTAAGAACCTTGGTCTTGATGGTATTAATCTTTAGCCCAACCTTGCTTGCCTCCCTCTCGAGATCTAACGCCATTGCGGACAGATCCATGATTTTGTGGGAGAGTAGGCATATGTCGTCAGCGTAGTCAAGATGTTGTAGATAAGATGTCAAAGTCCATTGAATTCCTCTGTCGAGTCCGGATAGGGCTGCATGCAACACATCGCCGATCACAATGAGGAATAGGGTCGGTGAGAGGATGCACCCCTGCCGAACTCCACTGCGAATCTCAAAGTCCCCCGACACCTTACCTTTATGCAGAACGCGACATTTCGCGCCGTCATAGGTTGCCTTAATAATAGCCACAAGCTTCTCAGGGATGCCTCTCCTGCGCAAGGCCGCCCATATAGAATCCCGGTTCACACTATCGAAAGCCTTTTCGAAATCGATGAAAAGCAAGTGAAGCGGAGAATCATATTCAGCGCATTGCTCGATGATGATTCGCAAGGTGTTAATGTGATCGACACAGGAGAATCCGGATCGAAAGCCAGCCTGCTCTTCATCAATTGTGCTTTCTAAGTGGGCCTTTAGTCTTTCCAGGACGATTTTAGCTATTATCTTGGCAACGGCAGGAAGCACACAAATGCCTCTCCAATTATTACAGTCTGTGAGGCTACCCTTCTTTGGAAGTTTGATGATCAAACCTTCCTTCCACTCAGTGGGAAAGGTCTCTGTATTCCACGCTTTATCAACAAGTGGGAGCAGCAAATCGGCAGTTACGCTTGGCGCTGCTTGATAAAGTTCGGCAGGGATGCCGTCAGGTCCGGCGGGCTTTCCTCGTTTAGTGCAATAATTGCAGTGACTATTTCCTCTTTAGTCGGGGCAGTGGACCGTATACGCACATTTTGATGGTTAGCTAAATTATCTATATGAGGGGGAACTTCACCAGAGGTTACACGGTTCAAGACCGCGGCGAAGTGTTCTTTCCATCGCCTCATTTGATCTTCTTCCAAGATAAGTAGCTTTCCATCACTATCTTTCACCGGATGTTGGCAGGAGTTACGACCACCTGTAAACTCCTTGATGACACCGTATACGGCGTTTAAGTTGTTACTTCTAGCGGCTTCTTCTGCTGACGCTAAAAGAGAATTGGCATAAACTCTTTTATCGCGTCGCACACTACGCTGAACTTCTCGAGCTTTCTGACGGTAAAGGAGTTCGATGCTGCTTCGATTGTCGTCTGATGCTGCAGCCAAACGAACTTTCAGCTCCTTTCTTTCAACAATCCGCTGCCATGAAGCGTCGGACATCCAGGGCTTATTCCGGCAATCCGGGTTTGGGCCAAGGATGGTATTTGCGCTATCAATGTACGCATTTTTTATGGCATCCCAGTTTTCGTTTATGTCACTATCTGGGTGACTAGTTATCTCAGCCGCTTTTTGCGCAAGATGGTCATTATATAGTTGTAAGACAGCTGGATTTTTTAGTCGAGCGGTGTTGAATTTGCGGGGCCTGGATCTTTCGTCGCTGGGGCGGCGCACGGCTGCAATACGCAATCGAACATTAGCGATCATAAGATAATGGTCTCTTCCCATCCCAATATCGGCACCCTTCTTGTTTCGCACGTCCAGGAGGCAACTCTTGAATCTTTTACTAATGGCAAAATGGTCGATCTGATTTTGTGTTCTGCGCCGATCAACAGAGGACCAACTGATTTTGTGGTGGTCCTTATGCTCAAACATAGTACCACCGATGAAGAGACTGTGAAAGTTGCAGAACTCTACAAATCTTTCACCGTTGTCATTACGATCACCAAGACCGTGTCTCTCCATCACATGTCTGAGCCCATAGTTATCAGCGCCAACTTTCGCATTCAAATCACCCATAACCATTATAATGTCACCTTTAGGTGTTCTGCTCTGAACGGCGTTTAGTTCTTCGTAGAAGGAGTCTTTTGCCAAGACATTGTCGGGTTCAGTAGGGGCATAACATTGTATTATTGAGATGTTCCTCATTTTGGTCCGGAACCTGGCGGTCAAGACCCTGTCAGAGACCGGTTCCCAGGATAAGAGACAGTTTCGCGCGGCTCTGGTTAAAAGGAGCCCCACACCTGACTCACGGCGACTACCGGTAGCTTTACCGGAGTACAACATTACAGTGCTGCCCGTTGGAGAGATGAATTCTCCGCTGTTCCACCATCTTATCTCACTAACTCCTAAGATATTTAATTTGTACCTCAGAAATTCACTCTCTAATTGAAGAAATCGTGCGTTCTGGGAACCTTCTGATCCATTGTCGAGGAGAGTACGCACATTCCAGAATCCAATCTTTGTCATTGTACGATAGCTAAAAGTCGTAACCGTTGAGTCAGTCCTTATCCGAGGCATAGTTGACGTTTCGTTAGCATATAAAAATTTCGGATAGTGCAAGTTGCTGGCATACACATCCTGTCCTTTGATTGTCGGTTTTAACGACAGGCCCTCAAAGGGAAAGGCCGTGGTTTTTTTTTTCACACCCCACACCACAGGGGTACCTCAACCAAATCATCGCACCGCCATCACTGGCGGCTTGACGTTGGTTGGCAATGGTCAGTGACCACTGCCGTTCCAGGGGGCGCCCACGCGGAGGACTATGGAAGAGGAGTTTTTGCCCCCCTATACTTTCCCCTTCTGCAAAATATTTACCGTCAACTGTCAATTTTCGGATCTGAATACTTTTCAAAACCGGATTTGAAAAGGATTTAGATCCGCAGGTGAATATCTACAGACATAAAACGGTACATATGTTACAAGAGGGGAAAGCATATGGAGGAGAAATCGAAAAAAGTCAGATTCATGATATACTATATAATGAAAGTTCGCCAAACGCAGCCAATTGCCTTACATTTTATTTCACGCGAAAACCGATCATCACAGCGGTTATGGCTCTCTTTTGAGTGAGAAGAAGTTGTTCCTGTGTATTGTAGAGCGCTGCAGATATATGCAGTCCGAAAATTTCCACTGTCACTTTTTCATAGGAGAGATAAATGCAGGTCAGTACTCGCCTTAAAATTGCAGACATAAATATGTCTAAATACATTAGTAAATAAAAATGAAGCAAATAGTAAGTCTTTGACAATGATTTAGGCTTTAGGGCATGAAGGTGTTTCGCACTTAATTATGTAGGTGTTTAACTTTCAAAACTAGTTCACAAAACAGCTTCAAAAAGTCCAAGGTTCTGTTTATCTGCTGAAAATTGGGTACATGTGCTTGAAAAGGGCATACTCGTATCATGGGATTAACTTTATCTTTTCCTGTTTATGATCCATTGTCTTCTCGAGAGAAAAAAAACCAACACAGCGCCTATTGTTAATTTTGATTGTTTTCGGATTTAAAACTAGACAAATGTAAATAGCGAAAACAACAACGTTTGTCACCTTTCCTACCACTTCCGGGAATTTTGTGTGGTGTCATGTGTTTTCAGGGAAATACCGCTTCTTTCATCTTTTTGGCTTTTCGACAAGTAAATTCTCTTCCTGAAACTCAACCAGAAGATACAGTGTACCGTTATTTTAGATGTAAGCTCGTCTCTATGTGCACACAAAGATACACGCTCTTTTAATTATTAATTCCTCATGATCATGATCTTGCTTAAAATGTTAGACATGACCAAACATTTTTTTTTGTTCCTGAAGCATGATCTATCTACAGCTATGTTACACCTAAACCGAGTGCATGTGCAATCTTTATTCTGGAAAAAGTACTTTCATCTTTAGTACGATATGTATGGGAACATTGGAAAATAGGTATTGAACGTGTTAAAAACGATACCTGTATGCAAGTACATTTATTACATCACACAGAAAATACAACAGATTACACAGGTACATAATGCATACATTACATTCATTGCCAGACTTGCTCGAGTGAATTGTCTGGTTAGTACGTATATCTATTGCATAGGGCCTGTAAAAGGGCTCCGTCGGGAACAGTCACCACCATTGGAGGAAGCGTGCATGATCGTAATCACATGTTCACCTTAAGATACCTATGAAGTTGGTACTTCACGAAGTTGAAACATACTCGTACATCTAAGTGACCTACTTCAAATAGAATGGTCAACACTGAAATTGAAACCTTACGATAAATACTGTGACTGCACCAAAATGTTGATCTTATCGTTCATCTAAATAATTTCTACCACAATTAGGTTACTCGATCTTTTTTCGGTTGAAAAGAATATTTCAATTTCAAATTGATTATACGTAATGTTGACCTTAGGTACGCTGTTTAATGAACGAAGGTATCCGAGTGAATCGAAAAGTCGGACCTAGATCAATTGGATTACGATAAATGTTATCTATGTATCTTACCGGATATTTCGTAATGAATGATACTTGTAACTTACCTGAAAAAAAATAAAAGAAAGAGAATTATTTTAGTTTATACTACATATTTAATATGAAAATAAATACAGTGAAATCTCCAGAATCGGATATATGGCTGACTGATTGCATCTAAAACAGTCACTTGGTGCGTTGGACGGTGAAAATATTACTTTTGTAATGTAAAAGTAGTTTTTATTTTTTTTTTTCGAATTCGACCCATCATTGATCAAAGTAACACATTCCGTGGAACGATTTCACATTAATTTTATGGTATCCTAAAATATTTAGAACGCCATATAATTGGCACATAAAACATCCCAAATTTTAGAAAGCCTGTGCTGCTGTCTTTCCAATCGCTAGACCTGTAGTCTAAGATCGTCTGTCTTTCTTTAGCCAGTTTCCCATTGGCGCACTGCACATTTATTTACATTTTTTTTTAATTAAAAAATCTTTAATTAAAAAGAAATAAACCAATACTATCCGACAATAATCATATAAAATGAAAAGATCGTTAAAGTCACTGGCAAGTGGCAACATCACCTGACTTTGGAACAATAAACCAGATACATTAATTTTAAATCATTTTTTTAAAACGCATAATCCTCAGTTTGATTGTTAATGAGTAACTTTCCCACATAAAACGCGAAAAAATCAATTGAACTTCAAAAATGATGTACGGCCAATATATATATCTGTTCACAAGAATGGTGCTTCCGCTACAAATATACATATATGTATAGCGCCCAATTCAAATAAATATCCTTTTCAGGACCCATAGTGTGTGACCACATGAAATCAACCATAGCATTACCATTAACCACACTCGTAACATAAATGTATCTGCAAATTGATTTATTGCTCTTTTTTTTTGTATTTGATGAAGAGCAAGATTTTAATTCCATCTGGAATGTAATGTAAATTTAAATATGTACGTATATATAGCATAATTGCTTTGCTATACAATAATAATTGCATACAGAAGAGTTGTTGGTTGTACAGAGCTACTCGTACTCGTGCCCTACCCTCCCCCTGTTAATGCGTAATCCGTTTGGAAATTAAATGTTAGTGAAGTGGAAATTTCTCTTTTAAAAAAAGGCCTAGTGTTAATTCGCTAATTGACTTGAAGTCTTGAAGTTTCCACTTTTTTTTCCATTCTTTACGGAATTACTTAAGCTGTGCACAGTCATAAATTTTTTGGTGACAGCTGGATGTGACAAATGTCATCCCTTATGAGGTCGCGTTATGCGACACTTTCGGTAATACCACTTGAAAGTTGACAGTTGAAGTCGATTTTTTGACATGGATATGTCTTATAGCTGGGGGTCATCCTAAAAATCTGTCCGTCACACGAAATGTCTGTTTTTCTACTCGGGGGTCAGAAGAGGAAACAAGCCCATTGAAAATTTTTCTTTTCTGGTTGTGCATGTCGTTTAAGTGAAGTGGTCATTGTGCATGGCTGTTGCTTGTAGATCCGCGCGGGCGGTGCGCTTGCGGGGAACCTGTGTGTACATGTTGGGATGTTGATTTGATAGCGATAAAGGTTGACGTTGTGGACGGCAAGAAATAACATAGTGTACGGGTGAACCGGCGGACTTTCAATGACCTTCAATTTCCGCCAATTCCCATTCATCATTTAATAAAATAGCCCGTGTTGTACTATCTGAATCACTAGGGTCCCAGAAAAGGTAGTAAGTAGTCAGTTCGTTGTATCCAAATGGTTGTGTATTTGCAATGGCGGCGATTTGAGGTCTGACTGGCCCACAATGTGACCCCCACCACACACGCAATAAACGTATCATAAAACAAAATGGCGGATTCGTACTGCGCGAGTTAAAATCTCCCAAGCCCCGAAATAGAGAAATATTCGTCGCAGGATGTTATAGTTCCGGGCAGCTCATCGTGACATGATGTAATTCAGAGGTCTGCAGAAGATCAAATGCCCCCCCCCCCCCCTTCTGCAAAAATTCCAAAATTTTTCTAGTGCATTCTCTTTGTGCGTGTGTTGGAATGTTTTGTTTACTTTCGTTAGTTTCCCTTTCTGTTTGCCGGACACAATCGCATAGAGTCGCACGCGTTACTTGAGAAACGGATTGTGTGTGCCGGACCCGGACTGTTGATTAAAGGGGCGGGATGAGACGGATAGTGTGGGAGCGATTTTGCAATAGATACACAAACACAATACACGTCCGATTGGGAAAAGATGGTGGGAAGCGTGATTGCGATTAGCCATGTCGATAGGCTGCAGTCTGCAAACTGTACCGAACGGGTAGATGGAACAAGTAGATGGAACAGGGTGCACGAGAGGAGGTGAATATTGCACACACGCGATGCAAACGAAAACGAAACGATCCCGCGAGAGAAAGGAGCCCAAGCGGACAGGACAAAGCAAAGCAGAATTTATGACGAGTATCTACACTGCCACCAGATACATGTGTACCTATACATGGATATGTCTTATGCCTACCGAAAGCGTGGGACGTGTTTTTTCGAATGATTTCATCCGGTATAACTATACTGGGATCTTTACAAAACTCACGTAGATATCTTCAACACAACAGGTTCCACGCAGTCGGTAGTCATAGACATATCCATGTTCCGATGTATCTGCATGCAGTGTAGATACTTTGTATCTTTTTTGTTAGAGGACCGTATCAGTTTATCGTTGCGGAATTTGCGTATTGTTGGGTATACATATGTTGATAATGAAAAAGAAAGTACATGGATACTCGTAATAGAGGTATCAAAAATAATTATACGACTTGGTTAGAGAATAAAATCGTCAAAAAAGATAATTGCATATTTATAAAAAAAGGACAGCGTTGCTTTCGACTGCAAAGTGTGTTTAACAATTTGTAGTTGGGGTGCTAGAGAAAGGGTTCTGTTACGGTATAAGTACCGAGGCTAGAACTTTCAATATCGTTTCCTTGTAACGCAGAAATACTGCGAAAATGAGAAGTTGGCAAGTCTCCGGGCAGTGGCGTAGGAATTAAGGTCTTATACTCTTATACAATTGCTTCAATGTTGTCCCTACTTCGAGTTTGAGAAAATAAACACTCCTGACAGCTTCGTAAGTTGAACTGCGCTCCTGGCAGCAGCGCCGTCTTTAACTATTCTAGCTTCCTATTTCAATTGATAGAAAAACTTTATATTAGACATACACAAGATAATCCCCTTCAAAATGTCTCTGCTTTTAAGCGTGCTCTTCTTTGGTGGAAAATCAACACCAAAATCGTCGATTTATTTTCACATAACCAGTACAGACACAAAAACTGAACTAGCCAACAGTCATCCGTCACCAGTCCGATACATCGACACCAGACATTTTCTCTATGGCCTGATTTCTTTTTTCAGCCAATTATCCATGATCAACCAGATGGCGGCAGCGATGTTTTTTGTTTTGATCCTACGTCATTGAACATTCACAGTAGAAAACAGCCGAAAGTATTTCGCGTCCAATGTGGGGTCAGTGTGATTTGATTTAATGAAATGAATGAAATCTGCAATCGACTTGGTGGGCGAAATACCGTTAGTCACAAAAAATTGAAATCTTTTTAGACCGTACTATAAGCAACCTTCAGGTTGCCTTACGGTTTTTTCAATCATACTCGTATTTCTGGGAAAATTTTTCAGAGGAAAAACGTCAACGAAGCCTGAATACACTCACTTCACATGGCGCCCAACATGTATACATATTTGTCCTAACCCCTAGTGGGACATAGCGCGCCAACAATTCCTAACAAAAAGACGTTTCTTTAGCATATTGCAAGCATACACCTCCTGCCCACAACCCTGGTCACACACAGTTGAACACGTTTATGCTACAAGTGGACCGGTCTCTTTAGATTTGTGTGTGGGTATCTCGAGCTATTCGGAGGACATTTGCACCAAGTTCGAGCCCAACTTGTTCGACAGTGCGTGGCCATCCTTAGCCGCATTCTGCGGCAAGTCGGGAAAGATTGTGGCTTCTTCGTATATCCCGTACCACAGGGGGAAGAGAAACGAAAGAACTATTGTCAGAGTAAGATTTGAATTCGCGAAACTGATGTGATGAAATATCAGACTAATGCCTCGATGCACTGAGCTACTTCCCGCCCAATGCGTGATCTATGTATTTTATCTTATCAATGAAAACGAAATGTATAATCGACAGAGTGCGGGGTATCGTTAGTCATAAAACACAAAAGCCCAAAAACCGACAAATATTGTCACTGGTCCATCTTGAGTTGGCTTTACTGACCGCAGCCAACTTCATTCTAAATTTGAAGAAACATAGCGGCATAGCAGTTTTGCTGCTGATCTCCGATTTCCGGAAAAGTCACTATGGCTAGGTATCTACCCATCTCCATAAGGTATGTTCGGCACTCAGCTATATTTTTAGACTTACAAAACAATGACTCGAGGTATTTAAATGCAGCCCAACTGTCCGTAAAAATAGTGATCTCTTGAGACTTTCCTTCAAGTGGCTTGAGAAAAATTCTCATACACCTGTTCAAGTATGCTTTAACTACAAGATTGATCAAGCAAACTTTTAAAATACGCTTGAACGTCTGTAGCGGCACAAATATAACGTTGTATCAGGGGTCTGGTAGCTCCGTGCGTTATAAACTATTCACACGGAGATACTCAACTCTCTGATACTCGACTACTGAAATGCGGAGACTGGGAGATTGTAGTCGCCCGCTATCTTCACTCGGCCACGACTGAATTTGCGAGTTTCCCATCAACATACATACTTATTTCCCTGCGGATTCGCAGTGCGCTTTGCAAAATGAAGGAAATCAAGCGGCTGAGCGACTTGGAGACAAGCAGGTCGAGTCTCCTAGTCTCTGGTTGCGCAGTTGCCGGTTATTTGTAACTAGAGTATCCCCGTATGAGTGCCGCCACCTGATTATACATGGCGAATCTCTTAATCGCCGAGTATTCCAGTCGCTGGGAGATTTGAGTATCCCCGTGTGAGTAGTGCCTAAGATTCAGTCTGATGTTTCGTCATGCCGATTCTGTGGGTTCGAGTCGAGTGTTTATGTTGTCTTCTCCCTGTGATGTGAGATGAAACTAAACCATAGCCTTTCCCGGCTTGTTGCAGCATGTAGCTAAGTGGGTATAATATGATTTGTATGCTAGCAACATACGAGTACATCGTTCAAAACTATGTATATGCTAGCGGATCTCTTAGGAGTAATTGACGGGCTATGCCCCACGGGTTAGAGCAGATAGTAGTTACGTTGTATTAGTCTGCAATCTATTGCGACATAGTGCAAATTCGTTACCGTCACTGAAAACGATGAGTCATGGTGACGGTTTTTCGTTACACAGTACTGTTAACACATGGCGGTTATAAAATAACACTTAAAAAATGGATCTTTTATTACAGCTTGGAATTTCCCCCGCATATCATCACATTATCAAATCTAAGCCCTGAAGCCCTTTAGTCATCAATCATTATAATCAATCAGTCTAATGAATAAACTTTCATTTTCACAAAGGGAACGGTTAACATTAAATTCCGCTTTCCTAACAATCAGAAAACTGTCAATCTTTAATTGTAATTCGTTATTGCTGACGTGACCCAATTAAAGGACTGTCTGCAATTTAGTCAATGAAAATACTATCCATAATCAAATTTTTCCGCCGTCCGAGAGCTACTAATTTCCTCAATCCGATTTGACCCTAATCGAAGAGATTTCACTATTATACTATGAGAAAATTGTTTCAAAGTTTTTCTAACTTCTATACTGAAATTCCAACTTTTCATGAATTTTTTCTTGCAAGAAAGACTGAAGTTTCTTGGTTGGTTTTAACATCCACAGCGGCATAAGTAACTCTCAAGGGAATACAAAACTTAAGCGTTCGCCACAACAAACAGAATTTATTACTACGTTACCTGCATCCCATCATAATTAACTTCTCATGACTGTTTCAATAGTGCATAACGCGCTAAGGTAGGAAAAGGTACTATGGTTATCGGTTTCAAATTCAGCAGACTCCAATTAAACACCATAACGTCAAATATTTACAAAAATTCTTACGTTACAGTCATGGCATATCCGAAATATCTACTATGCATATCGGATAATTGTCGTAATTTCTCCAATAGATAAGTTTGGAGAGACACCTTGTGCTTTTGATATGGTGCGCTGAGTTTTCAAGAAGTATCTATTGTACATCTAATGTACTGCGTTTGTTTATGATTTCATCGCTTCATTGGGTCTTGGATGTTGAACCTTGTTCCGTCTGTTGTATAGTTCCAACAATAACGCGGATCATTTAAACTACAAACAAACAACCAATTGTTCATTAAATCCACTTTAAGATACTCGTACCTGTGAACAACTTCATCGTATCTACGTTTATTTTTTACGGTTTGCAAGAGTTATATATAGGTACGTACGAGTAGCTTAAAGCGGTATAGAGCTTAGGAATTTTTGTTTCTTTTTCTGGAAAGTGTTTGCTTCCTTAAATGACAAATATGAATAGATAAATATTGAAATAGTACGTGTTTGTAATTGTTGCGAAAATATATGATTGCAGACTCACGTTTCTTTGCAGTTTTCTTCCAAATACGAGTACGTCTCGGAAAGTTCAAGGGTACCTCCAATATGCTCAGAAGAAGTAGTCACTGTATTCAATCAGTCTTTTGTCCACACGGTCTGATGTTTGATTTGGCGTACTTGCGCTTTTGGCGACATTTTCTCGTGTCAATTTTTCAGCATAATGTATCTTTTAATCTTTACTGGTCATATGTCGAAAATAAAGTGATGTTGAAGAATCATTTCAAGTATGTGTGTAGCTAATTTTATTATACCATAAAAATGTTTTATTCGAAATTTAAAACTTTTATGGCTCCATTAGCTCTGTGCTTCTGTGAAAAAGCACTCGGATATCATCATCGGCAAATGTAGCAGAATTTCCCAATTATCATAAAAACTTTAATAAATATTAGAACTATTTCAGATATGCATAACCTCGATCTAGTTTCAAAAAGTCGTAATCCTAACATCAAAGTACTCGTACTTACGCATCCAAATGAAAAATTGGGAAATATTCACTTATCTTCGGTGCTGTTGTCCCAGCAGATTAGACTACGAAAAGATCTTTATTTGGCGAAAACTATCGTATTTGCTGTATCGGTTAGTACACACGTATTACTGTCATCTGTTAAACAAATATCTCGCACCTAACTACAATTGCTCGAATAATAGACTGGTCAAATTTGCTGAATCAATTGTCTATTATTTAGACGAAAATTTATTTTAATGACAATGTTGCCTGATTTGCCGCAAACCGACACCAGAAATTGTAATATCGTTAATAGCTGAAATTATTGTACTTTTTTTTTTAAAATTAGTAAAAATTGTTTATCAAGCACAATGGAGACGTTCTAAACTAAACACTGTCCGGTCTGGGGCGTCCCAAACAACCTGGAGTTCTGTATCTGACCAGTCTAATTTGTTTCTACTCGGAAAATAGTTTATATATATTATATATATATTTTTTTTTATGAATAGTGTTCGGCGAACATTATACTAAAGAATAGAGTGGAGTGGGTCAGCGTCAAATAAGCCATAATAATATAATCCGGCTATACACTGCCACTAAACACAATCAGCACAAAGGCCAATTCGACCACTCTCTTCTGGTTTCGTCCACCGATGGATTTTACTCACCGGGAGCTACCTTAATCCATCCCAGGCCAGTGGGTGGTAATCCGACTTAAATCGAAATACGTCACTGGGTACTATGACCACATTTTTTTATATATAACGCTCATTGTACGACACAGGTACTAATTTTCTAGCTATGAAAAATTATTCTGTTTAATTACGCATATGCGCAATACTACTAAAAGCCCGAAAAAATTTGAAGTGGGCTTTCGGCGGAATCTCGGAAAACCCACGACAAAAAAAAATTTTCTTTTTTATTAAAAAATGGCTAAACACAACTAAAACCTTTTTGAGACAAAATAAAAAACCAAAAGAATCAAAATTCACAAAAAAAAATGTAAACCACTTTCTCCGAATCTTAAACAGTTTTCGAGATAATTTTATCTATTATTATTAATGCTCCAATTTTTTTCTTTTTTTTTAATTTCGCCCGAGAAATGTTAGGATAGAGGTAGCTCCTGAAGAGTATCTATCGGATGACGAAACCAGCTCAGGCACTTTTGAGCCTTTGGCTTTATGCTAACGATTTTTGGGTGGGGATCGTTGCTAAATGGTCTCGAAAATGGTACACTCCACTCCACATAAGCTTATGCGTGAATAATGGGAATTTAGTTTCACTCAGAAAAATGCTGCATAGACAATGTTCCATGTTTCTTCGCCTTCAATCTTTCTATCACTCCTTTCGTCGCATGTCTTTAGGATATGTTATTTTGAGCCCCAGGTTCAGATTTTTCAAAAACATTTACGAAATATGTTAAAAATTGTCCGACATTCGTAGTTGTCCGTCGTGCTCACCCTCATACTCTTGAGACCAGGTCCTGTCGAACAGTTAAATGTTTAAACTCCTTTTGAACTCGTTCAATAAGAATGTGGAACAGCCTTCCGTCTACTGTATTCCCTAATAATTATGACTTGCAAAAGTTTAAGCGGAATGTGCAAGGGTACTTCCTACCCACTCAACCGCCCCCCAATCCCTTACCTTAATTTCCTTCCCGCCAAGGCTATGCTTGCATGAAAGGGTAATCCCTTAAAGTCTTGGCAATCACATAAAAAAAAAGTTAAAGAAGGTGCAGCTTCCACAATCTACAAATTTCGTTTATTTCGTATGTCGTGGGCTTTTGGTGTAATGCATCATTTCGTAAAATTGTCCAGCAAATACTATAGGACAGGGGTTTTTACAATTTCTGCTGTCGCGACCCCCTAAAGCTCGACACACACGATAAACAATTTGGTCACGAATATGCATGGAACCTCGTCAAAGCTGATAGAAAAAAATTTCCTCATTTCCACTGTTCTATTCATTTTGACGTGGTTCAATGCATGCTTATAACCAAAATGCTTGTCGTGTATGACGAGTTTTAGACAGAAAAAAAAATTGCACGCGGCCCACCGATCGATCATATATTTAAAATACCGAACGAAATGGTGATAATTTTATTTTTTATTTTTTTTTGTACCGCGCAATTTTGAAAACAAAAGTAAAATCCTCTGTTTTTTTTCGTGATTGATGTACTTTCAGAACGATACAAGGTATTTATCTGGGGGAAACATACGTAACGATTTATAGTATTAAATGATTTTTAGACCCCCCTCCCCCCAGTCGGTTTTTTAAGAAATTTGTTTCTGACATTATCTATGTAGTAGTGATGTGTAGCACAGTTACGAGTCTTTTATTTTGAACGACTCAACAGAATGAGCGAAAAATTCGGCACAACGACAAAGGCTCCGAGTCGTTCAATTTACGAATGACGCACTGTAAAATTAATTCCCAAACTAGCCCCCCAACGCATAACCAATCCACGCTCATTTCATTCCATTATCTATCTAAGACTAAAACCACCATTATCTGTCTACCAAACCAATCCATTCATAATCATATCTATGCATTGTGCATTTTCAGGGGACTTCAACGCGTGGGCTACTGATTGGGGAAGCCGCGAGACGAACGCTAGAGGGCGCGCGCTGCTCGATGGGATGGTCCGTAAGGACCTTCGACGATGAAATATTTGAGGAGGTCCTGCATCAACAGGGCCTTATCGAGGGCCAGGCATCATTCAGGTCCGTAGAATTAATGAAGCAGATTGCGGAAGCCTGCGACGCCTCAATGACCGTGAGGAGAAGCACTCGCCAGCGCAAGGAAAACTACTGGTGGAACGAGCAGATCGCGAAACTGTGTCGCGAATGCCTGAAAGCTCGTCGGCTAAGTCAACGGTCAGCGGACTCGCCGGGATACGTAGACTTAGTCGCACGATATAAGACTGCAAGAAAACACCTCAAGCAAGCAATTAAAAGAAGCAAAGAAACCTGTTTCAGATTGCTCTGCGATGATGCGGATATAAATCCATGGGGAACGGCCTATAGAGTGGTGATGAAAAAAATAAGTCAAAAACCACCCGAAATAAAATGTCCCATTCTATTGAAGAGGATAATATCAGTTTTGTTTCCTCGTCACGAAGTGCGACCAAGAGAGCACAACGTTGGGAATGGAGACGAATTTCCGGCCATAACGGTAACTGAGCTTTTACACGTATCCTCTAAAATTGATAATTCAAAAGCACCAGGCCCGGATGGTTTTCCCAATAAAGCGTTGAAGGTGGCAATTCGCACGGTGCCAGAGAAGTTCATTGGTACATTTGGAGCCTGCCTGGAAGAACGAACTTTCCCAAATATATGGAAAAAACAGAAATTGGTTTTGATACCCAAACCGAATAAGCCGCCAGGGGAACCAAACTCATACCGCCCAATCTGTCTCTTGGACACTGCCGGAAAGATGTTTGAGCGGATAATTCTCAACAGGCTATCCCAGGCCGTGGAGGAAAAAGGAGGCCTCTCAGACCGACAGTTCGGCTTTCGCAAAGCCCGATCCACGGTTGACGCGATAATGTCGGTGATTACCTTGGCAAAGGATGCATTGCGGGAGAACCAATGTTGTGCTGTGGTGACATTGGACGTGAAAAACGCTTTCAATTCCGCCAACTGGGAACACATCCACACGTCTCTCCATAAAATGGGCGCGCCGGCCTACCTAGCCGAGCTAATAAAGAGCTACCTCTCAAATCGTATCCTCCAGTATGATACAGGTGAGGGACCCAAGGATTACAATGTGTCATCAGGAGTTCCACAAGGATCGGTTCTTGGGCCCGAATTATGGAACATAATGTATAACGACATTCTTAACCTCCCGATGCCTAAGGGCGTGACAATAATCGGGTATGCTGACGATATTGCGGTAGTTGTGGTAGCTAAGGACTCGGACTACGCAGAAATGTATGCCGGCGAGGCAATAACAACAATTAAGCTGTGGCTTGAAAAAGTGGGACTTGAGCTGGCAGAGCAGAAAACGGAAGCTGTTCTAATTAGCAATTGCAGAAAGAGGAACTCTTTGAAAATCAGAGTCGGAAGTACCATCATCACTTCCAAAAAAGCTATTAGGTACCTGGGAGTAATGATCGACTCAAAACTGACCTTCGGGGAGCATCTCAAATACGTTTGTGAAAAAGCGACTAATGCAACTGTCGCACTGGCAAGAATGATGCCTAACATAGGGGGCCCGAGACCGAGTAGAAGGCTTTTATTGTCTAGAGTCATCACCTCAATACTATTGTATGCTTCACCGGTGTGGTCTGGGGCGCTTGTTCACGCAAGTAACATTCGAAAGATAAGCTCAGTCTACCGAAGGAGTGCGTTGAGGGTGTGCTGCGCTTATCGAACGACATCCCATGAAGCTGCCTACGTAGTTGCTGGAATGATTCCAATAGATATTTTAACCGATGAAATGAACCGGCTCTATGAAAGTCGTCATTTGGAACCAGCGGGGGTTCCGGAAGCACGGAGAGTAAGAGAAAGAAACGAGTCTCTAAGAAAATGGCAGGTACGTTGGGAGGAAGCCCAAACAGGTCGTTGGACCTACACACTCATCCCCCGAATTGAGAGTTGGATGAATAGGAAACACGGTGAGGTAAACCATTACCTGACACAATTCCTAACCGGTCACGGCGCCTACAGACAATATCTGCACCGGTTCAAGATTGACGAATCGGCGGAGTGCCCGAGATGTCCTGGAATAGATTAGGATCCTAAGCACGTGTTGTTCCAATGCCCAAGATTCGCTAGGAACCGCGAAACACTAGAAGCGGAATTGGGCGCAACAATCAGCTCGGAGAACCTTATTGAGCACATGCTCTTATCCACGAGCAACTGGGACGCCGTGAGTCGTGCAGTGTGCAGCATTCATATCGAGCTCCGAAGGGAGGAGCAGAGGCGCAGGTCTGCGCGAGTTAGCGTAGGCTAACAGCCAGTACCCTTCCCTGCGAAGTAATACCGAAAGGTAGTTCCACAGGGCAAGGGGGGAGACACAGGTGTTCGCGCAGGTTGGATATAAATACTGTCCACCTTGTGGGGTTTAGTCAGTAAAAATCTGACATACCGATATCGGTATCTTATAGAAGATTCCCCCGCCTGTATAAAAAAAAAAAAAAATTAAAAAAAAAAAATGCATTGTGCATATATATACATATACCTATATATATATATATATATATATATTTTATATATGTATTTTACAACATTTACTTACGTCGCACCGCACATCTAAGTTTCCCAAATACAGAAAACAGTCCCAACATTCTAAAACAAAAGTGTTCATCTAATGTATCGTCATCTCAAGCTCAACTTTAGGTGAAACCAAACAAAAACCCATAGCTTCCACTTCCACTTCAGCTACAGTGAGAGCAAATTCAAATTTCCAGCCGCTATAATAAAAAATACATACAGTCTAACGTCATAGAAGAACGATACCAAATCGAATCGTATCATATCGTTCAAAAAGATTCGTTCAATAAGAACGATACAAAATCGAATCGTTCATAAAGAGTCGTTCAAAACGAACAATACAAAATCGAGTCGTTCATATCATTCAAAAAGAGTCAAAAGAGTCCAAAGCGAATCGTATCATATCGTTCAAAAAGAGTGTAACGAGTCAAAAGAGCCCATCCCAGATTGGAAGTTCCGTTTTCATGGGAAATAGTGGTCCGATCTGGCTGGTTCGAACTAAAGGGTATTGGGGGGCAGCTGACTCAGAATCTGGGGTCAAAAAAAGAGAAAAAAAATTGGGGTCGCCCTTCCCAGATTGGCAACCCCGTTTTCATGGGAAATAGTAGTCTGATCTGGCTGGCTCGAACTAAAGGGCATTTGGGGGGTCGCTGACTCAGAATCAGGGGTAAAAAAGAGAAAAAGTTAGGATCGCACATCGCAGATATTGGCAGCCCCGTTTTAATGGGAAATAGTGGTCTGGTTTGGCTGGCTTGAATTACAGGGCATGGGGGTCGCTGATTCCGAATCTGGACTCAAAAAAAGAGAGAGAAAGAAAAATAGGGGTTGCCCATCCCAGACTAGCAACCCCGTTTTCATGGGGAATAGTTCCAATCTGGCTGGCTCGAAGTAGAGGGCATTGGGGGGTCGCTGACTCAGAATCTAAAGTCAAATATGAGAAGAAAAAAATTGGGGTAGCCCATCCCAGATTGGCAAGCCAACTTCCTGCAAGTTTTCATATTTCTAAGTGTAACGGTCTCGAAATTCAAGGGGGTGGGGCAAATTACCATCTTTCATTTTCTCCCCCCACTAGTCAGCCATTTAATCGCAACAATGATTATTTTCAACAAATCATAAAGATATTGGAACCCTATATTTTACGGATACTAACAAAATTGTTCTATGCAGAGCAGGTTAGTGTAATGCGTGTGCGTGCTATTGTTCTGTTCTTGATTTGGACTGTTGAAAAAAAGACGCCCAATGTTTGCTTTTCGACTGTTGCACCGGCGCGGCACGGCGTCTATGAATTCATAGGATTTTTACTATATCATTTTCATTATTTAGATATGACTCTCGAATTGTCTTCTGACTGCACTCGACCATTTGACTATAGTTAAACATAAAAAGAGAGAAGAAAAAATCATAATCCATTTTTAACACTTTCCTTCCAAGAACCATAATTTTGCAATCAACAAGAAAGAACCATCGATCATCCTTTAGTGGATGGCTTTGTGTTTCATACACATTCCCAGAACAATAATCCCGGCAAACTTGACAATGGTCACTAACCACCTTGTGATTGTTTCGACGTTGATTGGTTTCTTAACATCAACCCGCTGCTGTCTTGACTTACAAGTATTTTGATTGTTTTATTTAAACATCATATTTATGGTAATTCATAGCACGAACTATCATAAATGTTACACTAAAACAAAGAAGGGTAATGAGACAGACTTCTTGACTTTGTATGCAACAATAATTTTTGTCAAGGACACCTCCATATCAAGTCACGGATCTCTTCTGGATTTATAGGAAATTTTTTCAAAAAACAGCACCCCAGACAGATTCGTGCGATTTCATGGACAATTCAGGGTGTTTAGTATTCCAGGGAAGTAAATCAAGATTGTATACACCGATGGTGATATTAAAATGTAAATTAAATTATATTTAATTCGTCTATTGTTTTCTGATAAAATCCATCATATCCTAATGATCGGTTATTAATTCACCATTATTGGTCATTTTACCGAGAATATCTAGAACAATCTGTGCATTGTTTTTTGCAGAATTCACTATAGTCGATATTTAGATGTGATTGATTTGACTAATGAGTTTCGAGGATATTTGGAATGAAAAATTACAGAAAAATATGTTAATTTGAAGTTAAATTGTTGCCAGTAAATCGATTTGCCCACGTTCCGTATAGGGCGGCGTAGACGATCCGGAATTCCTCTCCGGAAAAACTGATCAGGCCTGGCCTTGAGGATTTTCGGACCGTGTATGCATTCTCCGAAACTAGTTTATGCCTACGAAACGGCAACTGGGTCACAGGGAACAGTTGACGTGCAAACCCCCCAAGGGGTTAGGGCAATTGAGTAGTATAGTATGTAGAAATTGGCCATTCAGGTGGCCTTTAATTCATCTTTATCGTTCAGATAAAAATGTCTTAGTTATTTCCATTTTCAAACGTAATGATTCCTAACGTAATGAAGTGCATTACGTTTGTTGGTCCTTTTCCAGGTGTCGTTGATAAAATTGTTTGCAATTTCATTCAGTATCGTGTAAAGTATTGTACTTAAATACGTAATCGTATACTATGCAGGCGGCGTATCCAATGCGTCTTGGTGCAATTTGTAGCATTCTCCACTTAATTGAAGGTGAATTGCCGGCTTTCTATTTTATCGTGTGTGGTTGCTTTTGTAGTTTAAAGTATCGAAACAAAAATTATGAACAACGAACCAAATAGCCTAATACTGGAATGAAACATTTTACGAATTGAAGGGTAAAAGCACCAATGATCGAAATGTCTTTTAAAACTTCCCATTCTTTATAGATTTGTATTGTTTTTCGACTGACTAGTATTTTGGGTGATAGTATTGACTTTTGTTTATCTTATTTTTTTTATTTTTATTAGAATATTAATTTTATCGAAAACAATTTAAAAGTATCAAAAAATTCGTCTTGCACAGTAATCAGCATAACATAACAAGACAGAATTCTTTGGACATTGTGTATCCTTGGTTGGAGATCGTCCTAATTACATGTCTCAAACTGGGCTATGTTCCGCGTATCTGGACGGAAGTTCTGGTCATTTTTATCCCGAAAGCTGGGTGAAGCTCGCACGAGCGCACTAATGATCTTAGAGTCATCAACCTTTTTTTTAACCATGTCGAAATTTGTTTAGTGGCTCATCGAAATTCATCTTCGGAACATCAGTTTTTATCTTTATCGTAACATACTCATTTGCCCTCCCCTAGTGAGGCACGCCAACTATTGCATGTGGCTTAGCGAACGTTTCGTTAGTATAAAGCAGTTTCGGATGATGCACGTTACCAGTATGCACCTGCTGCTCTCATTTAGTAGCCTATACCTGGGACAAGTCGGGAGATGTTGTTGCTTTAATATTACGCCCCGCATGACACAACACAAACATCCATGGCCACGAACGCCGTGAAGACTTGAAGCCGTAACGACCGTAGGCATACATGATTCTGACGCCTTTACGCACTGAGATACCTGTCACTGCAGGTAACAAGCCTACTGTAAAAGAAGGTCATTGGGTACTGCTCTACACTCTTTAGTAAGTTGCATTAAGAAATCTCTTAGATACAGGAAGTCAGGAAGAAGGGCACGTACAAGGAGTTGTGTTCTAGGACATCGAGGGAGCGTTCGATAATGCAAAACCCAGTGCAATCATTTAAGCGCTCTTAAATCTGCATATTGATAATTCACATTGGAAACTCATCAGTTTACTGTTAACATTTAGGATTATATGTACGTGCAACTATGGGTACATCGTAACTTAGCAAATGCATCGAAAAAGGTACCCCCCAAGGCGGAATCCTGTACCTTATTCTTGGGAACATACTCATACTCAATTGCCCTAACTCCTTGTGGGGTATAGCGCGTCAACTGTTCCATGTGGTCCAGTTGACGTTTCGTTGGCATAAACTAGTTTCGGAGAATGCAGTTGCCAGCATGCACCTCCTACACTCTTGGGACCATGGTGGTCAATGAACTGATTTTGAGACTAGAATAGCTGGAACGCAATATGACGGTCTACGCAGGTTCTGTTGCTGATTGCTGATTCTGGTAGATTCCAGAGAGTCCTAAGTGAGTTGTTACAGAATGCTCTATGCATTCTCACCGAATGGGCAGGCCATTGTCGCCATGGGGTCAACCCTGACAAGACCAAACTGATGCTCTTCATCGGAAAACACGTGCTACCTCTTGTTGAACTGTTGCGACTATCACAGGTCACTGCCCTATCGGTGAGCTCGCACGGAGGCTCCGTCTTCTGTTTTACACCTTCTTTGTCAATGTCCAGCATTGGCCAGCAGGAGGAGGAAATTTCTGGGCTCCTGGATTTATTGTGACTTATGAGTGTGAGGAGGTGCATGCTAGCAACTATCGATCGAGTAGTACAGGCTGGTCCAGGACCTAGGGTTTTAATGAGGTAAAACGATATTGGGGGTACCACAATGGATTCATAAGTGGTCTAAGTGTGCTGTCATGCATCATAGCAGCCCCTTCATCGAACTTTACCTGTATTATGTTTCGAAATAAGTACAACAATAAGTTTTCCTTTCGACAGTTGTAAAAAGCATCGATTCCATATTATGCATTGGATTATTTCACTTTCAGATCTTCCTCTTCCTATTTAAGAAATTTTCTTCAGAAGATACCTTCCAATTTTTCGTGAAGTTGGAAAAAAAGAAGGAGAAAAGGGCAAAAAGAGCATTTTTTGGGAGGCAGGCAGGTAACTTTGACTGGTAGGGTACTTCAATGTAGCAACGACCAATCTTTGCGACACTTCAGTTATTGATAAATTATATTTCGGTTGTCTGATCGATATCTAGAAGAAGAATTTTGTAACCAGAGAATTTTGAGACGCTTTTGCTGGTATAAGGGATGATACTGCTTATAATTTTTACTTCAAAATACAATTCCATAATCTTATAGTCATTCAACCAAGGACGTGTCGCGCTCGGTGGCCGTGATCGTTCGGTCGCCGCTCTACGATACCAATTTAGAGCTCGGAGATCAAATCTCGGTGCGATCAAAAACTGCCTGTGAATACTAATAGAACTCTCACAGTGCTCCGAGCTTGTCAGTATAAAGACGGTGCGGATAAGAGGTGCATGCTAGCAACTGCACTTCCGAAAAGGAGATATGCTATTGAAACGTCAACAAGGCATTGAAATGCTAGAGATGGTGACGCGCCCATGCCCCTGCAGGGGTCAAGGCAATTAGAGAGAACCAGGGATGTTAACCTGAGAAAAATGAAAATATTATCGCAAAATTGTCTACTGTTAAGCCAACCTGTCATGGGCCCAGTACTATCATAATTGCCTGAAATGGTTCTTGTACCTAGAAAATGTTCTGTAACATATGGAAAAATTATCGGAAGTCATGGTTAACGTATAATAAGATTCGATGTTTCTTTTCTCATTAAATAGCCCACATCAGCCTCCTGGATAAACTTCTAGTACCAAGCAACCATACTCAATACGAAAAATAAGTAGGCGATCAATGGAACTGCACGATGGAGGTTTTCTTGGTTACCACTTACACTAGCCGTGATTAACTCTTACTTAACAAAGTTGCCAAACGATACTAAAACCGTGGTCATGGTTAATGTCAGCCAACTGGCAAATGGCTAAGTGTCTTCGTGTATGGTCCATTGATAGTCGTCGATGGCACTGGAATGCCTCAAGGTGTTGATAACGAAGGTGAATCTGGCGCACTGCCTACCGCCTTGCTAGGACCAGGCATTTAATATTGTGTAACAATAAGAGTGTCCGTACGTAATTGGAACATTCTCAATGGGCGGGCCTATTATCATAATTGCTGATTGAAAGACACAACAATAAGTAAATTGACGTAGTGATTTCGAGGCGCCATCAATTCCCACAATGGCATGTTTGTTTATCGTATGACATGTTACTGATAAATTTAGCTTTTTGCACATAATACGCGCGGATTGCGGATATTGTGTAATCTTTGTTGGATGTAGTGTGTTTTAATATAAAATAAAAACTGCACAAGTTAGACAAGTGTACAAAAAGTACTCGTATAAGCATATCGAATAGCCTGCTACTGGCGCCGGAGGTTGTGAACTAATAGTGTTGTTCTGTGGTTTTGGAAAGCACAGCGGAAATATCGGAGAGATTTTTATAAAATATGTTGAATGTGGAAATGAATTTAGTTGCATTAAATAATTAAATGATATTTATTTCAAATTAATAATGTACTTTTACATATAGTGCCTACCTACCTGAACTGCATCCCTTGGATGCACGACTATAACAAATTAATGGATCTGCTATATATATAATATACAAATATGTACATATATAAATATGTAGATAGCACCGATATCCTTTTCATGGGAGATTCGAATCCAAGAGTCGGTAGCGAACAACCGATGGAAAACCGCATGGAAAAATCAACAAGGAAATCCAAAGACAACCTAATCAATGCTTGTGGTAGAAAAACTCCCGGCCGGGTGGATATGTCACTATGAACACACTGTCAAATTCGGCTAGGCCTTAAGCTCCCGTACCTATCGCACAGCCACAGACTATAGATATCGGACTGCAAATCGATGCATCATCAACATTTTCATACCATGTTCTTCATAAGAATAGAAAAAAAATGACTCTACAATCATAGGTTATCTCAAATTCCGACAGTACACCACATATAAACAGCCTACCCTGAAAACCCACTGCCCCAATTTCTTCAATCCAGAATATTGTTGATTTACATCAACATTTGATTGATTAATAATAATCCACGTACACACATCATATTCGCTGCATCTTCATTCACGTCAATACCGCCTGCTAGATCGCCTAGCTACATGTGTTGTAATATCTGTGCACCCTTAACGTCTATAAATGTCGGATTCCAACATCCAATTAGAGTTCATAACAATTACTGGTAATTATGATCGAATATCTTTTAAATTGTTGCAAATTCCCATGACATGTTTATAAAACGCGTTCTCGCGGATGAAATTCCATGTAAAACGTTCTTTAAAAATAGACGTTCCCGTCAAAATGTGATGATGACGGGGGAGAGAGATCAAGGAATACGTTTGCAAACTGTAGAGCTAACGAATATATTACATGATATGAACATGGTATACATGCGATGGCTTAGTTTGGCTGGCTTCCTAACGCGTTGTTTGTATAATACAGCACGCAATCAACACTTAGTATTTTCATGAAAATATGATTTTTCGATTTGTATAATGTTTAGTATAGTGCATGTGATTATGACTCGAATTAATGCTTACATGTTTTCGTCATGACTGGTATTAGAACCAACCTACCTACTCATTAATCAGCATTTTTATCCTTCGCAGGATATCGCTTCTGAGAATATTGTCTCCAGTTTTCTCGGTGAGGACACCCCATGCTCCAGTCTTGAAATTTAAAAATTCAACAGACCGTTCGGTATATGACTACACCCAGAAATCAACACATAGGCCCGTTTTCTCAATGTCTCGTTAAACTGTCAGTTAGCTATCCGCGGGACACTAAATTTTACCTTATCGCTATTTAACACTCAAAATATGATAATGCAGACCAAAGCCCAGCTAATGCAGTAGAAAATCAGCTTTTCTTTGCGGAATTCTGCCATCTGTTCTAATCTACGTCTGCGCCATCTCTCAGCATTATTTTGCGATCGAGTTGGTTTCAAATCCTCTACCTTGGAATGAATTTTTAGAACTCTGTTCCTTGTGATCAGTTTAATTGTCTCATTTGAATGTGCAAAAGTAAACAGTTCTAGCTGTCAAAATCTCAGCATCTCGTATCAGCTGTTTGGAATTATTGCCCGATAAATTCTTAACTGAAAGATGAGTGCCGTTTTGCGTTTATCTATAGGATAAACTTTGTTCTGTGCAAATCAAATTAATTTTAAATTCCGATACCACGGACTCAAACCTGGGGCCCGATTCCGCAAGAGTGAATTTTTTCAGTGCGCACCGAAATCAGTGCGCACCGAAGAAATGCGATTCCGCAAGAGTGAGATGAATTTTTTCGGTGCGCACCGTGCTGAATTGCAAAAATGCGATTCCGCAACGATGCGATGAGTTTTTTTGACAGTTCCGGTGCGCACCGTGCGAATATATTTTGCACTGGCTATTTGGTAAGTGCAAAATATATTTTTTTATAAATTATGTATTAAATTGTTGATTTCTGCATACGAAGGTGGAGTATTACTTTTCAAAGCAGAAATGGATGAAGGACGGAGCTTCGTGTTGTGTTTAAGGACAAAAATATAAAAATTCATAGTGAAGATGAGAAGTTTTTGTTTCCGTATCCGGTGCTTTCTTTAGCAATTAATATTAAGGGGATTCACGCTTAGTGTCGTGAATGTCGTAAACGTCGTATTCGTCGAAAACTTCTGTCATCTCCATAGTAAAATGACAGAAGTTTACAACGTTACGGCAAATACGACGTTTACAACGTGGACATGCATCCCCCTATTATTATTAGGCCGGCCGCGTCTTGGATGTAAGCGGGGCAGCGCAGCGCGCACATGGCATTGTTGTTGTAACAACTGTCAAAGTCTGATTTTACAACAACAATTCCATGTGCGCGCTGCGCTGCCCTGCCTACGTCCAAGATGCGGCCGGCCTTATTGTTATCCCGTTTCCATTCGGTCACTAGGACCGACCATTTCTGAAAGAAGATTATAAGGGGATTCATGTTCACGTCGTAAACGTCGTATTTGTCCTAAAATTGTAAACTTCTGTCATTTTTCTATGGGAATGACAGAAGTTTACGACGAATATAAAGTTTACGATATTTACGGCAGGGAGCGTGTTTATGTTTCGTTTGATACGAATTACGAAAAATCTAAGTGACTTTGGTCGTCATTGAAGTCGAACAAGAAAAGTAACAATAGGGGGATGCTCACGTCGTAAACATCGTATTTGTCGTAAAGTTGTAAACTTCTGTTATTTTACTATGGAGATGACAGAAGTTTACCACGATTACGACATATACGAAAGGGAGTGTGAATCCCCTAAATGATTATATTTAACGCTAGAAGTGAAATGGTCCGTGGTTGGGAGTTTAATATACTCGTAAACACAAGACTTTTCCTCCTGAAAGAGAATAAATGTTATTGATCGATTCCATAATTTCATATGAAGCATGAACGTCACCCATTTTTATGATGTTTTCAGCAATCAGAAAAATTACACACGTTTGACGTTTGTTTGAAAAATTCATTCAGCACTGAAAAACTCACTAGCTTTTGCTGAATTGCATCAGTGCGCACTGATATTTTCGGTGAATTTTTTCAGTGAGTTTTTTCAGTGCGCACCGAAAAAACTCACTCTTGCGGAATCGGGCCCCTGGGAATTATTAATTTTAACCAATTCAACGATATAAAAATGTATTTAAATTTTCCAATTCAATCTATAAGGCGTATTTCAAATTATTCAAGTTACGAGGTTGACTGTTCGATAGTTTCTAGGCGAATGCCATCCGCGTACAAAATTTTCCATCTATTCTACCACATCGAATATACCTATATTCTTTGTTCCCGAATACATAATAATTGACCGTTAAATGCGTTTTGGCGGAATGTTAACATATGTATAACGATACTAAGCCATCTGGTTACAAATTTTGGAACAGACGATCAATTACATTTGACAATAGTCTCTTAATTTTAGGTTATGGCTGTGTTGACATACTAGTTTGTTTACATTCTGCATTCGTTCATTCGGTACGTTACAAGTAGTGTAGCTGCAGGTCAACATTACAATCAGATCAGATAAGTATTAATGTAATATTCTTTAGAGTATGATTCTTTGTGCCTCTTTTTATCCGTTTCAGCGCGTCGAGTCTCTCCTTCTCGGCAGAGATAGTAATGACGAGTCCCAATGAAAAGGATGGATGAGGATGCGGAAATTCTCGTGGTTGCAATGGTTATAGTTCCGACGGATATTTGCTGTTTTGGATGTATCTGCAACGAAGCTAGTTAGTGTCAGGCAAATATTGATGTTATTGATACTTTGTAATGTTTATTTTCAGTTCTTCGATGGGTCCTGAACAAACTTCAGCTAGACATTGTGAAAACGGCCCATACTCGTGTGTATCAACTATACGAGTATAGGAATTCCAGATAATTTAAAAAATATTATATATAATATTAAAAAAAAATAACCCAATTATTCATCAGGAATTGGATAAAAAACAACTTAACCCTTAAAAGTTCTCCGTTAAATTCCATTCCATAAAACAGAACGCATCGTAAACTAAACTATGTACTTCGTTTATCCAAACATTTTTGTCAACACACGCACACACAGTTATTTTCAAATTTTCGTTAATAATTTCTGAATGACATCCGTTATCTCTTATCTGCTATTGTCGCCATTAAATCTCGCTGTGAATCTTTGCTCCATATTATAGTGATAAACTTGTTGTTGTTGTTATCTCAACAACATCGACTTTATCAACCCACCCACATCATTAGAAACTTGACACAATAGCAACTAAAGTGCTCAAATATATTATTATTTAGATAATAAGATACTTTGTCCTTTTTCGGAGAATACGATTGAAATATTTTTGGTAGAGTGCGTGGGAGTTTAAGTATTAAGTACAGTGCCGTCGAGAGGGGGGGGAGGGGGGGGGGGGGGTGAAACGCCCGGGTCCGTGTTTTCCTCGGGGGCCCGAAAATTTGAAAAATTGAAGAAAAACGTATCTACGCTTTGAGCTTTTTGTTCATTGAGCTACCGGTCGCCATATATGGGCCCCTACAAAAGTTGAGTACCGGGCCCGGATTTTCTCTCGACGGCCCTGATTAAGCATAATAAATGATAACAAATAGATGAGTAAGCTTTTATCTTAATTAAATAAAATATTTTTTAATATAGTGGGCTCATCCAGAGCGTTAGCCTACTCCACTCAAATCGATTCTGAACAAAAAAATTTAATAATGCCCGGTTCACATTATTCCAGTCCAGTAATCCAGTCCAGCTATCCAGTCCAGTGCTGGACTGGATCATATCGTCTACATGATTCCAGTCCAGTAATCAGGCGAGTGTGTTGTTGATTCGGTAACTATAGTAACAATGATTTCTGGGCGAGCTGGAATCAAAAAGTAGACCGACAATCCAGTCACTGGACTGGATTGCTGGATTGAATTGCTATCCAGTGCCGGTTCACATTATTCCAGTAGCAGACCAGCGCTGGACTGCTACTGGAATAATGTGAACCGGCACTGGACAGCAATTCAATCCAGCAATCCAGTCCAGCAATCCAGTCCAGTGACTGGATTGTCGGTCTACTTTTTGATTCCAGCTCACCCAGAAATCATTGTTACTATAGTTACCGAATCAACAACACACTCGCCAGACTACTGGACTGGAATCATGTAGACGATATGATCCAGTCCAGCACTGGACTGGATCGCTGGACTGGATTACTGGACTGGAATAATGTGAACCGGGCATATAGGTATAAATATTTGAAAATTTCGTTAGAAGTGCAAAAGCTGAAAAATCTTTGTTCTATAGGAAGTTGTATTTTAGTGAAATTTTGATGTTTTCTTTCATTATGTTTTTTGAGGTGCTGAAGTTTGTAACAAACTTTCGTTAGACAAAAACCTAAAAAAAAAGTTTTTTTTTCGCTACTTGGATTTACGGCCACTAAATGATGGCATAACTTAGTAAATGCAAGAAAAGATTTCTCTCTCTCTCTCAATTGCCCTAACCCCTTGTGGGGCATAGCGCGTCAACTGTTCCATGTGGCCCAGTTGACGTTTCTCGGCATAAACTGGTTTCGAAGAATGCAGTTGCCAGCATGCACCTCCTGCATATCCATGGCCACGAACGTCGTCGTGGACGGGATTCGCACCCGAAACGCCGGTAGTCAAACATGAGACTGATGCCTCAACGCACTGCGCTACCAGTCGCCCCAGAAAAGATTTGCCGAGCTAAATTCCAAAATACACACAGCAACACCATTTACGGGCCACTTTAAAACCCGCCGAATTTGTCCGGTTAATACGTATGAGAAATGCGAGACATTAGGGATTGGTATTAGCGCAGAAAGAGCAAAACGCAAATCACATTATAAAATGTCAGTTGTCAACATAACGGTAATTTTGGTTGTATGAAAGATTCACTTGTTTTTGGCGTTGTTTTCGATACCTCTGTCTTTACCAGTCCGTTTTGCAGTTCTCCACAAGGCGTTACAAGACATCTCTACGAATTTACAGTGTGTAGAGCTGCGATGTTACTAGAGAAAGGTCATCAAATCCGGAAATGGAGCCGCTGGTTTGAAGTGAAACATTCTGTCATCTAAAGAATTTGGGAAAGTTTCCAGGAGATAGAACAATTCACAAAAAGACGAGGACAGGACAAGAGCATCATTTTACAGCGGGAACCGATTTATGCCCTTAAACGACATCATAGATCGTCGAAAAATAGCACCTTAGACACTCCACAAGAACGGTTATTTCCAAACAAATCGCACGTAGTCCTTTGCGAGAAAGTGGCCTGCTTTCCAAATATCCAATAAAAATGCTGCGATCACAAAAAAAGCACAAAAACGAAAGACATCGGTTGGCCAGGAACCACCGCAATTGGAGTATGAGGCATGGGGGCGTGTTTTCTCCTCTGTGTGGAAATAGTGGTTGAGCTAGGCTCTAGTGAAGAGGAAACCAACCTTCCCTGCGCTCTGCAACCCCCACCCAGCCACAAGGCGGTGGATTCATTACAGTATTTGGCGCTATTTCCCTAAATGACAAAAGCGATTTAGTAGTTATCGCTTATGGCAATTTCATAGCTCAGCAATACTTCAACAGCTGATGCTAATTTAATTTTTATGCAAGGTGGAGCCTCTGCTCATACTGCAAACATAGTCCGTGAATTCGTCACTGTCAATAATATCGAGCTTCTTTATTGGCCAGCGTGCAGCCCAGAATAAAGTCTCATAGAACATTTATGAGATCAGCTGGGGTAACGCAAGGACCATGAGTTCGTGCCTGGCACAGTGAACAAACAATGCTCATGCCGATTTTGGGGAATTTTATTCTTTATATGCAGCGAGTATAAGGGGAGACGGATGCCCATGCCCAAGACCCATATAAATGTATGTTGTACGGGATCGATGTCATTTCGCCGCACAAACATTGATTTACATTGCTCCTAGCGGTATGCTAGAATAGCATATCGTGGAAAACCCTCGTATCATACACGTCGCGGCGCCTGATAAGTACGTGAATCGAATTATGCATGAAACCAGACTGAAAACGATTTTGGGGTCTTATACTCCAAACTAGATCACATCTAGTGTTCGCACTTCGCAGTGATCATAATTCAACACTAATCTTAAGCAATTGAGACATACATAATTTTCCTCTAGCTACCCATGACCTTCAGCCTCATCCTCATGAGTAGACTTAGAAGCTTAGAAAGTATCTGGAACGACCCCGAACACTAGATATTCGACACCAATCTCGGCCATTTTAACAATTTATGTATATACTCCACTAGTGGAGGAGAGAGGTGGGTTTTTTTTTCGGGGTGCCAATGGTTTAGCGTCCCATACATGGGCAAAAAAAGTAGTAGTATAAAGTTGTAACCGGAACTATGTGTGCGTGCACCTACGTGCCACATGTCCGCAATATGCAGAGTCTAACATAAGCTGACTGCGAACTGCACACATTTTAATTGAGTTGAAAATTATTTGGAACTAGCTGTGAGAGGGAGCGAACGAGAGAATCCTATCGTCCGATCACTGTTCTGTTGCCAGCGCTACTCCGTCCCAAGCTTATGACCCACTTACACTTACAGCAAACCATCAATACGGCTTCAGACGAATGCACAGCACAACGACAGCTTTGGATGCCATTACTTCCCAAATATGTCATAGTCTCAATCAATCCCGACCTTGCCAAATTACGATTCTGGTGGCACTTGACTTATCAAAGACCTTTTCGTCACTTTTATCGAACATCAGTTGTACATCGCTACGAGTTCAGTTAACCAAGTGGATCGACAACTACCTGGCTGGCAGACAGTCATTCACAGAGTACAGGAACAAGAAATCCAAACTAAGAAAAATTCCGCAAGGAGGAGTTCTATCACCCACCCTATTTAATCTCTATCTACCAAGATCGCCAACACCACCTGAGGGACTTCGAATAAAAAGCTACGCGGATGACTGCTCGATTTTAGCTACGGGTAACGACATCGAGCAAATGTGTGATCTGATTAACTGATACCTTGAGGAACTCAAACTCAACCCTTTCTTCCTCGAAAAAAATCTGCACATAAGTCCTCGGCTACTCTCTGCACATCGTGGACCAAGGAGTTAGAAGAATACAGCTAAACATATCAATAGGTGATTAACTTATCCCTATCGTAAACCACCCCGAAATCCTCGATGTGACCTTTGATAGCATGACCACATTTTCTGCGCATGAATCAACAATCTGTGACGAAATGAGAAGCAGGAATAGCGTCCCCAAGGCTCTACCTAGAAGTTCCTGGGGTAAGGATAAGGAGACCCTACTGGTATCATACAAAGCCATCGGTAGATATGCTGCCAACCATGCAGCCCCCATCTGGTCTCAAAATTTGTGTGGCACGCGGAACAAAATTCAGACCTGTCAAAATGAAGCAATACGTACAGCAACAGGCTGCCTCCTGATGTCACCACAAGACTATCTATAGGTACATCAAGAGACCCAAATGTATGCTACCTTTGAGATGCCACAACAACCTCCTAGCAAAGCAATACCTTGTGGGATGCTGCACATGTGACTATTCCAGCATAAACTTGATGGACAGAACACCACTACTTCGTCAAATCCGTCGCAGCTTAAAGGACTTTGAAAGAGAGGCCCTACGCTTCAAACGAGGACCATTCGATGACGCCATCTACAAAACTGCTATTGCTAGTCTACATAAAGGGGAAGTTTATGTGATGATTGAGGGACTTAAGTCAAACACTGTAACTGTACTAGTAGCGCAACTACCAACCATATCAGTGGATGAAGAAAGACTAGCAAGAGTAACTAGGACGGAACTTGCTCAACTCCGCTCAGGTTGGTGTTCTCGCTTAAGCTCGTGTGTGTTAATTGCCTTGACTTCTCCAGCAGCATGAGCGCGTCAACATCTGTAGCATTTTTATGCCTTGTTGACGTTTCGATAGCATTTTTACTTTTCGAAAGTGCAGTTGCTAGCACGTTAAGCTCGTACTTGTCCCGAATCGACCCAACAGTACGTAACAATTGCCCAGCATGCGAAATGTGGAAAATATTTTTAATTGCTCATCATGCAACTAACAGTAATGGCGCTCTGGCAAGACCCCACTGGGGTTCCTTGGACTTGACACGAAGGGCATAGAAAACGAGCTCTAAGTGTGAAAACACACCGCATCAGAAAAACGTTTTTGTCTTTTAAGACAAAAAAACGTGTTTCATTGCAGTACACACCAAGCGAAACACAGTAAGACAAAACAAAACGTTTTTTTTTTTTGTTGTTTCGTTTGGTGTGTGTTGAGATGAGACAAAATTGAATTTATTTAAGTATACAATCTGATTTCTACCCATAGCTTATCAATTGCAATTTTATTTGCATGCTCTTTTTCTCTATAATTGTAAATTGGACTTCTTACCTCAATTAAAAACAACAACTTTTCGGCGTCGACGTCCATAATTTGCGACATTTTACATAAAATGACCAGCTATTAAGCGGAAACGAATTTTTGTTTCTGAAAGACAACTGGCCGTCTAGTGGCAACGAAACATGTCCTTCTGTCTTTTTGTTTCGTTTAATGCGGTGTGTGTTGCACCTATTGCAATGTATGCAGTTATCGACAACCACGTTTGTCTGAATCATGTTTGTTTCATTCGGTGTGTGTTGATAATATCCAAAGACATGTATTATCGACAACCAGTCATAAAACGCATCGAGACAAAGACGTTTGTTTTGTTTCGTTTCTTTTGGTGTGTGCTGCCTGATAAGAAGCAATGGTCGGTTGTTTCTTGAAACAGAAACAAACGTTTTGTCTTATGCGGTGCGTCTTCAGCCTAAATATTTGACACACACACACACAATTGAACTTCTCAACTTGCTATAACAAACAACAACATTATTGCATGCTAAGGAAAGGCAAAAAAGGTCATGTCCTAGCAGTTGACGCACCCATGCCCCACTGGAGGGGTAAAGGCAATTATTATTATTTATTTTCCACATTATCCATTTTAGATTTATGATATTTCGAAATGTTTTCCATTTTCCTTATTTTTCATTAACCATACTTTCCGTTTTCGCTTTTTTTCTTGCGTTGCATCAGTTATTATAATGCAATAATGAACTTTGCCGGTTTTACGTTAAATACCATTATCAAAGCATATTTATTCATTTTCGAGACCAATTCATAATTTTTTTTAAGTCAAATTAATAATTTTTGTCAAGTAAATTTCAAATTATTTTCCAAATCAATTTTATATTTTTTTTTCGAATCAAATTCGCTTTTTTCCAACTTTCATTTATTCACATTTTTTTTATTTAATTCATAATTTATCATTTTAATTATTTTATTTTACATACATTTTTTTCAAACCCAATTCGTATATTTTTCCAAAAACTTAACTTAATTAACCTTAAATAATGTTATCAAATAAGAATCAACAATTTTTTTTTCTATCAATTTGTCGTAATATTTTAATATCCGAATTTGACTTGAAAAATTGCCAATTGGATTGAAAATTTGCGAATTTGACTTGAAAAAAGAATAATTTGTAAAAAAATTTAAATTTAACTTGAGAAAATCATAGACTTGACTCTGGAATGAACGAATTTGTCTCGAAAATTGTATAATGGAGCTGCGGGTAATCAGCTATGAAAATTTCACTTAAAAAATTCGTGATGGTGTTTAATTCTTTCAAATCTAGTTAAAAATAAAAATAACTATCAGAAACAATAGACACCCCAAATAATATTGACACTGATGTGTCTAATCAGCAATTATCTAAGATCACCTTCACAAGAATGTTTATAGTGTGTACGCAATTTAATCGAGCTGCGATAACATTTCATTTATCCATGGGCTGTTAATTTGTTTATAAAATCTCAGGCCAACATGTGCGGTGCGTTGAAAGTTGAATAAACTCGTATCTATCTAATCGTCTCCATAGCTGACTAGATAGAGACGAGTACATAGGAAGCATCACTATTGAATGAATGTAGGCGTCCGTCTCTTTATTTTAATTGTAAGTATGTACTTGAATGTGTGTATTGATGTTAAATTACATCCAGATTACCTATTCACTTTTACTTTTTACCATTTGAGGTGAACCATTTTCATTGCACTTTGCTTTCATTTTCCATTTGTTTTTCACAGAAACACAGCAGTGTCGCCCTCCAAAAGTTTGGTTTCGATTTTAAGCAGGAGCTTTTGTTGATTCGATTCAATTGAATTAAGTGCATACCGTTGAAAAATAAACTTAAAAAAAATGTATCCAATCTTCTCCCAAATTAAATTAACGACAAGAGCTATTTAAGTGTTAATTCGAATTTATGGCGATAGTCAATAAAGTGCTGGGTATTCAAATCCAGATACGCATGCTACCCGTACATGCACCTAGCGCCGAAAAGTCGCTTCCCACTTTCTCTCTTATCTTACGAATTTACTATCAGATTCTTTTCCATTGAGATAAACACAAGTTTCTAAGCTGACCGTAAATCTTATTATAAAAATTTCAACATTTCAACGTATGTACTCGTGTATGCTCTTATCATTGCTAAGATTTTTTCTAATACACACATATTAATATTTAAGTAAGAAATTTAATTTAATAATTTCCCTAAGTAGAATTTATTCGTGAGAAATGACGATCAAAAGTTTCGTGAATATTGTTTGATGACGACATCGTTGACCCTCATAGTTGATAAATTAGATAAATAACGTTAATCAGATTATAAGTGAATTTTTCAGATATTCTATTATATATAGTACATAAGGTTGCTTTTTTGGATCTACTCAATCGTATGTCCGCAAATCCATTTAGATTCTTAAGATTATTAAGATAAGGCAAGCGTAATGATAGTAATGTAATTGTGTTTGATGTGATTATAATTGTACAATTATTACGTTACTCGGACTACCCAATGCCTATTAATTAACTGATGACATTTTCTTTGAATTATTACGCTATCAGCGACATGGTGCTGTAAAGAGAATAGAAGTCAGTAGGAATCAGGCGACTTGGCGTCAAAATGTCTTCATTCTGCGACATAATTTATATGTATGTGGGACACACTCAACATGATGATTTGATTGCTAATGAGATAGGCAGAAGCCGAAAATTTAGGAAGTGATGAGTGAATTATTTAGGGACTGCTAAAATAATTAACGAAAAACTATCGTTGTTGTAGTTTCGCAACAAAGTTGGCATAAACAATTTGAACAAATTCAAATTTCAAGAATAATCTTGAAATGAGAATCTTTCGATCGACGACAAAGCTTGATTTGTTTATTATACTTTTTTAGCCCAATTTCCTAGTTTTAGGTACAAAACTATCAATATAAACCAAAAACGTTGCAAAATTGAGTTTCTCATGCGAAATTTCACAATATGTTGTGGGCGTACAACTTTGTTTCCATCGTTTTCCGACAGACGGGTGCATCGGTGGAGGGCTGGTCAAAATACGTAGTTCAAAAAAGTCACGAACTGAGTTTGGACGTCTGTGAACGTATCGACATCCCCTAATGCGGGGATGTCGATACGTTCACACAGTTGTTCGCATTTTTAATAAGATTCGCGATTCAAAATGTCTGTTTTCGAGCCAAGTTCTCGTCATTTGCGGGAAGTTTTGATCTTCTGTTTCCATTTGAAAAAGAAACTGCAACTGATTCTCATCGAATGCTCTCAGATAATTACGTGAGGTTGCTCTGAGTGACAGTACATGCCGTGAGTGAGATACTTACGGTGAGGTTGCTCTGAGTGACAGAACATGTCGTGAGTGGTTTCAACGTTTTAAAAGTGGCGATTTCAATGTCGAGGCCAAGCATGGTGTGGTGAGAGAAAAAAAAAATTTCAAAGACGACGAATTGGAAGCACAGCTCGATGAAGATTCGTACCAAATGCAAGAAGAATTAGCTGAATCACTGGGAGTGACTCAGCAAGCCATCTCGAAACGCCTCAAGGCCATAGGCACGATTCAAAAACAAGGAAATTGGGTTCCGTACGAGTTAAAACCGAGAGATATTGAACGGCGATTATTTCCATGCGAATAACTGCTTCAAAGGCAGAATCGGAAAAGATTTCGACATCGCATCGTAACCGGCGACAAAAAATGGGTTCGTCACGATAATCCCAAGCGCAGAAAGTCATGGGGAATGGCCGGACATGCCTCAACGTCGACAGCAAAACCGAATATTCACGGTGCCGAGGTTATGCTTTGCATTTGGTGGGACCAGCTCGGTGTGATATACTACGAGCTGCTGAAACTATCACAGGAGATCGGTACCGAACGCAATTGATGCGTTTAAGTCGAGCATTAAAGGAAAAATGACCACAGTACCAAGAGAGACACGACAAAGTCATCCTCCAGCTTGACAATGCTCGGCCACACGTCGCAAAAATGGTCAAGACATACTTGGAAACCCTGAAATGGGAAATCTTACCCCACCCGCCATACTCCCCAGACACCGCTCCTTCCGACTACCATCTGTTTCGTTCCATGATGCACGGCCTGGCTGATCAGAATTTTCGTTCGTACGAGAAAGTCGAAAAATGGATCCATCATGGATCGCGTCGAAAGGCGCCTCCTTTTTCCGAGATGGAGTCCAAAAACTGCCGGAGAGATGGGCGAAAGCTGTCGCTAGCGATGGACAGTACTTTGAATAATACGTCTGTAAGTACTGTCGCGCTCGGTGGCCGTGATCGTTCGGTCACTGCTCTACGATACTAATCTAGAGCTCGGAGATCGAATCTCGGCGCGATCAAAAACTGCCTGTGAGTACTAATAGAACTCTCACGGTGTTCCGAGCTTGTCAATATAAAGACGGCACGGATAGGAGGTGCAACTGCACTTCTGAAAAGTAGATATGCTATTGAAACGTCAACAAGGCATAGAAATGCTAGAGATGTTGACGCGCCCATGACAATTAAGCTTTTAACTCCTAGGAAAAAAAACGGCGGAAGCAAAGTTGTACACATTCTTGACATTCCAACGGACACAAAAGCATATTTTTGTCCATTTAAAGGGCTGAAATTGCAAAAAAAAAATAAAAAATGTAGCAACATTTTGACAAAACTGGGCGATTTGCTAACGAAATTTGTGACATTTTGTAGCTTGTGATGATAACAATTGAAATCGTCAATGTCTTTGTGGCAACATGGGACAAAAAGGTAACGTATTTCATAAAACAACGCTAGCCTCTAAGCAGGTTCCCTCCTCCTTCTCCTTGGAATGAACAAAAAACTTGCAATCGCCGGCTTCCGGGTTCCTGGAAAATGACATAAAATAAATAAACAGTCCAATTTTAACCATTGCCTCGAGATGAGTTAGCATCATCTCATTTTCTAGATCGTGACGGTCTTGTACAGAGATGTGTGATCAGTAGAGACCGGATAATATGCAACATAAAAAGGCTGAAATATGCATGCAAATATGCATGTAAAATGCTTAAAATATGCAAGTAAAATGTGAAAATATGCAACATAAAAAAAAGATAAAAATTGGGTAATTATGTTTTTATTAAGAAACAAATGAGCGAAAAGTCACAAATTTAATGGTTTTAGCAGTCTGTTGTTTTTATAGAAGTTTACTATAATATATTGTTCTGTGTTCAGTTGTAAGATTATGTCTTCTATCATTTAAAATAGTTTTGTAATTTGAGAAAGATCGTTCTACGTCCACCGATGTCACAGGGCAATACTTAAACATGGCTGCTGTATTGGCATATATTGTCCCAGGCAAAGTTCTACCTGTACCATTAATAAAACTATTAATCTGGCACAGAGACTCGAAGCCTGGGTTGTTGTTTAGAATGTTTTCAAACTTTTTTTTTTTAAGTTTGTCTGGGAATATATCTGGCAGTTCAGAGTGTATTTTACGAACTTTTTCAATCAGCAGAATAGATCCATTCAACTGCAAGCCTCGAGTTTCAAGTTTTTTGATACACTCGGGTATGTGGGGAAAAATGAGTACTTATGGCAGCGATGTTCTGATGATGTAGAAGAATTTTCATATGCTGTATTGTATTGGTGTATTGGCTTCATTTTTCCGTGTGTTGTGAATGGGTTTTATATAGAAAATCAACGGACAATTACGAATGCGATCTTAGTGTCACCATACACTGTCGAACTCGAACTCGAGCACGAACCTGGTACAAATGTCCTCTGACACACACATACACTTCACATGGGTTTGAAGAAAACCGGTCCACTTGTACTAGGTTCGTGTTCGACAGTGTATGGTGACACTTAAGCTCATGGGTAGGGGAAGCTCCATGAGCACGTTTCTCTTCGCTGAGGGTTTACGATCAAAATATCAGCACAAGTATCATAGCCTTCACTCTGTTTTCACAGTGTTTGCTTATAAACACAAAATGTCCCTTGCACACTACATGAGATTTGGATAAATCATGAGAAGACTCGTAACAATTTCCCTAAAAATATGCAAAATTAATGGTTTTTCAATGAAATATGCTAAAACCTCTAAAAACAGCCAATTTATGCAAATGCATATGAAGTTATGCATTTGCATATAATCCGGTCTCTAGTGATCAGCAACACGCTCAACCGGGTTATTTACCCCATAAATGGGTACTCATTTAACAGCTGAGTGGGCTCATAGTCCGACACGTAAATCCCCTTTTTTAACGAAAACCATCGCATTCAGTAGGAATCGAACCGGGGCCCAGTGCGTAGAAGGCGAACGTGCTAACCATTGCGCCATCCGGACTATCGTGAAGCTTTTATATGAAATGGTTTCGATCGGACCGGCGAAATTTTTGCAGTGGGCTGAAGATGAACACAGCGCCTCTTCACATTATACAGTCATGGCTAAAAACCGAAAACTTACCTTGCACACCCGCGGTGCTGCTAGATCCGCTATAACATATCCCGCGTAAGAGCACCCGTTTCCCGCTTAAAACCAGCAAACATTTAAAAATGTTCCTAATCGTTAAAAATTCGCTAGTTTTATCCTGTTATTGTACTTAAAGGAATATTTAATTTTTTTTACATTTGTAGGGGAGGTAGGCGTTCCTTTGGCCTGATTATGCCCATCTTACTAAAACTCAAGCAACTTCTCATCTAAAGTTCACGTACCAAAAATCAGCTTCCCACGTCAATTGGTTCAAGAGTTGTAGACAAAAAAAAAAGTAGGGTAATGCCGGGCTCTTTGTAAGAAAAGTACCGATATGTTCCAACTATCAATCTCACTTTTACAGGAGAGTACAAAATAGCCCTTTCGAGGCATCTGCTAAAGTTAGAGCTTTCCCATTTATTGAATCGATGGATATAGATACATTTAATTATTTTGAATATGTAGAGGAGGCAGGCGCTCCTTTGGCCGGATCACGTCCATTTTTAATACCAACCAAGTAGATCATACTACGAGCATTTAACAAAAAGCCTCTAGCTTTATTCTATCGAAAGTTATCGTGGGAACGGACAGACATGGCTAAATCGAATCAGGAGGTGACCCTGATAATTTATATATACATTGCTATACCTCCGGAGCCTCCTTTAAGGTTTGACATATTTTCATCGTGACAAAAACAACATACCCTGTACTTATAAAGTCTAGGGTATAAAAATGATAATGCAAATACTTACGTCAAACAAACAAGGATTAGTAACCGAATTAGGAGACTTACCTGAAATAAAAAAAAAAACTTATTAATTTTTCATTAATCTTTGAATTAAAACTTTTATAAAATAATTGCGCTTTGTCATTTTTTTATTGGCGGCATATTTATCGTATTTTCAATAAAGTACTTGGTCAAAAACTATTTTTCTGAGCCTTTTCTGTGTGAAATGGAGCGGATAATATTCAAACTCCAGTAAAATGGTAAAAGTTTGCCCGGTTCTGATTGATCACAACTTTTCTATTTGACCTAGCACTGCTTCTGCTGACATGTAGACATTCCGACTCTGAAGAACACTTTTGAAAATAGCAACTCATTACGAACCACGTATCAATGAACCATCAAGAACCAACCTTAAATCACAGCACGTCACTGTTGTTCCTGAATGAATCTATTTCAGACCAAGCAATTAATTCCTACCATACAACACAATTCAGGTATGCAACAATAAAAGAGGAGATCGTTCAAAAATACAACACAATACTCCTGCATCTTGGCTACCAATTTCATGCCAAATAATTCAAAAATTTGCTTCTATTTTATTATGTCTTTTATCTTGGGCATCACCGCAAAAGAAACGTATGCGGGAATTTTTCGAATATTCAAAAATAGACAAAAGTTATATGCGGCTGAATTATAATAAATGTGCCGCAGAGAGAATTTAATAAATTTATTTATTTATCGTCCGCAGTTAAGGCACATGATGTGTTTTATGAGCCTCTAATCTGATTTTGGCCCAGAAGTCGCAATTTTCTATGACGAAGTGTCCACATGACCAGTTTGGTCTTGGCTAAAAGACGGACTGAAGCACTATGAAAGGTGTGCCAACGATTTACGGAGCAGTTCTTATTTATTTTATTTGAAATACATATAATCCCGAAAATGTTGGACTCCACTGTCAATTTTAGCGACGATGTATTTGGCATGCCTGGTGCAGTGCTGATAGCCTTAGTTAGTTTGTCGTAAGTCGCATTCGATGTGACCAATTATTTCCCTTATTACTTTTCAAATAAAATGATTTTTTGGGGTGTTACATTGTAAAAAAAAATTCTCTTCAAACCGGCAAAATATTCGAACCGACCCGAATATGTATTGTGCTACGCAATCGACCATTTGTAATCATATCAAATACATATCGACACTTTTAGGGGCAAAAAAAATGTCCACGGAGACAGATTAAAGGATGGCTGGAGCCCTGAGAACCATCTGCTGCCTCGGGTATGTTGCACAATCTGCTTCCTCTCAATATTTTTGGAGCGAAAATTGATATACAGGTATACAGGTATGTCGGCGATGTGTTTGCTATTGTGGATAAACACCAATTGGAAACCCTCACTGCCGAGATAAACAAAATCCACAATAGAATTACTTTTACCATCAAACAAGAGAAGGATGGATCCCTCCCTTTCTTAGATGTGATGATATCTAGAGCTGGAGGAACATTGACATTTGCAATATATAGGAAAAAAACATCTACACAAAGAACGATCCTCAACTCATCGTACCACACGGATGCTCACAAAATGGCAGCGTATAACTCAATGATCCACCGATTAACAACTTACCCATTGACACGAGAGGGTTATGAAAAAGAAAAGCGCTTCATCGTCGAAACCGGTATAATCAATGGCTATAGTGAGGACAAACTATTGAATATTATCGAACGCAAAGAGCAATCGCAACGGAAGCGAGAACTTTCGACACTATTCTATACTAATAATAATGGCGCAAAATGTCGCGTTCTGCATAAAGGTAAGGTGTCGGGGGACTTTGAGATTCGCAGTGGAGTTCGGCAGGGGTGCATCCTCTCACCGATCCTATTCCTCATAGTGATCGGCGATGTGTTACACGCAGCCCTATCCGGACTCGACAGAGGAATTCAATGGACTTTGACATCTTATCTACAACATCTTGACTACGCTGACGACATATGCCTACTCTCCCACAAAATCATGGATCTGTCCGCAATGGCGTTAGATCTCGAGAGGGAGGCAAGCAAGGTTGGGCTAAAGATTAATACCAACAAGACCAAGGTTCTTAGCCCGCCGTTGCGAAAAAGAAATCGGACACCTATTGCCATCAACATTAATGGGTAGCCTGTGGAGAAGGTGGACAATTTCGTCTACCTGGGTAGCATTGTTGCCGAAAATGGTGGTACGGAGCAGGACATCGCTCGTCGTATCAACCAGGCTAAACGCGCATACGGCATGCTGTCCAAAATCTGGCAGAGCAGTTATCTCAGCATCAAGACCAAGCTGGGCCTGTTTCGCTCCCTGGTACTATCAGTGCTTTTGTATGGGAGCAGTACATGGAAAGTTTCCGTAGGAGTTACCAGAAAGCTGCAAGTTTTCGTCAACTCATGTCTTCGTCGAATTTTAAGAATTTTCTGGCCCGAAACAATATGAAATGAAGAGCTAAGTCGGCGTACGGGTCAGATGCCAATCGACGAATTGATACGCAGGCGAAAATGGCAGTGGATAGGTCACACATTGCGGAAGAGTGATAACTGCATTGCTTTGCATGCCATGAAATGGAACCCCATTTCCAACCAAGGCCGACCAAGAGGGGGTCCTCGAATCACATGGCGTCGATCTGTGGCAAAGGAGTGTCAGGTACTGGGTAAGTCTTTTGGGGAGTTGCGCCCCATTGCCCAGAACAGAGTACGATGGCGCGCAGGAGTAGTTGACGCGCTATGCCCCGCTAGGGGTTAAGGCAAAGTAGTATACTAATAACGAGCCGAAGAACATTTGCCGAATCAGCATCCCCACGTCCGCTCTCTTCTACCCAATAAAAAATCAACTGATGAAATACGACATCCAGATTGTTGGAACCAGCAGCAACGCACGGCTTAAGGCCTATCTCGGGAGTGAGAAGGATCCACTTAAGAAAGAGGAGAAGAGCAGAATTTATAAGATAACGTGTCCGAAATGCAATATGCAGTACGTGGGCCAAACAAAGCGATTGATAACGACTCGATTTAAGGAGCATACAAAAGAAGCCGTTAATGCGTTACGAAGAGGTAGATCAACCCTCAAGTCATCTGTTGCGACACACATCGTAGACGAAGAACACACCATCTGCTGGGACGACGTGAAAGTCCTAAGACAGGTAAGGAAAATTTCCCAACTCGATGCCTGGGAAAGCCGGGAAATCATAAAAGTACCGGCTAATGACCGACTTAACGACGACGAAGGGAATTGCGTATCTAGGCTTATAAAAATTGCATGTAATCCTAATATAAAATAGCCTAGGGTTTTTGTTTTATGGTATTTTTGTCGCCAAATGTTGCCCAGTTTTAAAATAATAGTTTATAATATAAATACCCGCCGCTAGCCATAGTCCAATAGAAACATAAGCACTGAAGAAGGAAGTAAGTTGCTTCCGAAATAATGTATCTGCAGAATAATAAAGAATTGTAGTAGGAACATATGTTTCTGTTTTAATTTTCAATTCCTCTCAATATTTTTGGAGCGAAAATTGATGCCAAAGCGGTCATCCGCCTTCGAGAATCAAGTCACTGATTCTCCTCAGGCACTAACGACTGTGTAATTCCATAACGAATGCTTCCAAGACGGACAGGATAGGACCGGTGGTTTATTCTGGTTAACTGGCCATACGCCTGTGGTTCCGTCCACCTGACCACTGTACGAATACTGTTTTGCAGCCGCTCGTCATATCTTATATCCCTGGAAAGACAGCACATACGTTCGGCCGTGGTTGTTACCACTGGACACTGTCTTACTGGAGATCAAGCCACGAGACTTCGTCTTCACCACAATAACTTCTGTAGAAGCAGTAGAGGCGTGAAAGAGGAGGAAAGTTGCTTGCATCTTCTGTGCTCTTGTCCCGCTTTGGCTGAAAGGTGGATGTCTATTTTCGGATACTACGTCTTGTCCAAATTGGAGGATCTGAAAAGTGCGAATGTTGGTATGCGCCATCACTTCATCACTAGCTGGTTTAAATAAGTAATTAGGGTTGAAGGTGATGTATCCCAAATTTTTCGTTTCACAACAGACAAGCTCATGGTCTATGTGTGCCGTGTGCTGCTTACCTGACCAAGGTTTCGGACACAGTTGCAGACTTTTAATGGAAGCTAATTTCTATGTAACTCAGTATAAACTAATCGAAGAAACAGCAGAAATTTGGGTGGTATCACGTATCAGTAATGTTTGTCAACTCATCTTTCTGATTATTCTCCAAAGCAACTGTTGCTCATTTCCGCAGATGGCGTCTAGTAGCATCGTTCAAGCAGAGACGAAGTTCCGCCACCGTCGCGTCGATACAGGACTCAATGGCATGAGATTAAGACCCTGGTGGCAGTCCAGAGACTCCTGCAACAGCTGCCTCTTCCATTTTTAGATCCGTTGGTATATAATATGACATACTTATGGTTGATGTTTCAGAAAACGTAACGTTTCCTAATTTGTTCCACATTTGTAGGAAAGCCTGTATTGATTTTTCGGCCTCTACACAAGTCAGCACACATGTGTACGCACTGGCTTCAGTTGCGACCTCTTAGTGAAATTTCATACTGCGATTTATATCTCAAGAGCAATGCGATTTCTTTAACGAACTGCTCTTGCGATTCAAATTATATGTGTCACTTGCTATTTATTCGTGAATATGGAGAGGGGAGTGTTATGGTGCCACAACATCATTTGCGACTCGGCGAATACCGAGCAAATGCTCGCCAAATATCTAGTTACCTGTTAAATATAAAAAAAAACTCCGAAGAACATGAGAATTTTCCGGCACATCCAGTCATCGGGTGGGAATAATATACACCGTTAACAATTAATCGGCGGATACTGATAAAATACTTATCGTACCAACACGCTCGCTTATCATCAAGCAAATGCCCATTTCCCAGTAGTTTGATTGGGTCCACCATTCGGTGAGCATTTGGTCAGTACTCACCATTATTGTGGTAGCACCGTTATAGGCCTTGTTCTAAATTATTTATGTATATATTTGGTCTACAACTTAATAATGAGACTTTTTTTAGAGATGGCAACACCGATAAACCAATGGTAGTCCATCTTTGACATACATACCATTTGAAATTTGTATTCATAAGCTGTCAATGTCAGTATAAACATTTCGTGTTGATTGTTGACAACGTATTTTACCGGACCATGGAAAGTTTCGAAAATTCAAGAAAAAAACAACATTTGCGGGAAGTTTTACTTGGACATTATTTTGCTAAGAAGACTGCAGCTCAGAGTCATAAATTGCTCGTGGAAGTTTACGGTGACGATGCTTTTTCGCGTGCACAGTGTTTTCGGTGGTTTCATCGGTTCAAAAATGATAATTTCGACATTACCGACGAAGAGCGACCTGGCCAGCCAAAAAAGTTTGAAGACGAAGAATTGACGAAATTACTCGAAGAAGATTCGTGCCAAACTCAAAAAGAGTTGGCAATTTCGTTGGAAGTGACTCAGCAAGCCATATCGAAGCGGTTAAAATCACTGGGAATGATCCAAAAGCAAGGCCACTGGGTTCCGTACGAGTTGAAGCCAAGAGATGTTGAGAGGCGCTTTTGCATGTGCGAACAACTGCTTCAAAGGCAAAGACGGAAGGGTTTTTTGCATCGTATTGTGACCGGCGATGAAAAGTGGATTCATTATGATAACCCAAAGCGAAAGAAATCATGGGGACCGCCCGGGCACCAATCAACATCGACCGCGAAGCCAAATATTCATGGTTCCTAGCTTATGCTCTGCATTTGGTGGGACCAGATCGGTGTTCTTTATTATGAGCTGCTAAAACCGAATGAAACCATTGACGGGCAGCGCTATCGACTGCAATTGATGCGTTTGAGTCGAGCATTGCGTGAAAAACGGCAACAATTTGCTGAAAGGCACGACAAAATAATTCTTCAGCATGACAATGCTCGCCCTCATGTTGCGCAAGTCGTGAAAACGTACCTGGAAACAACCAAATGGGAAGTGCTACCCCACCCGCCGTATAGCCCTGACATTGCTCCATCCGATTACTATTTGTTCGCTTCGATGACTCATGCGTTGGCTGATCAGCACTTCACTTCATATGAGGATACTAAGAACTGGCTCGATTCATGGATAGCCTCGAAACCCCAAGATTTTTTTCGCGACGGAATTCGTAGACTTCCCGAAAGATGGGAGAAAGTTATCGCTGCTGATGGCCAATATTTTGAATAATTTAGTTATATGAATAAATCTATGAATAAATGCCCAAAATTCCAAAAAAAGTCTCATTATTAAGTTGTAGACCAAATATATATTTTTAAATATTTCATATCAAAAACAATATTAACTCGAGGGCCAGATTTGAACGGCGGCGGGCCGCAATTTACCAACCCCTGCGTCTAGCCTAATTTAACTTAATATTCGAGTACATACTTGACCATTGGTAATTCCAAAAACCATAAGAAAAGTGAATTTTTACATCCGAACTAGCCAATATCAAATAATTACGACCATATTCCTCACACAAACGATCTTAGGTACGATAAGGTACAGTCGATTTAGTGGTTTAAATTTTAGAGGATTACAACATAAACGAATGGAGAAGTCAGTAATGTTCAACAGTGACCTACTTAAACGGGGCGACTGGTAGCTCAGTGCGTAGAGTCTCATGTCTGACTAGCGGCGTTTCGGGTTCGAATCTGGTCCACGACGACATTCGTGGCCATGGATGTTTGTGTTGTCTTCCACCTTGTGGTGCGGGGCGTAATAATAAGCCACAGCGTCTCCTGACTTGTCGCAGGTAGATGACTAAATGGGGGAGCAGGAGGTGCATGGTGACAACTGCGTTCTTCGAAATTAGTTCATGGCAACGAAACGTTAAATGGACCACATGGAACAGTTGACGCAATATGCCCCACAAGGGGTTAGGGTAATTGGGTAACATAAGCTACTCAAAATGTCAAAACAAGAATCATTAGGCTGAGAAGTACAACAGGCGTCCTATGTAAACCGTTCATTTTTGACGCTATGCTTATTAATGTGAGCTCTGTCTATCCACTGATCGTGAGTTTACCCAACATAAGTACATATCTTTAAAGCAAGCGCGGATCCAGAGTGTCAAAAAGGGGGATTGCACCTTTATTAACCGGGCCGTAAAAGAAGGGAGGGGGGTGGTACATAGGCTCCAGCCCGTTAAAAGCACATACTTCAGCAAGAGAATCAAAATTAGCAGAAAGAAAGAACCGGCATGCTATCATTTTTCAGAGCAATGAGCTGGTGCAAAACAACAGAGGCTGCTACCTGCTAGTCCGTCCTCTACATCGGGGACCTCAGCATAGGGTTTGCAGACGACTTCAATTACATGAGAGGCAACCTGTCAATGAGCGCCAGCGAAATTAAACGACGGATACAGCTAGCACATAAGCTATCTTTCTCGGTTCTTCCAATAATGGAATCGAACCATGTGAACGGAAATAAGAAAGCTCCGCATTACACTGTGTTATCCTAAGTCTGCGAAACATGGATCATAACCCAATCCTCCGATAAATTGCCGAATAAATTTAAACGGAAGGTGTGGATGGCGCATCCGGTACAACCAAGAGCCGTACGCATTGTGCAACGTACTGAAAGTTTCGTATTTTAAATCGTCATACACCAACGATTGAATGGACAGGCCATATACGTACAAAGAGTAGACGACAGCCGCATGCCTTAGCGTATATTAAAAATACGCATACTAGAGGAGCTCTTTGGGAGACTGAGTAGATGTCGACCCCGAATAACTGCTGAGGTTCCGAAATTGGAAATACAGATTTTCACACCACTGACGTTACCATAAAAGAAATATAGGAATGTTGAAAGATTGTCAAGCGGTCAGTACGGCTCTAGCCAAATAGTCCGCCACATCTTACCAGGGTTCCCATAATTGATTTCCAGGACACAAAAGCTTTGTCGGAAATGAAATGACTGACGAATTTGCCAGTACGGCTTCGGCGACTCCTTCCATGGTCCGGAACCCTTCTGTAAAATTTCACTAGGCGCGCTTAATTCATCGCTACATATTCGCTCAACCAAAAATGACAAAACACCCTTCCTCCACAAATATGACACAGGTTTGGGGAGGGAACCCCCCTCCCCTCAACCAAAAATGACAAAACACCCCCCCCCCCCCCCCCCACACAAATATGACACAGGTTTGGGGAGGGAACCCCCCTCCCCAAACCTGTGTCAGCACAGCTACTACAAAACCCTAATGTAGTAAAAACAAAACCCTTATGAAATCGGTCATACGTCCGTCTGACTGGTTGCTAACTCTACTTTTTATTATTATTCAACAATTTTTTTTTTAAGCAATTTTGCAATTTGCAAAGTAAGACAGTTTATCTCATATAAAATACATACATATCTATCTACAGTCCAGCTCTTAAAATTATTACTTTGAGAGGTGAGAGATGGATGTGTTTTTTATGAATTGGCATGAAAGATACTGTATCATGGGTAAGACATTTTAATTGTGGTGTTTTTAACCATCTGAGTAGTAGCAAGAAGGGCAAGAAGCCGATATTTATATACCAAAATAATCGCTTGCTACAAAACCCTCGGATTGCGTTTTATTTCATTAGTAAAATTTATGCATTTTGGGGACTTGTGTCATGATGATTTTTCGTCACAAACCAAAATAAAATTTTGGAGTGAATCTTACGAATTCTCCCTCAAATTGGGGAACAGATCATGTGAAATAATTTTTTTAGGGATGTGTCATGGAGCGGGCGGGTGGTGGGGTGAGGGTGGGTATGGTGGTGAGGCTAGTTCCCAGAGCCCCGTACTACCATACACTGGTCTACTACAGCTAAATCGGAGTAAGGTTAATAATCATTTATTGTTTTCCGACTGCAAACTTCTGCCTGAATGACCTGAGAGTCATGATAAAACATAACTGCACACTCATTGTAAATGTCGTCGCACGAATTCCCCTGGTGACGCCTTTCTCGACCCGAATAAGATAACTTCGACCCGCTAAAGCATTTGAGCAGCCTCGTCAGTGCGATCAAGTTTGATTGGCAGGTTAATTATGATATGTATACAATAGACCACTTGGTTTCTTTGCTTGTAGATAATTGCTCATAATTGCTATCTCTGCTACTCCCCATATAGTTCAATTAGCACGCATCTTCGAGTAGAATAGTATTGTATATTATTGTACTTAAATATTCTGAAACTTTTCTACAAAAGGTAGAACATCTTAGCAATTCATTCGTAAGTTCATTGAAAAATCGTTGTTTTTTTTTCAGGATCCGCGGATATTTGGATCCGCGTCTGATTTAAAGAACCCCCAGTTTTACGATTATATCATTTTAGGTGTCATAACTTAGATTTATGTCTGGCAGCATCCGTCAATTAGCAACTTAATAAAATATTTTTTTAAATTGTCATAAACATGGATGATCCATAAAAACTGACATTTATCGCTGTATTTATGTACGATTAAGAACCCAAATCCCAAAACACTTTTTTTTCTCAAAATTTCAGTCAAATCCACGACAGATATTCACATATGTACATATTCCAGTTTGAAATGTTGGTAGAATTTCTACAATATTTTAGGTTTGTTTACATCATTAACAACCATGTTATCGTCTCTTAATTAAACTACTCAACGTGACATCAATGAAAACTTCGAGGATGGTATTCTAGTACAGTTAGACCTACCATTGAATGGATCATCTTCATACCATATTAAGCTTTAAAAAAAATCCTTAAGCATCATTAAAAATTGATCATTAATAGCGTAGATCATCAAATTCCGGGCAAAATCATATTAAACAGCATGTTCCCTTTGCCCATAACTGGAGCTTACCGAAAAAATCTTCAAATCTCACTCATTGAAGATTTCAAAAAAATGATCGCAACCACTTAATTCAGTTCCGAGGAAGAAGAAGACAGAAAAAACCCCAAGAAGACGAAAAATGTCTCTCTATGGTGGATTATTAATTCTAATGTCAATGTGAAGATCACATCGTGATCATTGATGATCATCAATTGCAGTCTGTGAGGTCGCTGTAAAGATGATCCCACACTCAAAATGTATGTGGATGATGGGCAAAATCATAAAGATGTTTGAAATTTTCTCTATATGTAATGATCCATTAATAATAATGATTGCTGTAAAACTTCGTAGAAAAGTCAGATCGTCGATTGTTGAGTCCACAAAAGTTCAAAGATCGTTCAATACCGTAACAACATTCCTGTAATGGGGTACTGCCTACTTCAACTGCTTTAGAGTTTTTACAATGGTTTGATATGGTAATAGTCATCATATGTCACCGATAATGATGTTGCACTATTGTGGACAATACATCATATCTGAAGGTACCGAGCATGGATTTGATCCGTTCGGATCGTGTTAAGTCGACAAGATCACCAACTCGTGATTGATACCGATGGTGACACAATTTTTATTACTAGCTCAGGATTTGCGTCCCAGTGGCTGGTATGTACTGCATTCCATCATGCCTGAAAAGATTGATTTCAGGGAAGCACGGCTAGTTAAAACAAATAAATTAAATCTGATTTAACTAATTGGCCTTGTCGAAATTTACAGGACTACCACCATTCTGGGAAACTGTTCAGTAAAATTGATAATGGCGCGATCTTTAGTCAAAATCACTGCAACCAACAGCGAGTTCAAAGGATGGCAATCAATCATCAACCATATGACGATACAAGCCTACTGATACTACTCGTACATGCTTCATTGCACGTAATGAATTGATCTATCACTGGAGACAAATCATGAATGCCCATGACGAAGATCATGTCCAGACGATTGCGTATGGTGTCACTTTACAGAGACCTACCGCATAGTATCTAATATCCATTGATTGAAATCTACGATGCTACTTATTTACTTTAACAAGCATTTGATCAGTTTCAATGGCCCGTGATCGATGGATTATCCATAAGCTCGAACTTGCATTGCATTTATAATTTCATATTTGGATGACACCAGAAGCAATTATAGATTCACTAAATACTGAACAATTTATTCGAATTAAAAATAAATAAGACGCGTTACGTTGATGATTTATTGGTGTTACGAGCGTGTGGAAGGGTAAACCGATGGCGCTGATTCGTATGCTCATCAGTCAATTGTCACATGAGACACTAAGATGACTTAAATTTATGAGAATGATGACTTTGATGACTTTCTCAAAAATAGAGGTGGTGACAGTGATTTTGAATCGTATGTTTGAAAAAAAACTATAAGCGTCCAGTTCTAATGACACAATGAACCAATGGTGTGAAAAACGACTTACTTTTTCGAAGAAATACGTAGTGCTACATTGGACTCAAACGTCGTAAAATACTATAAATTCATTTCAAAGATAAACATACATATATTTGATTCAAATATGTATCGAATAAAGTTGAAGAAATTCCAAGAAATTGCAAAATTTTCGGTAACTTTACCTTAGGTAAGTTTAAGCAAGAGGGTTGCTGCTAACGCAGTTCACATTAGACCTCCGATTTGGGACCATTTGCCACCCTCCGCTGACTTATTAGAGCTACCAGGTGACCACTTCACTAAATTGAATCAGCTAATTCAACGAAGCGGTTCTGGCCACCTCTGCTAGCTCCTGTAAGCACCAAACTAGGTTTGATGGTGTCCTCTTCCATCTCGCGTCTTCTGCATAATTTGTTGCAGGTCAGTCCCAATCTTCTCGCCTGAGATGCGGTAAGGCCGTTTCCTGTGAGTAGACTTACCGTCGCTTTCAGTCTATTTAATTTGAGTTTGAGCAGTATCCAGCTCTTACTCAGATCAAGTGATGGCCACAAAGTCCTAGCTACCCCACAATCCAATCTGTTTTCCCAGTCGGATTGTAGTTTAGTCCATATGGCTCCATCTATTTCGTTTGTGATTTCCACAAGTGACCGTATAACAGGTGCCGGTGGGCTGTCCACGGCTCCCGAACTTCCCCTTGTCAGTTCATCGGCTTTCTCGTTGCCTAAAACACCAGTGTGGCCAGGCACCCACATAACCCTTATAGGAGTATGTTTAGTTTTACTGTCGGCAGTCAGCCTGCAAGTATGTATGACGCCAGAGCCAGAATGGCCGCCACTACTGTCGACGCAAATAGCCGTTATCCTCGTTGATGTACCTTGAATGGACTCTACGACCATGCGTATAACATGTAATTCCGACTGGAATACGATCGCATGATTCGTCAGTCTGAACTACTGGCTCAGGACCAGATTCGCCGAGTAACAACTGAGCGTACTCCAGAGTAAGTTTTTGAACCAACCGTATAATTCAGGACGCCACTGTTATTGATGGCTTCCCTGCTTCTCCCAGTCTCTCCTGGTAGGGAACTTCACATCGAAGTTCCTTTCGAGGTATGTTTAATTGGTCATGTGAACCGTATCATCAAGATCGAGGCCGTATTGTCTCTGATATATTATCAGAACACAAATGTGGCCTTCTTCATTTGAATCTTGCCACATGCCTGAACTTTCAGCGCATATTGCTGACAAGCATGAGCTTCTGATGATAAACCGGTCCAAAGGCAGAAGCCCTAGGATCATTTCCAACCCAGGCGTCGCGAGGTTCTCAGAGCACCCGGCACACTTATGCAGACCAGTCGCCGCCATCTCGTTGGTTCCTTGTCATTGGTTTTGTTCTCGGTAGCCCTCGACCAGACGACCTCTCCATACACAAGTGTAGATCTCACTACACATTTACATAAATATGAAATAAGCCGTCTGAGACCCCATATGCTGGGGTAAGCCAACCGACACGCAAAGATGGCTGCGCGGGCTTTATAAAATTCTGTGCTTCACGTTAGCCCCCCCCCAGAGCAGTTTTCTGTCTAGAATTAGGTCCAAATATTTAACACAGTAAGCAAGGTGTATTTTACTCCGTGGGTTTGGCAATTTCCGGTACGTTACATCCCCTTCTTAAAAGTATTAGTTCGATTTTTGTCGGATTAACCTATAGACCAGCTTTCGCCGATTGCTTTGGGTTCTATTATAAAAGGTTTGAAGGAACTTACCTATCACAAGCACCACTTTGTCATCCGCATATGCCACCATCTCAAAGCCGATTGCACTGAACCTCTCTACTATTTCGCTGACCGTGAGGATCCAGAAAACAGAGAGATGTACCCTATAGGCGGCCAGATACGATCCGAAAATCGTCTTTGGAAAAACTGTACAGTCCTGGCCTTCCAAAATGATCGAAAAGTCTTCGTCACATCCCTTATATAGTAGAGATAGTCTCCGGAAATATTGTATAGTCCAAAGGTTCCTTAAGGCGAACATACACCATCCGGAATTCCGGACAGGCCGCCGGACAGGCTGTTTTTTTGAATAGACGAATGAATTAGGTGTACAACTTTGCTTCCGCCGTTTTCTGACAGACGGCCGTGTCGGAAAACGGCGGATTCATAATTGTGCACCTAATACATTCGTCTATTGAAATAAACGGCCTGTCCGGAATTCCGGATGGTGTATGTTCGCCTTTAGGAAAAATAGTGTATAATCTAAAAATTCCTTGAGGAATTTTTCGAATGGATTTTCGATTGGAATCCGGCCAACTGAAGGATCCGAAAATCTCGAAGGTGTGGACTATAACGGCCACAAATTCCACTGGGAAAAATACTTTACAGTCCAAAAATTTCTTGAGAAATTTCTTGATCGATCTTCGATTGGAATCGGGCCGACTGAACATTGCAACTGTAAAGTTAGTTTTGTGTCACACATTTTTCGGGAATTGCAAAGGCTACGACTGTGCAGTCCACAGATTCCTCGGGAGAAAAAACTGTAGAATCCAAAAATTCTTGAGGAAAAATACTCTATAGTCCGGAAACTCCTTTGAGAGTTTTCCGGATCGATTTTTGATTGGGATCCGTTCGGCTAAGCAGACCAACGGCCTTGTGACACAACCGACTTAAATATCCCGAAAGCGAGGACTGTGAAGTTTGGACTGTAAAGCTTCACGGTTCAAACTGTACAGTCTTCCGAATCGTATGTGGCAGCCTTAAGCAATACCTTGCTTTCGTAGGCCTTTTTCTCAATCAGATGTCAATGATTCGGTAATTAGGTAAACTATTGCTGGTCAATTAGAGGGTTGAGTCTACGCAATGGCCAATGGCTAAGTTCATGTCACACAACGATTGGCATACTGTTGCCAATTTGTTTTATGAATTCTCTCCACTGAGTTTTTGATGGACACAATATGCTGTGAAATCAAAGGACAGGATGTGTATGCCAGCAACTTGCACTATCCGAAATCTTTATATGCTAACGAAACATCAACTATGCCTCGGATAAGGACTGACTCAACGGTTACGACTTTTAGCTATCGTACAATGACAAAGATTGGATTCTGGAGTGTGCGTACTCTCCTGGACAATGGATCAGAAGGTCCCCAGAACGCACGATTTCTTCAATTAGAGAGTGAATTTCTGAGGTACAAATTAAATATCTTAGGAGTTAGTGAGATAAGATGGTGGAACAGCGGAGAATTCATCTCTCCAACGGGCAGCACTGTAATGTTGTACTCCGGTAAAGCTACCGGTAGTCGCCGTGAGTCAGGTGTGGGGCTCCTTTTAACCAGAGCCACGCGAAACTGTCTCTTATCCTGGGAACCGGTCTCTGACAGGGTCTTGACCGCCAGGTTCCGGACCAAAATGAGGAACATCTCAATAACACAATGTTATGCCCCTACTGAACCCGACAATGTCTTGGCAAAAGACTCCTTCTACGAAGAACTAAACGCCGTTCAGAGCAGAACACCTAAAGGTGACATTATAATGGTTATGGGTGATTTGAATGCGAAAGTTGGCGCTGGTAACTATGGGCTCAGACATGTGATGGGGAGACACGGTCTTGGTGATCGTAATGACAACGGTGAATGATTTGTAGAGTTCTGCAACTTTCACAGTCTCTTCATCGGTGGTACTATGTTTGAGCATAAGGACCACCACAAAATCAGTTGGTCCTCTGTTGATCCAGAACACAAAATCAGATCGACCATTTTGCCATTAGTAAAAGATTCAAGAGTTGCCTCCTGGACGTGCGAAACAAGAAGGGTGCCGATATTGGGATGGGAAGAGACCATTATCTTATGATCGCTAATGTTCGATTGCGTATTGCAACCGTGCGCCGCCCCGGCGACGAAAGAACCAGGCCCCGCAAATTCAACACCGCTCGACTAAAAAATCCAGCTGTCTTACAACAATATAATGACCATCTTGCGCAAAAAGCGGCTGAGATAACTAGTCACCCAGATAGTGACATAAACGAAAACTGGGATGCCATAAAAAATGCGTACATTGATAGCGCAAATACCATCCTTGGCCCAAACCCGGATTGCCGGAATAAGCCCTGGATGTCCGACGCTTCATGGCAGCGGATTGTTGAAAGAAAGGAGCTGAAAGTTCGTTTGGCTGCAGCATCAGACGACAATCGAAGCCGCATCGAACTCCTTTACCGTCAGAAAGCTCGAGAAGTTCAGCGTAGTGTGCGACGCGATAAAAGAGTTTATGCCAATTCTCTTTTAGCGTCAGCAGAAGAAGCCGCTAGAAGTAACAACTTAAACGCCGTATACGGTGTCATCAAGGAGTTTACAGGTGGTCGTAACTCCTGCCAACATCCGGTGAAAGATAGTGATGGAAAGCTACTTATCTTGGAAGAAGATCAAATGAGGCGGTGGAAAGAACACTTCGCCGCGGTCTTGAACCGTGTAACCTCTGGTGAAGTTCCCCCTCATATAGATAATTTAGCTAACCATCAAAATGTGCGTATACGGTCCACTGCCCCGACTAAAGAGGAAATAGTCACTGCAATTATTGCACTAAAACGAGGAAAAGCCGCCGGACTTGACGGCATCCCTGCCGAACTTTATCAAGCAGCGCCAAGCGTAACTGCCGATTTGCTGCACCCACTTGTTGATAAAGCGTGGAATACAGAGACCTTTCCCACTGAGTGGAAGGAAGGTTTGATCATCAAACTTCCAAAGAAGGGTAGCCTCACAGACTGTAATAATTGGAGAGGCATTTGTGTGCTTCCTGCCGTTGCCAAGATAATAGCTAAAATCGTCCTGGAAAGACTAAAGGCCCACTTAGAAAGCACAATTGATGAAGAGCAGGCTGGCTTTCGATCCGGATTCTCCTGTGTCGATCACATTAACACCTTGCGAATCATCATCGAGCAATGCGCTGAATACGATTCTCCGCTTCACTTGCTTTTCATCGATTTCGAAAAGGCTTTCGATAGTGTGAACCGGGATTCTATATGGGCGGCCTTGCGCAGGAGAGGCATCCCTGAGAAGCTTGTGGCTATTATTAAGGCAACCTATGACGGCGCGAAATGTCGCGTTCTGCATAAAGGTAAGGTGTCGGGGGACTTTGAGATTCGCAGTGGAGTTCGGCAGGGGTGCATCCTCTCACCGATCCTATTCCTCACTGTGATCGGCGATGTGTTGCATGCAGCCCTATCCGGACTCGACAGAGGAATTCAATGGACTTTGACATCTTATCTACAACATCTTGACTACGCTGACGACATATGCCTACTCTCCCACAAAATCATGGATCTGTCCGCAATGGCGTTAGATCTCGAGAGGGAGGCAAGCAAGGTTGGGCTAAAGATTAATACCAACAAGACCAAGGTTCTTAGCCCGCCGTTGCGAAAAATAAATCCGACACCTATTGCCATCAATATTAATGGACAGCCTGTGGAGAAGGTGGACAACTTTGTCTACCTGGGTAGCATTGTTGCCGAAAATGGTGGTACGGAGCAGGACATCGCTCGTCGTATCAACCAGGCTAAATGCGCACACGGCATGCTGTCCAAAATCTGGCAGGGCAGTTATCTCAGCATCAAGACCAAGCTGGGCCTGTTTCGCTCCCTGGTACTGTCAGTGCTTTTGTATGGGAGCAGTGCATGGAAAGTTTCCTTGGGAGTTACCAGAAAGCTGCAAGTTTTCGTCAACACATGTCTTCGTCGAATTTTAAAAATGTTCTGACCCGAAACAATATCAAATGAAGAGCTAAGTCGGCGTACGGGTCAGATGCCAATCGACGAATTGATACGCAGGCGAAAATGGCAGTGGATAGGTCACACATTGCGGAAGAGTGATAACTGCATTGCTTTGCATGCCATGAAATGGAACCCCATTTCCAACCAAGGCCGACCAAGAGGGGGTCCTCGAATCACATGGCGTCGATCTGTGGCAAAGGAGTGTCAGGTACTGGGTAAATCTTTTGGGGAGTTGCGCCCCATTGCCCAGAACAGAGTACGATGGCGCGCAGGAGTAGTTGACGCGCTATGCCCCGCTAGGGGTTAAGGCAAAGTAGTATAATTAATTTTTCTTTTTTGAAAGCGTACCTTTTGCACCTTAATAATAACACCTAATACTCATAAGCGCTAGTATTACACCTTGAATCGTTCTTCTTCATCCAAAGCTTGACGCAACCAATAGACGTCTAATTCAGTAAATTTCCATCCGTGTCTTTATATTATTAATCACATTTTTAGACGAACCGATTCCGTTAATTCAGATTCTTTAAAGAATGCCAATGATATTTTATCTTCTCCATTTCAAAAGATATTCGCCAGCCGTTTACTAAACTATAAACTTTAAAGTTTCACTATCGCACACATTAACCCACGCCAAAACAAAAATTTAATGTGTGTAATTTGTCATTATCATTACTCTAAGCAAAAACTAGGGTATAATGAGCTCATGTTTAGCATATGTGATGCTTGTAAAATAAACAAAAAAAATATATGTGTCTGTATTGTTTAATCCTGTAGACCTCACACGTTCGTCGTTAATTTAAATGAAAAAGTACAAAAGACGGTTTCATCATACAAATCAATAGTACTTTTAATGAACAGCCTTAATCTAATCAAATCAATTCGATTTCGCAATTTGTAATAACTCCGGAAACAGACAGTATTACGAGTACAATCAAGGTCTGTTACTGCACTACGATAGGACTTCAATACACTACACGTATCACCGAAAATAATTAATAATATTATGTATGGATTGGACGGTGAAGCGCAAACTGATTCGATAGATAAATCGCAAACTTTACACCTTTGATTCTGTTTATCGATTCATTACAACAACGTTAGACGCGTACAGTACACTGAAGGCTATTTCCTACGCATCAGGATTCTAGTTGCGTATCATTCCAACACAGCCACCGGGGGTGTTATGAAATATCTGTAATTGGGAAATTGAGCGATTTATTTTTATCAGAGTTAGATATTGGACACAAAAACAGCTACGGGGGAGATACATAATTGCAATCTTTTTCGACGAGCACTCTACGCTCTTTCGTTCCATCTGATTTTAATTTCACAGAGTATGGTGGCCAATCGCCAATGAATATCTCCGAATCTGAGGCAAAAGAAAAAAATTCTTTATGTTATTTCCGCAATCCGTGCGGATCTGTTAAGATGATTAAGTAGAATAGTTGATTTACAAATTAGGTATAATTACGCACAAAGTAGAGCATCCATGTGAATGAAGTGAATCATGAATCGGTATTGCTACAGACAGATGACATGGTTTTGGATACTGAGTGAAATGTTTCGTCAAGATGAGATACATTTTTGAAAAACAAATAGTGTGGATGTTGCAGTAAGATGTGTAAATTTTTGGGTTGTTTTTTCTAATAAATAGCTCTATTTTCTCCTGGATTTTCGAAGAAACACAGATAAATTACGTTAAGCTCGTAGACGAGTTCGATTATTGATTATTTGGATCTGAAGAGGCTTAATAGAAGATTCTACCTATTTATTGAAATCGGCGTACAATTAAGTGTTTGCTCACACGGGTCGTCTCGTAATCGGGCCGTCTGCGATTTTTTCCCAAGCAAATGTATGGAGATGCTCACGCGAGTCGCCCATTAGTCGGCACGTAAGCGAATCGATCTGCTTGGGAAGTGGAGTTCGAATCGCAGACGAGCCGATTACAAGACGACCCGTGTGAGCAAACACTAAAGGTAGCCACAGACGTCGTTCTTTTTTGGCAGTTTTAACCGCACGGGCAAAACTGTACGGGTAAAACGGTCGGTGTGTGGCCAAAAACCGTCCTTCTTGCTGGCGTTTCAAAATATCTGCTGCAGCTGGATTTTAACCATCCGTTTTCAAGCGTGTTCGTTCAAGTCGGCTCGTGTGTGTGACGACGCAGTTAAAAAGGACGGGTTCTGTCAATGCTGACTCTGTCCTCGATTAACCGCAAGTGATTTTAGTATGAATAATTTTGTGAACTGAACTGTGAAACTGAACGAAACAACGCCTAGTGTGTGTGGATATGGTCGTTGATCGTGTTTACCCGTGCGGTTAAAACTGCCAAAAAAGAACGACATCTAAAGGTGTGAAAGTATTATCCGCACAAAAGCTATTTCATTTCCACCAAAAAACGTTAATTTAAATCCTATTAAGTTTTTCGATCCGAGACACCGTTTACAAATTATGAGCAGAATATTAAAATGAAACCGGAAAATAGAGGGCTACGCCCGCAATCCGAGGGTTTTGTAGTGTCCCATGCCAATAGGAGATGAACTGTCCTACCCTTGGAGATGCTTAACCATTCATGTTAAGACAATATTGCAAATTGTAAGTTTGCATAAAAAATATTGAAAATAAATTGTTTGAATAATTATAGAGAATAGAGTCAGCGACGAGCACCCCCCAACCCCCTTCCCCTCCCCCCTTCTCTCCTCCCTCCTCTCCTACCAATCATTATCCTTTTGAAAATGGTTAACTCCAATTCGCTCTACGGAAAACAATATGCAAGTATGTTGTACTCGTAGTATTAGTATGTAGTACAAGAGACCTGTTATGTGCATTTTTTGTATGGATGATATCAAAATGACCAAATCTAAATGAATGTACTACTATTAAATGTTACGTGATTATTACGAAATTGGAGATATTATTGCACATGGTGTTGATTATCGTTGGCCATCAATATTTTCGACCTCGGATGAGTTTGAGAAATGCAGGGGTGTGCTAACTGTAACTATATAAATATACTATTATTAACCTATTTTGAGAAGATATCAAAATTCCATAATTTTTTTGTTTTCTGTGCTAGTTGAAAGCCATCTTCCTGTATGTTTTCATATTTCTAAGTGTAACGGTCTCGAAATGGTAAGAGGGGTGGGACAAATTACAATATGATCTCATATTTTCCCCTCTGCCTCTTTTCCCCTTTCTTCGAATTTTATGAAGTCGCCAAAAATGGAATGTACTCTGTAGTACCTTTCTCATGATACCCCACTTGCCCATATCAGATGAAAAAAAATGTTGACCTTAATTTCCCCTCTATGGGAACCTCCCCTTAAAGCAGCAACCCACCTACCTCCCCCCTTAAACTTCTCTACCCTACCACTCCTATACCACCAATCTGCACCCTTTCAGAAATGGTTAACTCCAATTCACTTTACGAAAAACAATATTCAAGTATGCAGTACTAGTATGTAGCCGGTTATGTGCATTTTTTGCATGAATGGCATCAAAATCTCAAAATTTAAATGAATGTACTATTATTAAATATTATGTGATTGTTATGAAACTAGGAGGTATTATTGCCTATGATGTTGGTTTTCATTGGCCATCAATATTTTTGACCTCGGGTGCGCGTAAGGGGTGCAGGGGTGTGCTAACTGCAACTATAGAAATGTACTATTATTAACCTTTTGTGATGAAATTTCAAAATTCTAGAAATCTAGGTTTTCTACGCTAGTAAAATAACGCGTTTCTGTAAATTTTCATATTTCTAAGTATAACGGTCTCGAAATGCAAGGGGGGGGACAAACTCGGATGACATATTTTCCCCTCTCCCCCTTTTCCCGTTTCTTCAAATTTGAAAAAATCCCAAAAATGGAATGTACTCGACGGTACCTTTCTTATGATACCCCACTTGCCTGTACCAAACGAAAAAAAAATTTCGACCTTCATTTCCTCTCTATGGGGACCTCCCCTTAAAGTTGACCTATTGCGACGATTCGCTTTCTCCGGTGAATTATAGTAATTCTACACATTCCTACAAAATTTCATGTATGTAGCTTCAGCCGTTCGTGAGATATTCCATGGACAGACGGACAGACGGACAGACAGACATTTGACCGATTTCATAAGGGTTTTGTTTTTACTACAAAACCCTAAAAAGGGCTCAAATTTTTCGGTTTTTCGCATGCACAGCCGCTCTGCCGCGGGGTCCAAGACGGCTCCATCTCTTAAAATGAATAATGTATGGGGATCACCAACAATAATCCAAACGGCATTTCTCTATCATATTTTGCATGGTCAAATCGCTTAGCATCCCAACTACAAGTAATTGAAGGACAAAGGGGTCATCGGGACGGTCAAAATGGAACTCCATTTCTAACCGAGGTCGAAGAATAGGGGGTCGTAAAATCACATGGAGTCGATCTATGGCAAAAGAGTGTAAGGTGCTGGGTAAGTCGTTTTAGTTTGACTAAAGAAATTTCACAATCAATTTTTCAAAGTTTGAACAGTTGTATCTTCGAAGTAACGGTGATCCTTGCAACCGGGAAAGAGTCCATTTAAATTAAATTTTATGCAGTTTCAATAAGTGAGGTCAAAACTCGAATTAAATCATTGAGGGAGTGGAAAATTTCGATTTTGCTTGACAAATCCAGTTTTTTATACAATTTACAAAAAAATTCGATAACTCTGTAACGGCTAAGGAGAGAGTGTCCATGTCTTATGTTAATTTTCCTCAAATGAACACTACTATCTACCATTAAAGTATTTACCACCAGAAACGTTACATTCTGTATAATTATATCTTCTGCATTTTAGGATCCATAAAATTCCGCCAACAACAAATATCAGACACAGAGATACGATTATGTACAATTTATAATGTTGGCACTCAATCTCATCTTGTTTCCATTACCTGTTTTCTATGACCATTTTCGTAAATGCACCTTATAACTGCTAATTTCTACGATCAATCTGATCAATTCGGTTGCATTAGACGCATCGTTTAGATACCGAGGTAGCACTGTACCAGCACATTCGTAGCATAGTTCGCGAACGTAGCTTCACGCTACACATGTTAAGTCGTCAGATTGAAATCAGCAAAATGAATGTGACTATCACTAAACGGAAGATGCTACCTCAACAAATTGATAATTAGCCAGTGCCGCGTCGTTTTGCAAATTAATAGTCACTTAAGAAATTGTTTTATATTCGATCATCTCTGTACAAATTGAAATACATTGCTCGGCTATTAGATATTAGAAGATACTACTCGTACACTTGAATATGCAAATGTAAATTAGTTAACCAGCTGAATGAAAGATGGCTGGTAATATTTTCTTCGCATTTGAAGGTGCTATAAATGTATCTAGGTTGACATCATTCGATGTGTACATTGTATCTGCTGGAGTATCCATTTCGGATTTATCGTTTCCTTTATATGTCCTGTCAAAATTCGCTCAAAAACTGGGTTGTACTTGAAAATATGTCACCACGATAATTTTATTAATTTTTCCTTTTTTTTTTAAATGGTGCTCAGGAAAGATTATATTAACAAAGGTATTTGGTGCAAAAAGAAAGTAGCTCCATTTTAGTAATATTTTTAGCAAATCGCAAAAAAAAATTTGAAAAATTGCCTTTTGTTTTTGAGTGTAAATATTATCGTGAAATTTTCAATTTTTTCAAATGGGCACACTTGTGACGTCACTTTAGGGGTGAGTGGCGGATGGACCACACCACCACCCCAGAGAGTTGTGAACTTGTTTTTAGGTCCTTTAAAGAGCGCTGAAGAAATTTATGAAGATTTTGGAAATTCCGGTGAGTTTGGCGGTTTCAAAGCGAGTGTGGAGTACTGTTCTCAAATTTGCATACTTGTGGAGTCACTTTAGGGGTGAGTGGCGGATGGAGGACACCAACACCCCAAAGTTCTGAGCTCTTCTTTACATCCTTTAAAGAGTGCTGTAGCAATTTATGAAGATTTTGGAAATGCCGGTGAGTTTGGCGGTTTTAAACGAGTGTGGAGTACCTTTTTCAAATTTTCATGCTTGTGACGTCACTTTAGGGGTGAGTGGGGGATAAAGGACACCAGCACCCCCGAGTTCTGAGCCTGCCTTTAAGTCCTTTAAAGGGTGCTGTAGAAATTTATGAAGATTTTGGAAATTCTAGTGAGTATGGCGGTATCAAATTGAGTGTGGGGTATTTTTTTTTCAAATTTCCGTACTTGTGACGTCACTTTAGGGATGAGTGGGGGATGGAGGACACCAGCACCCCAGAGTTCCTTCTAATGCATGGAGTAGTTGTATGGTGGACTGCTTTAAGGACAGAAGCCAACAGTAACTGCTAGAGAAGGTGAAAAGGCTGGCCTGTGTGGCTATTTGAGGGGCTCTCAGAACCACTGCATCTGCTGCTTTGAACATACTGCTCAACCTGCTTCCTTTGGACATTTATGGTGAACAGATGCCACCATCCGCCTTCGTGATACTAGTCAGTCGATTACATTAAGCACTGGGCACGCGACTATTCTGAACAACTTGGTTATTCCAGCAATGACTGATTACACCACCGCAAAATATTTTCTTGACAAGAACTTTGCATCCTATCACGCAATCAGTGGGAAGCGCTATCTCAGCCTGATTATGTGGAGATGTACACGGACGGCCCCAAGACTAGTGATGGAGGGACAGCCGGAGTCCATTCCGATAGGCTGAATATAAACCTATCTTTCCATCTCACTAACTACTGCAGTGTGTTTCAGGCGAAGATCACGGTGATTATCGAAACACTGACCTAGCTGGGGAGCATATTATATCCCCTAGAGACATAACTACTTTCACGGACAGCCAAATCTTTCGAACCTAGTCTGACTATGTCAAAGGCAGTGGAGGAATGTCGTCAATCTCTTACAGAGATGAATAGTTTTTTCAATATTGTTTTGTGCAGTATTCCGGGTCATAGCGGCTTTGCGGGTAACGGCAAAGCAGATGAGCTAGCTAGACAGGGTACAACTAACGAGGCATAACAACCTTGTTAGGATATTGATATGCCCATTTCGGCTTGTAAGCTAGCACTGAAATCTGAAGCGATTCGTAGGACAAATAACAGATGGAGAGACGGTGCGACGGCACATGACATTCCATACGGCCGTTGTGGTCCATGCTCTTGATGAGATGAAAACACATAAGTACGGTCGTTTGAGTCATCACTGGCCACTGGATAATTATGGTGAACATGCTAGGAGGCTTGGACTTCCCTTAAATAACTTCTGTAGGAACTGCCATAACGAGGACGAAATGGAATGTACTCGTACTTTCCATTTTCTCTGCACCTGTTCTGCGCTATCAAGCAGGTGTAAGAAAATTTTTGGTTCCTATTTCTTCAACGAACTGGAGGACCTAGGCAATTTCGACGTTAGAAAATTGCATCTTTTCATTTCCAGCTCCGGCTGGTTTAATGAGTAGGACGGAGATGATTTCCCGTGGTTACACAACGGACCTTGCCATGGTCAATGTGTGCCGCTGGCAAAAACGACAGCCACTGGAACCTAACCTTTAGTATAATATACATGCTAATTAACGGGCAATTAACCCCTTACTTCTCAACGAATAACCTTGTCCCCTTTCAGGCTGATGACAACGATGTTTTGAATCTATAAAGGGTTTTGTTGTTTCGCTAAGGAAGGCTCCATATTGTTTTTCTGCTTCTCGACCTTGGGTGCCCCGCGGTCGGATTTATGGATAGACAGGGCCAGTGAGCGGCAAATACCCCATCCAATTCAGGAGCTCTAATTTTGACAGCTGTCACTACCGAACCTTTATAGTACGGTCACATGGGCTTCGTCCCCATGGACACTTTCGGGTGTCTCCATTGTCCAATACAAATGATTTGTGAAATAAATTAGCTAAAAAGAAAAAAATAACTACTAATTTGAACATAAATTTGATTCGCAGCAGAATTTCAATTTCAATATGCGCCTACTGCGCGCCATTCGTAACAGAGCTGGCAACGTTAAATTATCCATTAAATCCTAATATACTACTCGTACGAGTTTATTCACTTATAGAAATCTTTAGATTCCATGAAACACCTACATTCATTTTCACCCCATAGTTATCCCAATTAATTCCCCTGATCACATTTGGCGGATTCTTTTAAAATGCCGACACTCTACTCCTGCAGAATTGACGCTTCCTAGACGAAGCAATCACCAATTGAAACAAAAAAAGATACATACTAAGATACGGACCACTGGCTAGTGGGTGGAAACAGATACATAAATGGACGATAATCATAGAAAATTTGGATTTTTTGCTTCTCGATCTGTCCGTACCGACGAAAATGAATTTATTAGTTACGGAGCATCTGGCTGGCTCAATTTGTTCGATAAATTTATTCGCACTTTTGAAAATTGATACATCCCGACACGCGAGATACTAATAGCTTAAGCTTAAATTACGATGATAACTTCACAAGTTATGAGGTTGTGCACAGTGGCGGATCTAGAAATCGAGTTCGGATGGTGCTTAATTTTGTTTGTTACATTGAAAGCTAAGGGTATGTCTATACTTTTTCAACTTTAGGACCTCAAGAGGCATTCGTCTAGGGAAAGTGCGGACGCATTCCTTATATTGGTGTCAGTATCCGCCAGTACTCTACAAAATGACGCTACCGCGTTCATAAACTTTTGCAATCGGCGTTCTCTGACGCAAGATCGTGAAGCTGTCAATGTAATATGACGTATGAAAAAAAAAAAAAACAGAAGAAAAAAATTGGGCGTTACGGTCCAATCAATGACCGCTGTGGCAATAATAAATTGTGAATATATTTTTTTGCGGAACTCGTGCAGATATGAATGAACAAGTCATTGAACTGGCTGAATTGTGTGCTAAGGTCGCTACAGACGTTCAAGAATGGGTGACAAGTATGCTTGAAAAGCATGCTTGAACGTCTGTATTGACACCTATGGTCGTAAGCGTTCGAGAACGGTAAGTCAATTGTTTGCAGACATTCTGCTGATATGAATTAAAGGTGGCTTTTTTTGGATGTTCTTGTAAAACTCTGGCGAAGATCTGTTTAAATAATCTATCTCGGGATTAGCAGAGTTAATAGAATATATTCCAAACTATATCTCATCAATATTAATTACATATACTGACAGCGTATAGTTCTTCGAAAATTAGAACGTTGTAACTGTTCCAAGAAGAAGCAATTAAAATCAAATAATTCATAAGACTAGTAATGTAGAAATGGGTACGGGAGGTCCAGGCAGATATGTGGACATGATGATTGAAGGATGTTGCTTGTGAAATATGTAAAAGAAAAAGGTTAACGCAACCATCAACCAAAACTCAAAATAAATCACGCTGAATTTATCATTTTGCGAAAACAATGAAAAAAAATCAAATTCAGTGCTAATTGATATGGGTACTCAGAATCCAAATTCTCTGACTTCATTCGATTTTTTCATGCATTAATCTACCAATGCATTTATCTTTGCATAAATATACGTACAATACATACTACCGACTGATACATATGACACCAGAGGCAGTTAATGTCTTTCGACCCTTAAAAAACTTATGCAACATTACTGTAACTCATAACTTGCGAAACCGGCCTTTTCAGCTGGACATTCGAATATTTAATTATCGTAGCGTAGAGTTGTTGACTGAATTTCGTTTGTGAAATTTATTTCAATTAATTGAAGATAGTGGTTGACAACATGTTCGAAATTCCGATAATTAAATATTCACAAATTCGTACTGTTGGTACGTCGAATTGATGGAAATGTTCACATGGATCCATTCATCCAATAAAACTTCCAAATGGCTCCGGTTGGGATTTATTGTAGATTAACATTTTATAGCCGCGAAATATGGTCACTTAGCTCTTCTGAATGGGCGATGAAATGTTCCGATTTATAGATCATTCTGACCAAAAGATTTAATGGGAAATTTATCTGATTAAGTAATAAATTTAAACATTCTTCGATAACAACACGTTGTCCTAATTTCAAAGGGGTTCCCATCAGTTTCTTTGGCTCGTATGTTTTGTCCCGCTCAATTATAAGTAGTGCAGATGTTTCAAAGTTTGGCAATGCCGCCTCCTCTCGATTGCATACGACTGGAAGGGGTTTTAGACGTCATATCAGTTTCGAGCTAACAGTCCAGCCATCAGTTGAGTTATCAGTTGACGGATGAGGAACGTATTAGTAACTCGACTTATAGCTCTAAAAATTTATATAATTTATCAGTCATTTGGAAGCACTTCAAAAAAAATCCTTTCTCACAAATTTTACATTCGGTGTCAACCTGTGTGCATTTTCAGCTTGAACTATCCTCTAACACTCATTCAAGGTATCTTTTCGTGACAACTTCTCAACCTTCTTTCCGCGGAATTTTTGATATTGTCGCGTGCCCAACGCGACGATATGGCTCATCCTCAACGATTCTATTAGCCTTTCGGTGAACTGTACAAGAGAGTTCTTCTTGCCAGTTATTTCGTTATATAGAAGCCAGCTGTTATTGACCACTGAGCCAAATATTAGCTCTGTAGCTGCTTTTTTATACCAAGTTGCGGATTTTCGTATTGGCGAATAGGAGCTACTCATTTGATCGGATACACCTAGGCCTTATTTGCCTGCATTAAATATAAAAATTGCCTGAGGTTTCCAAACTCGAAAGCAGCAAGATGCTCGCTTGTCATGCCATTTCAGAACTGTCATGTCGCTGCTCTGCCTCGCTAAGTTTTCGCCTCTCTTCAATAGACCAGCAACTACCTCGTTAGATAAGTTTTTCCTGTTTTCCTGATTGTGCCATAAATATTTGTTTGGTGCTGCTTCAAGTAAATTGCGAGAGGAACACTTGTATAAAAATTGTCAACCATGAACAATAGACTGTCGTTCAGCAAGTCTGCAGCTAATGTGATCACAATTGACCCCGGTTTTGTTTTATTTTTAGTTCTTATATTATGGCGGTGATAGATTAGCGATTTTACTCGCGACAGTATTACTTGCCGTATTACTCTTACTAGTCAACCTGCCTTGGTGGTACATTGGCAATAAGGCTCGTCGGTATTGCTCGACGATTTTACTCGGTAATAATTTGACAGTTTCACAATAATTTGAGTTTAAATAATTGCAAAATAAATAAAGTAACCAGCCCAAGGTACTCGTTTTGTTCGAAGCAACCTTTTCTTCGAAGCAACTTAAAAATTGTCATAAAAAATTTCGGTTTAAAGTTCGCAGATCTATTGTTACTGCGATGCAGTAGTGATGGGCATAATGACTCTTTTCACTGTGCCAGCACATAAGCTCTGACTCTTTCCAATGAGTCGTTCAAAAAGAGTCATGCTAAGAGTTTGAAACTTGGTTCATAACATATTCAATAAAAGTCGTAGATGGGCGACCCCAACTTTTTCTCTCTTTTTTGACCTTAGATTCGGATTTGGCGACTCCCCAATGCCCTTTAGTTCGAGCCAGCCCGATCGGACCACTATTTCCCATGAAAAGGGGGCTGCCAGCCTAGGATGGGCGACCCCAATTTTTTTTCTCTTTTTTGACCCCAGATTCGAACTTAGCGACCCCCAATACCCTTTAGTTCGAGCCAGCCCGATCGGACCACTATTTCCCATGAAAACGGGGCAGCCAATCTGGGGCGGGCTGTTTTCACTCTTTTGACTCTTTTCGAACGAATCTTTTTGTACGAGTCAATTTTGCGTCGCTCTTTTTGAACGAATCTTTTGTGCGGTTCCATTTTGTATCGCTCTTTTTGAACGAATCTTTTTGTACGAGTCAATTTTGCGTCGCTCTTTTTGAACGAATCTTTTGTGCGGTTCGATTTTGTATCGCTCTTTTTGAACGAATCTTTTTGTGCGAATTGATTTCGTGTCGCTCTTTTTGAACGAATCTTATTGTGCGATACGATTTTGTATCGCTCTGTTTGAACGAATTTTACATAGAGAAGGGAGAAGGAGATAGGGGGGGGGGGGGGGGAGAGGGCTGAGGAGCATCCAAATGGGGGATCTAAAGGGGGTCAAAATGGTGTCAAAAATGCGAAATTCCTTATATTTTAGAAGTTATGGCCACAAAACAGTTTATTTAAAACTAGTGTATAGTAGTGGTGTAACTGCTTGAAACAGAATGATTTATGGGATAAACTGAATCGTGGTCGTATGAACGGTCCACAACCCAAGGCAAAGGCAGTTCACTTTCCAGTCCACGCTCGATACAAGCATGAGATCGAAAGCGTGCCACGATGTCATGTATTTGCCGCGTCAGAACGCTGCTTTACACTGTAGCTATAGTGGAAGTGGAAGCTATGGGTTTTTGTTTGGTTTCATCTAAAGTTGAGCTTGAGATGATGATACGTAAGACGAATACTTTTGTTTTAGAATGTTGGGATTGTTTTCTGTATTTGGAGAAACTTGGCTGTGCGGTGGGACGCGACGAAAGTAAATTATTTTTGATATGTTTGTATTTGCAGTCAGCATGGGTTGTTGCGTATATATTTAGAAGTATACACATGCGTGCATTGCGTACTGCATAGAGATGAATATGAATGGATTTAGATGGGATAGCTTTGGTAGATAAATGATGGTGGTTTTGCTTTTAGATAGATAATGGGATGAGATGTGAGTGAATGAATGTATTGTAGTACATTATATGTATTGAGAAATGAACGTGGATTGGTTATGCGTTGGGTAATATTTATGCTATGGGCTAATTTGGGAATTAATTTTACAGTGAGTCATTCTTAGATTGAACGACTCGAAGACTATGTCGTTGTGCCGAATCTTTCGCTCAACCTGTTGAGTCGTTCAAAAAGAGCGACTCGTTACTGTGTTACACATCACTACTGCGATGCCTTAACCTTGGAACCTGCCGAACCTTGGAGCTTCTCCAACCTTGGAACCTCTCTAACCTTGGAACCTCTCGAATCTTGAAGCCTCTCGAACCCTGGAAGCTCTCAAAAATTAGAACCTCTCGAACCTTAGATCCCCTCGAGCCTTGGAACTTTTCCAACTTTGGGACTGCTCGAACCTTAGAATCTCTGAAACATTAGAACATCTCGAACCTTGAAACATCCCGAGCTTTGGAACTTCTCGAGCCTTGAAACTTACAGCACCTTGGAGCACCTTGAACCTTGGAACCTTTCGAAGATTGACATAACTTTCTTGTTAGGATCCTGATTTTCATTGAGCTTACATGTTTGTTTTTGACAGCGGCTACTGCCTCTACGAATCTCGTACTCAATTTGACTCTAAATATATAATCTCAACAGGTTTATCCAGCTTTAAAATCTGAGGACCTTGACCGCAGTATTAAGAGTGAAGTTGGATGAAATTTCATTTAATTTAGTTTGATATTTCACACCCAGTTGGAGTTATTTTCTTTCTTCTACTTCCTGGCTCACTCTCGCTCAAACTAGCTTTGTCGTATCGTAAGTCGTAACTTTGAATTACCAGTTTTCATCGGCTTAAATAAATACTTTAATATAGAAATCCTGCCGTTTTTATTATCATAACCATTACTTAACACGCAGTAAATCGAAAATGAGTAAACAAATCCTCTAGTGAGCAAAGTTTATAAATTCTGATACCCTATTTGCCAGATTTCGATGGATTATACTGCCCAAATTTCAGCCCCCTTCTGAATAGCTGCATCATTTCATCCCTTGAAATTGACATATAATAAAAATATTCCAGATCCCAGCTCTTGTACCTGCTACCACTGCGAAATCTAAGCTAAGCCCAATTAATTCGTCTGTAAAATATCATGGCAGCCGATTATTTTAATTGCCTTAAGGCTTTTAGGATGGAATTCGATAGTAAAAAAATCACAGTTGTTTTGGCAATATATAAATATTTTTATTTTCTCCATAACAACATCCGCTCCTACTATAGTCAATATGTTTCGAATCGCACGGTCATCAATCGCCAGAATTCTATCCTTATATTTATTTTTCTCCAGATATTTTCTCTAATTGATAGCGCCGCTAAATCTATTAAAATCGCATTATCAGTTTGAAAATTGATAAGACACTTCACTTCAGTGGCCTTTGAAATTCCGCCGTCGCCGTATGTTTGCTATAGTACATTAGTTTTATCCGTGGCCTAGGTGTAGAGTGTTGAATGTATAACACCTCAACATAAAATAGCGTATATCATTCACTGTACGAGTTGTTCTTTTTTTTTGCTTTTTTGAAGAATAAATACGAGTATCTGATAAATCAATCGGTCACAGACCTTCATCAAAATCCTATATCGATAGCGATATCAAGAAAGCGCGAGAGTTGAATTGATTTTGAACTTTTTTTATTTCTATTTTTGGACACTAGTGTTTATTCAGGTCGTCGGATTCTGAGGTACTGGGAGGATGCTGTATTAGTATTTAGTATTTTTTCTTTATCTTTTTTTGGCAATCAAGGTAAAAATTGGAAATTTGAAGGTTTGCGGAAATAGTAATTTTGCTTGCTTGAATCTCTTTCTATAGCTCAATGATAATTGCACCGTCTTCATTTCCTCCCTTCATACTTTGGAAGCGATCGTAGGGCTTAATTTTTAGACTATAATTACTACGTTCATACAACAAGCGAATAAATGGTTTCAAGAACCCAAGGTGGTGAATAGGTTCAATACAGTACTGATTAGAAATATACACAGATGGCTATGAAACAGACGAGGCAGTAGGCGCTGGAGTTTTTTATGATGGGCTTGACCTAAGCCCAGTTTCTCCATTTACTGTTGTGTTTTGCAGTCAGAGATTACGGGCACTACAGAAAACCTGCACTTGGCTGGAGAAATTCGTTGGAACATTTACATGCCTACTGCTGTTTGCAAACTAAAATAACTGTTAAATTCGAAGCGATTATGAAAACTAACTCTAGATGGTTAAATGACAAGATATACTTTTTAAAAAAATTCGCTGTGGCCCAGATTGAATTCTAGCCGATCAGCTAAATTGCTGTCGCTCAGAGAGCAGCACATCAGAGACGCTGTAGGTGTCATCACGGGGCAAACGGGATTGGTGAGCATGCCAGGGGGGCTTCGACATCCCTACAATGACTTCTGTAAAAGCTGCCGTGACGAGGTGGAGTGTGTTTTCCACCTGCTATGTTCAAATTTCAAATTTCAAATTTATTGGGTATTCAATTCAATTACAATACATAACATACAATAATTTTAATAACCCACACCTCGCGAAAACATGGTTTGTGTGCGAGGGCGGTGAATAATTGAACTTTTTTTTAGAAGCTAAATTTTATATTTAACAGATTTTTTTTTTTCCAAATGAAGAAAGCATAATTCAAATAAAGATATTAAAACTCTAACTGCAAGATTTATTGTTACAAGAAACATTACATATTTAAAAATGAATTTAGATATTCATTGTTCGCGAAAGTGAACTTTTTTAGCAAGATTTTATAATTTGACGCATTCAAAGCTGTTTTTAAAGTTAAAGGAAGACTGTTATAGATTAACGGTCCCAAGACACTGAGGTGACGTCTGGTTAAAGTTTTCTTGCAACGAATTGTTTGCAGAGGTTGTGTTTTAGTTCTACGAGTCTCATAGCCTGCCGTATACGCCTCAAAGTTGTTTTGGCTGTTTATGTACATGAACTTCAACGAGTTGAATAGATAAATTTGCCTTAGATTCATTACTGAAAATTCTGTGTATGCTTGCCTTGTGCTGTAATATTTTGATTTCTTTAAACAGACTTTCACAATTAAATTCTGAAGATTTTGTAGAGGCGTTATGTGTGTAGTTAAGGCTGCTCCCCAAACAATTATGCCATACTGTAGTACAGATTGGATAAGAGCGAAATATGACATTTTTATGATGTTTGCATTTGCAATCCATCGCAAAATACGAAATGCATGTATAGTTTTACGAACTTTTTGAGAAGTAAACTGTATATGTTTTTTCCAATTTAGCTCATTATCAATTAATACACCTAAATACTTTATAACATATGTTTCCACAATGTTCATACCATTAACGCTAATGCGTGCTTGTAAAGGATCTAGATTAATTTTTTTCCCGAAAGTCATATAGAATGTTCTTCCTGTATTTAAAGTTAACTTGTGTTTTTCTAGCCACATTTGAACTATCCTTAATCCCTCGTTAGCTTTTGTAAATGTTTCATTCCAGTTTTTGTGTTTGAAAAGAAGAACTGTATCGTCCGCATATGCGACTATTTCACCTTTAAAATTTCCCATTGGTTGTAAACATAAGTCATTAATATAAATATTAAAGAGCAAAGGGCCCAAAACTGTTCCTTGGGGTACACCAGATCTAACTACTATTGGTTGACTGAAACAATTACCTATCTTTACTTTCTGAACTCGGTCAGTTAGATATGATTCGAAAAGATCCCAAGCCTTGGGTGAGAAGCCTATTCGGTCTAATTTATTTAGCAAAATACTATGGTCTACTGAATCAAATGCCTTCCTTAAATCAAGGAAGACAGCTATCATTTTCTCATTTTGATCTATTGCATTATTGATGCTCTTGGTTACTTGGTATAAGGCATCTGAGGTACTAGTGTTAGATCTAAATCCATATTGATTACAGGATAAGATGCCGTTTTCATCAAGGTAATGTGATAATCTATCCTTTAGACATTTTTTCCAGGATTTTCGCAATGGCTGATGTTAATGAAATTGGTCTGTAATTACTTGGATCCTTTTTGTCTTGACCCTTATGGATAGGTGTGACAAGGGCAGTCTTCAACTTCGAAGGGAAAGTCGCAGTAGACAAACACAAGTTAAAAAAATAGCAAATAGGACTTATAATGTGGTCAGCACAAGACTTTAACAAATTCGATGTTATTCCATCTTCTCCAGACGCTTTATTCGATTGTAAAGTGTTTATATAGTAAGCAATTTCTCGTTCTGTAATCGGTATGAGTTCGAAGTTACTAGATTGTGGACTACTGTCGAAAGCACTGTACTCATAGTTATAATTCTGCACATGTAATGAGTCACATGCAGCATTAACGAAGTAATTGTTGAATTCGTTGGCGATTTCAGTGGAAGTCCTCAAAGAGGTTCCATCGGTTCCTATTAATTCCTCAATAATCTGGCTAGTCTTTTTTTTCTTGGAGACAATTTCATATACCTTTTTCCATAGTTTCCTTGGATTATTTCTAACTTTGTTAAGTTCTAGTTTGTAATAGGCTTCTTTCGCTTTTTTGATCACCATTTTTAGGGTATTCTGATATTCTCTGTGTAAGTTAATAATGTTAGGATTGAAGGGTTCTCTGGCAACTTTCCTTGCAAGTTTGCGATTTTTATGTATAGATTTTACAATCCCTTCAGTACACCATTCTTTTAATGGTGAAGTTCTAGATTTAGTAGCTATTGTTTCGTTAAAAGTAGCATTTGAAATATTCTCAGTTAATATCTTAAAAAAGTTATCAGTACAGTGTTCTGCGTCAATGCTATGATATACAGAAGCCCAGTCCTGTTTTTGTAGGTTCTGATTGAGTAAATTGTAATCAGTCCGGGACCGAGTCTTGTAATTATCATTATTTTCGCGTCTGCCTCAGAATTACTAGTAAAATTACCTATGGTAGAATAATGGTCGGTTATATATGATTCAAAAATTGCAGTTGAAAAATTTAGATCACCTTCAGCTTTCAGAAACATGTGATCTATACATGTCGAAGATCTAGTTCGGGTCACGCCTTTTAAAGAGTGGTTAAAACCATATTCAGCTAATAAGTTCAAATACTCTTCAGCACTGGTTGCTAGTTTGTCCCCCAAAATATTAATATTTAGATCTCCTAGAATTATATGATTCTTGAATGCTTTACTTCCCTCAAGGAAGGTATTCAGAGATTTTATAAATTCGTTCACATCTAGACTAGGCGATCTGTAAATGCAGGTTGCATAAAAAGTTTCTTTGTTGTTAAGCGATAATCTTAGATTCAGGGAAGTGGCTTGATGTACTTGTCCTTCTTTGTCCCATAAGACCTGGACTCCTGATGCGAGAGGGCACCTGAGCACCCGACAATCATTCCCTCCTTATCACCCTTTTTTTCTCTCCCATTTTTGTCTTATGTTTGTTGCGTGTTCCCCAAGGCCTATAATTTCCTTTGAATGTGTAAGGACAGGAACAACGAGCGGCAAAAACACCGCCCACGTCTCCCAAACTGAGCTAGGATCGTCTAGAAAGGATTTAAAAAAGAGCGTCAAGGCACACTACATGATAATCTCCATCAGAATAATTTCGCTGCACATAATGTATCTTTGAATTTTAACGATTAACTACTAGTATTTTACTTAGATCTAAACCACAGAAGAATAATTCGATTCATCAAATGTTTAACGTCAATTATCTAATATATTTAACAACTAATTTACGGTCACTAGCTGTTAGATTATAACACTCTACAATCTCTTGGTACTTGGTTGAACCCCAGATCAGCACCAACTGCCGTCTACAAATAACCCTTGCCCCTTAAGAGCCTTAAGTGGCTTTTCATTTTGCCATCTATGTATCTTTTTCCTTCCGTCCATATAGAGAGAAAGCAATCTATCGCCGCGTCTAACGGACTGCCGACATCTGCATGTACTTGAAGACACAATTTCAAGAAGGTGTTGTTTCTAATGAGATTATGTCTAGACATTTATGTGCACGGGTTGAGGATTTCAAGTGCATCATCGCCATTATCTGTGTGCACACGCTAAGTCTCCGGAATAGGATAACGAAAACGATGTGTTAACTTGGAAACAAGCAACCGTCAAACATCAAAATAAACTATTAGCTTGTCGATATGACGAAATCCACATTGCACCGCAACATTGCATCGAGCGCACACGAAATGCAAAGAAGCCTTTATCATGCGGATGAGAAGGCAGGCATGAAAGAACCCAAAAGACCAGAAGCAGGAAGTACTCAAGGTTCTTAAAATTGTATCTTCTATCTTTACTTGTTCGTGAACAGAACCCGTGTTTCAAGACACACAGCCCCGGTACGCACAAAGGAGTGGAACATTTCAGATTATACGTCTAATGGGGCTTTCGATTGCCCGGGTGTCAATTGTAAATTAACCCATTGACAGCCCTGGGGGAATAAGGACCTATTTTGAGCCATAGTGTGTGCTGTACTTCGTGGCCTCCGTAATCGGTGATTTGCACAACCAAGTGCAATTCCGTTAATGTCAATTTATCACCAACGCCGAAACGTTACCATAGAGAAAAGTAGTCCATATGTGCTGACCATATACACACGGATCCTTCTTGAGATCTGTAAAACGATAGGTAGCTCACGCGAATGCATACTAATTGCCACAATATCCTTAGGCTCTTTCTAAGAGGAAATCTAAGATTTTCCTGGTTGTCACTTTAATGAATTGACCGTGCTCGGACTAGAAAGACTACACCGCCTCTAACCGAATGACAAGATACGAGTACAATATTTTACCTAAAGGGATTTTTCAGAGACTATATATGTATGGAGAGTAATCCGAAACTTTTTGCACAAATCGCTTATGCCGCAAACATCAAAAATCAATTAACGCCAATAAATTAATAATAAAATTTATGGAAAGCAAGAAAAACGGATAAGAACACCTTAAGCCGATTTTCCCTTGGGACGAATGCCATTTGCATGCGGGTAACATTAAATGGCGCTCCTACTTGTTCCGATTGCAAAAGCAACATTTTGATTCTGGCCGCAGATAAAATGTTCATGAATTGGCGACCTTACAAAGATGCTCAGATACATCTTTCAGCTAGGGATGATCATGTATCCGCGTCGAGAATTGCGTGCACCTGCTAATGGCTACAAAGCGACCAATTTAACGAACAGACGATTTATTAATTGTAGAGGATGTAACGCAATAGTGTTGTTAGCAATAGCTATATTGGACATATTTCAGCAGACTGTGGAAACAGCAGAACAAGATACAAATGGTCGATAGATGCATGACTTTCATTTCGAGGTATCAACTTTCTTTCGGACATAGATCAAATGCTGCCTAATGCCATCGTTGAGTGCAAGGACAGGGAAGAGAGGTAAAAAGTCTGAAGATATAGAACTTTTTTCCTGATTCTGGCAGGAACACTAATGCAAGCAAATAGTTTTCTTATAATCTGCCATGTCGAATGGCATAAAACTAAACTATAAATTCGTTGTAGGCCTGGGTTCTTCGGTAAGATACCAATTAACTTGATAAGTTGCAAAACGGCATATTCCTTAGTTGCGTCAATTCCTCTCGAGCCTGCAATATGTGAAAATATTTTCAACAAACAGTTTACACAGAAATTCTATCCACTTGACTTATTGCTTGTATCTAGGACGCCCAATCAGAAGAGCCATCACCTTAGGACTTAATCTATTAATCGACGACAAGAATCATATAGTCCGGGGGTTAGAATCTAAAACCTACACAGCAAAGGATTAGACGGCAAGAAGCCCGTTTATAGTAGGATGCTGGAAATGTATCCTCATCAGTGTAATATCAAATAGTGTGATAGCGCTACTATGTAGGCAGTACGTGGCCAGTGGCCTATAATTAATATATTAACGATCGGATGTGAACATGACAAGTCATTTGAAATTTATGGTAGCGTTAAGGTGTGAAAAATAACAATTATATGATTTGTAAAGATAGGTAGTTTGGACCCGAGAAAATTAAGTGGGATTTGAACTTCTCATGTTAGATAGATTGTACCTACGATTGGAAGCGAAGGGAAATTTCAGATGTAGGTATTTTTAACATAAATTAAGATGGTTTATTATCAGATGATTATCGGGATTAGCGTTAGCAAGTGTCCTAGATGATTCCGATATTATCAGTTGAAAAGTATCTGGAATGAATAATATTCGCTGTGGGAAGTGGGTTGTTAAAAAGGAGTAAGTAACATAAATCTGCTAATTTCGCATAAGGATTGGTTTGTTTTCGTCAATTCCCTGTTCTATTCGTTCTCCATTATCAAAAACAAAGTATTCACTCGTCTAAATTGGCAGTCTAATAAACCATATTAAAAAATTTCAAAATCAATCAAAAACCCCACAGTCTTGCTGGACAAGTCAGTCAAATATTATGGCCCCATGAAATGATCCAAATTTGAAAATAAATTACCGAAAGCAGAGTCAACGTTTTGACCTTCCAATCAATTCACAATCATATTTGTTTATTGAAAAATCAAATAAACTTATTTGGGCCAACATACCAATTATTATGTGGCCCGCAGCATCAAGCCTATATCAAGCGGGGTTTCGATGTTGGCGGAACATCTTAATCATTCATTGTTATGCACCAAAGATTCAGAAAATGGTTGCATTGTGGTATACAATGATGGTACAATGTGTAAACTGAATGCGTTCAGTATTTTCACTGAAACTGTTACGAGTATTATGTGTGTACCTATATATGCAGGTTAAAGCGATAATTGGATAAATAAATAAATAAAATCATGACGTTTGTAACCCAGTAATTAGACCGTTGTATGTAATGTCACCGATGTGTGATATGTTAATAATAATAATAATAACAAGGGCAGGCTAAGATACCCAAGGGTGGGCACTGCGACCATGAGATCTATTGTGCCATAGCCTTAATTAATCCAAAAGACCCTCAACCAGCCTAATGAAGGCTAGTAGATCCTTTGTAGGGGTGCTTCTTACGACCGCTGAGCTCACGAAGGGGTCTCCAAGAAACAAGAACCTGGAACGGGCTACCGCCGGACATTCGCAGAGAAGATGTTTAGTGCACTCTGTGCTCCAGGCAAAGCCTGCACTCCGTATCAGTGGATAGACCCATTTTGTTGAGGTGATATCTCACCCAGTGGTGCCCCGTGCGGTAACCCACGATTAGTCTCAGGTCCGCTCTACCCAGGCGGCTGGTTTCTTTGAGACCGTAGGGTTTTATAAGATCTTTGGACTGCCGTAGTCCTGGAAGACAATCCCAGTGACGCAGTCTTTCATTGGCAGACCACTCCCTCACTAGTGATTTTGTTTTAGCCCAACTCAGACCACAGTAAGGATTAGGCCCGAAAAATATATCCGAAGAACCTTGTCTAGCAAGTTCATCGGCAGCTTCGTTACCAGGGATGCCCTGATGGCCAGGTACCCAACATAAAGTAACCCGATTGGTGTTTGTGAGACACTGAAGGGTATAAAAACACTCTTTCACTAATTTCGATGAGAAACTATGTGAAGAAAGAGCCTTAATGGCTGCCTGACTATCAGTGCAGATAGCGATGTTAGCGCCTTTGAGTTTCTTGTCCAGAATGTCTCTGGCGCAGGCCTCAATGGCATGGATTTCAGCTTGAAAAACGCTAGGCCAGACGCCCATAGCAATGGAGATCCTGGTGTCCGGTCCATAGACTCCAGCACCAACACCCCGCTCCGTTTTAGATCCGTCGGTAAACCACATGGTGTACCGGGAGACAGAGCCAAGAATGCCACTGTCCCATTCCCCGCGAGTGGGGATGGAGACCGAGAATTTCCTACCAAAACATATTTCCCGAGTCATATAATCAGATCTCGAGCAGATCTGCATGCCAAGGACCCGCTCTAGAATGCTCATGTGTCCCTGGTTGGACACACCGCCATCGTATGTTAGACGCATTCTAAGAGCGCTCAGAGCCGCAGACTCTTGTATGAAAATATGCAGCGGAGTAAGTCCAACAATCGCCTCAATAGCCGATGTCGGACAAGTATGGATGGATCCTGTCATACCAAGGCATGCAAGGCGCTGTAACTTACTACAAAGCTGTATGGTGCAACGCTGATTCGTTTTGGGCCACCAAACTAGCGCCGCGTAAGTCACAACTGGACGTACCACCATCAAATACAGCCACTCGATCATTTTCGGGGTGAGTCCCCAAGTTTTGCCAAACAGAGACCTGCAACTCCACATGATCCGAGTGGCCTTACTGATAACAGCCTCGACGTGATTGCTCCAATTAAGCCGCCAGTCCAACAAAATGCCTAAGCATTTGACTTCAGTGGAGAACTGAAGTACCGTTCCGCCAAGGCTGACAGGGTTTAAGCTTAGATTTCTTCTTCGAGTGATGGGAACTAAGACGGTTTTATGAGGGTTGACGCTCAGGCCAACTTCAGTGCACCAACGAAGTACTAGATCTAGTGCCGCATTCATCACCTCAGATACGGTCGATTCAAACTTTCCTCTGATTATGATAGTTATATCATCGGCATAACCGATTGCATCATAACCATAGTCGCACAACCTAACTAGTAACTCATCTATGACAAGTGACCAGAGAAGTGGGGACAGGACCCCGCCCTGGGGACAACCCTTAACAGCATAAACACTAGCCTGGGTGCCCCCCAAAGTTGAGTGAATTTCTCGACCGAGAAGCATTGCGTTGTGTGATATGTTACTGGCCGAGAAATAGATACTTTTGTTAATTTATTGAAAATATTCTTTTGAATGTACGAGGTGTGTTGAAAAAGTAAGGTAACTTTTCAAATTTCGCGGGCAACGTACATTCGATTATCGATTCCGAACATATGTTCACAATTTCAAGTACATAGCATACTTCGTTTGTTTTTCACAGATAAAAAAGTTAGACGTGTTTTGTTGTGCTCGGCCATTTTCTATTATTATAAAAAATGGAGCAAAGAATTTGCATCAAATTTTGTGTGAAAAATGGAATCAAGTGCTCTAAAACACTTGAAATGTTGACAGTGGCGTACGGTGAGTCTGCTCTAAGTAAAAAAAAATGTTTACAAGTGGTACAAACTCTTCCAAGATGGCCGAGAAGATGCCAACGACGAACCTCGCTCTGGACGCCCCATCACGTCAACAACAGCAGATATCGTCGAAGCTGTGAAGAAAATTGGTTTTGAAAATTGTCGAATTACCATAAGAGAAGTTGCTGATGATGTTGGCATATCAGTCGGCTCGTGTCATGCATGCAGGTCCCCGATATTGATGTTCGATTGTGCTGGCGTCCTTCTTCGTAATTGCATCATTGTTTGGAACATTTATACATAGTTGACCGGGCGACGCATAGTGATTTTTAATTGAGATGAGATTTCGCACTACCCTTGCGTGGGCTCTCACCACGCTTAAAGTAGACAAAGATTTGGTACACGCCAATGTTGTATTCCCAGAACCTTCCAGGATTTGCTTGACCGTGAAAAGCTGATCGGTTGTAGATCGGCCAGGTCTAAAGCCGAACGAAAACTTTTCATATTTTTTAAATGACTGTCGGATTGACTTGTTGAGTAAACTTTTTGCGGTGGTATTTTTACAGTAAACGGATCCTTTCCTGAGGGAAATAACAATTAATATATACTGTAAGGATGGCGGCATGTTAGGAGTCATATAAGTTGTATTGCATCGATGGCTGCCACCCGAACAAATATCTGCGTATAGATGCCTCTGGCAGCTAACCAGGATCACTATTATATAATCGAGCTCAATATCAATGATAAGATATGATTCGTACCCACCTTGTATTGGTCGGCCTAAGGTCTTAGGCCGGCCAAGGCAAAACAACATCGGCCAGGTCGTTCCCGGCCAGTTTAAATTTCATGACCTCAATCAGTGTTCCAGTGAAAGTGTGATTAGATTGTGCGTTAGGAAGTTCAAAGCCACTCAATCGGAAGCCATCAGGATGCCCAAGGTCAATAAAACAGAAGAAATAATTAGCAATGTTCAGACGTCCGTACAACGTGATACCGGATCATCGGCTCGTAAGAGATCAGTGGAGGTTGCCATATTGCAAACATTTTGGCTTCTGATTGAGAGTTGAACCAGTGGCTTCAAACTTTCTAACCCACGATCTAATCACACTTTTACTAGGACAGTAACGTAATCTAAACTCTGAGCGGAATAAATCTAAATTTTTTTGTAAGAATTTCCAACACAGGACGCACGCTCCGTCCCGTGATGCGCTTCATTCCAACTAAATTTCTAAGAATCGAGCTATGTATCTCCGCCACTCGCGCACCGCTTCGCCTATGCGTTCGAAAGTTATGGCGTTTTTAACTTCGCACGACTTTTTGGCCCACCCTGTATTATCGTGTGAGTCTGTGCCAACATGCTTATATAGCAGGCAGATCTATGGAAACCACTCTACACGAGCTCGTTAGAGTTGCAGAGAGAGAGAGAGAGAGATTAGTAACGGTGGGATCGCTATGTCAAGATCCGAACCAAGGAACCCTTACCTCCCCTACAAGTGAAACTTCAAATAACCGATAAATTTCGATAGAACGAAGCTAGCGACTTGAAATTTTAGCCAAATATTTGTAGTGGGATCTAGTTTGTCGTTGCTGCAAATAGGTAAGATCCGACCCAAGGAACTCCGAAGCAAATCTTCGGTCTGTTTTTTTTTTTTTTCATAAATACCAGCTGGCGGTTTTTGATGGAAAAAAGTCATACGGTTTCTTTTGGCAATAAGTAACTTTTTTGAGATTTTTAATTGGGTGAACATATTCCGGCTATCCATGTCCAACGAACGCCATGTCTTCCGAAAATCAAGATTCATAAGTCAAAAATGACACCTTTCACTCCAATGCGTTAAAATAGGAAAGTGAATCATCAGGAGGTTAAAATTTCACCGTAGGAAAAACATCAGGGATACGTGCCCAAAAACCAGGACTGTCTTTACAGCATCCAGTGTTAAAATGAAGACCACCATGCCTCTAGGAAGATAACCACTCGCGAAAAGAGTCACGCATCTGCAAGTGGTGTTTTCGAGAGGAAGAAGTCCTCCACGTTGACTGTGATACTAAATTTTTAAAGGAGTTAGCAAAGGACTTCCTTTACTACTTATTTTATAGAAGAACTCGTATCGGAAGATCCTGTCACATCCACATCCTGTCCTTTCATACGATCGTCCCAATCAATCACCCTTCCAATGGACTGCAAACAAACTCAATTTCATTTGAAATGTATACAAAACGTTCCATTAAGCACACAGTATCGATTGCAATAATTGATATGGAATCAAAAGTAGGCTGAAAGGTGATCTGACAGCCACAAAATGAACGATCTTGGACCAATGTTGCTAAAGTGGAGGCCAGATACTTTTACTGTTGCCACGGTGGCGTGTGCATGTGGCTTGAACCACATAATCGGCTAACGCATATGCAAATAACATTCATACGGAGCTAATGCAAATATCATATCACATACATACATTTTCATTTAAATATATTGTATAATACTTAATTCCCTTAGCCATAGCCAGCCTATACCAGTATTAACAAGAGAATATTTCTTCAAGTTACCGTTTTATGTCACTTTATCCTCGCAATAAAGTTCACTTATCGCTCTTCGACCATAGCCGAGTTTTCAATTTTCAATCTGTATCTTTTATTTTTATTACAATTTTTTTCTTTAATTTCATACGTTTCATATCTATCTTTTTTATTAAGTTCAACCGAGAAGGCGCGGATACTTGTTACACAGGTCTTGCAACCGAGCGCACATTATTAATACGTCACGATGACGATACAGAACAAAGTGAAAGGCCATCAATAAATGGATAGATTGGACGGACCGGATGGATGGACGGATGGATGGATGCTGGGAAGTAATTTAACATGCCACCTGATCAGATCAGATGATCCTCATGACAACTTTAATGCGGATATAAATCCTTTAATGTGTGATCATCACAGGCGGCTCTGTTTGTCTTTATTCGCCCATGATCATAATTAACTTTCATGTAATGCTAGGAATTCGATGAAGAACCAGTGCCGGCAATATACTCGTATCTTATGCCTTTAGAAGATTTATCTAACAACGTGGCAAATCACGCTTGTCAAGTTCTTGAACGTTGCCCGTTATTTGGAAAATGCCATTTGCGGGCGCGATAGCTTTCTTTTTCGCAGGAGTAAAAGATGTACGACGCGTTCTAAATACACCGACGACGTCCATGAATCTGGTTTAATGGGCATAAGCAAATATTTTCCAGCCACCTGTTGGAGTAATTACATGAGTAGGAAGCGATTAATTATTTCGAGGGCATAACCATCTTGTTTGGTGGTCGTGTTTTCTGTTATCATTTTGATACTCGTCGTAGATAAGTGACTAGATTTAGAATAAGTTTTTTGCTGGTTTAATCTAAAATTGAAAATCTGAAACATACTTGGAAACCTTAATGCTCCCGATTTTCTAGTGGTCACTAAAGAGATAACAACCAAAGGAGATGGATAATAGCTTGGGTAAGTGATGTTAAATAATAAATATGTAGTGGCTTTCTGAAGGCAACATTTTCTTCCTGCCCCACAAGGGGTCAGGGCAATTGAGTAGGGGGCGTTGGGGCCGGAGGACCCGTAAGTATCGGCACCAAGAGGTGGTGGGAGGTCTATTGTGCTATAGCCCACAAGTCTTGTGCGCTTTAAGGTTGGCGATCAAGTTTGATTCGGCCAACAAAACTGCCTGAGTTTAACCGAAGCGATCTCGTCCACATCAGGAAAGGGATCGCCGGGGAGTTTTAAGGAACGACGGTGAAGAGTCTCATACTCGCAGAGGATAGGGTGGGAAGTCTCATCATCAGCCTCGCAGAATGCATCAAAGACAATACCCATTTTGTACAGGTGGTGTCTCAGGGTCGAATGCCCCGTGAGAAGGGTGCAAAGGTTAGTCAGGTCAATCAGCTCAGTGAAAAAGTACAGAATTGCCCTAACCCCTTGTGGGGCGACCGGTAGCTCACTCCGTTAGGACTTCTTTAAACTTTCCCCTAACGGTTACCACTAGGTAATCAGCATATCCTTGTGTTGAATACCACATTAAGCTGTCTACTACGATGCACCATAGGATAGGAGAGAGTAGGCCTCCTTATGGATAGCCTCGAGTGACATTTGCGGTTAAAGTACAGTCTTGATGGTAACGTTCTCCTTACCCAGATTGCGGTGGTGTTGTCAGCTCCCTTTGCTCTTGTCGCAAAGGCAATGAAAGACAAGGGTTTTGTCACAGGCTCCTACAATATCAAGAAAGGCATATTCGACAGTTTCCTTAGCTGTCATAGATGATTCAATTTCTCCTACCAAAGAGTGGAGAGCAGTCTCAGTCGATTTTTCTGACTGGTGAGTGAACTGTTTAACGTGCAACGGAAATTTATCAAGGAGAATGTCTCTGATGTGCGCATCAATGACTTTTCCGATGGACTTGAGCATAAAGGAGGTCAGACTTATTTGCCCATCTAATTTGGGGCTATCTTCGAGCTGACTGCCTCTTTCTGGGATGAAAACTACTTTAACCGATCTCCAGAAATCTGAAATAAGCTATCCGTAAATATAATGAGAAGGAACGGGATTAATATCTCTTTTCCTCTCTGTAGCAAAGCTGGAAAGATTCTGTTAGTGCTGGTTGATTTAAATGGATCGAAGGATTCAAAAGCCCATTTACCTTTATCGTAGATAAATATATCTTTGCGATTATTCAGTCTGGTGTTGCTAATGTTCTCAGAGAATTTCAGCCAACTGCTACTTTCATTCTACACAATAGCGTGCGAGAGAATCGGTATTGTTTCCACTCGCCAGTTCACTTCGGCGTATTAAAGAAGCTGCTTGAACTCTTAAGTAGTGCGGAGAGTTGGGAGTTCCAGCATGGAATGCCTCGAAAGTCCTTAGAGCATTTCTGGGGACAGTTTTTTCTCATATGAGGATATGATTGCCTCCGGTACAATCCAAACTGAGCCACCCGGAAATTCTCTGCATATTTAGTTTGTGCATACATATGTTTAACATGTCATTGCATCTGACCATACATAATACGAGCATTCCATATGTGTGAAATTACGTTCATTTTATTACAGTGATCGCGAAGCGACTTCAATGATTTTCTTGCAACGGGCAGCGCAGGCATAAAGGGTGCTATCCACTTACGCATTTTTATAGTCCCTCTTCAGGGACCCATTTTTTTTTTGTGGTTTTAGCAAGACCCCGAAAGATTAACGTCGCTGAAACCACAACGCCACGTCTATAATCAAAAGCAGCCGAAAATCTCTAATCTAATTCGTATACAAATCGAATTTCGGCTACTTTTCCACGAAAACTGCATAAAAATTTTATTTATTCAAACGACATGCTATCAAGTGTCTTTAATAGCAATTATACTTAATTTCACGCCTTGCTATCTTCTTAATCTCCCTCGTGTACTTAAAATACAGGTACTTTGGCATAATTTAACTTTTAATTAGGCACAGAAGTGCATTTCTTCGAGGGCATGACACACAGCAATATACGTTAGATCGATAAAAAATTTTACGATATCATCACTAAAAGATCTCCAAAGTTAAGATGTATCTCTATTACTGATACAAATTGACAGTCTCACGGGAGAATCAATACACACGAAAAAGTTGGTTGGCATGCAACTATAAACAGAGTACTTGGGAAATTTATGACTTTTTAATTTATGTCGACACATTCGATAGTTGATATGTCCTATATCGCCGACATCTTCATCATTCGATCTTTTCATCTTGGCTTTTTTTTTCTCTTTAAAGTTTCTTAAACTTTCAAGAATCAATTTTCGTTCTTCGTTCAATGCATTGATTGTATATTTTAAGTAAGCTATATGGTTTCAAAATCTCTTTTTTTGTTGCATTAGAACTCAATCACTAGCCATGAATAAAAAGGTACATAAAACATAAAACTTCCAATCGATCGAAAGATCTAAAGTTGATTTGTTGGTTATGTTATCTGTGTACTTATTACCAAACGCCGCCATGCCGCATTCAAAATATTTGTAGAAGATGCTTAAAAAGTACGTATCATAAATGAAGTATGTATCTCTTACATCTGAGCTATGGTTTTTTTTTTTGATGGGACGGCCTATCATCGAATCTAAAGATATAAAATTTAAGTGAAAGCCAACCTACGAATAGATGCAAAGAAAAACAAATGCATACATATCTTCGTAATTTTTCAGTAATTTATGGGAAGCATATACTCGTACATAGTTGGCAATCGAAAATTTTAGGCTATTTGTTGCAGAAGAAAGTACTTATTGCGCATTCGGTCTAGTTTTCTTAAATAAATATTTTGCCCACAAAATTTGGCAATTCCTGCATTTTGGACTTTCAAAATAAGTAACAAAATAAGCAGATTGATAGTAAATTGATTGATAGTGTCGGAGGGAAAATTTTTCGAAACTAAAAAAAAGATTTTGTAGGAAACATTTCAATATGTAGATTTTATCGACTATACTTGTTCGGTGGGCTGTGTTTTAAATCTACTGAAAAGCTCCATCTGAAATCCATATTACCAATAAATGCTAAATTCTTGAAAACTTTAACCATCAATTCATCTTAGGCACGAACAGCTTAATGGCATTCAAATCCATCCTATTCAATTCAATCCTAAATGTGTCAAATACTCGTATGAATTGTGCAAATCTTTCATAAAATAACCTCAGATACTTTTTGAAACCGCTAGCAATTTTAAAAATCCATTTATGGAATTTAACTGTCATGTGGATATGAATATGATGATATTTTGCTGAGCTCACCAAAATCGGGTCCGTTCGATGGAGTCTTAAGCTGTAATGTCAAACCATAGTTAACTGCCACTAAAATCTTCATGAGAAATACGATTTTAAGCTACTGGTTTTAAAGGTTTTTTTATACCCTAGACTTTTAGTATAGGGTATATTTTTGTTTTTATTTTGTTATGCTAATATCCGTAACTTTGTTGAAGTATTTTAACGAAATGTTGGCAAAGTATGGATATACGGACTAATGTCTTTACTTTTATTTTTGATAAATGATAAATGAGCATAATATAAATGAAAGTTAGTTGGTAAAAGGGTGTCTTTGTATTCAATTGGGTGTGTTAATTATGTACAATGGAATGAGCACAAGCTGCATATTCGTACTATTCGTATCCACCAAAACTGAAACCAAGAGGTGAGGTATTTGATATTTCCAGTGAAGAGTCATTTAAATTATCAGAATCCACAAATTTCATTATTTAATAATTTGTTAATTTAGCATTAACTTGCGATAATTACATATACCATACAATCGATCGCCAAACCGACGGATAGCACGAAAATATTGGGAGATAAAAACTTATCGGCCGATTAACAAAACTGGTGCGATTTTCGCATACACAGGCCCATCCATCGGCCGATGTCGATATCGGACGACGGATCGGCCCATTCATGGGTCGTAGAAGTCACTAATTTCAAGTAAATAATGAAATCGCAATATAGAGGGCTACGCCCGGAATCCGAGGGTTTTGTAGCAACCACTTATTTTGGTATGTAAGTATCGGCTCCTTGCTCTTCTAGGTACCACTTAGATGAATAAAAAAATGATAATAAAAATGTCTGACCCATCCTATAGTATCTTACATGCCCATTCATACTATGTGATTGTAATGAAACTTAGATCATATTATTGCCTATGGTGTTGGTTATCCTCGGCCATCAGTACTTTTGATCTCGGGTGTGCTTAAGGGGTGCAGGGGTGTGCTAACTGCAACTATAGAAATGTACTATTATTAACCTTTTTTGATGATATTTCAACATTCTAATATCTTTAGTTTTCTATGTTAGTGAAATGCCGCTTTTCTGCAAATTTTCATATTTCTAAGTATAACGGTCTCGAAATGCAAGGGGGGGGGGACAAACTCGGATCACATATTTTCCCCTCTCCCTCATTTCCCCTTCCTTCAAATTTGAAGAAAATTACAGAAATGGAATGTACTCGACGGTACCTTTCTTACGATACCCCAATTGCCTATACCAAACGAAAAAAAAATTTCGACCTTCATTTCCCCCCTTTAAAGTTGACCTATTACGACGCATCACTTTCTCCAGAAAATTATAGTACTTCTACATATTTTCAATAAATTTCATGCATGTAGCTTCAGAGCGGTTCGTGAGATATTTCATGGACAGACAGACAGACGGACGCATGGCCGATTTCATAAGGGTTTTGTTTTACTACAAAACCCTAATTAGAAATTTCTTTATACTTCATAGCATAAAAAAAAAATGTATCTAGACCTCCGCCAAATCTCTCAGTGGAGTTGGGAGATCATCATTTTAACATCAATTGCTTAATTTGAATATTTTATGATCGTATCAACACTCCATGAAGTTTTGTAGATACACCTTTAACTTATGGACGAATGTACATAAATATATTTTATTAATAAAAATTTATATGTAACGTTTCTCTCATACATAAATATTACTGAACAACCTCATTTTATTAAGACTTCAGCATGCATATTAAAAACAAGAGATATACAGATAATAAATTCACGAACTTAATGGAACTAATTTGATAAGTTCAATTGGTTGTAATTAATGAAGTGTATACAAATCGGAAACATGCTACACCTGGTCCGTTTAAGAATCCCGGGATGAGATTGGATTATATAGACCGGCAAAAAAGATACTGGCACAGATGGAAGTTCGGAGCATGACGATAGCGAATTTAATTGAATTAAATATGTATGTACATTCCATTGCGTGTTTTATCTTGACTTTCACATCATCTTTCGTAAAGGAAAGGAAGGGTCAAGTTCTGGAGCGTTCAGTGTATTACATAATAATAATATATCGGACTGGAACGCGACTGGTGGTAACATAGTATTAACAGGAATGAAACTTTTTTATTGAAAACGCCATGAAAGTTTCAATACACTCCCCAGTCCTTTCAAGTAAATGACTACCCCGACCCCTTCGTTCGTCCCGCTGCCTTAATTTTATTTTAAAGTATTTAATGATCTTAATTTATTAGTAAGAGAAAGCATTTCTAAGAAAGAGAAGTTTGTTTTGTAAAACTAAGAAAATCATGCATTGAATTTGCTAAAGGCAATCAATCTAGACTAGACAACCACACTATGATTCTGGTCGTTAAACAAAATTTATTGGACACACACAATTTTGTCTCCGTTTCTCTGTCATATCCGTCATACCTATTACATCAGGAATGCTTTACTGTTAATTCACTCACATAGTCCTTAAATTCTAAAAACTTAAATAAACTGCAATAAAAAAGCAATGAATCTGAACGGTCGTAACTTTCTAAAAACTTATTTCCACCTACAGCTCACAATTCAAGATACATATGTCATATTTTTGTTCGATTTGCTGTGTATACAGGGTGTCCCGCTTCAGATGGTAAATACTTTAATGGTAGGTAAAACCGTTCATTTGTTCAAAATTGACACACAAATGGACATTCCGTATTCAGCCGTTATAAAAATTTTTATAAATTATGTCATATTTTAGTCCAGATGGCGCAACGGTTAGCACGTTCACCTTCTACGCACTGGGTCGCGGTTCGATTCCTACTGAATGCAATAGTTTTCGATGAAAAAGGGGATTTACTTTTACTCCTACTGTGTTATATTGGTTGCGAGCCTACTTTTGTAAATAAGAACAGACAGGAGATTTTAGACATTTCCCTTGCATCGGATGATGGAGAGTGTCATTAGATCATTCGTTTTCTGATCATCGCTACCTTCACTTTAGTTTGGCTGTTTCTCGTTTACGGAAACCTATGTTTCAGAACCGTAAAAGAACTGACTGCATAAAGCATAGACAAACTCTCTTTGAGGTTTAGCCCCCTCTCCTTGGTCAGCCTCTTAATTCGTCAGTACATGCTCTTACTACAGCAATTAATAAGACTGATTCTCAATCATGCCCTGTTTTTCTTGGATTATGGTCCAGGGCAGGCGTTTCCAGCATAATTCTGCAGCGGGCCAAATTTATTATTTTTGTGCCTGTGGCGGGCCAAAGAAAATACAGCGGATCAAAACCGGGGTAATCTAAGTAAAACGCTAGTTTTAATAAGGTTAATTGCAGAGGCGGTTAAAAAGCGCATTGGGGGTGACTTTGCACTTGCGGTTTCTGCCGTAAATATAGTGCAATTTTTTGCCATATTGCTCATCCGGCAGAAAACTTTGTGCCTCATAATGATGATCCTGTTTTTGATTTAGTACGTTTCATCCGAAAAAAAGTTGCTCGTACATGTAATTCTAACATAAACACAAGGATATCTGTCTAAAAGCTAGTTTCGCTCCTACGGCAGCATTAACAACGGCTTCTACTACAATACAACAACAATATCTACAATAGTTTGGTTGGACAGGCAACTATTGTCTGCAAGAACATTGCTTTGTACTTCAACTAATTTCAACTGTAGATTTAGTTCAGCGCTTTCGATCTCAACATTAAACGTATTTTAGGAATACTTTCAAGTCGACCTCTTGAGTCTCCAAATCTGAGAATCTCTCGCCAAATTTACCCCTCCTTGAAACAAAGACATGTACTTGCCTAAGTTTAAAAACTCTTGGTGTCATATACGCAAGGTCTCACAGTGAACAAACTGCTTTTTCTCAGCTGTTTCTCCATCGATATTAGCTTTTTAGTGATAGCTTGAACCTTTGCAAGCCGTATGGTGGACACCGCTGGTCTGGGGTATAATATACCATTTTATGACCTAATACATAATATCATAATCATTTTATAGGAAATTTTATGTGCTTTAATTCACCTTTAGAACGTTTTTTTTGCTGAACTCATAGTTTTCGAAATATTCAAGGAAAACTGAAAAAAAACGAGCTTTGATCTTCTCTCCCCTATATTTCCGGACCCACTATCAACGCAGACTTTGGCAAGCTGTTTTTATGAATTTTGAAAAATATCAAAAGTACACGATTTCTTTCTTCATTTTATTAGTTCATTTTCTTTATTAAAAAACCGAAATATTCAAGAAAAGACGGAAAAAATTACCTTTGACCCCCTTTATTTTACATTTCATCAAAGAGACTTTGGAGTATGTATATATATTCAGAGGACTCCCCACACTAATTGTGCCGAATTTAAGAAGTATATGATTTTTTTCCTATCTTTCATTAATAGCATGGACTACCTGTTAAGTCAAGGTTGAAGTAAATCTGCTTCATCTCCAGTCCGTGTTTTTTTTTTGCTTTAATGCGTATTATTCGAAAATTTTCAAATCCAGATGTATTAAAGAAATATACCGTCGGAAAGCCAATACATCGGGAAAAATTTTGTCAAATTTACAGATTTTTGAGTTCAAAGTACCGTTGCATAATGATGAGTTGAGTTTTCGATGAAAAATCGATTTTGAAATTTCTTTAAAGTTTGAAAAGTTGTATCTTTGAAATAACGGTGAATTTTTCAAGTATGAAAAAGTCGTTTTATACGACATTTTATGTAGTACCAGAAACTGAGGTCAAATACCGGACTAAATGATTGGGAGGTCGGCGATTTTTGATTCTGTTCTGGAAGTCAAGCTTTTTGACACAATTTGCAAAAAATAATATATATAACTGTAACGGTTAAAAATAGTGTATCCATTTTTATGTGAATTTTTCACAAAAGAACCGTACTATTTACCATTGAAGCACTTACCATCTGAAGCGGGACACCCCGTACGAGTTTACATCAGCTGTGTTCAATTCGGATTCGATTAATTTCCTCCTATTTCTGGTTTATATCTATCAGAATCGCTGTATTGAATATGTTTCCTTTCTGTGAACTCAGGCATTGGTGAATATATGCATACTTAACTAGATTGGCTTGGAGGTGGTAAACGACCGAGTGCGTGCTTTGGACTACTTCCAAAAGCTTAAAAACAAAAGCAAATCTTTTTCTAAGTATCGCAGAATTGGAGTTGTGTACCTACGTATTTCTCCTATCTGCTGATTTTTTTTAAGCGATCATTGGGGATCTTCTTGAATCACTCCAGAGTTTGAATGGTAGGTTGTCTTTTTTCATCGTTTTATAAATAATACCCAGCTGTTTTTTTAATTGCAAATTGAGGAACAAAAAATCAAGAAAAGTTGAGATAAAATAATAAAAATTGAAAATACACATAAATTGTGGGTCAATAGAATTGAGAATTCAATGAAAATACCGTGAAATAAAAAATGTGTACCGGTAGTAATTAGCAACTAATTGAAATTTGGATTTTTTTTTTCTTTTTTATTGGATTATTGCGTGGTTGGATTTTCTTACCATGGAGAATTTCTTCTTAGTATCGAAAGAAATACATTTATGTGTTTGCGGAGGAAATTAGCAAGGAATCAAGATCCAGATGCAAATATCGTATGGGATCATATCTAGTTCAGAGCTGAAAGTGAATTGGTTGAACGTCATTTTGTCTCTCGGCAATTCACCCTTGGATTTTCGTTCGATTGTGTCGAAGGGGCTAATATCTGAATGGTGAAAAAAGTTTTCGCTCTGCGACTGAATCTGCGACTGCATGTATGTATGTCATTTTTAATGCATAGAGAAAATTAAATCTCGGAGAAGTGAAATTTAGCTCTAAGCTCTATTAAAGGACAGTGTCATTTCCATTTGAATTCGAGACACATACGAAGTTTTCTCTCTCTCTCTCTCTCTCTCTCTCTCAATTGCCCTAACCCCTTGTGGGGCATAGCGCGTCAACTGTTCCACGTGGTCCAGTTGACGTTTCGGAGTAATTTTTTGAGTGGAGTTTATTGCTGGCTTAGTCAGATAGACTAAGTTAGCAATGACATACTCCACTTTTATTCTTAAAAACTTTGAAATTGCGCGTATGACGTGAATAACATGGAAGATTTTCTTTGCATAAAGTTCACACTCGTGTCGTGAAATGCACACTATTTATAGCATTGCAGCAAATGGCGTATTCCGACTTTGGTTGGAATACATGCCACTTGCACTAGTCGAGCTACCTCCGCGATTGATTAAGGTTAAGCTCCTGACAAGTTCAATCAAGCGTGTGGACGAAACTAGTCGACAGCGACCAATGTGTATCAGTCAGTGAGATATTATCTAGTCAATTAATCCGCGATGCCGTTAGTCACACAACAAAAACGATAGTTTTTTAGGTCTTACCTTAATGATTTTTTTAATGTAACAATAGGTTTTAGTCAGGCAGGAGCCTCTAAATTATGAGACCCTGTTCAAATATACAATATGTGCTCATGGTAGAACCGAGCCTGGTTAAAAATACATTGATCGACCACCACACCTGGTTGCAATGAACCTCTATTTAGTTCTTAGCTGTAGGCCACCACTGTTTCGATGTTTCTTTCTATGACTATTTGATAAAATCGTGACAAGTAATGCACCGACCAACCACATTCAATTAAAATAAATAACCAGTTCGAAACGCAGTATTTTGACTTGAGCTTATTAGATTCATAGATTCATTATTAGATATTCGACACAGGTGACATTGCAAAGACGCCTTTCAACCCCAGCTAAGTTTGCTTCATGCTATGCGAAAGGAAGTCTTTGATTTGCATGAATGCTCATTGAACGCGTGATCCCAGTAAGACTTTCTCTTTGCCTAAATAAGATCAACTCAATGCGTCTATGGCGTACTAAAAAGATGTATAATAGAGAATGTATTCATGTAAAACACGTCAGGTGTTAATCAGAGCCTAGTAGTTTAAACCGGTGTAATAATTGATTAGTAGCGCAGACTCACCGGCAATTCATTCCGCGGTAAATACTCTTATTACGTGCTGTAATTTGCATAGAACACTCTATAATGAGTTGAAAAGACTTGGATGGAAAATAAATTGCCTTGTTGAGTTGGTAGAAAATAATGGTTGGAATTCTCGAGTTTATGTTTAGGTAATTCAAAGCATTTAACGGACGAAATGGTCGACTACGAGTAGGTAGTAGTTTTTTTTGTCATTCCTGTTAATAATTAATCCGAAAAGGGAGGATCATGTCATTGTGGTGCACACACTTTTCAGTGATCTCTGCATAAAATTTACATCCAATTACTAATTTTAAACAAGTGCGCTAAAAAGTGGCAATTGAAAAATAACTTCCTAGAAAAAAAAACAAGTGTATCGTGAACGCAGTAGATGTTCTACAATGCTACGCGTACGTGCAATTACCCATCATAAGTCCTTATTACAATGGTCTTAAGACGTCTTAAGGAAGGTAAAGATTAGGCACGAATATAATGAAGTTTCACACGGTAAACCATCATGGTGTCAGCGGCTTAGCTGATGGGGTGTCAAGGGGATAAATCCCCCCCCCCCCCCCCTGATGAGTTCTTCTACAATTGCTAATATGTTATGTATAATCCTAAATATTGATTTTAAACTTACAACTCAAACCCATTTAAAATTAAAACTAAAACTAAAAACTTAACTGGAAGAAAGTCATCAGTACTCGTACAATACATGACAGCTACTTTATTTTATAACATTTGTAGCGTTGTTTCTTTTTTGCAGCCATTAATCCATGATGTCAATCAGATTACTGGTGCATAGCTACTTAAGTTTTTTTGCATCCTATTTTACGTCAGTGTCAATTTACAGTAGAAAGGCCAAATGCGGGCGTACGTCAATGAAAACTAAATGTACAATTAAATATGTGCGTGCCACGCGTTACACATAGTCACAAGATGTAGTAACCGAAAACTTTTAGATTTAATGAAAGGTTTTTTTTTGTTTAATCATAAGTCATAAGATAATTTGCAGTACAAAATAAAAAACTAGCCAAAAATGATCGAAGAAGCCTGAAAATCTTCGGCGCCTGATGTGGGGTCAGTGTGATTTTATCTAGAGAGAGAAACTACTTTTATTTTCTAATGTGCATTTTCTCTGACTTACTAAAACCTACAAGATAAAAAAAACGAAAACTTTTTAGGCCTTATCTTAGGGATACATAAAAATGTAACGCATTATTTAAGAAGGAGATTTTGCATCCCTACATAATGACATAATCTCTTTATCTGCACAATCTACGCATATGGCAGAGCTAGGCCATTCTGCTGTGCTGTGCTGAGCATATGATGGTGGCACATACTAACAATGATTTCATGATAAGTGCCAGACTGAATATCACTTATATACCTATACTTTCGTATTACAAAACGACAATAAATTTTGCAGTTCCCGCCACTCCTCCATGACGAAAACGGCTCAATTTCTGTCTTATCTGACGTGAGGTTGTTCCCTTGCTCAAACTCATCAACATTTTTTAGCTACAGTCATCAAGAATATATAAAATAAAACTTCTTGATGAATTAGTTGATGGTGCTAATCAAGAATTTCATCAGCTACTCGCTTTCGAGGAGTGTTTCGATAATAATAAATAGATGAAGGGTTCAAATCCAGCCCCGAGCATATATTGAAAAAAATTTAGTGCCGATTACATACCCCTCCCTCCTTAAAAAGCAATCTACGCCACTGAATGGTCTTAACACAAAATGAATCTTCATAGGATCTTGAGCTCTACCAATGTTGAAAAAAAAATTCAACTTAACGAGCCGTCCATCCCATCTCGTTAGATGGCTTTTACACGGAACACAAGACTATAGTAGAAAGCACTAGAGGCAGGCATTCGTATAAAAAGCTCGCTCGCCACTGGTCCTTTTTGCTAAAATCTCGAGTATTGTGCGTTCCGTGTCAAAGCCGCCTTTGAGTTGTCATTCCTCATGAGCATTATTCGTTAAAAGTTAAAGCTCCAGATCCAAAGTGGAACCGTAGGAAGATAATAATTCTTCTTTGTGCTATGAGCAAACAATTTAATTGTAATCAGCCTATAATCCCCCTAGAGAGATAGATGGGGAGGTACATCTATCTCTCGTCTATTTAGAAAGCTCTATTGAACTTCGTATGAACATCGCCAATAATCATTCATTGTATGCATACTCGTAAAATTCGAACAATAGTTAATAATTAAAAAGAATGAAGCGAAAATTAGGATTTGCAGACGTGGAAACAAATTGTCATAAATCTGTTTAGGGAAGTGCTTATTACTTTCGGCTCGTCAGTGATAAAAAGGGTACGCTGCCCCAAATTAAACCATTTTTCTCTGCATGCTTGTCCTATCCCCTAAGCTTGAAATACTTTTACCCTAAATTTTGTATCAGTTCCAAAAGGTAAACTAAAAAAATGTTTTGCTTCTTTGAATCAGATGCACACCCCTGTACCAAAATCAACGAACTCAAAACTCAAACATTTTGATTGACAGCCATGTTGAGCAATATACAGCGACTGGTGAACTCGTGTCATTGAAATCATCAATATTTAAACAAAATCATGTATCACAACAAGAATGCAACATTTCCTCACTAATTTCTAAACAGTTTTTCAACAATCCGGGCGTCAAAATTAGATTGTCGTTCCCCCATTTAAATTTAATTTTCTTGATTTTTTGCTAACTAGCATATTTCAGCGGATGGAAATTCTGAAAAGCTGTCGTTTGAACGGAAAATTCGAATGAAATCGTTGCAATGTGATTGCGAAACGCGTTTCGGGGCAGTGGAGGGAAAAATGTCAAAAATATAAAAATAAACTCAGTCACTGTTTGGAACATATATTCGATTTTCAAAAAATTTCGAAGGAGAACCGTATACGACGGAAGAGTCATCAGCAAATGTCAATCATTTGTTTTCTATAGGGGATTGTGATTATTTTGTATGAACTTAAAAAGACTTAAACGGACAAGATTTGTGAACACCTACAGCCTACACAATACGTTCGCATTTAATCTAAAATATTTAATTCAGACCTGATTTAGTATGAATATGTGACGTTTTAATTTAAGTAATTTGTTTCAATCCGAATATGACTTATTAACGATTTCTTTTTCTGAATTGTTTAGACATTGGTTCAAGTGATAATGGGATAGTAAAATTCAAATTAATAACAATATGTAAATTTTTTTCTTTGTTTTTATTTCTTTCTTTTATTTCAGATAAAGAATGATCATCAGCATTCACCAGACATTTAGAGGTTTTGATTTGATTTATATCGGAAATTTTCAAGATGAATTTGAAAAAATTTAAATTAAATGAAATGTCTGTCCGGACTTACATATAGAACTCAGCTATTTCGACATTAAAGTCGACATTCAGTTATTAGACATCTTTTTTTGGCTTCAATTTGCAGTTTCCAAAATTAGAAAGTCATAAGATTTGTATTTATAGATATTTTTTATGTAGTCGTTTGCTTGAAAAGCACAAATTGAGCAGACGAAGATTATTCATTCGGACACATTGTAATACCAGACTCAAGTCGAGGTATGTCCATAGACCCCAGGTATTAGTAACCTCCTAGACATGATGTTATCTATCATTTCCCAGGGTAATAAATATAAGTAAATGATAATTTTCTCATTCTACTGACCCAAGCTGGATAATGCCAAAGAAGGTGTAAAATACCCTCCTCTTCATCTTCACAGTTTCTGTAGAATTTCACAGTAGAGAAGACGAAGCGTCCAGGCGAACTCATCGAGGGGACAGTGACTCAAGCGACCCTAACAATGTGCTACCTATTCGGCGATAACAGTATGCCAAAGCGACTAGGATTGGGTCTTGGCCAAAACATTCTCATTGAGTCCTTCCACAGCGGACTTAATTACCATTTTGCATGCTGAAATAGTCATTTAAATGTTTTTTTTTTTGTTGAAGCATTCACATCAGCCTTGCAGTTACCTGCAAAACTACTGGTACTCGGTATCCAGCCAAGGGCAATATTGAAAAAAATATACCCATCCCCGCGACTGCTGAGCGGCGACCGCAGCGCAGCGTATAGCAGTTTGGCAGTCCGTGTAGATCAAGATCAAATAGGCGCCCAACGTGGAATATATCTGGGGGCATTGTCCAACACTACTCAATTTTTCTGCGTGGTTTGCCATACCTTCTATGAGCAGTTTACACGAAAGGTACCCGGAACATCACATTCGGAATGTTTTAATCAAAAATACAAAAAACAATGGAATGAGTCAAATTGTCGTTTATAATCGCTTCTAATTATTGAATATACGAGTACTATGATTGAATGGTACAATGGGAATCTTATCTAATTGGCCTATTTTTTATATTACAGATCAAATTGCTTTTATTAGTCATCCGAAATTTACTGTTATTATGCGTATGTTAAATTACGTATTATTTGCTCATAGATTCTTAGAAGGAATTCAGCTTTTCCAGTTTCTACCAAAAGCGTGTTTCGCGGGGAGATCCAGGTTACCTTGAATGGATGAGTGTCCAGTTTTCAGTGCTCACGACTGACCGATTTTATGAAGACGTAGGGCCGTTTTTGCCGCCAGTTGTTCTTCGAAAATCCAGAGGGAGTAAACCGAGCAGCATGTCCTGTTCAACTGACGGAGTAGTTTTAAAAGCCCCTCGTCATCCATTACTTACACTTTCTTCAGCAGATGTCAATTGGCCGCTACTCTAAGTGCCGCCCACCAGAAACTGCTAGATCTGGACACGTTAACGCACTTCTAAATTTTAACGCGTCGAGATCTAGCTGTTGTGCGTGTGGTGGGCGGCACTTAGAATTTGAAATCTGTAAGTGCAAGTACTGGCTGTCAGGGGCTTTAGAACCACTACGTCAGCTTGACTGGACATGCTACTCAGTAGGGGCATATTGTATCCTCTTCTTTGAAAACTACTACTACTACTCAATTGCCCTAACCCCTTGTGGGGCATATCGCGTCAACTGTTCCAACTAGTTTCGGAGAATGCAGTTGCCAGCATGCTCAAAAAAAGTATTTTGTTAATAACTTTTTTTGTAAGGGTGGGCAAACGAAAATTTTTCCTGGGCATACGTGTGCCTACGATGGGCAAACGAACTGCACAATTTAAATTTGAAAAATCGAATGTCACGGTGCCAACTTCACAGAGCTCCACGAACGTCGTCATAGACGAGATTCGAACCAGAAACGCCGGTAGTAAAATATGAGACTGACGCCTCAACGCACTGCGCTACCGGTCGCCCCAGTCCGAGTCCATAGACTGCTTTTAGACCTGGAAGAGATCGGATGCATTTGGATGATGTTGTCATCACCGTTTCTTGGTGATTTAAGTCAGGAATACCACATCAATTTAAACCGAGTTGAGAAATCACTGTGGCGTTAGGCGGCTGTTACTAGTGAAAATCACATTTTTCATCCTGTCCGGGTTAGCTCTAAGGCGGCTACTACACTATAAAAGTTCTTTTACAAATATCTTTGACGCACGATATTTTAAAAGAACTTTTATGAATGATATTAGCCGCCTAAAGGTGTGAGCTCCAAGGCAGCGACTGAGCGACTTGCGTTGGCGACTGTGAAAAAAACTTTCATAACGGAACACTATTCGTGTGTATTTTAAAGTTTAGGGGATCGTGCAATGCAAGCTGCAGTTGTACGACTGTCATCATCATCATCGTGGCGCGACAGCCCGACGTCGGGCCTTGGCCGCCTGGATCATTGTCCTCCAATTATCTCGGTCACGTGATCGCGTCCTCCAATTTTGGAAGCCCAGTAGCTGCGCGGCGTCCACACCTACTGAGCTCTCCCAACGAGATCTCGATCGTCTATGCAGTCTGTACGACTGTACTTTCACATAAAATACAAGCGAATAGTGCTTTTTAATGGTAGTTTTTTTCACAGTCGCAAACGCAAGTCGCTCAGCCGCGGCCTTGAAACTCACACATTAAGGGGGAAAGTGTGCAAGTTTGTGAGAAAAGTACTTGAAACAAGCAACGTTCAAGTCGCAAATCTTTTCTTAAGTGGCTATTACACTATAAAAGTTCATTGAAATTATCTTTTATAAAAGATATTTGTAAAAGAACTTTTATAGTGTAATAGCCGCCTTAGAGCTAACCCGGACAGGATGAAAAATATGATTTTCACTAGAAGGTATCCTACTGAACCTCTCATACTGAAGAGCAAGTAACTGGTTTCTACTGACATAAATTCAATTCCTTCGTGTCATTTTAGACTGTTAACGCCCAGTATTCAAGAACGGGTGAACAAGGCTACTAATGACACGTGAAGGAAACCAAAAGCAAGAATCATATGAGGCCTGATGAAATTGATTTTATGGGACCTAGCTATATTTCAGTTATACATATATATTTATAGTTGATACATTGAATAATTAATGAATAAATAATGCTACTTTATTTTTAAAATTATTGCCCGTAAATGGATTTGCATACGCATAAAACGTATGCAGCGTTCCACTTAAGTAGAAGCAATAAACCTAACTTTCTCTGATATTTTTCATCGCGGTTTGTTTTGATATTTTATGTCTTTAAATTAATTGAATCTAATAAGTAAAGTCCAATAAAACACAAGAAAAATATCCAGCTGTTTGCATAATTGACACACAAAACAGATACATAAAAAATATAACAAAATAGTATTCTGGATATAGACATCTCCCCATGTAGTTAGTTACTCAATCCATAAACAACTAATACTGACAATAAAAGGTTCGATCGTTAAAAATCTTTCATTTATATGGGCCGCTACAAATTAATGAAAAGCTCTTTCACTCTCAATCATATCCAATTATGAATTCAAAGCATTCAAGATGAGATACGTTTTACAACCATTCCGCTGACAAGAAACATTATGAATTGAAATATCTAATATAATAGTTCCCATATTCTTTTGGACATCCGACATGTACCAACATACATACCACAAAACACACATCATGATCATTTCCAGGTAAACAATTAACAATCCAGCTCTCTATTATATGGAAGATTTTTTCAACATCGAAATATGATATCTTAATCAATTGATTTTTAATAAGTGCAGAGTAGTGCGAGTATGGGAAACGTTCAATCTTTGGGGGAATGTTCCTGTTAAGGGCTTATCCATCATTTTTGAAGTTTCTAGGTATGCCTCTAGAGTGGATTTTGGATTTTTTAATGATCAGTGAGTGAAATTTGGGATTGTGTTCGCTGGTGGCAAAATACAAATTAATGTAGTTATTTAACAGAAAAAGCTCGTGGTAACGCACACGCTATGGTGTTACCTAGTCGTGGTAACCAAGAGATAAGGTGATATGCGGCAGCTGATAAATTTCAACTCTTCCCGATGGATGAACATAATCGGACCCTATGTGGTGCTGGTGTGTTCCAGAACACCACCGGAGGTATTTTATTTACTTTCAGATTTCGGTCAAATCCGCAGATATCTTGTTGTTTTTATATGCTTTCCTCTGTCGATATCCGCGATTTTTCCCGAAACATGCCAAAGTGAGTTACTGCGTTTTGAATTGATTTGATTACTTACAGAAATCATACCCGAAATAGAAAAAATAGAAAAAATAAATAGACGAGATCATCCTGAAGTCAGTAAAAATACCCAGAAGCCTGCGGGCAAAAAAAGATTGACGTCATTACGTATTAACTGTAACACAGTATAGGTTATAGATAAAAAAATCACAAGCAATAAACAGTTCACTGGTCACGGTTAATTATCTTTGGCGTCTAATCGTTACTTTGACCTTTAGGGCCTCCTGTGTAATATTTTTTTTGGCTACACCTACGACTGTATTTAAAAAAATTAAATAAAAAACCTGTACACATCATAAAAGAAAACAACGTACAGAAGTAGTTGAATTAGAATCGGTGTTAATTGCTGTGGTCTTTTTGTTGGCCAGTTCTGACCAGTACAGTGGCGCAACCACGGGGAGGGCTAAGGGGGCTAAAGCCCCTCCCAGGACCAATAAATATTAAAAATAAAAAAATATGTTGAAGGTGAAATAATTTTTTTGTAACTCAACGTTTTTGTTTCCTGAACCTAAAACGAAGTTTGGAAATTTTGACTGGGAACCCCCTTTTAATACAACAGCTCACTTTTTTCAATGTTATGGATTGACATCTCGTATTCCCTAAAGTATATTCTTAAAGTACACCAAATTTGCTAAAACGTAATAGCAAAATAACTGCTCAGACCTTCTTGATTAACGGCTCTTAAAAATTGCGATGAACATTTTCGTCACACTAATGAGGACAAAGTGCATTATTTTGGTTTTCGCGTTCAAAATTTGTGTTGGCAAACCAAGAATTTATATTCAGCATCTTCCCACCTACGCCAGTAGTCCGAATGGCGCAACGGTTAGCACGTTCGCCTTCTACGCACTGGGCCCCGGTTCAATTCCTACTGAATGCGGAAATTTTTGATAAAAATGGGTCGGACTATGAGCCCACTCAGCTCTTAAATGAGTACCCATTTATGGGGTAAATAACTCGGTTGAGCGTGTTGCTGATCACCTTTGCACAAGACATACCACCACGATCTAGAAAATGCGATGATGCTAACTCATCTCGAGGCCATAGTTCAAAATTGGTCTGTTTCGCCAGTTATTTATTTTTCCACCTATGCCTGTTTTTTCCGCCCCGCGTTGCTAGACAAGTTGGTCATATATCGATATTTTGAGTTTTGTTAATAGAACCGTTAGTGATAAAGATAAATTGAGAATTGTTTTGGTTTCAAAAGTCAGGCTACTTACACACAGGCCCGAACTCAATCGTACTTTTAGGTAAATCAGAGCTTCTATACAGATGTGTTCATGAATCGTTCACGGGCTAAAGGGCTCATCGGTTCACCAAGGAGCAATATTATGTGCTAGAATGGGAATTGAAGGCAAGGGTCGAAGGTCCAGGCCAAAGGCGTCAAAATCATAAAAAAATTAGGTGCATCCTTAAAGAAAAGAAAAATTTTTTTAGGGTTCATTTTTTACTTTTTATTGAGTTTCAAGTGAACTCCCTCCAATTGGTAATTTACATCCTGCCGCATTTCGCCGTTTTTTTAAGTAGAATTTTTCAAACGGTCGCGACTGAAATCATTAATTTATTAGGTTGAATGGAACGTTGGCGCATAAGAAGCTTACATTAATTTTCCTCCTGGACTCGTCAACTCATGAATTTACCATTGACTTAAATAGAGGTTTACATTCGGTAAGTTTGTGGGTGATGAGTCTTAGCCACAGTCAGATTTTGTCAAAGCCTCCATTTAATCCATTAGTTGATGAGACAGTGAGTCGATGAGCCAGTGAGTCAATGAGCCAGTGAGTCGATGAGTTGATGAGCTCGTTAGCCGCCGATCGTCTGAAATCAGTCTAACGTTTATTTTTAAATTTTTCGTTATTGAAAAGTAGACACGCAAATTAAAGTTTCTTTGTCAACATACCACATTATAAAGAAATTGATTGTGCTAATGTTGTGCCCTATTTTACTGCAAGGAAGATGGGATGAATATCAGCCGCAGAACCTGTTTGTCGACATATTATTTAATATTATTAGTGACCACTTATTTGTTTTCTCAGCCCCTCCCAGAACAAAATGCTGGTTGCGCCACTGGACCAGTAATTGTTTTATCCAATTTTCTTTTGTGATCCGCGAGCAATACACTCAAATCGAGCAAACCGAATAGGGAAAATTTCATTGTAAATTTTATGGCCACTTTGCTGGTAGTACGGCACTGAGAGTCAATAGATTCAAGTTCGCCCTCATTTCCACGTATTTACAATATGTTGATGGTCTATAGTCGTACGTATATTGTTTTTGCGCTCATAATTATATCTATAAAAATTATTGGTACATTCACTTCAGGTCAAGAGCAATCATCCCACATTTAAGGGTTAGCGCTCCTAGTTGCGGATGCTGCGAGCAGCAAGATTAAATTCAAGTGACCTTCCAACATTTGCAAATCTACCGATTAAGCGTGATACAACTCACATCAGATATTTTCATTCGGACTCAGTCAGCATACATGCGCTTGAACTTTATACAAATCTTGCAAAAGTTCACATCGTCGCTTTAAAGGTGTGTTTTGCTAGACACACGATCGCTGCATATTGTTCGATCACTATTTGTGTTTATCTTTCCCATCGTTGCCTGCCATCGACGCAGAGGTGTATCTGGTCCAAAACGCACCGTAAGCAGTCCAACGTTCGATCTAAGTGTCACCATACACTGTCGAACTCGAACACGAACCTAGTACAAGTGGACCGGTTTTCTTCACACCTACAGTCATTTCCACAAGAGCGTATACTTTGTAACTTTTTAATGCACCATTTCTCAAAGAGTGGTGGGGGACCGACCGGTAGCGCAGTGTGTTGAGGCATCAGTCTCATGTTTGACTACCGGCGTTTCGGGTTCGAATCCCGTCCACGACGACGTTCGTGGCCATGGATGTGCAGGAGGTGCATGCTGGCAACTGCATTCTCTGAAACCAATTTATGCCAACGAAACGTCAACTGGGCCACATGGAACAGTTGACGCGCTATGCCCCACAAGGGGTTAGGGCAATTGAGCATTTTTCCTCTTTTTCGCATTGTATAAATTTGGTCATTCTAAGTTCAAGTAGGAGAGTGATAAGACGTCAAGTGAAATGAGTGCGATTTACAAAAAACGATTCGAAGCTGTGTTTTTAGTAAGTCATCAGAAAGGACCAAAAATGACACCTGCATCGGCCGGAAAGTACCTGAAAGTTTCGACACAGTTTGTGAATAAGTGGATAAAGCGTTTTAAAGATACTGGAAATGTAGACGATCTACCTGGTAGGGGTAAAACCCGAAGCACTTCAAAAACCCAGGATAAGGCCATCATTGATATTTTTAAGAAAAATCCGTCCGTTACTACCTTAGTGCAAGCAAAGGAAATGTTATCGAAGAAGAATATTTACGTGTCCTTGAATACGATTCGGCGAAGATTACAAGAGGAAAACATCAAAACCAGGTATGCCTTGATGAAACCATTACTTACCGAAAACCAGAAGCGAAGACGTGTAGAGTGGGCTAAAGAAAACATCGATCGTGATTGGGACAACGTGATCTTTACGGATGAATCAAGTTTTGCTGTAAATACGTTCAGGAGACGAGTGTGGTCACAAAAAGGAGAAGCTGTCGTGAACCGAACCGTTAAACACTCTGTGAAGGTCCATGTTTATGGATGCTTTTCTGCACGCGGTTTCGGAAAATTAATAACGTTTACCGGAATTCTTACTGCTGAAAGGATGATCATTTTGTACAAGAAAGGATTATTGAAGTCTGCTAGGATGCTATATGGCAACGACAACACCGATTGGTTTCTACAAGAAGATAACGATCCGTAACATAGAAGCCGGTTGTGTACACGCTGGAAAGAAGAAAATAACATTCAAGTACTTGATTGGCCTTCGCAATCGCCGGATGCCAATCCTATTGAAAATGTTTGGGGATTAATGAAGCAGAAGCTTCAAGGAAAGCAAATAAAAGGAGCAGCACAACTTATCGACAGACTACGCGGAAAAATTGGCCGAAAGTTGTCACCGAAGATGCGAGTCAATAATCAATAGTGACGGCGATTGGACCATGTATTAAATATAATTGCGAAAATGTATTTTGTATTTACTTTCAATAAAAAATAAAATTTCTTACTTGTAACATTTTGTTTTTATTTTGTAAGGTATACGGTCTTGTGGAAATGACTGTATGTGAAGTGTATGTGTGTGTCAGAGGACATTTGTACCAGGTTTGAGTTCGACAGTGTATGGTGACACTAAGGTTTTAATCTAATGATTCGGCGATTCATGAGATAAATATTTCTGTTCAACGGTGCGGTAATTCAAACGTTTGACGGTTCGGTTGAGTTGTCAATTGTCCAGGTGATGGTGGTAGAAAAGCTAGCAGCTGATGCTGCCGCAATGGTGGTATTGTCTTGTTCCTATTACTTACCTATTCATTTTCATGATATTTAAGCTGCAATGCCTCGGATTTGCTGGTTGATTTACAAAGAAAACTTGGTGGAAAATTTTGGTAGAATGTCAGCAGGAGATTATGAATATCTATTGGAAGAAATTGCTCCAAAAATATAAAAACAAGACACCAATATGAGAAAAACAATTCCAGTTGAAAAAAGTTTTGCAGTTACCTCACGATTTTTGGCTACTAGGCATAATTTTACCAGTCTTGCGTAACCATAAAATATCACCAAGGAAATGATACAAAATACGTTAATTAAACAAAAAAGGCTATTTTCCTGATTCTGCGTACTGTGTTGATTCTAATACGTTGACCAAATGCGGCGTGCCTTATAGCCGCCTTTTATTTCTGCTCAACAATGCGGCAATAGTTTGATTCAAATGTTGGAACGTTTGAAGCCCTTTGATTCGGGCACAAAAACCGCCAGCAGAGCGAACGTTTTCCAAAGCGAATGTTCGGTGCTGGCCATTGGATCGTAACCGGACGTTCCGCCACACGATGCTAGAAACCATCAAGTGTCAAACATTGCAAGGTATTCGTAGCACCGTTTATAAGCGGCTTTAGTGTAGAAGGATTTCTAACATTTGAATCAAAGTCAAGTTTTTTCGAGAATTCTGATAATTCACTTTCCAAATACACTCTTCTTAAAAATTTCTATTTATTTGCAATCGGAAGATTCAAGAAGGCGGGAGTATTTTGAGCGTAAAATATCAAAATATGCAGCAAAAAAACTTGACTTTGAAAAAAAAAACGCAACGATATAGGCAACGAATTTCACCTATTTGTTAAAGAAAGCGGCTAGTGTACACAAGCAACATGGTTTCGGATTTCATTGCTCCCAGCCGAGAGTAGGTACGTGTAATACATGGACTACCAAGATCCATGCATCGGCTAAATGTAACGATGTTTGCAATTTCGAAAAATTAATGTTGTGTGTATAAAAGTAGGTATAAAAGAAAATATTCATCTCGTGCAATTCTTCACCTCTCCGTCGCATCCCTCACCTACAAACTCAAACGCGGTTTTTTTTTTAAATTTAAGTACACCTGGAAGACACTGCATTGACCCGGGAGACGGAAAGTTTGACAAATCTCCGGGGCGAAATCAGTTTTCATTTCAAACGTTAAAACGCACTCAGGCCATATTCCAAAGCCTTGTTCATTGAACAGAAGTGTTTGTGTTTTTTTCCCTCTGCTCTCTATTATTTTTGCCTTGTACATATAGTAGGGATCCCAAATATTTTGGTCGTATATCAAATCAATGTATGCCGTAAATCAAAGCTACGCCAAAATTATAGCGAAATGACGTAAAATATCGATTGGGGAAGCCTGTTTCTCCAGCCGAGATAATTTGTCAAACAGCTAATTTGGAAAGAATTAAATCGGCCAGCTGCTAATCAGACAAAAAACCAATCTGGAAAGCTGCCTAATTGATTAGCTGTTAACTTGTAAAATGATTGCGCAGCTACTACTAGTAATTTAGCAAACTGCTAATTTGATAAACATCTAATTTGGAAAGCTGCAAAATTGACAAGCTGTTTAGGTACAACATATCGCAGTTTTATGTATGTATGTGCACCAACTACTTATCCGTACCTATTATTTCTTGACTTAAGGCTTAAGCAATAACCTGTTAATCCTAAAAGCGATGAGTTACTAAACAAAATAACAGATAACTTTGCTGCAATCCATCTCTAGCAAGAAGCCTCACCTTAATTGTGTCAATTTATGATAAGATAATCCTGCTCTATGAGCCGATTACCCCGCATCATTTCAACAAATTGAAAATTAATTACTTTTTCCAATTAAATTAAAAATAATATTATGTGTATACAGGCTTGAAGTACATTTAACATCAGCTTAATTTGCTTGATATGCACAATAACAATGTGAATAATAAATGGCATACGGCGATTTTTGTTTTGACATTGGATCCAATTAACACGTCAACTTGCTTTCAATTTCAAGAAACCATTAACATTGGTTGAATAACTTAATGTGGAAAGTATATCATGAATGGCTATTTTACATGGATATGGTGGATAAGTGAAGACTGTTGATTTATGAAATACAAATCTCACGATGGGAAAGTCTTTTTTGTAGTCCAGAGTCGTTTGACACACAAGTGGAAAAGTATGTGTTATTGACTTGTGCAGTGATGACACGCCATACTACGCTTTTGAACACAGTGTCATTATGTAGTGGTGGGAAATCTCCTATCTAGTTAAACAATACGTTCCTTTAAAAAAAAATACAAAACGAACTAGTGTCTCTGAACTCCAGGTCAATGTGTAAACATCCCATCGCGTTATGAATCGAAAATACTGAAAATACTGTGTGAATATCACTATTTTGCCTTAACTCTCATGGGACATGAAGTAGTCCGACGCGGCATCGATTTCTGTTTCCGGCCTTGTTACGTATCTCACTCCAGTGACCTTCTAATCCACTTTCTAGGAGAGTACTGATATTCCAGAAACCAATCTTTGCCATTAAACGATAGTCAAAAGTCATGTTGTTGGTTATTCCCTTGACCCCTCAAGGGGTATGGGCGCGTCAATGTCTCTTGCATTACTATGCTTTGTTGACATTTCAATAGAAGATTTTCAGATGGTGCAGTTGCAAGCATGTACCTCAAAAGACCAAATATAAATTATAATATTCATCCTCATAATCGTGGCGCGACAGCCGGACGTCGCGTCGGGCCTTGACCGCTGGATCGTTGTCCTCCAATTATCTTGGTCACATGACCGCGTCCTCCAATCTTAGAAGCCCAGTAGTTTCGCGGCGTCCGCTTATACTGAGCTCTCGGTCGTCCTCGCAGTCTCGCTCCGTCGACTTGTTGTCCGTTCATTACTCTCTTTGGCATGCGATCATCGTCCATTCGTTGTACATGCCCTGCCCATCGAAGTCGTTGTAGTTTGACGATTTTCGAAACATCCAGCTCATCGTACAGTTCATACAATTCATGGTTGTACCGGATACGTCATCCATCTCGATCGCAAACAGCCCCGAAAATTAAAATATTACTTGATGATATAAATAAAATGAACACGCTGGAAAAAAAAAGTCGTTCGAAGCAGGTTTCGAACCAACGATACTACCCACTGATCTGATTCTTTTGAAGAAAATTGAGCATATATGATAAAGCGGATAATGAATGCATTGTATACCAGATAAGAGTACATTTAAGGCGAAATTCACACACACGACGCCGCGCTGCACGACTGCTTGAAATTTCAGTCGAGATAAACAGCATCAAATGGGCGGATTCACACTCATCGCTCAGCATGCGATACGATCGACTATGCTTGGCTATTGTGCGTGGCTGCGTCGTGCAGCGCGGTGTCGTGTGTGTGAATTTCGCCTAACTTCCCCCATGGGTTAGGTGGGATCAATATCGAGTAATGACTATGCATGAACTCGAGATTGACCTCAGACAGTAACAAAATCATTTACTTGGCCATAAATAAAATTACATTTCCATTTATGCAAAAGGCTTTACTAAAAAAACAACAACAACAAAAAAAACGCTCGTAGCGACGGGAATTGAAACCCGGATAGCACGTTCATGTGTCCGATATGATTCCACTGGGCCACGAAGCTTCCGATTGGAGCTATTCCTTGTGCGCGTCATGCAGTGCATATCGAACGGTATTATACACTAAAGTTAAAAACTCACAAGTATACACAAACTAATGAATTCTCATACTCATGTCATACATGAGATTTTTTAACATCGTATCGATTTGATCATGTTGTTAGGAAAATGCATATACACTTGCATCCACAGCTCAAGCTTGACTTCAGGCAAAAACAAATTCCTTAACGTTGTCATATTAAAGTCACAGTAGTTACTCATTATGCAAAAGCCAGAGAATAGTGTTTAATAGAAAAAAAAAAGTTCGACACGACGGAAACTGAACCCGGGACTGCATGTTCATTTGTCCGATACGCTCCCGATAGGCAATGCAACTTCTGACTCAAACTATTACATGCTAGTTATCAGTGTACATAAATTGAAGCACGGAATACATAAAGTTGAGATTCACATGGACACACACTGAAGTTGTTTACTCATTTCACAGATTCAACGGTTTTACAGTATGCCCTGTGAAAAGATGTTTACACATCAAAAATCATAAGGTGACCATACGGTAAACCACTGTCGCGCTTAGTCTATTTCGACTAATTTCTTTTTCATTGACTAACTAGAATCACACTGACCCCACATTGGGCGCCGAACATTTTCGTGCGTTTTCCAACATTTCCCCCGCTGTAAATTTTCACGGACCTAGCAAGATAAAACTTTCACAATTAACAGATTCTTTTCCTCGTTCCTCAATAAATTAATTTTCTATTTTTCCGCCCCCGTTCAATTAAATTATCCCATAAATTTTCTCGATTATTCACCACTTACGACCTTTGATTTATAGGCAATCACAATGCCAAATATTTAGCCTGGCTTATCTACCGAAAAAAAAATGCATTTTGTCCACTTGAAGCGACGAGCTCCAGTTTTCTCCACATTATTAAGATCCTTTAATGCACATACTCACATCACATATCACATCATTGAACTCAAAACGTTGGACCACAATGTTTCATTCCATTCCATGAATTCTTTGATTTATTTCTTGACCATAAAAATGTATCGGCCGTTTTAGTTATTTCATAAGATTGTAAGCTATAAATCTCAATAAGCCGACTCGTTTGCTGATAGATTGTTCACGATCATGTCCCCGAAAATCTTAAACCGCAGTCTTTGCTGATACGATTTAGTTGAGGCAGTGCAATGTGGTTGGCAAGGTCCCGCCTCCCCGTCCGAAAATTAAAAAGAAAAGTGTGATATCTGGTACGTTCGGTTCAGGTTACTGACTGTTGCAAACGCAATTGTCGCTTGACGATAGATGCAAAGCTCGAATTTTATCTAAATGTTGTATCCAAGTGAATGGAGAAGGTGTTGATATAACGAGTATTATGATATTATATATGAAGAAACATAATGTATTAATACTATTATAAACTTAGTATGCAAGACATAAGTGCATCAGTTCAGATGTAGTTAATTGGAATAAATAGTTGCAATTCATTAAATGATATTTAAGGGCCGGTTGCTCAATGTCGAATTAAATTTTATTTTAGCAATAAACTGCTATTTAGCACAATTTAATTTTTTCAATGTCTGGTTAGCGTTAACGTTATTAATCGGATAAACGTAAACGCTAACCGTCGACTATCTTCTGATTAATATTTTCTCCAAAACAGAACCCAACCCCCTGGTTTCCGGTTGAAAACGAAACAATAAACCAAACATCTGATACCGGGTGCTGAGATTTTGACAGCTAGAACTGTACACTTTTGCAAATTCAAATGAAAACAATGAAAGTGGCCGCAAAAATACAGAGTTCCTGGAAATTCATTCGAGAAGAGAATTTGGAACAAACTCAGTCGCAAATGAATATGCTGAGACCGTACTGATATAGAATAGAATAGTGGACGGTAGAGCTCCGCCAAGAAAATCCGCTGATTTTTCCATAATTTGAGCTTTGAGGTGCGTTCCACACATTATTGAATTGGTATTTTAACCGACGTATGAAAAAATGGAAATATTTAATGGGTTGGATAAACTCATGTCCCTGTTATTTAACTAGGATTTTGAGAAAACGGTCCTTAATCTAATATGTACATATGCGTAGCTTTAATGAAAATACTAGGCGCCCCGCTTATTAGTCGGCTTTATCGCAACTCGTACTCTGTTCGATCTCTGCCCGACATCGGGGTCCAGTGCATGTAAATGAATGAAAGCTAATATACTGGTCGGCTCGACCTCAACTTGACTGCGATTCGGACACAGCTCGATACGTGCGACATGTTTGCGAAAAATGTTACCTTTTTACCATTATCGACTACGAGTCACAGTTGGACAGATTTCAAATCGAGGTCGAAACGACAAATAAGCAGATCACTTAAGTTGCAATTTCTTAAATAGCTTCCGATGAAATTTGGAAATTCTTTTAATTTTTGTTTTTGTTGGTAACTTGCTACCTCATGCACTGCTGTTGATTTTTAGTAGACATTTCACTTAATCATTATAATTAAGTGAGCTGCCAAGATTAATTGTTTATAGAGATCAAGAAATTGATTAGATTGAATTTGCCTTATTTTGCAAATACAGATGTAAATAAACCCAATCTAAATATTAACCAATGTTAACATATTGACCAACTGCTTGTCAACTCCTTGTCAATCAACTGCAGAAAATAAAATATGATGTGTACCTGCGCAATCCAATCGCCGTATTTAAAAGGTAGTTTCAGCACTGTAATCTATTATTCGGAATATAGTTTGTAGATAATTTTGAAAAAAGAAAGAAAAAATAATTAATATAGAGAAAAACACCATACAAAACACATACTGACTGCATTATGGTTTTCGTAGTATGATCGGTTCCATTCAATTTGTACAACTAATTAGACCGTTCAGCAAGATTGAATTAGTCGAACAGATTTGGTGGCTAATATTGTGAAGCTACAAATATGTATACGTATTTTATATTATCTATTTGAAAAGTATCTTAAAACAAGTCAGTCCAAACAACAACGTTAACGCGTATACGAAAGTAGAAAGGAATAAAAATATTTTGAAGTTCTTTTTTTATTTTTTGAAGGCCTGTCCGGCCGCCTCAAAGCAACTTGTCCGGCCGCGTGACCAGAATGACTTTTGCAGGAGTTTATTTCAATCTACTAATGTATGTATGTACCTGAAACTTGGCCATGGAAAGTAAAAAGCCGTACAATTCAATTTAATAGATAGAAAGATACTTTGAATCTTTGGCGATAATATCGATTTGCAGTTGTGCATCCGGCCGCCTGGAAGGCGTCTCCGGCCGCCTGAGGCGGCCATACACGATCCAAATATATGTGAGCTGCAAAAAGGATTGTCGCCAAAAGGGTATGGTCGGCAATTGGCGCCTCGGTTTTGGATGTACATATTGAATTAAACTCGTTAATTTCGCTAAACTCTGTTTGGCAGGGAGCTTCGTGAGCTGATGCCAAGTGATTTTGGGGGGCAAAAACTCCTCTTCCATAGTCCTCCGCGTGGGCGCCCCCTGGAACGGCAGTGGTCACTGACCATTGCTAACCAATGTCAAGCCGCCAGTGATGGCGGTGCGATGATTTGGTTGAGGTACCCCTGTGGTGTGGGGTGTGAAAAAAATACCACGGCCTTTCCCTTTGAGGGCCTGTCGTTAAAACCGACAATCAAAGGACAGGATGTGTATGCCAGCAACTTGCACTATCCGAAATCTTTATATGCTAACGAAACGTCAACTATGCCTCGGATAAGGACTGACTCAACGGTTACGACTTTTAGCTATCGTACAATGACAAAGATTGGATTCTGGAATGTGCGTACTCTCCTGGACAATGGATCAGAAGGTCCCCAGAACGCACGATTTCTTCAATTAGAGAGTGAATTTCTGAGGTACAAATTAAATATCTTAGGAGTTAGTGAGATAAGATGGTGGAACAGCGGAGAATTCATCTCTCCAACGGGCAGCACTGTAATGTTGTACTCCGGTAAAGCTACCGGTAGTCGCCGTGAGTCAGGTGTGGGGCTCCTTTTAACCAGAGCCGCGCGAAACTGTCTCTTATCCTGGGAACCGGTCTCTGACAGGGTCTTGACCGCCAGGTTCCGGACCAAAATGAGGAACATCTCAATAATACAATGTTATGCCCCTACTGAACCCGACAATGTCTTGGCAAAAGACTCCTTCTACGAAGAACTAAACGCCGTTCAGAGCAGAACACCTAAAGGTGACATTATAATGGTCATGGGTGATTTGAATGCGAAAGTTGGCGCTGATAACTATGGGCTCAGACATGTGATGGGGAGACACGGTCTTGGTGATCGTAATGACAACGGTGAAAGATTTGTAGAGTTCTGCAACTTTCACAGTCTCTTCATCGGTGGTACTATGTTTGAGCATAAGGACCACCACAAAATCAGTTGGTCCTCTGTTGATCGGCGCAGAACACAAAATCAGATCGACCATTTTGCCATTAGTAAAAGATTCAAGAGTTGCCTCCTGGACGTGCGAAACAAGAAGGGTGCCGATATTGGGATGGGAAGAGACCATTATCTTATGATCGCTAATGTTCGATTGCGTATTGCAGCCGTGCGCCGCCCCAGCGACGAAAGATCCAGGCCCCGCAAATTCAACACCGCTCGACTAAAAAATCCAGCTGTCTTACAACAATATAATGACCATCTTGCACAAAAAGCGGCTGAGATAACTAGTCACCCAGATAGTGACATAAACGAAAACTGGGATGCCATAAAAAATGCGTACATTGATAGCGCAAATACCATCCTTGGCCCAAACCCGGATTGCCGGAATAAGCCCTGGATGTCCGACGCTTCATGGCAGCGGATTGTTGAAAGAAAGGAGCTGAAAGTTCGTTTGGCTGCAGCATCAGACGACAATCGAAGCAGCATCGAACTCCTTTACCGTCAGAAAGCTCGAGAAGTTCAGCGTAGTGTGCGACGCGATAAAAGAGTTTATGCCAATTCTCTTTTAGCGTCAGCAGAAGAAGCCGCTAGAAGTAACAACTTAAACGCCGTATACGGTGTCATCAAGGAGTTTACAGGTGGTCGTAACTCCTGCCAACATCCGGTGAAAGATAGTGATGGAAAGCTACTTATCTTGGAAAAAGATCAAATGAGGCGGTGGAAAGAACACTTCGCCGCGGTCTTGAACCGTGTAACCTCTGGTGAAGTTCCCCCTCATATAGATAATTTAGCTAACCATCAAAATGTGCGTATACGGTCCACTGCCCCGACTAAAGAGGAAATAGTCACTGCAATTATTGCACTAAAACGAGGAAAGGCCGCCGGACTTGACGGCATCCCTGCCGAACTTTATCAAGCAGCCCCAAGCGTAACTGCCGATTTGCTGCACCCACTTGTTGATAAAGCGTGGAATACAGAGACCTTTCCCACTGAGTGGAAGGAAGATTTGATCATCAAACTTCCAAAGAAGGGTAGCCTCACAGACTGTAATAATTGGAGAGGCATTTGTGTGCTTCCTGCCGTTGCCAAGATAATAGCCAAAATCGTCCTGGAAAGACTAAAGGCCCACTTAGAAAGCACAATTGATGAAGAGCAGGCTGGCTTTCGATCCGGATTCTCCTGTGTCGATCACATTAACACCTTGCGAATCATCATCGAGCAATGCGCTGAATACGATTCTCCGCTTCACTTGCTTTTCATCGATTTCGAAAAGGCTTTCGATAGTGTGAACCGGGATTCTATATGGGCGGCCTTGCGCAGGAGAGGCATCCCTGAGAAGCTTGTGGCTATTATTAAGGCAACCTATGACGGCGCGAAATGTCGCGTTCTGCATAAAGGTAAGGTGTCGGGGGACTTTGAGATTCGCAGTGGAGTTCGGCAGGGGTGCATCCTCTCACCGATCCTATTCCTCATTGTGATCGGCGATGTGTTGCATGCAGCCCTATCCGGACTCGACAGAGGAATTCAATGGACTTTGACATCTTATCTACAACATCTTGACTACGCTGACGACATATGCCTACTCTCCCACAAAATCATGGATCTGTCCGCAATGGCGTTAGATCTCGAGAGGGAGGCAAGCAAGGTTGGGCTAAAGATTAATACCAACAAGACCAAGGTTCTTAGCCCGCCGTTGCGAAAAAGAAATCCGACACCTATTGCCATTAATATTAATGGGCAGCCTGTGGAGAAGGTGGACAACTTCGTCTACCTGGGTAGCATTGTTGCCGAAAATGGTGGTACGGAGCAGGACATCGCTCGTCGTATCACCCAGGCTAAACGCGCATACGGCATGCTGTCCAAAATCTGGCAGGGCAGTTATCTCAGCATCAAGACCAAGCTGGGCCTGTTTCGCTCCCTGGTACTATCAGTACTTTTGTATGGGAGCAGTACATGGAAAGTTTCCGTAGGAGTTATCAGAAAGCTGCAAGTTTTCGTCAACTCATGTCTTCGTCGAATTTTAAGAATTTTCTGGCCCGAAACAATATCAAATGAAGAGCTAAGTCGGCGTACGGGTCAGATGCCAATCGACGAATTGATACGCAGGCGAAAATGGCAGTGGATAGGTCACACATTGCGGAAGAGTGATAACTGCATTGCTTTGCATGCCATGAAATGGAACCCCATTTCCAACCAAGGCCGACCAAGAGGGGGTCCTCGAATCACATGGCGTCGATCTGTGGCAAAGGAGTGTCAGGTACTGGGTAAGTCTTTTGGGGAGTTGCGCCCCATTGCCCAGAACAGAGTACGATGGCGCGCAGGAGTAGTTGACGCGCTATGCCCCGCTAGGGGTTAAGGCAAGGTAGTAGTAGTAGTTGACGTTCCGTTGGCATACACTGATTTCGGAGAATGCAGTTGCCAGCATGCATCTCCTGCATATCCATGGCCACGAATGTCGACGTGGACGGGATTCGAACTCGAAACGCCGGTAGTCAAACATGAGACTGATGCCTCAACACACTGCGCTACCAGTCGCCCCTAATCCTTTTTGCGGCTGATAAGTTTTTTTTTGGCGGGGTTTTTCGCAACAGGGTTGTTGGGAGATATCGTAACTTTTGGTATTGATAATTTTATAGTTCACGCAAATTATCTTAATTTCTGATATTTTGAATCCCTTTGGTCTTTAACTATTCTTTTAAGGTATTATTGCGCTAATTTTGAAGAATGATTTAGTCCGCGTGGCCTCTCTGATTACGTACTTAACAAGATTGTACCAATTAAGTCTCCGATCTAGCAGGATTCCAAGACAAATCACCATGTGCAACAGAATTGGCGTGAGTTGTTAGGTAAGGGTGGTATTATCTTAACCTAATCTAGCCCGCGGGCTGAAGTTTGCCGATCCCTGGGCAAGATCAACACATTTTGACTGACTGGAAAATAGCATGGGTGACAATATTTTGTGGTTCTTAATGACCCCAATGGTTGTTAATTTGAATATATAGCCATGGAATGAGCTTGTCCTGTATGTTTCCATAGAAACAGTGGCTCCAAAATCAGGGTACTAAGTTGACATGTGTTCGATAGTCAGCTAACTCAGTAGACCGTTTAGTAATTATGAAATTTAAATATTGACAAGAATTGACGTTTGTTTATGCACAATTCGACAGCGCGGTCAACATTATGTCAATACCGAAACGCCAACTGGGTAGGCTGACTGTCGATAATCTGACAAGAATTGAATTCATGCACAATTCGACAGAACAGTCAACATATGTCAATATCAAACAACAACCGAGTAGGCTGACTGTCGACTTATTCGCCAAATGTTGGAGCCAGAGAAATACATGATAAGCTCATTCCATGGCTCTATATTCTAAGGCTAATACCCAACCCTCACCTCAAATCTAAACTAGGGTACCTTAAACCCCGATTTGTCCGTATACATATACTCGAATATACTGTCTCTGATAGTTTATACTCATCTACTATGTACGATGTTTATCCTACAATCAAATCTTTCGTATTATTTGTCAAATTGATTTCACTGACATTTTAGGAAGTCGTTCTGTTTGCAATATTCACTTCACAACTCAGCGCTATGCGCCGTAACATGATATTTTCAACGATTGGTCGCTGCAATTATCAAATGGTTAGGTTGTTTCGATTATGTCAATTTGAATGGATATATGCAAGTATCCAACGTTTAGGCAATTTGATCTGTCTAAATCCCAACAACGATACTCGTATCAAAAGATATCGACGATGCGACGACCAGTCGTCACTACAACGATGACAATCTTTATGGATTTTTCAGTATTCACAGTAACATCTCGTTTGAAATTTATCATTCTACCGATATTACAAAATTAATAGGTTTTCGTTTCAAATTACCGTGTATACGAGTATGTATTTGAATTGGAATCAGATCAATCTGAACTGGCTTTTTATTGCTACCATTATAAGATAAATTCGTTTTTCGGGACAGTTTTATGGACTCTCTATCTCGGCATGGAAATGATCATTTGATTTAGCAAGCTATGTTTGCCATCTTCCAGACGGTTATATTTTGACTTGATTTAGTTGATATCGGGTTTTTCAATCGGATCTAGTCTAATTTGTTCCGCGCGGAAGGTAGAGAAAATATGAACTAAACTAGGACTAGGTTAGGTAGCTGAGTTGCACTAGCTGGATGGTTTAGGATTGAAGAATGTATGGTCGTGATTTTTTTAGGAAAATCATGTGCAGCCTGATGGAGTATCACGATTAGTAAGGTGATTAGATTTTATAGTGCAGTCCAATGCAGCGTGCAGGTATTTGCCTGGCCTGCATGAAAATAAACTTGAAAGAGAGTCTCCATATAAATATTTTAAAAATGATGTACAAATGTGTACTACATTTCTTGCTGTCCGCCGATTTGCAGGCGACCCAGCTGCGAACAAGTTCACCGATTTACTAAAAATCGATTAAACGTCAAACGTCAATTTTCATTATACATGGCACCAACTCATCGTGAAGATTAGACTCTATTCTGATAAAAAACAATCATACCCGAAATTCTTCAGTAACATCCACACTATTCATTCAACATGAAGTTTGCAAATAATGGGACGTCTTCATGCAAACACCCAGGTCGCACACTACATAAAAAACTGTGCAGAATAGCAGTGTAGCGCACGTTGTGTCGAGGAAGAGAAAAGAGTTGGAGGCTACGTAAAAAATGTGTAGAACCACAATGTAGCGCACGCCACGGAGATTAAACACATCAAAAATGCATAGAGCAGAAGTGCAGTACACTCCGGCGTTGTACATTTGTGTGCATTACGCATATATTTTCTACTATGTATTATGTATTCATTAGTTTAATTCCATATTAAGCATTAAACGATTTTCTATCAATATCATCAATCAAATTAATTGTGTTTTAATCAAATTTTAGTTGAATGTTCCAAGCAACATTCATTTCCTCTTTCACCATTAATTATCATAATCATAGATCAAAAACATTAAAAGCATTAGCCTGTAAACACACGCTTATAGCTCAAATTACTATACTTGACTAGATTAAGTCGACCCACTATCACTTCCCATAATATGTGGGCTGTGGGGGATCGCCAATATGACTTTGTACACAAAGTGCAAATCTACTGATAGCATGAACCACAAAATGAACAACTTTATCTGAAATTTATTGACACTAATCCGGCAACAGACTACGCGAATATTGCGAATCTGCGAATTGAGCGCCATGGCTAGACCGGTGCTTAAACGAGTGAAGCGGGTGTACCACGAATATTTATTTATTTATTTATTTATTTAATGAAGCTAGAAGCCTGAAGTTACATTGACAATAAGTATACATACATTTCATTCCATTTATATAACTAAAAGGGGGGGCAAAAACTCCTCTTCCATAGTCCTCCGCGTGGGCGCCCCCTGGAACGGCAGTGGTGACAGACCATTGCCAACCAACGTCAAGCCGCCAGTGATGGCGGTGCGATGATTTGGTTGAGGTACCCCTGTGGTGTGGGGTGTGAAAAAAAATACCACGGCCTTTCCCTTTGAGGGCCTGTCGTTAAAACCGACAATCAAAGGACAGGATGTGTATGCCAGCAACTTGCACTATCCGAAATCTTTATATGCTAACGAAACGTCAACTATGCCTCGGATAAGGACTGACTCAACGGTTACGACTTTTAGCTATCGTACAATGACAAAGATTGGATTCTGGAATGTGCGTACTCTCCTGGACAATGGATCAGAAGGTCCCCAGAACGCACGATTTCTTCAATTAGAGAGTGAATTTCTGAGGTACAAATTAAATATCTTAGGAGTTAGTGAGATAAGATGGTGGAACAGCGGAGAATTCATCTCTCCAACGGGCAGCACTGTAATGTTGTACTCCGGTAAAGCTACCGGTAGTCGTCGTGAGTCAGGTGTGGGGCTCCTTTTAACCAGAGCCGCGCGAAACTGTCTCTTATCCTGGGAACCGGTCTCTGACAGGGTCTTGACCGCCAGGTTCCGGACCAAAATGAGGAACATCTCAATAATACAATGTTATGCCCCTACTGAACCCGACAATGTCTTGGCAAAAGACTCCTTCTACGAAGAGCTAAACGCCGTTCAGAGCAGAACACCTAAAGGTGACATTATAATGGTTATGGGTGATTTGAATGCGAAAGTTGGCGCTGATAACTATGGGCTCAGACATGTGATGGGGAGACACGGTCTTGGTGATCGTAATGACAACGGTGAAAGATTTGTAGAGTTCTGCAACTTTCACAGTCTCTTCATCGGTGGTACTATGTTTGAGCATAAGGACTACCACAAAATCAGTTGGTCCTCTGTTGATCGGCGCAGAACACAAAATCAGATCGACCATTTTGCCATTAGTAAAAGATTCAAGAGTTGCCTCCTGGACGTGCGAAACAAGAAGGGTGCCGATATTGGGATGGGAAGAGACCATTATCTTATGATCGCTAATGTTTCAGCTGTCTTACAACAATATAATGACCATCTTGCGCAAAAAGCGGCTGAGATAACTAGTCACCCAGATAGTGACATAAACGAAAACTGGGATGCCATAAAAAATGCGTACATTGATAGCGCAAATACCATCCTTGGCCCAAACCCGGATTGCCGGAATAAGCCCTGGATGTCCGACGCTTCATGGCAGCGGATTGTTGAAAGAAAGGAGCTGAAAGTTCGTTTGGCTGCAGCAGCAGACGACAATCGAAGCAGCATCGAACTCCTTTACCGTCAGAAAGCTCGAGAAGTTCAGCGTAGTGTGCGACGCGATAAAAGAGTTTACGCCAATTCTCTTTTAGCGTCAGCAGAAGAAGCCGCTAGAAGTAACAACTTAAACGCCGTATACGGTGTCATCAAGGAGTTTACAGGTGGTCGTAACTGCTGTCAACATCCGGTGAAAGATAGTGATGGAAAGCTACTTATCTTGGAAGAAGATCAAATGAGGCGATGGAAAGAACACTTCGCCGCGGTCTTGAACCGTGTAACCTCTGGTGAAGTTCCCCCTCATATAGATAATTTAGCTAACCATCAAAATGTGCGTATACGGTCCAATGCCCCGACTAAAGAGGAAATAGTCACTGCAATTATTGCACTAAAACGAGGAAAGGCCGCCGGACTTGACGGCATCCCTGCCGAACTTTATCAAGCAGCGCCAAGCATAGCTGCCGATTTGCTGCACCCACTTGTTGATAAAGCGTGGAATACAGAGACCTTTCCCACTGAGTGGAAGGAAGGTTTGATCATCAAACTTCCAAAGAAGGGTAGCCTCACAGACTGTAATAATTGGAGAGGCATTTGTGTGCTTCCTGCCGTTGCCAAGATAATGGCTAAAATCGTCCTGGAAAGACTAAAGGCCCACTTAGAAAGCACAATTGATGAAGAGCAGGCTGGCTTTCGATCCGGATTCTCCTGTGTCGATCACATTAACACCTTGCGAATCATCATCGAGCAATGCGCTGAATACGATTCTCCGCTTCACTTGCTTTTCATCGATTTCGAAAAGGCTTTCGATAGTGTGAACCGGGATTCTATATGGGCGGCCTTGCGCAGGAGAGGCATCCCTGAGAAGCTTGTGGCTATTATTAAGGCAACCTATGACGGCGCGAAATGTCGCGTTCTGCATAAAGGTAAGGTGTCGGGGGACTTTGAGATTCGCAGTGGAGTTCGGCAGGGGTGCATCCTCTCACCGATCCTATTCCTCATTGTGATCGGCGATGTGTTGCATGCAGCCCTATCCGGACTCGACAGAGGAATTCAATGGACTTTGACATCTTATCTACAACATCTTGACTACGCTGACGACATATGCCTACTCTCCCACAAAATCATGGATCTGTCCGCAATGGCGTTAGATCTCGAGAGGGAGGCAAGCAAGGTTGGGCTAAAGATTAATACCAACAAGACCAAGGTTCTTAGCCCACCGTTGCGAAAAAGAAATCCGACACCTATTGCCATCAATATTAATGGGCAGCCTGTGGAGAAGGTGGACAACTTCGTCTACCTGGGTAGCATTGTTGCCGAAAATGGTGGTACGGAGCAGGACATCGCTCGTCGTATCAACCAGGCTAAACGCGCATACGGCATGCTGTCCAAAATCTGGCAGGGCAGTTATCTCAGCATTAAAACCAAGCTGGGCCTGTTTCGCTCCCTGGTACTATCAGTGCTTTTGTATGGGAGCAGTACATGGAAAGTTTCCGTAGGAGTTACCAGAAAGCTGCAAGTTTTCGTCAACTCATGTCTTCGTCGAATTTTAAGAATTTTCTGGCCCGAAACAATATCAAATGAAGAGCTAAGTCGGCGTACGGGTCAGATGCCAATCGACGAATTGATACGCAGGCGAAAATGGCAGTGGATAGGTCACACATTGCGGAAGAGTGATAACTGCATTGCTATGCATGCCATGAAATGGAACCCCATTTCCAACCAAGGCCGACCAAGAGGGGGTCCTCGAATCACATGGCGTCGATCTGTGGCAAAGGAGTGTCAGGTACTGGGTAAGTCTTTTGGGGAGTTGCGCCCCATTGCCCAGAACAGAGTACGATGGCGCGCAGGAGTAGTTGACGCGCTATGCCCCGCTAGGGGTTGAGGCAAAGTAGTATATAGGTTTCTCAGTGCGAAGAGAATAAATTGTTTTTGAATCGACTCAAATTTTTTGCAGTGTATCTCATGCACTGGGTTCCAGACAACACAAGCGTATTCGAGAAGTGGTCGCACAAGTGTGATATACAAAGTTTTAGTAACCCAGAGATTTTCAAATTCTTTTGCTCGTCTTTTAATGAAGCCGAGTTGCTTATTGGCCGTAGATAACGCCATATCATATTGTAAATTGAAACGTAGTTTGTTGTCTAAGACTACGCCAAGGTCCTTCATATGATAGACACGATTAAGTTCAACGTTATTGAGTTGGTAGGAGTTGGTTATATTACTGATTTTTCGGGAGAAACTTATTACTTGACACTTACTGACGTTAAGGTATAAATTATTTTGATTACACCATTCTTCGAGGGATTGAAGCTTGAGTTGAAGAAAAGCTGCATCAGAGTGTGTATGTATTGTATGGTACAGTTTTAGGTCATCGGCATATAGAAGATGGTGGATATCGGACAGTACTTGTGATAGGTCTGAAATAAAGATATTAAAAAGTAGAGGACCCAAATGACTGCCCTGTGGTACACCAGAGGATACAGAGATACTTTTAGATAGACAACCTTGAAATTTCACAAATTGAGTACGATCGAGAAGGTAGGAGCGGAGTCAGCTTAACAGTGACCCAGTTACCCCAAATTTGTGTAATTTTTCGATTAGAATTTGATGATCGACTCTATCGAAGGCCTTACTAAAGTCGGTATAAACGGCGTCAACTTGATTTCCTTTTTCCATTTCACAGAGAACCTCGGAAACAAGGATAATGAGGTTGGTTGTTGTCGATCTGCCTTTACGAAAACCATGTTGTTCTTCATTAAGAAGTGGGTCAATGACACCGGTGAGTTTATCACATACCAACTTCTCAAATAGCTTAGGGATTGTCGATAGAATTGCAATGCCCCGATAGTTATCGACTAATCGTTTATCACCGCTCTTATGGATTGGAGTGATATGGGAAAGTTTCCAATAAGAGGGAAAGACGCCTGATTGGAGGGATGTATTGAAAATAATATGTAGGGGAACGAGCAATTGGTCCATACATTGCTGCACAAAGTAAGGAGGGATTAAGTCAGGGCCAGGTCCTTTTTCTACACTTAGCTCTGCAATCGCTTTGGATATTTCCTCCTGCGTGATAGTAATTTCGCCGATAAGACTTGTTGAATGAGAATGGGTCGGGGGCGATGAGGATCTTAAGTTTTTGCTGAAACTGTTTTGAAAATGTTCAGCGAAAAAGTTGCAAATTTCTTCTGGACAAGAGGAGGAAGCGGAACCACTGGACATGGAAACAGGAAAACCCGCAGTTTTACGTTTAGTGTTGACAAAGTTAAAGAACTTCTTCGGGTCGTTGATAATTTTTTCACCCATTAAATTGACATAAAGCTTATATGCTTCACGGGATTTCAGGAGAAACTCATTTGCTAGTTCATCGTACTTTTCCTTTACGTTCAAGCAAACATTGGGGTCGTTTTTTATAATCTTGTAAAGTTTGTTTCTCTGGTTTCTAAGGCTTCTAAGATTTCTATCGAGCCACGGTTCGGAAAGCGGGTTGCGTTTTTTAATTTTGGGCACATACATATCATTGACCCCAAGAATTATGCTGTAGAAAGAAGACACTGCGTCATCTGGATTTAACATAGATATATTAATTACCCAGTCTATGGAATCAAGGTAATTTCTGATTCCCTCATAGTCAGCCTTTGAGAAATCGTAGACAAATTCATTTTTGTAGGATTGGGTGAAGGAAATATTAGCTGTTGAAAGTTCAACTGTGATAGCAAAATGGTGATGGGTGTTGGAGAAAAGATTTTCTGATTCAGCAGTTGGACTAACAATAACTTCGTCATAGGAGTTGGTAAAGATTAGATCCAACCAGTTTCCATTCTGGTTAGAAGTCGGAATTACTTGTTGTAGGTCATTGCCATAAAAAGTACTAATGAGGTTAAAGTCAGAGTTTTCAATAAAATTAACTGGGAGGAATCGATTGTCATTGATGTACCCGCGTACTTAGAGCTAATGTGTATTTGCAATGCTATTAATAAGCTATTAGTTATAAACTACGATAGAAATGGTAAATGATGCTGTCCTGCGCATCTAATGTTATTTAAATCGTCCATAATAATATTGTTGACTACTTACAATTCAAATTAAACAATGAGAAACGAAGCTTTGGGTATAACAAAGTAGATCTGTCAATATGTTGCTCAATACTATACGTTTAAGCGATTCCTATTGCGTTTATTATTTTACAATAGATATACTTACTTACTTACTATTATATAGATATACAAAAATGCTACCATGACAGAGTCACATCTTTGGGGATCCAGTAATAAAAAAATTGTTACTGTGGCACATTTTTGAGTAGCAGGTACATACGTCTGCGACAGAATATCAGATTCATACCATATTACCCGTCTATTAGGAACAGGTAACAAATCGAAAAATAAGAATAGACAAGTTCAAAAACCAGTCCGTAAAGTACCCTAGAGCCTAGACTTGTACAGACCTAGTGGTGATACGAAAAGTACCCATTGGCAACGACCATATGCATTAAAAGTAAGTTTCCTAAATGGCCAGTTTATAGGGGAGGCTAGCACTCATTCAGGAAGACCTTGACCATTCTCAAAAACAATTAACTAACCCATTTTACAAATATTTGTCGAATGTAAGTAGCTAGCTTAATTCTATCGAAACTTATTTCTTATTTGAAGTTTCATTTGTAGGGGAGGTAGGGCTACCTTGGGTTGGATCTTGCCCATTTTCAATACCAACTAACTATGATAGATTTTACTACCAACATTCCACCAAATTTTCAACTCGCTAGTGTCATTCTATCGAAAGTTATCGTAATTAAAGTAATATTTAATGTTGTAATGAACCATATTCTGGCCTGGTTGTGCTACTTCCACCGGTAGATCTATGGCAGCACCTGATGAGTAAGGATCTGTCGGTGGTACGAAACCATAGGTCGAGGGTCCCATTATGCCTGGACCCTGATGCGAACGCAAGGAAATCTGCACCGTCCGCCAACCATTCCATCCTCATCGCCTCATTATTTATCATTCCCCATTTTTACCTCCCCTGTTTATGTTATTATCCACAGGCCTATGAATTTTTGTTATACGTAAAGGACAGAGGCAACGAGCGGTGAAAACCCCGTCCACGTCTCCCGAGCAGAGCTACAGCAAGCATAGGCCGCTGCTTTTCTTCGCCAGATGGCCCATCCGTTACATATTTGCGCCCAATTTGGTGGGCATCCGAAGAAGGCCTCCGTCCCCACGGAATAATTGACCGTGAAGGTCGGGCTGTGCCATCAGGCGAAGAAAAAAGCTCCTCAACGAGCTATGCAGCGGCCTATGATTGATGTAGCTCAGTTCGAGAGACGTATGTCTCCATATCTTTTTCGATGCTGACATATTTTGTGTGTTCAAGAAAAGCAAATTATTGAATATTTTTGACACATGTATGAAAATATGGCAACATAAAACCAGGCCGAAGCGTATATACCCTAGACTTGTACAGACCTAGTGGTGATACCAAAAGTACCAAGCCCATATGCATTAAAAGTGGGTCTCCTATATGGCCAGTTTATAGAGGAGGTTAGCACTCATTCAGTGGGATCTTGACCATTCTCAAAATCAATTAACTAACTAGCCCATTCTACAAATATTTGTTGAATTTTTCAAGTCGCTAGCTTCATTCTATCGAAAGTTATTGCTTATTTGAAGTTTCACTTGTAGGGGAACTAGGGGTTCCTTGCGTCGGATCTTGTCCATCATTGCCATCAACCAATAAGATCACCCTACAAACATTTAAGCAAAATTTCAAGTCTCTAGCTTCACTCTATCGAAAGTTATCGCTTATTTGAAATTTCATTTGTAGGGGAAGTAGGGGTTTCGTTGGTCAGATTTTACGTATTTACAATATTAGCCATGGATCCTACTACAAACATTTGACCAAAATTTCAAGTCTCTGCTTTATTTTGTCGTAAGTTATGGCTTATTTTAAGTTTCATTTCTAGGGGAGGTAGGGGTTCCTTAGGTCGGATCTTGCCCATCTCTAATGCCAACTAACTCAATCTTACTTTAAACGTTTGACCAAAATTTCAAGTCGCTGGCTTCATTTTATCAAAAGTTATCGCTTATTTGAAGTTTCATTTGTAGAAGAGGTGGGGGTTCCTTAAGTCGGATCTTGTCCATTTTCAATATCAACTAAGTAGTTCTTACTAGCAACATTCAACCAAATTTTCAACTTGCTAGTGTCATTCTATCGAAAGTTATCGTAATTAAACGAATATTTTATTTTCGAAATTTGAAGGGGAGGTAGGCGTTCTTTTGATCTGATTATGCTCAACTTACTAACAACTTACTAAAACTCAAGCAGCTTCTCACCTCAGGGTTACATACCAAAAATCAGGTGTCTACGTCAATTGGTTTAAGAGTTATAGACAAAAAACCTGAAAAATAGGGTAGTACGGGGCTCTTTGTTACAAAATTACAGTTAGTTTTCAACAAATCGATCTTATTTTTCCAGGAGAGTATAACATTACCCTCACGAGTAATCTACCAAAGCTAGAGCTTTTCATGTTTATTTAATCGGGAGTTATAGATACATTTAAGTATTTAACATATGTAGGGGAGGTAGGCGTTCTCTTTGCCTGAACATGCCCATTTTCAATACCAATCAACTAGATCATACTTGCAATATTTGATCAGAATTTCAAGGCTCTAGCTTCATTCTATCGCAAGTTATCGTGCGAACGGACAGACAGACAAACAGACATGGCTAAATCGAATCAGGAGGTGACTCTGATCATTTATATATATACATTGCTATACCTCCGGAGCCTCCTTTAAGGCTTCGATTAGCGAAGAAAAAATATATTACATACTCGATTCGTAGAGAAATATGGCACGGATATGGCAAATTTACCAGTGCGTCTGATTCAAGCTTAACGCCAACAAAATAAAAAAAAGAAACAGATAATCAATCATCTATCTACTCGAAATCAATTAAGGATTTATATTTCTAATTATTTTACAATTGTTTGATAATTGCTCGCGATAATGCTACAAATTACACCGAAAAGAAAATATATTTTTACTTTTGCAGTGACCCCAATACTTCATAAGCGTTGATGCACCATCACGGCTTATCGGTGCAAATAAATAATAATAAATCATATGTCACGTAATACACAATATTCCGTACTGCACGATACTCGCATGGTGAAAACATTTGATTGATATTACGAATGTATTGTAAAGAGTATACAAAAAACGAAGAGTAGAGTATGTTTATTGTTCAAAAGTTCGATTTTATCATGCCAGAACTATCGGATTTTAAACGATGTCCCACATTGGGCGCTTGTAATAACTTTTAGGGAAGGAAGTAAATAAGCATAACCTGCTAAACAAAATCAAAATTTGCCACTTCCCCAATCATGAAATCTGGGATTTGACATCACTTTTTAAAACGACATAAAATTTCATATAAAATGACATTTTTCCGATCGCGAAATTCACTGTTACTTATAAATAAAAAAAAAATTCATCATACTCACTGTAATCACTATTATCGTCCTGCGTGCCATTTATCGTACCATCGGGCAACATTTGTATCCAACGATGTTTGATGAACAATTGAATTTTTCTCGCCGGTCCTGAAATATGCGAGAGATTCGCCGATCGTTCGTTACGATCCAAATTCGTATGGTTACTGCTACTACTACTACCGCTGCTACTACTATTGCTAATCGCCCGCGAGCGACCATTCTGATGTCGATATATCGTTTCGTGGATACTACGATCCGTTCGCGATAAATGATGCGACACAATAAGCGCTTCCGTCGCTGTTAATAATGCGGAACTTTCGGCATCATCCAATATGGCATGCATTGTTGTAGTAGGCTCAACACTAGTATTATATTTTTTAATGGGCTCATCACTATCATGACTATTTCTAAAACTTGCACTATCATTAAGATTTCTATTATTAGGATTATTAATTATTAAATTATTCACATCACTACTAGAACTAGGATTGTTGTGCGTTCGTGTAGGTATTTGATCGGCTCTTAGAACGGCCACTGATTTTTTACGTTTTCGTTTATTATACATCATATCTCTTTCGGGTGGTGTTGACCGATTTGAATTTGATATGATGCCTTTCTCAATAGATGGCATGATCGTCGCTTCATGGGCGTGATCCGATTTTGAACTACGTTTACTATGACTGCTGTTTGTACTCGCACCACTATCACTACTATTCACATTTGAATTGCCATGAACACTAGTAGCGATACGTTCGCTATTTGTAAGATTCACGTTCGCCGATGAGCTGCAATTTAGGCAGGAATATCTTGCGTAGGGATTCGCATTAGGCATGTTCGGCCGTTGGAAATTGTTTGCAGCTGGCATGGCTGAACCGATCGGCCACTCGATCATGACCGATAGGAGGGCACCCAGCACGGCTAGGGCCCTCCACCTTAGTCGGCTCCTCGGCATGAACGACCCTCCACCTTCAATAGATTTACTTATATCCGGATTGAGTGAGATTTAGTTAAAAACGAGATATCGAATACTTTTCTCGCTGCGATCGCATAAATGCTCGTTAATTTTCTTCAATTTCAAAATTTTGGAAAACAAACAACTGATCGATAAAGCTAAATTGCGTGGGGAGGATTCTTAAAAGTTAGGGCGAGATGAGATGAATCTGTGCAGTAAATGGATAGTGTGTGATTGATGACAGAATTTACAGAACAATTAGAGCCTTTTAAGTAACCATCTGATGTGTCTGTTGACTACGTTTGTATCGTCTTGGCCGGTGATCGCGTGGTTGCAACAAGTAGTGAACAATTTCATGAGCCATAGTTTCCAGTGCAGTAGAACATATATCATTTGAACACGTATTCAATGGGGAATTTTCATCCAAACGGCTCAACTATTTCATGTAATTGGATAAAACTTTCGTCACTCTTTTACTGGCACTTGGGATCATTTCATTTTCATGTGCATTATACTCATTGTGGTGTTTTGACATTTACTTAGTTCGTTGTATTTTACATTTTGCGTTTCTCCTTTTCCCATAACTTCAGTAGAACTTTATTCATCTAAGCGTATCTAAAGATTCTCGAAGAGACTGGTCCGTCCAACGATGGTTGTTTTAGGAGAAAAAATGTTGTGGGTTTGGGTTTTTCGATATTTCTGAAATTAGAAAAGAAAAATTATATACGATAAATATTAGAGAGAATTGGCAAGTAACAAATGATCATATAAATAGCATGAAAACTGGAGATTCTCGAGCACTGGATCAAATGGATTCAAATTTTCTCAGCAAACGTAAAAAAAATTAAAAATTACAGAAACAGGACTGCTTTCCATCAAATTGTCTACGTCATAGTCTTGAACACATAACAATCATAATCGGGCTAATAGCCACATTGGAATATCTAATTCAGTTGAAATCAATCGATAGATATTAAGCAATCAGCAAACCAATTTACAGTTAGCGGAAGACAAATAGATTAACAAACAATATGGACAGTTCTATTAAGTCAATCTGTAGCCAATCAAAGAGTATCTTTTGTGCTTATTGATGCGCCATATTTATATTAAGGAAAAATGTCTTGATAAATTGAGATATTAATAATACGCTATTGAGTTATCAGTGGATCAGTAGGAAGTGTTACATTTATCAAGGATGCAATTTGTGGGGCATGACCCGAAATACCGATGGTCATATAAGTAATTTACATACCTTGGAAGCTCTCTGGGATATTATAGTAATGTCTCGTTTACATTTGCCAGTGCACCGGCATGCCAGTAGACTTGTCGGCAAATCTACGAATGACAAGAAACATATGTTCACAAGTCTCTACTGGAATGCCAGTAGGAAATCAATTGGCCCGGGAGGCCAGCTACTTGCAAGGCGCCGTGCGGGTTTACTGACCTGGCAGTTCACAGGCACGGGTGTTTATACATATGCAAGTGACAGCTTGCTAGTTACTTGCAAGGCACTTGCAATGCCTGTAAAATGTACGTACTAGCACCGTCTACTGGCATGTGTAAACGCTACTTAAGCGATACGACCGCGTGCTTACTACCCCCTCTCCTTTTCTTCTTGCACTGTATGGCTCAAATAGACTACACAGATTGTCAGCGCCAACACTGTTTTGCGTGTGTGTGCTGCTGTTTTCGTGTCTGCGCAGACCGTCTGTGTAAAGTCAAAAAAATTTGATTTTTGGTCCGCTTGCGAAGACATGCCTGTGTTATGTGTAGCGAGATTTGCACAAAATAGTGAAAATTTCATGGATATAGCTGTGGAAATGGAAGATAAACAATTTCAAGCTGTTACCGCTTACCGAAAGCCGCAGCGTCAATGCCAGACGGTGACAAGAAGGGATTGCTTCTCTCATCATGGTGTCTTGTTTCATAATGAGATGTGAAACTTTACTTTAAAGAACATCAAAAGTTGGCTTGCTCAAGCGAATATAATTTTTAAAATCGCTTTCTGAAGTAAATTGTAATTTCGTCACTCCAAGAAGCGCTTTTTTCGTTAACAACTGTTTGCACCAAATTGGTTTTTTTTTTTTGTTTTTGCTGTCGCTACCACTTTTTGCGTTTTATTGCAGCAGCGAGCAGCATCACTGCCGAAGCAGATCCTGCTGGAAATGCCTTTTAACGAATTGCGAAAAAGTCGTGTCGGTTTGTAATCAAAAATACGTAAAAGTGTAGAGGGGTGGGCAGGGCGTCCGCATATGCCATCCTGCCTCGTCCAAATTTCCCGCAACACCCTGGCAGGAGAGCGCAAAGGTTATGTTTGGGATGGACGAAAAAATCAGAATCAATCTTGCCTCGTCTAAACTTGCCAAAAATACATATGTGGCAAGATCGTGCAAAGATGATGTTTCAAGCCGAAAAACTACTCTCATCGAAGTTAGCGCTAAATACGGTCTCAAGTCTAACGTCCTTTCCACTAAAAGCCAATATTGCCTAAGAAAATCTTGCCAGAAGTGGATGGCAGAAGCACGCTAAGGTGACATCACCTTTGCGCTCTCCTGCAAGAGTTTTGTAGCGGCAAGTTTGGACGAGGTGGGATCGCATATTTGGACGCCCTGGCTAGCCCTCTACACTTTTATGTATTTCCGATTACAAACCGACATGAGGGTAGTAGTGCGACCCATTTTTCAAGTCTTTTTTGGAATTCGTTTTTCATTTGAATAAAAAATATCTAGTGATTCACCGTATGATTAATTTGCTTTAACTGTTTTGATGAATAATTTTCCATCCTTTCGGAATATTTTGAAATTCACCTAATGGTATTAAATAATATCCACACTGAGAGTATTTTATTTACAACGATACGTCATAACGGCATTCCGAATCGGAGAAATTTTTTATTTTTTTTTTCCTCTCTGTAGAATAAAATCTCTGGAGCCGGGTCAGACTACGTCAAGAATTGTTACGGATATTAGTGGGTTTTTTTCACCACTTTTTTTTTAGATCCTTGACTACAGTAGTTTCGCTGTGGAGAAGGCAAGCTCGTCAAGCAGGGCACAACGAGTGATGCTGCACAATTTCGTCGGAGCACTTATACACCATTTGCTGCCTCCAAAAAAGCTCTTAGGTTTAAAGCGAGGAGCAGGATAAATAGTAAATGGGTCGTTGTGGCCCAGATTGAAATCTAGTCGCACCGCTAAACAGTTGTCGCTGAAAAAGCAATACATTAGCTTTGCTGTGGGAGTCACCACGGGGCGTAGAGTTGGGGCTATGTCATGAGGTTCGTATCTCCCCGTATTGGCTCCTGCAGAAGCTGCGGTGGCAACGACAAGTAGGAGTGTATTTTTCATCTTCTCTGCATCTGTCCTGCTCTCGCAAGAAGAAGAAGGCATTTCTTGAAAATCACTTCTTTACCGAACTGGACGACTTAGCTAATGTTGATGGTGACAAACGCCGTCGCTTAATTGAAAGTTCTGGCTGGTTGAATGATTAGGATTGTCGGAGAGTGCCTGGTGGTAACGTAACGCTCCCTATTGCAGTCCATGTGTACTGTGGTAGGCACAACGGCCCTATACATCAAGTTTAGGTTAAATATAAGGGCCGCTACTGTTAATGGTCTTGTCGGTTGGTCATTGCTTGTTACTCTCCTCTCCAATAGGCAATGCATCCGTTCCGAGTCGAATAGTTAAATTTTCGATTATTTATTATTTATTTATTATTTTCTACTAGCTGGGTACGGAACCATGTTTTTATTTATTTATTTCATCCAGAAATTTGATCCAAAATATTTTTATCTGTCTCGGATGTGTCAGAAGTTAGTTCATTTGACCCGGAAATTTATTTATTCAGGCCAAACATTTTTTTTTTACCTCGGATTTTGTACTTGAACTAGAAGTACTCTATTTTATGTATTTTGGATCGTCTAGTTAAAGATTGCCGCTAAATCTCTATTCCTCGATATGCCCATTGTAATTTCAGGCAAAGATTGAGCTGTTTACTTTTCATAGTCATCCAGCTCAGGTGACCATGAATTACGCATCTGTGCTCTGTGGCACGCATTTCATTCAAATCCGTTATCTCTCTAACAATATGTGATAATGTCTAACACAAACGCTAAAAATAGTTGACAACTACAATAATCTATAAAAAGGAACGTCAGATGACTAGAAAAAATCATTACACATTTCTCTGGATATTTTCAAATTGGCACGTATGCCACGGATTTTTTTTCTCTCTCACCGATGATGATCACTCCCGTTGAATGAACTCGCGCACTCTTCTGGTCCACCTTTGCTATATATACGAGTACACCACCGGTTCGCGGTTCAATCTTTCAATGTTTACCGCGCCAAGCTTGTGACGAATTTTCTTGGAGCAGTCAGTCGCCACAAGCTGATTAAATGACTTTGTCAAGATTATTTCATTTCTTTAGCGATAAAGTACAAATCTCTGTGCCACAATGGTAGCGCATATTATTACATCTTAAAAGTTGCATGCTATAATGGCAGATATTTAATACCTACAGCTACTTAGATAGTTTAGCTCTTGATTATCATCTGGTTTAATGGCTTTATTGGAAATTGTTGATGTTTCGATGTCTTCCATGAGTTTATCTGTTGGTTCAATGTACATATCCGTGTAAATAGATATACACATTAATTAACTTGCGGTTAGTGATATGACAAAATCAGAAGATATCCAGGTGCTCGTTACTAATCGTATAGTTGCATTTTGCCTTGTTTCAATAAAAAATTAAAATAAATTTCTTATCCAGTCAACTCTAACAAAAGAAGGAGGTATTTAGAAATGTTCCCATTGAGTTTATCCAGAAATTCTTTTCTGTTTTTAATTTAGTTTTGCAGTTTTGTAGCCAACTACTGACACTTCAGTCGTTCAATCTATTTTAGTAAAGTAAAGCTAACTAAACTACAATATAAGATCATTTCTAATAAATTTTCTCGTGCAATATATATTTTTTCTGATAATTGGTATATCTCAGTAAAACCAGGACGTACGTAGCAGGTTTTAGTATCTAATTTTAGGAAATACGATGGTTAAAAGAATTTCAAAAGAGTTTTATCCAGGATACACACTCTAGGAGCTATTAAGTTGTATCTATTTTTCGAAGTTAATGTGAGGACGAAGAAAAAACTCTTCAGATAGTGACGAGGTGTACCAGATTTGGATAGCTAGCTCAGCTATCGGTAAATTGGCCGGAGTCTGTAAGGCGCTGTGCGCCGGAAGCACTAAGGTGAAGATGGAACCTCAAAAGTTGGCATACTCCGGCAGTGGAACCACTGATTGGACATCAAGGAAAAATATGGTCCTAGAATGATCGAAATTAAGTCTAACGGTACAGTTTCACATCCCACGATGGGCGTCATTTTTTGTTTGTTTGATTCGTCGAAGTTAATGTGAAGACGGAGGCTGAGGCTTGGCCGTGCAATGCAGACCGTGCCGGGTATATAATGTCAAAATCTCCTAAGTCAATGACGAGGTGTACGAGAGCCGGAGAAATTTGGTTTTAGCATATTCTAAATACAGATGTAAACTTTATTTGTACAGTTTGATTTTTTTTAACGCGTATTTTTGTAGATTTACTGAGATTCTGCCGAAAGCTCTTTTCAAATTTTAGGAGACTTTTGCTACTGAACACCACTGCAAAAATAAAAAAATGATACAAAGTATCTACACTGCATGCAGATACATCGGAACATGGATATGTCTTATGCCTACCGAAAGCGTGGGATGTGTTTTGTCGAATGATTTTATTCAGTATAACTATACTGGGATCTTTATAAAACTTACATCGATATCTTCAACACAACAGGTTCCACGCAGTCGGTAGCCAAAGGCATATCCATGTTTCGATGTATCTGCATGCAGTGTAGATACTTTGTATCATTTTTCAAGACATAGTGTACAGGAGAATACAAATTAACCCAACCGTTGCCCCGGGTGTGGATCAAGCGATCATACATACTACATATTGTATATGCGCCTGTGCTTCGTCAGTACGTAAATCCGCGATCGATCGCGTCAAGCCGCGGTCTGGGTACACACTTACTATTAGATACTTAGATAGTACTCGTCTAAGTCTAAAGACGGTAAGCGCGACAACACAATTTTATTGCATTAACGTTTACGTTATCCGCGCTGCACAAACTGCATCGTTTGCACTATGCTCCTCACTAAATCAGAATTATGCACTGTTAGGGCGACCACAGAGTGAAAGCTGAAGCTGATGCTTATGCTGGTTTTTGATTGCAAACACTCAGTGAAGAGAAACGTTTACGTGAAACGTGCTCATGGAGCTTTCCCAGCCCATGCTATCGCTAAAGCTCAAGATCGCATTCGTAATTGTCCAGTGATTTCATATATAAAATCCATTCATAAGACACATAAAAAAGAACGAATACACCGGACAATTACGAATGTAATCTTCTGCAACATGGGGAGGGGAAGCTTCATGAGCACATTTCATGTAAATGTTTCTCTTCGCAGAGTGTTCACAATCAAAACACCAGCATAAGCATCAGCTTGAAGCTTTCACTCTGTGGTCGCCCTTAGTCGATATATCAGCGATCGTGATAGTACGCGGTATGAGCGATTGGTGACCTTGGTGACATTGATTTCAGTCGGCTGGATGGGATGGGGCCATCACAAGAAGGGGGGGGATCCGCCGCGGAAGTGTAGTCCACGGTCCGTGGAGCAAGCATCTCTTTCGCACTGTCGCCGATGACGAAGCAACACCCGTCCATTGATTGAACTTCTTCGACTCAACGGTCTCTCCATTGCGTGCATACGAGTGTGTGTGTGTGTGAAGTTGAAGCTTTTTCCCGACCTACCCCAACGATTTTCTTATTCAGTCAGGTTAGTGACGTAATTGATGAAAACAAAAAGATTGGTGTGAAGGAGAAGTTATAGCGCTGTGCACGAGTGAGGGAGACAGGTTGTCTGGATGTGGTTGGTGTTGTGAACACCGTATGTGGAGCTTTTGTTCTATGTCTATAGCACGTAGTATAAGTCCGCCATTTTGCTCTATATGTTTATTGCACGTGTGGGGGGGGGGGCCCACATTGTGAGCCAATCAGACCCCAAATCGCCTCCATTGCAAATGAACAACCTCAGTCGCTGGATCATCCGATTTGGCTCGAATGAACTTCATCCGCTCTCGATCATCTTCGGGGGGGCGGGAATTATGTACACTCTCTCAAATTGCGTCTGCGCATGTCCAAGTGTTAGTCAAACTGACTACTTTTTCTGGGATCCTAGTAATTCAGATAGTACAATGGGTGCTATTTTAAATCGGCCACTACATTCATTTTTGCCGTCCACAACGTCAACCTTTATCGCTATCAAATCAACATCTCAACATGTACACACAAGATCCCCGCAAGCGCGCCGCCCGCGCGGAGCCACAAGCAACAGCCCTGCACAATGACCACTTCACTCAAACGACATGCACAACTAGAATAGAAAAATTTTCAATGGGCTTGTTTCCTCTTCTGACCCCCGAGTAGAAAAACAGACATTTCGTGTGACGGACAGATTTTTAGGATGACCCCCAACTATAAGACATATCCATGTCAAAAAGAATTCAAAAACGTTGGCACTTAGTTCGAATAAAAATTCTGTTTGATTGAGCTATTAATGCGTGCTAAATAATGTGCCCAAAGCAGCTAAATTATTAAAAAATCTAAAAAATATATGTATATATAGTATTTTGATTGGGAGTTGATGAGAAATCGGTGTATACTTGCTGTATTATGACTATGAGGACATGTTGCGATGCCCCCCGTTTTACGAAATCAGGACCTGGTCACCCTAAAAATTTCATTGCAGTTGAATATCTCGTTCCAATTTTCTTGCACAGTAATAGTATTAAAATTCATTACCGCCGCCCACCGGAATTCTTCCTAAATTCCATTGTAAAAACGAGCCCTTATGCAACACACGACTCAATTCCTAACGCGACCCAATTTGTAGGTGGTCTTTTATTTTTCTATTTGCGCAGAACTACCTACGAGTACAGAAAACGCGCTCTCGTGTTTCTTTCTTATCACACCAGACACACATGAGACTCACACACTCTATCGGCATTTACGAGTAAATGTAACATTGCACTCACTCATATGATAATGCACTATTTGCTGATTTATGTGTTTCACCTATACTGAATGCTGGCTATTTGTATCTCTCGCGGTGTGGTAGCCACCATGCCATTATCCACCCAAAGTGCATTTGCAAATCCATTCATCTCGCCAAGCATTGCATAACCGCACAAATAAAAAGAGATCTTCCACACCATACAATGAGTATGGGACTTGCATTCGGGCGTATTCAATTGCACTATTTGCCAACCCGAAGTACTCGTAAGTAGTTGAGGATTGTTACCAAATCTGGTGGTCAACTAACTTCGGACACTAGCACCAAGTCTAGCGTATGGTCATCACTTAAATATGTGATGCAAGTGAGTGATCATCATCAGACATTTACAATTAGAATGTGTGAATGCTCAACGTCTTGTAAGTAAATAAAACATCAGATATCGAATCGGCTCAGGAGGCAATACTCTGAGATAGCACTCGTACTATCTATACGAGTACACAATGGAAACAGGGGATTATTGCCAAATTTTTTGCGTAACGAATGATGCCAGAAAAAAAGGAAATGTTTCGCTGTTTTTTTTTAGTTCTTTTAGTTCATATTGCCCTAGCAAGGACAGAACTCATCCTACCACTGTCACTTTTCAATTTAGCCCTTTCTCATTTAATACTTTTACCCGTTCTTATAGATCGCCAAAAGTCCTTTTTATTAAAGGTAAGTCGTGGGGGGGTGGGCCCAAAGGACCCACGAGTACTGCGACCATAGTTTCTATTGTGCTATAGCCTTGAAAATCTAGAATGGGCGATCGAGTTTGATCGATTCCTGAAATCTGGTCAGCTGCCCAAGTTTGAAAGACGCGATCAACCCTCTTCATTAACATAGCAAACCAACCAACCTCTTCGATCCTACGAGTTCGCTGATTCGAATCCAGTGTGACAGAAATACAAATTTTTGGTGCTCAATAATTTTTATCTCATTTCAAATGAGTGAATTCGTAGTAATGCGATCATTAATATCATTAAAGGTATTCATGTCGGCTGTTACATCACTGACCCCACGTTGGGCGCCATTGATGTAACGGTGTTCCCCGCCCTTCTTGTCGTCTGATTTTCATTACAACTTGTACTTGTTTAATCCATTCATTAACATAATTAAAGACAATCTCGTCTGGCGCTACATCATTGACCCCACGTTGGGCGTCCTTAATGTAACGGTGTTCTTGGGCTTATTCGTCATCGTTTGATCTCCATTACAATTTGAACTCGTTCAGTTCATCAAATATTTCGATTTATTGGACTCTTCACATATATGTACAAATGCAACCGGATATTTTTCAAGAGTTGGCAACGCTCCCGCCACCCGCCACCCTGTTGTCTTCGAATTTTTGCAAGAAGTGTGTTATACCATGCATGGAAAACGCATCCGGGCATGATTGTGATGAAGATGTTACAACGCTTCTCTTTTGTGTGTTCGATTCATTGAAATTTTATTTTCGAAATTACAATGAAGCACATTCGTTCGCACAAACATTGCCACCGTGCAAATGTACATCGAGTACACGGGTACGTGCATATATATGCACATAATAATGAACACACATCGCTCAAAGGGTCATTGGCATAAATTTTAAATTTAAACTTTTAATTCTTCTTCGCACGCCACCATACATATACGACCAATATATCTCGTTCAGTTCAGATTTCGTTGCATTAGAGTGCGTATTGAGTAGGTCGCTGCATTGAAATGCATTCGTACGGGGCGACATTATGTAGCATAAGTAACAAAACATTGTTCGCTTTTTTTCCCATAAGTACATACTGAATTATGCAGTTTTGTTGTTGTGTTATCAATGAGTTGGATCGTTGGAATAGCACAGTGTGACATAGAAAATATTTAGACTATGCCTGATTAATCTACAAACATTTTTAATGGCTTGTGATAGTTGCAATTCGGTGAAACTTGTTAGACCTGGTTAGCAGGTACGGGCTTTAGAATGATCTGACAGAAAATGTATCGGAGATTGAATGAACTCTCGACAGAAAATCTGTAACTCAAGATACTAGGTGTCACCATACATTGTCGAACTCCAACTCGAACTCGAACATGGTACAAATGGATTGGTTTTCTTCAGGTTTATGTGACAGAAAACATGCAGAAACATTAAATGAACTTCTTAATACCCACTGCCCTAGCTGTGAGGACCAACACAACAAGGAGCTTACAACAACGTCACAATGAAGGCTATAACAGAAGCCCTCAGACAGGCCGAGGTGAATGGAACTCTAATGAATTGGATCAAAGCACTACTTTCAAACAGGCTGATAACGGGGCGTTGCATAAGCCACCAGGAGAACGGTGAGAGGTACTCCGAAAGGAGGAGTACTGTCGCCACTCCTATGGGTACTCGTACCGAACGTTTTACTAAAATTCCTTAGGGATACATGTGGTGGCCTATGCAGACGATGTCGTGATTCTCGTATCAGGCAAAAACACGCACGCATTTTGAGATCTTTACAACTATGGCTCTCAGTATGCTACTCAAGTGAGCAAGCAGAAGAGGATTGAGTGCAAATCCTCAAAAAACTGAACTGGTTCTCTTCACAAGGAGATGGGTGACACCGAGTTAACTTTGTCAACCCATGCAATGTATTTAGGGATGATCCTGGATAGTTGGCTTAACTGGGGTTGTAACGCTGAAGAACGAATCAGGAAGGTCAAAATCGCCTTTTACACCTGGAAGAGTTTACTAGGAAAAAGGTGGGGCCTGACGCTGAGAACCACCCACAAGTCCGATACTAACATACGAAGCTGTGGTCTGGTGGACAGCACTCAAGACGAAAAGCAAAATAAAGAACATGAAGAGTACATAGATTATGTTGCCTGGGGATTACAATTGATTTGAGAACCGTATCTTCGCTGATATACTCTTCTAAATCTGCCCCCGATTAGCCTATATCTAAGGAATGAGTAGCTAGCTCAGGGAGGCGGGCAATAGAAAACAAAGTTAATATACTCAACAGAGAACATATCCCAGTAAATGAACGGGAACGTAGAAAAACTATGAATCTCTAAACGGACGGCTCCAAGATGAAAGCAGGAGTTGTTACAGCAGTATATTCTTCACAACTTCCATGCAATCTATCCTTCAGGATACCAGATGAGTGTAGCATATTCTAGTTGGAGGGGCTTACAATTCAGCGGAATTTTAGGTAACGAAATCGTGGACGAACTAGTTCAACAGCCGATGCCAATACAAGCATACAAGAAGAAACTGGACGATAGGATGTATGGGATACTCAATTGCCCTAACCCCTTGTGGGGCATAGGGGCATAGCGCGTCAACTGTTTCATGTGGCCCAGTTGACGTTTCGTTGGCATAAGCTACTTTCGGAGAATGCAGTTGCCAGCATGCACCTTCTGCACATCCATAGCCACGAACGTCGTCGTGGACGGGATTCGAACCCGAAACGCCGGTAATCAAACATGAGACTGATGCCTCAACACACTGCGCTACCGGTCGCCTATGGGATGTATGGGATGACCAACCGAAATTCGCATAATACAAACAACTCCAGAATAACGAAAATATTCTGGAGCTCTTACGATAAAAGAAAGACCAAAAGCCTCTTAGAAGTACCCAGAAGAGAATGCGCACTACTAGTCGACATATTAACGGGACACTACTTGATAAGGGAAAACGAGTACTAAAACCGACTACTAGCGGTGGCTGCAGGAATTGCAAGCTACCACATACAAAGAAAACTCTAAGGCACCTTCTGTGCGAATATCGAGCGCTCGCTAGAAACAGATTAAAATGCCTCGGAGCTTACTTTTTTAACAATGTGCACCTGGAGTCGCAGCCTCTGGAGCTTCGCTAATGAGTCAGGATAATTCGAGCTCAACAACGATCTTCCAGTTAAGGCTAACAACGAAACCTGATGAGTATCGGAAGTATATGATATTGCTATGGACCCAAGTGGTCAATGTGGGGCTGTTAGGCTGCCACCCAACCTAACCTAACCAATGTACCTCATTCGAGATTTTATTTTGTTTACTTATAGCTCAGAGTATTATCGTAATGTTTAAAATTAAATTATTTAATTTACACAAGAAAATCACTTGTTTAACCAATTAGCCTATACACTACTGAAGGTGCCAGCTTTTCTAATACCCACTTGTTGACAATGGTGCCTGTCGAAAAGGTCTACCTGTTTAGACATTTGCTAAAAGGCATACTCGTATTTCCAAACTCCTTTAAAAAGAAGCCAGCTTAATGCCTGGCTCATAATCACCTTGGAAGTTCAGCCATGCGTTTCGCATTTAGATCCCAACTCCCAACCCCACGAAGGTATCACATATTCTTCGTACTGACCACCGCCCCCATTTCACATGTTACGTGTACAAATTGCATATTTTACACATCAGCGAATAGTTATCGGAAAAAATTTTTTTTAGCATTACAAGCTCCATTTACAACAGTGCTCAGGAGCTTTAAAAAACAAATTTCCGTGATATTTAATGACACCCAGTGTTTATGCACAAGTTACAAGTCAATGCAGTGCACATGCAGAATAGGTAGGTACATACGCGCCATGGTTCAAGCATACGCGCTTATGCACTTTTTGAGAGATACAGATAAGTGTACGACTTAAAACTTTAATACCCCCATATGAGGGACCTGACTCTACGTGAGTCGACTCACACATTCAGATTCAGAGGGAGGTCGTTTTACCAGCACCGTACATAATCGGTCGACCGACTCTGGTCTGCTGCGGACAGCCGGCCGGTGGCAATGCCGGAAAATGTTTCATTGCAAATCTCCAAAGACATTTTAGATTCGTCAAGATTGTCATCTGATGAGATGTTGAGAGATTGTTTTGTGCCAAATTTAAATTCGTCGGGATTAAAGTGTCTCTCGCGACTGTTGGGTGTCTTGTGATACGAAATGTAGGTATAGTACGTACTATGATAGTACGGTGGGGCTTCTGGCATAATATGGATGATATCGTCAGCGTCGGAACGCAAAGATGCACCCATTCGAGGAAGGAATACGACAAAAGGAATTGCGTGTACCTAATTTACATATGTATATATATATTTGTACATAGATAGCTCAATCTTCAAGACAATGTTGTCGCCGTTGGGTGTGAAGTGGGCGTAATTTTCATTAAGAAAATTTGTATTGTGCGTCCGCTGATCTAAATAAAGATACCGATAATTTCATGGTAGACAGATATTGTTTTAGCTATTCAGGCTACAGTGTAACGAAAAGTCGGAATAGCAGTGGAAACCTTGACTTTTGAATGCAATGGTTTTATCAAAACCATGCGTACTTTGTACATGTGAATATTCTCAGCATTTTATTGAAGTTTTCCATTAATTTGCAGCTTAAATGATATCGTTTTTTTTAATGATTTTTTTTCGAAGCTATTCATTATAAACACGGTTCGCGCCAGCGGTCGAAACCGGCGAATCACGCTTTTTGGGCCCCCTTCGAGGGGGAAATCATTCTTAAAAACTCTTCTTTTTTTTCTATTCATTATCTTCGACAGCAGTATTTTCCGATCTACAATTCCATTAAGTTAAATTCATAATTTTTCCGAATAACTCATATTTTTTAAGTCAAATTAAATTCATAATTTCGCTCAAGTCAAATTCATAATTTTTCAAATCAATTTCGTATTTTTTCGAGTCAAATTCATTACTTTTCAAATCAAATTTAACATTTTCTCAAATCAAATCTAAAGTTTTAAAATCGGCTGCTTATGCATGCTTTATTCGATAAAGCTAGCGAGTTGAAAATTTGTTTGGATATTGCTAGTTATATTTTGTTAGTTGATACTAAAAATGGGCAAGAACCGACCAAAGAAACCCCTATCTACCCTACAAATTATACTTTAATTTTCTTTAGAATGAAGCTAGCAACTTGAAATTTTAGTTAAATGCTTGTAGTGTGGGTAAGTTAAATTTTTGGAATGGGGAAGATCCTATCTGCCCTATAAAGTTGAAGTAAAAAGAGCTCGCTCGCCTCATAATGGCACCTACCTTCTCTGCAAAGGTTCCTTCAGCGTAGCTTCATTGGCTAACTTCTGTCCAAACTGACCACAAATAGGAAACAGTGCGCTGAGTACGACTCTCCGTTTCACTTGCTTTCCATCGATTTCGAGAAGGCTTTCGATAGTGTGAGCCAGGATCATATATGGGCGATCTTGCGCAGGAGAGGCATCCCTGAGAAGCTTATTAAGGTAACCTAAGGTATCGCGTTCTGCATAAAGGTAGGGTGTCGGGAGACTTTGAGATTCGCAGTGGAATTCGGCAGGAGTGCATCCTTTCACCGATCTTATTCCTAATAGTGATGGGCGATGTGTTGCATGCAGCCCTATCCGGACTAGACATAGGAATTGAATGGACTTTGACATCTTATCTACAACATCTTGCCTACGCTAAAGACATATGCCTACTTTTCCACAAAATCATGAGAGCGCGTTTGGGCTAAAGATTAATACAGTGAAATCTCTCTACAACGGACAGTCTCGGTGCCAACGAAATTATCAGTTGCAGAAGGTGTCCGCTATGGAGAGGTGGGCGAGAACGTTGATTCAAAAATGTGTTCACTGCTCAGATAAAAAAGTAAGGCACCCACTATTTTTCCTATTGAAGAGAGCAGGGAAGGCAGTTTTTACACTAGTATAGGAAGGACGAAAAAAAAGCCTTCAAAAATCGTTTTTGTGAGTCACGTCCCTCACCAAATATCTAACGATTTTTGGAGGAGAACAGCCACATAAATTGATCCTCACCTGGTGATTTTCGCCAGAAAATATTTTTCAAAGAGCGTGGAAAAAAGAAAACGAACGTTTTCTACCCTGTGCAATACAACCAACATTGGCATTTGACGGCAGATGAATCATGGTGTAGGAAGCAGCACCCTTGTATGGTAAACTGTCGTCCTGCGATTTGGTGCCTTCTGGTCAATAACAGTCATTTTACCGAACATCTGCAAAATAAGCATCATTACCTATCGTGATCGCCATCGCCATCACGATCACAATTGCGACCACAACCGCGTCTGAATGCGTCTGATTCATCGTAATCAAGTTAAGCAGCACATACTTATCGCGACCTGCTTACAAAGAACGCATCTGATCGCGGTCGTGATCGTGGTGGCGATCGCGTATATGTGTTCTCCGCTTTACATTGCGGATCGTCTAACTTAACTAGTGCTTAAGAATATCGGTCGATATTCCGATAAAAAATTTCCAAGTGTGAAACCGCTCTAACGGACATTAATTGTTTGCAGCTTCCGACATGCTTAGGATTTGATAACATATCCAATTCTCCAAGGTTGATGTTATTTTTCTCATGGTGTTGCGCCTTTTTCTTGTCTGCAACCTCTAAACAACACTACAACAACACTAACTAACTCTTTTTCAATTACATACATATTTCGCGCGTCAAAAGCTGATTTTTGGTTTCTATGGAAGCAGACGATTTCTATTGAAGCCATATCCATAACCACGACAATCCACTGTCATAATGGAAACAAAGTTGCACCTCCCAACATCTGGTCTAATCTAATTCAATGCAAGCATCCGACTTGACTGCAATTAATTGCATAAACAGTGGACTACAAACCAATATGCAGTTCTGCCTTATTTCCGGGTAACATACCCGGCATCTCGCCATTCTTGCCATATGTATCCGTACTTCCATTGGACATGTATTGTGTCTTGAATTTTAAGCAGCACTTTCATTGACGCATCCGAGTAAAGATGTAAGTATCTTTCACTTTTCTTTTATTGGACTTTCATTGTGCTCACCACTCACTTAGATCAAGTTCTTCCTGCCGAAGTTCTCATTCCACGAAACCAATCAATTGAACAGAGTGAGGGGAAAAAAGTAAGAGATCTTTACATTTTGTTAAGAATGTTGTCAACATGTTGTTGGATCGCCACATCACACGCACGTACACGTACCCATGCAATTCGACTGCAACACGGTGGCCGATGCGATGCCAACAACAAACATAACCATAATGAGTTCTTAAAACACCGTGTGACAATCTATCTTTCGGTATCGGTTTATCTATAGATAGCCGCGAGAAATATCAGCACGACGACAGTGTTAATATACTCACAAGATATCTCTTGGCAATCCCCGTAGAGAATGAACCCGAATCCGAACAGAATAACAAAATAAATTTGTTCTGGAAAAATATGACACAAGAGGATCCCCATTTGGAGAATAAATGGGACTACAGAGAATGAAACTCGTCCTAAAAAAAATCTTCAGACAAAAAGTCGGCCAAAAAAATATGGGTCTTCTATTTCCAATAATAGAGATAATGAACTTTTCCCAAGATATATGACCCGTGAGAGAGTAGCCGCGTTAATGGGTCATCTATTTTCTAACGTATTCGTGGATCAACTATTTTTCTCTCGGCTTCAGTAACAATTATATAGTACAATGCTCAATTAGATGGGGTTCAACGGTGCGGTGTTGAACAAATTGACAAATAATTTGGTTGTTGAAAATTCAAAACTATTATCTCTCCAACTAGTATCGGGCTGGGAATCGGTGAGCACTCGATTCCGATCAATGGCATCATGAAACCGTGAATGTAAATGCAATTTATGTAACTAAACGCGTACTAATTATTGTCGAGCCCATCACATCAGATCCAAATGGCTTGTGTGTGCATTACACAGTTCATTGACTACTAGTAGTAGTAGTAGAGACGAGTGCACGTTACATAACACCCCCTTAATGTAAATTATTGAAATTATGTTATGCCAAAGATATTTTTGTTTAAGGGAAAATATTGTCCGTAGAATAGATTCGGTTGTCAGTTTGATTTTTCCCTGACTTTTGTATAAATAGACCGTGACGATGACACTGTCCTGCTGGCGTACTTTTTTCTGTGGCGTTCGAATTGGTTATTTTTGAAAGAGACCCCGGAAGTATTAAAGGAGATATGCAGATAGATGAAAAATACTAAGTACTCTATATTCTAAATGGGCAAAGCACTAGGAGATTTTGATAATCAACGAGTAGTTGGAACTTTGTCAATGAAGAGAGTCCAATCTGAACAATTTTCATTTAATTCATGGCAATTTTTTATTTTGTGTGCCAGTGACACGCTAACCAAGATCCAGTTTTTTTTTACCCTTCACGGATGTGATAGGGTATATTAACTTTTTCATGAAGTTTGCAACGCACAGAAGGAAGCATCTCCGACCATATAAACTATATATATTCTTGGTCAGTATGATGAGACGAGTCGATTAAGCTTTGTCCGTCTGTCCGTCTGTTTCTATTCAAACTAGTCCCTCAGTTTTAAGGCTATCGAGCTGAAATTTTGTACAAAGCCTTCTTTCTATTGCACGCTGTAAATATGTCTCGATCATGGTCCTCCAATCATCTAGGTCAAGTAACCGCGACCTCCAATTTCGGAAACCCAGCAGTTTTTCGTGTCAGCATATACTGAGTCTTCGCAAAGAGCTCTCGGTCTTCCTCGCTGTCTTGCTCCGCTGATGCGTCCCTTTAATATTTTTTAGGCATGGGGTTATCGTCCATTCGTTGTACATACCCTGCCCATTTAAATCGTTTTAGTTTGACGATAGCCTCGTGCCCAAAGGAATATTGAAGGACGCATCAGAGCAGAAAGGTCGCGAGAAAGATCGGGAGCACGTTGGGAAGACTTAGTAGTTGCTGACACCGAACAACTGATGGGCTTCCGAAATTAGAGAATGCGGTCACTTGACCGAAATAATTGCTCCAGACGGTCAAGGCTCGAAGTCGAGCTGTAGCGCCACAACGATGATGATTTTTTTTCAATGGCTACGTTCACGATCAGACGGCCAGGGCCCAACATCGGGCTATTGCGCCACGATGATGATGATGAAGTTCATGACAAACAGCCGCTGGCTTATTTTTGGGAATTTATTTTATGAATTCTCCGCTGAGTTTTTGATAAGCCAACTATGCTCAGCCAATTTTCCTCCATAATAAAAATTTCTACGCTGACTGGGACCAGCATATTCTCACAATTCAGAAATGATAGCTGTCGTACTCATACGATTTTTGTCGGTAGTCAGATGATGCGACTGCTGTTCAAAATACAACAAGCCGCTGGAAAGCTGCTTCAAAACTGTATCCAAAAATGTTGCGAGGCCGCAATGTATTATGAACTTAGCCAATGTCACAAATACTTTTATTGCTAGATATCGTCTGCATGTCTAGTATCTAGTACAGCGATAAATTAATCGTAGCGCAGTCTAAACTTTTTTTTCACTCGCAACCCCATTTTTTCCTCATTTTTTTTTCCCGCGGCTCCAATTGAAATTGGGAGTCAAGAAGACAAGAACTCCAATTGGTTGGAATGGAAGAACGATTCAAGAGGATGTTAAAGGAGCACCTTCTAAACGTTTGCTTATAGCAGATGTTAGGGCGCGTTCAGACTGTGAGCTGAAGATGCTTCAGCTTCTCAACTTCAGGGTTTCACTCTGACCCGCTTGGTGGTTGAGTGGATTTTACAGTTGATGTTGCTGATTCGAAAAACTGGTAAATATGAGATCCACAAAAGTCTATGAAATCTACTTACTATATAACTTTATTATGTACTGGCATACGCTTTATCGACTTAGGTTAAAGAATAAGTTTTTATCTCGACACCGCTTTGCAAGGGAAAGCTTGTTGCCCTGGTTTTCAGCTCGACCCGGCTTTCTCGGAGAAAGATTGTCACGGTCAGGGTAGCTTTGAGCGGTTTTGATTTGACCCCAGCATGTATCGAGTTTTGGTAAGCAAGTGTATGAGCCGAGCTTTTTCGCATTAACCACAAGGCCGTCGAGAGCGGGGTGCGGAAAGGGCGAAACACCCCGGGCCCGTGATTTTAAAGGGGCCCGGTGCATGTCCGGTCGCTACTCGGTCCGCGCTTGATTTGGTCCGATTGCAAAGATAGTAACACCAGTAATCTGGTTCGGTGCAGATATGGGGGCCAGGTTTCGGAGTGGCGTTGAGTGGACTGGTACATGGTTATATTATATTATTCAAATTACTCATCTTATGACAGATAAAAAAAAAACATTTTGCTCGTAGCGCAATTTGAGCCCGCCACCGATCGAATTAGGGATTAATTCTCTACTCATCGAGCTACCACAGCCCTCGTTGAGTATTTCGGTGAAAATGTAAAAAAAGTCATCAGCTTCTTAGCTGATGACGTCGTGATGAATTTATCAGTAGGTTAGGTTAGGTAACAGGGTTGCTGAAAACAGCACACTTAGACCAGAAAACATAGGTCCATTGTGATACCCTAGGAGAACCAAACAGCAACGTATTAGAACCACCCGGAGCCGCTGACGAAACGAAGGAGTTGTCCCACCTCCACCTCCGCCAGCTCCCCAAGATGGTTGTAAAAGTATTTACCAAGAGTTGACCTTCTCAATTGCGCAAAAGCAGGGCACTCGCAGAGCAGATGAGTAATACTTTCCTCTTCCTCCTCGTCCCCACAGCTTCTGCAGTAATCAAAGAAAGGAAGCCGTAGCCTCCTGGCATGTTCGCCGATAAGGCAGTGTCCAGTAACGGAGCCGACCACCAGGCTGATCTGGTATTTAGTCAACGACAGTAGTTTAGTAGTGCGGTTGATATTCTGCCTCGGCCAGATTAGCTTGGCATTATAGCAGGAAGCGCCATCAGTCCACCTAAGGTGGGCTTCCCTGATCGCAGCTGATTTCATTCTGGATTTTACCAGGGCAATCGGTGTAGCGATATCGCTGCTAAGCTGCAGAACCACATCGGTGGCACCCCTCCAGGCGAGCTCATCAGCCCTGCAATTACCAGAAAAGCCATGATGGCCAGGTATCCAGCACAGGATAATATCGAAAAAATCACCCATCTCCGCTAGCCTCCCCCTGCACTCCGATAGGCATTTCGAAGTGCAGAACCCTGATTCTAGGGATTTTATTGCGGCTTGACAATCCGTAAAGATAGTGATTTTCGTCGTGGAGATCGCGTGAAGACTCAGCCAAGTCACCGCTTCCTTAATCGCAAAAATTTCTGCCTGGAAAGCACTGCAGTATTCCGGTAGCCGGAAGGATAGGTGAAGGTTCAGCTCCTCAGAAAATACTCCAGCACCCACACCTTCGGCAGTTTTCGACCCGTCCGTGTAAATTTCCAGCGAGTGCGGCAATGATGGACCACCACTTTCCCACAGACTCCGCGATGGAATCAGGTTTATGTGATTCTTCATGAACCATCGCTTTGGTGAGATGTAATCAATCGACTCAGGAATCTCTGCGTCGTTCAAGATCGTTGAGTGACCGGTTCCCAAGGTTATCCACTGGTAGGTCTCTCTAATTCTATTGGCTGAGTTCGACGCCATGAGCTTCCCCTGAATATCCAACGGCGATAGGTTGAGCAGTTTATCAGTAACTTGCATTAAATATTTCATCAGCTGATGAGCGACGGGTATAGGGTAGCAGGGTATCTTCTTCAAAATATTGATATGATTTGATGAAAACTGACTTATTTATTTGGGATTTTTTGACAGGAGAAATGTAAAGAAATAAGCTTAAAAAAAATCCACAGCTGAAAGGCGTTGTTTCAAAGCAATAAAGCCAGTGATAGAAAGGATATCATACCTTCGGCAAGCTAGCCGAGGGCTAGCTTGTTTCTAATTATACATTAAAAATAAAGCATAAAAAAATCTTAAAAAAAGAAACAGCCAAAAGTATTTGATATCATCAGCAAATATTGGACATTCAGTATATGGGCCAATAGTTGTTCAGCCCCGGGGCCCGGATTTTCTCTCGATGGCCCTGATTAAACATCTTCAAGCGCAGGCCAGCTTCCAACTAACGATCAAATCAGCAAAGCAAATATATGGGTCCTCCAGGAGGGCAACTTCGTATGGCTCTAGCATCACCATCCGCGAAAAGATCTACCACCCTAGTGAAAGCCAAACTGAAAGGACTTCTGCGTCATCACGCGTCTCAAAAATGTATCCCGAGGAAAGAAGTAGACAATTTAGGGTAGACCGGTCGGTTCGGTCAGAAGAAAATTTTCACGATCGCCAAACCGGTCACCCCACTTGGGTTCATAGTTTAAGAAACGTTTGTCTAATACGTCGATTAGATTATCCAGTAAATAACACCTAAGCCTGGGCCGTATCATGGGCAAACTTCATTATATGTAAACTTTTATTAAAAATTCAAAGTTACCATTAACCATCCACTCATTTACATTCAACAATTTTCAATTCAGTAAAATTCAGTGTGGTGGAACAGAATATTGTAATACATGTCAAAGAATATTGAATTGGATAGCAATAAGACCAAGAATGATTACTTCCTCATTTTGGGCGAATGACAGTTCGAAACAATCGATGTAATTCGATATCTAATCAGCATCCATTACTGCCTAAACAGTAACGGTTATCACGCCGTTTAAAAAGACATGTTCATAAATCTTTCGAGAAAAATTAGACTGAATAAAGATCCAATCTGCTGCATTAGTCTATTGTAAAATATTCTTGAAAATTTGGATGTAGACACCTGCTACCAACATTTAATTGCAACAAGGTGTTTGCATCCTCCAGAGGGCATTGATGTATTTATCACTTTTGAAATACATAAATACAATTTATGCTAATCAAATTAGAAAACATGTCCGCCTCTAATAAACATATTTATAATAGGTGAGTGTCTTTTTTTCTGAATCTTATTCCCAATGCGTAAACAGACAATATTAATTTCAGTGGATGAACTAGCGTTGTTAAAAGCTCGGCTCTTATTTTATTTGTTAATAACAGCAGTGTTCGTTTCACCCGGTCTCAGATTCTGAGTGAATCGAACGCCACAAATCGGCGTCGAAGGAATTCAAACAGTTCACTTACATATAGCAATGGGGGTGAATTGTTGACTCATATGCAAATAGATCAGAGGCGAATTGTCAAGAAACATGTTGACGTTCAACCAATCCACTTTCAACTTTCATCCGTTGAGACCCCAAAACTGGACCAAAGATCAGTCGGTCGTTTAGTATGGCAATGAATCTGAGACCGAGGGAATCGAACGCGCATAACATTGTGTATTTTTTGACTGAGGTTACCATGTCACGATGCATCTTTGAAGGCTTAATCCGTTATATAATTCAAAATTATTATGTATCCGAAACGATATGCATGTTTTCACTCAGTCCCTTTGTGGGTTGTTTAATAGAGCTGATAAAACCTATTTAGCATGCCCTCAAATGATAATTGATTGTCGGCGTGTCTATTAAAAGATATTCATCAACTTCGGTAGCATATTCTTCTTAAGGTATGTTTGGACGGTATTTAATTTAGCTACAACAAAAACATAAAAAAAAAAGTTTCATTTCTAGACTTTGTTCGCCAGATGCAAATATGCAGGTACATCGACATCAGCATATTCATGACAGCGCACAGCACATTCCTAAGGCATCGAATAGACATCATCTCCTAGGTTTGACCTAAAACTTTCTAATACATCGTCAGTCTCTTTGTTGGTTATCGGAAACCACTTATGAGTAAAAAGTGGTTAGTGGAAAAGTTATATTAGTCGTCATTCGCTTGGGTTACGAGAGCGCACTATTACCTGCACAGTGAATATAGTAAAAGAGCCAATCGAAGCCGAGCAGATGGGTGTGATGTGAACGCTGATGGTATATTGCAAATTATCACGTTGTTAACATCAAATTTGCAGAAAATATGAATTACCTGTTTTTTTTGCTGGACGATGCTCCCAGTCAATTAACACAATTCTATTGTCGGTTGTCAGTTAAAGGAATACTGGTATTTTGTTTTCTGGATAAGAGAAGAAATTTTCCAAGTCCTTTGAAGGAGGTAAATTGTTGGAGTATCGGTTTGCCTCATAACTAGTAATTGGTGTTTTGTTGTTGTAAAAGCGAAGTCATCTGATATCCAGTAGTCCTTTATCGTGAGCCATCTTAGTCAATACATCCCAATCGCAAGTGTAGTAGAGCACTTGCGAGAGCCAGTTTTACGTACCGGAGAGCTCACAACTTCTTCGTTGCAACAAGGAAGATATGTGTGTCGTACACTCTGACTGTCCATCGTTTTTCCTGGGAATTGTCAGCAACAAATGTCGGCACAACTGCTCTCAATTCTTCTTCAACGCGCCGGAATTGAGCTCAACCCAGGTCCTAGAACCTGTTGGATCTGCTGCGTCTGCAACAAACCACTGAAATCTAATTCCACCACAGTAAAATGTACATGTTGCGACGAATTGCGCCATTTGAGAAACTGCTCCAGGCTGAATCACCACAAGCAACGGAATTCCTCCTTTACTGCGAGCTTATGTAAAAATAGAGGACAGCAATCATCAAGATCAACACAAATGCCTACCGTACTACCATCAGCAATTGTACAAACGGGCTCCCAGCTATCCGCCACGACTAGAGTGAACAACATTTCCAACAGGATTCCATTGGAACACAACCTCACAATCTCACACCTGCACTACCCGTCGCCAGTTTTAATAGCGTTTCATTTGAACAGCTTAATTACAACGGGTTGCAGCGAAAAATCGCAGAATTATCGGCATCCATAGTCCGGATGGTGCAACGGTTAGGTTCTACGCACTGGGCCCCGGTTCGATTCCTACTGAATGCGGTAGTTTTCGATAAAAAAAAGGGGATTTACGTGGCGGACTATGAGCCCACTATGAGCTGTTAAATGAGTACCCATTTATGGGGTAAATAACTCGGTTGAGGGTGTTGCTGATCACACACCTCTGCACAAGACCGTCACGATCTAGAAAATGAGATGATGCTAACTCATCTCGTGGCCATGGTTCAAATTTGACTGTTGCACCAGTTATTAATTTCTATTATTTATCGGCATCCATTGACAGACACCGTATCATGATTGAAGTTATTCAGCAGACAAAACTCAACACCAACTCGTTCCTCAACTCCTTTAGCAACTACGACATCTTCAGGATGTGTCCAATGCCGGTGGTAGAATCGCTTTCCTAGTTCACCACTCAGTACCGTATCGACACATTGACGTCACAATGGCCGACAACATAATCGAGGTACAGGCCATATCAAATCAGTCGGGCAATACTCATATTGAAATCTAGAGCATATACATTCATCCTGTATCCAGTTGTCCCTCGGGATACAATGTCAATATCAGCCACCTGCTCACTTTCCAATCTCGCCTCCTACTTGATGATTTTAACGCCCATCACGAATTGTGGCACTCTAACCTGGTGCATCAGACTTCTGAGCGACTCCGCCAGTTAAATCTCGTATTGCTGGAACCTGTTCCAGCTCGCCCGGTATCTTGATTGCCAGCGTCGAACTTATTAACGATGCATAATGGGAGCCATTCCTGATGCTGTCCCCGGATCATCTATCAGTTCTCATAACACTAAATAAATCAACCAACATTCAGTTTGCTGATCACCGCGCGTTCATTAATCACAATAAAGCCAACTGGGATGGCTTCAAAACCTACATAAATGCGGCTTTTGCTGCCTTACCAACTCGCGCTGTCGTGCGGAACATAAGGTACTCCAGAAAGCGGCTACAATGCTTTATCAACCATTTGTGACAGGATGAGAAGCAGGAACAAAGTCCTCAAAGCTTTAGCTGATAGTTCCTATGGGAAAGACATACAAATTCATCGGGAGATATGTGGCAAACTATCCGGCTCCCATCTGATCGGATAATTTATGTGACACTTAGCTGAAAAACATACAGACCTGTCAGAGTACTACTCTTACAATTGCCACAGGCTGCCTCCTGATATCGTAACAAGGTCATCTCCATCAAGAGACCAAATTGATGCCTTTAAAAAGCCACAACACTCTTCTCACCAGTATCTAATTGGCTGTTGGAGTCACCAACCTAACTCCAACCTCATGGACGCCACGTCACGTTAGACGCAACTTGAGGGTCCGCGAAAGAGGTGTTCATAGGCTCAAAAGAGTTCCTTTTGATAACGCCAGCTATAAGTCGGTCATCACAATGTTAGTAGAAAAGAAAAATAGCCAGAAAATTATCGAAAAAGCTTGAAAATATTCGGCGCCTAATGTGGGGTCAGCGTGACTTTATTTAGTACTAGTTCAATGGCTAGATAAAATCACAATGACCCCATATTGAGCGCCGAATATTTTCAGGATTTTGTCAGCATTGTCCAACAGCGTGCAGCAACGATCAAAAGATTTTTCCGAAAATCCATCGCCAAACATACTCGTATTATCCTTTCGAACGACCTTTCTTAAATAATAAATATTAATTTGTCGAGAATAAAAAAAACATAGGCTAAAAAAAAGACATTAAAATTTTTGCGTCCAACCTCAATAAATAACTCACAAAAGATAAATATCTTCTTTATTCTATTATTTCGACATTTTCCTATCGTTTACATCAAACACATACCAAAGTTTTGTTTCCATTCCGTTTGCCTGAACATTTTCTAGAGGATTGACTCCATCGATGCCCTCCCATTATTATTAATTTCGATTAATTAAATCTAGAGTAAATGTATGCAAGCCAAGCTTTTCAGAAATGTTTCTATTCAAAATATTTTTCAAAAAGTCGAGAAAAATATTTATAGTGATATGCACACGGTAGTCGATCAATTACTACCGACAGATATTGGGTTTAAAATTTTCGAAGATATATGGATATATTGAAATTTTCCCTATTTTTGCCCCTCGTTCTCATGAAATATTATGTAAATTAGAAATAATCGTGTTCAATAAATATTCATATATTTATTGAACACGATTATTTCTAATGTCACCTTTTCTTCGAGACACTTGTATCTTTCAACGGTGCAGTTATAAATTAGATTTAAGGTGAAATGATCAAATAACTTTTATGCAAACCGAAATTAGAAATGTATAAAACCGTCTGCATTGAAAGAAAAAAAAAACAATACAAAAGTTGCATGATTGATAGATTTATGGTCATCTGCAAATTTACTGACCGAAAGAAACATTTTGTTGGAATATAAAATATTGCAGAAGTAACAACTTCAAAGCGATGTAAGCAAAAAAAAGATCGCGTGAAGAAATGAATATTCCACCAACACCCAATTGACAGTGAGTTACTGTTAGTGACATGTACGAAAGTTTGGTGCTGTCCACTTTTTAATTGTTTTGTTTAATTTTTTATACTTCAGTTTAAATACGCTCAAAAAGGTCTCGTACTTCTCATAGTTTTAATTTTTCTTTGCTATTAATGGTGTTCGCGAAAAATTACACTAAAAGTTCCAAAAAATCCGAAGGGAGTTCTCGGCAAAATATGGAAGATTTTTATTTTTGTTTGGGTAATACATAATTTTGAAAACGACCAATGAACCAAATTAAAAACCACCAAAAATGTTCGTGACACAAACCATTGATTTTCTCCCTACGTACACCAATAGCAATGCCTGGCCAAATAAGTACGAGGGTAAGGTGAAAAGTTCCCGGCCGGGGGAAATACCGTTACAATCAGCAAAAATTTATGTTTTCTTGCCAGGGTGCACGTGTCATTAGTTCGTATGACAAGTTTCAACTTGTTCTCTCAAGTACGAGGGCGGTTCAAATATGATCGAGACAAACGCTGTAGATGGCGCACCTGTACGTTTTGAAGGTCGCGGCTTGAGTATGTGATAGCTGGGTCCCTTACGAATAGTGTGACATAGTTTTCGTCGCGAACGCATGTTTCATGCGCGTGCATGCTACGACCATGAGTGAACATCAAGTGCCGACCGCCGTTGTGCAACGTACTGTCCTTCGTTTCTTGGTGTGGGAAGGCGTTAAAAACACGAAAATTCTTCGGCATTTACGAAATCAGTTCGGTAGTGAGTGCCTGAGTAGGTAGGCTGTGTTTAAATGGGCCAAAGCGTTCAAAGATGGCCGCGAAACCGTCGCGAATGAGCTGCATGATCGTCGACCGCGAACCAGCATCACACCAGACAACATTCGCCGCGGAGAACAACTCATTTTGGAGGACCGTAGGAAGAATGTTCGAAACATTAATCCCCAAGGAAATTCATCCAAGTTTACTGGGGTGCTCTTTCGATGTCAACCGTTAAAAAATGGGCAGCTGAATTTAAACGTGGCCGCACGTCTTTCGCAGACGACCCACGTGAAGGACGGCCAAAAACTACAACCACACCGGCAACCATCGAAAAGGTGCATGATATCGTGTTGAACGATGGCGAATGAAAGCGAGTGGTATTGATGAGGCTGTGGGGATATCGGAAGAAAGGGTGCAAAACATCTTGTATAAAGAATTAGAGATGCGAAAGCTCTGCGCAAGATGGTTGCCGCATTTGCTGAATGCCGATCAAAAGCAATTGCGCAAACGATTTTCGCGGCAATCTCAGCAATCACTGATTCAATCGAGATCCGACCGATTTTGTGCGGCGATTTGTCACCATGGATGAGACTTGGGTCCACCACTACACGTGCCAAGAGGAAAGCCGAGTTTAAGAGTGAATTTTGTAAATTTAGAGCTGAAAATACAGGGTGGCGCAAAACTACCGTTATGGTTCAAATGCTTAATAACTTTTTAATTTAATTTTTATTTTTTTTATTTTTATTTCAGAATTTTGTGAAGAAAACTTCGGGAATTTGAAATGGAACAGTACACAACACAGCAGCGATCAAAAATTGTTGAATTTTATTTTGAAAATCAACGGTCAATTGTTTTGACGCAGCGTGCTTATCGTCGTTTTTTTAATGTGCGTACTGGACCTTCAGCACCAACAATAAACCGCCCGGTTGCAAATTTTCAACAATGTGGTACAGTAGGACACATTCCATGTACCGGAAGACCTCGTACGGCCCACACGGAAGAAAATATCCAACGTGTTGTGGATAGTGTGCAGGACAGTGGAGAAACATCGACAAGAAGACGTTCGGCACAACTGGGGCTTTCGGGGAGGTCCCTTCAGAGGATTTTGGCTACATTGCACATGTTCCCGTATAAGGTTCAGCTTGTGCAAGAATTGAAACCGATAGACTACCAACAACGGCTTGATTATGCCATTTCGTTCCGACAAAAAGCAGAAGAAAATCGCTATTTCATTCACAATTTGATAATGAGCGATGAAGCCCATTTCCAATTGAATGGTTTCGTAAACAAGCAAAATTGCAGGATATGGGCTACGGAAAATCCAAGAACAGTTCATCAGCAACAATTACACCCACTTAAGTGTACTGTTTGGTGCGGCGTATCGTCTGAAAGGATCATTGGTCCATATTTCTTTGAAAATGCACATGGCGCCGCAGTTACGGTTAATGGTGCTGAATATCGAACGATGCTGGACAATTTTTTGAGGCCAGCTGTAGAAAACCATCCACAGTTGTGGTTCCAACAAGATGGAGCCACAGCCCACACTGCAAGGGATACAATGGCTCTGTTACGGGACCTCTTTGGCGAACGCATTATTTCGCGCAGAAGCGATTTCAATTGGCCCCCACGTTCACCGGCTTTAACAGCGCCAGACTGTTTTCTTTGGGGTTATTTGAAAGAAAGGGTATACGTAAATAAGCCAGCGACCATACCAGAGCTAAAACAAAACATTCGCAATGAAATTCGAGCCATAACACCCTGTATGTATTTCCATTTAGTTATAAATATTCGCGATTCATCCGCTTGATTGTGATTCTCACAGTTCAAATTGACACGCGCAAAGGATTCAATTTTGAATCTTGAATCTTGATTCTCCAGTAAGATAGCATAGGACTTATCGACAGGCCCGGCTCTATCATATAAGCAGACTGTGAATTTGAACAGGATGTGATTATGTAGGGGCGCGATATCTCCAATCTAATTAATCAAAAGTTAAACGTTTTAATAATCAAAAGGTACCCTTAAGGTAGGTTTAAAAAACAAAGTTTTTTTTTGTCACTAACGGCAACACGTACCTGTCCGATTGCCCATTTCAGATTCAATGACTAGCTAAAATTACACAGACCCTACATTGGGCGCCCAATATTTTGGAGCATTTGCGTTAACTTTATTGACTATATGTAATGACAAATTTTCACAACTTCGTGGAATAAAAAAGCTGTAAGGTAGCTTTAAGTTCTTAAATTTTGACTAGCGCTACTGAGCGCCTAGTCGGCTACCCGTTTCGACTTTATTAACTAGATAAAATCATACTGATCTCACATTGGGCGCCGTATATTTTGAGGATTTTTCGGTCATTTTTTCGACTTTGGGAGCTATTTTATAACTTTTGAGGATCTGTCCTAATATTGGCGTTTCACGTACACAGGGCCTTGCAGACACCGGAAATTTGTTTCTCTCTTTTAATCCTTATCCCATCCATATAAACTTTTTTTCCACAATAGACTGGAAGTATGCTGTTTTGTCTTCACCTGCTTTTGCCTCGCAGCCAGCAACAGTATTCACATGGATACCCTGTGGAACTACCGGTGTCGGGAGTTTACTTGCAATATCCAGTCCGCGATCTTCGATCATTAGTTTCACCTATCTGTAGTAGACACGGACATACAATAGCTCTTCTTTATAACAAGTGTGATTTTGTTTAGATGGTCAAGGGAAAACGGAATAACGTTGGCGTTAACTTTCATAAACCTTGGAACATGATAGGTACTTTATCGATAAGGAATGAAAGTGAAATTTATTTTGTGAACAATTTTATCTAGGCCTTCAGAATTTAACAGGTGTAGAAACTTCTCAGCGAGCCTTCCTGTGTCTAACATGTATTTTTAAGGACTGAGCTAAAATTCTACGAGCCAGTTTTTATTACAATAGTTGAACAGGGCGCTAAAAGATTTAAGTCCGACCATGCTTACCGACGGCGACGATGATTGGAACCAAGCAAAACCGCCCGGACAAAAAGGCACTCTCACAACTGCTTTTCTCCAAGCGGCGTCGATATTAGATGAACCGTTTGGAAAGTCACTCTCACAACCGCCCTTGGCCCTTGTCCAAATGGGCACTATTTTGAAAAAAACCTCTGGAGAAGGGGGGGACCAAAATTTGCTTGCACCTTTCGTTAGACTTTGACCGGCCTTGAGCTTCTCAAACTGTATAAGTGGACTGCATTGCTGCGGCGAGCTCAAGTTGTTGAAGTATTCGGAGTTCGCCCTAAGAACTAATTTCGTGCAGCAGCTGCCCATCCAGCACAATCCAGAACAATGTTGTTAGTGTAACACGTACACTTGATCCAGAACATTTATCAATAAAACGCGGCTATGAAATGAAATTTATTTCATGATTTTTTTCCTTACTTGTTTCCTTTTTTTTACACTAGCACTCATGCTTTTTTTAATCTCATATCAGTCGAACAAAACGATTTTTTATAGCTCCCGGTAAAAAAAGGCATCCATGGCTCTTTTTGCGTTAGTTGGAGCTTCTCAAATGAGCCATAAAATAACTTTTTAGATTTTTTTTCTATTCGAAATCTTCTGTTTATGTTGCTTATTCTTATCTTCTAGTGGTGTTGAAATTAAAGATCTGAGGAATCCCATACAATATATTATAAAAGAGATTAGCTGATTTGCGTAATTTATGAGAATGTAATTCGCGAAAAGTTCGCGACCTAGCAAACATATAAAATATGTATTTATGTTTTTTATGTAGCTCTATTTATATATTTATTCAATGTCATATTGTTTGCAGATAATTTACGACCTTTTAGACTATCTCATATATTCATTTTAATTGGGCATGCTGCTCCCTTGGGTGACGCTTAAGGTGCATTTTGCAAGATACACAATATTAGGCGAGTTTTATTCAACAGTCCAGATCAGAGGAGAACAACTGATTAAAAAAAGACGAAATAGAGAACATATTAGAGTAGCGAAGAAGAAAATGGGATGTGTCTTTGCTTGGAGTGTGTTTTGGTTTAGTTAGCATTCAAACTTCAACTCAAATTTGAAGAGAAAACTTAAATCCTTAGTACAGATACAATCTGACAAATTTCCTTTAGGTAGCAAAATCATTTTCATTTTGCATGCTCCACAAGGGATTAGGGCAATTGAGTAGTAAGTAAATGACAGTGAGCAACAGAGATGGCAAAGCATTGTGTATCCGTAAGTGAAAGGGAGACGTTTTCGACTCATGCATTCATACTGTCGACGCACACGACTCATGCCGGAGCTTTTACATATGAACCCTGAGAGTAGAATGACAACTAACCAATTTTCGTTACGCCTGCCTCATAGTAACTAACTGCACTAGACGGAAAGAGACAAGCCTCTCTGTCTGGCAGATGTATTTATCTAGAAATCACGGGCTGGGGGAACGAACCAGACATTTTCTCCAGTCTATTTTCGATCTAAAGATCCTGTCAGATAAACGACAGTCTCCCTTCCACTTATCGGTAAACGTCCGCCAGCTTAAGTCTTAAGCTTAACGACTGCTTGCGGTGAAAAAAGGAACGCTTTCGTTGGAAAAACGAACGCTTGCGGTGAAACAACACCAACGCTTGCGGTGTAAAAACGATCACTTCCGGTAGAAAATATGCAAGAATAGAATAAATGAGTTTTTAAGTATATTTACTACTTGATAAAAAAAATTAAACACCCGCTTTCTGGCGATTTCTGATTCTGATCTAGTAAATGACATTGAGTGACAGAGATGTAAAGTGTTGTGCATCTGCACTTAGGAGATCATGTGTGAGAGGAAAACGACCGGAAAAAAATTCAGATTCGTTTACTCAGATCATAATTTTTAAAGAATATCTCTAAATCTAAATTCTATTTAGTAGAATTAGTTAAAGACAGCGATACGTCATGGGGCACCACTGAGTGAAATATCCACTGAGACGGAATGCCGGCTTTGCCTGGACGACACTGAGTCCACCAAACATGTTCTCTGTGGTTGTTCGGTCCACGTTTTGGATCATGGAGATTTCATCGTGAGCTCTGCTGTCGTTGAGAGCGCTCCTACAAAGGACTTGCTGGTCATTATCAGGCTGGTTGAAATGAGGGTCTTCCGGATTAGTTAAGGCTATGGAACAATAGATCTCATGGTCGCAGTGCCCACCTTTGGGTATCTTAGCCTGCCCCAGGAAAAAAAAAGGAACAGCGAAAACAAAGAAAAACGTCGGCTGTCATTTTTGTCTCGGGACTCCTTTGTAGATGGTTCGTCACAATTCAGTTTCAGATAATGCAACTCTCTTTTACTTACAGTATAGATATAGATACACAGAGATTTTTGCCTTTCGAGGCGCCTGCGCCTGTCGAAAAATTTATTTATTTATTTATTTATTGTAATACCATTACATTCTATAATTTTGAAAATTAGTGTACGAGGTCAGACATCCCAAAACCATTCTAAGTTGAAGAATGGAATCAGGCAATCGAATGGTAGTTTCAGAATTTATGCCTGGCACTCTCTGAGATTATTTTAGAAATTAATAGAGGCTTAGCCAGAAAACTTCAATTCATATTTGCACCGCCTGAAAAATTTGATAACGGAGTGTTTTTTTTGCCCCCACTTTAGTCGCTTAACTAAAACTGAAAAATTCAATTTTTCGCTATCAATTTTTGAATACAAACAGTTTAGTTTAAGCAAACGCGTAAAATGTGCCAAAATTGAAAAAAAAAAATCGATTTTGGAATCAGTTTTTTGCAAATCAAGTCAATAACGGCGCATTTCTATGAAAATTATTACAAGAGTGGTTTTGTATTTCTTTCGATTCCCTACAATCTGCAAGAGAAAAATAATTCGACGCGATTATCCAGGACTGATTTATCCTGGAGAGAATGTGAACACATCGGACCGAAAATGAACATTTTACCCGTATCTACAAACGAAACGCACTCATAGCGATACATCCTACTAATATTATAAATGTGAAAATTTGTGAGGATGTCTGTTTCTCTTTCACGCAAAAACTTCTGAACGGATTTTTATGAAACTTTACAGTATTATGGTTTATACATCAGAATAACACATAGGCTATAATTTATATATATATATTAAGTAAATTTTATAATACTAGTAGAATTAGTAGGATAGAATTTCGGTGTGCGTGTGTTCGTAATTCTTTCCCTCCTAAACTTACTTACAATCTAGACAGAAGTAGTGTCAAGTTGATCGCGAAGCGATTAACGTGAGCGTAGCGAACACTAGATTTGAGAGCGACTGAAGCGAACTCTCACAGCTAGTATTGCATAAAATGCTGTAGAGGTGAAATTTTCGGAAAGTATTGTAATAAAATCCCTGACTTGTCCGCATTCTTTGGCGATAAATCAGTCCTGCTTTATCGAATTGGGATATATTTTTTTTTATTGTAGGAAATCGAATGAACTGCAAATCACTCTTCAGATATTTGCAAAAAAAAAAAACTAATTCGAAAATCAATCTTTTCCAACTTTGGCGCGTTGTGACTTTTTATGTGTTTGTTTAAACTAAACACTTTGTAAGCAAAAGTTGAAAATAATTTTATAAAGAATAATTAGATGGTTTTCTTAAATTATGGGACTAACGTGCGCGCAGATAAAAGCACAAAACTACAACATGACAAAACACCCAATAAGTACTAGTTATTAGAAAATGTTTTAGGAGGTGAAAATTTAAATTTAAGCTTTTCAGCTAAGCCTCTATAAATTTCTATAATAAAATAAAATAATCGCAAATATTGCCTGACATCACTCTGAGAAGCCACTTTTCACGACGTACCGACTGTCGTAAATCGACACATCATATGCACGATGATGAATTAAATAAACAAAAAACTGCTTAAACGGCAAATACCACAATCCTGCTAATATTTTAGGCCACTTAATTATTTGCCGGCAACACAACCTAGTATTGTTTCAAGCAAGACATGTGATTGTGATGTCAAATCAGAAGATGAATAAGTCCGTGAAGATGCTAATGTAACATACGAGTATGAACAATAAATTAGTATGTTGCCTACTTACATACAGTGCGTACAGATTTATCACAATCGTTATACATTATGTACCCGTATATCAAAATAAACCTATCTGATGGACTGACAGCTATTTCTTCATCCGTTCTTTCAGTGGCCCATGTGTTGTACCAGGGGAGCTAAAAGATTCGCTTGTCATTCAGGTATGATACTAGATACACAGATACTATATATGCCTACTTACTTTAAGAGTATTTGTTAATCCAATTCGAGGGGTTAACTGCATTCAGTTCAATTTTTGCCAGATCCATTTTTGAGAGATCAAATAGTTTAATCTGCTGTAATTTTTTTTTATAAATGCGACTGTACAACTAGTAAATGTAGAGAGCCAGGAGTTAAGAACGATATAGATTGGTCGATTTATCGGCCGATCGATTGGCCAATATTGTGATCGCCCGACGGGATCGCACTGTGTATATGTATATGTGTATCGTTCCTGATGGTAAATACTTTAATGGTGGATAGTAGTGTTCAGTCGAGGAAAACTAACATATGACACGGACACTCCCTCTTTAACCGCTACAGAGTTATGGCCTATATTGTGTCAAAAACCTGCACTTGCCGAACAAAACCCAAATTTGCCACTCTTCCGATAATTTAATCCAAGATCTGACCTCATTTTCTGAAACTACATAAAATTTCATATACTTAAAACAACTTCTTTCCCCGCTGTGAATATCGCCGTTACTTCAAATATACAAATATGTTCGAATTTTAAAGAAATTTCAAAATTGATTTTTCATCGGAAATTTAAATGATTGTTTTATAACAGTACTACTTTTAACTGGCAAAACTGCAAAGTTGACGCATTGTGTTAGCTTTCGAATGGCATATAAATTTTAAGGACTTATAGTAGATTTGAAAATTTGCGAATGTTACGTATCAAAAGAAAAAACAAACGTGGTCTGAAGAAGAAACATAAATATTTACATACTTCAGCCTTGACTTAACAAATAGTCGACGCTACGAATGAAAAATAGGAGAAAAAAATCTTGTAGTTTTGAAATTTGGCTTAATTGATGGGGAACATATGCTCCAAAGTTCCCGTTGTTAGAGGTTCCAGAAGGTAGTTAAAAGTCTTTTTTTTTAATATTTGAGTTTCTTAGTGTAGACGTCGATATAAAACACGAAAAAACGTGCAGTTTTGAAATTTTTAAAAATTAATAAAGACAGTCTTCTGAATATATGCTCCAAAATCTCTGTTGATTATAGCATAACAGGATAAATTGAGCTAATTCTGTTTATATTTTACTTTATAAACAGTTCTGGAAAATATTTACCACGAAAGGATGATGACAGCAATTTTAAAAATCAAAAAAAAAAAAAAACTCTTAAAATCCAAGTAGACACTTTGTGGAACGCGAACTCTACGACTACGTTTATTATGTATGTATTCCTTTGAATAGAGTGTGGTTAAATTGTTGTTATAATATGGAAATTGTTAAGAATAAAGAAGAAAGTCATCTGAATTTGACAGATTTTTGTCTGTGAATATGTACACTGCGCATCATCAGGTTAGCACACCCCCCGGCGTAAGTGGTTTCGGCTCAGTTCCAGCCAAACTAAAAGAGCTAAAATTATAAAATTATTGTCGGTTATGGCCGATTCAATTTTCAGTTAAATAAAACCAAAAGTATTGTTTCTCCATTTTTAAATATTTTTTATATTTTTTTTTTCGAAAAGTAGCACAAAAAATAAGAATTAAATTTTGCTCATCAGATTAGCACACACCACTTTTTTCATTTTTGTTAAGCTTTTAAGCAATGAACTTATTTCTGAACTTATGCATTATAGTAATTTAAACATTTTTCAGTAAATTTAATAATGTGTGGATTCTCCCTTGTTGTGAATGACCTCATATATTCGATTGGGAAGCGACTCGCACAATTTCGTACAATTATCCGATATAATTGAAAGAAATGGCTGACGAAGCACGCTTGATGCCTTCAATTAGCTCCGCTTTGTTTGAATATTGTTTTCCAGACTCGTAAACTTTACGAACCAGCCATCCCCACACGTTTTCTATTATATTGATGTCAGATGAGTAAGGCGGCCACTGCATTAAACTGACATTTTGGTCCTCAATCCATGACTTAACAACCCGGGCAGTGTGGATCGGAGCATTATCGTGTTGAAAATGCAATGGCAAACTATCAAACAAATTTTTAAAAAGGGCAGGGAAAAGCAGTTTGAAGTACGCTTTTGTAAGTGTTTGCTGTCAAAAACTGCAACTCGCACGTACCATAGTAACAGATGGCTCCCCACACCATCACCCCCCACCCGACTATGAAGGCGATTCAACTGGTGTTCCTTCTTGCGAAGATCATGGGAGTAGTAGTTGTATCTGTCTGGACCTTCCAAATTAAATTTCTTTTCATTCCAAAAGACAACGCAGCGCCAATCAGAATTCCATGTCATGTGCGCTCGTGCAAAATTCAAGCGCATTTCCTTTCGAGCCAGGTTAAGTGGGTGTTTATACTCTAGATGAAATCTGAGACCTGAGAGTATTATAAGTTTGCCACAAAGTTTGTAACGCTAAGAAATAAGGCTCGCAGAAAAAAATGAATGATACAGAAGTTCATATTATCACTCGAATATCTCAAAACCGGATGTCCGTCTGTCCGTCCGTCCGTCCGTGACCTCTCTAGCTCGAGAACGCGTTGAGCTATGAAGTTCAAATTTTGCACACGTTATTTTTGACAAAAAATGAAGGCTAAGTTCGTGAACGGGCTAAATCGCTCCACCCCTTCTACCCCCTCCCGTACAAAATGACACATTTTTGAAAATTTACAATAATCAGATTTTCTCAGAAACTATAAAACATATTGCTTTGAAATTTTTAATATATCACTTTTATGATAATTGTAACCTATGTTATAAAACTTATTGTAATCCTCACCCTCCTTCTACCCCCTCCCATACAAACTGCACTATTTCATGAAATACGTTAAGCCAATTTACTCAGTACGTATACAATTTATCGGGCTGAAATTTTGTACTTAACACTTAATTAACAATATCAGTTAGATTCAAAAAAAGTAATCGATTACCCTTACTCCGTCTACCCCCTCCCATACAAAATGACACATTTTTGATAATTTACAATAATCAGATTTTCTCAGAAACTATAAAACATATTGCTTTGAAATTTTGAATATATCACTTTTATGATAATTGTAACCTACATTATAAAATTTATTGTAATCCTCACCCTCCTTCTACCCCCTCCCATACAAACTGCACTATTTCATGAAATACGTTAAGCCCATTTACTCATTACCTATACAATTTATCGGGCTGAAATTTTGTACTTAACACTTAATTAACAATATCAGTTAGATTCAAAAAAAGTAATCGATTACCCTTACTCCGTCTACCCCCTCCCATACAAAATGACACATTTTTGATAATTTACAATAATCAGATTTTCTCAGAAACTATAAAACATATTGCTTTGAAATTTTGAATATATCACTTTTATGATAATTGTAACCTACATTATAAAATTTATTATTATTTATTGGCTTTAACCAGGTTCAAATTCATCTAGAGTATTGCATGATTGGGGTTTACCCCAATCGTAGTTCTTTTATGTTTTTTCTTCAATTTTAGTCTCATTAAATGTGGAGCATTCTTTATCACTCTTTGAATAATAGATAAGCTCGCTTTAACGTCAACATCTGCCCTGATCTTTGCGGTCGAGTCATGAGAGTTCGATGCTTCTCTCAAAATCGCTCTCTTATCAGCATTGGAAATCACTCTATTATTACCACCTTTATTATTTATACCATACCTCGACTTATTGCGCTGGAATGCGGATATAACTTTACAACTTCTTCTTTTTCGATATTCCACTTATTGGCAGCCTTGACTCCTTGTAAGCTTCAATTTTTAATTTCTCTTCCACAGATAGCAATTTTCCTTTAGCCATATTAATGTTAATTAGTCATGGGCATATTGACTCTTTCTACTCTTTCCACTGAGTCGTTCAAAAAGAGTCGTTCAAAAAGAGTCGAACAAATCCATAGACTTGGGGAACATATTCAATAAAACTCGTAATTATGTGAAATGCATGTATATTACAGTACATCAACTTATTTCTAGTTTTTTATAATTAAAGTGTATATGGAAATAACGTTAAATAAAACTTATAGCTAAAGATTGGAATTCAAAAATATAATCTGTCAAACTTTATTTGATGTTATTTTGTTCCTTCTCTCCGAAATAATCTGTCCTGATTTCGAGAAAATCCTTTCACACGGCACCGATGTAGCCATGACACATAATCGTTTCTTCATAATTTTAAAAAGGCGTGGATAAAGCAATTTCCTCTCTTTTCACCACAACAATGGATCGCTGCTTCATTTGACATATGGCTCCTGCAAATATTTGTCTAATTCTGCAATCCCGACAGTAATGGGGTTAGACACGGATGTGATTTTCGACATTCTTTCGTCAAAATCGCCCCAAATTTCCAATGCAGATAACTCCTCACAGAAATTTTCGGATGCGGATGTATGACTGATTTGAGAGGAAATATTTATACAACTAGCTTGTTGTGAAATTCCCAGGTTCGAACAAGGAAGCGTAGGTGACAAATAACCGAAGTTATAGAAATTAATGCTATATATTATTATTAACTTGCTTGTAGAAAATTTCCATACTCATGTAATAAACGATATTGTAGACAATAGTTAAGTTATACCAAGTTCCAAATCAATCGTTTAACGATATTAAATGTTTTGTAGTTAAATACAAGCATTTCGCCCCTCGCTGCGTCTTAGTTACAGCAAATTGAAAAAAATGCCAGAAGTGGAAAGTATTCATTATCTTTTTTGAAAAGACTCCTTACAAGCCTTATAGTCGAAAAAAAAAAAAATCAAAATTCATATGTGCATATGCAGCCACTAGCCTTTACTTCCTCAATCATGAACAACAACAACATGAACATCTCCAGCGGCTGGGCTAACATTTCTGAACTAGACTGTTGCTTTCTCAAAATTTTTCATAATGTTTTCATTTTCATAAAGCCTGTGGATATGCACAGAGAAGAGAGGGATAAGGAAGGATAATCACAATCTATGTACGCTAAATTCCCTGACGCAATTCCACCTCATTCCGTCTGCCAAACTCACATTCCCCAATTCCATCTCATTTCCCCGGAACACCCGCCCGATCCATATAGTAGAAGAACCAGGCCAAAATAATGCTGCCAAAAAATTGCTTCGTTTCTCTCTAGCAATTTCATTTCCTTATTTCTCTCTCTTCTCTGGCTGAAAAAGACCCAAATCAAATGAATGTGATGATTGGAATATGTGCTTATGAGTGAAATATCTGGGTCTATTCTGTACTGAATTACCCAAATAATCAATGCGTTTTTTACTCAAGACACAGCCCAGTATGGCTCAAAGTACAGAGCGAATGAAATACAGAAAAGTTAGTGTGTGCTGTGTGCTGAGTGTGCTGTTTTAAAACAGCACAAATTGTGCTAAAAACTCAAACTCACATTTAAGAAACTTCTCATAGCGTCCACAGTATACAGAGGAAATTGTCTGGTTGTTTGTTGGTTTGGTATCGTTTTCATCTCAAGTTGAACTTGAGGTGATGATGATGATATGATACAAGACGACTACTTTGTTTTAGAATGTTGGGTTTGTTTTCTGTATGTATTTGGGGAAAATTGGATGTGCGGTGCGACGTAAGCATATGATTTTTGAATGGATGGGATTATTTAGATGGGTGGGATTGGTTTGGTAGATAGATAATGCTGGTTTTAGTTTCAGAAAGATATTAGGATGGGGTGTGAATAAATATGAATGTAATACATACATACATATATGTATGTTATCAGAAATTTTGAATGAGCGTTGGGTTTCCATGCGTTACGTAATATTTAAATTAATTTGAGTATTCATTTTACAGTGTGTCAATCTTAAATTGAACGGCTCGGAGGCTATGTCGTTGTGCCGAATCTTTCGCTCATTCTGTTGAGGCGATCAAAAAGAGCGACTCGTTACTGTGTTACCCATCACTAATGTTAATAGACTACTTGAGCAGTAAAAAAAAAATTTGGTTGTCATACGCGTTCAAATGTTGAAGATCAATTAAAAAGAATTTGCATGTGCTAACCTGATGATGCAAAAATAAAGCACACTCTTCCATCGAAAATAAAAGAAAGTAGCAAAAACCATAAAACGGGGTCTTTTCGCCGCATGTTCTCTTTGCCAGTGAGAGTATTTACGAAGTTAAAAAAAAAAATAGAATACAAAAAAAGTAACTGTATGTTAACAACAACAAGCGCAATTATATTAGCCTGATGGGGGTGTGCTAACCTGGTGATGCGCAGTGTATGTCGGAAATTTTAATAAAAATGCCTAGCGTTAAATTTTCAGTTCCATATCAATGTATGGATTGAAATACCAAGTCAACACGACACAATTTAACTCAACATTATGATCAAAAGGGAACATTTTGTCTATCTAACAAAATGTAGCCGTCAGCTTTTAAAGGCACCATTATCTACTTAATTACACGTCCATTTGCAAAAAATGATTGACAAAATAATTACAGGAAACTGTAAAAGTCTAAAAATGTCCAAGTCACACAACATGTGTGTGCTTTCAAAATTCCATTTAACACTTTGCAAATCTAGAAACAAACGAAATCTACCGCGCATAAAAAAACTTATCGACCCATATTCGATTTTTACGAGAAAAATAATTTAACGCTCTTGCTTCCAAAACACCGCAAATGCTTGTCCCTTAATTTTCCGCAAAATTCGATAATTTCACACCTTTCAGCTATACATTGGCTCTTGCTGGACTTCTACGCCCGCTAAACGGAGCCAATCATCATTATCGTCATCATCATCATTATTGCTCTTTGGTTTTTGGTTTTTTGATTTGTTTTCTTTTTTAATAAAAAAAAAAATGACTAGACGAAAAAAGGCACAAAACAAAAAATTTTTAATAAAAATCTACGTGCCTTCCATCAGCTATCTATTGCCAAAAAGTTACCGACGAAAGTCGACTTGAAAAAAAGGGTAACATTCGATATAAAAAACTTGTCCGACTGGATTTATTAAGTGATCTATCTTTCTCTCAGATTTTCTGTATTGTTACTAAAAGATACGTTGTCTTTGTTTGTCTATTTTCTTTAAGATTTGCAGAAAAAAATTTGGCAATAGCCAAAAAGCATTTCAGAATGAAATGAGTGGCATACATAATATCTTCGACCGGTAGTTCGTGGAGTTGGTTAAATGCGCGAATGTTGTAGGTACTACGTTTGCACAGGGTAAAGGTATCTAGGTATCTACAATGACCGTAGTTTTGCAAAAAAAATAGAGCTCAATATTAGTTTGTTAATTTTTAGGGTTTTGTAGTAAAAATAAAACCCTTATAAAATCGGTCAGATCCGCCGTCTGAATGATCTATATCTCACGAGCGGCTGAAGCTACACTTAGGCCGGCCGCATCTTGGCCGTAGGCAGCGCAGTGCGCACATGGCATTGTTGGTATAACAATTGTCAAAATCTGATTTTACAGCAACAATGCCATGTGCGCGCTGCGCTGCGCTGTCCTGCCTACGTCCAAGATTCACCCGCCCTTCAGTCGTGACCCCAATTATTTACACAAGGCAAATCACAATGAAAAATTGGACTGAAATCAAAATAACTCCTTTAATTTTTATTATAAGCAAATCATATTTTATTCAGGTATTTTTTAGGAAGTTTATGGTAACTTAATAAAAGAAAAATTCAAATAAAATGTCACAGAGTAAAGAAAAATATTAAAAACGAAATGGCCACAATTATTTGGACATCCATCGAAATGGCCAAAATTATCTGTAGATAATACAATAGTAACCATTTTTTTAGAAGATTAATGGTACTTGTTCGACTTTGTTCCTATCAACCATGAAGCTGGGACAGGTGTGGAGCATCAGTTAGAGTTAATTGTGATAAACAAGTCAGTAACAGTTAGAATGCCACGAAACGTTGAAATCTCTATTGAAAAGTGGCGGCAATCCTTGCCGAGTTTAATTACGGAGTTCCTTTTAGGAAGTAGCAAGCAAAATTCAATGTCACAAGCGGAGTATTTACTAACAGGTAAAAAAAACAAAATGAAGCTGGCAGTGTCCAAAATTAAGGAGGAAGAGGTCAAAGGAGGTCAACAACTTTAAGCGAAGATGCTGAAATACGACGGTCTATGCAACGAAACATTCTAAATACGAGTAATATCAACGTAAACAGAATTAAAAAAAAAAAAATAATTAGCAGGACTACGATTCGAAAAAGACTATCCGAAGCAGGAATAAAAGCTTACCTTGCCAGGAAACAGCCATACATCACTCAAAAAAATCGGGAGGTTCGTTTGCAGTTTGCTTTGGAGCACAGAAATTCGTTTACATTTACATTTACCCACGTTCCCTTGCAAGAAGCCCCAAGCGGTGACGATATGATCGATCGTGGCCCCAATACACAACCCCAAACAGCAGGAGAAGTGATCTTGCCTTGCAGTCACTCAAACTAAATAAAGCGTTGGGTGCAGAGTGCAGACGAGACTCCAGCTGGACTGCTAAAATCTAATGGAACGGGTCTATTAAATGCAATACATCAACTATTTCTGCGAATCAGGGAAGATGAGGTGATCCCAGAAGACTGGTGCAGGAGCATCATCTGTCCCATCCACAAGGAGGGTGGCCGCGGCTGTTCAGTCATCGCGCTACGACACTACATCTAGAGCTCGGAGGTTGAAATCTCGGTGCGAACAAAAACTGTCTGTGGGTACTTTACTTACAGAACTCCCACAGTGCTCCTGTGCCTGTCAGTATAAAGACGGCACAAGTAGGAGCTGTATGCTAGCTACTGCCCTTCCGAAAAGTAGATATGCTACCGAAACGTCAACGAGGCATAGAAATGCTGGAGATGTTGACGCATCCATGCCCCTGGAGAGGTCAAGGCAATTAACAACACAAGGAGGGAGATAAATTGCGGTGTGAGAATGACAGAGGCATCTCACCAATTCTGGAAAATAGAATAAAGCCGTACACTGAACGTATGGCGAATATTAAAGCGATGTCAGATGTGGCCAATCTAAAACCGATCAGCTTTTCACGGTCAAGCAGATCCTGGAAAAGTTCTTGGAGTACAATGTTGACGTGTACCAAATCTCTGTTTATTTTAAACAAACATAGAGTACTGAACAAAACAAAAAATAGTATTATTAACAAAGATGACGATGACCAACTCATTCTCACAGGTTAGGATCCAAAACAGGCTGACTGATCTCTTTGAAACACGCACGGGACTGGAGCAAGGCGATGCACTGGCTCCCACGCTCTTAAACCTGGCATCCGGGTAATGAATGCGGACCACATGGACACACTGCTCTTCAAGTCAACGCAGTTGATACCGTACGCTGACAACATCAAAATCATGTGCCGAAACCTGCCCGACTCAGAAGAAATTCTAAATAATTTTGACACGGCTGCGAAAGAAGTTGGACTACGCATTAACCAGGAAAAAATAAAAATAATGATGCAATCAAGAACAAGGACGCCAGAGCAACCGATCATTAACGGCGGGGGCTTCAGCATCGAATTCGTAGACGACTTCATATAGCTGGGTAGTAACCTATCAAAGGACACCAATGAAACTGACGAAATCGAGCGACGGATACAGCTAGCAAATAAGACTTTCTTCTCCGTCCTCCCAATAATGAAATCGAAGCATGTGCACAGAAATACTAAGCTCCGCATTATACACAACCATCATACGACCTGCGCTATGCTATGACTGCGAAACCTGGACCCTTACTCAAGCCTCCGAAAACATGATAAACACATTTGAATGTAAGGTCTTTCGGAGAATTTTGGGAGCAGTTTGCGACCGAAATGAATAGCGCATCCGGTACGAACTGTACGATTAGCTGAAGTTTCGAGAATCATCAAACTACAACGTCTACAATGGGCAGGACATATACAACGAATGAACGATGAAAGCATGGCTAAGAAAATATTGCGTCCACGGAGCAAGGCTACGAGGACGACCGAGAGCTCGTTGGAAAGACTCAGTAGATCAGGACGCAAAACAACTGCAGGGCGTCCAAAATTGGAGGATGCCGTCACTTGACCGAGAAAATCGGAGGACGATGATTCGAGCGGCCAGGGCCCGACGTCGGACTATTGCGCCACGATGATAGTGATTGGACTAATAATTTCGGTTGGGTTTATCCGATTCAGGTAAGGTATTTATTGGTAGCCATATTTTCTTATACACCACCAGTGAAACAAATACACCAAGTAAAGGTATTAAACTTTAAACACCAATCGTGCGGTGTATCCCAGGAGTATTAATTCACCGATTGGATAGAAAAAGTTCATTATCCAGCAACTGGTGTTAAAAGGAGCCAAATATTTTTTATTGTCCTACAATTGAAGTTTCGTCATGCCACCGTCACTACGACGCGACGGTACCTCGGTATATAATTATGAAAGAGCTGTTATTTTTTAATTTTGTTATTATTATTAGTATTTTTTAATAATCCTCGTATAAACCATTTTCTTGAATAATTTTACTTTTTGACAAAGCAATCAACTGGATGGATTACACGGGAGAATAATTTTGACACTTTTTTCTGTTTTTTTTTTTTTAATTTTGCACCTAATTTATAGTAAAACGGCCTCGCTGATTCCAAAAATGCAGTCCGTTTTTCCCCTATACGTCAGGTTTTCGAGATATCGTTTGTTTTTTAATTTTACGGAAAATTACAAAAGGCCCCCTTAAAAAAACAACTTTTTTTAAAAGCTACGGGGCTGCATCCTTGTGCAGGAACTTCTAGTACCTGTATATAATAATGGGATAGCAGAGCTCGTGATAAACACTGGACACAAAGGAATTGGCCCCCGAGATCTGATCTGAAGGCTGGTGAGCCGAATATTGTTCATGAACCGCTTGTGGATCGACAAAAAATCATTTTCCCGCCGTTGCATATAAAACTAGGCCTGATGAAACAATTTGTGAAAGCCTTACCAACAGAAGGCAATTGTTTTAAGTATATTCTGTCGGCACTTCCTGCGCTATCATACGAAAAAATAAAGGCTGGTGTATTTGACGGTCCACAAATTCGACAGCTTCTTAGAGATACAAATTTTATTGAATCAATGGAAGAAAATGAAAAGACAGCATGGCTGGCATTTAAGAATATAGTGAACAACTTTCTAGGCAATATACGTGCATCGAATTATGCGATAGTAGTCGAGCAACTATTGGACAGTTTTCAAAGGCTTGGCTGCAATATGAGCATCAAAGTCCACTTTTTACACAGTCATCTAGATGAATTTCCGGAAAATCTTGGAGCTGTGAGTGATGAGCAGGGAGAGCGATTTCATCAAGATTTAAAAATCATGGAAACTCGATATCAAGGCAGATGGGATGCGAATATGATGGCGGACTATTGTTGGAGCATAAAACGGGACTGTCCTGAAATTGAACACTCCAGGAAAAGCTACAAACGAAAATTTTTGCCATAATTTTTTTTTTAGTTCTTAGGTAATATTGTTAAGATGTAAAATCAAAATTTATAAATAAAAAAATTGTAACGAGTTTCGTTTGTTTTGATTTCAATGAAGGGAAGGTTTGTATGGGGGCCAAAATTTGAGCCCCCTGTATCTCAAAAGCTGGACGTATAGGAGAAAAACGGTTAGCATTTCCGGATTCTACGACCAAAAATTAGCTAGAAATGAATATCAAATCGAAATAAACAAAATGCTGTTCCCCCGTGTTATAGATGGGTCGTGGCCAATAAAAGAGCCACAAGCGCTGCGACTTTAAGTCTATTGTGCTATCGTAACTGGATGGATACTTTGTTTTTTACAAATGAGTACAAAACCCTCGTATTGCGGACGCTGGCTTCTACTTTCCTACTTGATTTGAGCTTTCGAAAACACGAAGCTAATTTCTCGATTCCTTTTTTTTGTGCTGGTAATCCGACTTAATAAAATAATATGAAGAGGGTAACTTACAAATGTTCGTACAATCGCCGCCAACTTCAACAACAACAACAAAAACCTTTGGAATTGCCACAAAAAAAAGACATGTCGAAAGGCTAATGATTGGCGGTCAGTGTCGAAAGCAGCCGGGAGTAAAAAATATGATCCAATGCTCGGGAACCGAAGCGGTGAATTGCAGAAGATTCTTTATTTTTTGCACCACAGAACAAAAGATATTTAGATAAACATATTATGTAGGTTCACTGACAACAAACCAACACACTAGCATAGAACGACACTTTACATCATTTTTCGATTGCAGCATTCTCCAGGCGTTTTGGAGTTATTTTTTCTCGCACTTTCTCCATGTTGTAGAACTTTTTTTTTTAATTTTTTATAACATTTTTTCACTTTTTTTTAAACCATTTTTTATGTAATATTTTATTTTTTTGTTGTCGTCGTGGTTTCGATGTTGTGTTTCTTTTTTCAAATGGGCAAATTATTCAATGCACACTCACTCAGCACGATCCTGTTATATAAATTCGCTATTGAGTAACAAAACCACCGACGTGAAAATCGTGCGAAAATCGTAGGAAAAACTTTTAACACAGCAAATCGAACGGGAAAAGTAGAAGATGATGATAAAAAAAAATAAACTTGTGTGCAAATTTCGCGAACACTCACTCACACACTTTTTCTTTCAGTAGTCGTTCTAAACGCGATGGACAAAACCGACCGTTCGTTTAAACAAATCTTTTTTCTTCTATCTTTACTCAATTTTTTAGCTTAATTTTATTTTTTTCATAGGGGATTATGGTGGCTACTCTATTAATTAGTGGGGGGTTTGCAATGCACAGTTTTCTATTCGCCGAAAATTCGTCCTCTAATCTCAAAAACTCCCGTCATTCCGTTTATGTCGTTCGTGTCATCGTCCGCTTCCGTACGCACTCACGCACGCACTGAAAAAACCTTTTTTGAATCGCAGCCGCGTACACACTCTAGTCCACGACGCACACTCTCCGACACTCGGTGAATATATTCATCGACACTAGTAGTCTTTGGGCCAAAAACGCATTGAGATTGAGACCGGCGCTGTGGCTGGTTTGATGCTGGGCTGCAATGCTTGCATCGGATGCATCCGACCGGCAACTGCACGATGTATACTCAACGCAAATGCCCTCTTTTTCCGCGGAAAAATCGCCAAGATCGCGACAATCTTTCGAAGGGAAAATCAGTCTCGGAAAAGTCGCATGACGACAAGAGACAGACGCCCGCATCCCTGCTTTGAATCTAGCATAGCAAGTGGTGGTGTGCAATCAGCGACAATCACATCATGGTCTTCCGCGCATCACGGATTTCAGAATTCAGATACTTACATTCGCTTCTTTTCATGAAAAGTATCCTCGAATTGTGCCGGTTGCAAATTGGATTAGAAAGAGAACAGCAAAGGAGACAAGTGTGCACCTTGCGGAACGCCACTTGAAATGTTTCCAATTGTAGCCGAATGTGGCCCGTATGGGAATTGTATCCAATTGTAGAAATTTTTGAGAATGCAAAATCAGGACAAGGATTTGTATAAGGTTAAGACAACCGTATCTTGCTTTCACACAAAAAGGATAAGTAAAAAAAAATCTTTAAAAGTATACGAAAATTCAATTCAATTTTATGGAGTGTAGGGTTGAGGAAGGTGGATTTTGGCAGCGCACTAGTTGTTGAGATAAATTGACACTTATAATGAACCACCTGTAATGAGCCATATCCTGCCAGTGGTGCTTCCACTGGCAGATCAAATGCAGCACCTGATAAATAGTGATCCGTCTGTCGTACGAAACCAGAGGCCGCGGGTCCCATTACACCCAGTGCGAGCGCGAGGACATTTTATTCCTAGTTTTGCCTCCCCTGTTTTGTGTTGTCTTCCCCAGGCCTATGAATTGTTATTAATACGCAAAGGACAGGGACAATAAGCGGCGAAAACCCGGCCCACGTCTCCCAAAATGAGATACAGCAAGCATAGGCCGCTGCTTAGCTCGTTGAGGGGCGTTTTTCAACGCCAGATGGCACGGCTAGACCTTCACGGTCATTATGCTACCTTAGGCTCCGTTCCCACGGGCATCTTCGGATGCCCACCAAACGATCCGTTATACACTTTAACGTGTGACACGCAAATTTTCAGAATAACCCCCAGCGATAAGACATATCCATGCTAAAAAATCCTCGAGAGAATTTGAAAGTATGCACAGTTGAATAGAAACGTTCTGCATCCTAAGCGTTGCATAAACGTTGCAAGTATTCAGCAAGATGCACGTAAAGCCCGGGCCACACCTATCCGATCATACTCCGATCATGCAGTCGAACTAGTGTATGAGAAGGAAATGGTATTGGGTTTCGAACGGAGTATAATTGGACGCGTATCAGAAAAGTGTGAACTAAAGCCCGGGCCACAACGCGTCCGAAATCCCATATAATTTCCCACTCATATACTCGTCCGACTGTATGATCGGAGTATGATCGGATAGGTGTGTCCCCGGCATAAATCGGAACGAGAAGAAATAAATCCGAGAACTCTTCTGATTTGTTTCCCCTGTTCATGTTTTACATGCAATCTATACCTGAAATTGAATTCAGCTGAAAGCAACATGTAACGGTTAAGGTTTTTCCAGAACGCACCCATTGTCGATTGCTACGCTGCGCCGGCGTTGTCATCCGAGCGGAACTCGGCGGCTGCTGAATAGTTGATAATTGCTGCAATCGATGTGGTGGTTCCCGCAACTACACACCGCAAAACAATTAAAGGACCACTTTAAAAAAAACTCCGAAGTCTTCTGATTAATACGAAAAAGAAGGTCAAAACTTTAAATGTTGGTATTATTATAGAGATAGCGAAACGTAATAGCCGCCATACATTATCCAATCCGTCGCCCGATCGATCGGCCGATGGATCGCCACAAAATGTCAGCTGATCAAAAATTATACGGAACTGTCAAAAAAATCGTCAACGATAAGCTCATACACAGGCCGATCCATCGTCCGATATCGATACCGGGCGACGAATCGGCCGATCGATCGGTGTGTGTATGGCACGTTTAACACACATTCTGAAACGTTAGTTTCCAACATAACGGTAAATTTGACTACAAAGAACTAAACACTTATTTTTATGTCATTGTTTTTTATACTACCGTCAGTGTTTACCGGCCCGTTGTGGTTTTCAATTAAATTTGGTATTCTGAATCAAGTGAAGGATTCAACAAGGTGGCAGAAGACATCTCAACGAATTTGAAAAGTTGTGCGCTTGTGCCGTTAATAGAGGAAGGCCATGGATTCCGGGAAGTGAGCAGTCGGCTCGGAATGAGTCATTCTGCCACCAAAAGAGTCTGGGAAGAGTTCCAGGAGACAGGGCAACTCAGAAGAAGACGAGGACAGGGCCGACCAAGAGCAACATGTTACAGCGAGGAGAGATTTATACGTTTAAGAGCACTCAGAAATCGTCAAAACACGGCACCTTCCATGTAAAATGACTTCAAACACGTTGCAGGAACCGCCATTTCAACACAGAGCGTGCGTAATCATTTGAGGGAATGTGGCCTGCTTTCCCGATATCTAGAAAGCATGAAATCGCTCGACATCGGTTTGCCCGGAACCACCGCAATGGGAGTATGCGGCATTGGGGGAGAGTTTTCTTCTCAGATGAATCAAAATTTTGTTTGTGCGGAAATGATGGTCGAACCAGAGTTTGGAGAAGAGGAAACGAACATTTCCTACCCCACCTTTTGGCGGCGGATCAATTATGGTGCGGGGCGTTAAAAGCTATTTCATTGTCAGCGCAGCGATACATCGACGAAGTGCTAAAACTTCACGTTACTGGTAGAGCACGTGCTGGTGAACAGATGATTTCATTTTTATGCAAGACGGAGCCCGCTTCCATGTTGCAAATTTAGTGCGTGGGCTTATCACGGCCAAAAATGTCGAACTTCTTGACTGGCCAGCGTTCAGCCCAGACTTAAATCCCATTGAATATTTATGCGACCATCTGGGGCAACGCGTCAGGACCCGTACAACCCTTATTCAAACCTTAGGAGAGCCGGAACAAGCCCTAAAGGACGAATGAACGAAAGTTTCCCAGGAAGACATCAGGCGTCTCATAATAAGCATGCCTATAGGCAAACTGAAGCTGCTATTCGAGCTCTGGCAAGGCGCTCTACTAAGCAGCCGATGAAGCGGGATTTCTCAATTGCCCTAACCCCCTGCGGGCATGCGCGTCAACTGTTCCATATGGCTCAGTTGACGTTTCGACGGCATAAACTGGTTTCGGAGAATGCAGTTGCCAGCATGCATCTCCTGCACATCCATAGCCACGTTGGCCGTCGGGGACGGGATTCGAACCCGAAAGGTCGGCAGTCAAACAGTCAACAGACTGCGCTACCGGTCGCCCCAAAAATGATAAAACATTATAAAAAATAGAAATAAGAAATCATAAAATATTGCAGGATGTCGGTTTTTTTTTTTGAAGAGTTTGTAAAGTTTATATGAAATATACCGTTATTTTAGAAATTAACTTTCAAAAATGTTTTATACTGTTTCCCCTCCCTACACTTATGTCAAAAATAGTCGCCTTGGCTTGCTTATTCTATTCAGCAGGAAGAATTTTGGACTTTTGGAAGTGGTCCTTTAATTGTTTTGCAGGGTGTATATTGCGTCTACCTTCACCTAGCGGTTTGTAACTAACACACCAAAGCACAAATGCCAAATGGGTTGCCACCGTTGCAGAAACTATTCTGCACTATAATTATTCATAGTAAAACGTACAGACATGTATGAGAGAAAATTGTATTTTGTGTGGACTCCGCACTTAAACATTTGCTACCCTCAGAATACAGCCGTAAGACGCTCGATCCGCTGGCTAAGGGTGAAAAGGCGGCATTCGTGCTGGGATTTTGGATACAGCTTGGTTGGAATATGCAATCAATGATAATGGATCTCACAGAGGTGCAGCGATTTCCAAACGGATTTTATAGCATTTCAGCTTCCGTCCGTGAAATGCATATGCTAGTAACTGCACCATCCGAAATTTATCTGCTATTGACACTCCAACAAGGCATAGTAATCCAAGAAATGTTGAGGCGCCCATGCCCCTGGAGGAGTCAACACAATTAACAACTTCCGTCCCACATTTTTCCGACATTGTCACATTTAAAACTTATTTTCTGCACAAATGCATCAGTCCCTAATAAAATTGTCCTCCGAATGTAGTTTTCAACTTTAGTGAGTGCCGAGCCGAGTCTTCGACTTTGTGTGGATTCATTTTAACAAATTTTGGAAAAAAAGGACAAGTTTAGGGCCGTGACCTATTTGGAAATGTTCATCCTCCCAAAATTCATCAAAAATTTCCATTTTAATCACTTTGCTGTATTTATTAATTTTTAGATCTGATTCTCTTAGCGCTGATGACTTAAACGACTCAAAGGTGCCAACAAACCCCCCAAGTGCACGCACTTATTATATTTTTTTTGTACAAAATGAACCAGATTTACAAATGCCATTATCAGTATCTTCGTATCTTTTTTTCCTTTTATTCATTATCATGTCGACGAAACGAATCGAAATGTACTTGGAAAAGTTGAACAACCGATATTTGCGGTGAGAAACGCACCACCGGCGGCTTCCACATGCTCCAATTACGCAATTGAAGTTTTTCAGTAGAAATTTGCGACTAGTCACGTAAGCATAGGAATTTCAACACCTGAGAGCTTTTTGCATAATACTCAATAATCTCAACCCCTGTCAACGCTTGGGGGATGGTCCGAAATTTATAAATTTTGATCCTCTGCTTTCCCTGAATAAATGAACTTGAACTACTTTTCCTTTTCGTCTTAACAATCGCCAATAGAGTTGTCCCCTGCTCTGCCGGAGGAGAGGGTTAGTTCAGCAGTGTGCCAACCGGATCCACCACCATTCACCCCGTGATAAAATTTTCTAAAAATATCCGTAAAAAAAGCAGAAAAAAAAATCAGCAGAACGTTCTCGGAATTTTGCAATTGTGTATTTCGAAAAAAAAAAAAATTATAATCCGCCAATTTTTTCCCGCAATTTCAAGGACAATTCCGGATTTCCGGCACACGATTTCAACGTCCGTTTGACTATCTGCCGCGGTCGGTTTGAGTCTCAGATCCGTCGAACGACTACTGGCCGCGTTTTCGCGACAGACGGAATTTCGCACTAGTCCGTCGCGTCCCCCACTACCAGAGTGCAACCCCTATCGCAAAACCCGCACCACCCCCGCCAAAAAAGCAATCGTTTCAACGGAAAATTTCGCTATCGCTTCTTCGTCAACGTCCAATCTCCGAATCTCACGCAATGTGTGAGAAATCCCGCAAAAAAAAAAACAACAATATCATCTGCTCGTAGAATTACCGAAGAAATTCGTACGTACGTCGCGTGTACGTATGTACAATACGTAAATTCGTGAAGAAAAAAACGTAAGCGCGATAAAAACTCTCCGCAACACAATCAGAAAAATTCACAGACAAACATTGCGTGCGTGTGCGACCTCAACGCCCGTCGAGAACAAACTGAGCATTCGTCGGCAACATTCTTATCGCAAGGGCCCCCGGACTCCGACTAACCCGTCCGGCACGTGCATTCGGTGCGCCACTGTGTGTCATCGCTTTGATAAGAACCCCTGCGAGATCCGTGGCGACTCTGTCTCGTTACGTAACATGTGGCGGGGAATTCGATGTAATGACGTACGGGTATATATGCAGTTTGAGAATCGCCGGGGCCTTGCGGGTTGATGACCCTGATATGCAACAAGTTGCATTTGATTGGAAGGCATGGTTTGTGTCATGACTGCAGTGCAGCATGTTGCATGTGTGTGTGTTGTAGAGTGTGAGTGTCACCATATTATGTTGCTGGTGGATGAGTCGCGAATGCATGCGGGACAATGCGCCAGAGCCAGATACAGTGTCACGAGCACGAGTCACATGCACATGTGGAAGTCGGAGTCGGACTGGTGTCGAGTTATGGCGGGCGTATTTTCGCGAATGGGGCAAAATGGGGTTCGTGGTGCTACTGATAAGATAATCATAGCCATCGGTTGGTGCTCTCGCGGCTCTCACCACTAGACGAAAATAAATAACGCGGGCGCTAATGGAGACGATGAAATTTTTGCGAATTACTCGTTGCGTTTCGTGGAAGTGGACTACGTGACCTTTTGCTTGCCAGTCGAGGTTGAGTTGTTGTCGGTGGTCGGGTGTTGCGGTTGTGGAGTTTTACGATGGCGGTGGGTTTTTTTTGTCACTATGTATAGGTAAGTACATTCTAGGAATTTTTTGTTTTGACTTTAGGAATGATCGGACCTACCACACTAAGCGGTGAATGTGTAGCTTTTCTTAAATAAGATTCTAGGAAATTACGAAATTGACATCCGGATTATTATTAGCCGTGTATCTTCGCACACGTTTCGGGTTCGAATCCCGTCCACGACGACGTTCCTGGCCATGGCCATGGATGTGCAGGAGGTGCATGCTGGCAACAACATTCTCCGAAACCAATTTATGCCGTCGAAACGTCAACTGGGCCACATGGAACAGTTGACGGGCTATGTCCCACAGGGGGTTAGGGTAATTGAGAAAGATCTTTGCACACGAATAGAACAAATTAGTCCACGTTACCCCAAAAACAATGGGTGCGTTTTTAACATGAAAATGTTTATTGGGTTGCAAATTCATGTATGTAAAAAGCGACCAGAAATCCGACCAAAAAAGCGATCAGGAAAGTGACATGGTTAAAGCCGCATTTACGAGAATGGGCGCGGTCCTGGAAGCCTTCTGATATGGATCTGACTTTTCTGTTTTCTCCTCTATGTGCTTCCCCCTCCAGTAAATTTAGTGCAGACAACTGTCAATTTTTGGATCTGAGAAATATTCCCACCTAAGATTAAGAAAATATAACAGGATGGAGTCATAGCCAGTATTCGGGTAACCATTTGGTCGTGTGTGGGTATCTCACCAATACTATCGCAATTGTGGCAGTGCCGTGGTAGATTTGTGATATGGGGTCAGCGTAAGTTGGCGGGAAATTTAAAAATATAATTTTTTTTGAGTGGAATGTTAAGTATTCAGCTGAAGAACCATCGACTAATGCAGTCGACTTTTCCACATAATTAATAAGACAATACGAAAAGCGTACATATGCAACAATGGAATATAAGCAAAATAGAAGTGTAAATGAATATTTTATATTGATGGATAAGATTAGCCAATATATACATAATTAGTCGAATTTTGTATCTGGGAAGGAAGTCAGACGAGGGCCACGACGCGGTTGTAATCGTTATGAAGTTATAATTTTTGGTGACCATGTTCGGAAGGATAATTTAAACTGACCTTAGGTAAATTTAGCGAATAATCGCAATAGACGCGATAATTTCGAGAGTAATAATGTAGGTCAGGCTTTCAAACAATCGATGAACTTCAAAAGGCATAGAAATGATGTTTATAATCTCTTTCTGTCCATAATGTGAGTACAGGTTGAAGAAAATTGCATGAACAAAAGCAACGTCGACACCCCCCTCTTCCTTTTACGGGCTTGGGGCCGTCTTTGGCGGAATTAGGGCAGATGCTGCCTGTTCTTATTATAGCTGGGTTGCTGTATGGTAATGTAATATGTAGCCAGATTATTGCAAAATGTCGTAGAGTGTGTAATAAATAAATAGCTTGTGTACTTACATGCCACGGAAGTGAATGTATTTTGTCAAATGCTGCCGTACAGATATTTTCAAGCATTTCGTCTTGGCTATAAAATAATACCTCGTATGTAAGTATTTGTGCAGTATTAATTTTATGAGTTGGCTGTAATGGCAAGTGGCAGTCATATGGTCTTCATGGTCTTCAAAAAGGTTTTTTCCTACACAGAATCTTTGTACTGAGTTGCATATCCTGTCGAACGTTTTGTTATTTAATACATTCTCATTTTGCAAATGCTGGGTTGCCCTTAGCTGTTTTTCGACCTCAGTACATAGTAAAACAACAGTTTTAGATGGCGACTTTAGGCGACCTCGGCTTTTGTAGTTTATTAAAGAACATGTCGACATCGGGCCTTGTAGTGCTGCTATACATTCGTCGCACTCTATAGATTCGCATATTTTGAAAACCACAAAGCCTGATATGTATTCTATGACGTGCTTTGCATACTCACTCAATCGAGCAGGGTTCACTGCGTAGTTGTGCTCTAAGAAAAAACCTTCATCGTACACTGACAAATCTACCAGCTCGTCTTCTTCGCGCAATGTTCGTCTGCTAGTGGTGTTGTTGATTTCCCTCGCAGGTGACGTCGCATTCAAAATAGAGATATGCGATAAGGGAAGGCAATTTCCCATACCACCGTCTCGCAGTTCACACCGAAATATAAGTTTTTTGTAGCGCGACATAAACTGTCTGACTGTCGGGTTATTGTTATGTCCGAGTCCAGACCGAATAGAACTAAAAAAGAGTTCAAGATGGTCTTGACTCAACTTGTACATCGGTACGTATTTCAATACGCCAGGTTCAATGTATGTTTCGTGAATAAACTGCAAATTTCTCAGCGATGCAATTATGCCCAAGAAAGGAATTTTTTTCGGTGAATCAACGACTTTCGAGCCGGACTTCAACTTAAGTTCCATTATATACGCAATGGCATTTGAGGAGAATTCTATTAGGATTCGTATATTGCTGCTACTTAGGGCTCGTTTCTTCAGCTCAAACTCCGATATGTTGCGACTATTTAGAACATCGAAGATGTCGTTAAAAATTCGGATAAAATTTGGGGTTGGATAAATGGGTCCTGGGGGAACCTGAAAAATAAATAAATCCAATTAATCCACTATACACAAAGTCAAAATATTTATTATTTAATTCAATTTCAATTCTATTAGTATGAAATAAGACGTTCCCAATACTACTCAAATCAATTAATACGGATCGTCAGGTAGTCATTTCAGAACCCCTTCAAAACACCCTATTTACCCTACGCCACTGACTTGAGCTAAACAGATGATTGGCGTCGTGGTCGGGTTTTGTTTACATTTGAACGTTCATGTCTCGATAGTGGAAATATCTGTTTCGCGAGGCAATGCAATGGTTAATGCATATTTCATCAATTGGCAGTGAAAACGTTCTTATTAGCACAGATAATGTGGGCATTTACCGATGAAATGAGATTCCGGTTCGTCGAGCATCCCACTTTTTACGGCAACCTTGCATGGCGCAGCTCATCTTGGCAAATTATCACAAAATATGCTTTCACTTAAAACTGAATCGAACGCGAAATAAGGGGCACTGAATTGTTTCACAGTTTTTATTAGTCACTATCGCTTTTTGCAAAAAAATATGGATTTTTCACCACTATCCTTGGATTGAAACACACTGAAAACACACGGATAATCCGAAATGACATCCAGACTAGATAAACAGCTGATCGCATTTAAAAAACGAAAACAACATTTTGGTTACCCTCACACACAGTCAGGTATAGGGTTATGCTATATCCTGGTCTTTTTCTTTATCATTGATTCCCACAGACGGCATACACGGCCGTCTTGTCAAAAAAGATCTGTCAAGTTTTTAATTTCAAAATGGAAAATTTAGTTATTGCGGAATTATTGGATGATTTCGGTGATATCCAAATTGTAAATAGTGTGCAAAGCATACTAAATATAGTGCGCGTTGTCATGGATAACAACATGACAAACGATTGGAGTTTGTTGGACGGGATTGAGCGCGAAAACCGACCCAGAAATGTAAATTATTTCGAACAAACAGTTTACCGATAGGACGACTTCCTATTCAAGGAGCAGGTTTGTAGGCTAAAGGCGCAACAAACTACCACTAAACACTTCGCAATACGTCCTGCACGCTGGCTAACGGATGACTGGCTATGTTGCTTTGGTGACAGAGGCGCCGGTGACATCTGAGAACTGTCAAAATTGCTGATTTTAGAAATTGACCGGAAAAATATTCAGATCCAGAGGGGAAATTGTCAGATTCAAAAGTGTCAGTTGTCTGTACTAAATTTACCGGAGGGGAAAGCAAATGGAGGAGAATTTGAGAATTGTCAAACCCTGATCCGCTCGCAGGAACGCAGCCAATGAGACATTGGGCTCATTCAGAACAGAACATTGAGCAGCTAAAATTCGTAGCGACATCTCCCCTCCATGTCACACGGTGCGACAGCTACCTGTCACAAACTTGTTTTGTGAATACACCGCCTACATAACGAATTTGTGACATCAGTTGACACGCCAAATGTCTGACAAACGGCTGTCTGTTTAAATTGTTTGGTTTGGCCGGGTTTCAAATCACTCGCAATAAGGACGTGGTAATAAACGCTACTGGTCATATAGTACAAAGCAGTCGGAAGACCTGTGGTCAACTATGCTGCTTCTGTGTGTTCTCAGAACCTATTTGACACTGTGGAGCTTCAAACGGAGTCAACATGTAACACACACACTGCAACTCTGACCATTCGCTACAACAGCAATACACGGTTCCTGCGGCAGCCGGTTAAATGTCCAATTAGCCAATACAGCAACGCGAACTCATAATAGAAGTCGTGGTGGTCCCATTGCTAATAACTGAATACGATGACACGCATCATTAGCTGTCGCGCTATGCTCCAGGCCCTACTAGGAGCATAACCGCGAACACACAACGAAAATACAATTAACGAAAATCACACACACTATTAAACTGTAATTTTCCCGTAAAATTGTAATTCAACCAACGCTCATATGAAGCACGCGCCACCTGTTATGCAAATTGTGAAAACAAAAATGTATCACGCTCCAAGCCAAGGGAGCGTGGAAAATTTTCGCTCAGAAGGGGAAGTAGCCGCTCAGCAGCGGATCCATGGAGCGATTCACCAGACATTGGGACAGTAGCGCTACCATAGCGCTCAAGAGGGGAAGGAGCGCTCAGGGAGCGATGATGATTCCTGAATGCGGGCATTGGATTTATATGTCGAGAGAAATAGTGGGTGTACATTTGGAGTATGTAATTGGCTGCGTTCACGATCCGCAACGTAATTGCGGTAAGGATTTCCCCTCCACCTAATCGTCATTTCTTCACCCGAACGACTTGTTTTACAGTTGTCATGTTTGAGCAATCTTGTGTTAATGATGGGCAAACGAAATAGCGTCAAATGGCGCATAAATATGGAAAATTTGAAAATTTGTTAGCGACTCGCCCCAGAAAAATTGTTTTGTTAATAACTTTTTTCTAGGGGTGGGCAAACGAAACTTTTACTTGGGCAAAGTTGGGCCTACGATGGGCAAACGAATTGGACACATTCCGCGATTAAATTTCAAATTTGGCGTTTTTAATTTTTTACAAGCATTTTGATGTGCGAATAAAAGAAATTCGAAAGATGGGCAAACGAAAGTAAAGGTTGGGCAAACCTGGGCTAATGAAATAGCGTATAAAATCGCAAGAAATCGAAATTTTGATTTTCGCTGGCTCCCAACCTTTGAAAAAATGTCACGTTCTGCATAAAGGTAAGGTGTCGGAGGACTTTAAGATTTGCAGTAGAGCTCGGCAAGGGTGCATCCTCTCACCGATCCTATTTCTCATAGAGATCGGCGATGTGTTGTATGCAGCCCCATCCGGACTAGACAGAGAAATTCAATATCCATATTGACTACGCTGACGACATATGCCTACTCTCCCACAAGATCATGGATCTGTCCGCAATTGCGTTAAATCTTGAGACGGAGGCAAGCAAGGTTGTGCTAAAGGTTAATACCAACAAGACCAACGCTCTTAGCTCGCTGTTGCGAAAAAGAAATCCGACACCTATTGCAATCAATATTAATGGGTAGCCTGTGGAGAAGGTTGCCGACTTCGTCTACCTGTGTAGCATTGCTACCGAAAATGGTGGTACGGAGCAGGACATCGCTCGTCATATGAATCAGACTAAATGCGAATACGACATGCTATTCAAAATCTGGCAGAGCAATTATCTCAGCATCAATACCAAGCTGGGCCGGTTTCGCCCCCTGGTACTATCTGTGCAGTACAGGAAAAGTTTCCGTAAGAGTTACCAGGAAGCTGCGAGTTTTCGTCAACTCATGTCTTCGTCGAATTCTAAGAATTTTCCGGCCCGAAACAATATCAAATGAAGAGCTAAGTGAGCGTATGAGTCAGATGCCAATCGACGAATTGATACGCAGGCGAATGTGGTAGTGGATGGGTAACACATTTTGGAAGGATGATAACTGCATTGCCCACCATGAAATGGAACCCCATTTCCAACCAAAGCCGACCAAGATGGGGTCCTAAAATCATATGGCGTCGATCTGTGACAAAAGAGTGTAGGGCTCTGGGTAAGTTGTTTGGAGAGTTGCCCCCATTGCCCATAACAGAACGGGATGGCGCGCAGAAGTAGTTAAGGCAATATAGTAGTAGTAGTAGGCTGCAATTCAATCTCTCTAATAATCTTCATCGACATCGCGAACGGTTCGGTTCGATCACTTCTTGATGAGATGTGGCGTCGATGCAACATCGGAGTGCCTTTTGCAACTGCAAGCTAATCATTGTCTAATGCGGCAATATAGCTAGCGCTAGATGGACTGAGGACGGTACGTGTAAGACTTTGAAGATGGTATGACCCATAGTGTACCCTTTTTACGGCGACCGATAGCTCAATGTGTACTGGCATCAGTCTCATATCTGACTTCCGGCCTTTCCGGTTCAAGTCCCATCCACGACGACGTTCGTGGCCATGGATGTTTGCGAAGTCTTTCCCCTGTAATGCGGGGCGTAATAATAAACCACAGCATCTCCCGACTTGACGTCGAACAGGAAGCGCATTCGTGTGGTTGTTATCGTTATCACTGGGCACTGTCCAATTGAAGAGCATGCTCGAAGACTTCGCCAACTCCACAGCGATTTTGGTAGAAGCTGCGGACATGCTGCCGAGGAGGAGAATACTTTTAATTTTGTATGCATCTATCATGCGTTGGCCGCGAGGAGAAGGCTCTTTTTGGGGGACTCTTTGTAATTTCAGTTGGAAGACGGCATGAGCCCGTATAGTTGGGACGCTAAGCGACATAAATGGACGCCACCTTGCAAAACATGATAGAGAAATGCCGTTTGCTATTATTGTTGGTGGTCCCCATTCATTCATTTTAAGAGATGGAGCCATCTTGGACCCCGTGGCAGAGCGGCTGTGCGGGCGAAAAACCGAAAAATTTGTGCCCTTTTTTTAAATATTCTACTCATAATTTGTAAACGGTGCCTCGGATCGGAAAACTTGATAGGATTTAAATTAAAGACCGTCAAATTCTACATCCAATGCATTGCTCAAAGTTGCAATTCGGCTTAGTATTATAATCAAAACCGATAGTCGAAAAACGTGACATTTGAGGCTTTGGAGGAAAATCACACTATTTTGCTTTTGAAGCTCACGTATCTCTGAAACCGATGCTACAAATGGGAAAACTTGTTAGACAAAAATTGAAGGCATTTCTATTTCAAGTTTAACTATCCCAATACATTTCAAATCGGCTCGATTTTAATGCATTGGATGTAGAATTTGACGTTCTTTAATTTAAATCTTATTAAGTTTTCCGATCCGAGGCACTGTTTACAAATTATGAGGAGAATATTAAAAAAAGGCCCAAGTCTTTCGGGTGCAAGATGGCTCCATCTCTTAAAATGAATGTATGGGAACCACCAACAATAATACCAAACGGCATTTCTCTATCATATTTTGCAAGGTCAAATCGCTTAGCGTCCCAACTAGTACAGGCTCTATCGGCTTATTACGAGCTCTGGCTGGTTCAATAAATGATAATTTCAATCGGATAGGCATATACTGGTGGGTATTACGATGGGCTCTTTGGTGGCCTGCGTGTGGTACACGGCAGCCTCTTTATCCTAACCCTTAGTAGAACAACTTCAACTGCTGTCAACCTAGTTAGCAGATATAGCTGTTATCTTTAGCTGTCAATCGAAATTAGAATCAACAACTTTAACAGACAACTGGATCATCACTAGATCGTATTAAGTCAGCAGCCGGAGAATATCCTTTCCTAAAGGATCTCGACTGAGCTCGAGACAAACTCCGAAGTTCCTTTTTCATTAAGGTACCTCAAAACAAGAACTCAACAATTTTTTGGTTGTCTTCCGACTAATTATATTTACATACAAATGCAAAAAGACTTATTTTTGCATTCGTATTCATGAAATATTAAAAGAAGAAGAACATACATGTACGCAAGTCTGCAAGTCAATACCCTGTCAAAGATACCAGATAATTTCCCTAACCAAATAAAATTCAAGAAAATTTTCTTTTTTAAAAACACTTGTATAAATAATATTCTATTTGAAAATAAGTATTCTATTTTAGAATATTGTTTTACTTTCCACAATACGCATTGTGTCTTAAAGTTTTAAAATTCAGTTTAAGTTGCCATTGAGTTTCCCCCATCTGATCATCCTACAGCCTGAAGGTCATTGTATTGTATATACATATCTAATACGAATACGTTACATATAACTAAGCAAACCACAAGCTCATTAGGCCAATTACGTTTTGCGATAAGTGAAGTATCCGAAACAGCTAAATTGCTACTATAAACTTCTAAGTTTATATTAGGCTTTTTGAATTGTTTGGAGATTTCTTTGCTAAATATAAAACATATGCGAGATGAGAGGAACAAAGTAACAACCAAAAAATATGCTAAAACTAAATACATATACTCGTACGTTTATTTTTTCAATGTTAAAAGTACCGAAATTTGTTAAAGAGTTCACGGGAATTGTGTGCAAGAAGACTGAAGAGCTTCAGCTTTTTTTAATTAGCTGAATTCGATAATATGTACTGTATGTATGTATGGAAAAAAATTAGAAATTAATTGTCCGCATTTTTAAAAGCTCATAAATTTATTTTAATGAAAAAAACGCAAGTATCTCCTAAACTACTATAGAGCAGCAAGAGGGTTCACACTTGCACTGTTTCAAATGGCTCTAACTCGAAAACTACGGCAACTAGAGAGTTGAATTTTGCCTTAAAATGGAGCTCGAACCTTCCCCGAAAAATAAAAAAATACCATTTCGGAAAAAAATTGCGAAAAAACCTGCGTTTATCTCCTAAACTAGAGCAGCTAGAGGGTCCAAACTTGCACTTTTTCAAATGTGTTTAACTCTAAAACTATGGCAGCTAGAGAGTTGAATTTTTCCTTAAGATGCAGGTTGAACCTTTTCCCGAAAGTAAAAAATACCTTTCTAGACGAAAAACTGCGAAGAAACCTGAAATTTTCAAGGCAAAGTGACCCCTCGACTGCCAAATATAAAAGTGCGTTTTTCTCCTAAACTAGAGCAGCTAGGGGTCCAAACTTGCACTTTTTCAAATGGCTCTAACTCGAAAACTTCGGCAGCTGGAGAGTTGAATTTTGCCTTAAGATGCTGCTTGAACCTTCCCTCGAAAATACAAAATACCATTCCGGACGAAAAACCGCAAAAAAACCCGATAAAGTGAGTGTAAAATGACCCTCAACTAGAGCAGCTAAAGGGTCCAAACTTGCACTTTTTCAAATGGCTCTAACTCGAAAACTACGGCAGATAGAGAGTTGAATTTTACCTTAAAATGCAGCCTGACACTTCCCGCAAAAAGTAGAAGATACCATTTCGGATGAAAAAAATGTATAAAGCCCCGAAAATTTCAAAGCAAATTGACCCCTCGACTCTGAAATATAAAAGTGCGTTTTTCTCCTAAACTAGAGCAGCCAAAGGGTCCAAACCTGCACTTTTTCAAATGTGTCTAACTCGAAAACTACGGCAGATAGAGAGTTGAATTTTACCTTAAGTTGCAGCTTGAACCTTCCCCCAAAAATAAAAAATACCATTCCGGAAGAAAAACTGTGAAAAAAACCCGAAATTTTCAAGGCAAAGTGACCCCTCGCCTGCCAAATATAAAAGTGCGTTTTCTCCTAAACTAGTGCAGCTGGAGGGCTGAAACTTGCACTTTTTCGAATGTCTCTTACTCGAAAAATACGGCAGCCAGAGAGTTCATTTTGTCTTAAAATGCAGCCTGAACCCTGCCCCAAAAATAGGAAATGCCATTCCACCTTAAGAAGCTGCAAAAAACCCTGAAAATTTCAAGGCAAATTGACTCCTCGACTGCCAAATATAGGAACGTGAATATCTCCGTATCCGTGATCCACGTCCAAAACGACGCAAATATGTACTCTCTTCCCATCTCTTGTGGGAACGAGTCAAATGCTCACGAATGCTCATGAATTCATATTGGTCATGTAAGAGCAGAAAAGTTATCTTCTTGTTGTGTTGGACAAAGGCTACACGAGTCTAATACCTTCGCGGCAGGAGTGGGATACAGATAGTACCCCTGAGTTGGAAGCCATCAGCTTTTTTACTGACGGCTCGAAAACGGAAGCGGGTGTGGGGGTAGGCGTTTTCTCAGAGAAACTGGACATTCGCTTGTCACTTCTATAGCGTTGTGCAGGCGGAGATCACTGCGATTGCCGAAGTTCTGACTTGGCTGGGTCGTAATATCATATCTGCAAGGAATATTACTATCTACACAGATAGTCAGGTGGCGATTAAGTCCTTGGACGCAAACGTTACTACTTCGGAAACCGTGGTGGTATGTCGCATCGCTCCTAAGGAGCTCGGCAACTTTTTCAACATCACTTTGTGCTGGATTCCGGCTCACAGTGGTTTCAGCGGAAACTGCGAGGCAGACGAGCTGGCTCGGGCAGGTACGACCATTATGGACATGGGACGTTTTCGCAATGGCTAAATGCCTATAACAGCATGCAAGAAGCTAATTAAGGCAAACGCAATAAGCCGTGCTAATATCGGATGGCTAAATGGTAATACCTGCAACGTTACGAGGCAGATTTGGCCGCACTTCAATCCTCACCGCTCATCAGGGCTGATGATGCTGGAGAGAAGGCATCTCAGAAAGGTTGTGGGGAGCATCACGGGGCATTGCCTGATAGGTGAGCATGCTAGGCGTCTCCGGCTTCCATACAATGATTTTTGCAGAAGATGTGGGGACGAAGAAGAGGAGGAGACAGTACATCACTTCCTGCGCACCTGCCCTGCTCTGGCCGATAGAAGAGAGGATATTTTAGGATCCCTCTACTTTATTGACCTCGATGACCTGAAGGGCGTAGATGCTGGTCATCTGCATCGTTTCATTGATAGATCTGGGTGGTTTGACGACTAAGCTCACATGGCGTCTTTGCGCCTATGAGGTATCACAACGGACCCAGTGGTGGTCTATGTGTGCTGTGTTTGTGCGCAGCTGCCTCTTTAACCTAACCCTAACCTATCTTCTTGTTATTGGTGCTTTTGAATGCATATTTTCAATGTTCGGTGCTTGGCTCAGCACTAATACGGGCTGAAATGGTCATGCGATTAAAATTTTATTTGGATATTCTATGGAACTAATCGCTCATTAATAATAATAACAAGGACAGGGTAAGATACCCAAGGGTGGGCACTGCGACCATGAGATCTATTGTGCCATAGCCTTAATTAATCCAAAAGACCTTCAACCAGCCTAATGAAGGCTAGTAGATCCTTTGTAGGGGTGCTCCTTACGACCGCTGAGCTCACGAAGGAGTCTCCAAGAAACAAGAACCTGGAACGGGCTACCGCCGGACATTCGCAGAGAAGATGTTTAGTGAACTCTGTGTCCTCCAGGCAAAGCCTGCACTCCGTATCAGTGGATAGACCCATTTTGTTGAGGTGATATCTCACCCAGTGGTGCCCCGTGAGGTAACCCACGATTAGTCTCAGGTCCGCTCTGCCCAGGCGGCTGGTTTATTTGAGACCGTAGGGTTTCATAAGATCTTTGGACTGCCGTAGTCCTGGAAAACAATCCCAGTGACGCAGTCTTTCATTGGCAGACCACTCCCTCACTAGTGATATTGTTTTAGCCCAACTCAGACCACAGTAAGGATTAGGCCCGAAAAATATATCCGAAGAGCCTTGTCTAGCAAGTTCATCGGCAGCTTCGTTACCAGGGATGCCCTGATGGCCAGGTACCCAACATAAAGTAACCCGATTGGTGTTTGTGAGACACTGAAGGGCATAAAAACACTCTTTCACTAATTTCGGTGAGAAACTATGTGAAGAAGAGCCTTAATGGCTGCCTGACTATCAGTGCAGATAGCGACGTTAGCGCCTTTGAGTTTCTTGTCCAGAATGTCTCTGGCGCAGGCCTCAATGGTATGGACTTCAGCACCAACACCCAGCTCCGTTTTAGCTCCGTCGGTAAACCACATGGTGTACCGGGAGACAGAGCCAAGAATGCCACTGTCCCATTCCCCGCGAGTGGGGATGGAGACCGAGAATTTCCTACCAAAACATATTTCCCGAGTCATATAATCGGATCTCGAGCAGATCTGCATGCCAGGGATCCGCTCTAGAATGCTCATATGTCCCTGATTGGACACATCGCCATCGTATGTTAGACGCATTCTAAGAGCGCTCAGAGCCGCAGACTCTTGTATGAAAATATGCAGCGGAGTAAGTCCAACAATCGCCTCAATAGCCGATGTCGGACAAGTACGGATGGATCCTGCCATATCAAGGCATGCAAGGCAAGGCAATCGCTCATTAACACAAATTTATATTTTCACTAAAAAAAGGAGCCATTGATTAAATTTTCCTACACAACTGAAACTCTCATTGTGAAAGGGTGACTCTTCTTATAGAACTAAAACTCTCCTTGTGAGTGGACGTTTCTATGAAACTAATAGTCTCACTATGAGAGTCAATAATTTGAGACGTTTGACTTGGCGTTGACCGATCATTGGCGGTTCATATATTATATTTAGCATCGTTAGAACCAACAACTACAACTATGTATATGGAGCAGAGAAGAATGGGAAATGAAGCACTCAACCCTTCCTTCCTGTACTGTTGAATGGTTTACGGATTGCTCCAAAACTGAAGAAGGCTCAGGGGCGAGTATCGCAGGCCCCTCAATTAGTGTGTCTATTCCTATGGGGAAGTACACCACGGTTTTCCAAGCTGAAGTTCACGCGATTGAGGTATGTGCGAACTTTTGTCTAGAAGCTGGCTACCGTGACAGTAGGATTGCAATCTTCACTGATAGTCAAGCTGCAGTCAAGGCGCGTAGCAGATTCTCCTTTTCATCGAAACTGGTTCTGAACTGCTTTGAAGCTCTACAAAGAATTGGCATTGCTAATATAGTTACCATCTATTGGGTCCCTGGGCATGTTGGTATTGCGGGTAACGAAACCGCTGATGAGCTAGCCAGGACGGCTTCTGCAAGTCCGTTTACAGGACCTGAGCCCTTCTGTGGTATCCCTCTATGTAGGGTAAAATTACACATAAGAGAGCAGGAACAGTTAGAAACCACTGCACATTGGGAAAACCTCCCTGGCCTGAGACAATCGAAATTGTTTATTTCAGCTCACTCGCCCAAGCGCTCCCTGGAATTGGTGTGCCTTGGCAGAAGCAGAGTGAGAATCACTTGCGGTCTCCTCTCAGGGCATTCCACCCTGAGGGGTCACTTATACAGAATGGGGATTGTCTCTAACCCCAACTGTCGTTTTTGCAAAAGCGATGATGAGACTTCTCAGCACATCCTCTGTGAGTGTCAGGCACTCGCCCGTCGCCGCTTAGAGAGTCTCGGTGAGGCATTCCCTGAAGCGGAAACGATCGCCTCTTTTAAACTTGGGCAGCTGAGCAGATTTGTGGGATCGATCAAACTCGATCGCCCACTCTAGATTTACAGGGCTATAGCACAATAGACCCTATGGTTGCATTAATCTTAATCTTAATCGTTAGAACCATGATTTAGTTTCACGTTATATTGCATTAAAAATGAATGTTCCTCGCACCTGTAGGATTAGGAGCTTTCTGTGTCATTGTTTTCCAATTAATAAAATTAAAACAATTTGTAGTAATACTGAAAACATTAGGAAGTGAGATTCTTACAATTTAGGGCAGCTTTGATCCATAACACAGCGATCATCTTTAAAAAAAATTATTTCAAGGTTACATTATATAAAAGCATGCCGAAACCTTTCCCGGACTTTTTTTCATTTTTAGAACTCGAATTTCATTGCCTTCTGCAACATGTTACCGGACACGCGTACTGATGTACATATATAAACACAAACAGTCGCTTATTATAAACAAGAAAAAATGCAGGAGCAAAGTGTATCTTTTTTTTTTCGAAATACTTTTTTCTATTGAATTTCATGTTTTGCAAACAAGTACAACGTAAACATTCGATTAAACTAAGGGCCAACTCGCTCGAAATGTGCACATGGCTTACGTATGTATACGATTACTTTTATTTTTTCTTATTTACTGAAAAATTTTCATTTGGGCCTTAGACAACATTCATGCGGAAAACTATGCCTTTCGAAATGTGTTGCTTTATCTCTTTGTCCGTAGATTGAAGATGATAATAAAGATAATGATTTAGGAAGAGCGTACTGAGTTTTAATTGAAATTCGCAGATCGTCGGGGTGTCTAAAATTCTGTTTCAACGGAGGCAGTCTTTCAACGAAATCTAATAAATAACGAGAGAAATTTCCTCGCCATTTTTCATCGGTTGTTACTATACGTAAGCAGCCTATTTTCAAATTCAATTCCCTATGGATTTTCGAGGTTATTAGGTTCCTAAAGATACTGCAAACGCTCTTCACTTTATCTATCCAACTTTTGTGGATTTACGCCTTGCGAAGCGAAGGCATTTTTCACTTTACAAAATAATGAGATGATTTTCATTTAATGCGAAAATAACCTGAAAGGGTTCACTTTCATGAGTTCAATCCGAAGATGGTAGCAACCTGGGCAAGAAAAATGAGGACTGAGAAATTGAAAAGATTGAGATGATATGCTTCCCAGGTGAATTCTTTCGAAAGTTGTTGAACTCATCAGGTTTGAAGTGAAACGCCTGCAAATAGGCATTGCGACTGAATGAAATTTATATGAAAGAAAGAAATGCAGTGGAGTAGGCAAAGTTTATGGCGGGTACTTAATTTCTCGGTTATATTTATCACACGGGGTTTGAATTTTATGGGTTCTATGATGAAATGAATTCTCGGCGTAATTTCGAAAGCATACCCGTGGAATAAATTTTATTTGAACTGTACGAGTATCAAATAAAGTCAGCTTGTGAATATTGAATGCATTCGACGGACAAAACATGTGGATATTTGCTCTTATGTTCTTTTTCCTTCATCAGGTATTTGAATATTAATATTGTTGCGTGTACGGGGTTGGTATCTTTTACGACCCACACTGTACTAATCTCGAATGATCGATGACCAGTACAAAATGAATGGACACTAGGCTATTCTCGAGCCATCTCGAGCTAGGAACGAAAAATAGGAAAACTACTTAAATCGTGTAGTTTTGACATTTTTTCACAATTGTTGGGGACAGTCCCCTAAATATGTGCTCAAAAGATTCCGATAATAAAGGGTCCGGAAGTGTAGGAGAGAAAGGGTCGAAAGTTTTTTTTTTCAGTTTTCCTTGACTATTTTGAAAACTAAGGATTCAACAAAAAAATGTTTGAAAGCCGAATCAAAGTACATAAAATTTCTTAGAAAGTGATATACTACACTCTCGAGTATTAAATCGTACAGGGTGGTACAGAGGAACCGGACGTTTTTCAGAAAATCATAAAAATTCGAAAATTCATGTTAAAAAAATATCATTGCCATAAAGACACTCGGTACAAGTAAGCATTTAAGAAGACTCATCTGTGAAAAATTACATCCGAGAGATGGTGTCCGTTTTCATCAATGCACTTGTAATAACTCGTGTCAGGTTGACATATTTCTTGGCAAATGATGATACGGCCTGTAGGTATCTTGTCTGTTTTCAAATTGAAGAACTGGATTCATTGGGTTGTGACAGTTCTCCAAATTTGAAAACGGATACACTCACAGACTTAAAAATTTACGAAAACGAAATACAAAATATTAACTGTCAAAACGTCGACAGCGGAAGAAAAGTAATATCCGCCAGGTGGCGGTGGCCAAGTTACAAGGGAAATTCCCAACAATTTCCCTCGCGACTGAGCTTTGGGATTTTCCCGGTAGAGGGTCTCAGAGGGAAATTCTTTCGTCCACATGGGCTCTTCTGCTGACAGATTTCTAACGAGACGGACGTCTCTATACTCTCTACTCGAGGACGAAATTAGAGCAACGCTTCTCGGAATCAGCAAGTAAGTTGCAAACAGTAAAAATAAGTAGATACGGGGTAGTTTCGGGATGATGCTGCTAATCCTTTACTGTTTTTAGGTTTTTCTGTTGTGCGCCGCCACAAGTGTCAGAGTGCGCATTTGACGAAAAGTCTGTGCGGGGGCTTCGCCACCAAACGTCAACACGAGTGTCAGAGTGCGTGCGGCAGGAAACCTCCCGTGCCGGGGCTTCGCCACCAAACGTCAACACGAGGTCTGCCGTCCGGATTGGACACCCGTCCAAAAGGAAAGAAAAGAAAAAAAAACAAAATAGACCGAGGTATTGTGTGAATGTCCGTAGAACGGTAGTAATTTGTGTATGTTTATTAGTGTAGAAAAAAAAAATATAATTTATATCCATAATAGAGTAATGTCATAGAAAACGATCAAAAAGATCAAAGTAATAATTGTAAGAAAAAAAAAATTAATATTTATTTGACCGCGTACGTTATTGGGAATTGTGCTGTGCATTGTGCTTGTCCTGTAGTGGCCGCCACCGGAAGTAGCAATCGTTAATTCGTATCCGTAAAGTTAGCTGAAAAAGGAAAGACAAAGAGAAAAAAAAATAGATAATACAATGTAATATTCTTTTTATTCAAATTCAATTTAACTAAATATTTAATATATCTATGTATTTTTTTTGTGTTGTGATTAGTAAGTTCTGAAGGGGGTGTCTGGGCTCAATGGGGCTTCTAGGGACATGGAGCCGTCGTACAGATTTCCGACCACCCCTGTCCCATCCGATTTGGGGTTAAGAGGCTGGTCTTATCCGGGCCAGGGTGGTTCGGTCCTTTTTTTTTTGTTGTTTTTTCGTAGATCGGGCTATTAAAGCACCTGATACAAAGTGATGAGCTGTGTGACCGTCTGTACCGGACCTTACGTTATTTGACCCCGACCCGCATCTCACCGAACTGAGCTGCTTGCAAGCAGGTGCAAGGTACCGGTGGTGCTTTTGAAAGCAGCCAGCACTGATCTCATTACACACTGTTGGGGCTTGATTTTCAACAGAGAATAAATTTTGCTCAGCGAATGCTTGCACTTTTTCAAGAAAATGAGAATGTGGTGGTTCCATATTTTCATGAACGTAATGGAGTTGCTGTTATCGTAACATCCGACCGCTACAATGAAATGATTAATTCGTTTTTCATCCCTTAGTTGGAAAACCGAATCCCGAGTTGCTCTTGTTTCAGCAAGATGGGGCCACAGTATAGACTGCCAGATCCTCGATGGTAGTCCTCCACAACTTGATTCCTGACAGGCTCATATCGAGATTTGGCGACGTTCCATCATTATCTTCGGGTGCTGCAACTCTTGGACTGTCAACTGACTAAAGAATATTACGCCCACATTCACACCCTGGGATGGTGCCCTTCTGCGAGCGGCCATTGATGACGACATTCCGCGATCTAGGATCGCACATATGTATATATTTTCCGTGGGCATCAAGCTCTACTGCTGCTGCTGCAATCGACCTTCTAAGTCAATAAAACCCTGGCCTCCAAGATGAGGAATGGAGGATAATTAGAGAGGTTCGGGAAAGAGAGGGACTTTCTACTATCGTCTCCTTCGATCCGCAGTCGATTTCTTTATCGACCGAGTACACCTAAAGACAGAAACCCGCTGTTGCTTCGACCAGTGCTCTCGCCTACAATAACAGCAATACCACTCAGAGACATAGGGAGCAACCGTGCCTTCTTCGGCGCCACAACATCATCAGCGCCGTACACAATGTCATCCGACATACAAGCATCAAGCATGGAGATTGATCGGCCATCCATTTACTCAATGGAAGTATTCCCGATGATGTGCTTTAATTTGGACGATGACTCAGCCAAGCCAACCTATACCACGCCAAAGCTGCATTCGACACTCTAGCTGCCAGGTTCTCACGGGACAAATTGGGAGTAGTTCTCATGCAAGAACTTTGGCAGCATAATGGCATGGAAATTCTCAGCTCTTATACCGGATCGCTCGGAATGGGAAAATGGTAAACCCTGCCCTGATCCTATAGGTTTATTATGTGGTTTACCGATGGGTCTAAAACTGAACAGGGAGTTGGTGCTGGGGTCTATGGACTGAACACCAGGATTTCACTACCCATCCCAGCGTTTTTCAAGCAGAAATCCATGCCATTGAAGTCTGTGCCAGGGAAGCTCTAGATAAGAAACTCAGTGGTGCTCACATCACTATTTTTTCAGATAGCCAGGCGACCATTAAGGCGCTCTCTTCACATAAGCTCTCTTCGAAGCTGGTGAAAGAGTGTTATGAACTTCTACAAATTCTAAGTTCAAATAACGATTAATCTTGTGCTGGGTGGCAGGGCATCATGGCATCGAAGGAAACGAGATCGCAGACCAACTTGCTAGGCTGGGTTCGTCTTCTCTTTTTCTTGGGCCGGAACCATACTGTGGTCTGAATATCACCTCAGCCAAAATGGTTATTAGAAAATGGTCTGAAGAGTTAAGGCAGCTACACAGGCATGATCTTCCGGGGCTGCGTTAATCGAAGGAGCTTATAACGCCCTTCAAGTACAATAATGCTACTCGAATGAGTAGAGCCGATCTACGGGTTCTTGTGGGATACTTATCGAGCCATCACTGGGTGAGATACCATCTAAATAAAATGGGTCTATCTAGCGAAACTGAATGTCGCCTGTGTATGGAGGAAGATGAAATCACTACGAACATCTTGTGCGAATGCCCGGCAGTCGCGTGGGCTAGGTTTAAGTTCCTGGGACAGGCCACGGTGAACCCTGAAGTTAACAGGAAAGCTTCAGTAAAAGACATTATGCCATTCGTAAAAATGGTGGAGAGTCTTTTGCAATAATATGGGCTATGGCACAATAGACCTCTCCATGGTCGCAGTGCTCACCGGATGGGTAAAAAGGCCCCAACTTGAAATAATAATAAAATAAATAATGGCATCATTAAAGAACTCTCAGTAAGTAACTCTAGTCTTATATATGACAGAAATGCCGGTCGACATTGGTCGTGTATCATTCTGGAGAATAGCATTAAGTACGTTTGTCTTTCAAAATTTACCACCAGTGATTTAATGACGATCACCATGAGCCTCACTATGTGAGGCATCACTCAGCAGTTAGTCATCGCGTCCGCCTACTTCGCTGGATATTCCGACATCCTGTCAGCAACGATACAACGGCTGACAGAGTACTACCGAACAGATGGTAGGTGTTTTCTAATTGGTTGCGATGTAAACGCCCATAACATAGTATGGGGAAGCACAAATACGAACAACAGAAGCGAGTACCTCTTAGAACTTATTAACAAACTTGACCGACACATTTTCAACAATGGTACACGCCCAAACTTTGTCACTAGGGCAAGGCAAGAGGTACTCAACCTTACTTTTGGCAGCTACCCTTTATCAAGCAGGATACGCAAGTTGCATGTCTCCGACGAACCTTCGCTGTCATATCGTTATATCGTAGCACAATCGTCAGTGATAGGTGCGAGACGTATCCCAGAACAAAAGGACTGATCGAAATACGCTGATGCACTACGCGATAAACTCTCGATGATTGAGACGTCTGCCTCAGGAGCCCTTAGTCTTGAAAGACTGACCGTTGATGTCACCTCAGCTATCCTATCATCTTACGAAGAAAATTGTCCTCTTAGGACAACTAAGAAGAGCAGGGTAGTTGCGTGTCGGAACACCGAACTCTCGCTTACGGAAACGTACAAGGCAATTGTTCAATAGAGCAAAGCACAATGGTGAGTTTGATCTACATATATCGCTCTACACTGACCGAGTACAATAAAAAGATTAGAGCAGCTAAATATAATCTCTCCCAAAAATAACTCTGTTGTAAAAAAATTCACGCCATAAAAAAAGACTCATCCGCCACAAAAAAAGGATTCGTCCTAAGCATCTGTAGGTCCAGTTTTGCTTTTGGCTACATTCCCAGAACTTGGAGGTAAAATGGGCAACAGACCCATGGATGACCCTAAATCCTAAAGACCAATCAGACTGACATCTTTTGTGCTAAAGACAATGGAAAAGGTCAATGATGCTCATATTAGGAGCTTACTCCTCATGAGTAACCCCCTAGACAATTTGCCTATCAAGCCGGCAAATCTACTGAATAAGCTCTCCACAACTTTGTTAGTGACATTGAAGCGGCTTTGACAGCGAACGAAAAACGAAACACCTCTTTCAACTCCATTGATTGCGCTCTCATAGCAAAAAGTGACGATTCCACTACGGCAGCCTGGGTGAAACGTATGCTCTCTTCCAGAAAATCACTGAAGTTGGAGATATGTCTCTCACAGCAAACGTCATGCGAGGATTCCCGCAAGGAGGTGTTTTGTCCCCCCTGTTGTGGTGGTGCATCGATGTAGACAATCTCATATGGAGATTATCCTCACTTGGACTCTCAACACAAGGATACGCGGACGACCTGGTTATTAGTGTCAGGGGTAAATTTGAAGAAGTTCTACCCGACATCATCCAGAAAGCTTTGCGTATAGTCCAGGAATGGTGTGACACTGACGAACATCGGGTCTAGACTTATTCGGTCCTAAGATTTCAAGACCGGTTTTAGGGTTCGGTTTTCTAGCGGTCAACCGGATCATTAAAAAAAACCGGCTCGTTGTTAAAAAACTGGGTTAAAAACCGACTCATTAAAAAACCGATTCACCAAAAATCCGACCGTGTACTTGAGTACTCAAAACCGACTTGATAAAAACCGACCGGCTCCGGCGAGATTAAAACCGATTCACCAAAAAACCGACCGAGTACTCGAACCGACCGGCACATGGTTAAAAAAAAACCGGTTTAAAAACCGACTCATTAAAAGACCGATCTCTTGACGACCAAATGTGCGGACATACCACACACCAAATCACACTCAAATCAAAAGCTAAAACCTTTCCTTGAATAATTCCGTCCTGTACTGTACACACAAAAAATACTCCATTTTCTTAACGGTTTTTAATTAATTAGTCGGTTTCTAACTCGGGTTTCTTAACCATGGGCCAGTTGGCTTTTAACGAGTTGGTTTTTGAGTACATACTCGAGTACTCGGGAGGTTTTTTGGTGAATCGGTTTTTTAATGAGTCAGCTTATAGTTCGTCGGAGCCGGTCGGTTTTTGGTCGGTTTTTTGGTGAATCGGTCTTTCAATGAGTTGGTTTTTAACCCGTTTTTTTTTTTAACCATGAGCCGATCAGTTTTAAACAAGTCGGTTTTCGAGTACTCGGTCGGATTTTTGGTGAATCGGTTTTTTAATGAGTCCGTTTTTAACTCGGTGGAGCCGGTCGGTTATTAACAAGTCGCTTGGTTTTTTGGTGAATTGGTTTTTTAATGAGTCGGTTTTTTTACCGGTCATGAGTCGGTTTTTATGACCGTAAGCCGGTTTTTTTTAATGATTCGGTTTTTTCGAAACCGGTTCTTGGAAATCTCGGGACCGGTACTAACAGAAGACCGGTTTTAAACCGTTGGACCGGTTTTAGGAACGAGCCTATTCGGGTCAACCCATCGAAGGCCGTTATTGTCCCATTTACGAAGAAAAGGAAGCTTAGGACAATGCAATGCCCGACTTTGTACAACTCTCCAGTACAAATGGCCAATTACGTCAAATATCTGGGAGTCTCACCTTAGGATAACATCAGGAAAGGCCATAAAAGCCTTGTGGATCCACAGGCAGTATGCAGGCAGGATGTGGGACACCAAGCCCCGCATTGTCCTCTGGATTTACAAAGCTATTGTTCGGCCAATTATTGATTATGAAGCAGCCGTCTGGTGGGAAGAGCGACCACCTCAGTTGGTTGGGAAACTCTCACTAAAATGCAATGGCTTGTATGCCATATAATAGCGGGAACCATGCGCTCCTGTCCTACTGAGGTCCTTGAGACTTTACTTGACCTTCCGCCACTGCATGTTCACATTGAGACAGAGGCGAAAATTGCTTAAAGCCTGCAATGCACAAATCAGACTGAATCCTGAACAAACTAGCTGGCTGCTAAGTCACAATACCCTAAGCATGCCATCTGATCACCTGACTAGGGATCTATGCTTCGATCATTCCTTTTGGTCAACTGTGTGGGAGAGAGCAGTGGACGGAGTTTTTCAGCTCTCTTAATTCCAACACAAGAAATTCACGGACCGGTCCAAAACGGATGAAGGATCAGGTGCGGGTATCGTCGGCCCAGGCCACAGAATGGGAAATTTCCCCCACTGTCTTCCAGGCGGAAGTGCATGACATTGCGATATATGCGCGACTGTGCCAGCAGACGAGCTTGCCAGACAAGCATCAGATGCCCACGTAGGGACCCAAACCGTTTCTGCAGTATACCTTGTCAGGCAGCTGATTATGCAATAGGAGCGAGAGAGAGAGCTGTTTCGCTGTGGAAAGCTCTTCCCGGTATGAGACAATCGAAATTTCACACTGCGGGCTACTCTCGTAACTGATCTCTTGATCTACTCAGCCTGAGCAGAAACAGGATCAGAATTATATGTGGACTTCTCACGGGTCACTTCCGTCTTCGAGGTCACCTCAAAACAATGAGCATCGTTTCCGATGCAAGCTATCGTTCTGTGAGGCCGACGACAAAACCCCACAACATATTCTCTCTGAATGTGAAGCTATTGCTTGCCGTCGAACTGTTTGCTTCGGCATTGCCTACGCCATAGCCGAGGACGTGGCCTCGATCAAAGTCGGCCATCTCAGTCGATTTATCGAGATGAGCAGATTGGATACGCAGATTTAGTCCTGCTCTCTAGGATCCGGGTATAGCACAATAGACTTACTGTCGCAGTGCTTGTGGCTCTTTTATGGGCCACAGCCCATCCATCATCTATCTTTTAATCCCGAAATTAGGACACTTCTTTCAATTAAGTGAGCTTCTTTGGCTCTGCCAGCTTAAAAGAGGTTTCTTTATCATCATCAACAACCTCCTATCTATCTTTTTACTAGCCTACGATTGCCATAAAAAAACTAAAAGTCCTAATCATTATATAGGTTCCAATTCACACTCATGATAGACCTGCCAATAAACGTTTGAAAATTATATCTGACATTTTACAATATATACGTACGAGTAGATGAAAAAAAGCCAAACGTAAGCACATATTGCGGAAGTAATGCTGTAATCATTCTCATTTTGGAAACAACTTCCTAATTTTGCACCCAGATTATCCATATTCTGAGTTTTCGTACTTCATGCCACTAAGAAAAAATAATGATAAAAAATATGCAACAAATTACGCTATCTTTTTGAATAATTATGCACGAAAAGAAATTCTTAAGTATTTCAGTACGTGAGTGTTTCGAAATTTTATTGAAAATGGGCAATCAAGGCCAGGTCATACTTGACGCGTTCAAAAGTCTTTTCTGCGCGAATCTTCTGTAATAATACTATGAACAATTGCCCTTTTGTGCACACAATTGCTTATATGAATATTTTGGTATGAAACACGACCATATACCATTCCATACCATATAGCATGTATGTATGTCAATCTTAAGTTTTCATTTAATTTTTTTCGCGATGAAGTTGACAACAATTCGAAATGGCCCAATTTCCACATTACCAGTAGCAAGCAATTTGTGCATTAGCAAGTTGCAACGTCGGTTAAAATTAAGCCATAAGTAAGTGATACTTAGCATACCACGGATTCAGTTTTGAATTATTCTATAGTGGAATTCGTGGTGGACAGGTTGTACCTTTGGTGATCAATTGGTGCTGAAAAGTGCTACTTTTAGTGATTTTTTTCTTTCTGAAAAAAAAAGCAAAATGAATTTGGTGAGTGATCGGTGAATATTGAATGGACATATATTTATAGTGAACATTTTTATTTCAGTTTGGAAAATATTTTGTGGTGATTTTCGTCACTCTTTGCCTGTGTCACACGATTTCAGCCAAAGGAAGTGAAGAAGAGGATACTGGCTCTGTAAGTCACTTAACGACGTTTATTTTGTGAAAATTTTATTAAAAATTTATTTCTATTTGATTATCTTAGATGGAAATAGTCTCCTCCGTGCACCATGCTAAACCCGATGAAAACGCTAAACCATCCGAAAAACAGGCCAAGAAAACGGAAGAAGGTCCTGTAATCGGAGGTGCTAGTCTATGGCGATCTCCTTACGATAGCCACATGATTGGCAATGCACAGGAGATGCGATACGGCTACATTTACCAATTGAATGACGATCCGAAAGTAGGAGCCAGTTACAATGGCGTGCCAATTCATCACTATAACAGTAAACTGGATGAGGATATCAAAAACTTTGGACCATCATTTCGCAGTTGGGATGAAAATATGGCCGCTTACAACGATGTCGATCCTAAGGCTAGTTTAGGTAAGGCGCCACCAAAGTCTATGCAAAAGGACACAGCCACGTTGCCCGCAAGAGATATGTCGCATTTAGAAATTATTGCCAAAGCTCGAGAAATGGGTGCGAATGCTCCAAAAGATACACCAAAAACAACTCCGGAAAAGAGAGAGAAATCAAAAACGGCACCAGTCGTTGGTCAAGCCCCTGCCATTCCGGCTCCCGTTGTCGACATAACCAATTTACCAAGAATGAGTTCTTATAGGACTTGCGGCGGTGTCATTGCTTTCCGTCAAATGCCCGAACAATTACCGCAACAATTTTACCGACAACAGCCACAACAGCAATTCCCCGTTCCAACCCATATGATGCGGACTTCGGATCAGTCCACTTCATTTGATGGACAGAAGCAGAATTTCCCGGTACAGCCTGTGCCTAATCATGAAGTTAACGATCAGGGTCAAGCCGATATGCAACGTGACGATCTTGCAAAAAGTCGCCAGCAATCAATGATGTCGCCAGCTCAACAAATGCCAACACAACCATTGCAAGTGATGGACCAACGACAGATGTCCCCAGAACAACCTCAGCAGCCAACTACTGATCAACGTCAAATGCCCCAACAACAACAACAACCAATGTTTGCTCCTGCCGAACAGATGCCATTCCCCGCCCCAGTTCGGAAATTTAGCCAACAAGGTCAGCAGGTGCCTGCTATCAACCAACGCCAGATGATGTTGATGCCGGGTCAGCAGATGCCGACGCAGCAACGTTTCGATCAGCGTCAGATGTCTCAACAACAGCCGATGTTGACTCCAACCCAACAAATGCCATCCCAAGTGCCGACTCAGCAATTATTCGATCATCGTCAAATGCCACAACAACAGCCGATGATTACGCCGACACAGCAACGCCAAACTCCTTCGATGTCCATTCAAAACCAACAAGATCAGCGTCAAATGCCACAACAACCGATGTTCGCCGCAGACCAGCAGATGCCAATGTTAACACCACCTCAACAATCACCAGGCCAGCAACAACAACTATGGGGAATCGAGGGGCGTCAAGCCAATCCGGAAAACACGAAAACCAATGCCGATCAGAAGCTACAGGGAAACGATGCCAATGAATCGCCTGCTAAATCCTTGGACGCATCCACCGATCCTGAACAACGTCTATCAACCCAAGAAGGACCTGTTGTACAGCCAGCAGCACTTCAACAGGATCTGTCAAAATCCGAGAAAATGCCAGCTCAACAAGTACCTGGTTGGGAACAAGATCCTCCGCAGCACGATATGAAGAAATTGGACGTTCAAATGCGCACACAGGAGGGAGAAGCCTCACCAAAAATTGACGAAGTTAAGCTGGACGAAATGAAGGCGGTTATGGAAGAAATGCCCAAAGTTGGAAATCCGCATTTCTTTAAGAAGCAGAGCAAACACCATTCAACCGTTTATGTTCTTCCTGGAGTGTATGGCGGCTATGCAGGAGGCTACGCTCGACCCTCGTATGCTCACTATCATTATCACACTCCTTCATACGGTGGTTATTCGCACGGTCACTCGTATGGTATTCCTTCGTATGGTCATTACGGTCATCATGGTCATCATGCTGCGGGGCTTCACCATTCCTACGGAGGCTATGTTGGCCTCCAAAACCCATTGGAGAACGACGGCTCTACTACATTTCCAGAACCCGGAGCACCAGTTGACAAGGTATGTGAAAACATTTTTAAATTCTCTGTTCATCCGTTTGTTGGCCGATTTTCGTGTGAAATCAATTCTGGATTCACCATGTCATAGTGTTTCTCGCAGCACCAACGAAGAGATTTAAGCAGAAAGAATTTAGATCGAGGCTGCAAATTTTACCATAACATTGGGGGTTAAACTCTTGTTGCTGAAGAAGAAGAGAATTTGCCGGAAGGGTATATTTTGGTCCCACTTGTTCATTTGTTTCAAAGGACTCAAGTATATGTTCAAACATTGAATTGATCCTTAGCGTCGTGACTCACTTTACCTAATAAAACTTTTCGGTGTCAACCAATAAGGCACCTTGGTTTGTGGTAACCCGATGGAATTTATGTCGACCGGATAAGCTGATTTTGCTTAATTGTTCCTACGCTGATAGAAGTTGAGTTATGTACTGGAATCAAAGAGGGATAGTCTCCCACGTTTTCCTAGAACAATGATGCGTCTAATACGATTCCCACTCATGCCATCTAAAAATTAATGTCTCAATCGGCTGATAAATGTCATAAGTAGATCAAATTCGCTTAAAGTCCCTTCCGCGCTTTTTGGCAAGTTAAGTAATTTAAATTTTAAATTTATCAGTTATCAATGACGTGTTGCTCGCAAAAAACAATGATTGATATTACTGACATGCCCTTCACATTGTTGAGTTTCGAGTGGAGTAACAGAACCCTTACACAATTTAATAAAAAAATTTTCTACTGTTTTAAAAACGAACAGATACAGGGGTTTTATTCCCGTCATCGCTAACGCTAAAACTCCTGAGCCAACTGTTTATGTTTCAGTGAGGCAATCGTTTCTGCTCAGGGAATGTGGCACCATATGTTGATAGAATCTTCCCTGATCAAGACAAGACAACTTCGCACAAAGTGAGGCACGAAATTAGAAAATTAATGGGGAACAGCAACTAGTCACGTTCTAGCAAACATCACGCAGCAGCAGACGTGTGTTGTTAAAATAGGGTCTAATATGACGGGGGACTCGTTTTCCACTGAGCGAGTGAGGCTCTTTATCATACTCAGATTGAAGAATGCTTTTTCCAGAGTCCTGTCCCCGGGCCACACAGGAGCCGCATAGTTGACCACTGATTTTCCGGCGGTTTTTTATGTGACAAGTAGAGTTTTGTTGTCCTTACTCCAGGTGCTACCGACCAATGCTTTGAGGATCTTTTTCCTACTACGCATCCTGTGGCACACTGTTGACGCATGGGGTGATGACGTGGCCATGCTGTCCAGAGTGACTCGAAGAATTTGAGGATCGTTTATAGTGGGAATAGAATGATTGCCAATCGAGATCCCAAGTCGCATCTGGACCTCTTTTGAACCTGGGCACAACCTTACTTTTACAGCACCTCTGTGTAGCGGTGAGCATTTATCACATTCGGATTCAATGAGGTTATCTGTCTCAATTTGGGGGGACAAATATGCTCAAAGTGAAGCTTTGAGGTATATACCTAAAGAGTTACTGCAACGGCTAGTCAAGTTCTTGCCAACTATTAGCAGTCTCCAAGCTTCAGGCACTCTAGACCTGGGGGCGAATACTCTTGCAGTTATGTCAGTTGCTCTGCTGTTGAAAGAAGACCCAGTATGACAGCAGATAGGTTCACCGTTTATTGTGAGTGTTCTGTTTAAGCAAAACTGAGATTAAGAGATGCCTTTCGCAGTGTACGTAATTCATTTCTGACTTTGGCCTAATTTCGTGGCAGTCCGTCACTATGTTTTTTGTTGAAGAGACCTCGGCAGAACCTTACTTGAATATTTGCCACTTTGAGATTTATTTAACCTATCCCAGAATCAATACTTTTAGCCGACTCGGCCCAATTGATCCAAGAAGTAATGTTTCGGATTAGTCCGCCGGAGTCAATCCATAGACCCCTGTGGGGTTTTCCGCACCACGGTTAGTGCTCCTACTACCATTGACAACGGTAGATATGAAAGCTAACTAGGTCAGATAGCGAAATATTCAGAGCTGACTTTGAGTGATGGTAAGTTTATTTCAATGACTTACGTTCACCTCTAATTATTTTACAAATCTCTGGGTTCCTTCAATGAAGAATAGGATATATTTTACGTTAAAAGAGACATGGCCTTACGAAGTGACGTAAAGGGACTAGTTGCTGCTCTACTGGTCACGTCTCTTAATCTTCTTCTCTCACAATTCTCGCAGAGTCCAGAAACCCTACTTTCAGTTTCTGACCCTATCCATCGTGTCACTAACATTTCTCAAAAAAATAACACAAGCTTCTACTATCCCATTGTCGTACGCGGTTTATATACAAGTCCTCATTAACAGGTGCCGAATTCCAGGAAATGAACATCAAAATACCAAAACGATTTGCTAGAACATTGGATGGGAGTACATCCTTACGAGTAGCTGACGATGTTGCCGACGAAGATTGCATGGTTGCAGCGGCTAGTGACGATGACTTTCGGGTAGCTGAATCTTCATCGCGTTCCAAAGGATGTGTCTGTCCAGACGGTAGTCGGGGAGTGACCGAAGATGACGAACATGTTGCAGCTGTTCCTATCGAACTTCATCCCGATGGAAGGTTAGATAGTAGTTTAGTTATTAATAGCAAGGTTAACAAAACAAAAATTTTGCGCAAACGAAGTACAAACTACATCCAGGAAATCAACGAAGCAATTAAGGACGAATTAACGCTCGATCCAGTAGCATCTCCAGATGTTCAAAATTTGCGACGCCGACATGGCCGCTATTCCACTAATCCATATGTCGAGTTCAATGCCAACCAGTATCTTCCCATAAGAGAGATTGATTTCAACACAAGAAGTTCGACGGGCGGCGGCGGGGAAAGTCCCAATGTATACAAAAGTCTAGTTCAGCAAACTGAACAGTCCATTAAAGAAGCTATTGCGAAGGCTACTCGCTCACAGGGTCAGGTACAGGTGATCAACGACGCAGAAGCGCTGCCTACTAATCATTACACTTCAGACCTCAGTCAACAGGCTCAGGTAATTCCTATGGATGAGTATCTTGGCCAAAGCGCTCGTGAATCTCCGATGAGAGTCAACATACAGCAAGTGCCCGCTCTGTATCATCGCGGTTACCAGCCAATGTCGTCAATTTCAAATTTCAAGCAGGGTCTTCCGGAATCGTGGCATAACCCAACCGATTTGATGAAACACCCAATTCAGATAATTCTTCATTCAATTGAATCGCGTCTATCGTCTTGTTGCCAGTCGTGTAAAAACCAAGTGCTCAATGAGATTTCAGAAAAATTGAGATCCCATTCCAGACATTCACAAGTTTTAAATGACAAATGCTATCCTCCTAATTTATTGAAATCCGGTAAAGAAAGCCAATTGGTCGATAGTGAAGAAAGCAGCAGAGAGTTGGACGAGTCGCAGGAATCCACAAATAGGCAAAGGGTCAACAAGAAACAATCAAAATCTCGGGACCAAGGTCGAACTTTTGGTAAGAAAACTTATCAAAACGAGAGTGAAGAAAATTCGGGAGAGATGATGCAATCTGAGCACAAGAGAAAGTTGGAGCGCAGCAATCTTAAGTTGAAGAGAACCCAGTCTATTCATCGGAACCAAGGTCGGACTAGCAATAAAGACGCCCACCGATATGAAAGTGAAGAAAATTCAGAAGAAGCCAGTCAATCTCAATACAAAACTAAGTCGGAACGCAGCAATCTCAAGTTGAAGAAAACCCAGTCAAGGCACCAAGGTCGGACTTTCGAAAAGAAAACTTATCAACACGACAGTGAAGAAAATTCCGAAGAAACAATCCAATCTGAACGTAAAACTCAGTCGGAGCGCAACAGTCAGCATATTAAATCCACGAAGAACAAGGATAACTATTCCCTTTCCAGAGCGAGCGGTTGGGAGTCGCACGAAAATGGCAGAAAAGTTACTGGACAACGTCGCGAGTCCAAGGAACTCAGCAAATTAAAACGCAAAAATTTGGATAAAATTGTACAGAAAATTATCAATATCAGCGAATCAATCGAAGACAGTGATGAGAGTTTCACACGAACCACAACTACTCAAAAAACAGTTCGGACTAATAGTAGAAAAAACAATTCGAAGAAAGTCAAAACTGAAGACAAGCGCAAAAAAAATAAGGCAAATGCAAAGAAAGGCTATCAAATTATGGGTATATAAAAGACTAACTAAATTTTTTTTAGGATAAAATTTAAATGAATAAATATAAAAATTATTTATTGTAGATCTTTTATTTTTAATTATCATCCACTAAATATTTTTCTCAATTCCATTTCATATGCACATGATCATCACCACCGTCACGAATTCATTTGGCCATCTGCAACCATCATCGACTGACATCACTTCCATCCATCATTCCGATCACACAATAGTCATAGGATCAGCTCTGGACTTCTCGGCTCGACACTGTGGACCCAACCAGCACTTAAACCATATGCAGGCTTATGGGATCCTACTGGATTTGTAGGACGCTTCATGAAGCCTACAGAACCCCTTTATCATTCACCACCTACGGTTGGAGTTGCATACGTACCCGTGCAAAAAGTTCGATCAAAGTCATCTAAACGTCCCGTTCCCCGCCCAGGCTCTGACGAGGAATCCGATGAACCACACGTTGGAGCAGCACGTGCAAACGACCAAGCAAATTTACCAAATTGTATTGTACGGCCCGAGCCAGAGCCGCAGGTGGGAGCACCGCAATCTCCTGTTGTACAGCCACAATCGACATTGCCCAAATTCGAAATACCATTTTTGAGGCTTCCACAGATGCCCTTACCGGAATTGAAGCCACTGCCCCTGCCACCATTAGAATTGATGCCATTTCCCGAACCACCACAATTGAGCTTACCGCTACTGAGGCCATTCCCCGATCCACAAGTGGGGTTGCCGCAACTGAAGAACTTGCCCGATCTTTTGGGATCGATACTTAAACCACCGACAGTCGGTGCACCTCAAACACCACCCACTTGTGTGCCGCGAGAGGAAGGTGGAGATATCGTTGGCCAAGCACAATCAGATCAGCGAGCGTCAGCACTTGAAGGATGTATTAGAGGATGTCTAGCAAATTCTCAATAAAAACTAATTTTTGATTTTTGATAAAGATTGAGTTTTTTATTTAGAAGTAAAGTTGTGTCGTTCCGTTTGCTGCATTTGTGGATTCAAGTCACACGGGGAAAATATCTTCTAGGATCGTTTGAAGTGATTTTTGGTTTGAGGTCTTAACTAAAAGAATGGACATGATTTCTCCTATGCTAACCGTCCTAGAGTCTGGTTTTGCAAGATTACTTCTTATTATCCAGGAGATACGACCAGTGACGTTTAAAGGGGCTGGGTTCTGTCATTATGACAGCTTACTAGTAAAGCCAACATTTTTAGCTCTCATCTTTCGGAACTCCGAATATTAGGTATACGGGTATTAGGTCGCAGTCAACTTTCAGGGATGAATTGCAGTGATGTTGCCATTTGCCTTGAAATTCGTTATTTCTTCAATGTATCCGTATTAACTATCATTGATACCGATGGATAAAAATTTGACCTCTTCTAAGATACCGGTGAATGATAAAAACTGGCCGAACAGAACTTAAGCCGATTCAATGGATTCATCGAGTTTATATTTGAAAATAGAGACTGGTACTCTAAGAATAAATTTCGTAACTCCAGGCAGTGTGTGCTCCAACACATTCCGGCATTTAAAATAGCCTCCAAAAATCAGCTTGCAATAAATCATTAGTTTCAATAACCAAATGCGTTACTTGGCGATAAAAAAGTTCTTCGAATTTCGTTCTTCAGCGCTACCTTGGTCTTCGTTGCATGCAACTTGATAGTAGTAGTCGGCTTAGAGAATGACTGAAAATTGCCTTTCACTTATCACTTCCCTCACCACAGAGTAGCTGTTATTGGTTACGTCCATGCCTATCATAGTGGTATACCGGTCTAAAGATTTATGATTGAACGACAATCCTTATCCTTAAAAAAAAGTGCTCAGAAGCGCAGTAGCAGCTTAAGCAATCTGTTGGAGTGAACCTTCATTCCTCTGGACGATTTATGTTCCGACCAAAGTCGCGCACAGTAGCCATGAGTTTTAGGTCGCCACTTTACAGTTCCACATCTAAAAAGCATAGGTTCAATCCTCGGCTCGTCAAAGAAACCTACCTATGGGTGTGGGAACTCCCACAGCGTTTCAAGCTTGTCAATAGAATACGGCTCCGATAGGAGATGCATACTAGTTACCAACTGTACCATTGGAAAAATATGCTATCGAAACGTGAATAAGGCATAGCCATGAAAGAGATCTTGACGCGCCCATGCAACTGGAGGGGTCAAGGCAATTAATAGCATGCTTCAACCAAAGTCATAGTACGAGTGCTCCTAAAAGGGACGCTTCCAATCACAAACAAAGCTTCTTTTCTTCTCTTCTCCAAATAGTTAAGGTGTTGTCACTTACTTGGTGTTGCAAAATCGGTTTCAATCCGAACTTCCCTCACGACTTCATCCCCCTTTTCAAGAGTAAGGCAATACGGGCAAGTCATGTCCCGTAGAAAAGTTAGAAATTGGTATCGTATTGTCCTAAATATATGTTTGTGCCTCCACCTTCCAGGGTTAGCTTCCTGAGGATATCATCCCCTTAATGACGCTACCATGCAACTCGCGAACCGATGAGCCATGAGCAAAAGCTCGCCAAATAGCATACACCATACACCTTGTACGAAATTACTTTCGACTTGGCAGCGAGTCACGAACTAATGCTCGTTAAAAGGCAGGCCCCTTGCATCCCTACCGTACATTAAATCATGGAGTGGGAAAATTTTTCATGAGCTTGAATTCACCCCGAAAAGGGTCTAGCGATGGGCCAGCAACCCATGTTTGTAAAAAATACTCCATGCCAAGAAACCTGAAAAAAAGCCTCGGGTTTGACGGATCAACAACGATGACCACACAAACGTTTAGTTGATTATTATACCCTTCACGGATGTGATAGGGTATATTAACTTTGTCATGAAGTTTGTAACGCACAGAAGGAAGCATCTCCGACCATATAAACTATATATATATTCTTGGTCAGTATGATGAGACGAGTCGATTAAGGTTTGTCCGTCTGGTTCTATGCCAACTAGTCCCTCAGTTTTAAAGCTATCGAGCTGAAATTTGGCAGAGCTCAGTATATGCGGACGCCGGGCATCTACTGGGCTTCCGAAATTGAAAGACTCGGTCACGTGACCGAAATAATTGGAGGACAACGATCCAGGCGGCCATGGTTCGACGACGGGCTGTCGCGCCACGATGATGATGATAGTAAATAGGATCGTTTACCGCCCTCGTCTAGATTTCAATATTTCTTTTCTCGGTTCCAGACTCAAAGGCAAATTTTTAGACATTCTGGCTTTAGAGAGTTTGATTCCAGCACTTCATACCAATTACACAATTGAAAAAATTGTGGAAGCTGAGAAAATGTAAGAGAACGATCTGAACAATTGCAGCGAAACAGACCTCAAACAGGAAATAATTTTGTGGCACCAGAATTGTCCAGACCCATTGGGTTAGATCAAAATTCCAGCTGAAGGATTAGTTAACATGTTTTGTCAAGTCAAACCTCGTCGCCTTGCAACATTGGACTGGGCAGTCGTGGATTGTTGAAATCCATATGACATATAGATAGTCGTATACGATAAGACAATAAATTATCCATCGCTGATCTCATAAAGTATTCCAAAGAAATGTAAATAAAGACAATCCCACATCATGCCAATAAATCATTCAATAAATGATAAAATAAGTAGATCATTTTATTCACCCCTACCGAGGTTGAATCCTAGACTCGCTACTGCTCGCGAGCCGGATAAAATCCAAAGGCGGGCTAGATCTGGCGCGCGGGCCGGAGTTTAATCAGGAAATTGTATGTACTTTGATTCGGCTCTGGGCTATTTTTTGTAGAATCCGTATAATCAAGGAAAACTGAAAAAATGGAATATTGGCCCCCTTTCCTCTACACCTCCGGACCTTCTATCGCCAGGGACTTTTAAACACATATTCAGGGGACTGTTTTCAAAAATCGTGACAAATTTTATAACTACACGATTTTTTTCCTAATCAAGCTTTTCGGAACTCCTAGCTTTGACTACATAGCACGGAGCACTATTTGTGCGTATAAGTATATTTCTGATAATCGCCTGCGATTGACGTAGAATAGACTTTAACAAAACACATAAGTTTTAGTCATACTTTAGTTAAATATCGACAAATATTGTTTACTATTACAAAGCCTCACTTTATACACAAAATAAATTAAAACTACGGCGCACACTACTCTCATTGCACTTCAACTACTTCTTTGAGCACTTCGTCCATATCCGTACGGTCGTCGACGGAAACCTCCATATCCCTGATTTCCAAATCCTCCGAATCCTCCATTACCGTAGCCACCGCCAAATCCAGGATAAGAGCCACCGCCATAGTAGTCACCAAATCCTGGTCTGTTTCCTCCACCAAGACCAGGTCTACCTCCCAACGCGCCTAAAAGGCCGAGAGCAAACAGATTTCCCAAGCCATAGCCTAGTCCTCCTTGCCCACCACCGCCTAGTCCACCGAGTCCTCCCAATCCTCCCAGTCCGCCTAGTCCTCCGCTTCCTAATCCTCCACCAAGTCCGCCCAGTCCTCCACCAAGTCCGCCCAGTCCTCCACCGAGTCCGCCCAATCCTCCTCCTAGTCCACTGCCCAATGCACTTCCTAGTAATCCAAATGTACGGCCTTGCCCTACGGCAGCATGCTGTTGTTGAGCGATAGTTGCAATTGCTGAAATTGCAATTGTCAGTAAAATTGTCTGGAAAGAAAATAACAACAATTAATTAGCAGGTAAATTGAATGAACTCGACTCAATGGTTTCGCAACTTCCTCACCGTAAATAGCTTCATCTTTCGTTTGTAAGCAAGAGAGTAGGCGTCTATCGATCAAGTGATCATTACATCCGTCGTTGCGGCATCTTTTATAGCATTCGGTATTATCTGTCTTGTATTGAGACAAAATGCTGGCTCGGGCTCGGGCCGACTATCGTACTTCACACGAGATCTTGTTGGTAAACAATGATCTCGCGGTTGCTTGACCCTGGCTTGCTGTTGCACCCATCGAACACGATCACCTACATAATAATGGTAGCTGGTAATGGTAGATGCATCTACAAAATTACGTATAACAAAACAGATTAATATAACGATATAAAATTTGGTTACTTGGGTCGCTCTGTTGCAAGTATCTGAGGACAGAGCAATTTGTTGGACTAATAAGGCGAAATTCAGACTAACGACATTTTCAGCTTTGACTCCAACCCGCAAAAAAGCCATGCATAATTTGATTCACACTTGGCCGTGTTAATGTCGCGACAACTCGATATCTATAGGCCTGACTAGAATGGTCATATGATACTTTAAGAATTGTGTGTTTGGTACCACAAAAGAAAATTAAAATCTGATTTATCTTGAAATACGAATATTTTAACCCCTTAAACCTTATAATCAAATATTTGGCGCAAAAGATCATAATGAACAGTATAACGAGCAATCATGGTCGAATTGAATGAGAAATCTTAAGTCGCGATTTGACTATTGTGGCATACGCTCACAGAATGAAAATGAATCTCACGAAAACAAGTCGCTGGCTGGCATAATCAGCCATACATTTTTTTCCTAATACGTATTGTTTTGTAGGGGATATGGTATTATTATGTATTATAATTGCAGTTTGCAAGAACGGATTTTTGTTTACTATAAAACATAATAAGCATCTTAATAAGCAAATTGTTATATACGATTTTGGTGTATTACGAGGGTTGCCTTTTATATTTCGGGATTAGAGAACAAAAACAAATATTAATCATTGAAAATCGCTTTATTGTTTTTCAAAATATTCCCCATGAAGATCTTACACTTTTGCATGCGTTTGAACCAATTGTCAAAGTACTTTTGCCACTCTGATTGAGGTGTCTCCAAAACATGCATTCTGAACGCAGCAACCGCTTCTTCAGGTGTTGAAAAACGTTGACCTCTCAGTTTGTTTTTTACGTACGGGAATAAAAAGAAGTCATTCGGTGCCAAGTCAGGACTATACGGCGGATCCACGATTCATCACCTGTCACGATGTCATAGACGTGTTTCGAAGCACCGCGATCGTATTTTTTGAGCATTTCTTTCGACCAATCGACACGAGCCTTTTTTTGAGCGATTGAGAAATTGTGTGGGATCCAACGCGAACAAATTTTTTTGACAGTCAAATGTTCATGCAATATTGAATGTATGCTGGTCCCACTAATGCCTAAGGTTGTCTCAATCTCACGATAGGTCACATGACGATCTTGCAATATCAGTTCGCGCACAGCATCAATGGTTTCCGGACGACCTTCACCTTTTGGACGACCTTCACGAAATTTGTCTTGGAGTGAACTACGACCTCGATTGAATTCACCATACCATCGATAAACACTGTTCCTCGATGGAGCTTCATCGCCAAAAATTGAATTCAGTTCATCCATGGACTGTTGCTGAGTTAATCCACGTCGAAAGTTGTAAAAAATAATCGCACGAAAATGTTCACGATTGAATTCCATTATTTGGCCGAGATTAATCTTTTAAGTTACTGTAAAAAACACAATAGCGCTCGTATGTCAAAACGTTCTGAGTACGTATAACCTCAAAAATGTCAAACTTTACGATAGAGCTGTCTGTTGCCAGATTGCAACACTAGGGTTGTCCAATCCCGAAATATAAAAGGAAACCTACGTATAATATAATGATTGGATGAGACATGTTTAGTATACGTAGGTACATCTTGTATTGTATCATACTTGAATATAAGTATTTATGTATATGAGAAGCCCAGTTTCAAAACTCTCTAATTCTCTTTTCGTTTAATTTGAGTTAGCTGTACAGCATTGTTCTCCAAAACGAAGTTTAAGAACGGGATTATTAATATAGCACCTTACCCCTCCCAGTTTCATAGAATTTCCCCTCAAAAAATCAATTTGTTTCTAAACTCCGTAATCTGTTTGTATGTTCTGTTGTAAAATTGCTCAATAGCATGACCTATATTGTTGTCAAAACATAGTAATTCTTTTGTGTTTTGTGTGATACATGACCTAGGTTGTGTCAAAACTTCGTAATTCTTTTGTGTTTTATTTGCAAAACTCGCTATTTTCATACCCTAGAACTTATTATATCTTTATAAGTCTTATTTTTGTTTAGACAAAAATATGTAACACCCTAAAGGAGGCTCCGGAGGTATGGCAATATATGTATATATAGTATATAAATGGAGGTGCATGCTGGCAACTGCATTCTCCGAAACCAGTTTCTGCCAAGAAACGTCAACTGGGCCACATGGAACAGTGGAGGCGCTATGCCCCACAAGTGGTTAGAGCAATAGAGAGAGAGATATAAATAGATCTGGCCCCTCATGAGTCGATTAAGTAGAAGCTAATGACCGGAAATTTTGGTTAAATGTTTGTACATAGTACAAATGATACTTCAAACAGGCGCTAACTACACTGGACAGCAAATAAACCGGGCCACCCACCTTGGAACTCTAATCCAATTTTCTCAAACGATATAAAACTTACACCTATCAAAGTTATACCTACAGAAAGAGCGTTTAATGGCGATTTAAATGACTATAAATTTAATCTGAAGTACCGTAAACTCACATTGTAATCAAGCAACAAATACAATGAGAACGATTTGCTCTGTTTTGACTAGAGTTCGCGCATAGCGTTCTTTTCTTCTACAGTGAGGGTAGTCGGATATTTCTTACAATTTCTTTAGTTTTGTCCATTGTTTGCTTAGACGCGTGTATTTTTGCTACTTTTTTCAGCCAATAATGGATACGACACCTGAGGAAGCAGCTCAAGCTGTAGCACTACTTCAAGGTTCAAGCAGGCCTTGGGCAACGTGAGGTCGCTAGAAGACTTCGAATCAGCACATCTTCGGTGCAACGAGTTTACAGACGATACTTAGAGACTGGAGCATCCGATCGCCGTTCAGGAGCGGGCAGACTTAGGGCTACATCAGCAGCATATGATCGTTATATCCAACTTACTGTTCTGCGAAATCGCCGCCTCAACGCAGTTCAAGTCCAACAAAGACTGCGTGACGAACGCCAAGTGGTCATAAGTTCAGATACCGTCAGAAAAAAGACTTGCTGAACGGAACCTGACTCCAAAGAGAGCTGCAACAGGTCCAGCATTAACTGTAGCCCACCGTCGAGCACGACTTGAATTTGCTCGAGAGCTTAGGGATTGGACGTTAGGACAGTGGGGTAATGTACTCTTCACTGATGAGACCAGGGTGAGTCTGCATGGAAGTGATCGACGTCAGAGAGTATATCGTCGCCCTGGAGAACGTTATTCTCAGTGTTGCATCAAGGAATCTGTTGCTTATCGAGGAGCATCTGTAATGGTCTGGGGCGGCATCTCGCTAACCGCACGTACAGCGTTAGTTTTCATCGAACCGACGGGCCGTACACGTGGATTGACTTCTCACCGCTACACCACTGAGATCCTCGCAGACCATGTGGTTCCTTACGCAGGTTATATCGGGCAGGATATCCAGTTGATGCATAATAATGCACGGCCTCATGTTGCTCATGTGGTGACCCAGTATTGACACGACGGCCGCATTTGTACGATGACTGGCCAGCTCGAAGCCCGGACTTGAATCTGATAGAACACTTCTGGGATGAGCTCAAACGTTGGATTCGAGCCCGGGTACCTGCTCCAACAAGGCTTTCAGAGTTGCGAATCGCAATTGAGAGGAGTGGAATGCAATTCCCCAAGATTTCATCGTCAGCCTCGTGAGGTCTATGAATACAAGGATGGTAGCAGTTATTCCAACAAGGGAAGGGAACACTGAATACTGACCAAAAACTTTTTTTAAATTTTTTCTTTGTTTTCAGCTTAAATTAAATTATTTTTTTTCACTTGGTGATTACACGATTGGAAAACGACTCTTCTTTGTAAAATCCTTAATAAACGCTTAGTCAATTGATAAATCCCAATGCGTTTCCATTTATTTTAATCGTCATGAAACGCACTTTCTGTAGATATAACTTTACTTAACATTACTTCGCAGGGATGGCTCTGGCTGATCAGCCATTACGATTTGTCGACTTACGTCTGGCTTCTTCTTTTTGCAGCTCTTTGAAGATGGTGCATACCGTCCGGCATTAAATCAACCAGATTCTGTGGGTTTATGACACTCCCCAGATCCGCTTCTAATTGTTTGTGGTTCCCAGAAAATCTGGAGCAGTTGAATAACACGTATTTGGCGTCGTCCGCAACTCCTTTGCACCTGATGGGACAGTCTGGCGAACCGTCCAGCTTGAACCTGTGCAAATATTGCCTTTATCCGCCATGAAATTGGGTCTGATAGTGGTTCACCTGGCCGTGTTTCCGGTTCACCCACTTCCCGATATCCGGGATGAGAGTATGTGTCCAGCGACCGGTTGAAGCCTGCTCCCATCGCTGCTGCTATTATCTCAGAGATACATTCCTTTCCATAACTTTCCGATCCGCTGACGCCTCTGATGTTTCCAGGCGTCGACCATGGTACAATCTGCTTGCTTCGTCGACCAGAATTTCCATTGTGATCATTCCGGCGACGGCATAGACGGCTTCGTGCGAAGTGGTTCCGTATGCATGCACAGCATACTCTCTAGGCGCACCTTCGGTAAACCGAGCTAATTTGCCTGGTATTGCAAGCGTATTGCAGAGCACGGGCCCAAATTGGTGAGGCATACAGCAAAATAGTGGTTATCACCCAAGATAACAGAAGCCTCCTACTTGGTCTTGGACCGCCTATATTTGGTATGATTCTTGTCAAGGCCACGGTGGCGGACGCTGCCTTCTCGCATACGTACTTCAGATGCTCTCTAAAGCTCAGCCTCGCGTCGATGTCGATCATAACCTCCAGGTGCCTAATGGCTGCCTGAGAGGTTATGACACTGTTTCCGACTCTGATCTTCAAAGAGGTCTTTTTTCTGCGCCTACTGATTAGAACAGCTTCCGTTTTTTGCCGGGCGAGCTCCAATACAACTGTTTCCAACCACAACTTAATAGCTGTGATCGCCTCGCTGGCATACATTTCGACATAGCCCGGGTCTTTTGTGACGACGACTACCGCTATATCATCTGCAAACCCGACTATCGTCACCTCTTTAGGCATCGGAAGGTTTGTAACGGACGGTTTGGTGGGCATCCAAAAATGCCCGTGGGGACGGAGCCTAAGGTTGCATTATGACCGTGAAGGTCGGGCAGTGCCATCTGGCGAAGAAATAGGCCCCTCAACGAGCTAAGCAGCGGCCTATGCTTGCTGTAGCTCAGCTCGGGAGATGTGGGCGGGGTTTTCGCCGCTCGTTGCCCCTGTCCTTTACGTATTAACAAAAATCCATAGGCCCGGGGAAGACAACACAAACAGGGGAGGTAAAAATGGGGTATAAAAAAAAATAGTCGATAAGGATGGAATGGTTGGCGGACGGATCAGACGTCCACACGGCCGCACCTGGGTCCGGGAGTAATGGGACCCTCGGCCTCTGGTTTCGTACCACCAACAGATCACTACTCATCAGGTGCTGCTTCGATCTGCTGGTGGGAGCAGCACTACCAGACCATAATATGGTTTGTTACTGGTTCAAGATCGTATTGTACATGATAATCCATAGCAGAGGACCAAGAACGGATACCTGTAGAACTCCCGCGGTTACCGTGTACGCCTTAGTTCCCTCACCAGTATCATACTGCAGAACACGATGTGAAAAGTAGCTCCTGATTATTCATGCTAGGAGATTGGGGCTTCCACTACCAAACGAGGCGATCGTGTCGCATGCGGAGCTGTCTCTCTCTCTCTCTCTCTCTCTCTCTTGTCGATGCTAGGTCGTTGCGAATGCTTGTCGCAAGTCTGAATTTCGCCTAATATGTAAGTCAACGTAATTGAGGTCTGTGTATGACAGCTACATGAGATCTAAGGTCAACGAAAATTTCAACATAATTCATAAGAAGTTCCGGCTATTCTTTTGGGATTCTCCCAGCATAATGGAAATTATTTTCTATTTGATGGAAAAGGTCACTCAGATTTCAGCCATTCTTCGTTTTTTAACGTACGTATATACAAATTAATGAATACGTACATATTTATGTACAATACATGCATTATGCATATCGCTTTCAATCCGTCGACAAATTGGTCACCTACGAAGCGTGTGATATTAATAAACTCGTTTAGGTTTTCCCCATCGAAAATTGAGTCATCGTCAACATATACGGATTGTGCTCTTCGGAACCATACCCAGATTGTTTTAAAATCGAAGGACATAGATGGTCTTGAATGAATGTGTCAAAAGAAACTGATCTGCACAATTCAGTTACTGGGCGGCATTGGGGCAATGACTTATTTGGAAATTTCACATCATAAGAAAATGAAAAAAAAAAAAAAAAAACGGTTGACCGAATTTATAATCTACGAATAGATATTAAAATCTGCCACTGTAAGGTCAATCGTTGAAACAACAAGTGGTAAATGATATATTTTTGAGAAATGAAAAATGAATGAAATACACATTACTCGAAAGCCTTAGTATGAGCATAGTATACTCGTATAGTTCAGTCAAATTCTCATAAATGATTAACCCTTCATAATAGTAATATAATAATAATAAAATAATAGTTGGTTTTGACTTCATGACATATTTTTTTTGTAGCAAATATGGCGAGTGCTAACCACTGAGATTCTTGGTACCGATCTGCTCAAATTAATGCCAATATCTTGGAAAGTCGATTCCCCTTTCCGAGTATCATAGTATTATATAAGGCGTTTGATGGATTTCAAATATGTTGCAGTCCTTCAACAGAGTGAATCAACAGATTTGTGTCGTTGTCATTCCACTTTCTCTCCACATTTCGCGGTTTTCCACCACCTTTTTCCGCTTGCGATATAAATCATCATCATTATCGTGGCGCGACAGCCCGACGTCGGACCTTGGCCGCCTGGATCGTTGTCCTCCAATTGTCTCGGTCACGTGACCGCGTCCTCCAATCTTGGAAGCCCAGTAGTTGCGCGGCGTCCACATGTACTGAGCTCTCCCAACGAGATCTCGGTCGTCCTCGCAGTCTCGCTCCGTCGACTCGTTTTGCGTTCATTACTGTCTTTGGCATGCGATCATCGTCCATTCGTTGTACATGCCCTGTCCATTGAAGTCGTTGCAGTTTGACTATTTTCGAAACTTCCAGCTCATCGTACAGTTCATACAACTCATGGCTGTACCGGATGAGCCATCCAACTCGATCGCAAACAGCCCCGAAAATTCGCCGCAGAATCTTACGTTCAAATGTGTATAGCATGTTTCCGGAGGCTTGAGTTAGAGTCCATGCTTCGCAGCCATAGCACAGCACTGCTCGTATAATGGTTTTGTACACGCGGAGCTTCGTTTTTCCGTGTACATGCTTCGATTTCATTATGGGGAGAACCGAGAAAAAAGTCTTATTAGCTAACTGTATCCGTCGCTTGATTTCGACAGTTTCGTTGGCGTCCCGTGACAAGTTGCAACCCAGGTATATGAAATCGTTCACGAACTCGATGTTGAGGTCCCCCACCTGGATGCTCGATTATGCAGGTGTCCTTGTCGTCGATTCCATCATTATTTTAGTTTCACCCTCGTTGATACGTAGTCCAACTTCTTTTGCAGCTGTATCGAGCGTATGCAGAAGTTCTTCTGCGTCGACCAATCCTCGGGACATGATGTTGATGTCGTCGGCGTACACTGCTAATTGTGTCGACTTGATGAGTAGCGTATTGCTCTTGTCCATATTCATAGCCCGATTAGCGTATTCCAGTGCTAGGTTGAAGAGCGCCGGTGCCAGTCCATCGCCCTGTTTCAGACCAGTACGTGTTTCAAATAGATCAGTAAGTCTATTATGAATCCTGACCTATGAGACGGACTTGGTCATCGTCATCTTTGTCAGTCGCACTAATTTGGCCGGTATACCAAATTGCAGCATGATGTTGTACAGTACTCCACGATCGATACTGTCGACAAAGATTTGGTATACGTCTACGTTGTATTCCCTGCACCTCTGGAGTATCAGTTTGACCGTAAAGAGCTGGTCGGTTGTAGAGCGACTAGGTCTGAAACCGCTTTGATATTCACCAATGATTCGTTCTGCGTACGGTTTTATTCTATTTCCTAGAATTTTCGTCAAAATTTTATAGGACGTACTCGTAAAAACTAGTGATATGCCCCTGTAGTTCTCACACCGCAGTTTTTCTCCTTTTTTGTGAATTGGACAGATGATGCTTCTGCGCCAATCGTGTGGGATCTCCTCGTCCTCCCATACTCGCAGGAGTAATTGATGTATGGCATCAACTAGACTCGTTCCACCGAATTTTAGCAGTTCAGCTGGAATCTCGCCAGCGCCCGGCGCTTTATTTCGTTTTAGTGACCGCAACTTCCTCTACTGTCGGGGGTTGTATGGGGGGGCCTAGATCAACAATATCGTCGAGAGCTTCATGTGTGGGGATGTTAGATGGTAGGTTCGGAAGCTCTTCAAAATAAGAGGCCCATCGTTTGTTAATACCATCGCTGTCGCTGATGATGTTTCCATCCTTGTCCTTACAGAGGCTAGTCCTGGGTTGATAACCGTTCTTCATTGTATTTACTAGTTTGTACGATTGTCTGGTGATCCTATTAGCTAAGTTTTCGTTTATATTCAGCAACTGCTTGTCAAAGTATTCACGTTGCTTACGTCTAGTTATTCTATTCAATATTCGCCGTAGCTCGTCATATTTTTCTCTTCTGGCTCTGGTTCCTCGTTGAATCCATTGCCTGTCTCCCTCGTTTTTCGCGTCAATTGAGTTTTTGCATTCTTCGTCGAACCAGTCATTTCGCGCTCGCCGGCCTTTATATCCCACGACCTTCTTTGCGACATCTCTGATGGTACTCTTGAGTTCTTCCCAGAACCCATGGACGCCTGTGGTGCTGATGTTGTGTAGCATAGGTGATAGTCTTGCCCCAAGGGCGGTAGTATACGCCATCGCTGTAGCATCGCTCAGAAGCTTATCAACCGCAAAGATTTTGGGAGGGCCGATTCTCGATTGGTGCACTGAGGAAATTCTACATCTGTAGGTCGTCTTCACCAAGTGATGATCTGAGTCGCAGTTTGCTCCTCGATAGGAGCGGACATCCACCACACTAGGCGCCCATCTCCTGCAATTGAGGACGTGGTCAATTTGGTTGACGGTATGTGCTTCTGGAGATTTCCAGGTCTTGTCATGCGGGAAACATGTAGAGCTTACGACTAGATTCCTACTGCAGGCGAAGTCGATAAGTCGCTGGCAGTTGTCGTTACATTTTTCATTTAGACTGTGGCCTCCAGTGGTCCCCCGGTGCCTACATTCATTTCCGACTTTCGCGTTAAAGTCTCCCAGCAGCAATTTTACGTCGTTTGTTGGAAGAAGGCGCGTGTAGAACTCGTCTTTTACTGCATCTTCTTTAACTTCAGTGGGAGCGTGGATATTGATGAGCCAATGATTGAAGAATCGAGTCTTAATGCGAATCGCACGTAGCCGTTCATTTATGGGTTTCAACTCAGTAATGTGCGGCTTGAGGTGATTGTTTACTACAATATAAATGCTACTCCAAACTCCTAGCGGCCCGATTGTTTGCCACTTGCAAAAATTATGTGCGATTTCTTGTCATTGATCTCGCTGCCAAACCAATTTGTTTCCTGGACTGCAGTAATGCTCAGTTTGTACTTTTCCACCTGTTGAAGGACCTTTAGTAGTCGTCGTTGTTGATCCGTCCAATCCGAGGCTTTTGTTCCAGGTTTCTTGACGTGGAGTGGTTTTCACAAGGACGAGTTGTCATCACATTGCTAACCCCATTCAGGGGATGGCCTCGGAAGATAGCTGCTACAGATGGTTTAATACACGTGCTGGAGTTCACACAACTATGTTGCAGGTCCAACTACGCAAGTCATTCCATCCTACTAAACCTGAGACGCTTAGGTGTTGGTCAGCCATTCGGGCTACATCTATCTGCCTTTTTCCAAACTATCTTTTCGCTAAGACTTGGCCGTCAGCGATTTGAAACACTGCCGTTACCAGGGGGCGCCCACGTGGAGGACTATGGAAAAGGTCTTTTGCTCCTCGGCATCCTGATGTTCGGTATTTTATTTATTTTAATATCAATATTTTAAATTATTGTGAGAATATTTTGTTGGTTTTTCTGATAAGAAACCTAAATAAAACTATTCAAAACACAGATTCTGCTGGCTTGTGAATATAAATTACCACATTGACAACAATAGGCAGTGAAGTAAATCGGGCGAAAGGATACGGCACTATGGAATAATCTCCCGGGATTACGACAGTCCAAAAATCTTATCAACCCCTACGGTCTCACAGAAGCCAGCCGATTGGGCAGAGCTGACCTGAGACTGGTCGTTGGTTTCCTCACGGGTCACCACTGGGTGAGATATCACTTAAACAAAATGGGCCTGTCCACTGAGACGGAATGCCGACTTTGCCTGGAGGATATTGAGTCCACCAAACACCTTCTCTGTGAATGCCCCGCGGTTGCTCTCGCCAGATTCATGTTTCTTACAGATTTCATCGAGAGCTCCGGTGTCATTAAGAGTACTGCTACAAAGGGCCTACTGGCCTTTATTAGGTTGGTTGAGGGTCTTTTGGATTAGTTAAGGCTATGGAACAATAGATCTTATGGTCGCAGTGCCTACCAGCTGGGTACCTTAGCCTGCCTTTATTTATTATTATTATTATTGATGTGACGAAGACTGGAACGATGCTGAATGCCGATATCAATGGGCCATTATGGAAGACATGGTAAATGCTGCAAAATTATAATTGCTAATTTGTCCAACAACGTCTGCTCTATGAAAGTGAATCTTCAGGGTCATGTGATACAGTTTCATTTTTAGTCGATTTCCAAAATGTTGCCAATGGGTCAGCGGCGGCGCCCCCGCATCTGTGAATCAAACGCATTCGACCATGCTATCTTCCCCGTATCTATTGTACATGACATCACATACATATTTAATAATTTACAACTTCAGCATCAGTTCTAAGATGTAGTACGTACTATGTATCTACTTATGCATACCTGACTCACCAGCGTGTCAACGGTCTACTGAATTCTGAAATCAGAGGCTCGACAACAGGTGCAGAAATATTCGAAAAAATTTAACTAAATTAGCAAAATGTGATTGAATTCACTGCTTTACCGTGTTTCCTCGCGAAAATAATGTTAGTGGTCTCTGACTTACTTAGTATTGTTTTTAGTTGCTTGTTAATGTCTGAAGTTTAACCATACTTACGAATGTATAATGCCTTGACCTAAGCAAGGTTTATTTTTGACATATATGAATATGCGAATTATATCTTTTGCGCATTTTCCACCAACGCAAATTTTCCAGATTCGAACAAAATGTAAAAGAACGATAATAAAAACAAACTTGGATGTCAAGCAACCTTGCTTTAGATCAGCTATGGACATTCGGTCGCCCCATACTAATAAATCGAATAGGTCTATAAAAGATATGCGTTCTGGACACTTGATCGTGCAGTACACTTTCAACATCGGAGAAGAAAACTACTTGAAGATGAAAGTATTCGTAAGTTTTAATTAAAAAAAATTAATCTGAAAATTATTCTAATAAAAATGTCAATTTGACTCTTTCAGTTAACATTACTGGTTGCAGCCATTGCCGCTGTTGCAGTCTCTGGCCAAGGATACCACGGACCGGGACCTTATGGACCAGCAGGATTCGGTGGATACGGGCTTCATAGGCCTGGATACCATCCGGGTGGTGGATATGGTCCGGGATATGGACCAGGTTATGGTCCTGGTGGATATGGACCTGGAGGCTACGGACCAGGAGGTTATGGACCTGGGTATTATGGACCAGGCGGTCAACATGGTGGATACTATCCAAATGGTGGATACCAAAATGGTGGATACCATAATGGTGGATACTATCCAGGAGGCGGCTATGGGGGCTATGGAGGATATGGTGGATATGGAGGTTATGGTGGGTATGGTGGATATCCTGGATACGGAGGCTACCGACGAGGTCTAATCAAATGAGTTGAGTGTGTGTAGAGTGATAATAGTATTGTAATTTAGTAATAGTGCTGTGTAGAGTTTTATGAAGTTTTTAAATAAAACAGCGAAGTGATTTCTAATGATCAAATATATATATTTTATTATTTTAAATATTTTGTGAGATCTGGCAAAATAAGGGGTAAGTAAATTCAGATGTCATTATACAATAGTTTCTAAAACTAATCCAATATGTATATGATAAAGTAGTCACACTAATTGATTCGTAATTTGCGATTTAATGAAATGGAATATCTACTAAAATATTCCACACTTTAAAATCTGAACAACTGTCCGTATTCATAAATTATCTCTCCAACTAAACCACGACCTGGACGATTTGCTGATATGTTTTGAATTGCATCATTCAGTGTATTTGAAACGCCTCCTATCAACTGTCCAACTGTGGGAGGCTGGAAAAAAAAGGAGCAAATTATTACAGAATTAATAGTTTGATTTCCGACGCTTGTAGTTCTGTTCAAATTAATGAAAAACAGTAGCTCTCCTAACTACAATAAATTTTATTCATGTATTTCGGAAGCAACTCACTTCCTTCCTCAGTACTTTGCTACTAAATTTAGATATTACATCAATCGCCTTAAATAGGAAAATACATGTATCCAGAAGGATTTACAAGGTCATATTTATTATATCTACATGTACTCAGGCGCGGTTTTCCTCGTGGGTTTTGTGTGTTGACACTTGGTGTGGGTTTTATTGTTATGATGAGGGTCTACTTGCTATCAGTCGGATTAACTTCGATGAGCAATTGCCTTCGTCGGTGTTGAGTAATTTGTTTCAACCTTCGCGTAATATCAACGCCATATAGATAGACAGGCCTACGCTCAGCTGATCGTTACGTCATTATTTCCTTCGCCAAGGCCATGCCAAGGCAGCGACTGCACACGACGATGTTCCCGGCACGACATACTTATGTTTACAATTGGAATTGCGCCAGACGGCATTTTAGTCCTCTAAAAACACATTTTCTGGACACATGCACCAATTTGGTCGAACCCACGGGGATCAGTCGCAGAGCATCGTGGAACAGTTCACACTTGACAAAATACATCTTTTGACCGCACGACACACTTTCATCGCGCACGTCTTTGTTTGCTCGGATCACTAGATGAAATTTAACTAACAAAGAAACACTGAACGCGGAAAACGAAAACTAATCACGGAACGCACAAATACCGGGGACTCGCCGCCATCAGTCGCCCACCACTGGATTGTGGATACGATGGCGTCATCAAAGGAAATAATTGCGTCAAAACCAGCTGAGCGCAGGCCTGTCTATAGGTATATAGATGGCGTTGGTAATATGGCCAGACTTTCCCATGCATCAAGAGTGTTGGGTTTTTTTCACATGTTCCAGCAGTTCCAAGTTATCCTTGTCCACTGTACGATTTTCTTCGATGACATGTGTTGCTACCGACGACCTTATTACGTTTTTGATCGCTAAAACAGAGATTTTCATTTTTGTAGAACGAAACGCGCAAAGTCGAGCCGGAGGATTTTACACTAGCGCACGACTGGTATCGTGTGTTGGTGTGTAGAGGAGAGCGCGGCGGTTCCCCTCGACACAGCAACACACAATTATTCCGCTCCTTTTTAGAAAAAAAAATAAAGAAAGCATTCTATATCCCATCGTTGCAGTAAGCTGTCCTAAATTCAAACTGAATTGGATCGAAGACCCACAGGAGCTTGAAAGAATCAAAAAAAAATTCATTTCCGAATATCACAAATTCTACAATAAGGATGAAGACCAGGCCAGCGAAACATCAGGCAGCACAAACGAAGAGGTCTTTTTCAATGAATTGAAAAATATGTCCGGGAAATCAACGCACGACAGGTTAAATGAGGCAAATTTTATTGAAAATCGGTTCCTTGACTACATAAACGAAAAGACAAACCAAATCAGGTGCTTGCATAAGTTTGACATTATCAAAAATATGTTTTTGAAATACGAGAGCGGTCCGATAAGTACTTAGCCTGACCGCCCGATGGCGCCACTATCGCAAAAGAAATTTACTATCGTGAAGTACATTTTCGTAAACGGCTACTGTCAGCCGAATCGGACTCGTAGTTTTGTTTTGACTGCGTGTGGAAGCGGACGTGTCCGCGGATTTTAGAAAAATGGAAAAAGAGCAATATCGGTCGGTGATTCGATTTTTGTTTTTGGAAAGGAAATCGCGCAGCGAAATCAAAGAGCGCTTGGATGCTGTGTACGCGGTGACTCTTCTCCTTCGATGGCGACCGTCAAAAATGGGTTTAACGAGTTTCAACGTGGTCGCACGTCGGCTTTTGATGAGCCACACCCAGGTGTCCCGAAAACGGCTAGCACGGAGTATAACGTGACAAAAATCCACGATGTTGTATTGGCAGACAGCCGATTGGAGGTGCGCCAGATAGCTGAGACAGAAGGCATCTCAAAAAACGCGTGGGTCATATCCTGCATGAAATTTTGGGCATGAGCTGGGTGCTGACCACTTCAGAGCAGTGTTTGACGCTATTTAAGCACAATCCGAAGGAGTTTCTGCGTCGTTTCGTGACCGTCGACGAAACATAGATCCACTGGTACATACCAGAGACCAAGGAACAGTGGACTTCCCCAGGCGAACGTGTTCCGAAGAAGGCGAAGACTGTCCTATCGGCCGGAAAGGTGATGGCCACCGTTTTCTGGGATTCGACTACCTGGGGAAGCGCAAAACGGTTACAGGGCTCTACTATGCCGAATTATTGGGCCGATTCGACGCCGAATTGCAGAAAAAACTGCCCCATTTGGCGAAGAAAAAATTGCTCTTCCACCATGACAACGCACCGGCTAACACCTCCGCCGTCGCCACGGCCAAATTGGTCGAATGGGGCTACGAACTGCTGCCCCATCCACCGTATTCTCCAGATTTGGCCCCGTGCGACTTCTTTTGTTTCCAAACTTGAAAAAGTCATTCGCCGGGCAGAAATTTGAATCGAATGAGGAGGTCATCGCCGCCACGGAGGCCTACTTTGCAGACCTCGAGAAAACGTATTTTTCAGACGGGTTAAAGAAGTTGCAGCATCGCTGGGTCAAGTGTATCAAGCTAAAAGGAGACTATGTTGAGAAATAAATCGCCACTTTTCCAAAATTTTCGTTTTTCTTTTGTAGGCTAAGTACTTATCGGACCGCCCTCGTACAACACATCATTGCGTTCATTTGCTCCTGTCGAGCGAATTTTCAGTACTGGTCTTGAAATATTCACAGCGCGGCGAAACGAGACTATCTTCGAAAACATTCGAGCGCTTGTTGGCACTTAAATACAATCAAAAATTGATCGATGACTATGAATAGTTTCTTTTCTTCCGACTTTTTCTTTTGTTTCTTTCATTTCGCACTCTTGTTTATTTCATTTTGAATCGAGAAATAAAAAGAAATGATTATTTATAATCGATGTTATCGTTTTAATTCAATTTTACTTCATTTTGTATGAATTTTACTTCATGTTTCACAGCAAAAAATGATCCTAAAAATGATGCGATCCTGCGATCCGGATCGTAGGATCACGATGATCCCATCCGATCCAGATCACATTTTTTTACGATGATCCGTCATCCAATCCGGATCACGAAAAAAATGATACGGACGTAACACTGATTGTGACCTCTTCTGGTTTGTGTGAACAACACATTCATATCATTCATGTTTTACGGGTAAAGTGACTTGTTGTCAAGAAAATTTCGAAAGCCAAAAATTTAGCTAGGTCTGAATTCAAATATCTTTTTTTTTTTGTAAGAATAAAAGTGGGAGTGCACCATTACTAAATAGTCAACAAGACCATTTAGCAATGATCCCCATCCAAAAATTTTAAGCATAAAGCCATAGCACAAAAGTGTTTGAGCTGGTTTGGTCAATGTACTCTTCAGAAGCTACCTTACGTCTATCGGGGAGGTAGCTCAACCAAGCCTAAAGTGTGTATACCAACTCTCGCCAGAATACGTCATGTGCATTATACGATACAATTCCCAATTCCCATTTTTCACGAATAAGCGAATAATGCACACTATTTACACCGTGAACATTGTACGAAGTGGCGTAGTCTGACGAGATTTGGGATACACACTTTGGGCTTGGTCGAGCTACCTCCCCGGTAGACTTAAGGTAGCTTCGGAAGAGTACACTTTTTTAAGAATGAAGTGGAGTGGAATCTAAGTCGTAATGACTTAGTTTAGCTACCCACTACCACAAAAATGAGCAGCATTTAGCTAACACTTCCACTGTCTCTGGTTTCGTCCACAGGATGGACCGTAATCTTCAGGAGCTGCGTTAATCAGCGCATTAAAACCTTTTTTTTATGAATTAAGTGGAGTGGAATTTAAGTCGAAATGATTTAGTTTAGCTATACATTACCACAATAGGGAGCTTTGCTTTAAACTTCCATTCTCAACCGAAATATGGAGCAGAGAGGATTGGAATCTGAAGCTCGACACTCTCCCCTCAAACGTTGTTACGTTGTACACAGATGGATCTAAAACCGAAGATGGTGCAGGGGCGGGCGTCGTAGGTCCGTCTCACAAGATATCCATTCCAATGGGAAAGTACGCCACGGTATTTCAGGCGGAAGTTCACGCAATCGAGACTTGTGCGAACACATGCTTAGCAGCTGGATACCAAGGCAGGAATATTGCAATCTTCACTGACAGCCAGGCGGCGATCAAAGCACTAAGTAACTTCTCCGTCTCGTCGAAAGTGGTGCTTAGTGGTCGTGAAGCCTTGCAGAGATTAGGCTCCATAAATAAGGTTACCATTTACTGGGTCCCCGGACACGCCGGTATCCCAGGAAACGAAACAGCGGATGAGTTGGCCAGGGGAGCATCTGCAACCCCACTCGTCGGTCCGGAGCCATACTGTGGAATTCCCTTGTGTAGTGTAAGACGGCACATCAGGGAATGGGAACACTCAGTAACCATCGCGCACTGGGACAATACCCCTGGTCTTAGACAGGCCAAGCTGTTTATAGCTGGCCACTCACGCAACCGTACCCACGAACTGCTGAGACTACGCAGAAACCGGGTTAGAATTATTTGTGGGCTCCTTACGGGTCGCTTTACCCTGAGGGGTCATCTGCATAGAATGGGAATTATCTCTGACCCAAGCTGTCGCTTCTGTGAGAGCGAAGATGAGACTTCCCAGCACATTCTCTGTGACTGTGATGCACTTCATCTCCGCCGCTTGAAGTGCTTCGGCGATGCATTCCCTGAAGCGGAAACAATTGCCTCACTATCACTCGAACAGCTGAGCAGATTTGTTGGGATGATTGGTCTCGAGAATTAGTCAGATCACTAATCTGCATAGACTCCAGGGTGTAGCACAATAGAGTTCCGGGTCGCAGTGCTTGTTGGCCCTCTGGGCCAACTGCCCTCCATCTAATCTAATCTACCACAATAATGACCAACATATTATGCGTAATTTATCAGAAAGATTTCCACCTGAAGAGTACAGTCTATCGAGTGACGAAACCAGCTCAAACACTTGTGTTATGGGTTCACGCTGGAAATTTGTGGGTGGGTATCATTGCTAAATGGTATTGTTGACTGTTTAGCAATGCACTTTTATTCTTAAAAAAAAGTTAGCGCTTATGCGTGAAAAATGGAAATTAGGTTCGAATTTAATATAATTTTAACAGCATTGATATAAGAAGAATTTTCCTCGGTACTTCAGGGGTTCTTCGTCGTGCATGGCCTCTTTTTACGCTTTGTTCTATGGCTTAAATTACAGCAGCAACGCCCAATGCAAGCCATTTTTCCCATTATTCATAATTGAACGAAATGGACTCAGTTGCACTTCCAGTTCACATTTAGCAATCGGCGTTGTGGACTGATTTCAATTTTGTGAATGGTGCACAACGTGGGACAAATTTTAACATTGTCCATTCTTGAGTTCTCGTATTTAGCAAGTCGGTCCAATCCGCCAATTACATTGCACCCAACGAGAGCAAATTTTTCCCGCAAATTCATTCTTGAACGACGACGTACCAACACACAGTTTTCACACTTAGCAAGTTGGTTTTGTCCTATAGCGTCAAATCCCAGCGGACAACAAGAAATAAATCATAGTGAAATCAAAATGAAGTTACTTAATGAAAATGAAATTACAAACCATTCATTTATTTTACATTTCAGTTTGAAATCATTATCTATTCATTCATATTCGTTCTGAAATTTTTACCCTAAAATGAAATCATAAGATGGTTTCAAAACAATTTGAGCAAATGATACAAAACTGGACGAATGGTATGATGTCAGCCAACTCACTATACAAATTTATACTGATTCCGACAAATGATAACTAATTGCATACTGATTATGACAGTAAAAAGAGTTCACTTTCTGAAATCGCATCGAATTCAAAACGGGCTATCCAATTTATTTCTGTTGATTATAATGAAATTGGAAGTGATAATGCAGTTTTTTAATCGCCTACAGGAAAAAAAAATTCAGTTTAAAAGCACAATTTTGATAGCCTGTACAATTTCAATTCAGAAACAAAAATATTTCGAATAACCTAATCACATAAATTTCCATATATTGTATTAGGACGATTTCTTGGGCTGTATAAATTAATTTTTCTACCTTCTAAAATCATCATCATAGTGGCGCAACAGCCCGATGTCGGGCTTTGGAGACCTGGATAGTTGTCCTCCAATTATATCGGTCGCGTGACTGCTCCGAAAATCTGCCGGAGGACTTTCCGATCGAATGTGTTTAGTATTTTTTCGGAAACTTGAGTTGGGGGCACAAGACCTTTTCCATAGTCCTCCGCGTGGGCGCCCCCTGGTAACGGCAGTGTATCAAATCGCTGACGGCCGATGTCTTAGCGATAAGGCAGTTTGGAAAAAGGCAGATAGCTGTAGCCTGAATGGCTGACCAACACCTAAGCGTCTCCGGTTTAGTAGGATGGAATGACTTGCGTAGTTGGGCCTGCAACATAGTTGTGCGAACTCCAGCACGTTTATTAAACCATCTGAAGCAGCTATCTTCCGAGGCCATCCCCTGAATAGGGTTAAGCGACGTGCAGACAACTCGTCCTTGCAAGAACCACTCCATGTCAAGAAACCTGGAACAAACGCCTCGGATTGGACGGATCAACAACGACGACCATGCAAACGACTAAAGCCCGGGCCACACCTATCCGATCATACTCCGATCATACAGTCGAACTAGTGTATGAGAAGAAAATGGTATTGGGTTTCGAACGGAGTATGATTGGACGCTTATCAGAAAAGTGTGAACTAAAGCCCGGGCCACAACGCGTCCGAAAACCCATATAATTTCCCTCTCATATACTCGTCCCACTGTATGATCGGAGTATGATCGGATAGGTGTGTCCCCGGCATAAAGGAGAATTCTTTCGGATCCTGGAATGTACGCTCCAGCCGGCCAAGGCCCGACGTCGGGCTGTCGCGCCACTATGATGATGATGAGTTGGGGTCCAGGTTACGCAGCCATAGCACACAGCACTGGTCGATTGATGGGTTTGTATATGCAGAGCTTCGTGTATCTGTGCACGGAGGACCGAGAAGAAAGTCTTATTTGCTAGCTGTATCCGTCGCTTGATTTCGTCAGTTTCATAGGCGTCCTTTGACACGTTGCTGCCCAGGTATGTGAAGTCGTCTACGATTTCAATGCTGAGGTCACCTACGTGCTCGATTGTGCTGGTGTCCTGGTTCTTGATTGCATCCATATTTTTGTTTTGTCCTCGTTAATGCGTAGTCCAACTTCCTTTGCAGTGGTGGCAAGAATGAGCAGAAGTTCTTCTGCGTCGGTCAGTTTTCGGGACATGATGTTGATGTCGTCCGCGCACGATATCAATTGTGTCGACTTCGTTTAACTTCCGACGTGTGTAGTGAAGAAAGCGGTCACATGAGCATTCTGAATCAAATTCCTGACATGCAGATCTGCTTGAGATCAGATTACATGATCACGAAGGTTTACTTCGGCAGAAAATTTTCAGCCCTCATCCCTGACCGCTCTGAATGGGTAAATGGCACATCCTGTCCAGACCCTAGATGTATTAAGTGGTTCACCGATGGGTTTAAAACAGAACAGGGTGTTGGTGCAGGTGTCTTTGGACCCAACACCAGGATTTCGATCGCAATGGGAGTCTCGCCCAGCGTTTTTCAAGCTGAGATCCACGCCATTGAGGTCTGCGTCAAGGTAATCTTGGAAACTGGACTTCGCGGCGCTTACATTACTATCTACTCAGACAGCCAAGCAACTATAAAAGCGCTCTCCTCGTATAAGGTCTCTTCGAAACTGGTGAAGGAGAGTTACGAACTCCTTTAACTGTTGGCAACCGAAAACCAAATCTTCTTGAGTTTGATGCCAGTCCACCAGGATATTGAGAGGAACGAGGCTGCGAATGAACTTGCTAGACAAGGATCATTCGGTCGTTTTCATGGACCCGAGCCTTACTGTGGCTTTGGGCAGGCCTCGGCCAAACTGCGGATCACAGATTGGTTTGCACTATTGCGTGCTGACGCAGAAGAACTTCTGCATACGCTCGATACCGCTGCAAAGGAAGTTGGATTACGTATTAACGACGGTAAAACTAAAATAATGATGCAATCGGTGACAAGGACACCTGCACAACCGAGCATCAATGTGGGGGACCTCAACATCGAGTTCGTGAACAACTTCATTTACCTGGGTTGCAACCTGTCAAGGGACGCCAACGAATCTGACGAAATCAAGCGACGGATACAGTTAGCTAATAAGACTTTTTTCTCGGTTCTCCCCATAATGAAATCGAAGCATGTGCACAGAAACACGAAGCTCCGCGTGTACAAAACCATTATATACGACCAGTGCTATGCTATGGCTGCGAAGCATGGACCTTAACTCAAGCCTCCGAAAACATGCTAGAACCTTTTGAACGTAAGGTTCTACGGCGAATTTTCGGGGCTGTTTGCGATCGAGATGGATGGCGCATCCGGTACAACCATGAGTTGTATGAAATGTACGATGAGCTGCAAGTCTCCAAAATCGTCAAACTACAACGACTTCAATGGGCAGGGCATGTACAAAGAATGGACGATGATCGCATGCCTAAGAGCGTAATGAATGCAGAACGAGTCGACGGAGCGAGACTGCGAGGACGACCGAGATCTCGTTGGGAGAACTCAGTAGGTGTGGACGCCGCGCAGCTGCTGGGCTCCCAAAATTGGAGGACGCGGTCACGTGACCGAGATAATTGGAGGACAATGATCCAGGCGGCCAAGGCCCGACGTCGGGCTGTCGCGCCACGATGATGATGATTGCGTCATCTGTATTGGAATAACCTTCCAGGGCTTAGTCAATCCAAGGAGCTGATAATGCCCTTCAGTCACAAGGGTACTACTCAAATGAATAGAACCCACTTAAGACTCTGGCCATCACCTGGTCAGATATCACCTAAACATGATGGGTCTGTCCAGCGAGACTGAATGCCGTCTTTGTCTGGAGGACGTGGAAACGACCAAACACGACTTGTGTGAATGTCCCGCCATCGCGCGTTTTAGGATGCCACTCCTCGGGCAGACTACTATCAGCACTGCAGACTTCAGGTTGATACCTGCTAAAGACTTACTGCACTTTATTAGAAAGGTGGACGGTCTCGGTGGAATTATGAGCTACGGCACAATATATCTTTTATTGCCACAGTGCCTTCTTGCTGGGACCGTAGCTCGACTATTTTATCTAATCTTATCTTATCTGTGTGATCAGAAACAGGCTCAAACGAGTTATTTACCCCAAATTGGTACTCATTTAACAGCTGAGTGGCGTCTTATCGAAAACGACTGCATTCAGTTGAAATCAAACCGGGCCCAGTGTTTAGAAGACGAACGTGCTAACTGTGGCGCTTTGCAGACTATAAATTAATATGAAACTTTATAAAAAATTACAAGTTGAGGTTTACCTCTGAAGGACAAGACAGAACTAAGTATACGAGTATGAGGCAATAGAAGAAGAGAAAATATTTAATCAATAAATGTCTTCAATGGCTTTATTTTTTATAAATAGGAAAAATAAATTAAAATCTAAACAAATCAACAAATCCCTGTCCAATCTGCGACAAGAAGCCTCTTGGTCTTTGATATCTTCCCCTTCGTCTGTATCCTTGAATTGGCGGAACAGCGGTCGTACTAGAACTATCGGTGGTCGTACTAGAACTATTATCAACTGGATCTTCTTGTATTGGAGCAGGAGGCTGAAATGGACAGCATGTTCCACTAGATTATAGCTTATGATAATTATTATTAAATGCATACTTAAAAATTGATGCGATAATGTCCATGAATGTTAGTGTTGCGAAGCGACTACCTCCAGAGTAGATTTTTAACTTTATTTTCTATGTTTGTATTTCTGTATATGAAGTGAAACCACTGTTATTTTGGTATAAACATTTATTAACATTAACACTTAACATATAATATTTGTGTCTAGATTTAAGTTATTTATTCTATTCTTTTTATTTATATTTTGTTTTGTTTGTTTTCTTTTTTTTAATTAGCCTGATTGCCTACGATAGCCACTATTCCTACGATTGCCACTATAAGAACGTCGTCTGCTGATTGGACGATTTCCGGATAAGGTTTGAATTATGTTATTAACCAGACTGGCCGTGCCACCAACTAGTGAACCAACCGACGGAGGCTGAAAGAGAATACAGGGCAATTAAAAAAGGGATGTGGTGTTAAATTCACGTGTTTGAAATTTGTTATCCAATGTAGGGAAACCCTATTGTTAAGCACATTTGCTGTATCACTTTCACTTTTGAGCACATTATCTACTTGACTCCTGGAATTTTTGGAGAAATGTTCTTGCTTGCGGATTTTTTTCTAATGTTTTCAGTCATTTGTACTTTCCTATTGCGCTCGGTGGCCGTGGTCGTACGGTCACCGCTCTACAATACTAATCTAGAGCTCCGAGTTTAAATTCCGGCGCGATAAATGTCCCACTGCCTGTGGGTACTAATGGAACTCTCACAGTGCTCCGAGCTTGTCAGTATAAAAACGGCGCGGTGCATGCTAGCAACTGCACTTCCGAAAGGTAGATGTGCTATCGAAACGTCAACAAGGCATAGAAATGCTGGAGATGTTGACGCGCTCATGCCCCTGGAGGGGTCAAGGCAATTAACAACAACAACTATGAATCTGTGCCCTTATCTGTTAACAGCATGCGAACATGTCTTCTGATTGAAATAGCTGATCCGTCAAAAAAATACAGACACAGGCGAATTTAGTTGATCAAGTAAAATCGGCAGAATAGTATAGGTAAAATCGGAAAGTTGAACTTTAATGCAATTTAATGTTAATATGATTTTCACTCATCATCATCGTGGCGCGACAGCCCGACGTCGGGCCTTGGCCGCCTTGGCCGATGATGATGATTTTCACTAGATTTTCCGGGTTAGTCCGGGTGGCGCAACGGCTAGCAGGTTCGCCTTTTATGCACTGGGCTCCGGTTCGATTCGTACAGAATGCATTAGTCTTCGATAAAAAAAAAGGGGATTTACGTGTCGGACTTTGAGCCCACTCAGCTGTTAAATGAGTACCAATTTAAGGGGTAAATAACTCGGTTGAGCGTGTTGTTGATCACACACCTCTGCACAAAACACACCGTAAACGGCCTAGAAAATTAGATGACGCTAACGCATCTCGAAGTCATGGTCCAGATTGGACTGTTGCGCAAGTCATTTATTTTATTTATCTATGATTTTGACCAGACTTGTCTAGACGACATCTAGAGAAACATAAGCTCCATCCCCGGCGCGTCAAATAAACCTGCCGATGGGTGCTCCGAGCTTGTCACTAACAGACGGTTCAGTAGGTAGGTAGATGTTGGCGCGCCCATTATCCTCGAGAAGATCTACTATATGTACTTCGTCCGGTGTCAGCCTAGTGGTTAGTATATCAGACAGGTAAGGAGGTACCAGGTTCAATCCCCAAGGACGAGAAACTTTTTTTTTAATATTAGGTGTACAACTTTGCTTCCGCCGTTTTCCGGCAGACGACTGAATCGGTGAGGGGTGGTCAAAATACGTAGTTCAAAAGTATCACAAAGTCAGTTTGGAAGTCTGTGAACGTATGGGCATCCCCGCATTAGTAAAAGTTGTTCGCATTTTTAATAAGATTCGCGACTCAAATTGACTGTTTTCGAACCATGTTCTCGTCATTTGCGGGAAGTTTTGATCTTCTGCTTCCATTTGCAAAAAAAAAAAACCTGCAGCTGAAGCTCATCGAATGCTCTCAGATACTTATGATGAGGTTGCTCTGAGTGACAGAACAAGTCGTGAGTGGTTTCAACGTTTTAAAAGTGGCGATTTCAATTTCGCGGACAAGCATGGTGGTGGGAGAGAGAAAAATTTCAAAGACGACGAATTGGAAGCACTGCTCGATGAAGATTCGTGCCAAACGCAAGAAAAATTAGCTGAATCCCTGGGAGTGACTCAGCAAGCCATCTCGAGACGCCTCAAGGCCATGGGCATGATTCAGAAACAAGAAAATTGGGTTCCGTACGAGTTAAAACCGAGAGATATTGAACGGCGATTATTTGCATGCGAACAACTGCTTCAAAGGTAGAGTCGGAAGGGATTTCTACATCGCATCGTAACCGGCGACGAAAAATAAGCGCTGGAGTTTTTCAGTCTCCTTATTTATTGTAGTCTTTCTCAGGCAGAGATTACAACGATTACAGAAGCCCTGAACTGGTTGGGGCGTGACGCAATATCATTTGGAGATATAACAATAAGCGTCTTTTTCAACAGTCCAGATCAAGCGCATAAGAACAATCTCACGCCTTACACAAGTGAGTGTTAACGCCTTAATTTTTGACCGAGCCGAAGTAAGGTACAAAACGTATTTTCCTTGACAAATACTTTCTCTACAAGATAGGTAGTGGACTTGTACGTTCATCGGTTTCTCGAAATAATATCTTCAGGTTCCTCTCCTATGTTACTCGAGGTACGGATGTTTTTAATCCCCCTACCGCGGAACTGACTGTTTATGCCAATTCACCGGTTCCCCGAATTATGCGTAATTATCACAGATTTTAGATTGGTCCTTTACCCTCCTCTTTACTTACCTTCAAAAGAATCTTACTGCGTAAAGTGTCCATTGTTGACATTTAATTTTATTTAATATTCTAACGTAGCGGCACTTTGCTTTTCCTTTCCTTTTTCTGCTGACTATTTTTTCCATTCCAATAAATATTTCACTTTTTTTCTCCCTCTTTTCTCCTTTCTTTTTGAGCTTTGAATTTTTTTCGACTTTTTTTTTACTTTTCTGTTGCGTCATTTCTGTATTTTGAATTCCTCATATTTACTGTGTATTTGGGATGTATCCTGTCAGTAACTCTTTTTAATAAATAAGTAAATAAATGAATAAATAAAAAAATATATGCATAGTGCGTAGGAATATGCCCGAACGCGTAGGTTTCCTGTCTCATTAATGTATTTTTTTTATCGCTTCCTAATTTTAAATGCCAAAAATATGCATATCAAATTGCTCATAAAACCCCAGCAAGTATCTTAAGCCAATAATTTTTTTTATTTCGCTTTTCACCCATTCAAAAAATGTAGTTTTAATGTAGTCCGTTGAGCGATTTCAGGAAAATCACAAGGGGGGTTGGGGATATAAATAGAATAAACGGTTCTCAAAAGAAAATCTTTTTGACAAAGAAAACAACTTTTTCTTATTTTTCCTTTGTTAAAAAAGAAAGTGAAAAAACACACATTAGGAAAAGTAGCCCCTCCATATTGTAGGCAAAGCAGTGGCAGCACCAGCATCGTCTGTGTCTTAGGTAAATGTGCTTTCTTACACCCAACTTGCACCTGACAAATTTCCGAAACAAAAAGTTGAAGACTTGTACTCCTAGATGCGAGTTAGGTGTAATATCCGCCATAGACTGTGCAATCGGTCGTCACATCGATCCGACGATGGATCGCCACAAAATATCTGACGATCAAAATTATATGGAACTGTCGAAAATTCGCCAACAATAGGCTCATACACGGTGCGATCGATCTGACGATCACAATATCGTCACATCGATATGTCGACGGATCGTATAGTATATATGGGGGCCTTAAGATAGCACATTTACCCAAGACACAAAATAGGCTGCTGCTGCTGTCGGAAATGAAATTCCCGCAAAATAGGCACATTCCCAGTTGGCTGGACGACGCGGTGGACATAGAAAAAACAATAATGGGTTTGTGTCTACTATACATGGAGTTGTTGTAATGAACCACCTGTAAGGAATCTTATTCTGGCAATGCTGCTTCCACCGGCAGATCGAAGGCAGCACCTGATGAATACTGATCTGTTGGTGGTACGAAACCAGAGGCCGAAGGTCCCAATACACCCGGACCCCGATGCAAGGGCGAGGGCTTCGGAGCCGTCCGACAATCATTCCTTCCTTATCGCCCCATTTTTGCCTCTCATGTTTGTATTGTCTTCCCCATGAATTTTTATTAATACGTAAAGGACAGAGGTAACGAGCGGCAAAAACCTCGCCCACGTCTCCCGAAATGAGCTGCAGTAAGCATAGGCCGCTGCTTAGCTCGATGAAGGGCCTTTTTCTTCACCAGATTCCATTACATTGTCTAAGATAAATGCAGTGGGTCGAAACGAGTGGCAGCGAGGTTTATGATCAAGCGTATCAAAGAAAAGGGACTATTTGCACTATTCACAAAACGCACTATAATTATTGATAGTAAATCTTCCAAGCACACACTGAAGACTATTATGAATCAACATAGTTTACAGTCCCGATCGGTAGCCGTGAAGTATCGATCACCACTCTCCGATGCTACATCTAGAAAACATGCGTTCGATCCCCGGCGCGTTAATAAAAACTATTATTATTATTATTAAAACTCCCACAGCGCTCCAAGCTCTTCAGTAAAAGATAGGTAAAATAGGAGGTTTTTGTTAACCACCTTGATCCTTCCTGTGGCATGGGCGCGTCAACATATCTTGCATAACTATACCTTGTTGACTTTCGATAGCATATATTTCGGGTAGTGCAGTTGCTAGCATGCACCTCCTATCTGAGCCGTCATTTACTGACAGGGTCGGAACGCTGTGGGAGTACTAGTAGTACCCACAAGTAGTTCTTATTCACGCGCTGAGTATTGAATCTATATTTCTCTAAATGTAGAATCGCTGAGTGGCGACCGAGAACTCACGGCTACAGAAAGTGCATCGGATAAGAGGTGCATGCTAGCAACTTCACTTTCCGAAATCTACATGCTATCGAAACGTCATACCAACACAAGCGATCTTGACGCGCCTATACCCCTGGAGAGGTTAAGGCAATTAACAATAAGAATATGAACGCTTGCTCCGGTTGTTAATTGTCTTGGTCCCTACAGGAGCATGGGCACGTCAACATCTATCCGTATTTCAAATGCCATTTGTTTGTTAGACAAAATCCCCTATTTATCCGAGACACATCTAGCCTAGACACAATATACAGAGAATTCTCATTATTATTATTCGAAATGTACCTAAAAAAAATCTCCCAACTTAAATACATTGCAAAATGAAACCGGAAAATAGAGGGCTACGCTTGCAATCCGAGGGTTTTGTAGTGTCCCATGCCAATAGGAGATAAACTGTCCTACTCTTGGGATGCTTGTTAAGACGACATTGCAAATTGCAAGCTTGCGTAAAAAATATTAAAAATAAATTGTCTGAATGATTACAGAAAGTAGAGTCAGCGACCAGCCTACCCCCCCCCCCCCCCCACCTTCCTCCCCCTCCCTCCTGCTCAAAAATCCCCGATGATAGAGGGTGGGAAAGGTGTAGGCGACAGGTGGTCAAAGCCCCTATCCTCAGTTTAAAATTGAGGATTCTGTAAAAAAAAATGCTTCAAAGCGGGAATAAAATTACATAAAATTTTCTACAAAACGATATATCATTACCCTCGACTGTCAAATGATAGATTATACTCTAGACCATAAAATAGTTAAGGCTAAACTGATTTCCTCACAAGGAAAAACGGTCAAATACTCCAATTGAGATCTAGCTGACTGGTACCGCAAATAGGTACGATCTGACCAAAAGTACGCCTACCTTTCCTACAAATATTAAGAGTGCCAATAACGTCCCAACAAATTTAAGTTGGCCGACCAAATTCGGTTGAGTGACTGCTTAGATAGAACCTTTCTATACTTCTACGTAAAAAGTAGTTCAATCGGATGAAAACCAAAGCTAATTTCCATACAAGGTGCCCCACAGCAGATATGCAGAATCCTATGAATATATACTCATCGTTGATAGAGGGTTTGGAAGTGTGGGAAAAAAGGGTCAGTTTTTTTTTCAGTTTTCCTTGAATATTTAAGTTTTTTTTAGTGTAGGCATCACTGTAGAAACAGGAAAAAAAATCCTGTAATTTTGAAATTTTGGAAAATTAATGAGGGCAGTCCCCTGAATATATGCTCCAAAGTCCCCGTTCATAACGGATCCGGAAGTGTTGGAAACAAGGGGCTGAAGTCAATTTGGAAGTTTTCCATGAATATTAATATACAAGGACCACCTTGTATGGGAAGTAGCCTTGGTTTTCATCCGATTGAAATAATTTTTACAGGGGAGTATAATAAGATTCTAGGCAGTCCTCCACTCGAATCCGAATTGCCGACTTTAATTCGGTGGGACGGTATTGACATATTTGAAAACATTGAAAATATATAATATTTTTAGGGAAGGTAATCGTACCGTTGATCAGATCGTACTTAATTGCGGTACCAACTAGATCCCAATGAGAATATTTGACCAAATTTTCAGGACGCTAACCGTATTTGCTCGGGAGTTATCGTGCCGTTTTTCCTTGTCAGAAAATCAGTTTACCTTATATTATTTTTTGGTCTAGAGTATAATACATCATTTGACAGTCGAGGGTATGATAATTGCTTTGTAGGAAATTTTATTTACTTTTATTTGGCCTTGGGACATTTTTTTGTAGGATCATTGGTTTTCAAAATAAAATAAATAAAAAGGGACTTTTTACCCCCTCTCCCTTACACCTCTTAAATAAATGATTAAATGCACTCGGTGGTACCTTTCTCATGATACCCCACTTGCCTATACCAGATGAAAAAAAAATTTTGGCCTTCACTTCCCCTCTATGTGGACCTCCTCTTAAAGTTAGCGTATTACGACGCACCGCTTCCTCCGGCGAATTATAATAATTCTACACATTCCTACAAAATTTCATGTAGGTACATATGTAGCTTCAGCCGTTCGTGAGATATTTAATGGACAGACGGACAGACAGTCATTTGACCGATTTCATAAGAGTTTTGTTTTTTCTACAAAACCCTAAAAAGAGAGAATTGCAATTCTCAGAAAGTTGATCTTCCAAATCGCAGCATTCGCCAAAATAGAGCTTTCTAACGATTTTGATTTGCATTTTAAATAGATTTTTCATTTTATATCTAATGAAATACATTTTAAGTAGTGTAGTGTATGACTTAATGGACCCAGTAGGTAACGTGATGACGGACAAGGCCCGACGTCAATGAGGTAACATGATGGGGTTTTTGCATCCAAATGTACTCCCTATAGGTGTGTCATTACAAAGCAGAGCTCAGAAGGTATTCGATTATTTCACCTTTTCGGTTAGTTTTTGCACTTTAATATCTGGGAAAATGCCAGAAATGAAATGTATTCATCCCCCGTTTCATTTAACACCTGACATGCCTACATTGAAACAAAAAAAGACCTTCATTTCCACTCTACGGAGACCATCCTTCAAAGAAAGCATATTTCAATATGTTAACATTTGTTACACGAATTAGGTCAGTTTTCTATTTTTTCACCAAATCTTATGTAAATCGCTTCAGCCGTTCGAGATATAATCTCTGGAGAGACAAACGAAAGGGCGCTCATTCATTTTTATTTCTTGCCTTAATATCGGCAATTCCATTTCCTTTTTCGTATCATATAGAAAAAATATTACGTGTAAGTGTCACATAACATAGAAATCAATATCATCAATCATTATTCATCTTCATTCACACTGAAGGTGAATATATAATTCGCATCGTTCAATCCGCATGAATCAACCCGGACATACATTCAGAGTGACCAATCTGAGTTTGACTTTTGAATAACAATCGTCCTGTCCGACCTACATATCTAATCAGGACCCAATTTGAAGCAAATGTGTGAACTCCTCCACCAATAACAATGAGATCTTATAGGATTGTATAAAGCTGGCATTTTTAATAGAGAGAGAGAGATTAAATACTCCTCATCATCGCATATTTTAATTATAGTCCCAAATTTTTTATTGATTCCTTTTCCATAACGTTCGATTACTATGCAAAAGCGCTGATAAAATAATGCACGTATATGGAAGATGGAAAAATATTCTACTTACTCGGGGTGATTCATCATACAGCGGTCGATTCGGTGTATCCTCATAAACGGGATCAAATATATCGTCGGGATTTTGTGGATCAACGCCGGGATCAACATCTCCTCCTGAAATTGGCGCTTGAGGTCGTTGCGGTCTTGGCGGTCTAGGTCTATATGTCTGCCCGGGTCGCTGATTTAATGGTCCTCCGGGACTAAATAATTGCAAAAAGTTTCCTAAGCCGCCACCACCACCACCGAACCCGGGTCCTTCATAGTATTCGCAATCATCGCTATATGCATCGTACGACGGTCGAATCGGCGGAATTTGATTATAGTAATTTTGAACGTTCAGGTCCCAAAGGAAACGTCCTTCGTTTTCGCGCGATTGCCCCGTTCGTCCTTGACTTCGGGCACTTCGTCGCCTGTAGCACGGATCCGAAAAATAGCTGGGCTGACGTCTTCGGTGGTAGTAACGACGGCGAAAATTAAATCTGGCCTCTTCGTCAACATTTTTGGATCCAGCAAATTTCGAATTGGACGAATCCGCTTTTCTTTGTGCTTCGCGTTCTAACGCGGCTCTCTCATGCGCTTGTTGTCTTCGGCGCGCATCGATACTGCTTTGTTGATTGTTTTGTGGTTTGGCGAATGTTATCATCCATAGGGTGAGGAAAGCTAGGACTATGACCTTCATCTGTTTGGGGGGAGAACAAAATGATAGATACTTTTAATGGCGGATATAAATGTAGACGGCTAGACGGGCGGACGGCAAATTTCTATCGATCAACTATTCTTATTCGCAGTCAATTTGGCACCCAAAACGTTAGACCGTTTTTATCAAATTATGCAAAATCCATATATTCGTAGACATCGCCGTTGTAACCATTTATGAAAACCAGCTGGTTACTACGGTGCGTGCAATCAAATGTTTTCAAATTTCATTGTTCTCGGTGACAAGCTTTGAATATATAGCCATGGAATGAGCTTGTCCTGTATGTCTCCATAGAAACAGTGGCTCCAAAATCTGGGTACTAAGTCGACAGTCAGCTAACTCAGTAGACTTACGAAATTCAAATATTGACAATAATTGACGTTTGTTTATGCACAATTCGACATTGTGAACATTATGTCAATATCGAAACGCCAATTGAGTAGGCTGATTGTCGATAATTTGACAAAAATTGACATTTGTTTATGCACAATTCTACAGAACAGTCAACATTTGTCAGTATTAAACGCCAACTGAGTAGGCTGACTGTCGACTTATTCACCAGATATTGGAGCCCGTGATAAACGGGATATGCTCATTCCATGTACTGTATGTTCTAAGGTGACAAGGCGCGTATAATGTATGCATAATTATAGCAGCGTTCCCACGAGGCAACTTTTTTTGAAAGCTACAAGCCGGGCAACAAAAACCTCACGAATCTATCCTGCTGTTACCACGAGCACTTTCAACAGTGTTGAAATCTTTTTCGTTCTCTCTCTGCATGACATCACCGTTAAAATCTTTCAAATGCACGCGTTGCATTTTATATGAAATTTCATAGTTTTTAAATGGAATATTTCATTTGACATTTGTAGGGGAGGGAGGCGCTTTTCAAGGAGGTGGCAGTTTTTCATCTGAAGCTTACATGCCAAAAATCAGCTCTCTACGTCAATTGGTTCAAGAGTTTTAGACAAAAAAACCTGAAAAGTTGGGTAACACGGAGTTCATTGTAAGTGTCACCATACACTGTCGAACTCGAACTCAGCACGAACCTGGTACAAATGTCCTCTGACACACACATACACTTCACATAGGTGTGAAGAAAACCGATCCACTTGTACTAGGTTCGTGCCCGAGTTCGAGTTCGGCAGTGTATGGTGACACTAAGAAAAGTACCGTTGGTTTCCAACTGATCCATTTCATTTTTGGCACAAAGTATAAAATGACCCTCCCGAGCCATCTACCAAATTTAGAGCTTTTCACGTTTTTATCAATTGAGAGTCATAGATACATTTAGTAATTTTACATAGGTAGGGGAGATAGGCGTTCCCTCAGCCGGATCATGCCCATTTTCAATACCAATCAACTAGATCATACTGCGAACATTTGACGAAAACTTCAGGCAGATAGACAAATAGACAGACGGACAGACAGACAGATATACCTAAATTGAATCAGGAGCTGACCCTGATCATTTACATATACATATATATACATTGTGACAAAAAAGTATCCGGAATAAATTTAAAAAAAAAAACCTGCCCGACAGAATTGTCAATATTTTTTTTGTCGCTAAGTTGGCACAATTGTTCTCTATACTGTCACGGAGTTTGACAGTTATCTGTCATTTAGTTTGTTTACAGTACTCTATATTTTTAGTTCATCTCAAGTGTGTTATGCGATTTTTGCAATGAATGACATTATCGAACAAAAAAATTGTCTTAAATTTTGCGTTGCAATTCCGACCTCGCATTCATAAAACGCATTGTGACATGCAAACCAAACGGAATCGCGCCTTCCAACTGAGCCGAAACCGGAAAAACCACGTCAAAGTCGATCAAAAGTCTAATGTTGACAGTTTTCTTTGATTACCTTGGTGTCGGGTACTCAGAATTCTTGCCCGAAGGTTAGACGGTTAAGAAAGAATATTATTTGGCGATTGAGAGAGCAAATTTGTCGAAAAAGGCCAGATTTGTGGAAAGAAAACTCTTGGATTTTGCATCACGACAACGCACCATCACATAATGCCCGGTTCACATTATTCCAGTAACCAATCCAGTCCAGTAATCCAGTCCAGCGCTGGACTGCTACTGGAATAATGTGAACCGGCACTGGACAGCAATTCAATCCAGCAATCCAGTCCAGCAATCCAGTCCAGTGACTGGATTGTCGGTCTACTTTTTGATTCCAGCTCGCCCAGAAATCATTGTTACTATAGTTACCGAATCAACAACACACTCGCCAGACTACTGGACTGGAATCATGTAGACGATATGATCCAGTCCAGCACTGGACTGGATCGCTGGACTGGATTACTGGACTGGAATAATGTGAACCGGGCATAAGGCTATCATTGTGAAGGAATTTCTGACCAAAAACTCAACAAATATTGTACCATTAAACAACCACCGTATTCACCTGACATGGCTCCGTCCGACTTTTTTCTCTTCCCGAAACTGAAATTACAACTTCGAGGCACCCGCTTTCAGTCGATAGAAGACATAAAACAGAATTCGCAGAAAGCACTTGAGCTGAACTGACACTGACTGTAAACAAACTAAATGACAGGTGACTGTCAAACTCCGCGACAGTATAGAGGACAGTTGTGCCAACTTAGCGACAAAAAGAATATTGACAATCCTGTCAGGCAGGCTTTTTTAAAAAAAATGTATTCCGGATACTTTTTTGTCACAATGTATATTGCCATACCTACGAGGGATCAAGGCAATTAGAGATACCTACAAAGTCTCGTTTAGTAATGTCCCCATTCAAGTGTGCCCATTTTGAATGTACAATTTATTAGTGCATCAACAGGTGGGGTGTTATAACGTCAAGTGATACAATGTAAATTGACGTTATTTCTTACCTTCAAGTGAAATAAAGTCAATTGACCCTATTTCGTGTTCGAAATTGAAATAATGTCAACTACCAAAGTGCAATATTATCAACTCATGAAATCAGGTCGTAGAGCTTATAATGGTTAAGAAGTATGGTTTTCTATTTCCATGGTTGTTGCACCCAGAGCAAACGAAGCGAGCGTTCATGTTTCTGCGATACTAAAGGTGTGAGTTCCAAGGGAGCGACTGAGGGACTTGCGTTTGCGACTGTGAAAAAAACTATCATAACGGAGCACTATTCTTGGGTATTTTAAAGTTTAGGGGATCGTCGAATGCAAGCCGTAGTCGCAAAAGTTAAACATTACTAAGATACCTCACTTAGTACGATTTAATTTTTAGAACGGGATGCACTCATGTTTAATCTTTGCCAATAATTCAAAGGTAAATTCCCTTAAGAGAGATAGAGACGGCAACACTTCAGTAATGGCAACTGCCCATAAAGTTTCAATGTGTGAGTAACATGCTTGTTAGTTGGCATTACCCCTTCGTGTACCGTGTACGCATATGAGAACCAACACATATGCAACTACTAGTCAGTCGCGTTAATTTGTATGATGTAGGGTATCTTCCTTATGGTTAATCTTTGGTAGTTGTACGACTGTACTTTCACATAAATTACACACGAATAGTGCTCCGTTATGATAGTTTTTTTTTTACAGTCGCAAACGCAAGTCGCTCAGTCGCTGCCTTGGAACTCACACCTTAAGGGTTTCGATCGCTTAAGCGCGGAGAGAACGTAGCGGCAAAGTCTACAAGAGACTGTTCCACCCAGAACTAGCATTCACGCTGAGATTTGTGATCCCTTTGTCGCAGATAATGCGTAAGCCACCGTTCATTTTTGTACTGTACTGAGGGTCCGCGGAGCGAGCGTAACGAGCGGAGCTCACAAAAGAAATTATTGCGCACTATACTATAATTATTCACATAAGAGACTATTCCTTACAATAATTATTCATAGTAAATCGTCCAAGCACATAAGAAACCATTGTGAATCAAAAGTCTCTTATGTGGGCTCAGCACGAGCACGCTATGCTCGCTCCGCACTTAACGAATCACAACCCTCAGTATCGCAGAAACATGAACGCTCGCTTCGCTAGCTCTGGATGCAACAGTCCTCACAACCCTCAGAATCCATGCAAATGGCTAGAGATCTTCAAAAGTGAAATAATGTTAATTGAGGTTATTTCACTTTGAAAAAAAGACGAAATATTGTCAATTAACGTACATAATTTCACTTTTAAAGTGAAATAACGTCAATCGACATTATAACACTTAACGCTATTACATCTCACCGCATCAACACAGTATTAAGGGAATTTACTGTTATTATTCAAAGCTTCATTTAAAAAAAAAACTATGAACAACAAAGTAGCCTTTCATAACGGACACCAAGTTTTGCGCTCTGACCTGGCCGTGGAGACTTTAACTTAAACTATTCTTAAAGATGCTGTCCCTATTCAAATGACCGGGAGTGTACATAAAAACAGCGAGATTGAAAAGAATGCAAAGTTTACTGCTAATTCATTGACGAGATAAAAAGCCGCATTCTATTTTTATTAATTTCAAAATCAAATACTATAAAGGTTGAAGGGTTGTTTAAGCACCACTTCCACTAAACACACAACTCACTTTTCAAATGCGAGTCCTTCGATTACTAAAGAAAATCCTCGAAACTCTAAGTTTGCACGACCAACCCGAACTGACACCGTACGCGACAAAGTGTTTACTAGTTATGTGTATAATTCGCGAAAATGCAACATTTTCACTCCCAAATTCGCCATTTTCCCCAGATACGATTGCATGTGGTAATCAAATCATCGTTGAAAGGGAAATGGATACGTTACACAATATGTGTACCGTATTCAGATGGTCTGTTTACCATCCAGTTGCCGACTATGGTCCGATGACTATTTCTTTATTTCTTTACAGCACCAAACTGTCCAGTTTCCCAGAGTCTTGGTCGGTTTTATGTATCTGAATCTGTTGGGTCAAAATGCACACTATAGGTGTCGGTCTGATCGCCCACGCGCCTATTAGTGAGTCGAACGAGCAAACCAATCAATGAAGAAAAGTTAAAGTTGATGTTAAAGACAATATTTAGATTTCCGAAAATAATATTAGTGTGTAGAATATTGACCTGTGTAATAAATATACTTTTGATTAGAAGAAATTAATTAATTAAATTTTTACTCAACACACAATTTTTTTAAAGGCCAGGTTAACAATGCAGGACTTATCGAAACTTGTATAGCCACCCTGCAACTTTCCTTTTTTCCGCAGATCATCACTTGGTGAAGACGACCTACAGATGTAGAATCTCCTCAGTGCACCAGTCAAGAATCAGCCCTCCCAAAATCTTTGCGGTTGATAAACTCTTGAGTGATGCTACAGCGGTGGCGTATACTACCGCCCTTGAGGAAAAACTATCACCTATGCTACACAACATCAGCAACACAGGCGTCCATGCGTTCTGGGAAGAACTCAAGGGTACCATCAAGGATGTCGCAGAGAAGGTCGTGGGATATAAAGCCCGGCGAGCGCGAAATGACTGGTTCGACGAAGAATGCAAAAACTCACTTGACGCGAAAAACGAGGCCTACAGACAATGGATTCAACGAGGAACCAGAGCCAGAAGAGAAAAATATGACGAGCTACGGCGAATATCGAACAGAATAATTAGACGAAAGAAACGTAAATACTTTGACGAGCAGTTGCTGAACATAAACGAAAACTTAGCTAACAAGAACACCAGACAAGCGTACAAACTAGTAAATATAATTAAGAACGGCTACCAACCCAGGACTAGCCTTTGTAAGGACAAGGATGGAAACATCATCAGCGACACCGATGGCATTAACAAACGATGGGCCTCTTATTTTGAAGAGCTTCTAAACCGACCATCTAACACACAGGAAGCTCTCGACGATATTGTTGATCTAGGCCCACCCATTCAACCCCCGACAGTAGAGGAAGTTGATCTCGCGTTGCGGTCACTAAAACGAAATAAAGCGCCTGGCGCTGACGAGATCCCAGCTGAACTGCTAAGATTCGGTGGAACGAGTCTAGTTGATGCCATACATCAATTACTCCTGCGAGTATGGGAGAACGAGGAGATCCCAGACGATTGGCGCAGAAGCATCATCTGTCCAATTCATAAAAAGGGAGATAAACTGCGGTGTGAGAACTACAGGGGCATCTCACTAGTTTGTACGTCCTATAAAATTTTGACGAAAATTCTGGAAAATAGAATAAAACCGTACGCAGAACGAGTCATTGGCGAATATCAAAGCGGTTTCAGACCTGGGCGCTCCACAACCGATCAGCTCTTCTCAGTCAAACTGATACTCCAGAGGTGCTGGGAATACAACGTAAACGTATACCAAATCTTTGTCGACTTCAAGCAGGCATACGACAGTATCGATCGTGGAGTACTGTACAACATCATGCTGCAATTTGGTATACCAGCAAAATTAGTGCGACTGACAAAGATGACGATGACCAACTCCGTCTCACATGTCAGGATCCAGAATAGACTTACTGATCTATTTGAAACACGCACTGGTTTGAAACAGGGCGATGGACTGGCACCGACGCTCTTCAACCTAGCACTGGAATACGTTATTCAGGCCATGAATATGGACAACAGCAAGACGCTACTCATCAAGTCGACACAATTAGCAGCGTACGCCGACGACATCAACATCATGTCCCGAAGATTGGTCGACGCAGAAGAACTTCTGCATACACTCGATACCGCTGCAAAGGAAGTTAGATTACGTATTAACGAGGGTAAAACTAAAATAATGATGCAATCGGTGACAAGGACACCTGCACAACCGAGCATCAATGTGGGGGACCTCAACATCGAGTTCGTGAACAACTTCATTTACCTGGGTTGCAACCTGTCAAGGGACGCCAACGAATCTGACGAAATCAAGCGACGGATACAGTTAGCTAATAAGACTTTTTTCTCGGTTCTCCCCATAATGAAATCGAAGCATGTGCACAGAAACAGGAAGCTCCGCGTGTACAAAACCATTATACGACCAGTGCTATGCTATGGCTGCGAAGCATGGACCCTAGCTCATGCCTCCGAAAACATGCTAGACACTTTTGAACGTAAGGTTCTACGGCGAATTTTCGGGGCTGTTTGCGATCGAGATGGATGGCGTATCCGGTACAACCATGAGTTGTATGAAATGTACGATGAGCTGCAAGTCTCGAAAATCGTCAAACTACAACGACTTCAATGGGCAGGGCATGTACAAAGAATGGACGATGATCGCATGCCTAAGAAACACAACAAGTTGCTTGTTGTTTGTGTAATGCGTGTTTGTTACCCTACACTTGATACATGCGCAAAAGAACGCGCCTTTAGTAGAATTTTCAAACAAAAAGCATAACTTTTGAAATTTCAACTGATTTTTAATTGATAGGATATGATACGACGTGCTCAATTCGATGAAACAACATTTCTTAGTGTCACAATACACTGTCGAACTCGAACTCGAGCACGAACCTAGTACAAGTGGACCGGTTTTCTTCACACCTACATATGTGAAGTGTATGTGTGTGTCAGAGGACATTTGTACCAGGTTCGTGCTCGAGTTCGAGTTCGACAGTGTATGGCGACACTTACACTTTTTCAAAGAGCTTTATCATCCCCAAATTTTTAGTGAATATTTTCGAGATTCCTTCATACGATATGTTTGAGGTCTCAAGGCCTCAACAATATCTATAACTTTGACAGGCCTATGTTAAGGCGGGGGGGGGGCATCCCGGGCGCCGCCTGCAAGTGGCGCCGATAGCAACAGCAGAAAGCTTAATAAGAATGCAAAACGAAAATTGTAAATATTTTATTAATATAACGCCCATGTGCATTTCTTTTAACCTGGGAAACAATTAATGAGTCAGTCTTGATGATAGTGAATTGACACTTTCGGGTATCGTCTTTCATCCATTACAAGTTTTTGTACGAGATTTCGCACGAAAAGCCGATCTTAGTACTATGCTTTATGCTGTATTTATACCCGAGAGTCTCATGTCGCGCGACACGACAGCTTATCGCTGTTAGCGATTTTGCTTAATCAATGCTATAGCAACCGCCATGCATTAGTCACTTGAAAGTCGCTCTCAGGCGCTCCGCGTGGAACAGCTTCATATATTCTAAACCATCGGTCGCTAGTAGCGACACGCTGTCGTATCGCGCGACACAACCGGCTCGGGTAGAAACACAGCCTAAAGCGTAGTGCTAAGATCGGCTTTCCGTGGCGAAATCTAAAAAAAACTTGTAATGGACAAAAGACGACACCCGAAAGTGTAAATTGAGACAGACCACAAGTGTCCGATAGTGACGGCTGTAGTTTGCAGCCTACTATATCATAGTAGGTTCGTACTCGTATCTACCTAAAGCGGAAATTTATTCTTTATAAAATTCTAGCTCTGGATTTTCCTATACAAAAGTTCGCGGAAAGGACTTCAGATTCGTTCATTTCAGATCAAACTGGGCGCCTCAGATATTGTAGTTGCCCCTTACTTGGGCCCCGGTGTTGGGTGTTATCTTGATTTAATTTTTAGGTTTTCATACCAAGATTTTTTATTTACAACTTTGATTTTATCATTTTCGGTTGCATCAATAATGAAATAGTCATTGTTCTCATCATCTGAATGTTTCACAATTTCCTTCACTTCACACTCAAACACGACATCGCGATATGATTTAGTTTCTTGTGTTTTCGACATTTTTTTCCCAAATGCTGGACACGGCCTTGTCGCATGACTGCGTCCGCATCTTTTGCAACCCACTTTGTCTAGATGTTGTTGCTCTTTATCTTGGTTTTCTGAGTACCTAGAAAAAATTGAATTTAATTTGTATTTTTAATTTTGATTTTTCTGATTAATATGTAAAACCACTTATCTTATTGTCATTTTGTATGTGGACATCGTTATTGTCGAATTTCTCATTTCAATCACTTGTTTCGCCGTAACCTCTGCAAGTCTCACTATCTCAATTGCTTTGCTCAGCTCCAGTTGCTCCATTTCCAACAATTTCTCCTGTAGTCCTTTGTCTTGGACTCCGAAAACAATTCGATCTCTCAGCATTCGTTCCTTAGGTACAAGGTAGCTTCCTTGTTGACCATCGCGCCCAGGTAGTTGAACCTTGTACAGGACTTCAGCTGTTCTCCTTTAATGTAGATATCTGGTATCGGTCTCTCTGGATCTGTGAAGGACAGCAAAAATACTCTGTCTCAGTCCATGATCCTCCAGGATCTTATACCACTTGAACAGTACAGCCTACAAAGCAGCGATGTCTTTGCTGCCCAGGACAATGACAACAGAAGGGATATTTTCAGGCCATCATAAACGAGTGTTATTAAATAGCGCATGATGATGTTGAAGAGCAAGGGACCCAATACACTGCATTGGTGAACTCCGACTTTAACTGAAAAGTCTTAGGACTTCAGCTGTGCATCCTTCCGTACAATCTCTTTCAATCGATTGCAGACAACTCGCTCGTAAGTATTCAATGGGTGAGATATTAACTTGATTGCCCTATGGTTCTTGAGCTTGCTTGGGTCACCCTTCTTCTTATAAAACGGGAGAAGGAAGCTTTCTCTGAAAGCATCAGGCGTCGGTTGTCCTCTTTTAATTTTGTTGAAAAAACAGTGAGCCATCTAAGCCCGACATGATTCATCTTCAACCAAAATTCCATGGGTATTTTGTCCGGTCCGACTGCCTTTCCGCGTTTCATCTGCATCATTGCCTTCATCACCTCCTCCGCTGATGGTGTTTGGCTCCACAGCTTGAAAAGCTTCTCGCGGAAAGTCTTTGTTCAAAAGTTCGTCAAAGTACTCACGAATTCTGCTACAGGTTGCTGTGTCTTCAACCAGTAGCACTCCTTGTGAGTCTTCAACATACTTTGCTGCCTGCATCTCTCGAGCGTTTCTTCTCCTTTGGGCTGCGACCTTATAAATTCTGGCGTTGTCTTTAGGTTTCTCTTGCAATGACGATCTCTTATACGCAGTCAGATCTTCTAGTTCTTGATAGAACTTCTCGGCTGCAATCGTCTTTGTTTGAGCCACCTTCCGGTTTAGTTCCTTCCGGTATTTATCATATTTCTTACGAAGTTGAACCTTCTCGGCTTCACTGCTTGTCTTGCATGTTGTCCATGCTTTGAATGCGTTCGATTTGGCCTGCACTGCTTCTTTAGTGTCGTTATTCTACCACCACGTCTCCTTGTTCGTGTGGACTGGGCCTTTCGAAACTCCCAGTGTCTTTTCAGCCTCGCCTACTAACATTTCATCCAAAGCATTCCATATTTATGTTGGACTTTGCTCGGCGCAGTTGGTGTTCAATTGAAGCTACTACTTCATTTTAACAATGAGTGGCTTCTAATTGCCATGGAATGACCATTATCTCTAAAAGGTATAAAATATCCTCCCCCTAAATGATAAAAATATATTCGCTCGATTTCACCACTGATCGAATAAGATAAGTCATATTCTCTCTTTCTAGCTACACTAATAAGAAAAGCTAAAATCTCATAACAAGAGTATGAAGTACTTACAAGAGTCTTATGATATATTAATTAGGAGAGTGTAATGAACCATATTCTGGTCTGGTTGTGCTGCTCCCACCGGCAGATCGAAGCAACACCTGATGAGTAAGGATCTGTCGGTGGTACGAAACCAGAGGCCAAGGGTCCCATTACACCTGGACCCCAATACGAGCGCGAGGGCAAGCGAGCCATCTATCAACCATTCCATCCTTATCGCCTCATTTTTTTTATTCCCCATTTTTACCTCCTTTGTTTGTGTTGTCTTCCCCAGGCCTATGAATTTTTGTTAATACGTAAAGGACAGGGGCAACGAGCGGCGAAAACCCCGCCCACGTCTCCCGAACTGAGCTACAGCAAGCATAGGCCGCAGCTTAGCTCGTTGAGGAGCCTTTTTCTTCGCCAGATGGCACGGCCTGACCTTCACGGTCATTATGCTACCTAAGGCTCCGTCCCCACACGGGCATTTTAGGATGCCCGCCAAACCGTCCGTTACAAGAGTTGAACTCTTGCTATAAGATGAAATAACTCTCAGAAAGTGTGCCGTTCAAATATCATAAAATTACCATAAGACTCTTATAGTATTCTACCAGAGTTGAATTACAAAATTAGAGCTCTTCATGCTGGCTCCGAAAAGTTTTTTAAGAGGCAAATTGTTTGTTGGGCTGTGTCATCGAAAGGAATGAATACAGTGTAAATATTTCTACTACTAATTTTCTCTTAGTCGGCACGGTGGGACTCAAACCCATGAATAAGCGGTATGTTGAGACATCAGACTGACGCCTCAGCGCCTTAAGCTACGGGTCTCCCACAAAATTCGGGAAGAGATGTTCTGACTTTTATCCCAAAACTTATGGGCAATTTGTTCGCAATAATAACCGATAAATTTATGTAATTTATTAGTCCATTGCTCAATACTCTGCGATTAGCTCCTGCACTTTTCGGGGCAGTAGTGAGGAAAAAAATAAAATCAAAACATAATTAATTGGTATTACGATATAAATGCTCGTATTTTTTTCTAAAATAAATTCATCTCTCTTTCATTATTACCACAATTAAAACCAGTTTCATTTCTGCACGACCTTCACACTCAATTTGCTGTATTACCATACGAGTTGCAACTGTCTTGATCAAACAATCCACTTTACAACGTTCAGAAAATCTTCCACTTGATAAGGTGAATAACACCTTACCAAAATTTCAGCTCATCGACCCACGCTTTTTGTTTACAGTGATTGCAATGGAGTCATGTCATCCATACATATTCATGTTAGATTTGACCCAAAATGCCATTTATGTTAAAAGTTGCCGTGAAAAATGCTAATGAGTTGATTTATCTCCAGATTCGATAAAATTTGAAGTTACTCAGGTTACAATGCAAAAGTTCATGGTTTCGGATGTTAACCGCAGAATGGTTTTATTTTAAAGTGACAAACAATTAAGTGACCAACTTGTACGTGGGTACAATGTGGAGATTAATCAGATCTACGAGTTGTTATGTATGTACTGGCGCCAACCGATTTACCTAATTTGTAGCAGAATTCAAGGAGTTTAGCTTGTTAACGATTGCTAAATTCAAGGTTTTGTGGTTATATCGGATCTGCGAACTATCGCCCCAATGAAATATCGCCCCAAAAACTAATAAAGAATCCCTGCTCCCCCCACAACAATTTTGTATGGTATTGGAGTGATTGTTTCAATGTAAAAATCAACCCAAAATTGGGATGTTAGTTCGCCAAATTTTCCCAAAAATGCAATTCTAGTTTTGGGGGGAAAGTTCCACATGAACAATGACTCCAAAATGCAGTCACGCACACCTTAAGTTGCAGTCTCCACAATAAAACAAAAGAAAAAAAAAATATAATGGACTTTTTGGTGGGCATCCGCAGATGCCCGTGGGAATGGAGCCTAATAGCTGCCATACATTATCCGATCCGTCGCCCGATCGATCGGCCGATGGATCGCCACAAAAATATCAGCTGATCAAAATTATATGGAACTGTCAAAAAAATCGTCAACGATAAGCACATACATAGGCGGATCTATCGGTCGATATCGATATCGGGCGACGGATCGGCCGATCGATCGGTGTGTATATGGCACGTTTAAGGTAGCGTACTGACCGTGAAACACGGGCCGTGTCATCTGGCAAAGAAAAGGCTAAACCAGCTAAACAGCGGCCTATGCTTGCTGTAGCTCAGTTCGGGAGACGTGAGCGGGATTTTCGTCGCCCGTTCCCCCTGTCCCTAGGTATTAATTATATTCATAGGCCTAGGGAAATACAACACAAACAAATGGGTAGAAAAAATGGGGATATTAAAAAAAATGAGGCGGTAAGAGAAGAATGGCTGTCGGGTGACTCAGGTGCCCCCGCACAAACCTGGGGTTCTAGGTTTTATAGAACCCTTGGCCTATCCACCCACTCTACCTTAGCCGATAAATAAAATATGGAGACCTCTCGAGGGAGGGGGAGGGTTTCATTTTTTTTGGGTGTTTTTTCATTCTAAATTGGGGTAATAATTCATAACGAACAATCACCCCAAAAATGGAGAATTTTTTCATAATTTTTTTTGGGTCGATAGTTCGAAGATCCAGTTACAACTACATATTTTTGTCTGTTTGAATAAAAAAAATCATTTGGTTTAAAGTTTAAGTTTTTGAAAGTAATAATAGCTGACCACCTTTTGATAAGCGAATTTCGGTACATGTCCATATTTTTACAACTAAATTTCGGTACATGACCACTTGTTCCGGTACACGATCAGAAATCATAGCACACATAGATTTATAATGAAAGACAAAAATATTTCTTTTACTTTTATAGTTTATGCATACACTTTAATTGCATTTTGTGTTTTATATACTTTTAGTTTGGTTTTTTCTTATTTTTTAAATCCACATTTCTCATCAGAGCCAATTTCTTCCTGCATTTTGTTGGGTCTTTATAAATTCAAAGAATTGCTCGCAAAATTGCTCCCAAGTCATTTTAATATTGCATCTTATGCTGCGTTTACACGTGAACATCTCGCCGAATTTGAACGTGAATACAATAACAATAGCATTATATTCGCCGAACGGAACAGGCAATGTTCCCATCCATCCATTTCCGGAGAACTTTTTCGCCGAATGTTGCTGCGCGTCTTATGGAAAAAGCATTAAGACGACAAAAGGTGCATTCGGCGAATATGTTCGGAGCTGTTCCCATGAGGAATGGGAACGCGCGAAAATGTTCGCCGAACAAAATGGAAATGTAACTTTTCATATGGAGGTATGTTTTCAAACGAGGGTCAACCATTGAGAGAAAATGTATATGCTACGAATCTAAGTATTTCAATCGTCTTGCGTTTCACACAAATTGCCAGCAGGTAGACGATGGGTAATTTGAGTTGAGTTGTTGTTTGAGTTTTTTTGGTTTGTTTTTGATTTTATAACACCAGGTCAGAATATAATGAAATAAGGACAAATGGATATTTTTTGTGAGGTGTTAGATCGAAATGCAATCAGATGTAAGTTTGATTGATTAAAATGTAACTGTTTGAGCTATGTTATGTAGGTATATTAGATAGATATATTAGTATAAAGATGTAGGTATATTATTTAACCCATATTTTCGCATAATTTGCTTGTCGATGTATAAATTAGGTAGGCAACTGATTCTAAAACGTAAAATTTTACTACAAAAAATATCTTATTAATCTCTGCCGTATGATCAATATTTTGAATGGGTGCGTTCCGTGAAAACCCTAAACGTTCCAAGTTGCTTTGAACTCAGTTCAATTTCAGGTGGAGATGGCATGTAAAATACCAACTAGTGAAATAAATCAGAAAATTGTTCTGGTTGATTTCCCTTTTTATCGTTTGACATGCATTTGCTAAATACTTGAAACGTAATTGCAACGTTGAGAATCCTGAACCTAGGCAATGTATGGCATGTACCCGAAACGTACAATTGGTATAATTATTCATTTTGGAGTCATTTTGATTTCGGTGTCAGGTGAAAAAAACGACACAGATCTGCGACGAGCGAACTTAGACAGCCATCATACAGACACTTCGCCGCATGGGGCCGAATTACGGGCTCAGTATAGAAAAGTTTAGAGAGAAAGAAGTTTATATCAGCTAATTCACTTTCAACTCTGATCCAAATGTGATCCCATACAAGACCTGGATCAAAACTAGTCTCTCATTTTATATCTACTGATTAACAGATACAGTATCTACAAAGAACAGATACAGTACCAACTGACCAACAGATACAATATCTACTGAGCGACAGATGCAATATACATATATTGGCTAACAGACACAGTATATACTGAGCAACAGACTCATTATCTATTGAGCAAAAAATACAGCCTCTGTCTTAAACACTTTAAGGAAGTATCCGTTTACAAAGAAAAACAGAAAGGTATACGATACACAAAGCAAACTTTATTTCGAAAAAAATGCGCGTCCATACACTAAGCGGTTCTTGGTACAAGTGACGAAATTCTATTTGACAAGTGACGAAATTCTATTTCTTATTTCATCATTCACAATAATGTAATCCCAGGTTTACACACTTTTGTACAGTTCACAATGATTAGTTCGGGGGTGTTTACACTGCATCTACAACAGCCTCTATTGAGCAACAGATAAAGTATCTATTGAGAAACAGGTAGATATAGAGACTCAAAATGCCTTCAACAGTAGTATATTTCATTTGTCTCAACACTGAACAAACAACATGCATCGCACTTTATTCCCGTCTAATCTAATTTTATATGGGACGGGCCATAAACAAGAAGTTTTCCCCACTACAGAAAAATGTGGATGTATGTACGTACCTATAATTCTAGGCTGCATAGAATATATTCCTTCACAAAACCACAATTCCATGTTGGTACATATTTATAATAAATATATATTTGCATATTACTTGTACTTTATTCACTTAAACTAAAATAAAAAAAAAATCCATACAATGTACGTGACATACGTACAAATTAATTGATTTACTACATAAAGCATTTAGATAGAACTCCAAACAATCTAAATTAAACTTCGCTTTCGTGTGATCATTGCTTTCATCCATAAATTTCATCATCAAATTGATTTCCCAATGCAAAACAATAACAAGTCAAAACCCATAACCCAGTAATATGCACTTGCGGTAGAAAAATACATACCCGATATCTACTGATCTCTTCAATAAAGACAATGCTTTCAAAAAAATGTCTCATAACTAAAACAAAAACAATACGAATCAACAATACGCATATTATTACCAAATGACAACAAACAGACGAAGGGTAATTTTCTGTTTACGGGTCCATGGGCAAATATGTATCTTTCTAGCAACCCATCATTTTTCATGCCTTCCGTATGTGTCGGCAACGAAATTTACTTGGTAGTTGTTGGTATATTAGTCCTAATGTTCAAGAACATTACCGCGGTAATGTTCAAATTCGGCGAGATGTTCACGTGTAAACGCACGCTTACGTACAAAATACCTCTTAAACGTACCGTACCCACACCGATCGATCGGCCGATGGATCGGCCTGTGTATGCGCTCATCGTTGACGGTTTTTTGACAGTTCCAAATAATTTTGATCAGCTGATATTTTGTGGCGATCCATTGGCCGATCGATCGGACGTCGGGGCACTAGATTTCCGCAGACCGCAAAAATATCAAACGCGAACAAATGCAATTGTGGCGCTGTAGATACTGGAAGATATTTTGTAGTCTTCGCCACTGAGAAGCTCTCATTTCGCTCAACTTGAAAATCTCGCTGCACAAAGTGTTGTCATAGAGTATTAAACAATGGCATTTCACTTTTGAAGTAATTCTATTTTCAAATTAGGGTATATTTTGGAACATAGCTCAAATTTCGGTATATTTTTGGTGCGAAATTAAATTTCGGTATATTTTGGTGTACCCAAGCTTTCCTTGGGTACACGGTATACAACATCAAAATTTCGGTACTGTACCGGTCATTTCGGTACAGGTGGTCACCTTAGGCATACATATAATTTTATTGCATGCTTTGAACTTTCATTTGTTTACACTTAATAATCCGGAGAGAGGTAACATCATTTTTCCAACGGTATCTGAAAAATTCGCTTTGATCGTTTCGTTCGACCAAATCTCTGCACTTTTTTTTGGCTCATCAGAATACTAACTTTGCCTAAACCCCTAGTGGAGCATAGCGCATCAACTACTCCTGCGCGCCATCGTATTCCATTCTGGGCAATGGGGCGCACCTGTCCCCACGACTTACCCAGAAACTCACAATCTATCGCCACTGATCGGCCCCATGACTTCGACAACCCTTGGTTGGCCTTCATTGGGAATGGGGTCCGATTTCACGGCATGTCGAGCAATGCAGTTCAGTTATCACCCTTTCGCAATGTGTAACCTGTCCACTACCATGTTCGCCTGCGTATCAATTCGCAGCTGACAATTGGCATCTAACCCGTACGCCGACGCAGTTCTTCATTTGATATTGTCTGGCCAGAAAATTCTTATTTTAAAATTTGACGAAGACACGATTTAACGAAAATTTTCAGCTTTCTGGTAACTTTTTAGGGAGACTTCCCATGTGCTGGTCCCATACGACAGCACAGGCATTACCAAAGATCGAAACAAGCCTAGCTTGATCTTAATGCTGCGATAACTGTAACATCATTGCCAGATTTTAGACGGTATGCAGAATGCGCATTTAAGCTAGTTGATACGAGTGATGTTTTGTTCAGTACCATCATTTTCGGCAACGATGCTACCTAGGTACATAGACGAACTGGTCCGTCTTTTCCACAATCTGTTCGTTGATACTGATGGCAGGATTTTTAGTTTGATTTCTTAGTTTCCACAACGGCGTGGCGGACTAAGAACCTTGGTCTTGTTGGTGTTATTTTTAAACCCAACCGTGCTCGCCTCCCTCTCGAGATCTAAGTCCATTGCGTTTAGATCCATGATTTTGTGGAAGAGTAGGCATATGTCCTCAGCGTATTCAAGATATTCAATATAAGATTCCAAGGTCCATCGAATTCCCCTGTGTGGCCCAGAAAGGACTGCATGCAACACATCGCCAATCACTATGAGGAATACTATCGTTGAAAGCATGCACACCTGCCAAACTCCGCTCCGGGTCTCGAAGCCCTCCGACATCTTAACTTTATGCTTAACGCAACATTTGGCGCCATCGTAGGTCGTAGGTCTGCCTTAATAATACCCACAATCTTCTCAGGGATGCCTCTCCTGCGCAAAGCCATAGAATCCGGCTCATACTATCGAAAGCTTTCTCGAAATCGATGAAAAGCAAGTGAAGCGGAGAATCGTACACAGCGGATTGCTCGATGATGATACGCAACGTGTTAACGTGATCGATAAAAGAGAATCCGGATCGAAAACCAGCCTGCTCTTCATCAATTGTGCTTTCTAAGTGGGCCTTTAGTTTTTCCAGGACAATTTTTGCTGTCATTTTATACTTGGCGATGCTTGATGAAGTTCGGTAGGAATGCCGTAGAGTCTAACAGCCTTGCCTCGTTTTAGTGCAATAATTGCAGCGACTATTTCCTCTTTAAGGTCTAAACACACAGTCCCCGTAACAGGGCAGCGTCGTAGCCGCCCGTATATCCGGTACATGACCGGACATCGCAAGCGAAACCACACACTACCGACCCAACCGTATGTTCCCCGTGTGTCGGTTTGGCAACGATTCGTCCCAAGTGACTGCGGCACACAATTCCATTCAATCGGTACATTCGGCGATATTGTGTGTATGACTGGCGGTTACTTTTGGGAAGTGCAAACGTGTGTCTGTCTGTTCAACATTGTAGATTTTCTTTGTCGTATCTTATTCGTCGTACACAACAACCCACCCTGCGGTGACTGGTCCATGTTCGGTGATGTGTGTTTCCAATCTCTTTCCGTGCCGCACAGTGAGCGAGAAAAATTAAAGCAAACTAAACGGGCACGTTCCGCCCTGTGATGTGTCTGTTGTCCGTGTGGGCAAGTGTGAACCAGCAGACTGTTTTATATTGTACAATTCGCCTACCGTAGATCGCCAGTGTACGGGCGACTCCGGCGCTGCCCTGGTACGGGCACTGTGTGTTTAGACCTTTAGTCGGGGCAGTTGACGGGAGACGCGAATTTTGATGGCCAGCTTAATTGTGACCATGAGGGGGAACTGACGAGTTACGGAATAACGAATTAACAAAATTTTTAGCTCAATTAAACACAACTATATTAAAATTAGATTCGTTTATTCAATCTATTTTATAGATTAATATTTTTTTTTTCTGACTTTTTAAAATTTTCTTTGAAGTAATCTTGAATTTCTTGGTTCTAATTACAAGTATTAGTTCAATTTTTGGTGTATAAGTTTCTGTATAATAAACAATTTCTTTTAAAACACAGATTCACATTTAAAATTTTTTATTGTGTTTTCTTCTTTTTTGGCTGCATGCTTTAACAACATTTAAACGATTAAAACTTTACATTTCTTAATTTTTTTGTGTTTGTATAAATTTTCTGGTTTGTTGGCTTCCGTCAATAAAATCAATAGTTATATAAATGTGTATACATATCTAAATATATATATATCTATATATTTTTGTGCCAAAAAAACTAGAATAAAGTATTTTTATAAAATTGTTTATAACCGCTGCTATTTATTTTTTACTATTTCTGTATTACTCTTACAACTTTACTTGGTTTTGTGTTCTCCGTTAAAAATGTTGTGTCGGGAAGTATTTGAACATTAGTTTCAGTTTATGATGATATCTGTCAGTACAGAATCCTATTCGAAAGCAATTTGCCAAAAACTAATTGCTCGAAAAATCAGAAAAAAAACTAACACAATTAAATAAACAGAAAAGAAAGAAAGAAAAAAAGAAATCGTCTCTTAGGCCATTGTTTTCTTTGTTTTCACTTTTATTGTATTTTTTTTATAAGATTTTTCTTTTTATTATTTTAATTTAAATAGATTAAGTACTAAATCTATTATTTAAATATGTTTCGTTAACTACATTTTAATAATAATTAAAACTTATTTTTAAGTAATAATTTCATTAACTAGATTTATTGACTCTATTATACATTTTTTATATAATGTATATAATTTTCACATAATAAAACAAAAACAAAGATAATGGAATTATAATTCATTCCCAAAATCTTATTTCTTCGTATTCTGGTTATCCAGCACCAGCTTTATCTTGGTTAGTTACTAACTCTCTCCCTCTCTCTCGTTTTCTATTTTACGAAAATACTTAATTCCATTATAAGCATTTATTTAAATAATTTAAGTTCATTAAAGATATTTTCAAAAAACGTAGTTTTTACTGTACATAGGATAACAATTAGTATTTAGCATGGTTAGCTTCATTTCCTGTCGATCTTTGACAATCAGAAAAAGATCTAAATAATCTATCTTCACGTCAGAGGATCGCCTTTTCACATCCAAATATTAAATTCGAATTCTGGTCGATGTTGGAACGCAAGTTTTAACATTTTCTAATTGATCGTGTGTAAATATGTGCAGAGGCTTGCAATCTTACATTTGCCATAGTAACAAATGATTTGTACTATCTTCACGTCCGGCAATTTCGCTCATTGTATTTGCTCCGGAGCTTCGGAAATCTTCATAGCCATCGCCACCAGATATTATAAGGACACTGCCAGTTTCAGTTTTTGATTTTGTATGTGATGAGTTTCTGCTGACATGTATGTTGGGAATGAGAGAATTTAAACCATCAAATTAGAATTCGAAAGATCCTTTTAAAAAACACTCACCGTTTGTTCTTCCTTTCGGTGGTTCCGTATCCTACTGAGCCATTTTCATCACTGCTACCACCATTTCCTGGGGTTTCCGTTTCTACAAAGGTCAGGAAACGAACGTGACCGGTATGACCATGTGGTATACCCGTCACCACTGGAGTCGTATTAATTGGATTTCCTTTACTGTAGCCTTGCGATGGTATTGTCAAGAGAACACCGGCACTGGTGCCAATCCAAATAAGATCCTTGCAAGCAAGTAGCGACGTGACTCGTAGACATGCCGCTTTATGTTGTCTGATGATGTCGTCGCAATTGCAAAGCATTTTATTAACTGAAGGCGCCAAATTCACTTCGAAAATTTGTTCGTAACTAAGAGAGAGAGATGAACGGACGATTTGGTAATTTTAAATTAAACAAATTAAGGATGTAGTCAGTATTTACCTATTGGAATGAAAACATTTTATATGAGCCGAATTTTGAATAGATATCCAAACATAATTTGCAGAGACGGCCATATTCGTAATGGGCTTCGAGTCCGATGATATTTGAATTTGGTTTTCGACCTAGACGATAAAAAAAAATTAATCGAGTTCATATCATACATATCTTAAGCGATAAAAATATTGATTCGTGTTTTCAATAAGTAGTCCGGATGGCGCAACGGTTAGCAAGTTCGCCTTCTACGCACTGGGCCCCGGTTCGATTCCTACTGAATGCGGTAGTTTTCGATTAAACAAAAAGTGGATTTACGTGTCGTATGAGCCCACTCAGCTGTTAAAATGAGTACCCATTTTATGGGGTAAATAACTCGGTTGAGCGTGTTGCAGATCACACACCTCTGCACAAGACCGTCACGATCTAGAAAATGAGATGATTCCACCACTGGTATATGATGGCAAAATATACAGTAAACCGCAAGAAAAGGCCAACCTGTTGGCCGAAACTTTTGTTGCAAACTCTTGCCTACTACCCACTACTCAGAGTCCACCAGCCATACCCTTATGTGATTCACACCAGAGACCTTTGCATTTCCGCACTAGGGAAGTATTTAGTACTCTCAAAGCTCGATGTTTCAAAATCGGCTGGACCTGATGGCATCTCCCCCTTAGTTCTCAGACACTGCGCTTCCTCGCTAGCCAAACTTCTGCGAAAACTCTTTTACCTGTCCTACGCAACAGAAGTGTTCCCATCATCGTGGAAACTAGCTGGTGTCCAACCAATCCCCAAGAAAGGAGAAGCATGTGATCCATCTAACTACCGACCAATAGCACTAACTTCGACCCTATCAAAAGTTTTCGAAACCCTGGTTAACAACCAACTAATGAGCTACCTTGACTCACACCATCTCATCAATGATCGGCAATATGGTTTCCGTTCTTCGCGCTCCACCGGCGACCTAATGACATACCTCACCGAAAGATGGAATCGCTGTATCCACCAATTTGGCGAAGCTAAAATCATTGCCCTCGACATTTCGAAAGCTTTTGATAGAGTCTGGCATCCGGCTCTTCTAGCTAAGCTCCAGGCTTTTGGTTTGGACCCAAAATTAGTTAAATGGATCGAAAGTTTCCTTCACGACCGTTTGCTTCAGGTCGTCCTTGATGGAGTTAAATCAAATTGCCATACCACTAACGCAGGGATCCCCCAAGGTACTGTCCTTTCACCAACACTCTTCCTTCTCTTCATCAACGATCTTTTCAGCGTAACTTTCAACTCAATCCATAGCTTTGCAGACGATAGCACCCTCGACTACACTTACTCTTTCAACTCTGTAGCTGACTCTCGCCGAAATTCAACATCTATCAACAGAGATCGCATGTTTGACTCACTAAATGATGACATTTCAAAAATTATTGCATGGGGGAAAGCGAATCGAGTAGAGTTTAACGCCTCAAAAACTCAATGTTGTCTACTTTCCAATAAGCGATGTGCTGCACCTACCGCCCAACCCATTCTTGTCGATGGGGTCAGCATTCCTGATTCGCCTATACTGAACATACTAGGTATTAACATCTCCAGTAAACTAAATTGGTCCGACGTGAAGTGTCTGGGCTTTCTGAATCGCTGTAAAAGATACTTTTCACCATCTGATCTGCCTCAAATTTACAAGGCTCATATAAAACCGAGACTTGAATTTAATTTCTACATATGGGCAGGCGCAGGTAGAACCGCATTATCCGCGTTAGACAAAGTTCAACGGAAAGCCTTCAAGCTTATTGGCGAGGAACCCATAACATCTAAAATCGAACCGCTTGAGCACCGGCGAAGTGTCGGCTGTCTCTCACTCTTCTACCGCTACTACAACCGCCGTTGCTTTGATGAAATAGCCAACCTCATTCCTGAGCGTACTTTTTCTTTACGTAACACCCGACTAGCCAGTCGTGCCCATCCTCATCTTCTAGAACTCAGCAATAGTCGCACCGCCAAATTCCATGACTCGTTTGTATCTAGAACAACACGAATGTGGAACGATCTACCATCTTTTGTTTTCCCCCGCAACTATGACCTACAAAAATTTAAACGGAATGTACACCGTCACCTTATTCAAACTCAACCCATCTCCCCACTACCTTAATCCCTTACCGCCAACGCTGTGCTCTCGCATCAAAGGGTTACCCCCTAAGCTTTGGTATAAACATAAAAAAAAAATGCTAACTCATCTCGAAGCTATGGTTTAAATTGGACTGTTGCGCCAGTTATTTATTTATTTTCAATAAGAATTTTTTTTTGTTCACGTTTGAACTTGGTTCATGTCAAGAATTTCGAGTCGCAGCAATTCGTGTTCAAATGACAAAAAAAAACACAAATGGCAGAAAAGTAGCGTTGTCCATATTACCGATTTATTGCCTTCACATTCTTTGACCTTTTTCACGACAAGGGATTAGGATACGTGTGCAATACCGTGAACTGGTTAGGTAAGGTCAAAAAGGCTGCAGACAGCACACATCATCACATATCATAGGGTCTGTTGTGATACCTCGCCGTCTCAAAACCATGAAAGCCTAGTCGTCGGACCACCATCAACTGCCAATGATGTAGACGACCAGCACTTACACGTTCCTGTGCCAGCCGGCTCCACGTACCAAAGCCCGTTTGACAACGGCCAAGAGCTGCCAAACCCCTTTCACGCAAGAAGGAAAATGTGTCAATGTGTTACATGCTTGTGTTGTTTCTTATGTTTATTGGGAGCAACATATCTCGACGCAAATGCTTTTGATACTACTTCTCCGGTAGGTCTATGGATCTGTTGACGTCAACTGCTGTGACGAGTGGTGTCACCTGAGGAACTGCTCAGGATTAAAGCATCACAGGCACTGGAATTCTTCCTTTACTGCCAGTCAGTGCAGGAACAGAGAACTAAACGCAGTGAGTTTGTCTAACACGCCCCTCCGTCCTACACAAGTGAGCACCCAAACGAACTTTGAGTCAACTCCAATGACCCCTGCTAATAGTTCCAATAGGATTCCCCAACAAAACAACCTTATGCCTGTATCACCGATCGCCATTTTTTATACGCTCTCACCCGTTCAACTAAATTGCAATGTGCTACAAAATAAAATAGCTGAACTAGCCTCATTCATGGAAAGACATCGCATCCAAGTTGAGGCCATACAGAAGACGAAGCTACATCCCTCAACACTCATGGAGATTACGCGATAATCAGGAAAGACAGGTTGACCAACGCTGGAAGATGGCTTGCTTTTATCATTCACCATTCCGTGCAATACCGGGGAATAGATGTCACCAACAATGATATCACATGGAAGTGGAAGTAGAAGCCATTAGCCATTAGCCCATAGAATGGGCAATATTGATATTCAAATTTACAACATATACTGGGACGACCGGTAGCGCAGTGTGTTGAGGCATCAGTCTCATGTTTGACTACCGGCGTTTCGTGTTCGAATCCCGTCCACGACGACGTTCGTGGCCATGGATGTGCAGGAGGTGCATGCTGGCAACTGCATTCTCCGAAACCAGTTTATGCCAACGAAACGTCAACTGGGCCACATGGAACAGTTGACGCGCTATGCCCCACAAGGGGTTAGGGCAATTGAGTATATATTCCACCAGTATCCACTTGTCCTTCAAGTAACCATGTAAATATCAACACTTTCCATTTCTCCTGAACAGAGAAGACTTCCGAGAGCAGCGAGAACGACACTCGCCCAACTGCGGTCAGGTTAGTGTTCGCCTCCTGCCTGTCTCGCATTGACCGGGACGTCTCGAACACATGTCCCGCCTGCAATGGTACGCCTCATGATGTGGAGCACGTCTTCAATTGCCCACCTGACTCCCAAGTCACTGTGGGAGAACAACCTGGAAGCAGCTATTTTTCTATACCTTAACACCGAAGAAGATGACGAACCGTAGCATTTAACACACTCACACAGAGGGGCGACCGGTAGCGCAGTGTGTTGAGGCATCAGTCTCATGTTTGACTACCGGCGTTTCGTGTTCGAATCCCGTCCACGACGACGTTCGTGGCCATGGATGTGCAGGAGGTGCATGCTGGCAACTGCATTCTCCGAAACCAATTTATGCCGTCGAAATGTCGGGGCCGCATGGAACAGTTGACGCGCTATGCCCCACAAGGGGTTAGGGCAATTGAGAGAGAGACTTACGCCCTTCAAGTCATCCAGGTCCATGAAGTAGGGAACTTCAGAGTGCCCTTCAGAATAGGGCAAGTGCACGGGAATATGTATAGTTATCTCCTCCTCTTCGTCTTTGTACCTTCTGCAAATGGAAGCCGCAGACGCTTAGCATGCTCTCCGATCGGGTATTGCCTCGGTGCCTTCTCTCCACCATCAGCAGATCTGCCGAGCGGTTAGAATTGAAGGTTGGCCAAACCTGTCTTATAATATTGCAGGTACATACTTCCACTTAGCCATCCAATGTGAAGAGTGAGAGAGAGAGGAGGCTACATGGACATCCAGCTACTTGCTTGGATTGAGCCTTCGGTCTTCAGCGTCTTGGCCGCACACGGAGAAAGGCTCAATCCGAGCAAGTGGCTGGATATTCATCTGGCCCCCTCTGTCTCACTATTACAGATTGAATGGGCTTACCTGACCTGCTTCCACCGGCAGATCGATGGCAGCACCTGACGAGTAATGATCTGTCGGTGCTACGAAACCAGAGGCGGAAGGGCAAGTGAGACGCCCGACAACCATTCCATCCTTATCGCCTCATTTTTATATTCCCCACTTTTACCTCCCCTGTTTGTGTTGTCTTCCACAGGTCTACGAATTTTTGTTAATACGCCCACGTTTCCCAAACTCAGCTACAGCAAGCTTTGGCCGTTGCTTAGCTCGTTGAGGGGCTTTTTCCTTCGCCAGATGGTACGGCCCGATCTTGCTCCGTCCACGGGCATCTCCGGATGCCCACCTAACCATTCATTACACTATGCTACACCTCGCTACGGTTTTCGAAGTGGCTAGCGCCACGTTCAGGGCTTTATTCGTCATCTGAATACAACCATGCTAAAACTTCAGCGATTGCAGTTATCTCCGCCTGTAAGACGCTACAGAAAGCTGGAGAACGGAGTGACAAACAAACATCTAATTCCTCGGAATGGACCTCACCCTTTCCTGTTTTTAGTCCATCAGTAAAAAAGGTTATGGCTTCCAACGCGTAGATACGCCCCACTCTTGCTGCGATGGTATTAGGCTAGCAAGGCCTTTGTCGAGAGTGTACACCGGAAGGTATAGTTCGTTTCTTCTAGAATAGCCAGATTATTCAGTATAGCAGAGTGAGCTATAGTAGACTATGTTCATTGTCCTGTTTCCCGAAGTGTGATGGCCGTGATCGCAATCTGTTCAGCCAAGATGTCTAAAGGCAACAAATTAAGCAACACGCAAAGAACAGCACCAGTGATAGCAATACAAGATAGTCTTTGAACTTATTCAATAGATTCCTGTAGGGTCTTTGCTGAGCGCTGTCTACTAAACTAGTACACAATACATTAATATGGGGCATATTACTGATACGTAGATCCTGAAGACCGCACATTAGATCGTAGGCCCCATTTCACGCCAAGAACCTCCCTGCTAGAGTATAGAGCGACAGTTGCCTTAGTAACGCGCTCCCGAATATTTGCCTTCCAGGCTAGCTTCTTATCGAATAAGTTCGAATAAGTTCCAGTAATCTGGATTTTTCACTTAATACCAGTCTGGTCCCCTCCAGCATTGGTGGTACCAATGAAGGTAAAGTATTCCTCCTGGTGAAGAGAACAAGTTCAAGCCAGCTGCCAGTAATAGGTATACGCTGATAGTTGTTCGGGTGGCAGCCGTCGATAAAATACCATCTAGATAGCTTTTAGCATGCCGCCTCCATTACCGGTCGTATATGACCAACCTTTACAACAACAACAACAACAACAATCTGCGTAAACAGATCTTGTCAAATAGTGTGGCTGAAATACAAGTATCCCAGGGCAGGCTCCTTCGACAGATGTTAGATTTATGCTGAAGTTGGTACCGAAGAATCCAACAATTCAGAGCCAACTCAATTGGGCCCAAGTTCCCTGGAGCTTGGCCTGAGCTCTAAGACTGCTAACTAGCCAATTCGCATCCTCTCTCAAGCCAGTTCCGATCGGAAGTTCCGTGGAAATTGAGTTGATTTCATTGGATTCGAGAAAAAAACCAGCGGATATTATGTAATTAGTGCTGACAACAATGAAGCCTTTGCTGAACCATCAATACAGTTCCTAATTTGGCAGTTAAACCTCGGAGGTTCAACACTCAAACAGTCAACTCAGAGGCCTGAAAGGGAAACATGATAAATCTTAACACATGCATGTTTATAAGAATCTTGGTAACAATATACGACAGAGACACCAACGACTCATTCGAAACGAGTTAAGGCCTTTTTGTTGCAAAAATCAAATTCAATAACATATTTCAGTTTCACGTACCTGCAATGTTTTCGTATCTAAAACTTTTATAATACCCTGTATTGAGCACCACAATTTACCCTGAACGTTCAACAGACGATTCACCGGGCTCGTCACTGTACCAATGGGCAGGCAATGTGGTGACGTCGTATTCCATCCAGCTATAAACAGAATATTTGCATTAATTATTGACAGGAATACCTCTAAAAGCCTTTGCTACTTACAACTATCCCTAAGATATACACAAATATCACCGTTCGCTAATGAAACGAAAACTCTATTGTCAAGGTACAAAATGGAATAGACAGCACTGACATGCTGTATTTTGATTTTATTCTTCTTAATACGAATATTGTCGGTACAATTGTATACATGAATGCAACCATCCTCTGTTCCCAGCCACATGGTTGATTGAAGGCCATCGGTATCGTCAGATGAATCCTGCCAAATGAAGAAAAAGAATGTTCCGTGGTGTTGGTGATTAGGTAACTTCAGTGCCACCATACACTGTCGAATTCGAACTCGAGCACGAACCTGGTACAAATGTCCTCTGACACACACATATACTTCATATAGGTGGGAATAAAACCGCGGTCCACTTGTACTAGGTTCGTGTTCGAGTTCGACAGTGTATGGTGACACTTAGACATGTCTTACCTGATGATGATGTGTTGAAACCACTGGAGTTGGACTTGCCGCTCGCTCGGGATTATCACCCTCTGAATCGGAACTGGAACTACTTGAGTCCAACTTTATATCGTTGCCCGGTTCAGACTTGCTTTTTGTATGTTTCTTATCGACTGAAGGGCAGGTTGACGAATTCGAATTTCTTGAACTGCGCGGCGTTTCGCAATTTGATGAACTTACGCTATTTTGGTCGTTTCTAAAATATGAATAGAAAATATGATTTTTAATGATTTTAAATCAGAAAGGGAAAGAAAGGGAGTTTCTAAACAAAAAAAGGAGTGCAAAATATACTCACAAATCACTGCACGCTGGCACCGATGCAACACACAATATTCGTGCATTACACACCCCATTGCAGCTAGTCACAGTTGGTTCCGGGAATAGGCTAAGGACACATACCTGACCAACATAGCCATCACTATTACACACCCAAACATCCTTCTGGCTACTTAAGGTCGGTGCGGCACAAGTGAATTGTAGGCCGGCTCTCGTTTTTCGAATTGGTATCGATGTTAGGAACTCTGGTATTGGATGCCGTTCCAAGGAAGTAGCTGGAGAAGTGAAATTATTTGTAAGGCCATTTAAGAAGTGGCGATCAGTAATGGTCCACTTGAAACTTACCAAGCTTTTGTTTGGCATCGTTGAAATTCTCCTCCCATTGAGAACGGGATTCGTGTTTGCTAAACGCCACCGTGATGTTCTGGATTCCATTACTAAGTCCAAAATGCAAAAGATTAATTAACAAAAAGGTAATTGGAGAGATTTGGGTTTATTACGGAAAAATGTTTATTCATTTTTTTGTAGATTTTCCAGATTTTTATTAAAAGTCACTAATTTACTTACGGTAGTTGAAATGTCAGTTCAAGCATATTCAACTGATTATCCTGAGACTTTAGATCTTTTAATTGACTATCTATATCGCGATGTAGGTCTTTGAGTGTCTCCTCCAAATGTTGATGGGGATATCGTAGACTGGACACTATTTTCGAAATTTGCTGAATTTTATTACAGTCGTCAACCAGCTGATCGATTTCATTCATAATTTTACGAACACTTTCATCTTTGGCTGCGTAAATAAAACAAAAATTAAATTTCACATAACTCGTCCTTAAGCTAATCGTCAAAGATATTTGATAATTACATTTTACAATTTCAATATTGTCAAGGGGTATTTTCATAAGGAACTTATATTTATTGGTATCCAGCGTTGAAGCAACACTTCCAGGGCAAACGGTCCTATGAGAGAAAAAAAGGAGACAATCTATAATGAATATTTAAATGAAAAAAAAATATTAAAAAAGATACAAAGTATCTACACTGCATGCAGATACATCGGAACAAGGATATGTCTATGACTACCGACTGCGTGGAACCTGTTGTGTTGAAGATATCGACGTAAGTTTTGTAAAGATCCCAGTATAGTTATACTGGATGAAATAATTCGAAAAAACACATCCCACGCTTTCGGTAGGCATAAGACATATCCATGTACCCATGTATCTGGTGGCAGTGTAGATACTCGTCATAAATTCTGCTTTGCATTGTCCTGTCCGCTTGGGCTCCTTTCTCTCGCGGGATCGTTTCGTTTTCGTTTGCATCGTGTGTGCAATATTCACCTCCTCTCGTGCACCCTGTTCCATCTACCCGTTCGGTACAGTTTGCAGACTGCAGCCTATCGACATTTCTCTGAGTACGTTTCTGCTAATCGCAATCACGCTTCCCACCATCTTTTCCCAATCGGACGTGTGTTGTGTTTGTGTATCTATTGCAAAATCGCTCCCACACTATCCGTCTCATCCCGCCCCTTTAATCAAGTCCGGGTCCGGCACACACAATCCGTTTCTCAAGTAACGCGTGCGACTCTATGCGATTGTGTCCGGCAAACAGAAAGGGAAACTAACAAAAGTAAACAAAACATTCCAACACACGCACAAAGAAAATAATAATAAATAACTGGCGCAACAGTCCAATTTGAACCACGGCCTCGAGATGAGTTAGCATCATCTCATTTTCTAGATCGTGACGGTTTTTGTGCAGAGGTATTTGATCAGCAACACGCTCAACCGAGTTATTTACCCCATAATGGGTACTCATTTAACAGCTGAGTGGGCTCATAGTCCGACACGTAAATCCCCGGAATCGAACCGGGGCCCAGTGCGTTGAAGGCGAACGTGCTAACCGTTGCGCCATCCGGACTACACAAAGAAAATGCACAAGAAAATTTTTGGAATTTTTGCAGAAGGGGGGGGGGGGGGCATTTGATCTTCTGCAGATCTCTGAATGTACATCATGTCACGATGAGCTGCCCGGAACTATAACATCCTGCGACGAATATTTCCCTATTTCGGGGCTTGGGAGATTTTAACAAAGATTAAACATTACTAAGATACCTCAGTACGATTTAATTTTTAGAACGGGATGCACTCATGTTTAATCTTTGCCAATAATTCAAAGGTAAATTCCCTTAAGAGAGTTAGAACGGCAGTAATGGCAACTACCTATAAAGTTTCAATGGGTGAGTAACATGCTTATTAGTTGGCACCACCCCTTTGTGTACGCATATGGGAACATACGCAACTACTAGTCAGTCGCGTTAATTTGTATGAAGTAGGGTATCTTCCTTATGGTTAATCTTTGATTTTAACTCGCGCAGTACGAATCCGCCATTTTGTTTTATGATACGTTTATTGCATGTGTGGTGGGGGCCAGATTGTGGGCCAGTCAGACCTCAAATCGCCGCCATTGCAAATGCACTATTTGGATAGAATGAACTTCATCCGCGATGGCTCTCGCTCTCTATCTTCGGGGGTGGGAACTATGTAATGTACACACTCTCAAATTGCGTCTGCGCATGTCCAAATGTTAGTCGAACTGACTACTTGCTACTTTTTCTGGGACCCTATTGATTCAGATATGTAGTACAACGTGCGCTATTTTATTTGTTTGAATTCCAGCCATTTTGAACATTTTGGAATTTTTGCGGGGGGCATTTGATCTTCTGCAGGCCTCTGAATGTACATCATAACATATAACATCCTGCGACAAGTATTTCTTTATTTCGGGACTTGAGAGATTCTAACTCGCCTAGTATAAATCCGCCATTTTGTTCTATATGTTTATTGCACGTGGGGTGGGGGCCCACATTGTGGACCAGTCAGACCTCAAATCGCCGCCTTTGCAAATGCACAAACACAGCCGCTGGATCACCCGATTTGGCTCGAATGAACTTCATCCGCTCTCGCTCATCTTCGGGGGGCGGGAACTATGTACACTCTCTCAAATGGCGTCTGCGCATGTCCAAATGTTAGTCGAACTGACTACTTGCTACCTTTTCTGGGACCCTAGTGATTCAGATAGTACAACACGGGCTATTTTATTAAATGATGAATGGGAATTGGTGGAAATTGAAGGTCATTGAAAGTCCGCCCGTTCACCCGTACACTATGTTATTTCTTGCCGTCCACAACGTCAACCTTTATCGCTATCAAATCAACATCCCAACATGTACACACAGGATCCCCGCAAGCGCACCGCCCGCGCGGATCTACAAGCAACAGCCATACACAATAACCACTTCACTCAAACGACATGCACAACCAGAAAAGAAAAATTTTCAATGGGCTTGTTTCCTCTTCTGACCCCCGAGTAGAAAAACAGACATTTCGTGTGACGGACAGATTTTTAGGATGACCCCCAGCTATAAGACATATCCATGTCAAAAAAATATAAATATGTTAAAGAGTGAGAGAGAATGAGTGAGTGAAACCTGATTTCTTTTTGTTTGTTGATTTTGAGTAAATTTTAATTTTATAGTATTGCCTTTCTTCGAATGGAAGTTTTATTAAAAACTACAGGTTAACCTGTCGATATCCTACGATAGTAGTGGAGAGCATGTAGAAGCGTCTAACGCGAAATTCACACACACGACACCGCGCTGCACGACGCAACCATGCACAATAGCCAAGCATAGTCGATCGTATCGCATGCTGAGCGATGAGTGTGAATCCGCCCATTTGATGCTGTGTATCTCGACTGAAATTTCAAGCCATCGTGCAGCGCGCTGTCGTGTGTGTGAATTTCGCCTAAAGCAGAGGTTGGCCTCATTTGAAACTGTATAACGTGACATATATAAAACTTTTCTCAGAACCAAAACTGTATAAAAACATTCTCCATATCGCTACAAAAAAAAATGTTGCAGAAAACCGAACCAGAGTCCGAAGCGTATATACCCTAGACTTCTACAGACCTAGTGGACATACCAAAAGTACCAATTGGCAACGACCATATGCATTAAGAGAGGTTGGCACTCATTCGTTAGGATCTTGACCATTCTCAAAATCGATTAACTAACTAACCCATTCTACAATATTTGTCGAATTTTTCAAGTCGCTAGCTTCATTCTATCGGAAGGTATTGCTTATTTGAAGTTTCACTTGTAGAGGAGGTAAGGGTTCCTTAGGTCGGATCTTGCACATCATTGCCACAAATCAATTAGATCACCCTACAACCATTTAAACAAACTTTCAAGTCTCTAACTTCACTCTATCGAAAGCTATCGCTTATTTAAAGTTTCGTTTGTAGGGGAAGTAGGGGTTTCGTTGGTCGGATGTTACCCAGCTTTAATGCCAACTAACTCAATCTCACTTCGAACATTTGACCAAAATTTCAAGTCACTGGCTTCATTCCATCAAAAGTTATCGCTTATTTGAAGTTTCATATGTAGGGGAGGTGGGGTTTCCTTGGGTTGGATCTTGCCCATATTCAACACCAACTACGTAGGTCTTACTAGCAACATTCCACCAAATTTTTGACTCGGTAGTATCATTCTATCAAAAGTTATCGCTTATTTGAAGTTTCATTTGTAGGGGAGGTAGGGGTTGCTTGAGTCGGATCTTACCCATTTTCAATACCAACCAAGTAGATCCTACTAACAACATTTTGTCATATTTTCAACTCGCTAGTGTCATTCTATCGAAAGCTATCGTAATTAAAGGAATATTGAATTTTTTTAAATTTGTAGGGGAGGTAGGCGTTCCTTTGATCCGATTATGCCCAACTTACTAGAACTCAAGCATCTTCTCACCCCAGGGTTACATGCCAAAAATCAGGCGTCTACGTCAATTGGTTCAAGAGTTATAGACAAAAAACCCGAAAAGTAGGGTAGTACGGGGTTCTTTGTAAGAAAATTACCGTTAGTTTTCGACTGATCGATTTTATTTTCCCAGGAGTTTATAAGATTACCCTCACGAGTAATCTACCAAAGCTAGAGCTTTTCATATTTATTTAGTCGGGAGTTACAGATACATTTAAGTATTTTACATATGTAGGGGAGGTAGGCGTTCTCTTGGCTTGATCATGCCCATTTTCAATACCATCCAACTAGATTACACTACCAACATTTGACCAAAATTTCAAGGCTCTAGCTTTATTCTATCGAAAGTTATCGTGCGAACGGACAGACAGACAGACATGGCTTAATCGAATCAGGAGGTGACCCTGATCATTTATATATATACGTTGCTATACCTCCGGAGCCTCCTTTAAGGTGTTACATATTTCCGTCGTGACAAAAACAATATACCCTATACTAAAAGTCTAGGGTATAAATATCAAGAGAAGAACGCCTGGAATCGACGCCAAATTCATTCTAAAAAAACGGTTTGCCGTAACCTAAAGAGTAATAGCTACGAGCGTAAGGTGAAAAGTTCTCGGCTTGACACAGAAATACCATTACAATCAGCAAAAATGTATGTTTCCTGCCTGGCTGCACGTGTCATTAGTTTGCACGACAAGTTTCAATTTGTTCTCTCAAGTAGTTTGTTCACACGAATTTTTGCAGTAGACGTCTTAAGTGTTTTTCGTTAAAATGAAGAAACTGGAATATTGTGCGGTCATAAAATTCTTCGTTTTGGATGGATTAACCCTTAAGGAAATTAATCCGAAGTTAACAAAAGTTTACCGGGACTCTTCTCCTTCGATGTCAACCGTTAAAAAATTTAAACGTGGTCGCACGTCCTTCGAAGACGTCCCACGTGAACGACGGCCACAAGCCGCAACCACACCGGAAACCATCGAAAAAGTGCATGATATCGTGTTGGACGATAGGCGAATGAAAGTGAGTGATATTGCTGAGGCTGTAGGATATCGGAAGAAAGGATGCGAAACATCTTGCACAAAGAATTAGAGCTCTGCGCTAGATAGGTTCCGCATTTGCTGAATGCCGATCAAAAGCAAATGGGCAAACGCTTTTCGCAGCATTCTTTGCACCGATTCAATCGGGATCCGACCGATTTTGTGAGGCGATTTGTCATCATGGATGATACTTGGGTGCACCACTACACGCCAGAAACGAAACAGCAGTCAAAGCAGTGGGTGGAAGCCGGTGGTTCGGCGCCAAAGAAAGCGGAGTCGATCGCATCTGTCGTAAAGGTCATGGTTATCGTGTTATGGGATGCGAGAGGGATCTCGTTAATTGCTTACCTTGAAAAAGGCAAAGCAATAAGAGGCGAATATTACTCCAAACTTCTTGACCAGCTGGACGTAAAAAATTCGAGAGAAGAGGCCTGGCTTGAAGAAGAAAAAATCATATTTCACCAGGACAACGCACATGTGTGCGTGGGCGATGGGAAAATTGCGGAGTTTGAAGTACGATTTGCTCGACCATCCCCCCTATTCTCCTGATTTGACATCCTCAGACTTCCATCTGTTGCCTCATATAAGGTGTCTTCGAAACTGGTGAAGGAGTGCTTTACGAACTCCTGCAACTGTTGGCAACCAAAAACCGAGTCTTCTTGTGTTGGGTGTCAGGCCACCAGGGCATTGAGGGGAACGAGGCTGCGGATGAACTTGCTAGACAAGGATCATCCAGTCGGTTTCATGGACCTAAGCCTTACTATGGCTTTGGACTGGCCTCGGCCAAAAGGGCGGATCACAGATTGCTCTGCACTATTGCGTCAACAGTACTGGAATAACCTTCCAGGGCTTCGTCAATCAAAGGAGCTGATAATGCCCTCCAGTCACAAGGGTACTACCCAAATGAGTAGAACCCACCTAAGACTCCTAGTGGGGTATTTATCTGGCCATCACCTGGTCAGATATCACCTGAACAAGATGGGTCTGTCAAGCGAGACTGAATGCCGTCTTTGTCTGGAGGACGTGGAAACGACCAAGCACATCTTGTGCGAATGTCCAGCCATCGCGCGTTTTGGGATGTCACTCCTCGGGCAGGCTACTATCAGCACTGCAGAATTCAGGTTAATTCCTGCTAAAGACTTACTGCCCTTTATTAGAAGGGACGGTCTTCTGGATTAATAAGCTACGGCACAATAGATCTTTTATGGTCGCAGTGCCTTCCTGCTGGGAGAGTAGCTCGACTATTTTATCTTATCTTATCTTATCTGTTGCCAAACTTGAAGAAATTTGTTGCTGGGAAGCGCTTCGCATGCAGTGAAGAAGTTGAGAGGGCCGTAGATATTTTCATAACCTTTCAGACTCTCACTTCCGGGAAGGAATACTGATGTTGCAGAAACGCTGGAACAAGACCTTTTCGATAGTTCTCCTCGTGGGAGGACCCTGATAACGGCAGTGTGGCAAACCGCTGATGGGCAAGTATTAGCGATAAGACAGTTTGGAAAAAGCATAGCAGTTTGGAAAAGATAGCTGTAGCCTGAATGGTTAACCAACAGCTAAGCGTCTCAGGTTTAGTAGAAAGGAATGATTTGTGTAGTTGGACCTGCAGCATAGTTGTGTGAACTCCATCACGTTTGTTAAACCATCTGAAGCAGCTATCTCCGAGTCCATCTCCTGAATGGGGTTAAGCGATGTGCTGACAACTCGTCCTTGTAAAAACCCTGACGCCTGAACCCACTGACCTGCCGGCAGCCCTAAATGCCCTACTAACATCCACATAAAGTGTAGAAGAAACGTTCTTCGAAGTACTACAAGGCGAATATTTTGCGTATTAGTTCCTTTGTTTTCTACAGTCAGTATAGTGCCTTTCAATTTATATTTATACTATAAGGCAGCCTGCCCCACGTTGGGCGCCACCTGTATGAAGTAACTCAAACTAAAACGCCATTGAGCCATAGATGCAGGGGCATGGCACGTGTACAGATATTTAAGTCCTAGATCAAAAGCATTGGGCTGGGGACATTCATCAGACTACAGATGGGCTAATAGCTGCCGCTTGCGGAAAGAATTTAATAGTGATCCATATTTTGTATCCATTAAACAACTATTTCTTGAATAAAATAACACTTACGTATTTGGCTTCCTTATAGTTCCACTCCTACGCTTAATACTCGTTATGACTAGTAAATCACTGAACAGGAAAAATCCACGTTCTTTTCTCGCTCCTTGCCCGTTCGGCATCGAAACGACATCCAGTACAATAAATTGACGTTCGGGCGCAACTAAATCGTTAATACCCTCGATGACACCCTCCAGTTCTCGTAGGGCGGCCTCTCGCTGTCCATTCTCATGACCTTCTTTCTTTTTGGCATTAATGTGCAACAGAATGTCATGAGCTAACTTAAGAGCCTCCTGTAGTGGCTTCTGATCGGGATGATCGATATCGGTATGTTTTATCAGTCTTCGGAATAATAGTTCGTAACTGTAATGAGTAAAAAATTAGAGAAAGAAAAATATCTTGACTTTTACAGTCCTTTTGCAAATTTGCAAAAGTCATAACCACATACTTTGGAAATTTTTGAACTGGCTTTATGAGCAAATTGTCCAATGTGAGCTTGCCTTTATGTTCGCGCGACGTATTTTGCAAGAATCGGGAGAATGCCGGTCGCGCCTGACACGTAGTTCGAATTGAATCCTTGGCACGATTGCAATTGTTCACGAACAGGGTGTATGTCTCCAGAACGTCCGGTTTGGAAAACTATACGATTGAAATCGGATTTAGTTTAGTAATGATACAAAACAGATTTAAATATTTGCTTTTCGCAAAACTTACCGCTTCAACGAATGCATCGCCAACCATTTGTTGAGGCTCCCACACCTCCAAACGGCGTCGCAGCTCATTCAAAAATCGTTCGTGTATACTCAAAATTTCCGGAACCATAAAGAAAATTTCATCGACCGTTTTCGAGTCAATTATTCCGGCATATTCGGGGGTTTTGAGTACGTTTAGGTATTTCTGAAGATAAAATATATGTAGTATGGGTAGTGTTGCATAAATTGCTCGAAAGCAGAATATGGATTCTTCGGTGTACTTACGACAATCACCGTTTGAAGGTCTTCCACATAGGATTGTTCGTTCTGGTAGATTTCCTGTACAATGTGTGTTCGAGTGTCCTGAAATGATATGGGAAAGTTTTGAATAATAATTAATTGGTTATTTTAAACAATTCAGTTCAACAATTCGGATAAAAGATTTTTTATTTATTTAGGACTATATTTAGATTCTATGGCCAATTTGAATTAGAATTTTTTAAGGGGATTTAAGTGAAAGAGCACCAAAAAATGACGGCCAAGGTCTGACATCGGAATGTCGAGCCACGATGATGGTAGTCCAAACAATGTGTACGAGTATGTCTATCGATTAGCTAAAAGGACGGAGTCTTCGTCATAAATACTCAGAAAACTGAAGTCAAGTTATTCGATGAATGCGAGGCAACAAATTACATAATCCACATCTTGACAGGACCAACTAGCCTGGCAGAGGAAGAGGATGTTGTCAGTCCTCTACCGGGTGCATCCCAAGGTGTATCGCGCTCGGTGGTTCGGTCGCCGCTCTACGATACTAATCTAGAGCTCGGAGTTTAAATCTCAGCGCGATTAAAAACCGACTGTGGGTACTAATAGCACTCTTACAGTGCTCCGAGCTTGTCAGTATAAAGACGGTGCGGATAGGAGGTCCATGCTAGCAACTGCACTACCGAAAAGTAGATATGCTATTGAAACGCCAAGAAGGCATAGAAATGCAAGAGATGTTGACGCGCCCATGCCCCTGGAGGGGTCAAAGCAATAACATCCCAGGATGGTGGATAGGGGGAAGCTAAAGTTATATCAACCATGCAGGGGCGTGTTATGTGTTAAGTGCCTTTTCAATCCATTGTCTTATTGAAGTTTTATAAAAACGAATATAAAAAAAATTTCGTTGTCAGTTGTTTACTCAATTGCCCTAATCCCTTGTGGGGCATAGCGCGTCAATTGTTCCATGTGGCCCAGTCGACGTTTCGTTGGCATAAACTGGTTTCGGAGAATGCAGTTGCCAGCATGCTCATCCATGGCCACGAACGTCATCGTGGACGGGATTCGAACCCGAAACGCCGATAGTCAAACCTGAGACTGATGCCTCAACACACAGAGCTACCGGTCGGCCCCATAACATAGTTGACTATAGTCAACTATCAGTGACTACTGCCGTTCCATAAGTTCAATAGTCAGCTGTTGAAGTCGACTCTAGTCGTTCCAAACGCACAATAGTTAGCTGTGTAGTCACCTATTTTAGCTCGTGCTCATAAACGTAGCCTTAGCTATCACCCACACACGTCCACACAAAGCTAAAATGGCAGTTGTAAGGTTCTAGATCATGTGTAATTGTTTTGGTTAAGAATTGTTCTATGCAGTTACGAGGGTAAGGTGAAAAGTTCTCGGCATGACAATGAAAGACTGCGATTTTCAGTTAAAAAATGACTCTATTCTTCTACATAACATCCCTTGACTTCAATACACTTGGTCCAACGTTTCTGCAACATCAGTATTCCTTCCCGGAAGTGAGAGTCTGGAAGGCTGTGAAAATATTCATCTACGACCCTCTCAACTTACTCATTGGATCCGAAGAGCTTTCCAGAAACAAATTTCTTCAAGTTTGGCAAAAGATGGAAGTCTGAGGGTGCCAAATCAGCAGAATAGGGGAGATGGTCCAGCAGATTGTACCCCAAATCCCCCAGTTTTCACATCGCCAACGCACACTTGTGTACAGGTGCGTTGTCCTGGTGAAATATGATTTTGTTCTTCTTCGAGCCAGGCCTCTTCTCGCGAATTTTGGCATCCAGCTGGTCAAGAAGTTTCGAGTAATATTCACCTGTTATTGCTTTGCCTTTTTCAAGGTAATCAATTACCAGGATCCTTTTCGCATCACAAAACACTCTGGCCATGACCTTTTCGGCAGATGCGAACAACTTCGCTTTCTTTGACGTGAACCACCGGCTTCCACCCACTGCTTCGACTGCTGTTTTGTTTCTGGCGTGTAGTGGTGGACCCAAGTCTCATCCATGGTGACAAATCGCCGCACAAAATCGGTCGAATCCCGATTGAATCGGTGCAAAGATTGCTGCGAAAATCGATTGCGCATTTGCTTTAGATCGGCATTTAGCAAATGCAGCGCCCATCTTGCGCAGAGCTTTCGCATCTCTAATTCTTTGTGCAAGATGTTTCGCGCCCTTTCTTCCGATATAGCCACAGCCTATCGTCCAAAACGATATCATGCACTTTTTCGATGGTTTTCGATGTGGTTGCGGTTTTTGGCCGTCCTCCACGTAGGTCGTTTTCACCTTACCGTCGTAAGTGCTTCATATCAAACCGTGTTGGGAAAAATTGGTGCCAAAAAGTGTTGTTCATTCGACTATTGCCGTTCCAAAACACTCACAGCTTAAGCCAGCTATTAGCTTACTATGACAGTAGTCAGAGTTGACTATAGCTCTGACTACAGCTATGTAATGGAACGCCCTCATGATGTTTCTCGTTATATTTAAACGTCAAATAACTTTATTTGACATTTGTCAGCAAATTTTATTGCATCCACTTTATCAAAACTTGATCTGGATCTTTAAGAATCCACAAGGACTTACGCTCCTTTACACATTGCACGGATACGAAATACTTACCATTCCATTTGACTCATCACGACCGATACATTCATAAATATTACTCAAATCTTCTCCTTGTTATACATAAATTTGAGAGTGATTTAACGTGTTGCAATTCATGCAATTTCTAATTACAATTTAAAATAACAGGCGTGTGTCTACTTGGCGTCCGGTCAAATTTTTCACAAATATTCAAGTGAAAATTTTCTTGAGCCCCATCAGTCGTGCTAAATTGCCACGTATGCTGAATAGACTATTAGCGACAGGAAAATGCGGTCAAATTTTCAGACACTTGTACATAATTTCTTATTCACATGGAATATGCACACACGAGTAACTAATATAAATTTATCTGAAAATTGAGATTGTTTGAAGTTAATTTTTTTTTTCCAATTTCGTCCATAAAGACTAATCGATTTTTTCCGATTTTATTAATATTTGGCGAAATTGCACATCGGGCCATTTCAAATAAATTGTATTTATTTTTCTTAATTGAACTATCAAAGAGCTCTGTCGTCGCGCCGCCGCCTGCCACTTATTTATTTGTATAATACAAAAAGCTGGGGGAAAATATTGCAATATTTAGACCAAGGTCATGGTGGGGAAAATGGCATCGCCACTTAACGAATACACTCCATGGGCTATTAGTCAGATGTGGCGTGGCTGCATTAAATGCAACTAAATGCATGGTGGAAAATTCGAAACGACCCAAATTATGATTTTCAATGCAATGAAAGGAGCTAAAATAGGGAAACACGGAGCGGAAAGGCGTGCATGTAGCAAATGTGAAGATGTTAACATTTTAATGCAAATCAAATCACGGCGTTTTATGTTAAAAAACGACAAAAATATTTAACCGCAAAATCCATGAATTTTATAATTCAAAACTAAAAAACACCTTACTGACTCTGCTATTATTTGACTCTGTTATTATTTAAATTGGCGGGGGGGGGGGGGCAAACCTCTTCCATAGTCCTCCTCCTTCTGACGATAAAGGAGTTCGATGCTGCTTCGATTGTCGTCTGATGCCAAACGAACCTCCAGTTCTTTTCTTCCAACAATCCGCTGCCATGAAGCGTCGGACATCCAGGGCTTATTCCGGCAATCCGGGTTTGTGCCAAGGATGGTAACTGCGCTATCAATGTACGCATTTATTACGGCATCCCAGTTTTCATTTATGTCACTATCTGGGTGACTAGTTATCTCAGCTGCTTTTTGCACAAGATGGTCATTATATTGTTGTAAGACAGCTGGTGATTTTTTAGTCGAGCAGTGTTGAATTTGCTGGGCCTGGGTCTTTCGTTGCTAGGACGGCGCACGGTTGCAATACGCAATCGGACATTAGCGATCATAAATAATGGTCTCTTCCCATCCCAATATCGGCACCCTTCTTGTTTCGCACGTCCAGGAGGCAACTCTTGAATCTTTTACTAACGCCAAAGTGGTCGATCTGATTTTGTGTTCTGCGCCGATCAACAGAGGACTAACCGGTTTTCTTGTGGTCCTTAAGCTCAAACATAGTACCACCGATGAAGAGACTGTGAAAGTTGCAGAACTCTACAAACCTTTCACCATTGTCGTTACGATCACCAAGACCGTGTCTCCCCATTAGATGTCTGAACCCATAGTTATCAACGCCACCTTTTGCATTCAAATCACCCATAACCACTATAATGCCACCTTTAGGTGTTCTGCTCTGAACGGCGTTAAGTTGTTCGTAGAAGGAGTCTTTCGCTAAGACATTGTCTGGTTCAGTTGGAGCATAACATTGTATTACCTTTTGATCCATTGTCCAGGAGAGTACGCACACTCCAGAATCCAATCTTTGTCAATGTACTATAGCCAAAAGTCGTAACCGTTGAGTCAGTCCTTATCCAAGGCATGGTTGACATTTCGTTAGCATATAGAAGATTTCGGACAGTGCAAGTTTCTGGCATACACATCCTGTCCTTTGTTTGTCAGTTTTGACGACAGCCTATCAAAGGGAAAGGCCGTGGTAATAAGTTTACTCCCCACAACACAGGGGGAAGGTTTACGTCAACCAAATCATCGCACCGCTTGACATTGATTAGCAATGGTCAGTGACCACTGCCGCTCCAAGGGGCTCCCGCGCGGAATTTTTGTCCCCCCAAATGTGACAAAATATTAGGTTGGTGCAGATAAAATGTCAGATTTCCCAATGACATGAAGTTGGCTGCGATTTTTATGTATCAAACTGCCACCAGGCGGCGCTAGTGATATAACATATTGAAGTAAGGCTCTAAAAAGGAGAGTACGCTCGCGGCCATTTTGTTGACATAAAATGTGTTGACTTCGCCTGCATTGACTACAGCAGACAGCACTAATGTTGACAGCTGGGAACTGTCATGTGTACATGCCTGTCACTCTCCATTCGTCGTTAACAAAATGGCGTCGAGTGTACCTTCATCTAATTGAAGTAAAAAATCCTGCTACCTTGGCTTATGGAGTCATTTCAGTTGTGCACTTCATGGTGATCGGTGAAAAAAAAAAAAGAAAAAGAACATGGAAGCGAGTCAAAAACGGCTACTTTTCCTTTACGAATTTAATCTAGAGCACAACGCAACGGAAGCAACGAGGAATATCAACAGGGTATTTGGACCTGATACGGTTAACGAACCGACCACTTAGCGGTGGTTCGAAAAATTTCGATCCGTAGATATGAACCTTCGAATTGAGCCACGTGGAAACCCAGGACCATCGATCGATAACGACGAGCTGCGTGCATTAGTGGAGTCTTACCCCCGACAAACCATTAAGGATCTTGCGGAGAAATTGGACGTGCACCATTCGATAGTTTGCCGCCACTTACAACAACTTGGAATAGTGAAAAAGCTTGACAAGTGGGTTCCGCATGCTCTTACCGAGCAAAACATAGCGTGTCGAATGGAGATTTCTAGTTCTTTTCTCTCCCGCAACCGAACCGAACCGAATTGTGGCCTGCGATGAAAAGCGGATACTATACGATAATCGTCGCCGATCGGCCCAATGGCTGGATGCCGATGAGGCTCCAAAACACATACCGAAACCAAGCCTTCATCCAAAGAAAATAATGATGGCTCTTTAGTGGTCTGTAGCTGGATTTATCCACTATTCGTTCCTGAAACCTGGCGAAACCATCAGTGCTGAGAAATACTGCGCTCAACTGGACGAAATGCATCAGAAATTGACAGTTCAACGGCCTAGGCTAGTCAACAGGCATGGAGTTATACTGCTTCATGAGAACGCAAGGCCGCAGAAATTGGACGAATTGCGCTATGAGACTCTTCCTCACCCGCCATATTCACCAGACCTCTCGCCAACAGATTACCATTTCTTTGAATATTTGGATCACTTTTTGACAGAAAAACAGTTTAACAATGAAGCGGCTGTCAAAAATGCCTTCGAGGAGTTTCTTCGAACCAGAAAGTCGGACTTCTACGAAACAGGAATAAATGCGCTTGTATCTCGTTGGGAAAAGTGTTTCGCATCCGCTGGTACCTATTTCGATTAATAAAATTATCTTCATGAAAAGTTGCAGCTGTTCAAAAATTGACTATTGAATCCGAAATTTCATCCGCACCAACCTAATATACATATATTACTCCAGTAACTATGTACATTTAAATAAGAAAGTGAACCTACAAACGAAATTCTTTTTGTAAGGTGTAGAGGGGTTTTAGAAAAGCTTAACTTCAAGTTTTCGACCTCTGTTTCATATGTGGCTTTTTTGCTAGAATAAAAAAACCGTAAATTTTTTGTTTTTTGCTATAAATCGCAATAACTCTGTTAATATTGACCTTAAAAGGTCGAGTTATAGCTCATTTTAAAGCTTTTACTGTACTCTACAAGTTACTCTCACAGCTTTTTTTTTGTATATTATCGATTGCTTTTCAGATATCGAACAATAAAGCAAAATAAATAAGCAATAATTTCAGTTTTTGTTTTTTTTCTCGTTATTGCCAAGGAAAAGTGTTAACATACCCCGAGTAAAATTTATAGAGCACAAAAAAACCTACATATTGCTTCTTTTTTTGTTCCAGTCCACTGAAAATTGCACCTTGTAGAGCGCGTCAAAGTTTGAAGTTGGTGTAACCGCGTTATCACCGCATTTGTTACATCGATATGCGGCGCCCCGCCGCATCGGTTTCACTAAGATTCCGACATACACATGTAGAATCGACTCGGGGTTTATTTTTAAGGTTCCTTTTCCGCGTCTAAGATTTTTTGTGCGTATGATCGATTCTTTTCGTGGTATCGAACGAGAATGCAAAAAAGAAGCATTAATTTTAGTCTGTGGACCCTATCCATACTGTAGACAGAGCTGCACTGCAGCCAAGAAAATTTACCGTTATGAAAAGGGAAAAACTGTTATAAGGTAATAATAATCATATTAATCCTTACAGTTAGGATTAATGGCACAATAGATTGCATGGTCGCAGTACCTGTTATATTTAATTTTATTGTTACATATTCTTCCGGAAACCTGCAAAAGGTAAAATTCAGGAAACTCTCTACGGTGTGTCAAGTATGAAACATGAAAAATGTATAAGTGACAACATCCTCTTTCTGCACGCATTCAGCGGGTGCGACACGACTTCCTGTCTTTTCAATGTGGGAAAATTGAAATTCTTAACCGTTTTGAAAAATCATCCGGAATTACAGTCGGCGGTGGAGCTTTTTAAAGTTAACAATGTTGATCCTGAAATACTCGTTTCAGCAGGAGAACAATTTCTCATCGCTTTATACGGCGGCGATAAGCAGGATAAGTGTTTAAATACAGTAAGATACAAACATTTCGTTAAATCGGCCTCGAAGACGAAATTTAATTTGTCCGTGCTGCCCCCTACGAAAAGCTCGGCACAACAACATATTTTCCGCACATATCACCAAGTGCAAACATGGTTGGGCTACTACAAGGATCCCGAAAATTGGGGTTGACAAAAATCAGATGCAGGATTAGAGCCAATACGAAATAAAGCCCCACCTGCACCCGCCGAACTATTAAAGTTGATTTCCTGCAAATGCAAAGGAAACTGCACTGGATCATGTGGCTGTCGAAAAGCAGGGATTAAATGTTCCGTTATTTGTTTTCACTGCTCTGGCCAAACATGCCAGAATGCTATAACAACATCCGAAATTCTCGAAAACGAATTGTTGCAGGAGAATTTTACCGAACATGAAGACTGCGAGCAATATCCAAATGAAGAAGATAATGATGATCATCAGCTGCGATCAACAAAGCGTGCTAGGTTTGATTTATAATGAAAAATATTTCTTGTAAATTAGCACATGTCTCAACTGCAACGGTAAGTCTAATTTTCATAACAAAATAACTAAATGTAAAGGCAAAACCGCATCTGATTCCCCTAAGAAAAGTTGATAATTTTAAAGTAACGAAAATTAAAACATAGTACCACGTAAATATCAATTACACGGAGGTCAGGATGTTACTTATAGCATGAGAAAAAAGTACCAAAACGTACACATATTATGGTTCGTTTTTGCATTAATGCATTCGGAAACTTTGTGAAACTGATGTGGCGCCACATATCGATATAACCAATGCGGTGATAATGCGGTTAGGCGGACTTCAAACTTTGAAGCGCTCTAGAAGGCGCAATTCTGAGCAAAATGCAACGAAAAAAAGCAATATGTAGGATTCTTTGTGCTCTATGAATTTTACATGGGGTATTTTAGCACTTTTCCTTGACAATAATGAGAAAAAAAGCAAAAACTAAAATTATTGCTTATTTATTTTGCTTTATCGTTCGTTATCTGGAAATCAATATGTCATACTCAAAAAAAAGTGATAGTAACTTGTAGAGCACAGTAAAACCTTTAAAATGAACTATGAGTCGACCTTGTAAGATCAATAGTTACTGAGTTATCGCATCTTATAGCAAAACAAACTTTTTTACCGTTTTTTCACTCTAGCAAAAAAGCCACATATGAAACAGAGGTCGAAAACTTCAAGTTAAGCTTTTCTAGACCCTCCCTACATAATACAAAAGAAAATTCGTTTGAAGGTTCACTTTCTTTTATAATGCGTTTTCATGTACATAGTTACTGGAATATATGTTGTTACAATGGCGTTCGCACCTCGGCGGAAAGGGGTTGCAGCAGTTTGATTCTCCGTGCCACTCGACACGCCGCGCCGCCTCGTTGCTGGTTTCGCGGTCGCCACAAGCTTGGTTAGAATATGCAATAAATTGGAATATTCCGATTCTGGAAACGGAAATGCTTTCCACTTCCATCCCAGACTTGATGAAAATAGTCCCCTAAGACGTTATCACGTCAAACGTAAAGCTTAATATTTATCATATGTGCAAAGGGCCGGATTCCCTATGAAAGACCGGGCCCCCCCTCCCTTTCCCTTTCAGGCCTGCCAAGTAATTTTTTTCTAGCCATTTAAAAATGGATAATTCGTCATATGTATTATTGCGGGTATTACTAATTCCTATATTAAAACGAATGGGCCACAACACAGCACAAACTCATAATTTATATCTGCAATTCACCTTAAGTATGATTTCCGCAGATAATCCGCATTTCCCCCTATAGAGATTTGAGATAAAAGATTTTTTTTTCGGCATTTGAAAAATCGAAACGTACATGGGTGTGGGAAAATGAACTGTGGCGTGGTGGGATACCTCCACCAGAACCACTCTCTGAATTTAAATTAGATAGCGCAGATTCGACAGTGATAGAATGCCTTCGCGGCCTCGAGAATTGAACGTGAGCTGTTGTGGCACCGTTGCGGTTCGATATGCTTATAGACTTGTAAACAAATGATACCGCTGGCTTCTTTCTTCCTTATCCTTTTGGTTGGAAAATTCTCAGCGAAAAGCCGAAAGTGAAATGGTGAAGGTGAAATATTTTCTTTTTTTTTCTCTCTCTCTTTTTGGTGAGTGTTTTGTTTTATTTAGTGGCCATGAATCACTTGGGATAAATATTTAAGATGACGTCTCTTTGGTTTTCGGACGGTGCAAAAATAAAATGAAATCCGGAATTTTGTTAGGTAATTTTCGCAACAGGAATAACACACATATTTGGAATACTCCTTGTGTTGAAATTTCGCAATACAGAGTCTGTGCCAAGTCAACTTTAAATACATAAAATATGAAATAATTTTCACACCAACGACAGTTCCATGCATCCTCTTTGGAATTCCATGCATTTTCCTGCGGGAGGGAGGATGATAAAATAAATCCTTGACAGAACTGGGATATCATGCGGGCAATAATCATATGGGCCATATAGGATTTATCCTGTCAAACTGAGGGGGGTGGTGAATACACAGTACACTACTTACACCCTCCTCGCTCAAGTTCCATCGATTGTGCATATCAATCTGAGCTTTCCGTTCCGCATCATCTTCCGAATCCGAATAAGTGCTGGATGGCATCTTTTGCAATAATTGATCGGCTCGATTATGGCCGCCTATCGAATGTATCGACGATGTATCGTTGCCGGGCATTTCATCTTGCGACGACGGATTATCACACGAACTGTTCAAATTCGATTGCTGAATGTCGCTGAGACTTAGTCGCAATTTATGTCGATTATTGTTACTATTATTGATGTTGCTATTATTATTACTGATATTGTTGTTGTTACTGTTAACTGTATTGGCATTGACCGTCAATGTTGCCGCGGTGGATGATGTCAATGATGATGATGTTGTTGTCGATGGTGGAAGTGGTGGAAGTGGCGGTGGTGTTGGAGTCGCGTTAGACATTTTATTGCGACGTTTCGTATACAATGGACTGGCTAAAGTGAACCATCTATGCGTTATCTATAGGCGGAAATCAATTTTGATAAAGAAAAAAAAAATTGTTCAGTATAAATTTTATCAGATCAATTATCGCTTAACGATGAGGTGCATGTAAATCCATTGGTCGACACTCATCCCCTGTAATACTATGATTCCCTAAAATCCATCTGAGATTATGCGAGTAGGTTGCTTACCAGATTTTGTGTTAACAAAACATTTGGCTATTGATAATGAAATCTAGGACAAATCGTATGTAATCTATGTTTGATATGACCTTCGTGGAAATACGAACTAGATAGGGATGGGCCGATACTTCGGTAACAGCGGCTAGATACTGAGTATCCGCCTGCCACTGTGACTATCTGTTCCCAGAGATTAAAAATAACAATTCCCAGCAGTCACACTCTTTCACATGCCATCAACAAAACACACACGTACTCGGTATGACATGCATACGGTCTTGAAGTTGCAGCAATCAACAACCGTCGCGCAACTATGAGAATGGGCCATATGCTTCGTTTCCACGGGAACATTTAAATAAATAAATAAATAACTGGCGCAACAGTCCAATTTGAACCACGGCCTCGAGATGAGTTAGCATCATCTCATTTTCTAGATCGTGACGGTTTTTGTGCAGAGGTATGTGATCAGCAATACGCTCAACCGAGTTATTTACCCCATAGATAGATAGATAGATATAAAGATTCGAGCTACTTTCCCAGCAGGAAGGCACTGCGACCATAAAGATCTATTGTGCCGTAGCTCATTAATCCAAAAGACCGTCCACCCTTCTAATAAAGGGCAGTAAGTCTTTAGCAGGAATCAACCTGAATTCTGCAGTGCTGATAGTAGCTTGCCCGAGGAGTGACATCCTAAAACGCGCGATGGCGGGACATTCGCACAAAATGTGCTTGGTCGTTTCCACGTCCTCCAGACAAAGACGGCATTCAGTCTCGCTTGACAGACCCATCTTGTTCAGGTGATATCTGACCAAGTGATGGCCAGATAAGTACCCCACTAGGAGTCTTAGGTGGGTTCTACTCATTTGAGTAGTACCCTTGTGACTGAAGGGCATTATCAGCTCCTTTGATTGACGAAGCCCTGGAAGGTTATTCCAGTACTGTTGACGCAATCGTGCAAACCAATCTGTGATTCGCAGTTTGGCCGAGGCCAGTCCAAAGCCACAGTAAGGCTCAGGTCCATGAAAGCTTCTGGATGATCCTTGTCTAGCAAGTTCATCCGCAGCCTCGTTCCCCTCAATGCCCTGGTGGCCTGGCACCCAACACAAGAAGACTCGGTTTTTGGTTGCCAACAGTTGAAGGAGATTGTAACACTCCTTCACCAGTTTTGAAGAGACCTTAAATGAGGAGAGCGCTTTTATAGCTGCTTGGCTGTCTGAGTAGATAGCAATGTGAGCGCCGCGAAGTCCAGTTTCCAAGATTACCCTGGCGCAGACCTCAATGGCGTGGATCTCAGCTTGAAAAACGCTGGGCGAGATTCCCATTGCGATCGAAATCCTGGTGTTGGGTCCGAAGACACCTGCACCAACACCCTGTTCTGTTTTAGACCCATCGGTGAACCACTTGATACATCTAGGGTCTGGACAGGGTGTGCCATTTACCCATTCAGAGCGGTTAGGGATGAGGGCTGAATATTTTCTGCCGAAGCAAACCTCTTTGATCATATTTACCCCATAATGGGTACTCATTTAACAGCTGAGTGGGCTCATAGTCCGACACGTAAATCCCCGGAATCGAACCGGGGCCCAGTGCGTTGAAGGCGGACGTACTAACCGTTGCGCCATCCGGATTCCGGGAACATTTACCAGCACGAAAACGCAAATGCAATAAGAACAACATGTTGTTCGCTGGGGCGACCGGTAGCTCAGTGTGTAGATGCATCAGTCTCAAGTCTGACTGCCGGCGTTCCGGGTTCGATTCTCGACCACCACGACGTTCGTGGCCATGGATGTTTGTGTTGTCTTCCCCCTGTGGCGCGGGGCGTAATAATAAGCCACAACATCTCCAGACTTGTTGCAGGTGGGCGGCTAAATGGGAGCTGGAGGTGCATGCTGGCAATGTACTTTGTCCGAAACTGATTTATGCCAACGAAACGTCAGCTGGGCCACACGGAACATTCGACACGCTATTCCCCACAAGGAGTTAGGGCAATTGAGTAATGTTCCCAACCATACAATTTCCCAATACTTTTCTCCATATACGATGTTTGCGCTATGCCCCACAAGGGGTTGGAGCAATTGAGTATCCCATTTAAAAAGCACTAGAAACGAAAAAGATCCCATTCTCATTTTTGGATAACAGAATGCACTGGCAATTCCCACGACGTAAATGCGCCCGCGAACGAAAGTGGAAGTGCATCTTTCTTTTTCTTTTGTTTCTTTTCAAAGAAACGAGGGTCTAACACTGACAAAAAAAAGGTATATGATAAGTTAGGTTAAAGGGGCTGCCGTGATACACACACACCGCACACATAGACCACCACTGGGTCCTTTGTGATACCACCATCGACTCCACAACCCGAGTCCTACCTATTCATTGAACACGCCTGAGCTTGAGTTCACCTAAATGAAAAGACCCCAGGGTAATCTTTCCGCTTCTAGCCAGGGCATGACACTGTAAGACCAACCTGACGACGAGCCAGGCAGTGTGATTGGCGGGATCCCAGATCATTTTGTAAGAGCCGGGCCCGTAGCGATTTACCGGTTAGGCTGGCGGAGTCAATGGTTTGATTGGCGGGATCCCAGATCACTATGTGAGGTCAAGGTGTAAATGATTTACGGGTTAGGCTGGGGGAGTCAATGTTGTGATACACTGGCCAATTAGTATGACTGATGTAACCCAGATCACTCTGTAAGAGCTGTGCCCGCTGCGATATACCGGTTAAGCTGAGGGAGTCAATGGTTTGATTGGCGGAATCCCAGATCGCGGCGTGAGGCCGAGCCTTAAGTGATTTACCGGTTAGGCTGGGTGGAGTCAGTCATGAAGTTAGTAATTTTAAATACGTAAATACGAGAACTGTTAAATAACGAGTTGTAGAAGTAGAATTCAATTTCATTGGTTACTTTTAATATATTTGCAGGCTCGGTCCACCAACAGCAGACACCCGATCCAGCCTCCTGACGACGTAAATACATATATGCTGGTATATGTTAAATAAATGGCTATCATCAAAAAAAATCGTGTATATTTTCCTGACCATATTTTGATATGGTCTTACAACACCCACATAGCAGATGAAAGGTACTCTCCTCCTCATCCTCATCCCCGCAGCTGCTACAGAGGTCATTGTGTCGAAACGCCAATCTCCTAGCCGATCGGGCAGTGCCCTGTAATCACCCCCACAAGAGTCCGTAGGTTTCGTTTATTGAACGCCAGCAACTCCGCAGAGCGTTTGGGATCGATCCTAGAGCAAAGTTGCCTAGTAACCATACAAGTACCACGATTACTCCACCTTGCGTTGGCAGTACTCGACGCGTCAGCATTTACCATAAATTTACAGGCATTAGAGCCTCCTCTAGCTAGTTCATCCGCTTTGCAGTTTCCATCAAAAGCACTATGGGCCGGAATCCAGCAAAGGGAGATGTTACAAAAATTTCCCATTTTGAGGAGACAGGTGCGACATGCGGCAACAATCTTTGAGTTTGTAATGACAGACTCAAGGTATTCATGTATGGTTCCATCATATGCTTGAAAAATACATAAGTGACTATAGTCCCACGACCAGAACAATGGCCATCATGCCTTTCATCCAGGCCTGGATAATGAGCGCATTGATGTCTTCAACATGACTTGGTTAGCATGGTACATGACCACCTACGAGTGTATACATGAGTAGCACTGACGAATTCATTCAAGTCGGCTTGATGAATTCGTCAGCGATACTCATGTATGGGTTCGTAGGTATGGTCATGTACGGTTTCACCGAGGGCTATCAAGATGAGAAAAAAAGAATATTTGCTCAGCAGAGCCTGATCCCAGACCGTTCGAATTATAAGACTAATTCTCTACCCATTGAGCCACCATAATAATTTTATTCTGAAGGTAATTAAGCGAATATCAAAGCATTCAATGGAAACTTTTGTCAAATATTGCATCATCGCAACATATGGCGCCCAAGTTTTTTAAGGCTTTTTATTTCCGATAGTTTTGCCATCGTTTGACTGTTGCTAAGTGGTCAGCGTACCGGTGTTTCGGGCTCGAGTTCTGTCCGCGACGACGTTCGTGGCCATGGATGTGCAGGAGGTGCATGCTGGCAGCTGCATTCTCCGAAACCAGTTTATGCCGACGAAACGTCAACTGGGCCACATGGAACAGTTGACGCGCTATACTTCGCAAGGGGTTAGGGCAATTGAGAGAGAGAAATCCGGTACAACCATGAGCTGTACGAGTTATACGATGAACTGGAAGTTTCGAGAATAGTCAAACACTGACGAAAGACTGCGAGGAAGACCGAGAGCTCGTTGGAAAGGCTCAGTAGGTGAGGACGCCGAACACTGGGCGTCCAAAGTTGGAGGACGCGGTCAGCTAACCGAGATAATTGGAGGACGATGATTCGACGTCGGACTCTCGCGCCACGATGATGATGATCTCTCGACTTGTCGCAGGTGGGTGGCTAAATGGGAGCAGGAGGTGCATGCTGGCAACGTCATATGCATTGTTTGAAACTGGTTTTTGCGAAAGGAAACGTCAGCTGAAGCCACATGGAATAGTAACCGCACTATGCCGCACCAGAGGTTAGGGCAAATGAGTATAGTTTAAGTCTGAGGTTATTAATAACTCCAATGCTAGGTGGTTGAGCGGCATTACATGTCATGCAACTACATCTATGTAGCCTTGCCTAAACGCAGTACGCTCATCCCAATTATGTCGTTGAAAAGGCAGAAAATAAGCTCTGTTGGGTAAGTGATTACTGGCCACTGCCTTATTGGGGAGCATGCAAGGAGACTTCGCCTTCCTTTTAATGATTTCTGCAGAAGCTGTGGAAACGTTGATGAAAAGGAGATTTGTTTCCATTTCATTTGTTCTTGACAAGTAAGAGGAGATCTACGCTCACCTACTTTTACTCAGAATTGGTGAATCTGACGAATGCCAATATCGACTGCCTCCTCCGTTTTATCACCAGATCAGGCTGGCTCAACAAATAGTTATGGTTATGGGGGTTAAAAGAACCCTGTGGTATCGAAATGCACTAGCTTCTGGTCTAGGTGTGCTGTGCCAGATTACCTACCTACGTCCTTCAATTTTTACAATATTCCACAAATTGCACTCATTTAGTAGTTCGAAGAAGCGACAATTTAATTATCCTGTTGGTGACACAATACATCAATGGTTCTCATATAGCAGTATTATGAACGACATATTGTCATTTGCATACTCCCCACCAGGTTCATGTTATGAAAAGGACATTCCAATTCTACATGTTTACAAAGATATACTGGAATCTGTGCATGCATTATGCAGAAGGCCATTATATTCGTACAAGGCAATTGAACGGACAATAACATACTCTGAAAGGAAGACAAACATGTATGACCAAGTACTTGAAGTTTTTCCACGATATTTCCATATGATTTTGATTACATTGCACGTATGCGTACTTCAGCCAACGTTTGTGTTATTTTTGGAATGAGATCGAAAAAAAAACGATTTTTTTTTCTTCGTCGATAAACGTTTGCCAATTGAAAATTATTAACAAAACCGAAAAAAGGAAACTTTGGCGGGATGCAGAGTAGCGGCCAACCGACTAAGAAATAAGACAGAAGTTGCGCCTGATTTGTTGCGTCATTGAGGAAATATTGAAATCAAAAAAAAATAATGATGCTAATAAATTATCATTAAATGGAAGAAAAATTTCGATTAACACAGCGAACCAATGGATTTACATGTTTCCTCATCGTTAATATCCTGAATTGAACATTGTTAGAAAGATATGGATTAAAACTACTAGTCACCAGTATTGTTTACAACGCCAACTGTAGTCGCCATGTTTTCTCCCCAATGTATATCCCTAGGCAATCACGCCAATCCACTTCGGAGGATGCTCATTTCTTACATAACAATTTATTATTTTCAGTAATTTTTCACATTTTCGGATTTTTCTATTGATAAATCTATTACGTTTCACGCTAACACAACGCCATTGTATTACATTTCACCAGATTTACCGAACATTTTCCACTCTACCGATATACTTTGAGCCTATTTCGGCCAGGAGGTAATTCCCGAATTTTCCGCGACGACGACACAAGGACACGTTACATTTTCCGGCCAGATAACATCACGTTCGAAGGAAAACAACGGAGAGCACAGAATGATTTTATGGAACACACATCGCAATATTGCAATCAACTTGCTGTTCGTTCCTGCGAAGAGAAGGAAAACTTCTCCGGAAAAGCGACCACTATAATGTGTAGATTTTTCTTTTTCGTAATATCGCGTTTTACGTGTATGAGCGCGGAATAATGAATCGTACGACCGTGCGTTCAAAAGGCAACTTTAATTGCGTTGTATACAGATGATCGGTACGGAAAATTCACTATACCAATAGTGAAAGAATTTTCCAATACACGACCGTACCGTGTGTTCAATTTTCCAGTACAGAACGATTTCGGAATTCGAACGTGAATGGAAGGAGTTGCCGTTTTATGTATAATTTAAAAGTAATTGATAGAATATTATAAAGACTGGATAAAGGGTTCTAATACACATGAGGCGTAAACCCGTTGGGCGCGTCAAATCTGCAATACCCGTCCCGTGTAAACAGCAAACGGGTTTACGACAAGGCGTAACTTGTGAGCTGACGAAGCGTACCGAAGCGTAAATACACTTTTCGTGCAAATACCAATCGGGTTTACGAATCCGATACGTGAACGGTTTCAAACCCGTTGGAATCAGTGGCGTGACTATCGGTGTTCCGTGTGTTCCATGGAACACAGGCCCCCAGCTTGGGGGTCCCCAAAGGGTACAAAATATCTTTGTTTTCTCTTTCTCGTAATTATTTATTAAATTAAAAATTATGAAACTGAAGATTTTTCCAGTCAGTATATTTAACAGAACTCTGATATTATGGCTACGCCGTTAAAAGAACGCAGTACCGGTTTGAGAAATATTATGCACGATTATGGCCCGCTTTCTCAATGTCCTGTTAAAATTTATCGTAGGAATAAAGTGCCTGTTAGCACAATTTCATTTACTCATTTGTTTAACGTTCATCTGATCGAAAACGCAAAAGGAAATCTCATCTGCTCTTTAAATTTTACAAATAAAGATAAGCTTCAAAAGTCCGACACCAAGTCCCCGTTTAATCGTTTAAGGCTGGTATTCAGATCGCGTGAAATGGAAAAATTGACAGCAGCACTTTTCATCGCGAAATCGCTCGTGGAAAAAAGTGCGTGGAACATATCATTTTTTCAGTTTTCACCCGATCTGTGTACCAGTGAAATGAAATATTAGTACCGCGAGAAACATTTACACCGATTACTTTTTTAACTAATCTAGCGCTCAACTATAAATAACACCGAGAAAACACAACTTGAATGACACCGACAGAGACAACTGAGCTGTCAGTGAAAATTTTTCTCGTACATTTGGCACGAGAAAAAAATTCATCCTCGTGAAATCCACAAACTTGACTTTTCACTTCAAGGTAGTACACAGATCGCGTGGAATGAAATTTAGGTTCCACACAATTTCACGTCTGTTTTTATAGGGGAAAATGTTGCGATTTTGTATGGGATTTCACGGTACTTTTCATTCTACGCGATCTGAGTACCGTCCTTTATCCAAAATAAATTCCAATACCTTGCAATCGCTATAAAAGTTTATCCGAAACAAAATCCCAATATCTCACAATCGGCATAGAGAAGGAAGGAAGAAGGAGATGCAACCACCACATACTGTACTGTACACTGTACTGTACACAATTCTAAATTCGCATGCGCAAGTAAACACTTCGAGCTCTGCTGTCAAATGAATATGTCCTTCCATAAGCAAGAGAAAGATTTCGATTCATTCTCCTCATACTTCACCCTTGACCAAATTACTTAATTTCTCCCGGATAATTTCATTTCCTTTTATCCACAGAATAGAGAGTTAGAAGCAGTGATGGGCATAATGACTCTTTTCACTGTGCCAGCACATAAGCTCTGACTCTTTCCAATGAGTCGTTCAAAAAGAGTCGTTCAAAAAGAGTCATGCCAAGAGTCTGAAACTTTGTTCATAACATATTCAATAAAAGTCGTAGATGGGCGACCCCAACTTTTTTTTCTCTTTTTTGACCCCAGATTCGGAGTTGGCGGTTTTTGTTTTGTAAATTTTCGGCCATATAACGTGGGGAACTTGAATAGCCAACTGGAGGGTGGCTGATTACTTGCCGATGCGACCGATTGATGTTCTATTTCGAATTCGACTTTTTGAGCCGTCTGGATTAATTTGACGTCGAAGAAGATTAACTTGTCCCGAGTCGGCGGACGGAGTGAAATAACTTTCGATCAACGAGGAAACACCAGCCCGTGATTGCCGGTGCTGGAGACCATTTTTAGGTTATCCCCTGTGCCAGCAACGGGAGGTCTCGTAATTCGGCTGTGGTTGACAAATGAGCTCGTAAATTGTGCCAGTTACACCAAGTAGTTCGTGGAAACAGCAAGGATATATCGCTAATTGTTCCACACTGAGCAAGCATTACTGGAGAATCGGGACCGAACATGCAGTGCTTCAGTTTTCGAAAGCTTCCGTATACCGCTGTTTGTTGTGTCATGTCGTGTCTATGGTGGCGATAGTTATAGCCACTAAATCCAACTGGTTGGTGTATTCGAAGAGGCCTACGCTACAACAACAACGAATGCAGTTTGCACTTTCAAGTTTCTGTGTTCGCGGCAAGAGGTTTGCTATACAGCCCGATAAATACCATTATGCACCTCTCAGTCTTTTCTCCGAACGGCCGTACGGATCATCAGGTGAGTTTTTCTATTTATCTGTGATTATTTCATTTTTATTCATGATTTTGGTTACTTTTGGATTACTTTTCTTTTAGTTCCGTTTAGTTTCTTGTTTTTATACCACTAGAGCTACCACAAAACATTTAAATTGAATTAAACAAAAATCCGTTTGGTGGCTTGATTTTAACAAAGTGGCTTTGCTTTGAGAAACTTCCCCACACACCCTTTCAAGTTAGCGAAGAGATGAGGTGGAAGCCTTATCTCTGGTTCATTTTTCCCGGCCACGATACCTCATTGGCTGGGTTATATGGTTAAATAGGCCAATGGTCCAAACTATCTGGGCCCGGAGCGTGTAGCATGAGCCGATCGACGGCTATTGCCTACCTTTTTTGACTAGTTTTTTTTTCTGGATCGTGGGACCCCGTTTCAACCTTTGTTGTTTTCTCTATCCCCAAGACACATAATACCTATATATGTTATCTGTGTAATAATTTGAGTAAGGAGCGGATGAAAACCCCGCCCACATATCCCGAACTGAGCTCGAACGAACATGCCCGCTGCTTAGCAGGTTGTACTACTCAATCGCCCTAATTCCTTGTCTGGCATGGCACGTCATCGGTTCCATACGTTTCGTTGGCATAAACTACTGTAGTTTCGGAGAATGCAGTTGCCAGTATGCACCTCCTGCTCCCCCATTTAGCCGCCTACCTGGGACAAATCAGGAGAATTTGTGGCTTATTATTACGCCCCCCACCACAGGAGGAAGATAACACAAACATCCATAACCACGAACGTCGTCGTGAACGGGATTCGAACCCGAAACGCCTGCACTCAGACATGAAACTGATACCTCTACGCACTGAGCTACCGGTCGCCCCTAACTCGTTGTGAAGCATTCGCTTCTAGCGCCGCCGGATCACAGTCATGTCGGCAATCTTCCGGTTCCTTTACTGAAAACACCACCTGGTGAACGCCATTGCATACTACAGATGTAACGAGGTGACATAAGTCAATAGCGCACTCGGACCGCCTGGTACTCTCATAAATAGTTTTTCATTAATATCGAAGTAATTCGTTTTTTTTTAATTGAAATTCGATAAAAATTCAGAGACTGATTTGATCCTTTTTACTCGGTAAGGTCGGATTTCAGACACCAGTTGTAGGCTTCCTCAGTACACATCAACATTAATCAATTTTAATTCATTATCGTGGCGCGACAGCCCGACGTCGGGCCTTGGCCGCCTGGAATCAATCAATTTTAATTCATATCTTTAAAAAAAAATCCCTAAACTGAGAAAGACTTTGTAATGAACCATATTCTGGTCTGGTAGTGATGCTCCCACCGGCAGATCGAGGCAGCACCTGATGAGTAGTGATCTGTTGGTGGTACGAAACCAGAGGCCGAGGGTCCCATTACACCCGGACCCAAATACAACCGCGTGGGCGTCTGATCCGTCCGCCAACCATTCCATCCTTATCGACTATTTTTTTTATTACCCATTTTTACTTCCCCTGTTTTTGTTGTCTTCCCCAGGCCTATGAATTTTTGTTAATACGTAAAGACAGGGGCAACGAGCGGCGAAAACCCCGACCACGTCTCCCGAACTGAGCTACAGCAAGCATAGGCCGCTGCTTAGCTCGTTGAGGAGCCTTTTTCTTCGCCAGATGGCACGGCCCGACCTTCACGGTCATTATGCTACCTAAGGCTCCGTCCCCACGGGCATCTTCGGATGCCACCAAACCGTCCGTTACAACTTCTAAAATGCCTATGTCTGATTAGTCCATAAAAAAATGCAACCGGCAGCCCAGTCGCGCATGGAAAATGCTCAACTACATTTTACTTGAGATTGTTTTGCAACAGTATTTCCTACCCGCAGCCTCCTGCACTACCCCACCATCATCCATACTACTAACAAGGCCAACGCGGATAATGCTCAATATCTCGGCTAATGTATACACGCGAGTCTAGGAAAATTAAGAAAAACGGTTTCCCAGACTAAACGAGCTTCCCATTATATTCACATGTCTATGAATCGATTGCCCTTCAGATACACCAGATACACGTTTCTTTCATCCCCAAAGAAAACAACAGAAAACATTAACATGCCGGAAAATTTGCACCACACATACGAGTATTTTCCACAGATAAAAGGAAAACCTGTAGGAAAAACTTAATCACGGCTACCGGAACATATCATAGACAACGTGGACAATTTTCTATATTTCTTCTCAGATACATAGTTTGCGCGAGGTTAGTAAATTGCGGAATGAAAACTGGGAAAATATGCGCATGACTGTCGTGGAAAATTGCGTGATTATACTCGTATGTGTGGTTAACCTGTTGCATCAATACGCGCGATATTCAGCCATTCGGGAAAATGTGAGTGGTAACATACACATTTCCCCTGAAGTTTTCCCTTGGAAGGAAATTGCCCAATTTTATACACTTGTTCTAAGTACTTTTGGCGCCGTGATTTAAAAAGAAAAAAGAAAATTTCAAATCATGTTGGGAAACAGGGAGTACACAGTGCGAGCATGTTTGGAAAGCTAAAAATAACATGCAGCCTGTTGCACCACAATTTTCATGGTACAGATTCTGAGGTCAGTTTTGCACCGAGATGGCCTAAATAATTGTGTTTCGTGGGGATAAGTGAAAATGTGATTACCAAAATAGATAATCATGATGGGCCTTTGAGAAATTTTGTGCTATTGTCAATATACTATCTTGATCCCGCAGCGGCAATATCAATGGTCATCCAACCAACTGCCGGAGAAGGGTTATGGACATACATTATCTCTCCAACAGGTAGCACTATAATGTTGTACTCCGATAATGAATCAGTTGTGGGGCTCGTTTTAACCAGAACCGCACGAAACTACTAACTAACAGAACTCCCACAGTGCTGCGAGCTTATCAGTATAAAGACGGCGCGGATAGGAGGTGCGCTTCCGAAAAGTAGATATGGTATTGAAACGTCAATAAGGCATAGAAATGCTAGAGATATTGACGCGCCCATGCCTCTGGAGGGGTCAAGGCAATTAACATACTCTACTAATATATGGTGCACATTAAGGCCATACTTTTTGATCACATAGCCAAGATTGTTGGTTGGTTCCCAGCAGTGCACTGTTCATTAGACCCCTTTCCTTGGCCCATAAAACACACATCAATAATTCAAATAAGTTACAATGATTAAATCGTCTAAGTTCGTTGAAATGCAGGATACTAAAACTGTTCCGGTTCGTTGTAAACTGCCGCCCGCAGGCCAAATTCGACTTGCTGCTGGTTTTTATTTTAGCTTCGGCAGAAAATTTTCACCCTCATCCCCGACCGCTGTCCACATCCTAGATATAATATATCAAGTGGTTCATCGATGGGTCTAAAACAGAACAGGATGTTGATGGACCCAAAAATAGGATTTCGATTGCAATGGGAGTCTCGCCCAGCGTTTTTCAAGCTGAGATCCACGCCATTGGATCTCGCCAGAGTAATCTTGTAAACGGGATTTCCCAGCACTCAAATCGCTATCTACTCAGATGGCCAAGCAGCTATAAAGGCGCTCTCCCCATACAAGGTCTCTGTAAAACTGGTGAAGGAGTGTATCGAACTTCTCCAACGGCAACCAAAAAACGGAGTCTTCTTTTGTTGGGTGCCAAGCCACCAGGGCATTGAGGGGAACGAAGCTGCGGTTGAACTTGCTACACAAGCATCATCCAGTCGCTTTTATGGGCCTGTGCCTATAGACTCATCTGCACTTCTACGTCATCGGTGATGGAATAACCTTCCAGGGCCACGTCAATCAAAGGAGCTGATAATGCCCTCCATTCACAAAGGTACTACTCAAATGAGTAGCACTCATTTAAGACTTCTAGTGGGATACTTATCTGGTCATCAACTGGTCAGATATCACCTGAGCAAGATGCGTCTGTCAAACGAGACTGAATGCCGTCTCTGTCTGGAAGACGTGGAAACGACCAAACACATCTTGTGCGAATGCCCTGCCGTTGCGCGTTACAGGATGTCACTCCTCGGGAAGACTACTATCAGCACTGCAGATTTCAGGTTTATTCCTGCTAAATATTTACTGTCCTTTATTAGAAAGGTGAACGGTCTTTTGATAATTGGATACGGCACAATAGACCTCTTATATTCGCAGTGCCTTATTTTATATTATCTTATCTTACCTCACCTTAAAAAATGTAGTCCGGATGGCGCAACGGTTAGCACGTTCGCCTTCAACGCACTGGGCCCCGGTTCGATTCCGGGGATTTACGTGTCGGACTATGAGCACACTCAGCTGTTAAATGAGTACCCATTATGGGGTAAATAGCTCGGTTGAGCGTGTTGCTGATCACATACCTCTGCACAAAAACCGTCACGATCTAGAAAATGAAATGATGCTAACTCATCTCGAGGCCGTGGTTCAAATTGGACTGTTGCGCCAGTTATTTACCTCACCTTAAAACTGACATACATTTTTGAGACCTGTAATGATCCATATTCTGGTCTGGTTGTGCTACTTCCACCGGCAGATCTATGGCAGCACCTGATGAGTAAGAATCTGTCGGTGGTACGAAACCAGAGGCCGAGGATTCCATTACACCTGGACCCAAATGCGAGCCATCTGCCAACCATTCCATCCTTATCGCCTAATTTTTTGGATTCCCCCTTTTTACCTCACTTGTTTGTGTTGTCTTCCCCAGGCCTATGAATTTTTGTTCATACGTAAAGGATAGGGGCAACGAGCGGCGAAAACCCCGTCCACATCTCCCGAACTGAGCTACAGCAAGCATAGTCCGCTGCTTCGCTCGTTGAGGGGCCTTTTTCTTCGACAGATGGCACGGCCCGACCTGCACGGTCATTATGCTACCTAAGGCTCCGGCTGCCCACGGGCATCTTCAGATGCCCACCAAGCCGTTCATTACAGACCATCGGAACGTCCATGAGGCAAAGTACAGCATTTTAATAAAAAAAAAAAAAAGATTTTCATTTATTATCAATAATTTAAATTTTGATCGAAACCGTTGCATTCAGGAATTTCGGATTTAAAATTATGTTTTATGTGTGTACCCATGATGTTTTAATCGTGCTATCTTCTCTGGTTGTTGTGATCGTAAGATTCGGACAGTTTCCATTTAAAATCGACGCCTTTTCTAATGAGTTTGGCTGTTGTGACTGATCCCCAGCTTTGGTATTGGACCTTAGAGTGGCTACATCACATCCAGTCTGACTATATCGCTGAATATCTACAGGATACCTATAAGCGTGCCTTCCTTTCATATTTCAAATTTATTAATTTTATGGTCATCATCATATTCACTTTGCAAGCTGACAGTCCAGATTAAAGACTTCAAAGATGTGATGACAGATTGACGTGGCCGAAAATACCAAAATAATCCATTTATAACGTTTCAATTGCCCCAACTCTTAAATTCAAGATGAATGGTCTTGTGAAAATATTAATTCTCCGAAATTGCTACAATTTCCATTAGAGACTGAAATTTATGCAAACAATGCCCCAATTACTACTCTAGCGGTTGCATACTGAATCTTACATCGAAGCAACTTGATTCAGTGGTTTAAGCCATTTTCGCAACATTTGTTACATCCTCTCGAGAATGCATCTGCATAAAGACTTACTCGTATCATTCAACGCGGCATAAATCCTGCTGTCAAAATACAAAGCGCCAGCGTGTCGGACAGATATTCAAATTAAATTATTGTAGAGCGCACATTTGTTTTTGGATCATACTTTGTAATGGAGGTAATAATTTAGGGTGTCCTAAAGAGATGGGGCGACGATAGATATTAGATTTATCGTGAACGTGCCCCTGGGAGGGTAACAATTATTGCATTCCTCGAAAAAAAAGACCATGTTACATAAAGTGATCCGTCGGCCGATAGATACATGTCCATGGTTGGCAATTTTTCTAATCGTCCCATGTCATTTTGATCGGTCGACAGATCGCTCTGTGTATGCGATCTTTTAGCTTACCAATTCATTAAAAAATAGTTCCTCTTTTTTTCACTATGTCTTGAGTCCACAAAAAATAAATCTAAACTTACCGCAAATATCTGTTGACGCTGTTCGGCGACCAAACGCTCACTGGATCCTTTCAGCAATTCCGCTAATAATTCCGGTGTTGGCAACAAATTAGTTGACGATTTAGTCGAATCCGCCATACTTCGCTCCGAAGGAGTTCGACTCGATAATCGCATCTCATCCAAACTTCGCTTGGGCTGCTTATCGCTAGCCGTCGATGCGCTTCGTTTCGCATTAGGATGTTTAATTTCCAGAGCTTCCGATGATGCACGCTTCGGCGATCGATCTCTGCTATCGACCGACAGCTTTTTCGATGCAGCATCTTTCGAACGTCCGGTTGCCGATAAACGATCCAGCGATGTAGTATCCAAAGTGCTCTGAAAACGTTTATGTTGCGGACTAATTGGTGCCGTGGTTGTTGTATTTTCCATTTGGGATGGGGTCGAGGCAGCCCGGGTGTGGGCCGGAACCGGAAGATGCACGCTACTCTTGCGTACGCGCGAATTTTTCTGGTGCCTATTTGCAGCTTCGTCGAACGAGAGATTTCCAGCTCGTGTTCGATTCGGCGGAGACAGCGTGTTTAGGCTGAAATCCATGAGAAAATTTAGAACTGAAACAAACTACAAACTTAAAACGAAAACCCATACCTATCAGAATTCTTTAAATCTTCCAGTATTTCATCATACTGCGTTCGGCCCGGTTTCTTCATTTCTGCCTCTAGCATTTGACCGTAGGGACCTCTTAACGGACGTTTCGAGTATCTTTTGTAATCATGATCGCCCGGTGCTGGCGAAGGACTAGCCCGATCTCGATTTCGTTGATCATTTTCATTATCCGAAATAGAGTCGGATCGCAAATACATCAAACTGCGATTGTGGTGAGGGGATTTAGTATGACTAGATGGAGTGCTTGTTGTTATAAAATCGTCCTTTTCTTCGGAGCTTTGAAGAGTCAAGCTGGCGCGTCGACTGCTCGCCGTCGAGCCTACTTTAGGCCACACTGGCTTTCCCGCTTCTGAATCGGGTGTCGTGGGATCATATGGCGAAAAAAGGACACTTGACGTTTGCGACTCGTCCGGTGACTTACAGTTCACAGAATGCGACGTTGATGGATCGGACTCCAGACCGGTGTTCAGCTTTAGCTTTGAAAAGTCCAACCGAACATCTCCTTTCTGATCTGCATGCTGTGACGCATTATTCTCCTCATTCCTCTCCTCCTCCCATTCGGGACTCTCTATCACGCCGTGCTTATTTATAGTCGGCCACTGAATGTACATGCCTTTTCTTCGTCTCGATTTGTCGATTCTTCGTTTCTCCTCGATACTATTTCCTCGAGGAGTTGGAGTATCTTTGAGATCATCGTTACTGTATCGTTTACGCACTTCCGGAAATTCAATAATTTTCTCTTCAGAAGATCGGTCATCGGGCGTCGAATCGGACTGATTCGTATCGGAGCTCACGGATATCACGGGAAGGGAATTGTGTTCGACATTTATGACATCTGGGAGTGCGCTACCATCGACAGATATGCCATCTGACTTAGCATCATTTGTGAGTTTCGATTCGAAACCGATCTGACCTAAATGATCAGGTGGATGTTCTGTGGCCTCGGGCGTCATACCCACTTCGTTGTGCTCAACGTTTACCCATTGTTGTTCAGCCCTTTGCACGCCCCATTCTCGAGCACTACACTCATAGACGGGTACAGGGATAAGGCAAGTGGTGGCCGTTTGCATCAAATTTTCAGGTGGCGATTCCATGGGCATTTCCTCTTCGGTGAGTGTTGCCAAAGTAGCCTCTGAGGCGTCAACATACTTTGCAACTATTGTTTCGGGTATTTGTTCTTCGCGGATTTCGGGAATTTCCAAAGCAAGTTCACTGGACGTATCCGACGAATTGTTCAGTATATCTTTTTCGTCTTCATGCTTCTCCATCGCGGCTGAGTCTTCTTCGAAGATAATTTCCGGCGGATTCACTATCTCCTCTAAAGACATTCTCTCATTATCTTGATCCTTTACGTGATTGAACTGAGTCTCGTTGTAATTGTTCTCGTCATTCATCGACACGGACGAGTCCCTCAGCTCTCGGTTTCCATTATGGTCTTTTTTCTCTGGCAATATGAGATCGGTTTTGTCAACTACACCTGACTCTTTACTCTTATCACGTTTCCACTTATCCCGGAGGGCATTTAGGGACGATCGTACGTATTTACCCGAAGATGAGAAATCAATCTGCGAGAACGATATTGATCTGAATGGAATACTCCTCTGTGCGTAGGCTCCAACTAAAATTCGAGACTCGGCGCGAGGCAACTCTTTGAAAAGATCCTCCTCCTTGACTACGGAGCTCGGTGCCGACTTGACATCCTCTCGACAATTTCCCCGAAGGATCAACGATTCGAGATTCGAGACACTTGTATTTGGACGCAGTGTATCGTAGAGCGAGGACTTTGGTGAACTGAATAAAGTTACCGGTGGTATCGATGGCGGTGGTGGTGGTGGCGGTGGCGGAGGAGGCGGTGGTGTTGGAGCTAATGTGAAAATATTGTTTTGGGAAGGATCGTCACCACCGTCGTTCGGTGGTTTCTCTTCGTCCGCATCCATTGCTATTATGTCATCGGATCCAAATACGGTGGAGCCCAATGGAGAACTTTCTGTTGACAGGTTGGGCTTCTCGAGACTATTTGATTGACGGGGTTTTCGTGGTGGCGGTACAGGAGGTGGTGTTGGCGATAGACGATTTCCTTTTAAACGTTCGGTGAGTTCCTTTAAAACTTCCGATTTTTCGTTACCTTTACGACTCGACGAAGATGATGAGGATGTGGAGGATTTGTCTTGTTGCGATGGTGTTGGCGATGGAGATGATTTTCGACCAAATCGTAAACGTTGCAAACGATCAAGTGTATTACGACGCTTTTCCATTATCAACTGAAAGTGAAATAGGGAGGAAAAATTGATTAATGTCATGGAAAGTATTTTTAAAATTATGTACAGGCAAAATTGAATTTTGAATCCATTCGATTCTAAATTGAAATTTTCTCTGAATGATAAAGCAGAAACAGAAAGAATAGGTTTGAACTGGCTAATGATCTTCTTGCGACTTTTGTTTTTTTTTTAGTTTTGCAATTCTAGTTCTTTTTGACAAAGTTTTTGTAACTACTGATTTTTCGTTCCTCTATTGTTTCTTATAAAGTTTCATCCATCCGCTGAAAAACAAAGTTCCTTGGCTAGTCAGCAAGGACTTTATTAGCCAATTTTATTAATACGTAAAGGACAGGGGCAACGAGCGACGAAAACCCCGCCCACGTCTCCCCAACTGAGCTACAGCAAGCATAGGCCCCTGCTTAGCTCATTGAGGGGGCTATTTCTTCGCCAAATGACACTGCCCGACCTTCACGGTCATTATGCAACCTTAGGCAACGTCCCAACGGCTATCTTCTGATGGCCACCAAACCGTCCATTACACCCGACACGAGTGCGAGTACCATCTCATGGAGGGACAAGGATGGCACCGTTATGAATCGCTTCAAAAATGGGTCCATTTCCTTACGTTTCAGCAGCAAATCGCAAACGTTAATTCGTCTGGTGAAGTGAATTTCCTTCAGCTTCTGTAAATGTTCGTGAACGGTTGATTTGGATAAGTTGAGTTTCTCCGCTATCGTGTCGTACTGCGCCGGTTAGCTTTGACCATTGCCTTTATTTTGTCGCCATCGACAGCTGTTGGACGATCCGAGCGTGGTCCATCACATCAAAATTTCCGGAAGGAAGACGAGTGAACCAATTCTGGCACTGGCGCTCTGTTAATGAGTCCTCACCATAAATATCACACAACTTTTTCCGCGCTTGCACTGCGCTTTTGCCTTTTCGGTAGTAAAAAAGCAAAATATGTCGAAAATGTTCACTTTTATTTCCCATTTTCAAATCTATGCCAAATAAAGATTTGTAAACAGAAGACCACCAATTTGTGACTAATTATAGCTTGAAATGTCAGCTGTCAAATGGCAAAAAAAAACTTGGCTAACGCCACCATAATTGTTTTTTTTTTTTAATAACACCGCCATCCCTTGAAAGGTAGCGAAAATACTTTCCGGACAACCCAATAGAATTGGGTTTAGTGCGAGTACCATCTCATGGAGGGACAAGGACAACTAGCGGCACTCAGACCGCCAAGTAAATGCGGGCGTACTTCTACTTCGTACTCCGAATAACTGCCCAAATTGAAATCGGTATGACATCAACTGATATAGAACCTTTGGAACCGTTAATAACCCCACCAACGCTAAAAGAGTTTGAGGCCGCCACCTATGATCAGCAAACAGCAGGTTTTTGTCAGCTCTTGTAGTTCGAATTTTTCTGAAGGTAGTCCCGAAATTGTCCATGTTTATTTGGCACAATTGGACCTGGAATGTTACCATCGGTACTAAACGATTGTCGATATAGGAGCCGTTAGTCGACCATTTACTTTCCTTTACTCGAATTAGTTTTTCGGGCGCAGGACCCATTTAAATTATTTAATATACCTCCAAACACGGAGAAAAAAAAATTTCGAAATTTGTTTGAAGGAACAACTGACGCTGATCCTAAACTTGCGAAAAACTCCACGTGAATATTTATTTCCTTGCAAATAATAGTTTTTTTTTTACAATTTTTCACTTCTTTACTCTCAAATAAAATATTTATTTGATTCGGAAAATGTTTTTATTTTCCGCAAATCCAGGAATTTTCTTCATTGGCCATCTGGGCGAATTGTTTATTGCAAATACGCATATCTTCTAATTTACTGTTTCTCCCATCTGAGCTCGATCACTGGCGAAAAAAAACAGCTGAAGCAAATGGCTTGTTGTATTCGTCAATAAGGCCGTGAAAATGTATTTTGGAATGCAAAAAACTGCAAATTCATAAACATTTTGTTATTGTCCTGGTTCAGCGAGTTCAATTCATGCCCAATTCCAGACGCAAACGGATTAAAATATTTCATTGTTAAAATATTTTTCGAAGTACCTTAAAAATGAAAAAAGAACTCAGAATGGTTGCAGATTTTTTTTTATGTGTGTTACAAATGCATGGGGGTGTCAATTGGCGGATAAAGGATTTATTCAAGGGGGAAGGGGTCCAATTTGATGTGACGTGTCAAATCAAAAGGAAAGTTTCTTTCGTAATTTGAAATAGTGAGGGAGCAAAATATGTCAATATTTTTGGACTACAGCTGGAGTTTGGCAATGAAATTTGGAAGAATTTTGAAAACGTTATCAACTACTGGACCGCTCACCGCAAGTCCGTCACGTAAATCCCCTTTTTCATCGAAAACTACTGCATTCAGTAGAAGTCGAACCAGGCACCAGTGCATAGAGGGCGAACGTGCTAACAATTGCGCCATCCGAACTACCAATCTGTACTGAGCTTTTCGGTAAAGCAGTTGTTGAAGATCCGGATGGCGCAACGGTTAGCACGTTCGCCTTCTACGCACTGGGCCCCGGTTCGATTCCGGGGATTTACGTGTCGGACTATGAGCCCACTCAGCTGTTAAATGAGTACCAATTATGTGGTAAATAACTCGGTTGAGCGTGTTGCTGATCACATACCTCTACACAAAAACCGTCACGATCTAGAAAATGAGATGATGCTAACTCATCTCGAGGCCGTGGTTCAAATTGGACTGTTGCGCCAGTTATTTTTTTTTTAGTTATTGAAGATCCTTGATGTCATTATATGTTACCATCTGACTTTGGTAGAAAAAACCTCTGCTCTGTCTTCCAAATTAACACCATCACTAACTTAAAACAAAATCCTTACCAAAGTATTTTCAGCATGAACCCTGTCGATCGTTCAGGGTCGGCTATGAAACACTTGCATGCATGAACGACCCCCCCCCCCCCCTTCATCCACAAAACAAATGTTTTTTTTTCAAGGGCATGTTGAAGAGGCAAAGATTAAGTTTTCAGAGGATTTGAAAAATGAAAATCTGACGCGTTGTTGCCATTAGTGTCAGACACTGTCGCCACGATATGTCTGTCTGTCAGCATCGCATACGGAAATGTGACGTACACTCTTAGTGAGTATACAAGCATGTATATTTGAATAAAGCGTAATATACGAGTATGCTACACACAAAAGACGTGTGTGTACAATATGTGGAATCGTGAAATCACAGGGTGTTGGGATTCCCCATGCAGCTTTTAAAAAAAATGTGTTGTTTTTTTTTCAGTTCTTCACCTTATAATTGCGACAGAAATTTTAATTAAAAGAAAAAATGCCGATCCGACATAAACAAAATGTTCTTTTGTTTTCCTAAAGTAAATTTTCGATATTTTTTGCAGTGCGACTCTTGAAATATCCGCATCTTGCCACATCCGAGGGTAAGGGGAAAAGTTCTCGGCCTGACAATAAAAGACTGCGATTTTCAGTTAAAAATGAATTTATTTTTCTACATAGTCTCCCTTGACTTCAACACACTTGGTCCAGCGTTTCCGCGACATCAGTATTCCTTCCCGGAAGTGAGATTCTGAAAGACTGTGAAAATATTCATCCACGGCCCTCTCAACTCCTTCATTGGATGCGAAGCGCTTCCCAGAAACAAATTTATTCAAGTTTGGGAAAAGATGGAAGTCTGCGGTTGCCAAATCAGGAGAATAGGGGGGATGGTCGAGCAAATCGTACCCCAAATCTCGCAGTTTTCCCATCGCCAACGCACACTTGTGAACAGGTGCGTTGTCCTGGTAAAATATGATTTTTTTCTTCTTCAAGCCAGGCCTCTTCTCGCGAATTTTTGCATCCAGCTGGTCAAGAAGTTTCGAGTAATATTCGCCTGTAATCGTTCTGCCGTTTTTAAGGTAATCAATTAACAGGATCCCTTACGCATCCCAAAACACGTTGGCCATGATTTTTCCGACAGGTGCGATCGACTTCGTTTTCTTTGGCGCTGAACCACCGCCTTCCACCCACTGCTTCGACGTAATTAAAGTAATATTTAATTTTTTTAATTTTGTAGGGGAGGTAGGCGTTCCTTTAATATGATTATGCCCAACTTACTAAAACCCAAGCAGCTTCTCACTTCAGGGTTACATGCCAAAAATCAGCTGTCTACGTCAATTGGTTCAATAGTTATGGACAAAAAAATCTGAAAAGTAGGTTAGTACGGGGCTCTTTGTAAAAAAGTACCGTTAGTTTTCAACAGATCAATTTTATTTTTCCAGGGGAGTCTAAGATTACCCTCACTAGCAATCTACCAAAGCTAGAGCTTTTCATGTTTATTTAATCGGGAGTTATAAATACATTTAATTATTTCACATATGTAGGGGAGGTAGGCGTTCTCTTGGCCTGATCATGCCCATTTTCAATACCAACCAACTAGATCATACTTCCAACATCTGACCAAAATTTCAAGGCTCTAGCTTCATTCTATCGAAAGTTATCGTGCGAACGGACAGACAGACGGACAGACAGAAAGACAGACAGACATGGCTAAATCGAATCAGGAGGTGACCCTGATCATTTATATACATATATACATTGCTATACCTCCGGAGCCTCCTTTAAGGTGTTACATATTTCCGTCGTGACAAAAACAATACGCCCTATTCTAAAAGTCTAGGGTATAAAAATATTGTTTTAAACAAGGAGAAAGTTGCTTTGTTACAGAAAGTGCCTCAGAGTCGAGCGTTAGTATTAAGTTAAGAAAAAAACATGTTAGTGATCTGGAGCTAATTTACTTTGGATATCGGGAGCAGTCCGATGTCGAGCAGAACTCGAGTCGAGGTCGAGCTAACATTATAGTTCCAGAAACCGCAAAAGGACTAAGATATCGACAAACAAAATATTATAATATTTTTGGCTTAGAATTTCATAAAAAATCGCACAATGACGAGATTATCCGGCACTGTCCGAACACCCTGTACACATCAATATTGTCACATACATTTATGTATGTATTCAAGAACACGCCGACCTACACATGTGCAGACACCATGCTGTGTGTGACAATTAGGTGTACGTACTAAATTTAAACTGTTGATTCTATTAATGCCAGGAAATAAACAGAAGACAAGCAGCACTTTTGACAAAGTGGGGTGAATGGGAGAGCAGAGAAAAAAGAAAAATATTGGCAAAAAACCCCCTTTCGTATTTGTTTTTTTTTATATGTATTCACTTCTTATCGGTTGTGGGAAGACACTTATGTATGTAGTTAATGGCTACTTAATCGATTTCGTGATTGCTTAGCCGTTATTTTTTAAATCGACCAGAACTGTACAGAAATAGTTTTTATTATTTCCGTACAGTTCTGGTGTCAACACATGTCATTTAAGGAACGTAAAGTCAAGTAATTCGAAATTTGACATACAGTGGCGGACAAAAGTCTACGGCAACACCTTATATTGAGGTTCTGGTTAATTGGAAGCTTTAATCAAAAATCCATTGATGCACATTTTTTCAGTAACGTAAATACATTTATAAAAAACAAAAACAAAAACTTTTCAAAACAAACTTAAAGAGAAATTCATAAAAACATAAAAAAATTGAATGGACAAAAGTCTACGGCAGTCATTTCCAACTAAACGTGTCGGAATTTTTAAAATTATTTGCTGGCTTAATACTTGGTTGGACCCCCTTTAGGATCAATTACTGCTTGCAGTCTTCGGGGCATAGATCCGACTAAATTACCAGTTTCTGCGGATGTAATTTTCTCCCATTCTGTAATGAGCGCTTCCTTCAACAAATTTTTATTTTTTATGCAACATTTCTGAATTTTCTGCTCCAGAAGCTCCCATACATGCTCTATTGGGTTTAAATCCGAACTTTGGGGAGGCGTATTCAGCTGCCTGGGAGCGTAGTACAACAACCAGTTTTTGACGAAAAGTGCTGTGTGCTTCGGATCATTGTCCTTTTGGAAAATCCAGCTCCCTCCAAGGCATAACTTCTCAATTGATGCCCTTAAATGTTGTTCCAACAGGTTCTTGTAAACATAGCGGTCCATAGTAGTTTCAACAAAAGCCAATCTGCCGACCTCAGATGCAGCTATGGCTCCCCAAACCATACCATTACCTCCACCGTGCTTGACAGTAGGAATCAAATTTTTGGTCTCTAATGCACGTATTCTTTTTTCTCCATATTTTAATGCGACCATCACACCCGAACATGTTGTATTTAAACTCATCGGTAAAAATTACTCGATTCCAAAAATCATTGTCCTTGTAGATATGGGCCTTGGCGAACTCTAGCCGCAGAAGTCGGTTTTTTGCGGATATTAATGGTTTTTTTACGTGAAGTTCTGCTTTGAAACCCATTAAAATTTAATGCTCTCGAGATTGTTCTTGCATGAACATCCTTTTTCCTTACCGCAGCTACATGTTTCGCCAAATCGCGAGCACTTATTTTTGGATTTTTGTTCACTTCTTTTCAAATTGAACTAATGTCTTTGCGTGAAAGCTTTTTCGGTCAGCCAGTTCGCGGCTTATTTTCAATGGAACCACTGCTTTAAAATTTTTTGATAAAGGTATAAACAGAACTTCGTTTTAGTTTCAGTTATTTCGCAATTTCCGAGCAGTTTTTTATACTGGACGATCAAATTTCGGACATCACTAGAAATTTCTTTTCGCGATGACATTTTGCGGCCCTTACAGTTCGAAACTAGCGATAAACCTATAGTACAGTTGCAGCCGCACATGTACTGAATGGCAGTAAGATCAAATAAACACATTTCGAAGAAATACAGTTAGGTTTAATTGGAAATTTTTTGTGTATAAGTCAGCCAGCACTGACTGCCGTAGACTTTTGTCCATTCAATTTTTTATGTTTTTATGGATTTCTCTTAAAGTTTGTTATAAAAAGTTTTTGTTTTCGTTTTTTTATTAATATATTTACGTTACTGAAAAAATGTGCATCAACAGATTTTTGATTAAAGCTTCCAATTAACCAAAACCTCAATATAAGGTGCTGCCGTAGACTTTTGTCCGCCACTGTATGTACATATTTTGATTTGATATTGGCTAAGTTCATAATACACAACAGAATAGCAACACACTGTACTCAGGGCCGTCGAGAGGGGGGTGGGGGGGGGGGGGGGGGACGGGGGGCGAAACAGGGGGGGGGGGCGGAAGAGGAGAAACAGGGGGCGGAAGGGGCGGAAGGGGCGAAACGTATCTACGCGCTGAGTTTTTTTTTCTGCTCCTTGCCCTTTCATACCACTCTGACGCGCTGAGCTACCGGTCGCCATATATGGGCCCTACAAAAACAAAAAGAGAAACGTACGCTTTGACCTTTTTTTTTGTTCATTGAGCTACCGATCGCCATATATGGGGCTCCTACAAAAGTTGAGTACCGGGTCCGGACTTTCTCTCGACGGCCCTGGCTGTACTAGCACTACCGAAGCAGCATTGCAGCCGCCTGGATTATTTGGATTATGAACAACAGTAACATCTAGTCATCCATCAGTTATAAACTTCACAGCGAAAACTGACAACTTGCAAAAAGTTGTCTGAATATGACAGCGCGGCTGTCATTTCTGAACTGTCATCATATGCTACGAGTATACATATATGCAAAATGGCATATGGCACAGCATGTTGTGTCCATCAGAAACTCCGTGGTGAGAATTCATAAGACAAATTTGCAACAATAGGCTAACCGCTGTGTGATATGACCTTAGCGATTATCCGATTTTCAAGAAGAAGTTATGAAAAGCAATGAGGCAGTGACGTAGTTAGGGAAGGGGTCCAGGGGGTGCGAACCCCTCCCGAAATTTTGTGGTTATTCAACAATATTGAATGATGCACCCACATAAAGTTTTTATTCATTAAGCTAGTCTAAGGCGTCACATGCATTGAGTCAGAAATTTCCCAATCTTCCCAAAGATAAAGATTAGCTAAATGCTTTTCAGCAACCGAAAAAAACTGTTTATTGACATTTACATGCATTCACTTTTTGGACCAAAGATATCCGCAATCAAAGAGACTTAATTAACTGGTCTATTGTGCTATAGTCTAAGATCTTATAAATAGACTAATAGTTCAGGCACCAGGAATTTTGAGATGGTAAGTTTTGCAAACCTCTTGATTTTTGTAGGCTGAACACGAATCTGAGGTCCGCTAACAAAAATTCGCTTGGGAAATTAAGATATGGACCAAAATAATGCACTTTTTTTTAGGTTTTGCCCTTTATTTCTACAGGTCGATGGACGTACACTCATCTCGCAAAATCGAATTGTGGGTAAAATGAAACTGCGCCCGACACAGTAACTACTACTACTTACTACTAACGGGGGCTTTATAGACAATATATCCACAGGTTTTAGTTGGACGACTGGTCAGATTGTCCGGAATGTTCAGGAGTAGCTGAAGACACTCAGCAATTTACAGAGAAACGTTTTGAGCTTGAGAAGGGTACTGGGAGGTTTGTTGAGCCCGTGAAATATTGTGGAAGATATATGTACTCGTATGCTATCATCAGATCGAAATGGTGAGGCCGTGTGTCGCATCCTGTGCGACGTAAAGAGCTCCGACAGGGTGGGGAGAGGCTTATCTGCTCAGAGTCAAGTGGGAGCTAATTAATCAACATCACCCCGCGAAGCAATACTTAAAAGTAGTTCCGTGGGGTCTTTCGGTTACTACACTATGAGCAATATACAATGTCGCAAGGTCGCCACATACGACAACCATTTTGGTCGCGAGCATGCATCGAGCCACGTCCGACTCAATAGAAAAAAAAATCTCCTCCACCGTTCTATGATATTTGATGGTTCGATGGAAGTTCGGTCGTGGTTCTGCGCAATCATGTGTGGCGACCTTAATATGTGAGATAGCAACATTTCTGGTATCGAATGTATGGACCCCCTCCGAATGTCGGGACCCCCTACGTCACTGCAATGAGGTGCCATGATCTGCATCGCGTTCATCATACACTATGTTATCATTTTTTTTCAAGTCGATGTAATCATTTGCGGCTGATTAGACTTGCAGAGTCTTGAATACTCAATGCGAGATAACCACAGAAAATAGAAACAAAGAATTGAATTGAAAAGAAAATCCTGATAGCAACTAAATTTAAATTACGCTCTTCATCAATTCATCTATTTTGCATCATCACTTAGGCAGAAAATACGTGTTGCCTACCTTCAGAATATTTTCTGTGAACGTCTACGTCTATGTAGACCAGTCGCTTTAAAAGATTTATTACTTCCCAATTTCTACACGAAAAAAAAAAACATTAAATTTATTTGCTCCACTTTTCACTTGGTTTTTTTTTTCTCAGGAAATTCAAGAAGGTGAAATTGCTTTTCAATTTCTTTCTCGAATCATGTGGAAATATTTTCCATATAATTGAAAATTATTTGCTCCGATTAGATCATTAACGGGTTGTGAAAATATAGGTTCGTCAATTTTATGTAGGGATTGTTATTGTTGTTCTTGTACTGTATTATGCTTTCACAACAAATGTGAACCTCTATAGCATGTATAACTAAATGCTATCTACGAGGTTGCTCCAAATAGTGTAGATTCCACAAGAGTTATCACTCCATAGAACTTTTCCCTCTGCCAGGAGATTTGTATGTATTGACAGTATAGATACACAAGAGAATCAATACATACAAATCTACCGCCGGAGGCTAAAGTTGTATGGAGGGAGCTTTCTTGTGAAGTCTATATAATTTTAATATGTTTAAATTTGTTTTATCATTAAAACTAGAACTGGCATAATTAGATAATGAGGTGCAGTCAACGAAGCCTCACTAGGGGTTACGTTAGGCTGCCGCGAAACGCAGCACACATAGGTCACCAAACCAACCTGTCCCATTGAAATTACTATTAAACCAGCCAGAGCTGGGGGCTCATATCCCTTAGCTCTTCCAAATGAAGGAAGAATGAGTCCCCCAGAAAAATCCGCCTACTCGCAGGCAAGGTAGGACAGGTGCATAGAAAATGGAGGGGACCCTCCTCCTGGTCAGCATCCTCGCAGCTTCTACAAAAGTCATTGTAGGGTAAACGAAGTCTTCTTGCGTGCTTCCCAATGTGTGTGGACAGTGCCCAGTGATAACATTCACCACTACACCAACGTGCTTCCTGTTCAATGATAATACTGCAGCAGAACGGCCGGGGTCGGCTGTGGACCATAACCTCTCATGGTTTGACACGCACCGTCCTCAGTCTATCTAGCGCTCGCTTTATTTTTCGCGTTAGAGTTGAGAATTCCTCATCCACCCTCAATTGCTCCAGTCGTCCGAGACCGAGCAAGCTTATCAGCCACACAATTACCAGCATAAGCACTGTGACTTGGAATGCAGCACAATTTGATTTCAGAGTAACGCCCCATCTCATCAAGAAGCGATCGACAAATCGTTACCATCTGCGATGTCGACAGAGCCGATTCAAGTGATCGAATTGCAGCCTGACTGCCAGTGTAAATAGTGAGTTTCCTACCAATTGTGACATTATATCCCAGCCAGGCGAGAGCTTCTGAAATCGTCAAAATCTCTTCCTACAGCACGCTGCAATGATCGTGTATGCGGAAAGATAAACTCATCTTCAGCGTCTCCGAAAAGATACCGGCTCCCACTCCAATATCCGTTCTGCATCCGTCAGTATGTAAAACGATGGAGTCTGGGTGAGTGATTGCCCCAGTGCCCCAAACGCTCCCTTGAGGGAATCAGGCTCACAAAATGTTTACCAAGCATATATGTACTTAGGAGAGATGTTATCCGTATATGCAGGGAGGTCAGGATTATTCAAAATAGTAGAGTAACCGGAGCTTAGCGCACACCACTGACCGGTCTCGCGAAGTCGCAATGCTATATCGTGCGGTGAAAGACTTAGAAGCATATCCAGGCCAGCTGATGCAGTGGATCTGATAGCCCCGGTTGCAGCAATCCTCGCCAATCTTTGCACCTTCCCCAATAGAGTCATTGTCTTTGCATAGGATAGGTGTGCCTGACTATTTGACGCGACTTATACGGAGCTACCTTTCGTTTAGAATCCTACAGTACGAAACCAGCGAAGGCCCAAGAGAGAAAAGCAGGCGTTCCGCAAGGATCTGTACTCGGCCATTTGCTGTGGAACATCATGTACAACGACATATTGGATTTACCAGTATCTAAAGAAGTAAGGATAATCGGGTTCGCAGAGGACATAGCTGTGGTCGCGGGGCCAAGGATCCGGCATACGCTGAATTAAATGCATCGACGCGCTTCGTCACGCCTGTAACAGTCGAAGAATCAACTCTGTTTATCGAAGGAACGCATTGAGAGTGTGCTGTGCATACCGAACAACATCAAATGAGGCTGCCTATGTTATATCAAGTATGATCCCCATAAACATTCCAGCGGACGAAATGGACCGATTGCACAAAGGCGGATATTTGGAGCCACCGGAAGTATGTAATGCGGGCAAAAAAGGAGAAAGATGCGAGTCTCTGAGGAAATGGCAAGAGCGGTGGGATAAAACTCCGAAGGCAACCTGGACACATATACTTATCCCGCAAATCAAATTGTGGCTGAACCGCAAACATGGAGAGGTCAACCACTATCTCGCCCAGTTTCTTACTGGACATGGCGGATATAGGAAGTACCTACACAGATTCAAACTGGACGATTCGCCCGACTGTCCGAGGTGCCTAGGAATAGCGGAAGACCCGGAACATGTTTGATTTCACTGTCCAAGGTTTACAGGAAAGCGTGATGCCCTGAAGGTCGAACTTGGCTCAATCCACATAACATAGTGGAGCACACGATAAGATCTGAATCCAATTGGGAGGCCGTAACCCGCACAATATGCGACATACAAAGCGAACTGAGGAAAGAAGAGCAAATACACAAAAAGGACGCAACGGATTAACGGCTAATTAGCCAAAACCAGCCCTACGACGTAATACCGAGAGGTTGTTCCGTAGAGAGAATGGTTGAGAAAGAGGGTTGAAGGTGTTACTGGCTAAGTGGTCGCACACTGACGATGAAAGTCTCATGTCGCTGCCGTACAACTGACACTAGTTGCCAGCAGTGTCTCCTGAACAATGAGATTTCCTCCCTCTATAATGAAAAAAGACGCCTGTCCAGGTATAGAATTGAGACAACACACATGCCACGGAAGAAAATGTACAGGTATACCTCTCCGGTATACCGAAACGCATATAGCCGGCCTTTGGTATTTCATCTAAAACCTAGTGCACTAGTTTGCATTTGTTTGTTTGATATAGCGCGGTTATTGAAAGCCATTTATATTAAAAATGTTTATCTGATATAGTACTTAAGACAATATGTCTAATCAATCGTGGCACCCAATATTTCCCCCATAATTCTTCAGTCACAAAGTCAAGAGACAATAATTATGATATAAAAACAAGGTACACACACCAATTGCATCATTGTATGCTTCTATATGTAAACATGTTCATTCGTAGCATCGAGTAAAAATATAAAATAAATTTAACATTTTATTGAAATTGCTGAATAATACCAAAAAATAAACACAATAATACCAGACTATTCATGGAGACTTTTGCAATTTTCCAATTAAATCGACCTTGTCGAATATGTCTGCGTATATTTGCATTTGAAATATTTTAGTTCAGGTGCGAATTTTATAAATTTTGTCTGTTTAAAGAATTATCTTGGGCAGAGCAATGAATGTTGGTAAATTCTCCTTAAAAATGCAATACATCCCGCTATCTGCATATAAAAATGTTCAACTTATTATTTAAAATTTAACAGATGCCAAGACATCGAAATATGGACTTTAGTGTTGTATTGTTCTGGTTGATTTTCAATTGCATTCCTTGATGACACATGATAATCACCGAGTTTACATTGACCGGTCAGTTTTTCGTCATATATAATAGTTTCTGACGCACTGAAAAGTGTCATAAAACCATATATAAAAAACAACTTAGTATGTATAAGAAGGAACTTAGGAGATCTAAGCGCAGCTCGTGGAAACTCTTCTGTGAGCGAATTGAGGAATCTAGCGATGCATCTAGGCTCCGTAAAGTCTTGTCTACGGTCCCGACAGTGCCCACTTATTTGGTGAAACAAGATGGGACTTGGACTTCCTCTAGTCAGGAGACTATTGATTTGCTACTTAACACACACTTCCTTGATAGCTCTGCCCTTACTCCTCTCTGTAATGGCTATTCAGGCAAAGTCACTCCGTGTGACTTTGCGTCAATTTCTTTCAAAGGAGAAGATAATATGGGCCATTAACAGTTTTGACCATTTCAAGTCTGCTGGACCTGACGGTATCATTCCCGCAGATCTACAGTTTGCGATGGATGTACTGTATCCTTGGATCGAATCCATTTTCAGGGGATGCCTCGAGCTGGTTTATATTCCCTATCTATGGAGGGAGGTCCGGGTTGTTTTTATCCCGAAAGCGGGAAAAAGTTCGCATGCGCGGCCAAAGGATCTTAGACCCATTAGTCTATCCTCATGTCTGCTAAAGGTGTTGGAGAGATTGATCGACACCTACCTGCGCAGCAATATTCCTGCTCAGTTGCTGTCTGCCTCCCAGCATGCTTACTGCAAGGGAAGATCAGTGGATACGGCGTTACATGCCTTGATAGGTTGCATCGAAAAGTCTCTTGAATGCAAGGAATATACGTTGGTTGCCTTTATGGATATTGAAGGTGCCTTCAATAATATAAAACCGGTAGCTATCACTGACGCACTTGCAGAGCTTGGTATACATGACTCAATCTGCAAGCTTATTAATCAGTTGCTGACTTCGAGGGTGATTTGCACAGAACTTGGCACAACGTCTGCGAGAAGGTACGTGAGCAGGGAGACTCCTCAGGGTGGGGTACTCTCTCCCCTTCTTTGGAATCTGGCGGTTAATAAGCTTCTTGTGGAACTGGAGGGGCTGGGGTGTAAACCAACTGCTTATGCCGATGATATCGCAATCGCTATCTCAGGTAAGTTCCCCTGTGTTCTCAGTGACCTAATGCAGAGGGCCCTTTATGTTCTGGTGAGATGGGCGGGTGAGGTTGGGGTTAGAGTGAATCCGACCAAAACGGAACTTGTTCTGTTCACCAGGAGATATAGGGTTCCTTCGTTCGAGCTACCGTTAATGGAGAGCATAAGGCTTGTTCTCACGGACAAAGCTAAATTTCTGGGGCTCATCCTGGATAAAAAAACTATGCTGGAAGCCTAACATTCAGGAGCGAGTTAAAAAGGCCACTGTTGCATTGTACTCGTGCAAAAAGGCGATCGGTAGGAAGTGGGGACTGCAATCGAGAGTGGTTTTCTGGCTCTATGTGTCGGTCGTGCGTCCTATTCTTATGTATGGGATAGTGGTCTGGTGGACGGCGCTTAGAGTCGCATCTTACAGAGGCTTGTTGGAGAAAGTTCAAAGGCTTGCTTGCATCGCCATTACGGGAGCTCTTAAAACAACACCCACTGCGGCCCTTGAGGCTCTGCTGAACCTGGCTCCCTTGGACATTCTTGCCGAACAGATTGCGGCTGGTGTGGCCATTCGCCTGCGTGAAACAAGTCACTGGACCACATCCACCACCGGGCACTCGGCCATTCTGAACAGCTTGAACGTTCCTGAAACCACGGACTATACCGTGTCGAAATTAGAGTTTGAAAGGAATTTCGACTGCCTGATCCCCTCTCGTGAGGAGTGGGCGGCTAACACCGCTCATGAATGTGATGCTATAAGCATCTATACCGACGGCTCCAAGAGCGATGATGGCGTCGGGGCTGGTGTTTATTCGGAGAGGTTGAACATCAGACTGTCCTTCCGCCTCCCTAATTACTGTAGTGTGTTCCAGACGGAGGTTACGGCTATCTATGAAGCTATATCATGGCTAGGGCGTAATGTAATTTCAGCTAGTGATGTTATAATTTATACAGATAGTCAATCGGTGATTAAATCGCTGAATTCTACGGTGATTCACTCGAAGGTACTTGCAGAATGTCGTGCCTTAATTCTACTGATGGGAAGCTCTCTCAACATTACTCTTTGTTGGATTCCAGGTCACAGTGGCTTTGACGGTAACTGTAGGGCTGATGCACTGGCTCGCGAGGGTACTACTAGTGAGGTCAGTGGCAGGTTTCGTAACGTTGGCATGCCTCTGGCAACTTGCAAATTGGCCTTTAAGGCCAAGGCGACGATGAGGGCTAACATCAGGTGGAGTACCTGTAACACATGTCGCGTTGCCAAGCAAATATGGCCTAGGCTAGATCGTAGTCGCTCTTTGGGGTTATTTTCGATGGATAGAAAACGAATCAGCAGTGTCGTGGGGGTTATCACTGGCCATTGCCTCATTGGAGAGCATGCCAGGCGACTTCGAATACCCTACAATGATTACTGTAGAAGCTGTGGGGACGAGGATGAGGAGGAGTGTTCATTTCATTTGCTCTGCACCTGCCCTGCTCTTGCAGGTAGTAGGAATGACACCCTTGGCTCTTATTACTTCACCGATCTGGACGACTTGAAGGAGGTGAGTGCGGGTCAGATTCAGAGGTTCATTGTCCGCTCCGGATGGTTCGCGGACTAAGTATTGGTCGGAAGGGCTCTCTGTCGAGTCCATTTTAGTGGTATCACAACGGACCCAGTGGCGGTCTATGTGTGCTCCGTTGGAGGAGCAGCCCCTATAACCTAACCTAACCTATATAGTGACACAATACTATACAATATAGGGTCCTAAGACCAAATTTGTTAAAAACGCTTCAACCATTTTTCGATAAAATGCTATTAGGTTCTTACCGAATAAAGCGGAAATCCACTCTAAACTTTCACTTTTAGCAGCACGAACATACTCTGTATACATTAGATCAGGGGTCGGCACCCTTTTTGGGGCAGTGGGTAACTTTCTAAAAAAATACATTTAGGCGGACTGCACAGTACAAAAAAAAACATTAAGTGTAAGTGCGTGAAAACACACCGCAATTCTGCATCATCACGCATGGGTAGGCCATTTCTGTTTATTTTCAGTTCAGCTTATGACAACCCGCAATTTTTATATTAAATTTTAGAAAATCTAATGTACTTTCAAAAAGATATAACACATGTAGGATTTAGTAAGTTATGTTTAGATTTTTATCTTCCGCAGTCGGGTTTTATGGAAAATTGTTTTTGCCATTATCTACACAGTAAAAAATTACCTAGCGAAAATTCACCGATTCGGTTTGCCAGTACGACGATTTGTTTATTTGAATTATTTTTTTTTGTGTAAATAAAATACTTTCTGGGTGCATGTTATTTTAACACCGTTCGGTAAATTTGAAAATATTCCATATGGATGGAAAATTATCCCTCAAGCCGGTTAAAACATACTATCCATACGGTGAATCATTCGATATTTTTATTCAACCGGAAAAGTCAAGGCGGGGTTTAGCCCAATGATTGGAAGGAAGAATTCTTCGGACTGACTCCTCAACGCACTAAGTTACCGACCAGAGTATTGAAATTCTTTAATTACAATTACTTGTTACTAATTAAATTCTTTCTAAAAAATAATTAAATACTATTTATTACTTTTTCCAATAAGAGTTATTGTATTTTTATACCCTTCACGGATGTGATAGGGTATATTAACTTTGTCATGAAGTTTGCAACGCACAGAAGGAAGCATCTCCGACCATATAAACTATACATATTCTTGGTCGGTATGACGAGACGAGTCGATTAAGCTTTGTCCGTCTGTCCGTCTTTTCGTCCGGTTCTATGTAAACTAGTCCCTCAGTTTTAAAGCTATCGAACTGAAATTCTGCACAAAGCCTTCTTTTTATTGCACGCAGTAAATATGTCGGAACGAAATCGGACCACTACGTCATATAGCTGTCATAGGAACGACCGGTTCAAAAATTCGTTTTTGTGAGAAAAACTTTTTTATTTCTAAAGAAATCTTCAAATTTCACAATAATCAATAGTATCTTTAGTGAAATCATATTCCCGAATTTGGTTGAAATTGGACTAGTCTATCATATAGCTGCCATAGGAACGACCGTTCCAAAAACAAGTTTTTGTTAAAAAAAAACTTTTTATTTCTGAAGATATCTTTACCAAAATTCATATTATTCAATCATATTAACTGCTAAATCCCTTTCCTAAATTTGGTTGAAATCGGCCCACTATTTCACATACCTCTCATAGGAACAGTGAAATCGGAACAAGTTTTACTACTAATTTCAAAGTGGCAAACGCACCATAATCACAAAGAAGCGTGAAGGGTATCACACCTTCGGCAAGCTCGTTTTCTTTCTTTTTCTTTAGCAAGGGCAAGACGTATCCCGCAATTAGCGGACTCGACAAACTACGCGACATCGCTTCATGAGAGGCTAGCAATAATCGATAGGACGGTTACGAACTGGCAAAGCTTGGATAGCCTTACTACTAATGTTACCAACGCCATCACAGCCTCCTACGTAGAGAACTGTCCTCTGAAGGTAACCAAAGACAAGCAGGGGAGTTACGTGGTGGAATCCTGAACTCTCACGCCTGGGGAAGACTACCAGGAAACTCTTCAATAAAGCTTAAAAAAAAACTGGCAGATGGGAAGACTACCGCAACTCGCTCTCAGAATACAACAAGAAGATCAGGTCTGCTAAGAAAAGTACGTGGAGCAGGTTCTGCGAAAGTGTTGACAGCACAAACAAAGCTGCGAGACTGCATCGTGTTCTGGCTAGAAAGGGCACTGACCAGATAAGCACACTTAAGAAAGCGGATGGTAACACTACCACGGATGCCGAAGAAACCGGCAAACTTCTCCTAAGCACCCACTTTCCTGGCTGCGAAATCCTAGGTGGGCGGCGAGAGCAATCTTCACGGATGATATGGTCAAGTGGGCCATTAGGTCTTTTGATCCATACAAGTCAGCTAGTACTGATGGAATTTTTCATGCCCTTCTTCAGAAAGGGCTAGAGGCACTGACTCCCCATAACTTGAGCATATTTAGAGGCAGCTTCGCACTGGGATTTATTCCTCATTTATGGAGATCTGTTCATTCCGAAAATGGGCAATCGCCCTAAAGATGACCCTACATCGTAATGACCCATCAGTCTTACCTCGTTTATGCTGAAATCGATGGAGAAGATCCTGGATGAACATATTCGTCAAACTATCCTGAAGAGATATCCTCTTCATGTTAGACAGCTTGCCTACCAAGCAGGTAAATCTACAGAGTCCGCTCTCCACTGCCTGGTCAGGGAGATTAAGGCAACATTGAAGGCTAAAAAAAACGCCTCTTTCAGCTTTCCTTGGTATAGAAGGGGCTTTCGACAACACAACATTTACTGCCATTAATAAGGCACTTAAGGGGAAGAATGCGGACACAACAACAGTAGATTGGATAGGGCATATGCTTTCTTTCAGAAGGGTCACCGCCAACATTGAAGGCGTTACCCTCCTTGCTAATGTCCCCCGTGGATGTCCACAGGGAGGAGTTTTGTCTCCTTTCTGTGGTGCATAGTGGTTGATAGCCTGCTGTGGAAACTCTCGACGATGGGCTACTCAGCACAGTGCTACGCCGATGGCTTAGCTATTTTGATTAAAGGAAAGTTCGAGGGGGTTTTACCCGACATCCTTGAAGCAGCTCTTGCCATTGTACAAGAATGGTACAATGGACCTCGAGTCAACCCATCCAAGGCAGTTGTCATTCCATTCTCTAGAAAAAGAAACCTCATTCGCATCAGACGCCCTCTGATGTGCGACTCACCACTTCCCATGAAAAATCACATCAAATACCTGGGTATCATCCTCGACAGTAAACTACTCTGGCAAGAACACCTCAGGGTAGTGGCGGATAAGGCCACTAAGGCTTTGTGGATAGACAATATGTAGGTAAGACGTGGGGAATAAAACCCTCAATAGCCCTCTGGATTTACAAGGCTATCGTTAGACCTATATTAGAATATGATGCAGTAGTCTAGTGGAAAAGAGCATTCACTGTTGCTGGTAAGATCACCTTAAGCAAGGTGCAGAGACTTGCATGCCTAATGGGGGCTATCCGCTGTTGCCTATCTAGTGCTCTTGATGTATTGCTCGGCCTATATCAATACACATCCACATAAAAGCACAAGCCAAAATGGCAACTGCGAGACTTGTAGCATGCGACGAGAATGTAAAGCTAAATCCAGCACAAATTAGGTGGCTTAATGAAAGTATTTTCACAAGTATGCCATCTGATCATCTTGTGAGGGCAAGATCATTCAAGAAACGGTTCACCGCCGTTATATCCCCCATAATACTATCATGTGGTTCACGGATGGCTCGAAAACCAATGAAGGTACCGAGGCGGGCATTGTGGGTCCCAACCATCCGACTTTCATACCCATGGGCAAGTTTGCCAATGTCTTCCAGGCGGAGGTGCACGCCATCGAGACACGTGCCGAGTTATGCCTGAAGACCGGCTACGCCAACAAGGACGTGGCTATATTCTCTGACAGCCAGGCGGCCATAAAAGCGCTCTCAAAAAGCACAATAACATCTAGGATCGTAAATAGTTGCCTAAAAGAACTACATGAAGTTGGTTCTCGGAACAAAGTAACTCTATTCTGGGTCCCTGGCCATGCTGACATCAGTGGCAATGAACAGGCCGACGAAATGGCCAAAGCAGCTTCGGCCACTCCCTTCTGCGGACCGGAACCCTTTTGCGGCATTCCAACCTGTACAATCATGAATCTCATCAGAGACTGGGAACGCAATGAGGCTACCGGCTATTGGCACAATCAACCAGAGTTGAGGCAGGCAAAGCTTTTCATCTCGGACTACTCACATAGTAGATCGACTGAATTGATACAGTTAAACCGGAACAAGATTAGAACCATTTGTGGTCTCCTGACTGGACACTCAGGCCTGAGAGACCATTTGAGAACTATGAGGATTATTCCTAACTCAAGCTGTCGCTTTTGTGGTGAAGAAGACGAGATACCTTCCATTGAACGGAACTTTTCCAATTTCCAAACGAATTTTCCACATCATCATCGTCAAAGCGTCAACACAAATCAAATGCAACGCAACAAAATACAAAAATATCCTTTGCCGGCCTCAGTTCAAAAGATTCGCATCTTTCTTCGCATCACATAAATTTTGCATCCATCGGACCAATTTATTATCCATCAAAGTGTTAATTATCTGCGGAAAGTCGGATTGGAAAAGCTGGAAAGGTGGGAGAGGTGTAAAAGTGAAAAATGTGAAAACCAAAGCGGGGTCGTGGTTTGCATCAATTAGCGTGTGACTGACTAGTTTAAAAACTTTCCAACAATTTTGCATTGAAATTGGTGATTTGTATGTTATTGCTACACAGATGAAATTCGTTTATGTTATTTTGAAGTTTATCAAAATATACGAATCGGAAATACTCGTATGTAGGGAAAACTAGTACTAGAGGCTGTGTATTGTGAATGATGTTGCTTTACTCATGGAAATTTAATCAGTGTTTTTGTTGTTACAGCACTAAGGATGCGAGGGTGGAATGTAAACATTAGAGTGACTCACAAAAATGTTCGTAAAAACACACATTCTCGATTTGCATTACATATTTATTTTTGTAAGTCACCTTATCAAAAAATTAATCGACAGAAAACATAAAAATTAAAATCTGTTTATTTTTACCGCTTTCACGAACCATTTGGTTCGCTCCTACGGCAGCCAGTTTTACGCACCGGAGTGACCCGTAAATCAGGAACGGCAAAGGGCTGCCAGACCCATTTAATGCCAATAACAACGTGTCTGCTGAAAAAAACTGGATAGCAAACTATCTGCCTGGTCGCCAATTATTTACGGAGTTCCTGGACAAGAAATCCAAACTAAGGAGAATTAAACAGGGTGTCCCTCAAGGAGGAGTCCTATCACCTACCCTGCTCAACATCTATCTATCAGGACTCCCAACGCCGTCAAAGGGACTCCAACCACATACGCGGATGATTGATCGATTCTAACTACCGCCAATGACATTCCATCTACGTGTGCGTTGATTAACCGGTACTTTGACACCTTCTTCGTCAACAAAAACTTGTTGATCTCAGCGCCAAAATCGTTTGCGACCTTGTTCACCTCTTGGGCCAAGGAGATGAAACTACAACTTTACATATCATAGGAAACCACCCCATTCCCACCATAAACCACTAAAAAATCCTTGGTGTCACCCTGGATAGTATGGCAACATCATCTACCCAACCCATGCTTTCACGATCTGCAATAAAATGAGAGCTCGCAACAAAGTTCTCAAAGCACTCGCTTAAAGTTCGTGGGGAATAAAACAAGGAGACCCTGCACCCTGCATATAAAGTTGTTGACAGATCGGTGGCCAACTATGCAGCACCCGTTTGGTCCCAGAACCTGAGTGACACGCACTGGAAGAACATACAGTCAAAACAGTGGCAAGCAGTCACTTGATGTCATCTCAGGATCATCTGCACCAAGTGACTAGCATACACTGCCTATTAGATGCCACAACACTCTCCAAGTAGTACTTAGTGGGCTGCTACCGCAATGACCACCCAAATCATCATTTCATGGATGAAACACCAACCCCACAAAACACTAGTCGTAGCCTGAAGGACCTTCAGACAGAAGTCCAGATATATAAAAGGGAGCCATTCGACGAAGCCACCTATACAGGGCTGCAATTGCTACTTCAAAAGTCGATTGCAAGACTGAATCGCAACGCTGCACCACAAAACCCGCTGCAATCGAAGCCACAATTTCCCTTGGCCTCGACACCGTAGGATAGGAAGCCGCTGCACAAATATCGAATTCGACGATGTTGCTACTACAACAACGTGTGTGTCGAGCTTAAGTCACTCTCACAGGAGAATGAAACCCAAGATTCGGAGAATCGTTCATGCGCGTAAATTTGAACTATGAGAATCACTTTCTTCTTCTTCCTTACCCTTTCATACCACTCTGCGGCTTCGCGTTGCTCCGAGAATCACTTTCAATCAGATAAATCGTGAAATATTTATAACTAAATGGAATAATATTACATTCAGTTCTAAACTGACAAAGTTCACTGTCAAACTTGGCTTTCCTTTTGGCTCCCTCTCTAATGCCCTTTCAGAGTCGGCGCCCCAGGCATTCGCCTGTTTCACCTTAGCCTTTGACCAGCCCTGCCAGTCATTAGACCACCTATTAGACCACGATTCAGGCCAGCCATTAGAAAATACATTAAACTACCTATTAAACTACGCATCTGCCACTAGACCACGCATCAGTCCAGCCATTAGACCATACATTAGACAACACATTAGACCACCTATTAGACCATGCATCGGACCAGCCAGTATAGAGACCACGCATCAGTCCAGCCGCTAGATCATAATTCTATTTCCATAATTATACTTAAGATCTTACTATGGTATAGATAGAGTATGATAAAAAATTATTTTTTGTCACAACGAAAATATATAACTGCATAGAAATGAAGCAATAACACTACGGTCAGGGGGGTGGCACATCATACGATTTAAGCAAAAGGGTATTGCCAATTGATACGCAAATAATCAAATGAAAGTTGCCTTTAGAGGGATAGGGATGGCAATATTTTAAAAAGCTCTTCAAATGCCAACTGCCTAGTACGTTTCATCGTATGAGTAACATACTTGCTATTCCGTATTACCCCTTCGTGTACTGATGGAATCCAACACATATGCAACTACTAGGCAGGCACTCTTAATTCGTATGGAGTCCCATTTCTTGTTAACAATAATCTCTATTCTTTGCTACGGTCATGGCTTACGTTATGTCGCGTCGCGTCGCCGTCCGTCATCCATACATTTTTCCGCCCATAATAATGGACTAGAAGTTGTTGTTAATTGCCTTGACCCCTCCACGGGCATGGGCGCATCAACAATGCATTCCTATGCCTTGCTGACGTTTCGATAGCATCTACTTTTCGAATGTGCAGTTGCTAGCATGCACCTCCTATCCGCGCCGTCTTTATACCGGCAAACTCGGAGCGTAGTGAGAGTTCTATTATTACCCACAAGCAGTTTTTTGTTTGCGGCGAGGTTCGAACCTTCATGCTCTAGATCGTAGAGCGGTGACCGAATGAACACGGCCACCGAGCGCGCCAAACTGAAAGTTAGATATTTTTAAAAGCTCGCGGCTTTTGCGATTTTTCGGTGAAGTATCGAAGTGTGGGCGCATGGTAAAACAGTAATCATTTCCGTGGAAATTTTTCGACCGGCAACTGTAGTTTCTTCACGAAATACAAACGTTCTATTCGATAAAACCCCGCCAGTAAAGCCCAGGCGGCCAAGGCCCGACGTTGACCTGTGGCATCACGATGATTATGAGTAAAGCTCTAACTCGTCTGCATTATACACGTGTGAAGGACATGCTTGTGGATCGTTCACTTTTTGCAAAAAATCTTGCTTTAAACTCTTCAACGCACGATGAATCATTGAACACGTTTTGTTTCAGTTCTTGATCTTATTCCATGGCGACTTTTAAAACCATTAAGTTAACCACAACTAGTAACAAAACATCGTTTTTCTAATGATTTGCGTGTAAAAATATTTAGCTTTAATAGTAGAGGTGGATTCCGTCTTCTTTTTTGCAAGAAACATGGGAACAGTGCCTTTTCTGCCTCTATAAAAAGAATTATGGACGCGGACAAATTTTGTACTCAATTTCTGATCACAACCTAAACCGGACAGCAGCGCTCTTAATCACAGACGTTCACAGCTCATTCTAGATCATCGAATAAGGCAGCGAAAGGATTTTCTCAAATAAAGAAAATTAATTAGTCTCAAAAGGAAATTCCCCCCAAGACTAATTACTAAAAACTAGGACTAGCAAAAAAATCAAAAGGCTCACCTCCAAGCAACATTTGATAAGTTAAATAGAAATAATGTACGCGAAATCTTCACTATTATTTTTTACATTAATTAGAATGTAAGCGAACCGAGAAAATCAGCGTTTGCAGCGCACGTATTGGAGCAGCAGCACTTGCCGGTGTCTATGAGCGAGGTGTGCATACTAAAGTCCATAACTGACCAACGAAAACTGGATGCATACGAAAGCATCCGCATCCATATGGACGAAATAGCAAGGAGTTCAGACAAAGGCAAAGTAGAGTCCAATCTGTTTCCTTTAGTTTGAAGTTAGTTTCACAGCGGTTTTTTTTTTTTAATTTAATTTTTTTTCCGGCTTCAACGTTAGTTTATTTTGTGCTTGATATATAATTTCTTGTTTGATATATTTTATAATTTACTGACTGCTTTAATTATAATTTATTAGTTTTTTGATGACATATATTATTTATTTACACATTTGTTGAAAATATACGAGAAGTTGTTGACAACTTTAATTTTAAGTTATTACTTTTTTTTGTTTTGTCGCTATATGTATTTGATTCATTCACACATCTGTTTTTTGTTTCCCCGGTTTGGTTTGTTAATTTAATTTTTTTTTTTTTTAAATTTGGACAAGAATATTTTTTCAACTTTTTACAACTGTACTTGTCCTCCTTTTTATACCCTAGACTTATAGTATAGGGTATATTGTTTTTGTCACGACGGAAATATGTAACACCTTAAAGGAGGCTCCGGAGGTATAGCAATGTATATATATAAATGATCAGGGTCACCTCCTGATTCGATTTAGCCATGTCTGTCTGTCTGTCTGTCTGTCTGTCTGTCTGTCCGTCTGTCTGTCTGTCTGTCTGTCTGTCTGTCTGTCCGTCTGTCTGTCCGTTCGCACGATAACTTTCGACAGAATGAAGCTAGAGCCTTGAAATTTTGGTCAAATGTTGGAAGTGTGATCTAGTTGGATGGTATTGAAAATGGGCATGATCAGGCCAAGAGAACGCCCACCTCCCCTACATATGTAAAATACATAAATGTATCTATAACTCCCGATTAAAGAAGCATGAAAAGCTCTAGCTTTGGTAGATTACTCATGAGGGTAATCTCATACTCTCCTGGGAAAATAAAACTGATAAGTTGAAAACTAACGGTAATTTTCTTACAAAGAACCCCATACTACCCTACTTTTCAGGTTTTTTGTCTATAACTCCTGAACCAATTGACGTAGACACCTGATTTTTGGCGTGTAACCTTGAAGTGCGAAGCTGCTTAAGATTATGTAAGTTGGGCATAATCAGATCAAAGGAACGCCTACTTCCCCTACAAATTTCCAAAAATTAAATATACCTTTAATTACGATAACTTTGAAAAAAATGATACTAGCAAGTTGAAAATTTGAAAGAATGTTGCTAATAAGACCTACTTTGTTGGTATTGAAAATGGGCAAGATCCGACTCAAGGAACCCCCACCTCCCCTACAAATGAAACTTCAAATAAGCGATAACTTTCGATAGAATGAAGCTAGAGACTTGAAATTTTGTTTAAATGTTTGTAGGGGGATCTAATTGGGCGACCGGTAGCGCAGTGTGTTGAGGCATCAGTCTCATGTTTGACTACCGGCGTTTCGGGTTCGAATCCCGTCCACGGCGACGTTCGTGGCCATGGATGTGCAGGAGGTGTATGCTGGCAACTGCATTCTCCGAAACCAGATTATGCCACCGAAACGTCAACTGGGCCACATGGAACAGTTGACGCGCTATGCCCCACAAGGGGTTAGGGCAATTGAGTATAGTGAGTATAATTGGTTGATGGAAATGCTGGCCAAGATCCGACTCAAGGAACCCCCACCTCCCCTACAAGTGAAACTTAAAATAAGCGTTAATTTCCGATAGAATGAAGCTAGCGACTTGAAAAATTGGATAAATATTTGTAGAATGGCTTAGTTAATTGATTTTGAGAATGGTCAAGACCCCACTGAATGAGTGCCAACCTCCCCTATGAACTGGCCATATAAGAGACCCACTTTTAATGCGTATGGTCGTTGCCAATTGGGACTTTTGGTATCACCACTAGGTCTATACAAGTCTAGGGTATATACGCTTCGGACTAGTTTTTCGACTCGAAATAAAATCCAAGTAACATGTTATATGTAAAATATGCTACACATATTTATCTCGAGATGCGACTGTAGTATACATGCATACACAGTCAAAAATTTTGGACTAAAATTTGTATTTCTGATCTTGGATATATGATGACACGAAGGTAGGTAGGTAGGTAAAGGAGGCTGCCATGACAATACACAGCACACTTAGACCATATAATTGGTCCATTGTGATACCCTGGAGATCCAACAACCTAACCATACTAGTACTTGAACCAGCTTGAGCTAGTAATAAAGCGAAGCAGACGGCCAATACTGGTAGTCCTCAATTCCTCAAGCTCCTGGAAAAAATAGGAGCCAAGAAAGGATCTCCTCTTAACCGCCAAGGCCGGACAAGCACAGAGAAGGTGATAGCAGCTTTCTTCCGCGTCAATATCCCCACAGCTTCTGCAGAAGTCATTGAAAAGAAGACGCAATCTCCTGGCGTGCTCACCAATAGGGCAGTGACCGGTGATCACCCCTACGACAGAGCTGATGTGCCGCCTCCTCAGTGACAGAAGATGGGAGGAGCGGATAGGGTCCATTTCAAGCCACAAAGACCGGGTCGCGAGGCACGTATTACTGCTTGACCACCTGTCATTCGCCCTCCTAATGGCCTCAGATTTCAAAAAGGACTTGCATGCCCTTATGGGCATTAAAATGCTATTATGCAGTTGCGGGGCCTCGCTCAGAATCCCCTGCCTAGCAAGCTCATCAGCGTGGCAGTTACCACCAAAGCCACTATGGCCTGGAATCCAGCATAGGATAAAATTGAAGAACTCCCCCATCGTTTTGAAGGTTGAACGACAGTCTACTACAATCTTGGATGTAAGCAGGACGGATTGCAGGGATCTAATCGCAGCTTGACTATCCGAGTAGATTGCAATGTTCCTACAAGCTATGGCGTGCCGCCCCAGCCAGGTAAGGGCCTGCAGAATTGCAGCAACTTCCGCCTGGAGAACGCTGATCCGGGAGATGGAAGGACAGGCTTAAATTTAGTGTGTCAGAGTAAATGCCTACACCCACCCCATCTTCGGTTTTGGAGGCATCCATATAAATACCAATAGAATCAGATAGTGGGTATGGGTACTCCCCCTCACTCCACTGGTCCCGAGTAGGGATACAGCTCACAAAGTTCTTTTCGAACTCAATTTTAGGGTAAGAGTAAGCTGTGGAGGCCGGAATATTCCGGTGATTTAAAGTCGATGAGTGGTCAGTGTTTGTCGAGGACCACTGATCCGATTCACGAAGACGGATGGCAGTACTGGCAGCAAGTTGCTCACCAAAAACGTCCAGAGGAAGCAAGTAAAGCAGAATGTCCAAGGCAGCAGAAGCAGTAGTTCTTATGGCTCCACTTATTAGCAAGCCGGCTAATCTTTGGATTTTACTCAGCAAGCAACAGAGAGCCGCCGTCTTAAGAACATTCCACCAGACGATAATGCCATGCATAAGTATTGGCCGTACAATAGACACATAGATCCAGTGTACAACCTTAGGCTGTAGGCCCCAGTTCTTACCACGAAAAGTAGTTTAAAATTTAATACTTGACAAGTTATCAAAAAAGTATTCAAATTTAATTTCATGTGGGATTACTTTTTTCATTCTTTTTCTTTCGGAAAAATTATTAACTTTGCTGTGTTTTTGATTTACCTTTCCGCATTTTTTTCCTTTTTCATTATTTGTTCAGTTTTCAACACTTTTGTTTCTTCCAAAAAAAGGACTATGGGAAAAGTTACTAACTACCTAAGTAAAGTCATCGTTGCCAATATTTCCGCGAGTAGACCTACAAAAGATGTAGACTATACATATGTATGAGTCAATTATTCTAACGGATAAGTTTTTTAAAATACGTTTTATGACAAAACCCCCTCTAAATGACACAGCGATACTTAAAATCCCGATGATCATAAGCACCGTGTGGTGCCTACGGTCCCCCAAGGAAGCTGCATTCCAAGTTTGTCTTTTATAATATCTTCCTTTTTTGTGTCCTTGAATCTCTATTCTATCCAGAATCATCACTCCGATTCTAATAGTGCCCATGATTTTCAAGCTGGACTCCATTTCGCTTCATGCCTAAAAAGGTTCTGTTATGATCCTTATCCTTCAGCAACACCAAAACAGCCTGGTTACAAAAACCAGTCAACCGATTGTGCTCAGGGTCACTCAAGGAAGTTACGGATGTCGAGAAGTACCCAGACCAAAAAACGCACAAACGGACAATCGAACACACAACATCCTGTAACGGACGGTTTGGTGGGTATCGGAAGATGCCCGTGGGGACGGATCCTTAGGTAGCATAATGACCGTGGAAGTCGGGCCGTGCCATCTGGCGAAGAAAAAGGCCCTTCAACGAGCTAAGTAGCGGCCTATGCTTAATGTAGCTCAGTTCGGGAGATGTGGGCCGGGTTTTCGCCGCTCATTGCCCCTGTCCTTTACGTATTAACAAAAATTCATAGGCCTGGGGAAGACAACACAAACAGGGGATGTAAAAATGGGGAATAAAAAAAATAGTCGATAAGGATGGAATGGTTGGCGGACGGATCAGACGCCCACGCGGTCGCACCTGGGTCCGGGTGTAATGGGACCCTCGGCCTCTGGTTTCGTACCACCAACAGATCACTACTCATCAGGTGCTGCTTCGATCTGGCAGTGGGAGCAGCACTACCAGACCATAATATGGTTCATTACAGGTGGTTCATTACAATGCATCGGAGTAAAAAATTATGTCCATTCAATTGTTCACTAGCAGTTTGGGAGTTCATTTAATTTTAGTTGTTTTCACAAATCCAAGACCCCAAGGGGATTGATCCCCTTAATCCCCCTTATCTACGCCACTGAGTTTCGCAGCAGGTTTCATGGCTGGTCTCGCAGCAGATCTCGTAGCTGGTCTCTCGGCTGATTGATGCTTGTCTAAAACCCACTTAGAATTAATAGCGCAAAATCTTGTAATTTAGCTGGTCTGCAAGATTTTCTTGATTGACAACACATTGGAGAAAAAGTACGTATTCTTGAGTGCACTTCGGCCTCAACAACCTCATAGTTCTTACTCATAAGATAGTTACTAGGAAGACACCACTTTTAATATATAGCCAATATATTCAATATTTGTTGAAAGGCAAAGGATGTTGAATGTTCTTTTTAATATCTCATAAATAAAATTCATTTCTCAAGTTTATTTATTATCCCATAAGGGTCAACCCCGCTGACCATGACAACTGACTCTTTCTCTACGAAATTCACCTCAATAACTTGTCCGAACGTCTTCAGTGACGCCACATGATGAAATGTGGAATAACGGAGAAAATATTATTAAATATACAAAATTTCTCTTTTATTTTCTTCTCCGGCGGCATTTTCAGCTTTTCCTTCACATCTTATATAGTGACCTTGCGCCAATGACCAACAGATGATGGTGATTTTGATATTTTTGGCGACGTTTCGAACGTCGAACATTGACGTTGAAGAGAGACACAAAATGGACAGAAATTTATTTTAAAATTTCTTGCAAATATGCTCACATGCGTATGAATGTATTTGTGTTATTTTGTGAAATTTTATTTAATATAAATATTCATAATAAAGTCAATATTTTCTACGGTTTGTGTGTTTCCAGTTGGAACTATCGCTGATATGTATCCTTTACGCGCAATATAGCCAAATATATTATATTAAATGTAAAGTCAAAATACAACAAGCAAATTACGGAAAATTTAATATATAGTACATAAGTGACTGAATACATTGACATTAAAAGCGGATATGACGAAATAAAATAGAGTTGTGTGGGATTACATGAATTTGTTGGAAAACAAAAGTTTGTAGACGAGCCAGTGAAGTTAGATCAGGCCCTGCTCTACCGTATTTGCACAATGTGCATTTGAACAGGGTGTCATTATGTAGAAGCGCGAAATATTCAATCTAATAAATTAAACGTACATTTTAAAAATCAAAAGGTAGCTTTAAGTAATACATAATCATGTGACCTCGCATCAATGCGATGGCGATCACGATTGCGTTCGCGATCGCCGTCACAGGAGGAAGCGAACGCTGCAGATGTCCACTCTATCGCTAACAGATCGCGACAAGTATGTGCTGGTTAACTTATTAACGTGGAACGCGTTTGATCGCCATCGCGATCGCGTATGTGTGTTCTCCGCTTAACTATTAACGTGGAACGCGTTTGATCGCCAACGCAATCGCCATCGCGATCGGGTATATGTGTTCTACGCTTTATAAAGCGGAGAACACATATACGCGATCGCGATGGCGATCACGATTGCGTTCGCGATCGCGACCACAGGAGAAAGCAAACACACCATGTTGCAATCGCGATCGCAATCGCAAGGAAAAATTTTATTTATTTTATTTTCGCATTATTGTAGTCAGCATGTGACATATCAAACAAAACATTATGCTTTTTTTACATATTCAATTCATTTTTCCGTGAGATCTGCCATTTTTAATACTATCGATCTGCGATAAATTCAACCATTTGTGTTTGATCGCAGATCGCCGACTATCCCGCGATCGAACGCTGCAGATGTCCACTCTATCGCTAACAGATCGCGAAAAGTATGTGCTGCTTAACTTACTAACGTGGAACACGTTTGATCGCCATCGCTATCTCGATTGCGTATATGTGTTTTCCGCTTTATGAATCTAAGTTTTCAACCTCGACCGGAACTCCTTGAGGGAGGGGTTTAAAGGGGACCCGTAACATTATCCTCGTGGGGCCAGTATTCAACCCGTTATTTAATAAATACATAAAAACGATGATTTTCCCTACTTCCTGGAAACAAACAACCAATTGACAATTGATATTTTTCAAATGAGATTATCTCGAAAACTGTTCAAAATACAACAGAAGTGGTAAGGATATTTTTTTATGTATTTTTTGTGGGCTTTAGTTTCGGCTCGAACAGTTTTTCAGTAGAATGTATTGTTACGAAAATGAGCGTAAAGTCAAGGACTTCCGGTTCACTGGGGAGGCCGAACACTTAGATTTATAATAAGACCACGACCATGAACAACACATCTAAAAATCAGTTCTACCCCATTTGATGCGAGTTATACAGTAGTCCCTCGACTTACGTCGGAGTTAGGTTCCGAGAATTTGCGACGTAAGTCGAAAACGACGCAACTCGAGGGTAGAAACAACTTCAGGCGATAAATGTGTAAGCTTTCATTTTTTGAATATGAATGTATTGTATTTATTATACCCTAGACTTTTAGTATAGGCATAGGGCATATTGTTTTGTCACGACGGAAATATGTAACACCTTAAAGGAGGCTCCGGAGGTATAGCGATGTATATTTATAAATGATCAGGATCACTTCCTGATTCGATTTAGCCATGTCTGTCTGTCTGTCCGTTCGCACGATAACTTTCGATAGAATGAAGCTAGAGCCTTGAAATTTTGGTCAAATATTGGAAGTATGATCTAATGATTGGTTGGTATTGAAAATGGGCATGATCAGGCCAAGAGAACGCCTACCTCCTCTACATATGTAAAATAAATTAATGTATTTATAACTCCCGATTAAATAAACATGAAAAGTTCTAGCTTTGGTAGATTGCTCGTGAGGGTAATCCTATACTCCCCTGGAAAAATAAAATCGATCAGTTAAAAGCTAACGGTAATTTTCTTACAGTAAGTTGGGGATAATCAGATCAAAGGAACGCCTACCTCCCCTACAAAATTAAAAAAATTAAATATTACTTTAATTACGATAGCTTTCGATAGAAATAACACTAGTGAGTTGAAAATTTGGCAGAACGTTGGTAGTAAAATTAAGTTTGTTGGCATTGAAAATGGGCAAGATCCGACCCAAGGAACCCCTACCTCCCCTACAAATGAAAATTCAAATAAGCGATAACTGTTGATAGAATGAAGCCAGCGACTTGAAATTTTGGTCAAATGTTTGAAGTGAGATTAAGTTAGTTGGCATTAAAGATGGGTTCCATCCGACCTAAGGCACCCCTTCCTCCCCTAGAAATAAAATTTTAAATAAGCGATAACTTCGACAAAATAAAGCTAGCGACTTGAAATTTTGGTCATATATTCGTAGTAGGATCCAGTTGGTTAATACTGAAAATACGTTAAATCCAACCAATGAAACCCCTGCTTCTACAAATGAAACTTCCAATAAGTGATAACTTTCGATAGAGTGAAGCTAGAGACCTGACATTTTTTTTTAAATGTTTGTAGGGTGATCTAATTGGTTGGTGGCAAATAAGCGATAACTTTCGAAAAAATTAAGCTAGTGACTTGAAATTTTGGTAAAATATTTGTACTGGAATCTAGTTGGTTGTTATTAAAAATGCGCAAGGCTCACCAAACGAAACCTTTACCTCCCCTTTAAGTGAGACTTCAAATATGCAATAACTTTCGATAGAATGAAGCTAGCGACTTGAAAAATTCGACAAGTATTTGTAGAATGGGTTAGCTAATTGATTTTTAGAATGGTCAACATCCTCCTGAATGTGTGCCAACCTCTCCTATAAACTGGCCATATAGGAAACTAACTTTTAATGCATATGGTCGTTGCCAATTGATACTTTTGGTATCACCACTAGGTCTGTACAAGTCTAGGGTATATACGCTTCGGACATTTCACTGTTGTCCCCCAACTCAATAGCTTCAATTAATTGGTGAAATGTACGCCGCAAATAACAGGCCTTAAAGGATGCATTAACACCTCGATCCATTGGTTGAAGAATCGCGGTCGTATTAGGCGGCAAAAAAATCACCTTAATGGCATCATTGTTGAGATTTATGGGATGACTTGGAGCGTTATCTATGATTAGTAACGCTTTATGAGAAAGATTATTGGCTTCCAAATATTTTTTTATTTATATTCTTTATTGTCGGACAGAAATATTGATCGAACCAATCACAAAATATATTAGAAGTAACCCAGGCCTTTTTGTTGGACCTCCAAATAACCGGTAGATTTTCCTTGTACACATTTTTGAAAGCTCTTGAATTTTCTGATTGATAAACAGCAAGAGGTTTCAGTTTCAAATCACCTAATGCATTCCCTCCGAGAAGCAAAGTAATCCTGGATTTTTCTGCCTTAAAGCCAGGAGCTCTTTTTTCTTCAATCGAAAGAAATGTTCTTGAGGACATGCGTTTCTAATACAGGCCTGTCTCGTCAACATTAAACACCTCCTATGCGCAATATCCTCCAATTTCAATAATATCATGTAAAGTGTTTGGAAAGATCTTCGCTGAAAACGGCGACGTAAGTCAAGGGACGGACGACGTAATTTCAAGGGTTTGGTCTCAAAGTAATGAACGACGTAAGTCGAAAAAACGTATAACAAGGGAGACGTAAGTCAAGGGATTACTGTACCTACCCCCTTTGAGAATTCAGATTGCCTGGCCAATAATGTCTAAAAGGTATATTTTCTTTTCTTCAAACTAACGGCAACGTGGACCTGTCCGATTGCCCATTGTAGTTTCACTGACTAGATAAAATTACACTGACTGGTGTTGAATATTTTCGGACTCTTACCACTTTCCGATGGCCAATTTTCAGTGCTTTGCGAGAAAAAAAATACAAGGCTAAAACGCTTTCGGTTTTTGCGCCCTTTGGCTCAGCGGCTGTCCGTTTCGGCTTTTTTAACTAGATAAAATCACAATGGTCTCACATTGGGCGCCGAATATTTTAGGTCTTTATCAACAGTTTTTTTTTACTAAAGTGTCACTGACATGAAAAAAAAACCTCAAGCTCGTCTTACGCCTAGTACGCACTGCGATTCTTTGAACAGATTATTTTCCGTCTCGCCAGAATCTCGCCTGCCTTGACCCATTGTTGTCGCTAATTTTGTATGTATTTTCTGCATCGTGCAATGAGTCGAGATAGGCGAGACGCAAAAGAATCTATTCAAGAGTCCCAGTGCGGACTAGGCTTTCAAGAAGCTTATACCAGTTTGTCTTAACCCATTGTGGGGCGCAGCACGTCAGCAGTTCCACCAGTTATTGTTGAAGTAGCAACGCCTACTAGCATTGAAGGGTTCGGCAGCCTTTGGCCGTTGCTGATGAACGGGTCGCTCCGGTGTGTAAAAGCAGCTTCCGTGGGAGCGCGCAAGTCATTAGTTATCTGTACCCGTTATATTTGGATGGATTCTCCGCCTATTTTGGTGTTGTTTATAACAAGTCCCTGCCTAAGTGTGGTTTGAGTTTGAAAGTATGGTCGCAAGGACCGTCCCGACACCTAAGTGGCCAAAACCTTCTCAGTAAGTGCCAAGTGACTGATGCACGATCAGAAGATAGCTCGGCTATCGGGGGTAAAACGAGAAGTCACGTCACAACTGACTCGCTCGCGTTACAAAAAGAAAAAAGACATCCGCACGTCCGACCGATTGCAGCGTACGAACTAGGTATTGCCTCTAACAGAATCGAAAAAAAAACTGTCCATTGAAAAACCGGTTACGCAAAAAAACACGCCTAATGTCAACTTTAGGTGTTCTGCTCTGAACGGCGTTTAGTTGTTCGTAGAAGAAGTCTTAGGCCACGACATTGTCATGTTCATTTAGAGCACAACATTGTCTAGTTGTGATGTTTCTTATTTTGGTCCGGAACATGACCGTGAAGATTCTGCCGGAGACCGGATCCCAGGATAAGAGACAGTTTCGTGCGACTCTGGTTAAGAGCCCTTCACCTCACTCACGACCACTCTAGGAAATCCTTGTTTGTTTTAACAATTCAACTAATATCATTGTCAATAAAGTGTTTATATTTCCGCTGCTGCCAATCGTTTTTTATTATTTTAATAAAATTAAAAATTGCAATACAGCGCGAGAAAAATATCATAAATCTCTCAACAACATTTCAATATCAGCTTTTCTAAAAATCTACACACAACGCGACCCCCACATATTAAATAATTTCACAGCATTTAATTATATACGTGGCAATGGGGAAAAAAGTATATATTCAAACACGCATGCAATGAATACCCATCACCATCGATATTTTAAGTATGTATCTGTCATGTCAAAGAAAACGAGCTTTTGTCTATGAAAAAAGATTAAATAAAAATAAATAGATATACACATACGTAAAAGAATTAATATTTCTCTTTTAACTACCAAGAAAATAAACTTTTCAAAATTTCCCTTTTACGTGTTTTTCTGTTTATCCTTTACATTGACAAATACTTCGAAGAACAAGTAAATATTTCCAAAGGATTTTCACATGAGCGAGGACGATCTTTTAGTTGTTCGAATGAGATGTGCAAAAATAAATGTATCAAAGAATGCTATATGTGAGACATAAATAAATCGTAAAAATCACCTAACACATCTATCGAGTTTGGACTTTAAAGCTCGCTGACATGACCATGTGGTAGTGTTAATATTTATGGGTTTAAATGCAAGGTGAAATGGATGGCACGTGGAAAAAATCTAAACAAATAATGATATAAGACTTTTTGCAGTCCTGAATTAATTTAATTAGCTGGTTGATTTGCGGAAACCGAATGTTGACATGATTTAGAATTTCCGATCTAATGTGAACTGCGATTTCTATGGCAGTTATTTTTCGTCTAAAATCTTAACATTGCTACTAAAGCAACTTTTGACGGGCTACCCATAACATCCACAAGTATAAAATGACAAAAATCGACATTTATTAAATCCAAAATGTTTTAAACGGACAAGTGTCAGCATGAGAAGTGTCTTAATAATGTACACGCGGTGGGTTAATACTGCCTAAAGCGGAAGTGCAGTTGAAGGTGAATCTCTGCTTCAGGCACTACGAATCTATTTTCGATGCGGAAGTATTGCTATGATGTACTATATACACAGTAGGTGTGTACTGCCTACATCAGCAATCCCCTGTGGGGGAAAAAGTGAATTTCGGCTTCAGTCAGTAGGAACAAATAGTTTTTGGCATGATTGACCACAACAATAGGTACATTCACGGTAGTAGTAACTACAGCACTTTTTTTTACTCTCAGAGGGAGATACTCGAGAGAGCGAAACACGTCCGGAGTAGTGATGTGTAACACAGTAACGAGTCGCTCTTTTTGAACGACTCATCAGGATGAGCGAAAGATTCGGTACAACGACATAGCCTTCGAGTCGTTCAATTTAAGAATGCCTCACTGTAAAATTAATTCCCAAACTAGCCCATCGCATAAATATTACCCAACGCATAACCAAACCACGCTCATTTCTCAATACATATAATGTACTACAATACATTCATTCACTCACATCCCATTCCATTATCTATCTAAAAGCAAAACCACCATCATTTATCTACCAAAGCAATCCCATCTAAATCCATTCATATTCATCTCTATGCAGTATGCAATGCACGCATTGTGTATACTTCTAAATATATACGCAACAACCCATGCTGACTGCAAATGCAAACATATCAAGTTTCTCCAAATACAGAAAACAATCCCAACATTCTAAAAGAAAAGTATTCGTCTTACGTATCATCATCTCAAGCTCAACTTTAGATGAAACCAAACAAAAACCCATAGCTTCTACTTGCACTACAGCTACAGTGTAAAGCAGCGTTCTGACGGGGCCAATACATGATATCGTGGCACGCTTTCGATCTCATGCTTGTATCGAGCGTGGACTGGAAAGTGAACTGCTTTTGCCTTGGGTTGTGGACCGTTCACACGACCACTATTTAGTTTATCCCATAAATCATTCTGTTTCAAGCAATTACACCACTACTATACCCTAGTTTTAAATAAACTGTTTTGTGGCCATAACTTCTAAAATATAAGGAATTTCGCATTTTTGACACCATTTTGACCCCCCTTTAGATTCCCCATCCGGGCTGAGGAGCATCCATCCCCACTATTTGGATGCTCCTCAGCCCTCTCCCTCCCTATCCCTCTCCCTTCTCTATGTAAAATTCGTTCAAAAAGAGCGATACAAAATCGTACCGCACAATAAGATTCGTTCAAAAAGAGCGACACGTTCAAAAAGAGCGACACGTTCAAAAAGAGTCAAAAGAGTCAATTGACTCTTTTCGAACCAATCTTTTTGTGCGGTTAGATTTTGTATCGCTCTTTTTGAACGACTCTTTTTGTGCGGTTCGATTTTGTATCGCTCTTTTTGAACGAATCTTTTTGTGCGAGTTGATTTTGTATGCCCGGCCCAGATTGGCTGCCCCGTTTTCATGGGAAATAGTGGTCCTATCAGGCTGGCTCGAACTAAAGGGTATTGGGGGGTCGCTAAGTCCGAATCCGGGGTCAAAAAAGAGAAAAAAAGATGGAGGTCGCCCATCCCAGGCTGGCAGCCCCCCTTTCATGGGGAATAGTGGTCCGATCGGGCTGGCTCGAACTAAAGGGTATTGGGGGTCGCTAAGTCCGAATCTGGGGTAAAAAAAGAGAAAAAAAAATTGGGGTTGGCCATCCTTGGCTGGCAGCCCCCTTTTCATGGGGAATAGTGGTCCGATCGGGCTGGCTCGAAGTAAAGGGTATTGGGGGGTCGCTAAGTCCGAATCTGGGGTCAAAAAAGAGAAAAAAATTGGGGTCGCCCATCCCAGGCTGGCAGCCCCCTTTTCATGGGAAATAGTGGTCCGATCGGGCAGGCTCGAACTAAAGGGTATTGGGGGGTCGCTAAGTCCGAATCTGGGGTCAAAAAAGAGAAAAAAAAATTGGGGTCGCCCATCCCAGGCTGGCAGCCCCCTTTTCATGGGAAATAGTGGTCCGATCGGGCTGGCTCGAACTAATAGGTATTGGGGGTCGCTGACTCCGAATCTGGGGTCAAAAAGAGAAAAAAAATTGGGGTCGCCCATCTACGACTTTTATTGAATATGTTATTAACCAAGTTTCAGACTCTTTGCATGACTCTTTTCGAACGACTCTTTTTGAACGACTCATTGAAAAGAGTCAGAGCTTATGTGCTCGCACAGTGAAAAGAGTCATTATGCCCATCACTAGTCCGGAGTAATAAAAATACTCGTAGGAGTAAAAACAAAGAAATTTCTATTTTTATTAAGATACAAAAAAGTCACCGGGTACTTGTTAATGCAGGTGCCCAATGTCATGGTCCAGCCTTTAATCTTTCCCACGTCTTTACCGAAAGTTTTCTCTACACTCTACCACTTTTCTCTTGTGTCTAAACGTAACTGTAGATAGTACTGATGTCGCGAAAACTGTTGTCGCGCTCGGTGGCCGTGATCGTTCGGTCACCGCTCTACGTTACTAATCTATTCGCGAACTACTCATCGGAGCCTACCATCTTTAAAATCAGCTGAAGATCATGACTCTTTGTGAATCGCTTATGTGATGGAACAAAGGTTTCCCATTGGTCGAAGACATAGCCTCCATTAGATCTGGCCATAGTACAATATACTATTTGGCGTAACCCCTAGTGGAGCAAGGCGCATCAACTATTCCGTTAGCATAATCTAGTTTCGGACGACACATGTTGCTAGCATGTACCTCCCGCCGATTTAGTCCAATACCTGCGACAAGTCGAGAAAGGTTATGGTTTATTGTTACGCCCCACACCACAGGGGGAAAACAACACAAACATCAATGGCCACGATGTGCACGGGACTCGAACCCGTGCCTAACCGGTATGCTCAGACATCAGACTGACGACTCAACGCACTGCACTACCGGCTCACCCTATTATCGCGATCAGTTGATGTAGAATGGATTATCAGATTTAGCATAGATCAATGGTCACAATTCTTATGGTTCGCCATTAACGCAAAATGTTCGACGAATGACTAAATGCGCTCTCCGTGTACATAGGAAAAAACACCAACCCGCTAGGACTAAATCTGTCGGTAACTATCATTGCTAATGGTCATCGATCACTTCTGAAAATTCAAAAAAATTTCAACATCAATTTACTTACCCCTGTATCTGGCGATAGTGTCGTATTCGCATTAAACTGATTTCTCGTGAAGTTCCCAAAAGAATCAGATGATGAAACGCGTCGTCCAATTGTGCTGAATTGTCCTCGACTCACTGTCGCTCCAATTGGCAACTGTTGCGATGTGTAGACCAGTAGCGATGGTGATGATGCCGTCGGAGATGTGACTCCTGAAAAAAGCGGTGGTGTAGAGGCCAATGAAACGGTCGATGATGCCAACTGGCCGGACAAGGACACTGTTCCCGCTCCCGACACGGAAGACGATAGTTGCAAAGATGCGGTTTTCTTGTACGAATCAAAACTCTGACTGCGATCAATTCGCGGTATAATTCGGGGTTCGGATATTAAATCGCTATCGATAAAGGACTCACTAGACTCGCTAATATCGTACACCTTATTATGTTCACCTCTCACGTGTAAATTTAAATTACTATAACTTAGATGATGGACACTATCATCGATATTGGCAATACTAAAACTATTGGGAATATATTTTTCGTGTACAAGGACACCACTCTCACTATTCACAACTTGTTTCGATTTCGAATCGATATCACCTCGATTTCTGAACAAACTTGCATCCGAACTGTGATATGCCGGGTTTTTCGAATGACTCGAGTGTCGTACGTTTTGTGAATGAGAACTTGAACTACTATTTACATTATTCAAATTGGTTAAACTACTATTTGGCACACGATCATCGCTTAAAAAGAAATTATTGGTATTGAAAGAGGAAAGTTTAATGGGGCGCGTGTATTGTTGCTGCACTGCAGACCCGGATAGTGTCGGTTCACTCAATATTCCTCGCTGCAAATTTGAATAGTTATTACCATTCAAATTCGCGTAGTGGCCATTCAATGACCCGATCAAATCAATATCACTTTGTGATGAATCAATAAAGCATATTTCACTATCAACATCATCATCGTGATCAACATCGTAGTCAATAAATTCATCATCGACACTCTCGTTAATGTCTTCATCGTCGTCGTCATCATCGTTAACGATTTCCACCAGAGTTGCTCGGACACGATCATTATCGTTATGGTCATTATTAATTACAAACGGTTCGGAGGCAGCACTTAGTGACGAAGACGTTTCATTCAGAGCGTTGTCGGTCGGACAAAGACGATCCCCGTTCGGCTTCACCAGCAACCGATCGTCATCGTGACGATCATCGCCAGCATCATGTTGCGAAAGGACATGCCTCGAATCGTGGGCATATCGGTTGCCATTGCTTTTGCTCGCACCATCGTAACGATGCGGCAAAGACGATTTCTTTACGGGCTGATTTGCGAATTTCCGATAAGCAGACGCAGATGATAGGTGATCGGTTTTGGTACCGATCGCGTGAAGATCACTGACAGCTTTCTGTAAATTTGGCACGATCACTTTTCTAAACGTAGGGTGGGAGTTATTTCGGGAGACGGAAATCGGGGGCCGATCATAATAACGATCACCGTTATGATTAATTTGTTGACGAGCCTTTTGCGTCAAATGTGGCTCACTCTTACTACTACTTCCACTGTAACTGACCTCACTATGGCTTGGACTGCAACAATTCACAGTCGGCTGGGAATGTTCGGCATTAGCAGAACCACCAGCAGCGAAACAGCTGAGCAACTCGAGACCCGAACTAACAACATTGTCACCACCGCAACCGATTGCATTCGCGTTATCATTCGACTTTCGATCCCCGTACTTTCGATATGTTTCGAATTGTTGTAGTTTTCGACGAAAATTTATGGGATCCTTGGACTGGCCGTGGTGACCATCGGTCGCGCTCCACGATCCACGGCCAGTTTCAACACGATCGCGGCTATTCACTCCCGAATTATTAGGCCGAGGACGCGGCGGTGGGATCGGCGGAACTTTGGTCACCTTTGCGACCAGATCCTGCCGAAGTATGGCACGAGGTAGGCGCCTATTAACTGCGTTTTGATGCGATCCTGTGCCGCCTGCTCGATTCGCGTGCTTTGAGATCGATTTGCTACTGTTCGCAATTGTATAACAGCATATTGCCGATGACGAGGATATCGAAGACGACGAAGGGGAACTACTCGAAGATTTCGATGCAGTTTGCAAAGACGGCGACGGTAATTCGCAAAATTGTCCAACAACGACTGATCGCGCTCGTCCCGTACTCAACTCACAACAACAACCGTCCTCGCCAGAGGTGTTCCTGCTAGCTGTAGAAATGGCGCTGCTAGCGCTAATGTTGCTCACACTCCCATTGCTAGTGTCCGAGCTATTTCTAGAAGCATTTTGGCAACATGTACAACCGCCGCTACGCTTTCCGTATGTCGTCGGCCGATCGCCAGCTATTGCTTTTGTATTAGATGATACGTTTGGCGTAGTGGAGGCTGATGATGTTCTTGAGGGTGGTGATGTAGCTGTCGCGATCGTAGACATTGTCGCTCTCATGCCCAGCGTTGCTGCAGCTTCTTCATCCATGGAGTCGAGCCTGCAGGACTCATCCGTTTGAATACGATCATCAATTTGTCTGTCTACAACATGATCATCATCTTTTTGAATAGATGCTATTTCAGTTGATAATAGAAAAGATTGAGATTGAGATCTAGATGTATGCGCTAGTGTCGGCGCCGACGATACTGCTAACGATAGCGATGTGAGCGACGACGAGATTGACGATGCTTGCGTCGCCGTCGTCGACAACTGTGTTCTATTCTTGGCTGCTGTGAAAAAAAAAACACAAAACCATCAGAAGTGCAGGAAAAATTATACACAGCAATACAAAAGTCTTTAAAACATGAAGAAACAAAAAATATAAATTTAAATTAAATGAAATAATTATTTTTGAATCAAGAAAATTAAGTACTTAGATATACAACAAAAATTATGATTTAAAATAAATCTAATTTTTTTTGTTTTGTGTATACACATCGTTGTGCTTTAGTACTTTAGAGGTCAGGCCTAAGTGTTTCATGCAAAATTTGTCCATAGCACTTCGGGGAATGGAAGGAATCTGAAAAGGTGACCTTACCTTGCAAAAGGTTCTGTAGTTCAAATTTTTTGATTTATTATAAAAAGGACCGGTCAAAGGCTAAGGCAAAACTGGGGCGTTAAGTCGAGCATTAAAGGAAAAATGACCACAGTACCAAGAGAGACACGACAAAGTCATCCTCCAGCATGACAATGCTCGGCCACACGTCGCAAAAGTGGTCTAGGAAGACATACTTGGAAACCCTGAATGGGATATCTTACCCCACCCACCGTACTCCCCCAACATCGCTCCTTCCGACTACCATCTGTTTCGTTCCATGGCGCACGGCCTAGCTGATCAGAATTTTCGTTCGTACGAGGAAGTCGAAAAATGGATCCAATAATGGATCGCGTTTAATGTGGCGCCATGCGACTCCGCGTCACTTTTTTCGAAAGAAAAGATCGAATGGGCCATAACCAGCTTTGACTCCTTCAAGTCTGCTGGCCCTGATCGTATAATTCCTGCGGACCTACAGCACGTGCTGGACGTAGTATACCCTTGGCTTGACTCGATTTTTAAAGCCTGTCTTGAATTAATCTACATTCCTCGAATCTGGAGGGAGGTTAAAGTAGTCTTTATCCCGAAAGCGGGTAAAAGCTCTCACGCGAGTCCGAAAGACCTTAGGCCCATCAGCCTATCATCGACTTTGCTGAAAGTATTGGAACGTTTGATGGACATACACTTGCGGAGCACTATTCCAGCGGATCTTCTATCTACCTCCCAGCACGCTTACTGGAAGGGTAGATCCGTAGATACTGCCCTGCATTCTCTGGTGGGTCTCATCGAAAAGTCTCTTGCCTGCAAAGAGTACACGCTTGTGGCCTTCCTTGATATTGAGGGTGCCTTTAACAACGTGAAACCTGAGGCCATCACAGATGCCCTCTCAAACCTTCGGGGGGATGACTCGCTCTGCAGGCTAATATACATGATGCTTACATCACGAATTATCTCCACTAGTCTGGGCACATCATCTGCACGTAGACACGTGAACAGAGGTACTCCTCAGGGTGGTGTTCTTTCTCCCCTTCTCTGGAACTTGGCGGTCAACGGACTGCTTTTGGAACTGGAAGGGATGGGATGCAAAGTTATTGCTTATGCGGACGACATTGCTATTGCCATCTCGGGTAAATTTCCCTGTGTGCTTAGTGGTATAATGCAGAACGCCCTCTCCATCTTGGCGAACTGGGCTAGCAAGGTTGGTGTCAAAGTAAATCCGCTTAAAACGGAACTTGTCCTTTTTACTAGGAGAAACAGCCTACCTTCATTTGAGCTACCATTAATGGAGGGCGCAAGGCTTGTGCTCACTGATAAAGCCAAATTCCTTGGTCTCATCCTGGATAGGAAACTTTCCTGGAAGCTGAACATTCAGGAGCGTGTTAACAAGGCAACTGTTGCACTATACTCGTGCAAGAGGGGTATAGGGAAGAAGTGGGGCTTACAACCGAAGGTTGTATACTGGCTCTACTTATCGGTTTTGCGTCCTATTCTACTACATGGGGTTGTCGTCTGGTGGACGGCACTTAGGATTTTAGCTTACAGAACCCTACTGGAGAAGGTCCATAGATTGGCATGTATTGCCATCACGGGGGCTCTGAGGACTACACCAGCCGCTGCCTTGGGCGTAATGTTGAATTTGCTTCCCTTGGACATTTTTGCAGAGCAGATGGCGGCGAGCACGGCTGTTCGCCTTCGCAAAACCGGTTATTGGGCCGCGTCAACCATTGGTCACTCGTCTGTATTGAGGAACTTTGATATTCCCGAAGTGACGGACTATACCTCCCCGAAATACTTGTTCGAAAGGGGTTTTACTAACTTGATCCCCTCCAGGACTGACTGGTCAGCTGACGCTATTCAGGAATCAGATGCTATTAGCATTTTTACTGATGGCTCTAAGACTGACGATGGAGTGGGGGCTGGCGTATACTCGGAATGGATGGGTTTTAATTTATCGTTCCGTCTCCCGGACTTTTGTAGCGTTTTTCAGGCGGAAATTACAGCAATATCTGAAGCTCTAGCCTGTTTGGCGCAAAACGTCACATCTGCTGGGAACGTTGTGATCTACACGGATAGCCAACCGGCGATCAAATCGCTTAGCTCTGCTTTGGTCAAGTCGAAGACAGTACTGAATTGTCGCAATTCCCTCTTAGAGATGGGTAGACTTTTCAACATTTCCGTGTGCTGGGTGCCTGGCCATAGTGGCTATCCTGGCAACTGTAGGGCCGACGAACTAGCTCGGGCGGGCTCGACTGATGAGACCAGCGGGTTGTTGCGTAGTACTAGCATGCCTCTAGCTGCTTGTAAACTGGATATTAAAGATGCGGCATATGATAGGGCTAGCACCAGATGGAGCAATGGTAATACCTGTCATGTGGCTAGACAGATGTGACCCAAACTGGATCCCAAGCGATCCTCTGGGCTGCTAATGTTAAACAGAATTCAGCTGAGAACTGTCATAGGAGTTTTAACCGGACACTGCCTAATTGGGGAGCATGCTAGAAGACTTCGTCTTCCCCACAATGACTTCTGCAGGAGCTGTGGGGACGAAGAGGAGGAGGAAACTATGTCTCACCTTCTATGTACCTGTCCCGCCCTTACAAATTTTAGGAAGGACCTTCTTGGCTCCTACTTTTTCACCGATCTGGATGACCTGAAAGAGGTTAGTGTGGGTCGGCTTCATCGATTCATTGTGTGCTCTGGCTGGTTTGACGAGTGAGTTGATCTCAGGTTGCTGAGTCTTAGGGGTATCACAACGGATCCAGTGGTGGTCTATGTGTGCTTTTTGCGTTATCTTTAAGCAGCCCTTTCAACCTAACCTAACCTAACCATGGATCGCGTTGAAAGACGCCTCCTTTTTCCGAGATGGAATCCGAAAATTGCCGAAGAAAAAACGGCGGAAGCAAAGTTGTACACCCAATATACTCGTATATACACGTGCGAGCAAAAATACCCAATCAAACCGAATGCACGTTTATTTGTATGTATATTTTTAAAAGTACGTTATGTATCCCTACAAATCGTATGTCATTTGAAAGTTTGAGATCTTAGCTTTACAATGATACATTTTTTATCACCATTTAATGAGTGTTTTATGAATGAACGCTACCTGGAGCTAAAAAGTCGGAAAATTGAACATTAATGAATGGGTTATTACAAGGCAAACTAACCCTATAAATGCATCTGAAAAGGGTTTTCAATGGTCAGTTGAATCTGGAAGTTTGATTGAATAAGTTTAACGTAATAAAAGTCACAATTTTGTCATTCATAATGAGTACCACGCCTCAGCAAGCGGCTCAAGTTGTCGCCCTATTATCGGAAGGCCTTACTCAGAGAACAGTCGCTCGTCAGCTCGGAATGAGTCAGTCTACTGTGTCAAGAGTGTATAACAGGTTTCGAGAGGAAGGTAGCTACAATCAGAGACCCCGACCCGGCCGCTCTAGGTGCACTTGCGATAGAGACGATCGTTTTATTGTGACAAGTATGCTACGAAATCGGCACCTCACGGGAGTTGACGTGCAGCAGAATCTGAGGGACGTTCGCGGAGTAGCTGTAAGCGAGTGGACAGTGAGGAGACGACCAAAGGAAGCGAATTTGAATCACTTAAATTGGACCCTCGAGCAACGGCGATCCGTATTGTTCACCGACGAGACCAGAGTGTGTCTACATGGCAGTGACAGAAGAGGTCGGGTATACAGGCGTCCAGGTGAGCGATTTCCGCAATGCTGTATCACAGAAACGGTAGCATACGGGGGCGGTTCGTGTATGGTGTGGGCCGGTATCTGTGTGGATTCAAAAACGGAAATTGTATTCATGCCCTCTGGAGGCCGAGGAGGAGAACTGAAAACCGAACGGTACCGGTATTCTACGTGGCCATGTTGTTCCCTACGCAGCATCTATTGGCGACAACTTTATTTTAATGCACGATGTCACACATCGCGTCAAGCACAGCAGTTCCTGAACGAAGCTAATATTGCGACAATTGACTGGCCTGCACGCAGTCCAGACTTAAATCCCATTGAGCACTTGTGGGACAAGCTCAAAAGAAGAGTCCGACACAGAGATCCCGCGCCTTCGACTATCGACAAATTGAAGGAGGCCTTAAGATACCATTAAAAAATTAATAATGTCAATTAAAAATCGATTACAAGCTGTGATTAGAACAAGAGGTGGTAATACCAGATATTAATAAATAAATAATTCTGTTCTTCATCTTTTACATATGGGGGTTTTCCGTTTGGAGTATCCGTTTCAAAGATATGTGAACTTAAAAAGTTATGTTATATGATTTTTCTCTAAACCCCCAAAAATTGCTGTTCTTTAACTGTCGATTTTGACTATGCTACTGATCCGAATTTCAACTTTGAGTAAAATGTACGCAGAATTCAGCGCTCTTTAATTTATTTCTACAAATTTTAAGGGATTAAAATTATTTCCAGATATTTCCCTAACTTTTTCGATTAACATTTTATTTTACTGGCCTAATAAGCTATTCAATCAGATTCTAAAGCACCAACGGACAACCCAAGAATAAATTGACCCATTCGAAAACACAGATCAAAATCTGTTTATGTAGGTATGTATCCAATTTTAACAATTTTATTTGTTTAGACAACAAACGTAAAGATCATTTTCGCAAATTAAGAATGAATCGATTCCAAGTAAACAATGTGTATCTTATTCATACGCCCTCGTAAAAATTCATTGAGTGAAAAACGGTTCTAGGGAACGAAACAAAAAAATGAAACATTTTCCAGATAAAATTAACTGAGTCATGACTGTCCCCTGCTATTCAACCATCAGCCCAATTATGTCTTCGTGTATGTTTACTCGAAAATTTTGAAAATTTCTTGCTAATTCAAATAATATAAATGAAACATCTTTATCTTACCAGCGCCTCCGCCTCCACCGGAAGTCGTCGGAACAGGCAATTTTGTGCGACTACTCCCGGCACTGGTGTAAGCCGGAGAAATGGTCCACGGCAGATTCAGCGAGGATGGTGTACCCAGGCAGCAACATGTATCCAGAGATACTGGATGATCTTCATTCGTTGGTGGATATTCAGTCGCTTGAACTGCTGTCGGTGTTGGATCGTCGCCAACTAGATCGCAGCTGTATTCGTATGTACTTGTAGCCGCTGAATTTGAATTCGCGCCAGCTGAGAGACCTAAAGATAGTGGTCCCGGCGAATGGCGCACTCCATAGCGAATTGTTCCCAAAGTGATGTAGTTCGATTCCGGTATCGCTCTAAAATGAGATAGAAAGATAGCAATGAATAACACTTCGTGGTTAAAGTATTGGATGGTGTAACGCCTAGAGGTATGCAATGATGAAGCATTCGCATTTTACCATAAAACGTATGGCACAATTGGTACCATTTTCAGAGTAGCCAGTTCTGAGAAAGTTTAGGAGTCTATCGTGTCAAATTTGCTATTTTGCAAATTTCTCTACATATTCAGTGTCAGATTATTACTTCAATCGTTACCAAAAAAAAAATAAAAATATCGTACAAAAATTAAATATAATTAAAGTTATTATTGAAACTTTAATTATATATGAAATTACATCAATGTAACAATTTTCCTTTGTTTTTAGGGTTTTGTATAAAAACAAAACCCTTATGAAATCGGTCATGCGTCCGTCTGTCCGTCTGTCTGTCCATGAAATATCTCACGAACCGCCGAAGCTACATGCATGAAATTTGGTGGAAATATGTAGAAATACTATACCTAGTCTAGCCATAAATACTGTTACAAACTTTTTGAAGCACTGTTCAATAAAAGAGGTGTTATATGTTAAGAAATCATTGTTTATTTATTAAATGCAAGGTCAACAACGGAAATTGCAACAAGTTATTCGAAGTGATTGCCTTATGCCTTTACACAAGCCTTTAATCGAGCTGGCCACTTATCTATGGAAGCACGCACGACTTCAATCGGAAAGTTGGCGACTGCATGTGTAAGAGACTTCTTTAAGGATTCGATATTAGAATGTCTTTTAGAGCACGTCATTTGCTCTAAGACAGACCATAATTCGTAATCCAGCGGATTCAGGTCTGGGCTAGAAGAAGGCCAATCTTCAGCTTTAATAAAATCTGGAACATTTTCTTCAAGCCATTTTTGGGTTGACTTCGCCTTATGACCTGGTGCAGAATCTTGCTGGAAACTCCAAGGCTGATTTTTGAATAATGACGTGTTGAGAGGTTTCACTACACTTTCAAGGACACTTTCTCGATAAATTTTGACAGACGTTTTGACGCCCTTCTCACAAAAATGCAACTTTGTCACCCCTTTGTAGCTAACACCCCACCGAACCATTACTGAGGCTGGATGATGACCTCTTTGAACCTTTTGGGCAACTTGAGAAGCTTCTCTGGCACTGCGAGCATAAACCCTATCGTTTTGTTTATTAAATGTTTCTTCGACAGTAAAAATTTTTTCGTCCGTAAACAAAATTTTACGGTGTTCTTGGTTTGCGTGCCGGCAAAGTAATCGTTTTGATTTTCCACTCTATTTTTTTTTAACGAATCTGTTAGTAAATGCCCGGTAGATCTACGGTAAGCACCCAACCCCAAGTCACTTTTGATGATACGTGAAATTGTTCTTTGGGGTATTTTCATCTCACGCGATAAAATTTTTTGTTTCCGAAGAGGATTACGGCGAATTCTCTCGCGCACGGCTTTAACCGCTTGAGGTGTTCGAGTAGTTCGCGGACGGCCACTTCTTTCACGGTCACTTACTCCAGACGTATCATTAAATCTTTCAATAGCCCCATATACAAACATTCGGCTTATACCAAGGCTATGCAGAGTCTTAAAAATATCACTTGGTTGCATTCCTACTTTATGAAGTGCAATCACAGAAATTCTATTTTCTTTGTCACCCCAATCCATGTTCACTACACTAAAAATTAAACTCAAATGATGACAAATGCATCAAGCACAAGCGTACTACAGCGATTAGCTCAATTTTTAAGAAATGCAATATAACGGTTCCTTTCTGCAGGGTTGCCAAACCTTGTAACAATATTTATGGCTAGACTAGGTAGTTCTCTGGAGAAAGCGATGCGTCGTAATAAGTCAACTTTAAGGGGGGGTCCCCATAGAGGGGAAATGAAGGTCGAAATTTTTTTTTCATTTGGTATAGGCAAGTGGGGTATCGTAAGAAAGGTACCGCCGAGTACATTCCATTTTTGGATTTTTTTTCAAATTTGAAGAAAGGAGAAAAGAGGGAGAGGGGAAAATATGTGGTCCGAGTTTGTCCCCCCCCCCCCCCCCTTGCATTTCGAGACCGTTATAGCTAGACATATGAAAATTTACAGAAAAGCAGCATTTCACTAGCATAGAAAACTAAAAATAATAGAATTTTTAAATCTCATCCAAAAAGGTTAATAATAGTACATTTCTATAGTTGCAGTTAGCACACCCCTGCACCCCTCAAGCACACCTGAGGCCAAAAATATTGATAGCTAATGATAACTAATATCATAGGCAGTAATACCTCTAAGTTTCATTACAATGACATGATATTTAATAATAGTACATTGACTTAAAGTTATGCATTTTGACACTATCCATACAAAAAATACACCTACCGGCCTCACGCATAGATATGCGTGTACTACTTACCTGTTGTTTTTCGTAGTGCGAATTGCAGTTATTTAATGAACCAACTTTGGAAGGGTGAAGATTGGTAATTGGTGATCCTAACAATAACTATTCTCACAATTAATTTTTTTAGGGTTTTGTGTCTTAAATCTTACAAAATCGGTCAAATACCTGTCTGTCCGTCTGTTCATAGAATATCTTACGAACGGCTGAAGCTGCACATATAATTCGGCGAGAATGTGTAGAAATGCTATAATTTGCTGGAGAAAACGTTGTGTTGTAATCAGCCAACTTTAAGGGGGGGTCCACATAGAGGCGAAATTAAGGTCAATTTTTTTTTATCCACTGGTATAGCCAAGTGGGGTGTCGTGAGAAAGGTAATGTTGAGTACATTCCATTTTTGGCATTTTCTTGAGATTTGTAGAAAGGGGAACAGTGGAGGAGGGAAAAGTATTAGACCGTAATTTGTCCCCTCCGCCCTGAAGCCGTTACACAAGTTTGCAATTTGCAATGTCGTCGTAACATGAATGGTTAAGCATCTCGAAGAGTAGGACAGTTTATTTCGTATACATACATATCTATGTATCTACAGCTTCTCGTATTAAAACTATTACTTTGAGAGGTGAAAGATGCAGTCCTTTCGTGAATTGGCATGTAAGATACTATATCATGGGTAAGACATTTAATTATGCTGTTTTTATTCAGCTGAGTGGTACCAAGAAGAGCAGAGAGCCAATATTTAGATACCAAGATAAGCGCGTGCTACAAAACCCTCGAATTGCGGGCGTAGCCCTCTATATTCCGGTTTCATTTTCTTTTCCGACAGCCAGTTTGTGCCAAAGTAGCATGAAAATTAATTAATTAGACTAACTCCTCTCATGTAAATCTTTGAAATAAATAGGACTATATAAAGATATTTTGTCTGCTACAGGCAATGGCCAGATGGCAGTTGATACCGTGAATCTCGACAGATAGCAATTTGAGCTACAGCCAATGGGCCAGCTATCATCGCTGCCAGCAATTGGCTCTTAATGACTACCAAAGCAATTTCTTGTCAAACGCCATCGCCACTTACCGCTATACGCGTAGATACACAATGACAATGGCTTCCAATTGCCAGTCATGGCTCATTGTCTATAGCGGGCATTAGTTTTAGCCAGTGGCGTAGATAGCTTTTATCGCCAGTGAGGGGATATGCCATCGGCACTATATTTTGTGCCTTCACCGATCACACCAACCCCCAATTCTGCGTTTTCAATCTATTTCTTTTTATTATTTTCTACTCTAGCGTACGGCAACTTTAAGGTGGATTAGGGTAGCCTGAAAGTATGGTCTAAAAAGCTTGTCGCTTTTTGTGTCTTATGACGAACGACAACGATTGCACATTTCGTTTCATTGAGATAAAATAACACCGACCACACATTAGACAGGGAGTAGCTCAGTGCGTTGAGGCGTCAGTTTGATATCTCATCACACCGGTTTCGTGAGTTTGAATCTTGCTGTGGCTGTTCGTCGGTTGTGCTCCCCCTGTCGTATAAGGTGTAAGAATAAGACATAACCTTTCCCGACTTGTCGCAGAATGCGACTAAATGGGCAGGAGGTGTACGACTGTGAATTTTCTCTGAAGCAGGATTTAAAAAAAACCCTTAGGGTAACCTTAAGGTGGATTATAGAACGGTCTAGAAAGATTTCGGTTTTTGTGTTTTGTGACTATCGGTATCACGCCCACCAATTCGATTGCAGATTTCGTTTCACTAATTAAATCAAATCTTTCTGACGCCACATTGGGCACCAAATATTTTTGGCTGGTTTGTACTGTTCTTTTCAATCACAAAAGTAGCCTCAACGTAGCCATGCATCAGCCAACTTGTTGAAGTAATCATGGATAACCGGCTGAAAGAAACAAAATATCGTGAAATAAAGTGGCTCCGGCGACTTCAAATAAGCGATAACTTTTGATAGAATGACGCCAGCGGCTTGAAATTTTGGTCAAATGTTTAAAGTAAAATTGAGTTAGTTGGTATTAAAGATAGGCCAGATCCGACCCAAGGAACACCTACCTCCCCTATAAATGAAACTTCAAATAAGCGATAACTTTCGATAAAATGAAGCTAATGACTTGACATTTTGGTCAAATATTTGTACTGGGATGTAGTTGGTTGTTATTTTGACAAATATTTGTAGAATGGGTTAGTTATGTGATTTTGAGAATGGTCAACATCCTCTTGAATGAGTGCCAACCTCCCGTATAAACTTCTCATATAGGAAACTCACTTTTAATGCAAATGATCGTTGTCAATTGGTACTTTCGGCATCACCACTAGGTCTGTACAAGTCTAGGGTATATACGCTTCGGACTCCAGGACGAAGCCAAGCTTCGGTCTGGTTTTCGGTCTATATTTTCATCAGTCGGGATATTTGATTTTCTCAAATAGAGATTTTGAAATATTTTTCCATAAAAAAAAATCTTGACTTTGGTAATAGATATTTTAAAAGTCGACATTTCGTTCCGCTCCCATCAGTTTCGCGATAGAAAAAAACACACATACAAAATTCAATGCCTACCTATTCCATTGCTGAACACGTTCGGCAACTTTTCGAAAAGATGGTCCATTTCTCGTTAATTTGGTAGATTTCTCATCATTACGATTTGGACTCGTCATAATTCATCTGGAAAGTAAGAAAATGGTGACATTAATCAATGTAAGATAGACAACTGGGATTTTTTAAATAGGTAAATAATAATTAAAGTGAATTTATTTGATAATATATGTATTAACCACTGTAATGGATGGGTTAATGGGCACCCGAAGATGCCCGTGCGGAAGGAACCGAGAGTTTCCACAGGTCCGGCAGTGTCATCTTGCGAAGAAATACCTCAACGAGCTAAATAGTGGCCTGTGCTTACTGTAGTTCAATTCCGAAGACGTGGTCGGGATTGTCGCCGCTTGTGCCTTTGTCCATACATTTTAAAAAGAATTCACCGGCCTGGGATAGACTGACAACACAAATAGGTGAGGCAAAAATGGGGAATAAAAAAAATGGGGCGATAAGGATTAAATGATTGGCGGGCGGCTCATATGCCCTCGCGCTCGCATTGGGATCCGGATGTAATGGAATCCTTGGCCTCTGGTTTCGTACCACCGACAGATCAGGTGCTGCTTTCGATCTGTCGGTGGAGGCAACACTACCAGAATATGGTTCATTAGTGTCACCATACACTGTCGAACTCGAACTCGAGCACGAACCTGGTACAAATTTCCTCTGACACACATACACACTTCACATAGGTGTGAAGAAAACCGGTTCACTTGTACTAGGTTAGGTTGAGGGGCTGCCGCGCTACGCACAGCACACTTAGGCCTCCAAAGGCCCGTTGTGATACCACCCGGAAAAGAAAAACCGTCTCCTTAAGAGGACTGCGTATCAAACCAGCCCGTGCTACTGATATAGCGATTTAACCGGAAGGTGCATGCATTCTTAAGGTCATCCAAATCATGGAAGATCCACGACCTAAAAAAGTAGCTCCTCCTACCAGCCAGGGCCGGACAATGACAGAGAAAGTGGAGGATGGTCTTCTCCTCCTCCTCATCTTCACAACTCCTGCAAAAATCATGATGGGGGATGTTGAGCCTCCTGGCATGCTCCCCGATTGCACAGTGTCCGGTAATAACTCCAACAACTCTGCCAATGTGCCTCCTATTCATCGAAACCAGGCCGGCAGAGCGGCCGGAATTCAATATCGGCCAAATCGACCTTGTCGTATTGCATGTTGCCCCGTTGAGCCATCTTGTATTGGCCCTGTTGACAGCAGTGGCCTTAATCGCCGATTTACACATAGCAAAAGGCATTGCTATGTCCTCCAATCTTACGTCAAACCCCCCAGTTCTGCCCTCCCGAGCCAGATCATCCGCTTCGCAGTTCCCCTCGAAACCACTATGGCTCGGTATCCAACACAGGGTGATGTTAAAGAAGCCACCCACCTCTTCCAGAGCTGCGCGGCAGTTCTTAACGGTTTTAGAAATCATCGAGACGGACTCGAGTGAGCGAATAGCCGCCTGACTATCCGTATAAAGAACGATGTCCCTCGCAGTGATGACAGAACTGCTTAGACAGGACAAAGCTAACGAAATCGCCGAGATTTCCGCCTGTAGGATACTGCAGAAATCAGGAAGACGAGCTGACAGTGTGATTCCCAGCTCTTCGGAGAATATACCAACCCCGACCCCTTCGTCGGTCTTGGAGCCATCCGTATAGATTGCCATAAGATCCGAGGTCGAGGGCATATCTCCCATCCACTGGCTCCTCATCGGAATCACACTAGTGAAGTTTCTGCCGAAATGGTAACCAGGGGGTGTATAGTCCGTCTCCGTAGGGAGACTCAGGTCGCTCAGTATAGTGGAGTGCCCCTTATTTAGCGCCCGCCACTGTCCCGCCTCGCGAAGGCGCAGAGCCGTGTTAGCCGCCAGTTGTTCTCCCTGAATATCCACCGGAAGCAAGCCGAGTATCATATCGAGTCCGGCTGGCGGGGTGGTCTTAAAGGCCCCCGTGATGACCATCGTGGCCAGCCTTTGCACCTTCTCTAACAGACCACAGTAGGCCGCCGTTCTAAGTGCTGTCCACCATACACAGATACCGTACAACAATATGGGACGTACGACAGCTGTGTATGTATATCCACTTGTACTAGGTTCGTGCTCGAGTTCGAGTTCGACAGTGTATGGTGACACTTTCACGGCGTTTAGTGAATATATTTCGTTAGGGTAGAATAGGCCATATTTTCGGGACTGCTTGTTTATATGGCCAAAGACGTGGCCATATTTTACCTACAAAAAATTGAAAAGAAAACATTCCAAATCCTTATAATATCTAATGACGTAAGTACTATATTTATTGAATTCATAGAAAAGTACATTGGAGAGTAAATTTCTTTCAAAAGTTTTCACTATTTCTAGACAAGATACATATAATTTTTTATTACCTGTGCCAAAAAAACATTGGCACTCTTAATTTTTTCAAAAAGGGAACAAAATGGTTTGAACATCTTTTTTCCCAGCACTGTACGATAGTATCTTTACACAGATTTTTATGATAAATATGTATATTTGCAGATTTGGGCTATGTGAAGCCCTCTTAAGTTACGCCAATAAAATACCTTAGCTTGTAAAAACAACTAGACGTCTGATTAAGAGTCTAAAGTTGAAGTTCTATCTTTAATGGCTCCAAACTTAGCCGGGTTAGTTCAAATAAATTTCCAAGTTTTGTGAAACAATGTTCATCCGACCGTATAAAATATTCATAAGTTTGTTCGTAAATTTAGTTAAAACTGAAATCATCAAGTGTTTATTTTATCTTCAGCGTGAAAGTAAACTGGGATTAAAGTAATTTCAAAACGATCACTTAAAACGAAACGATGCCGTTTATTTGCAAATGAATAACATTTCCATTACATTAAATATTATTCCACTGAAATGAGCATTGAAACTGCGTTCCATTGACATTTATCTAGAATGCTCCATTAGGTAGTCATATTTCAATAATAATTATCGATCGAATCTACGGATATCAAAAAAGTTTAAATTGAAAACCGAAAAAAAAAGATATGGACATCAACTCACAGCTCGTATCAATGATATCACTTATGATCTTTATTACAAAACCGATCGTTTAATGGCAGTTAAAAGATTCATGTTGCCAATAATGTGAGAGATCTGACCAGACGAGCCGGCCGGCATAGATAGCCTCCACCACTACAGCTACTTACACCGCCTTATACAGATCCCTTGCGATCTTCAATCTTCCCAGAAGAACCTGAAATGTTGAAAACCTGACTTCAAATGATCGCTCAATGAATGTCAGATGTAATCTTCATTTCAACCGTATCAACAATGCATTACTTACATACTTACCAATCCACTTACTCACGTACATATGGTACTGCGTACCTAAGAAAGTGGTGAAGATGTAAAGATATCAGAAAAGAAGTATGAGGAAAAACGCGATCGAGATTAAGACGACGCGACGACGATAAAAAAAAGCAGGAGGAACAAAACAGTTGGCTCCCAGTCCATCATCGCGTCTTCTCGCGTGGCGCTACATGATTGGAATTCCTTATGAAGAAATGTCAGCAATTTCTTAATTAGCCATCACCGTCGGACAGTGGTGGTACGATGGTGCTAGAGTGTCGACAAAGACGCTCCAATCAGAAGACATCGATGTGATGAAGCTCAGGTATTTGAGCTGCTTGGCCAGCCGGTCGGCGTTACAACATAATCAGGTGCCGATTACTTACGCACTAATTCACATCTACGCAATATTCATTTGCGCTGGAAAAAAAAAGCAAATAGCAGTGTAGGCATGATGCAAAGTGAAGTGGAAAATGTTAAAAATGTGTGAAGAAATGGGAAAATGCTTGGAAAACTTTAAAACGGAACGACAGCGACTGGCTTCGAGATTAGAACAAAAATTCAAAGGAATTCTTCTTCTTCTTTTATTGGTGATGAGTGATTCTAGCTTACGGCGGGCAAAAGACCTTTTCCATAGTCCCCCACGTGGGCGCCCCCTGATAACGGCAGTGTATCAAATCGCTGACGGCCAAGTCTTAGCGAAAAGACAGTTTGGAAAAAGGCAGATAGCTGTAGCCTGAATGGCTGACCAACATCTAAGCGTCTCAGGTTTAGTAGGATGGAATGACGTGCGTAGTTGGACCTGCAACATAGTTGTGTGAACTCCAGCACGTTTATTAAACCAACTGTAGCAGCTATCTTCCGAGGCCATTCCCTGAATGGGGTTAAGCGATGTGCTGACAACTCGTCCTTGTGAAAACCACTCCACGTCAAGAAACCTGGAACAAAAGCCTCGGATTGGACAGATCAACAACGACGACCACGCAAACGAATAATGGACAGTTCTTTCGGATCCTAGAATTTACGCTCCCTGAACAAACCGGGGGCCGAGAAGGCGCTCCTTCAACAGCTCGAAAAGTACAAACTGAGCATTACTGCAGTCCAGGTAACAAATTGGCTTGGCAGCGAGATCAATGACAACAACTCGCATACAATTTTTGCAAGACGCAAACCATCAGGCCGCAAGCAGTTTGGAGTAGCATTTATAGTAAACAATCACCTCAAACCGCATATTACTGACTTCAAACCCATAACTGAACGGCTGTGTGCGATTCGCATTAAGACTCGATTCTTCAGTCTGTGGCTCTGGCTCATCAATGTGCGCGAAAGTCGGTTGTTATACGTACCCTTCACGGATGTGATAGGGTAAATTAACTTTGTCATGAAGTTTGCAACGCACAGGAAGCATCTCCGACCATATAAACTATATATATTCTTGGTCAGTATGATGAGACGAGTCGATTAAGCTTTGTCCGTCTGTCTGTCGTTTCTATGTAAACTAGTCCCTCAGTTTTAAAGCTATCGAGCTGAAATTTTGTACAAAGCCTTCATTCTATTGCACACTGTACACATGTCGGAACCAGCGGAATCCGACCACTACGTCATATAGCTGCCATAGGAACGACCGGTCCGAAAATTCGTATTTGTGAGAAAAACTGTTTTTATTTCTAAAGATATCATTTTCAAATTTCACACTAACCAATAGTATTTTTAGTGAAATCACATTCTCAAATTTGGTTGAAATCGAACTACTCTATCATATAGCTGTCATAGGAACGACAGTTCCAAAAGCAAGTTTTTGTCAGAAAAACTTTTTCATTTCTGAAGATATCTTTACAAAATTGCATATTATTGAATCATATTGACGGTAAGGCCACTTCCTTAAATTTAGTTAAAATCGGCCCACTATTTAATATACCTCATATAGGAACAGTGAAATCAGAACAAGTTTTACTACTAATTTCAAAGTGGCAAATGTACCACAAAACACAACGAAGGCTTCGCGTGAAGGGTATCATACTTTCGGTAAGCTAGCCTAAGGCTAGCTTGTTTTTTTTTCATCTCTAAAATGTCATCTCGGATTGTCCTGTTTTCTGGGCGATAACTCATCGAATTGAAACCCAATTTCTATAAAAATTTGATAGTTGTACAATAATTGAGTTACTAAAAATATGAAAAATTAAGAAGATGACCTTGCCCTCGCCATTTTCTCCATTCTGCGAACTTATTGACCTACCCTCGTAATACGCAAATATGACAAATGTATCATCGAACATTCACACCATTAGCCTTTTAATGAGCCACATTTGTTACATGTATCATAGTGTGGCACGAAGTGGATGCAAACATCCCATTATCGAATATGTACATATATCAGGCCATCCCATCCTCATCTTGAAAATATGATAATCAACCCAACAGTACCATAAAACATGTGTGTGGCCTCCTCCTCCCGAAGAAATTATTAATGAACGTCATTTTCAGTTCCTCCTTTCGAAACTCTATTCCGAAATTATCCAAATCGAGCGCACTTTTACTCATGTACTCTACATGTATCCCGATTTTTCAGATCATGACGCTCCACTTTCCAAACTTCCTATACAGATCTTCAGATCTCATTTTGTAATAATTTCCCGGTGGATCATTATCCTCCGTGCACATTCAAGTGGGTGTGTAGACTATGTCCATAAATTGATTGTAATCTCTTTTAATTTTCATGTTTTTGGCGATGAACCCGCGCACAACTTGTTGGACAAACCAAGTCTGTGCCGCAGTTATACCGGACTTTGGAAGTATGGGGAACGGCGACGCCCCAATTTCCGAAACGCTTGAAACGATCCGAAAACAAAAGCCACAACTGAACGCAACCAAACGCAATGATTAATTACCCATTATGCACAACATTAATTTTTCAGATTATTATCTCCAAATGAATATGGATTTCATTTATATGCTCGTATGTTTCGCTCTTCTTCTTCATTAGCCTTATACAGATGAAAATGAAGGCGAAACTGGACTCTATCCTCCGGCTGACTGGGGTTTAACATTACTCCTCAGTGTTGCGGCGAAGAGCAATTTTCATTATCACTAAACTGACATGAGATTAATGCTGAAATTTGGAGAAAAAGTGATTTTTTTTTAATTCATGAATAAAAGAGGGATAAAAATGGTTTAATTTAAATTTCCGTGAAGTTGCGGAGATGGTTGTCAAAATTGTGGAGGTTGGCCCGACACATGATTGCTAAAATCTGTTAACCTGTCAGCATTACGAGTATGTCATTCGAATGAACAGAGAGGAAACTTTTATACTCAGGAGCAATGGCAATAGCCATTCCTTTTTCTGTTCGTGAAAGATCTTAATTTCACAACTCTAACAGTTCATTGCATTTGGCACCCAATGTGGGACCGCACTAGTTTGGTAAACTTGAACCCATTTCAATGAGTCTAATGTGCATCAGACAAACAAAAATTCAACAACGCTTCCTCTTGCAGATATTCTCTGGTCAAGAGCTGTTCGTTCCATTAGAACCTTAATGTGTTGTTGCTCCCTGTTATGTGAGGCGTCAAGATAAAGCCGCGGCCTTTCTCAGCAAGCCGTAGGAATCCACTAAAAAAGGGCAGGATGTGTATGCCAGCAGCTTGCATCGATCGAAATCTTTTATACGAGTATGCTAACGAAACGGCAACTAAGCCGCGGATAAGGAATGACTCACCGATTGCGACTTTTGGCTATCGCTCAATAACAAAACTCGGTTTCTGGAATGTTTGTACTCTTGTAATGAACCATATTCTGGTCTGATAGTGCTGCTCCCACCGGCAGATCGAAGCAGCATCTGATGAGTAGTGATCTGTTGGTGGTACGAAACCAGAGGCCGAGGGTCGCATTACACCCGGACCCAGGTGCGACCGCTTGGGCGTCTGATCCGTCTGCCAACCATTCCATCCTTATCGACCATTTTTTTTTTATCCCCCATTTTTACCTCCCCTGTTTGTGTTGTCTTCCCCAGCCCTATGAATTTTTGTTAATACGTAAAGGACAGGGGCAACGAGCGGCGAAAAACCCGCCCACATCTCCCGAACTGAGCTACAGCAAGCATAGGCGCTGCTTAACTCGTTGAGGGGCCTTTTTCTTCGCCAGATGACACGGCCCGACCTTCACGGTCATTATGCTACCTAAGGCTTCGTCCCCACAGGCATCTCCGGATGTCCACCAGATCGTCCGTTACACTCTCGCGGACAATGGATCTAAAGGTCCCCCAGGACGCACGATTTCTTCAACTCGAAAGTAAATTTCTCAGTCGCCAGTCTGCAATTCTAATAAAAAACTACCTGTAGCTACTACTAGAACTCCCACCGCGTTCCTGTCGGTAAAAGATGGGTCGGATAGGAGTGCCCGCCCTTCACGGTCACCATGCAACTTTGATGCCCACTAAACCATCCATTATAGTTTGCCGACCCCTGGTCTAGACTATAATAAAGTATGACATTTTGTAATGAGCGCCATGGGATTTGGTGTCGGTTGCGCCGGGGGTACACACAGTTGCAAGTGTACCTGGGGAAGGGACGGGCACTGAAAAAAAACCCAAGCATCTGTCGGCCACAACACGGGCCCCAATGGCGGCTAATGTCGGCCATGGCACGGGCGCCAACGGAGGCTAACGTCGGCCACAGCACGGTCCATCGTCCCAACAACAATCCTATCCCGATCCCCTGCTCCACACAGATATGTGAATAGGTTGTTGGCATTCATCTGGTGGTGATCGTCCATTAAGTGTGCAGAAAACTCGGACGTGGGCCCAAACAACTTGATATTGGGCGGTTTCGACGGTTCGGCATATTTCAAAACAATCGTCGCGGTTCTACTCGTCTAAATTCGCTAAAGGGGGTTAAGCAATGTTGTGCGGCTCAACCCAAGCTCGGGGAGGGAGCGCGGCGCCCCATCGCCATCAGGGGGCTCCCGTCCTAGTTCTAGGGATGGTTGAGGATTTCGTCGGTTGGTTCGTTTTCTGTTTTGTATCTTGTGAGGGACTTACTCGTTTGTTTCGGCATTCGGGCCGACGAGTGATATTTGTTTTCTCTGTAGCGATGATGAGGCATAGTTACCTAGTAAAACCCCGCCCACACTACCGATAGCTGAGCTAGTTATCGAGTACTCACCTCTGGTCACTTCTGAGGAGGTCTTGACACTTAAGTGTCACAACTGGTCTGAACGACCATGCCTCGGCCTCCGTCCTCATTCCGAGCTCAGCTCAAGCAACAAAGCACCGACCGCTGCCTTGGGCGCTCTGTTGAAACTGCTTCCCTTGGACATTTTCGCAGAGCAGATGGCGACGATTACGGATATTCGCCTCCGTGAAACCGGTCTTTGGGCGGCGTCAACCGCAGGCCACTCGGCTATATTGATCAACTTTGATATTCCCAGGGAGACGGACTATGCCTCCCCGAAATACTTGTTCGAAATGGGCTTTACAGGCCAATGAGATTAGCGGGCTGTTACGTAGCACCAGGATGCCGTGAGCTGCTTGTAAACTGGTTATCAAAGATGCGGCCTGCATCAGATGGAGCAATGGCAGTACATGTCATGTGTCTTGACAGATGTGGCCCAAACTGGATCCTAAACGTTCTTCTGTGTTGCTAATTGTAAATAGAAATAATCTAAGAACTGTCACAGGAGTGCTAACTGGGCATTGCCTAATTGGGGAGCATACCAGGAGACTTTGTCTTCCATATAATGGTTTTTGCAGGAGGTGTGGGGACGAGGAAGAGAAGGAAAGTACGTCTCACCTTCTGTGTACCTGTCCGGCCCTTATTTTTTAGGAAAGACCTCCTTGGTTCTTACTTCTTTACCGATCTGGATGAAGGATGACCTGGAAAAGGTAAATGTTAGTCGGCTACATCGTTTCATTCTAAACTCAGGCTAGTTTAACGAGTGAGTTGGTCTCAGTTGCTGAGTACAGGGGTATCACGACGGACCCAGTGGTGGTCTAAGTGTGCTTAAGCAACTCTTTGAACCTAACCTAACATATCACACAAAATCTATTGCTCTCTCAATTACCCTAACCCCTTGTGGGTCATAGCGCGTCAACTGTTCCATGTGGGCCAGTTCACGTTTCGTCGGCATAAGCTGGTTTCGGAGAATGCAGTTGCCAGCATGCACCTTCTGCACATTCATGGCCACGATCGTCGTCGTGGACGGGATTCGAACCCGAAACGCCGGTAGTCAAACATGCGACTGATGCCTCAACACACTCCGCTACCGGTCGCACATTTATTGCAAGGTTACATATGTAACCGAAATTTGTTTTTTTTTTTCTTTATTACAATATAAATTGACCAAAGTAAAGTATACTTTCTCTCGGCACGCAAACAAAAATCCATTACGAAGGAAATAAAAAACAAAACTTTCCTTCTATCCTACTATGAATTGCATTCAAATCCAACCTCGGTCAATTCATTATAATATTAATTACATTGTACCAACCATAAATCAGAAAGTCAAACAGTCCATTTAAATACGTCCAACCATTAGACGGCATTTGAGAAAAATTTCAATCCATTTATGTGCAATTGCTTACATCGTCTATGACGTCGTCGTGACTTTCTTTCCCTTTCGCCTGGACGCAAGAACGATAAACATCCCCCCAAACAGTTGGAGGAAAAGATCTTCCCAGCGAAATAAGTTAAATAAATACTCGGCTAAACTAATCTTAACGCAATGTCATCATAAATTATTTGGAGTTATATCAAAATGAGCCTGGAAGCAGTTTCTGTCCATCCCAACTATACTCTCATCCATAGTACGTTTAACTAACTGGCCATTAAACAATCTTAACCAACTTAACTTCCTCTATGACGATCTAAGTAGTTCCACGCGCCGCGCCTTAGAAGATGCTTGATGAAGCTAGCGTCTTTGGAACATCTTTGCTTCGAGAAGACCGCGCGTACTGCGGTTGCTTTGGATAGCTCTCAAGATGACCTGCATTTATTCACTTGTGTGTAATATAAGTCAGTGGTAATTACAAGCGCTACCGACTAATTAAACTATGCAGGTGCAAATGGCTCTGTTCGAGCAGCGGCCAATTTCGACTTGGTTTTTTTGTCAGGCGGTTATACGAAGGCGGTCAAGATGATGCTGTTCGTATCTATGGGCTTAAATACACTCTTGAATTTCTGCACAAAAAAATCTTTAACGATTTGCCTGATGGCCATGGAGGCGACTTATGCATTTTGTAGATATGACGAAGCAGGCTTTTCCGTATCTTAATCAATACTCGAGAAACTTGAGAGACAAGAAGTTCACTGAGCGATGAAATGGCCGGTTAAAGTCAGCGGTTATATTATGGTTGATCGCATTTCCTCCGCAGAATACAAAATTAGTTTGTCCGTGTACGCCACTTGCAATTTAACAATCAATTGTGACATGATTTCGATAAGTTTTGCTCAATTGACTCTTAATAGCCAGGCGGATAATAATCCTGATTTTTTTGTTTCGTGGCCGGAATGCACATGGGCGGACATTTTGGATTAAATTGTTCGCGTAAATGGCAACTGGTTAATTTATATGGCGCCTAGGCATGCACATGTCAATAGTACTTTGATATGGTTAATTAAGAAATTAATGTGTTTGCCTCCTGGTTATTTTCAAGTGGATTTCCATGCATGAATTGCAATGAAAATGTTTATATTTTCATACATATTTCTTGTTCTTGTTCATAATCGATAACTATTTGTCATATTTTATGTTCTGTGGCGACGTAGGAATGAATGACTATAAGAACCCGGCTTAAGTGTACGTACTGACTAAAAAATTTGTTCAATAACGTATTTTTTTTAGAAGCGGGTCCCACAAGTTTTACCTTTATTAACAGGGCCGTGAAGTAGGGAGGGGAAGAGAAAGTACCTACCTCACCGAGAGCATCAAAACCAGCAGAAAGAAAGAACCATCGATTATTCAGATCAATAAACTGGTGCAAAACTACAGAGGCATTTCACTAGTCTCTGTACACCCTACAAAGTAATGACGAAAATTCATAAAAATAAAATAAAGCCCTACGCTGTGCGGGTTATTGGCGAATATTAAGGCGGCCATAGACCTGGCCGATTAGCAACCGATCAGCTTTCTACGCTTTTTTTCAAGCAAAGCTTCGAAAATTTCAGGGAATACAATAAGTGCGGTTTTTTTTTTGATTAGGGTAAGTTAACTCGAGGAGCAAAAACCGATCGAGGGCAGCCATCCAGGTTAACCTTTTAAATGTCATGTCATTCCAATCAGAGTATAGTCTGATTGGCTTTCAAAATTGACTGTAGCGACAAGAAATTATGAAATTATCTCGTCGTCGTCATCCAAAGAGAGTAGACTAAACGTATCCTTGTATTATCAAAACACCCGTGGCCTTAGGACCAAATTGGAGGAATTCTATATTTCCTCACTTGCGTCTTCTCATGACATTATATGTATTTCTGAAACTTGGCTTGAACCATCCGTAGGCGATTCCGAAATTCTTCCATCTCATCATATCTTCCGCTGCGATCGTAATCGCTCTCTCACAGGCAAAGCAGATGGTGGCGGGGTTTTCATCGCGGTGATTAAAAAATATCAATGCTCTCTCCTGTATGCCTCAACCGACAATGCATTCGACTGTGTGGTTGTACGTGTATGTCTTTCCCCTTCATCCGTGCTCCTGGTCTCTTGTATATACATCCCTTGTAATTCTAGCCTTTCCCTATATGATTCCTGGTACTCCGATATATCTCGCTTTATTAATAGTGATTCCTTTTCATCTGTTGTCATCTGTGGCGACTTTAATCTCCCTCACGTTGAGTGGCCTCCCATTTCGGGTTTTCCAGTTTCATCTGCCTCGGCTTCGCACCTTCTTCGCCTAACATCTTTTATGCATCTTTGTTCTGTTACCCAGGTTAACTCTATTCGAAACGCCTCTAACCGCCTGTTAGATCTTATATTTACCAACATTCCTTTGCCCTCTCTATTCCTATCTGAACCCTCTCCCTATGTACGAGTTGATTGTCACCACCCTCCGCTTCTCCTTGAGCTGTCTCTCAAAACTTGGCATTCCAGACCGTCCCGCAAACCAGGTAAATTTAACTTCCATAAGGCTGACTACGATGCTCTTAATTCTAAGCTGGCTGAAATTGATTGGGTAAATGTACTGGAGCACCTTGATTGTGACTCTGCCGTTATCACTTTTTACAATATTCTATTTGATCTTATACCCTCTTTTGTTCCCTTTTCTACCCAGAAATCCCGCAGCAGCCCTGTTTGGTTTACGGCGGAGATTTCCAAGATTCTACATAAAAAGAATCGTTGCCGCCTACGGTACAAACGATTCAGACAACCTGCTGACCTTATACTTTTTCGAAGGTTTCGCTCCAAAGCCAAACAGTTTATTGCAGACGCCCGGAAATCCTACATCGTCGTCTCAGCAAATTGAAGCCTGAAGGTGGTGCAGGGACTGATGGCCTACCAAATATTTTCCTTAAAAACATGAACCAGTCATTATCCCTCCCACTCTCCATTCTGTACAACAAGAGCCTCCTGTTAGGTATTTTTCCATCTCTGTGGAAGAAATCCCTAATCCTACCTGTTCCTAAAGGCAGTGGCGATCTTTCTTCCGCCACTAATTACAGACCCATTTCCCTTCTTCCCTCTTCCGCTAAAGTTTTGGAAAAAATTGTGAACGGTTTTTTGATTGAAAACTTTGGCCACTTAATATCTCCGTGTCAACATGGCTTCCAAAAACACCGCTCAACCACAACGAACTTACTGGAGATCACGCAGTTCATTACTGAAATGTTTGAACTCCACCAGGACGTTCACGTCATCTATACGGATTTTTGTAAGGCATTTGACTCTGTCAGCTTTTACAAGCTTCTCGCCAAACTTATTGCCTTTGGTATTCCTATTCCATTGGTTAAGTGGCTTGATTCTTATCTCTGTGACCGTCTTTGTGAGGTCATTTATAATAACTCGAAGTCCTCTCCTTTCACTCCCACTTCAGGTATCCCTCAAGGGTCTATTCTTGGACCGCTGCTTTTTGCAATTTTTATCAATGACCTCCCCGCTTTACTTGAATGTGTCAGTTTGCTCTTCGCTGATGACCTTAAGTGTTACCTCTCTGTGTCTTCCACCGTTGACTGTCTTAAATTACAGACAGTACTCAATTCGCTTTCGTCTTGGTGCTCAGACAACGGTCTACAGCTCAATCTTTCCAAATGTTTTTATATGATCTTTTCCCTTAAACCTATCCCTTTGTCTTTCTCTTACACTATTAACGGTGTTCCCCTTGAAAGGGTGTTCTCTTTTAAGGACTTAGGTGTTGTGTTCGACTGTAAATTGAAATTTACAGATCACTACTCCTCTATCATAAACCGTGCCTCTAAACTCTCTGGTTTTGTCCTACATTGTACTTCCCAGCTTCGTTTTATCCAGTCCGCTGTGTGCCTCTTTTGCTCCCTGGTTCGGAGTCTTCTTGAGTATGCTTGTGTAGTTTGGTCCCCTAGTCAAATAACTTTCTCAAACGAAATTGAGGCTGTACAAAGAAAGTTTACCCGTATACTCTTTTTTAAATTCGGACTGCCGTATGCCGATTACCCTGGTCGCCTGCTTTTCCTTAACCTGCATTCATTAAAAAATCGGAGGATTGTCTTAAATGAATGCTTTCTTTTCAAACTTTACCACGGGCTTATCAACTCTACCCTAGCGGAAGGTATTCGATTTAGGATGCCGCTTCGACCCTCGCGTAATGTGAATATTTTCGATCCGCCAACGGCCAGACTCGCCATTTATTACAACTCTCCTCTGCTCAGACTAATGAGGGTACATGATGAACTCCAACTTGGTCCTTTTGCAATGAATTTCAATGCATTCCGTAGACTCGTATTCCTAAGACTTAGTACATATCCTAACGCTGATCACCTTTAGGGTTTTCACACGTACCTTTGTTATTATTCTACAATCTTTGTCTTCTAATTTCATGCTTGTATACATTTATATTTTTTCTTGTTTTTACTTTTGTTTTTAGTAATAATTTTTATTCTAATTTTCTTTTTACGTATATACGGTTTTTGGAATTTCGTTCTGTGTATATACATGAATTAAATAAATAAATAAATAAATAAATAAATAAATATGACCGTCTAAATATATTAATGCCAAAGTCGGGTCTGACAACCTTGGTTTAGAACACCTAATGGGCAATCATGGTCTAGGCAACAGGAACCAAAATGGCAAGATGTTCGTGGAGTTTTGCAACTCTCGTCAGTTCGTCATCGGCGGTACTTTTTTCAAGCACAAACGATGCCACTTAACAACTTGGGTTTCTCCTGATGGCAGAACAGAGAACCAGATTGACCATAAAGCCATTTCCAAGACATGGAGGAACTGTCTCTTAGGCGTCAGGTCGAAGCGGGGTGCTGATATTAGCAGCGATCACCAACTTGTCGCGAAAGTGCGCTTACGAACGGCTGGTCACTAATGAAGACCAACTACGACGGTAGAGAGAGCACTTCATTGAGGTCCTCAACAACACCTTTGGACATTTGAATTCATCTTCTTCACTAGAAGTAGAAAATATTCCGCAAATAGCCAGAGTTGATACCAGCCCACCATCTAAACTGGAATTAACTGTGGCTATTAAATCGATGGAAGCGGGCAAAGCCCCGGGGATAGATGGAATTTCGGTGGAACTCTTCAAGGCGGATATGAACGATACTGCGGATAGTCTTCTCCCCCTTACTCAGGAGTGTTGGGAAACCGAAACTCTCCCTAAAGAACGGAAGAAGGGCGTCATTATTAAGATCCCGAAGAAAGGCTACTTGAAGCATTGTGATAATTGGCGTGGAATTTGCCTCCTCCCCGCATTCTCCAAACTGATGGCGAAAATAGTCTTAAGCCGGATCAAGCATACAGTTGACCGCAATGCTGCCAAAACTAAGTCCTTGAGCTTGGATCCAAGAAGACAGAGCGAAATTTGTGTTTCGGGGCAGACGGTGGAAAAAGTGGACAATTTTTGGTACCTCGGAAGCGTAGTTACAGCAGATAGTGGAGCGGATGCTGATGTACTACCTCGCATCAATAAGGCTCGGGCAGCTTTTTTCAGTTTCACTCCTTTCTGGCAAAACAACAACATCTCCAGAAGTGCCAAACTCAGGATCTTCGAAACCAATGTAAAATCTGTGCTTCTTTATGACTTATTCAACTTGGAAGGTGATCAGGGCGATAACAACTAAATTGCAAACTTTCGTGAACCAGTGTATACGGCGCATCCTACACATACGCTGGCCGAAGGTCATTTCTAACGACGACCTCCTGTTCGTTACTGGCCAGGACAGGATAGACACCTTCATTGAAAGGCGGAAGTGGCAATGGATATGTCACACACTCCGAAAAGGGCCGGAAAACATTGCTAAACAGGCCCTCGATTGGAACCGATGCAAGTCGCCGCGTTGGACGACCTAGAAACACCTGGAGAAGATCAGTTGAGGTCGAGAGTAAGTCATTAGGCAAATCGTGGAGCCAGTTGAAGGCGATGGCGGCGAACAGGACGAGGTAGAAAATCGACGTGATTAATGCCCTATGCCCCACAAGGGGTTAACAAGGTCCATAGAGAGAGAGAGAATATTTATGCAAAGTTTGATAAAAATCCGTTGTTCTAAAATATTTTCAAGATACTTTGTTATTTTGTATACTATCCCCATCCTAAAAATAGGCTTATTTCAAAATATTTTTTTTTTTTGTTAATATCTCAAAACCGCGTGACCCAATTATTAGGAAATTTTGTCGGTCCAATATCCATAGTTTTAATAAAACGCATGTCAAATTTGGTGATAATGCCAAAATAAAACTTTTTAACCCCACCCTCATAAAAAGCAGGTGCGTTCCGCTGCGGTCTAGGTGGTCTAATGTGGGTAGTTGGTCTAGAGTCTAAAAACAGCCCAAGCAAGGGAAATCCTGCGAATTTTTTTTATCAGGATGTTTATTTCTTTCCAAGAAACACAATATCTATACATTTCTTCCAACCCATCTGTGTGCTTTTCTGCACCGTAAAGTTACTAAAATTAATTAACAGACAAAAAAGGTTATGATAACTGTTTTAGTTTGTTAATTTTATTGAATTTTCCGCACATTGAAGTACACAGTTGGAAGAAATGTATTTATACATATTGCGCTTATTAAACGCATAAAGTTAATTTCAAGAAATTGCATCGAACAAAAAAAAATATTTTCTGCATACCCTAGACCTGAAGGTATTATATGGTAAATTGTTTTGTGTCACAATGAAAAAATATGTAACACCTTAAAGGCAGCGTCGTATGTATAGCAATATACTTAAGCTCCGCACATATTTGATCGCGTTAGCGTGTTTTCTGTCACCGCATTATGTCTTGGCTTTGTTCAGCAAAGACACAACACTGTCAGTTTTACAAATACTCAAGTGTTACTCGGGTGATAATAAAAGTGACTTCGATTAAAAGTCACTCAAGATTTATTCAAAACGAAATAGGTATGCACAACTAGCAAGCTATTTCACAAGTATTTCCGAGATAACACACCGCACAATGAATTCACAATCAGTTGACTAAAGATCCATTCATCATCATCATCATCACCGTGCCGCGACAGCCCGACGTCGGGCCTTGGCCGCCTGGATCGTTGTCCTCCAATTGTCTCGGTCACGTGACCGCGTCCTCCAATCTTGGAAGCCCAGTAGTTGGGCGGCGTGCACATACATATATTGAACTTTCCCAACGAGATCTCGGTCGTCCTCGCAGTCTCGCTCCGTCGACTTATACTCGCCAATGACTCGTTCAAAAAGCAAGTTTTTGTTAGAAAAACTTTTTTATTTCTGAAGATACCTTTACCAAATTTCATATTATTCAATCATATTGACTGTCACGTTCCTGAATTTGGTTGAAGTCAACCCACTATTTCATATACCTCTCATAGGAACAGTGAAATCGGAACAAGTTTTACTACTAATTTCAAGGTGATAAATGCACGCGAAGCGTGAAGGGTATCATACCTTCGGCTAGCTTGTTTTTTACTAATTTCTTACCTAATTATCGGCTTAAAAGCATAACAATTAATTACCCCATTATGTTGATATGTGTTAAATTGACACGACACGAGGTGTAAACGTATCGGATTAGTTAGATCTGGGACTAACTTTTAGCTGCACTTGCAATGCGGTACTGAACTGAAAAATTGGAACTAGATGCTGTCGCTAAACAAACCAACATCTGCCATATTTGGTATCAATCGGAATGGGGAACATTTCTAGTTCACCGGGCGACGCACAGTGGTTCGCGTCTTTGACTAATATTGGGTTTTAAATCGAGACGATTTGGCACTCCTCTTGCGTGGACTCCATTCGCTACGCGAGCTTCGCGACTTAATGGGTTGATGATGATGATCTGTCTTTTCTGATTAAACTATTCAGTTTTTCTGCGAACTAAAAAGATGGCCGTGTGCGCGAGCTCTTAGAGGCATAGTTGACGTTTCGCTAGCATATAACAGGCTTCGGATGACATATGTTGCTGGAGTACACATCTTGTCCATTTAGTCACCTTCTACGACAAGCTGGGAAAGGCTGTGGCTTATTTATTCGCCCAACACCACAGGGGGTTACCCTGGAATGCTCACTTCGCCCGTTCTAAACGCTACAGCGTTCTGATATGTAACTGTCAGATACATAACATTCAAGCATGAATTTCAGATGAAGTGAACTGGCCCGATTAATTGTTTTAGTCACTAGTGTGAACCTTATGCTTCATTTACACTTGAACATAGAGCAAAACATGGAACGGTGAAAAATTGCATTGAAAAGTACCAATAACAAAAAGATACCTCTCTGTTCTTACATGGACAACATGAATTCACGAGCATTTGAGTCGTTCCCACAAGAGATGGGAACAGTATGCAGATGGCCATTACCAATTTGCAGTTTTCATACGTCGGGATAGAGCTAGGGTATCAACAATTCAGAATATCCGATTTCCGGAACAAATTTCGTATAAATGCTACTTGAAAATAATTTTTCCAGTAGTCGAAAAAGACTTCTCAGTGAGATGAAGATGTGGTATTTCAAGTCTACAGTAATTGTGGCAAGTTGATCTTTGTTTTTTTTTTTTAAATAATTATGGATGAAATGGTAGGTAAATATCTTTTTACATATCCTCATTTGCGTATTATCAATTACAGGTAATTTTTGTGGCTCTCCTCGCCGAAGTGCATGGTTCAGGAGTTTGTTCACAGTGGGGTCCAGTATGTCGCAATGATGATACTTTAGTGTACTGTATGTTAAAGGATAACGAATGGGTGGAGGCGTACATTATGAAGTGTCCAAGTTGCAATCGATGCAACAATGCAACTACAAATTGTAGTCCATGGCAGGAGACTGGACTACGATTCGATTGCCAACAGGAAGGAATTTTCCCCGATCCATATCAGTGCGGATATTACTACGCTTGCTACTGGAAGGGGACTAATTTACAACAAATTTGGGCTCAATGTCCACCAGGCAAAGTCTATAGTGCCACGATGAATATATGTGGTACGGATAAGTCACGATGTGAACCGCACTTTAAATGTGCATATCCTGGAGAAATAAGTGCTTGGCCACGCAATAGTAATATTTACTATATGTGCGCTGTTAATCATGACTCAAATAATCCACACCGTTCGACTCGCCCGTTTTTGTATCGGAAAGTGTATAGATGTGCCGAAAATATGATTTTCGATGGCGTAAGATGTGTAAAACCACGTGTGAAAATAATGATAACGGGAATTGCTAATGCAACTGCTACCAATTTAATTGAACTTTGAACTTGAAGTTTCCGCCGCGGATTCGCCGAGTGATCTTTTTTTTCGCACGGTGGTGTGATGATCACTTTGAACTTTAACAGTTGAGAAATAAAATTATATTGTCGATATATTGTTTTTTTGCACGACTTCATGGTATCTAGTCTCCAAGTTTTGTTTTTTTACCAACGCAAGAACATTTTTACATGCGACTTAGAGCTCGCGCACACAGCAAACTTTTTAGTTCATTGCAAACTAAATAGTTTAGTCCACAAAGCAGAACATACTACGGTATATGAGACCGCGCACACAGCAGACTAAATTGTTTGGTTGGCAAAGTACAACAAACTTGTCCGAACAACATATTTCATAAATAAAAATACTCAAATGTAGACATATAGTATAAACAAAATACACAGAGCTATAAGCTGGTTGGAGAAACTGCACTAAATTTTCATTTGACAGATCACAAACAATGATACAAAAAAGTTTTACTGATAGATAGTGGCCAAATAAAATAATTTATTAATCTTACTGATAGTGTTCTATAAATAAAATAACATGTAAGTTAAAAAGATTAATATAAACTAGATAAAATAAGTAACTATGTAATGTTAAATCTATCTCAATTGTAGAAAACCCTGAAGATGCCTAAACGTCGGAAATAATAAATAAATCAAGAAAAATTGCTGGAATTGTGAGTAAATGTACAAATTATTTACTAATCCAGATAAAGTTCAGTTCTGGATTAGATTAGATCTGGTCACATTAGGCGTTTTGCCCGCTAGTGTGAACCTTATGCTTCGTTTACACGGACAAGTGGACAATTGCATTGAAAAGAACCAACAACAAAAAGATACTTTTCTGTTCTTGCCTGGCCAACATGGATTCACGAGCATGTGAGTACAGGAACGCCGAACGTCGCGTCATAACGCATTCTGTGTATTTGAGCCTTTAATATCTTTCCTGGTGCGATTGGCTTTTCTGTCATAACTGGCCTGAGGTTATTCAATGGGTCTCCTACCCAGCCCCATTCCTCAGGAGGGTGGCGTATTCCGAGCCAGAGCTTAACCTGATGGTAGCAGCGAAAAATATGCTGCCTGGCTGTTACCTCAGATGGTCTCTCTAATTGCCTTGATCCCTCCAGGGGCATGGGCGCGTCAACATCTCCAGCATTTCTATGCCTTTGACGTTTCAATAGCATATCTACTTATCGGAAGTGCAGTTGCTAGCATGCACCTCCTATCCGCACCGTCTTTATACTAACAAGCTCGGAGCACTGTGAGAGTTCTATTAGTACTCACAGGCAGTTTTTGATCGCGCCGAGATTTGATCTTCGAGCTCTAGATTACTATCGAACTATCGTAGAGCGGTGACCGAACGATCACGGCGACCAAGCGCGACAACAAGTTTGCCACTGATTTAAGGAACATCTGGTACCGAAACTGGTTTAGAAATGTTTCTCTCTTTTAAGCTCCATACCACCTTAAAAACACATGTTCCCCTGTTCTTCGATCTGTTGGTGAGTGGCTTTTAGATTAGAGAAAACCTCAGCTGCAATTCTAGGATCTGGGTCTTTTTTATACAGCTTGACGAATGCATACTTTGCTCTTACGGAATGCTGCTGAGGTGGTGCCACATCCTCACATCCCGTGAAGGCATGAATAAAAACAATGTCATTTAGGCCCAACTGCTGTAACTCTTTGGTGGAATAAAGAGTAGTTGGAATTTTCCCTCGACCCGGTTTCATCATGATAATATCCCGGCCAGGTATAGTTGTCGCCATCAAACGAACTAGGTCTGTGTCGTCGCTAATAACTACAACGGCCGAGTCTCTTGACTTATCTTTGGCTGTGTTGACGATCAACAAATCAGTATCATCTTGTTGCTTGTGGTTAATTGACTCGACCGCTTAAGGGCTGGCGGGTTAACATCTCTAGCATTTCTACGCCATGTTGACGGTTCGCTAGCAAAGCTACTTTTCAGGGGTGCAGTTGCTAGCTGCACCAGCTATGTGTATTATGTTTTAATTACCGAGATGGCCGATTTCAGCGAAATTTTAAAAGCATTCTAAGATTCCATTAAGTTAAGACAAAAAGTTAGAATTGTACATCATTTTGAAAGAAATTTAATTTTCTACAACATTTTCACACCTTTTTTGTTTGTAAGATGTAAGGCTGAGGCACTAGGGATACAAGTTTGACAAAAAACGTAGTGTGGAAAATGTTCTCTCGAAAAATAACCATTTTCAGAAGCGTGTAACTCGTTAACGATTGTCAATTGCCTTGACCCCTCCAGGGGCATGAGCGCGTCAACATCTCTAGCATTTCTATGCCTTGTTGACGTTCCGATGGCATATCTACTTTTCGGAAGTGCGGTTGCTAGCATGCACCTCCTATCCGCGCCGTCTTTATATGTACTGACAAGCTCGGAGCACTCTGAGAGTTCTATTGGTACCCACAGGCAGTTAGTCGCGCCGGGATTTGAACTCCGAGCTCTAGATTAGTATCGTAGAGCGATGACCGAACAACCACGGCCACCGAGCGCGACAAGACAACTTTATATGAATAAAATATCGGAAATTATGTCAGCTATAATTTCCGTGAATATCTTTTCTTGGTGGGACCAACTAATTTCGAGATATTTGAGAAAAACCCAAAAAAAAAAGGAACTTATGTAGGGCTCAGCACCCCCCTGCGCCCACCCAAGCGTCAAGGCCTTTTGATATGTTGTTGCACTAACCAGTCCAAACAAAGTCCCGAAATCGGTTTTTGGACTTATTGACTTTCCGGCTAGAATCATTCGTTGACCAGACTATAGTGTGCATAAACTGTAAGCCAGAGAAATTCCACGAATTTTTGTTTTCATTTGATGATAATTTTTCTTTCTTTCTAAGAAACACACAGGATATCTGTATTTCTCATATCTGTGTGGTTTTCTTCCCCGAAAATTAGAAACATATCAGTTAATTAACAGCCAAAATAGGTCACGATAACTGTTTTACTTTATTGATTTGATTCAATTTTCTGCGAATTTAAGTACACAGATGAGAGAAATGTAATTACACATATTGTGTTTAGTATTGCGTAGTAAGCGTAAACGTAAATTTCAAGAAGTTGTATCGAACAAAAAAAAAACATTTTTTGCATACCCTAGACCTAATAATGGTATAAGGTATATTGTTTTGTAAAATATGTAACACCTTAAAGGAGGCGTCGTATGCACAGCGATATACTAAAGCTCCGCGCATATTTAATGGGGTTACCGTATTATGTCTTGGCTTTATTCAGCAAAGACGCATTTCTGTCAGTTTTACAAATACTCGGGTATTACTGGGGTGATAGTAATAAAAGTCACCTCGGTTAAAACTCACAAAAAATTCATTCAAAACGAAATACACACAACTAACGAACTATTTCCCAAGTATTTCCGCGATAACACGCCTCACCACGAACTCATAATCAGTTGGCTAAAGATCCACTCACAACACAACTTTAGTTTGAAAAAGACTTTCAGGCTATCTAGAAGCCAAGTCAAATACATTCTAAATAAGATTGGACAGCAGCTCAAACTAGCAACAGCTAAAATGCATGCCTTTATTATTGGAAGACAAAATATTATCAACCTTCCATTGGTTGGTGCTCGGTAACCGTGTGGTCTCGATCTCTCTCTACGCTGATACACCTAGAGAGTGGCGCAACAACCCGATGTCGGGCCCTAGCCGCCTGGAGCATAGTCCTCCAATAATTTCTGTCAAGTGACCACGTCCTCCCATTTTGGACACCGAGCAAATGCTGTGTACTCCCAACGAGCTCTCGGTCTCCTCGCAGCCTTGCTCTGTCGACGCGCCGTCCATTGAATATTTTCTTAGGCTTGCGGTCATCGTCCATTCGTTGTATACATATGTCCTACCCATTGTACACGTTGTAATTTGACTATTCTCGAAACTTCCAGTTCATCGTATAGTGCATACTGCTCATGGTCGTCCGAGATGCGCCATCCACTTCGGCTGCAAACTGCTAAGAAATTTCACCGAAGGCCCTTTTGTTCAAATGTGTGTATTATCTTCTTTGGCAGGTTACTAGCCACATACACGAATTCGATGCCGAGGTCCCTGACGTTAATGTTCGGTTGTTCTGGCGTCCTTGTTCTTGATTGCATTAGTACTTTTGTTTTGTCCTTGTTATTGAGTAGTCCAACTTCTCTTGCAGCCGTGTCAAGATTTTTTAGGACTTTTTCTGCGGCGGGCAGATTTCGCGACATGATGTTAATGTCGTCAGCGTACGCCATCAACTGCGTCAGCTTGAAGAGCAGTGTGCCGTATTCATTACTCGAATGGCGTGTGTAAGTGCTAGGTTGAAGAGCGTCGAAGCCAGTGCATCGCCTTGCTTCAGTACGTGTTTCAAAGGGATCAGTCAGAGTTGGTTATCGTCATCTTTGTTAATTGTACCAATTTTACTAGAATATAAAGCATGATGTTATACAGGACACCACGATCGATACTGTCGTATGCTTGCTTAAAATCAACAAAGATGTAAGTAGATGTATTCGATGATTCAAGCAAGGAAAACGTTCCTTATGGACGCTTATGGGCTTCGTTTGCCCCACGTACGTTTTGTCATATTCCGGACATGAGATCTTATATACGCCGCTTAGTTCATGTTTCAGTTCCCTGTCATTCATGGAGTCCAGTTTGTTCTTGAGCTGTTGCCTCCGCCTTGATGAGACCATTTCGATGTCCATATCCCTCATCAGTCGTCTCAATTTCACAGATATGTATGTGCAAGTTTGTGACACCTATCCTTCTCCTGGTTTCTTCCTTGTTGCGTTGGAGGGTTGTTGATCGTTGTTTTTCCAGCTTTCTGCTTTGTTGCGGATGATTCGTTCCATTCTCCAAACCCGTGTCGAGGATGTACCTCTTTTCCCTTTCGAATCACGCCGTGCTCAGTGGAACCGTGAGAGGTCGATGGATCATCGAGTGGAATGCTTGGAAACAGGGCTTTAACGTCGAAAGAGACGACCCGTTTGTCATGTTTTTAAGAGATCTGCATGAGCTGGACCCACTTAAATCGCTCAACCTTTCGAGGAGCCATTTCGAGAAGTTTTGTGTAGGGAAGTTGGTGGCTGCAACGATTTCCCATAATTCGTTCCCAGCCTTGTGAACCTTAGGCAGCCACTTATACCTCGGGAAAACGGGATTAGGCATTCTGAACTTCAATGGGTGTTCTATGATGGAACGATAATCCTTTAAAGCTTTCTCAACCCTCTTGATGGATTCCGATTGGGGGTCTTTCGCATTGTTGTACTTTTTTAATATTTTCCAGGACCTCCAAAAGGTCACCTTTGGTACCACTAATTTGTTGTACTAATTCCAAGGGGCAGTTGTAAGCCTTGATTGTGGCGCCGATGAGTTTTCCATGTAAATCGTCAATTGTGTTTTTAATTGCTGCTTTCCCTATTTTCGTTTTTAACCTCGGAGCTCCTGGAAGGGAAGGCTGCACCCAGATTCGGTGCGATTTCGGTGTGACCTTACATTTGATGCACCATCTTTAAAATCGGATATCTTCGCTGATACTGCCCATAGATTTTTTTTAACTTCGATAACCTGTTGAATTGTAATATCTGTTACAAATGTCTTATAGATAATGCAAAATAGTTAAACGTCCAATGATTGTTTGAAATATAACTTTATTGGATGGTTAAATTCAAGTTGTATTAACAACTTCAGTGTTTTATATACAACTTCTTAGTTTTACAAAAAAAAATTGTTTTATGATTAGCTAAATTTTACTAAATGTGACTATCTTGTTTTATGTTGAGTAGCAGAACCCGTTGATTCGGGATTACGATAAGCACATGCTTTTACATAGGTTCGCGTCATGCATTTTTTATACCAACAACAAAAAGATACTTTTTTGTCCTTACATGGCCAACATGAATTCACGAACATTTGAGTCGTCCCCAAATCCTCGTGAATTCATGTTGACCCTGTAAGAACAGAAAAGTATCTTTCTGATGTTGGGGCTTGTGAATGGAATTTTTCATTGCTCCGTGTTTTCCATCTCTGCGAGTGCTTGGCGACAGTTCTCGATAGTTTTGGATGTCGTCAAAACGGATTCGAGTGAGCGAATCGCCGCCTGACTTTCCGTATAAATAGTAATATCCCTCACAGTAATGACGTGACTGCCTAGCCAGGACAGAGCTACCGAGATAGCCGAAACCTCCGCCTGTAGGATATTGCAAAAGTCCGTGAGACCGAGTGATAGGTTAGTCCCCAGTCCCTCTGAGTATATGCCTATCCCGACCCTTTCGTCGGTTTTAGAGCCATCTGTATAGATGGCCATGGGTTCGGTGGTGGAGGCCGCGTCTCCCAACCATTGACTCCTCGATGGAATGAGACTGGTAGTAGTAGTAGTCCTTGCCAAATTGGTATTTGGGAGAAATGTAGTCCGCCTCCCTTGAGAGATTCAGATTGTCAAGTACAGTGGAGTGTCCCACACTCAGCACACGCCACTGGCCCGCCTCACGAAGGCGTAGAGCCGTGTTTGCCGCCAGCTGTTTGCCAATTATATTCAACGGGAGTAATTCGAGTATCATATCTAATCCGGCTGATGGAGTGGTTCTAAAAGCCCCCGTCGTGGCCAACGCAGCCAGCTTGGCTTGTTTTAAGTGAATTCAATTTCTAAAAAAATTTCACGAGCTTCCACTCTGATTCAACCTTGGTTCTTTAGTTTATACCCTTACCTTGGACATATTAAAAATTTAGCCGTCCGCAACCGTCCCTAAGAATTTTAGAAGGACTTTAGCGAATCACTTGACCTTGCAGAGTAGGACCAAATCACAAAAAAATGATTAAAGTTTTCTATTTGAAACTCGTTATTCGGGTTTTTTCGCTGATTCCGAATATGATGTTAAAATTATTAAAAAAAAATCGAAATGGCGGGTGCAGAATGGCAACACAGTTTTCTATAAGTACGTTCAATCTTTCTGGAAGGTAATATGCAGGGGTTTTTCATCGTATTTATAGAAAACAGTGTTGCCATACTAACCTCCATTTTGTTTTTTATAATTATGATTTCAGATTTGCAATCAGCGTCCTCAAAAACCCCCGGATAGTAACTTTTAACAAAATTTAACACAAAGTAAGATCCCGCTTAACGCGGGAGTTACGTTCCAAAAATTTGAAGCGCTAAACGAAAGAGCGTTGAGTGAGTCATTTTAATTTGTAGGTAAATATATATACACCTACGGATACATACATATGTACAAATTGGTAGACAAAAGAACATAGCAGTTATTAATTTGTTTATTTGTGACACTACAAACATGCATTCGTACTGCAAAGAAACAAAGTCTTGCGCTAGTTTAGTACCGCGTACTACGTCGGAGAAAACAGCGTTAAACGGAAATAGCGTTAAGCGGGACAGCGATAAGCGAAGTCTTACTGTATTTATTGAAAACAGTGTCGCCATTCTGGATCCGATATTTTCGATCATTTTTTTACAATTTTAATTTCAGATGTGTAATTATCAAGCCATAAAACCACTGACTAGTAACTTTCAGCAAAATTGAAAGTATTTATTGAAAATAGTGTTGCCATTCTGTATCCCACTTTTTATTTTTTTCACATTTTTGATTTCAGATTTGTAATCAGCGACCCCAAATAGTAACTTTCAGGAAAATCGAATGCATTTTTTGGAAACAGTGCTGCCATTCTCGATTCATTATCCATTTTTTACAATTTTGATTTCATTTTTTTTATCAGCGACCCCAAAAAACCCCGAACAGTAACCTTAAACAATATTGAATGTATTTACAGAAAACAGTCTTGCCATTCTAGACCGCCTGTTTTGTTTCATACTATTTTGACTTCAGATTCGCAATCAGCGCCCCCAAAACCCCCGAGTACCAATTTCAACTTAATATCTTTATGTTTTTTGCTTTTGGCTTACTTTTTTAGGATTTTGGCCACTGTGCGTCGGCACAGAGCCAGGGTATTAACAATTCAGTATCTCCGATTTCCGGAACAAATTTCGTATAAATACTACTTGAAAAGCATTTCTCCAGCAGTTAAAAAGAGTTCTCAGAGAAATAAAGATGTGGTATTTGCAGTCTACAATTGTGGCAAGTTGATTTTTATTTATATTTTTCTTTTTGTTTGGATGAATTGGTGAGTAAATATCCTTCTTACATATCCTCATTTGCGTATTATCAGTTTCAGATCATTTTTGTGGCTCTCCACGCCGAAGTGCATGGTTCAGGAGTTTGTTCAAAGTGGGGTCCAGCATGTCGCAATGATGATTCTTTAGTGTATTGTATGCTAAAGGATAACGAATGGGTGGAGGCGTACATTATGAAGTGTCCAGGTTGTAATAATTACAACAATGCAACTACTTGTAGTCCATGGCATGAGACTGGACTACGATTCGAATGTCAACAGGAAGGAATTTTTCCCGATCCATATCAGTGCTGGTATTACTACACTTGCTACTGGAGGGGGGGCACTACTTTACAACAAGAGTGGTCTAAATGTCCACCAGGCAAAGTCTACAGTGCCACGATGAATATATGTACTACCGATACCTCACAATGCGAACCGCAATATCACTGTTCATATCCTGGAGAAATACGTGCTTGGCCGGGCAATAGTAATATTTACTACATGTGCGGTGTTAGTCAAGACACAAGAAATCCAAACCATTTGAATACTCCGTTTTTGTATCGGAAAGTGTATAGATGCGCCGAAGATATGATATTCGATGGTGTGGAATGTGTAAAGAAAAGTGTGAAAATAATGATAACTGGAATTGCTAATGCAACTGCTACCAATATAATTGAACTTTGAACTTGAAATTTCCGCCGCGGATTTGCCCACTGATTTTTTTTTTCGCATCGGTGGTGTGATGATCACTTTGAACTTTAACAGTTGAGAAATAAAATTATATTGTCGATATATTGTTTTTTGCATGACTTCATGGTGTTATCTAGTCTCTAAGTTTTCTTTTTAACCGATTACAAATCAATGATCGAAGTTACAATGTACAATATGTATACATAGTTCACGCAGGGGGGGGCAAAAATTCCTCTTCCATAGTCCTCCGCGTGGGCGCCCCCTGGAACGGCAGTGGTCACTGACCATTGCCAACCAACGTCAAGCCGCCAGTGATGGCGGTGCGATGATTTGGTTGAGGTACCCCTGTGGTGTGGGGTGTGAAAAAAAATACCACGGCCTTTCCCTTTGAGGGCCTGTCGTTAAAACCGACAATCAAAGGACAGGATGTGTATGCCAGCAACTTGCACTATCCGAAATCTTTATATGCTAACGAAACGTCAACTATGCCTCGGATAAGGACTGACTCAACGGTTACGACTTTTAGCTATCGTACAATGACAAAGATTGGATTCTGGAATGTGCGTACTCTCCTGGACAATGGATCAGAAGGTCCCCAGAACGCACGATTTCTTAAATTAGAGAGTGAATTTCTGAGGTACAAATTAAATATCTTAGGAGTTAGTGAGATAAGATGGTGGAACAGCGGAGAATTCATCTCTCCAACGGGCAGCACTGTAATGTTGTACTCCGGTAAAGCTACCGGTAGTCGCCGTGAGTCAGGTGTGGGGCTCCTTTTAACCAGAGCCGCGCGAGACTGTCTTTTATCCTGGGAACCGGTCTCTGACAGGGTCTTGACCGCCAGGTTCCAGACCAAAATGAGGAACATCTCAATAATACAATGTTATGCCCCTACTGAACCCGACAATGTCTTGGCAAAAGACTCCTTCTACGAAGAACTAAACGCCGTTCAGAGCAGAACACCTAAAGGTGACATTGTAATGGTTATGGGTGATTTGAATGCGAAAGTTGGCGCTGATAACTATGGGCTCAGACATGTGATGGGGAGACACGGTCTTGGTGATCGTAATGACAACGGTGAAAGATTTGTAGAGTTCTGCAACTTTCACAGTCTCTTCATCGGTGGTACTATGTTTGAGCATAAGGACCACCACAAAATCAGTTGGTCCTCTGTTAATCGGCGCAGAACACAAAATCAGATCGACCATTTTGCCATTAGTAAAAGATTCAAGAGTTGCCTCCTGGACGTGCGAAACAAGAAGGGTGCCGATATTGGGATGGGAAGAGACCATTATCTTATGATCGCTAATGTTCGATTGCGTATTGCAGCCGTGCGCCGCCCCAGAGACGAAAGATCCAGGCCCCGCAAATTCAACACCGCTCGACTAAAAAATCCAGCTGTCTTACAACAATATAATGACCATCTTGCGCAAAAAGCGGCTGAGATACCTAGTCACCCAGATAGTGACATAAACGAAAACTGGGATGCCATAAAAAATGCGTACATTGATAGCGCAAATACCATCCTTGGCCCAAACCCGGATTGCCGGAATAAGCCCTGGATGTCCGACGCTTCATGGCAGCGGATTGTTGAAAGAAAGGAGCTGAAAGTTCGTTTGGCTGCAGCATCAGACGACAATCGAAGCAGCATCGAACTCCTTTACCGTCAGAAAGCTCGAGAAGTTCAGCGTAATGTGCGACGCGATAAAAGAGTTTATGCCAATTCTCTTTTAGCGTCAGCAGAAGAAGCCGCTAGAAGTAACAACTTAAACGCCGTATACGGTGTCATCAAGGAGTTTACAGGTGGTCGTAACTCCTGCCAACATCCGGTGAAAGATAGTGATGGAAAGCTACTTATCTTGGAAGAAGATCAAATGAGGCGGTGGAAAGAACACTTCGCCGCGGTCTTGAACCGTGTAACCTCTGGTGAAGTTCCCCCTCATATAGATAATTTAGCTAACCATCAAAATGTGCGTATACGGTCCACTGCCCCGACTAAAGAGGAAATAGTCACTGCAATTATTGCACTAAAACGAGGAAAGGCCGCCGGACTTGACGGCATCCCTGCCGAACTTTATCAAGCAGCGCCAAGCGTAACTGCCGATTTGCTGCACCCACTTGTTGATAAAGCGTGGAATACAGAGACCTTTCCCACTGAGTGGAAGGAAGGTTTGATCATCAAACTTCCAAAGAAGGGTAGCCTCACAGACTGTAATAATTGGAGAGGCATTTGTGTGCTTCTTGCCGTTGCCAAGATCGTCCTGGAAAGACTAAAGGCCCTTTTAGAAAGCACAATTGATGAAGAGCAGGCTGGCTTTCGATCCGGATTCTCCTGTGTCGATCACATTAACACCTTGCGAATCATCATCGAGCAATGCGCTGAATACGATTCTCCGCTTCACTTGCTTTTCATCGATTTCGAAAAGGCTTTCGATAGTGTGAATCGGGATTCTATCTGGGCGGCCTTGCACAGGAGAGGCATCCCTGAGAAGCTTGTGGCTATTATTAAGGCAACCTATGACGGCGCGAAATGTCGCGTTCTGCATAAAGGTAAGGTGTCGGGGGACTTTGAGATTCGCAGTGGAGTTCGGCAGGGGTGCATCCTCTCACCGATCCTATTCCTCATAGTGATCGGCGATGTGTTGCATGCATCCCTATCCGGACTCGACAGAGGAATTCAATGGACTTTGACATCTTATCTACAACATCTTGACTACGCTGACGACATATGCCTACTGTCCCACAAAATCATGGATCTGTCCGCAATGGCGTTAGATCTCGAGAGGGAGGCAAGCAAGGTTGGGCTAAAGATTAATACCAACAAGACCAAGGTTCTTAGCCCGCCGTTGCGAAAAAGAAATCCGACACCTATTGCCATCAATATTAATGGGCAGCCTGTGGAGAAGGTGGACAACTTCGTCTACCTAGGTAGCATTGTTGCCGAAAATGGTGGTACGGAGCAGGACATCGCTCGTCGTATCAACCAGGCTAAACGTGCATACGGCATGCTGTCCAAAATCTGGCAGGGCAGTTATCTCAGCATCAAGACCAAGCTGGGCCTGTTTCGCTCCCTGGTACTATCAGTGCTTTTGTATGGGAGCAGTACATGGAAATTTTCCGTAGGAGTTACCAGAAAGCTGCAAGTTTTCGTCAACTCATGTCTTCGTCGAATTTTAAGAATTTTCTGGCCCGAAACAATATCAAATGAAGAGCTAAGTCGGCGTACGGGTCAGATGCCAATCGACGAATTGATACGCAGGCGAAAATGGCAGTGGATAGGTCACACATTGCGGAAGAGTGATAACTGCATTGCTTTGCATGCCATGAAATGGAACCCCATTTCCAACCAAGGCCGACCAAGAGGGGGTCCTCGAATCACATGGCGTCGATCTGTGGCAAAGGAGTGTCAGGTACTGGGTAAGTCTTTTGGGGAGTTGCGCCCCATTGCCCAGAACAGAGTACGATGGCGCGCAGGAGTAGTTGACACGCTATGCCCCGCTAGGGGTTAAGGCAAAGTAGTAGTATCAATCTATCAAACACCAAGGCGGGCGTGCGGTTTCTTTTCCAGCAACCACATGATTATTTTAAAGTAAGCATTAAGTATAATACAGACTGCTATGCAAAGGAAAGGTATTCACTTGATCCGTGGGACCACGTCAGACATGAAGCGGTGTTCACAATGGGTTGACGCGAAAAGTCACCCTTTATTATTGAAAAATGGAAACAGGACATTCATTAGTGTTGGAGCTGCCTCCAGATGTTATGGAAGATTTTTGAGTCACAACCAACAATCAGACTAGTTTTTACAGCTCTAACCTTTGCGATAGCATCCATGTTTAGCGAAGGAAAGGTACATACATACATGATCATATGGTAGATATGCCGAGGCAACCCGATAAACTTTTGGCGATCTCTACAATTAATTGCATGAAGAATCAAATGGTGAAAAGTTCATCCAGCAATTTTGTAACATCCTCCTTACATGCAGGTTCATATCGTTCAATTGAGATTAATATATAAATCCCGGTTAATTTTCCGAGTAAGAAAATTTCTGCATAATTCATATTACAAACATTATTTCACCGTGATGCGTGACATGATTGCACCACCACGTTCACTTCATTCATCACTTCGATAGTTCCATAGCCCGTTCTGCAGATTCAAGATTCAAAGAAACGATCAACTTCTTCATGATTCAAGTTCTTTATACATTACGGCGCCATATTTCGCATTTGGGAACATCTAAGAATGTTTTAAGATATCTATTATCCGCATGATTGTCATATTTATAAGCCGGAAGGTTAAGCCGTCAAAGACACCGCTCTCATTTTTGTTAGTCACAAAAGATAACGACCTATAAAAACTTTATAATTAGATTTATCTGTGCGCTCAAACACTAGATTTGCAGGAAACGGGCACAACTATAATAGGTACAAGTACGTTCGTACTAGTACACGTCCAGATGTTAACTGAGTGCATACTACATTTTGCATTCATTTTGCGGGGAATACATAACAAGATATAAATTTAAATATCATGCAAAACAAAATAGAATTTGGTCTAAGCAATAATAATACATTCAATGTAGGGGTAAAAATATTAAAAAGAAAATCCAATACAATACAATTCACAGATCACTGGACTATATGCTAGACATGTTGTCAAATTTGACAGAAAGTTTTAAATGAGCTTAAGTACGTCTTAACTTCTAGATTTGATTCGATTAGTGGCTTTTTTAATCCGATCTGTGATTGAGCCCGACGAAAGAAAAGAAGAAAATCAAATAGATTTTGGACAACATGCCAATTAACTGGAAATTGCCGAAAAAAACGAGCTAATAATAATTGACATAAATAGAGTAAGTCGGGTGATTGTGGGTGCCATACTCGTATTAGACTCGAAATCAGTTAAAAATATATATAACATATATTTTTTTTTTCAATCTTGTTGACGGTTTTATCGTGGGAGCGTTGCGAACTGTTCCATTTCTTGCGTATACTCATTTCTTTATTAACATGTCGAATAATTAATGAAATTTTCTGACAGATATGCTGTGCTCTAGATTTGCCCTAACCCCTAAGACAATTCTAATTACTCTGACCTAATGGCTGATTAAAAAATATCGCCCTCTGTTAAAACACATTCTTCACTCTGCATTATATTTATAGTTGACTCTGATATGCATTCATTCCTTACGAATATCTGTATCGTCAGAGACCATCAACCACAGTCAAGGCCTCATGTCTATCTGCTTTATCACGGCATTCTATCCGCTAAATATCTTGTACAGTAACACCTTCCAAAGAGCTAAACAACAAGGTAAACTATCCAAGTAAACCATTATCGCAGAGCATGTACTCAGTCTCGGATCTTGATGATGGCCAATCACTAGCCAGTTTATCTTTTTAAAAAGTGACAGCAACTGATCAACGCTCCTGCACCATCACTTAATGCGCAAAGTCATCCATCACTACGACATGCGGGGGAAAAGAACACAGATACTCATATTGTTTTTTTGAAGGTAACATTGGATTGCCCAAAGAAGCTATTCTTAGTTCACAAAATAAAATATGATTCAATTCTTTTGCAACGCCGCGAGAGAAAAAAAGAATGATCTGAATTGCACTTAATTGAGTTCGATTAACGTGCCAACTGATTATTTATTTCTGATTGAGCAGACGCGTCGCCTTGATATACTCGTATAAAATGGATGATTAATGACTGTGCATCATTCTTCGGATCAATCACGAATCAGAGTACCAGCGAAGAAAAAATCTGCGGACACGGTCAAAGAGGCTGGTGATGATCTTGACAATGTGCATGTATTTGATCGTGATTCGTGAATGTCATGTCAAAATCAGCATAATTTATAAATGTTTTAATATGCATAGAAAAATGCTGATTATCAGAACTGTGAGTACGAGGGGTCTAACAAAATTTCGGTAAGTTGGACCGCAGAAAAAACTTAATATTATTTTCATACTCTTGCTCTGGCCGAAACTTGACCCTAACCGCTCTGCCGCACTGCTTTCATTGAATAGGAAGCACATTGGCATGGTTGTGGGGGTTATTTACAGGGCACTGTCCCATTGGTGAGCTCGCCTGGAGGCTCCGTATTCCTCATAACGACTATTGTAGGAGCTGTGAGGATGTGGATGAGGAGGAAAGCGTTCTGCATCTTCTCTGTCACTGTCCGGCCTTGGCTACGAGGCGGAAGAAATTCCTTGGCTCTTGGTTTTTCCTGGACCTGGACGACATTAAAAACACGAGTGTCATACAGCTCTATCGCTTTATCACCAGCTCAGGCTGGTTTAACGCCTAGGTTATAACAGGCTACTTTGGTGGTAACACAACGGTCCAAATGATGGACTAAGTGTGCTGGGTGAGCACCCGGCAGCCCCTTTACCTAACCTAACCTTCATACTCTTAAACTTCATAGTTTCTAATTTTTTCAACATCATCATCGTCGTGCCGCAACAATCCATTGCTCCTCAAAACCGTCTTCCAACCAAAATTTGGAGGGGAATAAAATGGGGGGGGGGGGGGGGGGGGGGGGGTAGGTAAATGAGGATTCCTTTCACTTCGTCCTGACGCCTCAATGGAGCGGTTTCTGGATCGCAATGGTAAAATTGCCTACCGCTTCACGCACGTCACGCTCAATGTGGGCAAATGCAAGCGTCGAACCAAATGTGGACAATGCACCTTCCCCCGATAAGCGGGTTGCGCGCAAATATGCTCCACCCGCCGCAGGCGAACCTTATCCTAAGGTTGCGGTAGACCCAATTTCAAACAATGTGAGGACTGTCGACAACGACGTCAACTCCACATTCATTCATCATAGATGCTAATACACAATCGACTAGAAACGCATCTATCACTCAACGCGGAACGTTAAGTGCCGCAAAGCTTTTGCCGCCCGTGGTCAATGTCCGCCAAGACGCACCAAAAATACCATTCCGGACGAAAACCTGCGAAAAACCCCGAAAATTTCATGGCAAAGTGACCCCTCGACTGCCAAATATAAAAGTGCCTGTAACTTCGTTATTTGAGCAGCTAGAGGGGTCAAACTTGCACTTTTTCAAAAGGCTCCATCTCCAAAACCCCAAAAACCAAAAATACCATTCCGGACGAAAACCTGCGAAAAACCCCGAAAATTTCATGGCAAAGTGACCCCTCGACTGCCAAATATAAAAGTGCCTGTAACTCCGTTATTTGAGCAGCCAGAAGGGTCAAACTTGCACTTTTTCAAAAGGCTCCATCTCCAAAACCACGGAGGCTAGAGACTTGAATTTTAGCTCCAAATGCAGCCTGAACCCTGCCCCAAAAACCAAAAACACCATTCCAGACGAAAACCTGCGAAAAACCCCGAAAATTTCATGGCAAAGTGACCCCTCGACTGCCAAATATAAAAGTGCCTGTAACTTCGTTATTTGAGCAGCTAGAGGGGTCAAACTTGCACTTTTTCAAAAGGCTCCATCTCCAAAACCACGGAGGCTAAAGACTTGAATTTTAGCTTCAAATGCAGCCTGAACCCTGCCCCAAAAACATCATTCCGGACGAAAAACCCCGAAAATTTCATGGCAAAGTGACCCCTCGACTGCCAAATATAAAAGTGCCTGTAACTTCGTTATTTGAGCAGCTAGACCGACGCTCTTCAACCTGACACACGCCATTTGGGCAATGAATGCGGACACCAACAGCACGTTAACCGTCAAGCCGACACAATTGATGGCGTACGCAGACGACATCAACATCATGTCCCGAAACCTGTCCGCCGCAGAAGAACTTCTGCATAATCTTGGCACGACTGCAAAAGAAGTTGGACTGCGCATCGACGAGGACAATACAAAATTAGTGATGCAATCAAAAAGAAGGACGCCGGCACAACCGTCCAATATTGGGGACCTCAAAATGAATGGCGCATCCGGTACAAACATAAGCTGTGCGCACTGTACGATGAGCTGGAAGTTTCGAGAACCGTCAAACTACAACATCTGCAATTGGCAGGGCATGTTGAACGAATAGACGATAACCGTATGACTAAGAAAATATTGAAAGAACGCATCAGCGGAGCAAGGCTACCAGGAAAACCAAGAGCTCGTTGGAAAGACTGAGTAGATGCTGACGCCGAACAACTGCTGGGCTTCCAAAATTGAAGGACGCGGTCATTGGAGGACAATGATCCAGCCGGCCAAAGCCCGACGTCGGGCTGTAGCGCCACGATGATAATGATGTATTATGTCACATTCAAACAATTGTTCCCAGTTTTCGCAAATTTATTATTTGTACAAGTATTGTATATCTTATGTGGCGTCTGTGTAGATGCAATAACTGCATTTAATTCAAATAATCACTTTTTCATCTCCAGAACCAATTAGGAACAAATTTTTAATCAACTCATCGCAACATGAGGTCTTGCAATATTTTCTACCAACTACTACCAAACTTTTTGCACCAATCTTGCTAACAAGATAATGGGTCTGATACCAATATAGCGAATAGGTTCACCGAAACATTACACCTTTTGAACTTTTTAAACCCCCCGGGGGGTCTATTCAATGTAATGAAAACCTCAGCGTTACAAATCCTGCTCTAAACTGCCACACACATACTCGGCTAGCGCGTATCTTAGAATGTAGACAAGTAATAGATCTTTTATGGTTCAGCTCAGAGACCATACCGTTCATATGGAAGAAGGAGACTAAAAAGCTTGAAAATCATTATAAGCAAGCAGAAAATTAGATGAAATTTAATAGCCTGTCCGTACAATGAAGGCTGTTGAATGGCAGCAATTGCTTTCAATCCAAGTGGCATGTAATATATAAATGATGGCGGCATTTTGCGGTAGATTTAAACAGACTTTTCTAAAATGGTGTGACTAATCTTCGCAAATGCTAGGGTGATTAATTAAATAAAAAAAAATGTTTATATCTCTCGGTTTGGATAAAATGGATCATGTTTTGAGGTTTGATGGTATTATCTCGGAATAAAGGAAAAGATGAAGTGAATTTCTAGTCACGCCTTCCGGTGTTTAAGAACGGAAAGTTGACGATATTTGAACGATGTTGGGGGCTTTCTTGATGAGTTGTTTTGTCCTTAGGCAAAGTCGCCGACTTTGAAGTACAGCAAACTCGATTTTCGGCTTTACCTAATACTCAGATCCAGTTGGCTCTTTAGACAACAACCCTACAATACATGAGGTTGTTGTTGGAGTAGTAACGCCTTCAAGTATAAAACTTATTTGTGTGTGAGTTATATGTCACCAGCGGCTTCTTCTCTCACAGTGTCGAGGCCAAGAAAGATAGCGGCCTTAATAGGAGTCCCCCACAAAGCTTTAGGTGTTAGCGAGATGCAGTAGACCTTACAAGCTGGACATACGTTTGAAATGTTGTTATCGAGGCAAGACAAGTACGAGTTAAAACGGGAGCACTGACTTTTCAACGATATTATTTTTCTGATAGATTCGGATTTGAAAATTTTAAAATAATTCGCATAGAAGGCAAAAAGTTATGATCTTCAGATGACATAAATTTGTTTTGACCTTAACTTAACAGACAAGAAAACACAAAGAATGCGCCAAGTTTTGACAAATTTGCAGATATGCGACTTCAAAGTACCGTTACAAAATTTTCATTCGAATTTTCGGTGAAAATTTAAATCAATTTACTACTGATCAAGTTGCAGCAACCACCAAAAAAAGCAAAAGGCTCAAAAGCCTTAGGTCCGGATGGCATCTCGATGTTGATGCTAAAGAATCTCGACGTGATGGTCATATAGTACATAACGACCACTACCAATCTTTCACTTTCGTTGTTAGTTGTTCCCCCAGATATTAAAAATAGCAAGGGTGGTACCCATACTAAAACCTGGGAAGAAAGCAACACTTGGTGAATTATACCGCCCTATTCCACCCCTTCATCTGTTGTCAAGATGCTTTGGGGCGACCGAGCGCAGTGTGTTGAGGCATCAGTCTCATGTTTAACTACCGACGTTTCGGGTTCGAATCCCGTCCACAACGACGTTCGTGGCGATGGATATGCAGGAGATGCATGCTGGCAACTGCATTCTCCGAAACCAGTTTATGCCAACGAAACGTCAACTGGGCCACATGGAACAGTTGACGCGCTATGCCCCACAGGGGGTTAGGGCATTTGAGTAAGTAAGACGCTTGAAGTGCTACTCTTGCCACTGATTACGTCCCATGCTCAACTAGCCAATCAATATGGCTTTAGGAGAATGCACAACACTACGACGGCCTGGGATACAATCACATACATGAGGTTCAAAGTTATTGGCGAAAACGACGGAATTTCAGCTTAAAAAATCGTTGAAGCCGTTTAAAGACCTGATACGGAAAGAAATGATACGAACACTATTAACCAACCGGTCTAAATGCTACACTGGTAACATATGTAACTATCAAGAACCTCAGTTGCCGAAAAGCTGAAGCGGTAGATAGCTGGACTCGTATGAAACCTTTCAAGGACCTTCGTTGCAGAATAACTGAAGTGCATTACGTCTGTCTAGGGAATATTTTCACCTTGGTGGTCATCTACCAAACTTCATCAGTTATTCAAAACTATACCCTCTATTATCGCTCCTTTTTCGGGCGTTCGCTCTCGGGCAACTACGTCCCCAATTTAGATCGTATCAGATTGATGGTTCAATTTAGTCCTTCATCATCTAACCATCATATAACTTATCGCACCATCATCATTTGGCTTCCTATCGCAACATAGTATTATTGTAGTATCCTCCGGTCGTTTTGATAGGGCCCCGTCTGTCTCAACATTTTGATTTCAATAAATTATTTTGGTTGTGAACCAAACTGGATTTGGGTGTAGAGACCTAAAAGGAACAACATCGTCTGTAATTAACCTGTCAAAAAATGTTATTCGCAAAAAAAGAAGCCCTCATGGTGAGCAATAGCCGGCAAACATTGAAATAAGATCTGTGTGCATGTCATGTAAACAAAAATCTGCAAAATACGAAGAAACTTAGATATAGCGAGATATACGTGAGTTTTATGCGAAGGGCCTAACGGATAAAATACCAGGTGAGACACGCAAACTCTAACCAGTCGATGGTGGTTGACCAGTGAATGCAATGAGTGGTAAAATCAAACATTGACTAACACATACTATGTATACCTTCAGGTTGTTCTGTCGCAAGCATAGAGACCCTCCTGTTACTTGGAAGGTACTTGAGGGTGCGACGGAGAATGATAGATTGAGTTTCGTCAGTGGCGGACCAAAAATAAGCAAATTTTCGGAAAAAATGGTTGTGTAAACTTTACCAAAGGCAAAGGAGTCTCAAGCAATATTCAGATTTATCTTAACCAAACCTTGCCAAATAATTTTCCACTCTATCTCCGCTAGGTTTGATCTCCTGAGCCTTTGACCCTTCAAGAAGGTCTACCACTGAAATTCACGAGGTGAAAAAAAAACAAACATCGTAAAAAAACGAACTATTACAACATTAAAAGGTGTATACGAATTGAAAAAACGCTATTGGGTTTCCTGGTTATAAGCCTTCAAGCAGTCAGTTCGTCTTCGTGGTTTTATGTGTGATGCTTCGATAGCAACAAATCAAAGACAAAAACTGACAAAAAGACAAAAGTAAGAACAACCAAAGAACGGACAAACGAATGGACATCCTAACCGGTTTCACAGACACAAACCTGCCGTATTCCGTCTACCTATCTTTTAAATCTTTAGCGAATATCGAAGAACCTCTGCAGTCCACGGACTGTTGAAGAAGACAACAATTCACCATTTCTGCATAAAACTGTTAGAGGCACGTTGAGCTCAAAAATGAAATTTCCGGTACCCTTTAGCCAAGTATAAAGATAAAAAGATGTTAAATACATAATGCTGGATATATGTATGCCGAAAGGAATGAGTGTAAGTTTTACTAGTTCAGACCATGTATATTATTAGTGCTGGTGCTGGATGTGGTCGCATGGATAAAATTATTAGATCACATTTGATGCGATTAAAAACGATGGGAGGTCGCAGTGCTCGTTTAATGTTCTGTCGTAATGAAAATGAAACTATCCGGTAGCAACTATTCATTTGGATATTGATATGTTTGCAATTATTTAAGATATTAATTGAAGGTTTTTCTGATGAAATTGGATTTGTTTTTCCTATATGGATTTCTTTCGATTTAATGCTCAATTGCCCTAACCCCTTGTGGGACATAGCGCGTCAACTGTTCCATGTGGCCCAGTTGACGTTTCGTTGGCATAAATTGGTTTCAGAGAATGCAGTTGCCAGCATGCACCTCCTGCACATCCATGGCCACGAACGTCGTCGTGGACGGGATTCGAACCCGAAACGCCGGTAGTCAAACATGAGACTGCGCTACCGGTCGCCCCCGTTTCGATTTAATGCTGCATTGTATTTAATTAATACCTTAACCCATTTTGACATGGTAACGTCTTACACTTTAACTTTACTGTTCAGAATGTCCACCAAATTATTAGGACGGAAATGTAAATGCCTTTGGCGTCTTATTTAGGTGTCAGCTGATGTGTATGGAATTGGCCAACCACCCATGTTAAATCAAATCAAAAATGTGTATTGACACAATGTGTTGTCACGCTTGGTGGCCGTGGTCATTCGGTCGTCGCTCTAGGATACTAATCTAGAGCTCGGAGTTCAAATCTCGGTGCATGTGGGTACTAATAGAACTCTCACAGTGCTCCGAACTTATCAGTATAAAGACGGCGCGGATAGGAGGTGCATGCTAGCAACTGCATTTCCGAAAGATAGATATGCTATCGAAACGTCAACAAGGCATAGAAATTCTAGAGGTGTTGACGCGCCCATGCTTGGCGTGAAGGGTATCATACGTTCGGCAAGCTAGCCGAAGGCTAGCTGGTTTCAATTTATTTTTCAATTATTGTGATATGAATCGGACACCCGAAAAGGTTTCTTACACACGAGATCAATAGGCCACAAGACGTGCTATACGATCAGCTATGGGAGGAACAACTACTAGACATGCTGTGCCACCAGATGTACGACCACGAGAACAGCTATGCGACCTTGGTGGCGTGGTTGTGGCTGGTCGCATCGGTGTCCGCATAGCTCGTTGCGTGATCGTGACTGATTGGACTGAACTCCTGATCACATAGGTGGTCAAATAGTTGATCGCAGAGCTGGTCGCACAGCTGGCCACAAAGCTGGATCCACAGAATGGCTCGTGGTTGGTCGCGTGGTAGTAGGTGGGCGCATGGTTTCGTGTGTAAAGACCACTCAAGGAGTATGCAATCCTATGCTACAAGACCGGATATTGGTTTAGGAAATTAAAAATTCATAATTCGCAGCAGATTATTTCATTTTCCAATATCTAATTAGATTCCAGTACGCCTCCAAACTGATCTTTAAGTGATTCTGTGGTCAAAATACAAAAGCTACCCTAAATTTCTGATATGTATCATTAAATTACTCTGTTATGAATTAGGGCAACTCAGTGCGCACTGATGGTACTTTCGAACCAGTATTACAAGCTTCCAATGTTTGTTTTAAATCTGGTAGCTGACAATATTACAATGGTATGACTACATCATATATTTCCACTCTTTACATTCAGATGCTGTATCTTCAACCCACCATCTGCAACCATAAGCGATTTTTTTTTGTCATGCCCCATCATAACAACAAGACCAAGAATAGAGAGAAAATCATGTTCTTGAAGCAACGACTTAGTTTACATCAGGTGCTATACTTAAAAGACCGATTGGCTTCTTGGTTTAAGTCTGCGGTATGCCGTTAGCAGGTTTAGACTTCGCGCTACTTCCATGGCGGCTATATCAACGGTTGCATATTGTATGAAATACGTACAAAAAACATACTGCGCCAACGCAATTGCGTTGCACCACAAACAATTGTTTGTGCATTAATGCACTTGGCACACTTGTAATGCGATTGTGTTTGCCAAAGATGGAAAAGAAGTACGTACTTTAGCATTTTGTGATGCAAATTATGAATGGCATTCGGCAAGTTATGAGCACAAAATGATTTTATTGGAGCGCGTAAGGTGTCCCAGGCAAAGGTATCGGAGCGGCAAAAATATCGTCTATAGTACAATACACCTGGTTTCAAGTAACCGATAATTGTGCATATGATCGGTGGTTTTCATTTGTCAGTTGCAGCACAAGGGTGTGATTAGACCGCTCAGTTTGCGACGATTTATTCGGCTGGTAGTTACAAATTAGATACTAGTATGCGGAAAAGGGCCTGGAGGGGAGTCTAAATAACTATCCAGGTCAAGGGTAGTTACCCGAGCTTTTGTGCGAAAAAAAAACGATTTATCTGACCAATACAGGGTAAAAGCATGCATTTAATATGAAATGGATTTTGTCTCAGATAAAGTTTGGATTTTAAGTGGTGGCATAATTCCACTCTTTGAAAACTATTAAAAACAAACTTCATTCTATTACATCAGGCGCAAACATTGAACTCAAATGCAACAACTGTGATGAGAGTAGTTTCCGAGTAATTTCCTAACGTACGCGCACGAGCCAGTTTATTAGCTTTACAGTTCCCAACTATACCACTGTGACCCGGTATCCAACACAGGGGTATGTTGAAAAAAATTCCCATCAACATGAGAGAACACCCTTTATTATTATGGGATCGATACATAGAGCCAGTAAACTACTTTTGGTTGTAAGCCCTATTTCCTACCAATAGCCTTCTTGCGCGAGTATAGTGCAACGATTGCCTTTGTCACACGTTCCTGAATGCTCGCTGCTCAGCATAGTTTTCTATCCAGGATGAAAGCAAGGAATTTGGCTTTATCAGTCAGCACAAGCCTTGTGCCCTCCATCAATGGTGGTTCAGGGCATAGAGTATCTCTTGGTAAAGAGAGCAAACTTAGTTTTTTACGGATTTATTTTAACACATCAAAATGCCATTTACCGGGTGCAAGACCGCTGCTGTGAACAGGGCTAATAAAAGATGGCTCAGCGGCAACACATGTCAAACAACAGATGATTTGGCCGATTTTTGACACTGACCGCTCGGCCACATTCTTACCGCTAAACAGAAAGCACATCGGCAGGGTAATAGGGGTTATCACGAGGCATTGCTTAATCGGGGAGCTCGCATGGAGATATTCCTCATAACGGCCTCTGTAGGAGCTCTGGAAATGTGAATGAGGAAGAGAGCGTTCTCCACCTTCTCTGCCATTGTCCGGCCTTGGCTGGCAGGGGAAAGACATTTCTGGGCTCTCGGAACTTCTATGATCTGGATAACCTTATAAATATGACCGCCATCAGGCTGAATCGTGACATCGCCAGTACAGGCTGGTTTGATAAGTAGCTTTGAATGGAGGTGACTTTTTGGTGGTACCACAACGGGCTCAATGGTGGTCTAAGTGTGCCGTGATACATGTCAGCCCCTACACCTAACCTAACCTATTCCAACACTAACTTCGCCAGCCCAGTTCTCCACGATAGGAGGGCATTTTGTATTTCATCGCTCAGGGCACAGGAAAATTTCCCTGAGATTGCAACAGCAATATTGTTCGCATAAGCAACCCTACCCTTTCAGGCGTAGATGCAGTCTAATGACCACCAGATTCCAGAGAAGGAGAGAAAGAACTCCACCTTGAGGGGTACTCCTGCTTACGCTCCTGCGTAGCGATGATGTTCCGAGACTAGTGGATACCACCCGAGACACAAGCGTCTGGTGAATGAACTTGCAAAGCGAGTCATCCTCCCTCAGAGTTAGGTTAGGTTAGGTTAAGGGACTGCCGTGCTACACACAGCACACTTAGGCCTCCGAAGGCCCGTTGTGACACCACCCGGAAAAGAAAAACCGTCTCCTTAAGAGGGCTGCGTATCAAACCAGCCAGTGCTACTGATATAGCGATTTAACCGGAAGGCGCATATATTCTTAAGGTCATCCAAATCATGAAAGATCCGCGAGCCCAGAAAGTAGCCCCTCCTACCAGCCAAGGCCGGACAATGACAGAGAAAGTGGAGGATGGTCTCCTCCTCCTCCTCATCTCCACAACACCTGCAGAAATCATGATGGGGGATATTGAGCCTCCTGGCATGCTCCCCGATTGCGCAGTGTCCGGTAATAACTCCAACAACTCTGCCAATGTGCCTCCTATTCATCGAAACCAGGCCGGCAGGGCGGCCGGAATCTAATATCGGCCAAATCGACCTTGTCGTATTGCATGTTGCCCCGTTGAGCCATCTTGTATTGGCCCTGTTGACAGCAGTGGCCTTAATCGCCGATTTACACATAGCAAAAGGCATTGCTATATCCTCCAATCTTACGTCAAACCCCCCAGTTCTGCCCTCCCGAGCCAGATCATCCGCCACGCAGTTTCCCACGAAACCACTATGGCTCGGTATCCAACACAGGGTGATGTGAAAGAAGCCACCCACCTCTTCCAGAGCTGCACGGCAATTCTTAATGGTTTTAGAAGTTATCGAGACGGACTCGAGTGAGCGAATAGCCGCCTGACTATCCGTATAAATAACAATGTCCCTTGCAGTGATGACAGAACTGCTTAGACGGGACAAGGCCAACGAGATCGCCGAGATTTCGGCCTGTAGGATACTGCCGAAATCAGGGAGACGAGCTGACAGAGTGATTCCCAGGTCTTCGGAAAATATACCAACCCCGACCCCTTCGTCGGTCTTGGAGCCATCCGTATAGATCGCCATAAGATCCGAGGTCGAAGGCATATCTTCCATCCACTGGCTCCTCGTCGGAATCACGCTAGTAAAGTTTCTGCCGAAATGGTAACCAGGGGGTGTATAGTCCGTCTCTGTGGGAGATTCAGGTCGCTCAGTATAGTGGAGTGCCCCTTATTTAGCGCCCGCCACTGTCCCGCTTCGCGAAGGCGCAGAGCCGTGTTAGCCGCCAGTTGTTCTCCCTGAATATCCAGCGGAAGCAAGCCGAGTATCATATCGAGTCCGGCTGACGGGGTGGTCTTAAAAGCCCCCGTGATGCCATCGTGGCCAGCCTTTGCACCTTCTCTAACAGACCACAGTAGGCCGCCGTTCTAAGTGCTGTCCACCATACACAAATACCGTACAACAATATGGGACGTACAACAGCTGTGTATATCCAGTGTACCGCTTTGGGCTGAAGGCCCCAGTTCTTACCTATGGCTCTCCTGCACGAATACAGCGCGACAGTGGCCTTCTTTACTCGTTCCAGAATGTTGAGTTTCCACTGTAATTTCCTGTCAAAAATTAGACCTAGGAATTTGGCCTTATCAGAGAAAACCAGATTAGTTCCCTCCAGGGTAGGAGGCACAATAGGGGGAATCGTGTGCCTTCTAGTGAACAACACAAGCTCCGTTTTATCCGGGTTGGCCTTGAGGCCTCACCGATTTGCCCACTCCACTAGAATGGAAAGAGCATTCTGCAACATACCACTAAGGGTTTCAGGAAACCCTCCCTTGACGGCAATGGCGATGTCGTCCGCCAATCTTCTCCAGATCCACTAGCAGTCCGTTGACCGCTAGATTCCAGAGCAAAGGGGACAAAACACCGCCTTGAGGGGTTCCCCTACAGACAAACCTGGATGCCACCGATGTACCCATGGTTACATGAATAAGTCTTGAACTCAATAACATATTGATAAGTGCGCAGAGCGACTCATAAACCTGCAGACTCGAGAGCGCCTCAACGATTGCACTTGGTAGTATATTGTTGAAAGCGCCCTCAATATCCAGGAAAACAACCATCGTGTGTTCCTTTTGCTCCAGAGATTGCTCAATGAAACTAACCAAGGAATGCAGTGCCGTGTCCACCGATCTGCCCTTCCAATAAGCATGCTGCGACATAGATAAGGAGCGCGCCGATATGTTGTTACGCAGATGGACATCTATTAATCTCTCCAGTAATTTCAGCAATGTCGAGGATAGACTAATAGGTCTGAGATCATTCGGACGTGCATGTGAAACTCTACCCGCCTTCGGGATAAAAACGACCCGAACCTCCATCCAGGAGCGAGGAATATAAACCAGCCCCAGACAGCTCTTCAGGATTCTTTCTAACCACGGATATAAAATATCCGAGCATTGCTGTAAGTCTGCCGGGATAATACCATCCGGTCCAGCTGACTTGAAAGGTTCGAAGCTAGATATAGCCCACATAATCTTCTCTCGAGATAGTATGGATCCGCTGTCAATGGGTGGTGAGTGACACTCATAGGGAACTTCAACAGAGGCAACAGTCGAGCTGCCAGGAAAATGCGTGTCAAGAAGACACTCAATTGTCTCTTCGCTCGAGGACGTCCAGCACCCGTCATTCCTTTGCAGGAAACTTGGCGCTGATGGTAACGACCCCAGAATCTTACGAAGTCTAGAGGTCTCGCAGTTCCCTTCTATTTGTTCACAGAAGTTCCTCCACGAGCTGCGTTTAGCTGTCCTCAGCTCCCTCTTAAAGCACCTAAGGTGCTCCTTGTACGAGTTCCAATCAGCCTCCAGCCTGGACGCCTTAGCCTTATTGATACCCTTCCTACACGCAGCTCTGAGTTCAGAGATTCTCATACTCCACCAGGCTGGTTTTTTCTTACCAATCCCTCAGAGTTAAGAGGGCTTCAAAATCAAAAGGTTAAACATTTTTGAAAGCACCCTCAAAATCCAGAAAGGCAACCAGCGCCTGCCGAGGTAACTGTAGCCAGAACATGTGTATGCCACTGGCAAAAAGAAAACATATCTAGGTTTAAACAACTGCCATCATACTCCAATGGAATAAGCACCTAAAAACACCTCCCAGCCAGCTAGGCAATGATGACTGCGTACTATGTATATTACCCAAACATGAAACTAAAGTCGGCATTAGCAACTTAAGCTGATGATAGTCTTCACGTTATCCTCTAACAAGCCTAACTGATCTGCATGGTAACTCTGACCTCAAGCCTACGAGATACTGTGCAGATCACCTGCATATGGCATGTTCATTCCACTAATAAGATGCGCCTTCCTCAGCTTTGCCGACTTACCGACTTCTTCAATTTCTTCAATCTCCAGCGGACTATCCCAGCACTGGCTTCTGGCTTAGATTTACGCACTGCTTCTTTGTGGCATGAGAGTACTCTCTGTCTATACCATGCAGCCTGCCTCTTGGTCCATGGGCATCGTTCAGTAAACGGATCGTTTTTCTGCTTGTTTTACCACACATCTCATTGAAATATGACACGATTTTATGCATTTAATTCGGAAAAGAACCGTGTAAAGTGCCCACTTACAATCTGTAACGACTCAACAATAATAAAATGTAATTTTATTGTCTTCAATATCGGAAAAGTGAAAATTTAACCGATTACGCGCCGCGTGTCTATTGATGTACAAGCAGAAGAAGAAGAAAATAAAGATTCACGGCAAAAGATGATACAAAAGATCATGGACCACGAAGAAGAAGTAGGGTTCGAATGTTCGGTCATTTGTTTGTCTGTCGGTGAAGCATGTCTGTTTCTCGCTGTTTGTCTGTCGGTCGGCTAAGATTTCAGAGTCAGAGTAAATGTAACCGGGGACAGTTAAACGGCAGGCGATTGGTAAAGATTTGCTGTAATTGCTTTTTATGATATATTTCAGGTATGACTGTCGCCGGACTGCTGTTTATGTTGAAGACAACTGTTGTTACTTGTTGATGGGACTTTTGATGGTGGTACTGCTACCTACACGAGTGACCATTTTGTTACAATACTGCAAAGCAGTTTCTAAATAAGTAATTGTCTTTTGTCCAAAAATTAGATTTACAATGATTTTGAGAAAATCTCAATTATAATTTTTTTTTCTGTGGTGAGAATTTTACTCCCTCCTTTACAATTCAATGGAGAACACAACGTGCGGGCTTTCCTTACCATCATATCCATCCTTATCAACCTACTTAACAACGTCGTAATGCTACTTCCAACACTCGTTCATGCTGATCCTCAGAACCTGAGGTCTACCTTGAAGTCCTTTGTGCGTATTCGATATATCCATTAATAAATTGGCTTATATTATTTTTTGATCTGCAGCTGCTGGGCTTCCAAAATTGGAGGGCGCGGTCACGTGACCGAGATAATTGGAGGACAATGATCCAGACGGCCAAGGCCCGACGTCGGGCTGTCGCGCCACGATGATGATGATTTTTTGATCTTGTACATTTACTCCTTTGGATAGTTAGTCCCTTTTTATACCCTAGACTTTTAGTATACTACTACTACTACTTGGTTTCCAAGCTTCGATTTTTTCGAATTATCATGACTCTCTTGTGAATCTAGTGCTTAGTTCCGGTCCCGTTTTCCAAATAAGAGAGAGCCTCAGCATTGAACATAATTTTCAATCATTTTAGCTAAGTCGACTAAGATTAAATTATCCAAGTTCACACCTGCGGCCAAACCACTTGATCTGACAGATGTATTAATGAATCTGCGGCCCTCTCAACTTCTTCATTGGATGCGAAACGCTTCCCAGAAACAAATTTCTTCCAGTTCGGGAACGGATGGAAGTCTGAAGGTGACAAATTAGGGGAATAGGGGGGATAGTCGAGCAAATCATACCCCAAATCCTGCAGTTTTCCCATCGCCAACGCACACTTGTAAACAGGTACGTTGTACTGATGAACGCTGATTTTTTTTTTCTTCCCCAAGTGAACCCTCTTCTCGCGAATTTTGGCATCTAGCTGGCCAAGAAGTTTATAGTAATATTTGCCTGTTATTGTTCTGCCTTTTTCAAGGTAATCAATTAACAGGATCCCTTTCGCATCCCAAAACACGCTGGTCATGAATTTTCCAGCAGATGAAATCGACTTCGCTTTCTTTGGCGCTGAACCATCGGCTTCCACCCACTACTTCGACTGCTGTTTCGCTTGTAGCGTGTAGTGGTGGTCCCAAGTCTCATCATCATCATCGTGGCGCGACAGCCCGGCGTCGGGCCTTGGCCGCCTGGATCATTGTCCTCCAATTATCTCGGTCACGTGACCGCGTCCTCCAATTTTGGGAGCCCAGCAGCTGCGCGGCGTCCACACCTACCGAACTCTCCCAACGAGATCTCGGTCATCCTCGCAGTCTCGCTCCGTCGACTCGTTCTGCATTCATTACTCTCTTAGGCATGCGATCATCGTCCATTCTTTGTACATGCCCTGCCCATTGAAGTCGTTGTAGTTTGACGATTTTCGAGACTTGCAGCTCATCGTACATTTCATACAACTCATGGTTGCGCCGGATGCGCCATCCATCTCGATCGCAAACAGCCCCGAAAATTCGCCGTAGAACCTTACGTTCAAAAGTGTCAAGCATGCTTTCGGAGGCTTGAGCTAGGGTCCATGCTTCGCAGCCATAGCATAGCACTGGTCATATAATGGTTTTGTACACACGGAGCTTCCTGTTTCTGTGCACATGCTTCGATTTCATGATGGGGAGAACCGAGAAAAAAGTCTTATTAGCTAACTGTATCCGTCGCTTGATTTCGTCAGTTTCGTTGGCGTCCCTTGACAAGTTGCAACCCAGGTAAATGAAGTTGTTCACGAACTCGATGTTGAGGTCCCCCACATTAATGCTCGGTTGTGTAGGTGTCCTTGCCACCGATTGCATCATTATTTTAGTTTTACCCTCGTTAATACGTAGTCCAACTTCCTTTGCAGCGGTATCGAGCGTATGCAGAAGTTCTTCTGCGTCAGCCAATCTTCGGGACATGATGTTGATGTCGTCTCATCCATGGTGACAAATCGTCGCACAAAATCAGTCGGATCCCGACTGAATCGGTGCAAAGATTGCTGCGAAAATCGTTTACACATTTGCTTTTGATCGGCACTCAGCAAATGCGGCACCCATCTTGCGCAGGTCTTTCGCATCTCTAATTCTTTATGCAAGATGTTTCGCACCCTTTCTTCCGATATCCGCACAGCCTCAGTAATATCACTCACTTTCATTTGCCTATCGTCCAACACGATATCATGCAGTTTTTCGATGGTCTCCGGTGTGGTTGCGGCTTGTGGCCGTCCTTCACGTGAGACGTGCGACCACGTTTAAATTCAGCTTTTTAACGGTTGACATCGAAGGAGCAGAGTGCCCGTAAATTTTTGTTAAATTCGGATGAATTCCTTTAGGGGTTAATCCATCCCAAACGAAGAATTTTAACGAAAAACACGTAAGACGTCTACTGCGAAAATTCGTGTAAACAAACTACTTGAGAGAACAAGTTGAAGCTTGTCATACGAACTAATGACACGTGCAGCCAGGCAGGAAACATAAATTTTTGCTGATTGTAATGGTATTTCTGTGTCAGGCCGAGAACTTTTCACCTTAGCGCAGTGTGTTGAGGCATCAGTCTCATGTTTGACTACAGGGCGTTTCGGGTTCGAATCCCGTCCACGACGATGTTCGTGGCCATGGATGTGCAGGAGGTGCATGCTAGCAACAGCATTCCCCGAAACCAGTTTATGCCAACGAAACGTCAACTGGGCCACATGAAACAGTTGACGATTGGGAGAGTGGCAAATTTCGATTTTGTCCGGCAAGTCCAGCTTTTTCACACAATTTACAAAAAAATGCTGTGACTCGGTAACGGTTAACGACAGAGTGCCGATTTCGGTGTAAATTTTCCACAAACTAGCGGGACTATCTACCATTAAAGTATTTATCATCTGATACGGGACACCCTATATACAAAACTGCAATTGAATAAAATACTCAACTTACTTGGACATTCATGCCTTTGGAATGGACCTGAAGAAAAAAAAAAAATTATTTAACGCACAGATATTTAAGCAATGCCTAGGAAAAATATAAGTAGAATATATTTTATCATTTTTCATAACATTTTAAAAAGCAAATGAAATCACCCCTAGAGATGTTTTTTTTTTCTTCTGTTCCAAACCTAACCAAACTTAAAGATCCAGTATCTCCCGACTGCAACCGAAATATGAATTGTACTCATTTATTCTCGTCAAATGGTTATATTTCTGACCGTGCCTGCAGGACACCTTCATTAACCAACGATCATCGTATCGTACTTCCAAATTCCAAACACTCAAATCAGCAGTAACTAGCCGTTGCACTGTTAACCTACATACAAATTACAAGAAGTATCTGTGCTTCCAGCATTCACTGTATGCAGAGAGTATGTTCATTGCAGAATTACAAAAACAAATCATAAATCGCTAATCCACCCACTCGAACTCATTCCGCTATTTATAACAAATACCATGTTGGTGGCAGCGACAAATTGCACATTTCAAAAATCTGTCATAGATAATAATAACTTAATTTATTATAACAATCATGGGGGAGATTTTCTAGTTTTCACGAAATCGCCGCAAACCGCAAATACGAGTATGTTTAGTTCGTGGATTTTCTGCAATTACACAAAAATATTATTGCATGATTTTATCGATTTATTTTTAAAAGAGAATTATTTTCAGAATTAATTTTCGCCATGAAATTCCTTTCGAGCTTTTGGGAATTAATAATTCAAAATTTATTTAAGGAACTAGAAAGTATGAGAGAAATATACCAGGCTTTGTAAATTGATTGGCTATCGAATCGAAACAAAAAAAAAACATATCTCTTTGTACAGAAACAATTCTTTTCAAATTTAGGGCGGGAAATCATGTCCCAAAATTCCTTAGTTTGAGTAATTCATAAGCCGACCATACACCATACGGAATTCCTGTCCGGAAAAACTGATCAGGCCTGGCCTTCCGGTTTGCCTGAATATAGAAGACACCATACACCATCCGGAATTCCTGCCGGAAAAACTGATCAGGCCCGACCTTGAGGAATTCCGGATCGTGTATGGCTGCTTCAGGCCGCCTTGAGGCGACCGGATGCACAACTGAAAATCGATCTTATCGCCAGAGATTCGAAGTATCATTCTATCTACCCGATTGAATTTTACTTTCCATGGTCAAGTTTCAGATACATTGGTCTAATGAAATAAACTCCAGTGAAAATTAATTCTGGACACGCGGCTGAACAGGCCGCCGGACAGGCCTTTGAGGCGGCCGGATGCATAATTGAAAATAGATCTTATCGCCATAGAATCAAAGTATCTATCTATTGGATTGAATTGTACGGCATTTTACTTTCCATGGCCAAGTATCAGATACATTGGTCTATTGAAATAAACTTAAGAGAAAATTCATTCTGGTCACACGGTCGACACGGTCTTGAGGATATGTACATTGCCGCCTGTCCGGCCACCTGACAAGAATGCCTTTTTGCAGAAGTTTATTTCAATAGACCAATGTGTCTGAAACTTGGTCATGGAAAGTAAAATGCCGTACAATTCTATCCAATAAATAGATACCTTGATTCTATGGCGATAAGATCGATTTCCAATTATGCATACGGCCGCCTGAAAAGCCTGTCCGGCGGCCTCAAGGCGGCCACAATCCGGAATTCCTCATGGCCGGGCCTGATCAGTTTTTCCGGACAGGAATTATCGATGGTGCATGTTCGGCTTTACACTGAGCCTCCGCCCGCCTCAAGGCCAAGCCTGATAAGTTTTCCCGGAGAAAACTGCCGCAACGTGTGTGGTGGAGACCTGGCGGGAACGATTTTCCTTCCGGCCGCCTGAAAGGCCAATCCGGCCACCTGAAGGCGGCCTGAAACGGCCATCTGAAGGCGGCCTGAAACGGCCATACACGATCCGGAATTCCTCAAGGCCAGGCCTGATCAGTTTTTCCGGACAGGAATTTCGGATGGTGCATGTTCGACTTTACACTGAGCCTATTTCACTTCCCCTGTTATTGAATGCATTTTTAAAGTAAATAAGTTTCTGACGAGCAATTAAATAAACTAAATAATTAGTCGTGATATGGCTCTGTGCAAATTAGAAACTATATCTATTGACACGTTTGGGATTGCACGGACCGTGCACTGAAGTGAAAGTAAACAAACAGCGCGCCATGGATTGAACCCCTGATTCTCTAGATACAACATTGTACAGTGACGACCGGGACCTCACGGCTACCGAGCGCGTCAAATTTAATTCCTTGGTACTACAGAAAAAAAGTCGTAGGCTAGCTAGCCATCTGCGTGACTGCGTGGACTAGGAAGCTGACGTTGCAAACAAAAATGCTAGGGAAACACTGAGGAAGGGAGAAGTTTTCACAAGGTCCTATTTGACGATTTCTCCATCGGCCCCTCAAACAAACAGTATATTCTTCTTCACTGACCACCCAAAAGCAAACATTTGAATTTCTTCATTAGTTATCCACTTCCCAGAATTTATCCAAGGATCGGTTTGTCCCAAATATTTGAGAACCAAAGAATTTCGGCGGATTGGTTCAGAGCCCTTCTCACGAGATAGAACCACCTCCGGCATCTGAAAGTGATAGTATACCCCCTGATCTGATCACCTATTATTCCCTTTTAAGCAAAGTAAGTTTAATCTTATTGAAAACTAACCCTACAGGTAAATATGAAGAAGATTCTTTAGACATTAACATAAAACAAAAAACATGCATAGTCCACATATCATATGTATGTATCTAAATATAAGTTCATCGACAACATGTACTTCTATTTTTAGAATATGTACAATTTGTCCAAGTGCTAATTCTCCTAGTGATTGGTAGGTATGTACTCATGCTAAGTATGCACAGTTCTTATGAAGATCCGATATTTTCCTACAGTTTGCTCCCAAAAAATACTCATTAGCTGTTCAGTTGAAAGATAAGCAAAATACTTTTATTAAGATCCGTCCTAACGCAAACTTTCTCAGAATTCCAAGAATCTTTAAAAAAAATTGATGTTGAATAACAATTTTTTTTTTTCAAATATTCTTGGAATTATGAACAATTATCTGATCAACAATTCCCTAACCTCTCTGCATACGCTTTCAACTTCAAACAAACCCTATTTCAGGACTGTCTGTTTTGCCTCAATGCTACTCATTTCATTTTGTATAAACATAAATAGAGTTGGTGGAAATTATCATCCTCAGTCCGTCTGTATCACGAATATTTCGCTGTATGCTATACTATGTAAAATATATAAAACCAGCAGAAAGGCTGCAAGATGATACATCAAATTAGTTAAACCCTTCGCAGACTAGACCACTATAAAAGGGTTTTTAGACGATCATATCAGTTTTACTTGTGAAGTGATTAGCAAAAGTGGGCGAGTGAGAAGAAGGTAACAAGCCAAAACGTTACCAGGAACGTACGTCCGGTGAGTGCAACAAGCACGAAAATAGCACTAGATGTAATTTGTCTTAGTGTTAGTGAGTTTGTTTTTCCTATCCATAAGGTAGTGCTAGATTAGGGCGAATGAGTAGGAGGACGGTACAGGGGGAAACCTCTGTACAGTGTACAGACCATGATAAAAGACGCGCAGATAACTGTGCTGACAGCCGCGAATGCGAAAATGAGTGACCAACTCACGTTTCTCAACACGCAAATAGCGCAGATGTCGAAGAAGCTAGACGACTTGTCTACAGAAAACAAGAGGCTTACCGTCCTTTTGGCGCAGGGCCAGCAGCAAAAAATAGCCAAGCCGAAAACCGCAGTGCCGACAAAACGCAAGCGGAAATCTAAGACGTCGTCCAGCTCCGTCGCTTCTGCTACGGACGACCAAAACAACAACGACCCACAGACGGACTATCCCTCTGTCAACGATGCCGCCAAGGCATCTGTTGACGAGGAAATGTCTTCAAACCAGGACGAGGAGTTCCCCGCTCTTCCCCATCCAGCTATCCCTTCCAATATTCTGGTGCCACAGAAACCCAAAGCCTCACCCCGGAAGACAATTCCAAAGCCCACTGCGGCTACAAAACCCGCTGCGGCACCGAAGCCCATCCCATCCAAAAAAACCGGCCAAGGCCACGCCCCTACCCCAACCAACTACTCCTGTTCCATAGCAGAAGGCAGCGTTGACCAAGACGAACGAGGACAAACCGGTTCCCATCATTTTGAGGGAACCCGACAAGTGGACGACAATCAGTCGTCTACTTAAACAGCATAATATAAAATACTCGACAGCGAAAAGCGTCTGATTGGGAATCCAAATAGTCGCCGAGACCATAACTGATCATCGCAAGCTGACGAAGTTTCTCACTGATAGAATATATCAGTATCACACGTTTCTTCTCCCGGAGGAGAAACACTTAAACGTTATAATTCGCGGTCTGGAGGATATCTCTCCGGAAGAGATAAAGGAGGACCTTAAAGCTCAAGGGTTTCGCCGCGTTGAGTGCTTCATACTGAAGCTTAAAAATATTCCGAGGTCAAAATTGATCAAAGTCCTTCTCCAAAGGACAGAGACCGATATTTAAAATATCACGGGCATCTGCGGCCTTTCCGGCATTAAAGTCCCGAAGGTCGAAAAGTGGCCAATTTTTTTTCGCGGAGAAGCAGCAGAAGAAGAAACATACGTCTACCTACACGCATATCTTTGCATGATTCCACACCATTCCACATTCCCATTACGATCGCTTTATACCTTCATAAATTGCTCACTCTCCCGACTTATTTTGGTTTCCCCTCGATGAAGCAATATTTGGCAAAAGTTTTACTCCATTGCCCTAACCCCTTTGTGGGGCATAGCGCGTCAACTGTTCCATGTGGCACAGTTGACGTTTCGTTGGCATAAATTGGTTTCGGAGAGTGCAGTTGCCAACAAGCACTCCTGCACAAACATGGCCACGAACATCGTCGTGGACGGGATGCGAACCCGAAACGCCCGGTAGTCCAACATGAAACTGATGCCTCAACACATTGCGCCCCGGTCGACGGCTTTGCTATTCGCTTAATTACCTTCCGAAAAAAATGGCTGTGGTGGCTCAATGGGTAGAGATTTGGTCCCATAATTCTTGCGGTCTGGGATCAAGCTCTGCCACGAGCAAATATTTTTTCCTTCCTTGAAAGCCCTCGGTGAAACCATACATGAACACCTACGAGTCTATACATGAGCATCACTGACGAATTCATCGAGCCGGCTTGAAGGAATTCGTCAGTGATGGACTCGTAGGTGGTCAGGTATGATTTCATCATATGCTTGAAAAATACATATGTAAGTGACTTAGTCCCGCGGGTAGAACAGTGGTCATGATACCTTTCACCCAGGCCTGAATAATGAACGCATTGATGTCTTCATCATGACTTGGTTAGCAGGGATCCTTTACCGGATGTTGGCAGGATAAGGGATTTAAGTTGTTGCTTCTTGAGGCTTCTTCTGCCGAGGCTAGAAGAGAGGTCGCATGTTCTCTTTTATCGCGTCGCACACTACGTATGTAGTTCCACTTCTCAAGCTTTCTGACGGTAACTGAAGCTGATATGATCGTCTAGAAAACCCGTAAGATACATCTATGCAAAGCATAGACGACAGCAAGATCCTGTTGATCAGATGACTGACACTATAATTGATCTGCACTTGAGCATATTCCCGACGTGAACTCAACGTGAGACATTGATGAAAAATTACTTTCCAGCCAGATCAATCGATCATTGCAGTATGCAATACTTTGCAAGATCAGCACTCCCGCTGAGATAAATTCTCATCCGGTAAGGCTGAATGGACCAATATACTCGTATACTCTGTAGAAGAGTTGCTTGTCTGTCCTGTCTGTATGTCTGTCTACCATATAATGCATTTTATGCATGTCCAGAGCTTACGTATGAATTATGACACACTCCCATTTAGATTGTAACTTGATTCCTCGCAATCAGACCGTGTGTATGGAGCGTAAATGTATCTCTTGAACGATTCCCGTTCCGTGTTTCCTCGTTCTCCTTTTCCAAAGCATCATATACAATATATTCTCGTATCAAGACGCTTAATCTGAAGTAATGCACATGACCTAAATAGTGAAGATCACCGTGAATATATTTCGCTTAGGACACATTTATAGGGTGGATTAGTCTTTCAGCAAGAATTTAGATACAGGTTTGAAAAATGTCAATTGTTGTCCAGACTACGAGAAAATTATTGTGGATGCATTCAAAGTGTATACTCTCAAATGAATGTGGGAGTTGAGGGAAATATTATATTCAAGAAAATTGTCACCAATTCCATTATAGATTCAGTAGCTCCTCCAAGAATAGCCCTAGTCGTTTTTTTTTTTCGTCTTACTATTGTCCTCTCATTTGTTAATATCCTTAACCCCTCCAGGGAATGGGCGTTTCAGTATCGCTTGCGTTACTAGACCTTGTTGACGTTTCAATAGCTTTCGTTGGACTACGTATCACCGAGGTTAAAAATAAAATAATGATCCAATCGAGGACAAGGACGCCAGCACAATCGAGCATCAATGTGGTGAACCTCAACATCGAGTTCGTGAACAACTTCATATACCTGGTTTGCAACTTGTCAAGGGACGCCAACGAAACTGACGAAATCAAGCGACGGATACAGCTAGCTAAGATTTTCTCGGTTTGCCCCATAATGAAATCGAAGCATGCGCACAGAAGCACGAAGCTCCGCATGTACAAAACCATCATACGACCAGTACTATGCTATGGCCGTGAGACATAGTCCTTAACTCAAGCCTCCGGAAAAATGCTAAACACAATCGAACGCAACGTTCTATGGCAAATTTTCGGGGCTGTTTGCGCTCGAGATGGATGGCGAATGGACGATGATCGCATGCCAAAGAAAGTACTAATGAACGCACGACGAGTCGACGGAGCGACACTGCGAGGACGACCGAGAGCTCGTTGGGAGAGCTCAGTATATGCGGCCGACGCGCAACTACTGGGCTTACAAGATTGAAGGATGCGGTCACGTGACCGAGATAATTGGAGGACAACGATCCGGGCGGCCAAGGCCCGACGTCTTGCTGTCGCGCCACGATGATGATGATTAAAGATACGGAAAAAGTAGTGCTGATCTATTTTATTGAACTGTTAGTAATCTTTCGCTTCCCGCTTAGGGGATCATAACCCTCAGTATCGCAAAAACCTGAACGCTCGCTTTGGGTGCAATAGTCTTTTGAGTGGACTCCGATTGCGAATCAACAATCGCTTGTGTAGGATCCGCTCGCTTCGCGCTTAAGGGGTCACAACCCTCGGTATCGCAACAACATAAACGCTCGTTTCGCTCGCTATGGATACAACAGCCTCTTGTGTAGGCTCCGTTCACTCCGCGCTTAAGAGATCACAACCCTCGGCATAGCGCAAACATGAATGCTCGCTTCGCTCGGTCTAGACACTGCATGGCCATTTTGGTTTTTTTTTTCGCATGCCCTATTTCGATTTGAAACCGATATTGCCCATGCATGGCTTCTTTCGTTTATTTTCCGATGGACACTTTCAGTTCAAAACGTAAGTATCCATAAGGATGATTTCGGATTTCGCCATGGCTCAGTTCGGTGCGCCGCACGTGAAGACTCCCCAAATACCGAAATCGACAAAAGTTCAAACCATCTCCAAAGGCTCTCACTTCCTCCCGATCTACGGCCATAGATCCGAATGTCGGCACTATTGATGACCTCATAATGTGTCGATTCCGCTGAAACCACAAACATTGGACGACATGGTGCGACTTTGAATAAAAATAAAAGGAAACCAAACCAGAACTGCCTAAATTAATGATTGCAATCAGGAACGTGAACATTTGCTACCCATCGATAAATTTCGTCATCTATAAAACTATCTTTCCGGAACGCCAAACGAACTAGGCTTATGCTAAAACTCTGCGAAAATCGAACGAGTAGGATTTAAGCTACAGGAGTGCGTCTTGAATGCGTCAACAAATCATTTAATCACAGTCGTGTTGAGATCTGGTTCTCTGAATTAATCCGAAGCTCTTGTGGTTTGCGCGAGATACAGCGCTATATTGTAGATACAGTTTCAGTCAGCTAGCACAATTTAACTATGAATCGACCGAACTTCTGGGAAATGATTGAGAGTATGTTGTTAGAAGCAGGATTAAATGATACAGTGACAAATTTCCTTAAATTAAAGACGACCGCAAGATTGCGTCTATTGATGGTCATGACGGGACATTTATAAGACGCTGCTTAGTTGTGCTCAGATAAACGAGAGGCCATGAAGTGTTTGTAATTGCGATAAATTAGCATGATGGAATTATGCATGTAGGTTACAAAGTTGACAATCTAATTTTGTACGTGTGACATTTGAAAATTTGCCGCAGTATTATGGAAAATTGTGTATTTGGGTCATTGGTTTATGAGTAGATATCGGAATCACTTGTGGGCCATAAGTTTTCTTTTAGTTCAGATTCGGAGTCAACGACCCAAAATTACCTTGTGATTCGAGTCAGCCAGATCGGACAGGGGTGGGCAGCATTCGCCTCATGTACATACAAAAGTCCTGCATGGCACAGCCACAAATCGCAGAAGCCGGGCTCAATCATCCTCGCGTCAATACAATACATTCCACAGCCACCACAATCCCTCTTGCCATCCGATCGCTTATAGCTTGCGATCGTTACCGTCATGTGCCGCAGTAGCTTGTAGCTGTACACCTTCATATAAAATACACACAAATAGTACTCCGTGCTGACCGCTAATCGCGAACGATCGTCACGTTACATTCAAATCGTCGCGCTCTAGGTATGTATATGTCCCAATCCAATCATAGTCGAAGTCGGTAAATTTTAAACAGGGAGTGAAAATGGAATGGTCCGGTTGTGGTCTTGGTAGTACGAGTAAATGAAAATTGGGAAACAGTTAAAAATGGAATCATCTTCAGTGGAAAGTGGCATCATCATCAACATCGTGGCGCAATAGCCCGACGTGGGGCCCTGGCTGCCTAAAATAAATAACTACCCAAACAGTGCAATCTAAAATCTAAATCGTGACGTGGGCAAGACGTCCAACCGAGTTATTTACCCCATAAATAGGTACTCATTTAACCGCTGAATGGGCTCATAGTCCGACACGTAAATCCCCTTTCTAAGTATCGAAAATTACTGCATTTAGTAGGAATTGACGTAGACACCTGATTTTTGATAGAATGATACTAGCAAGTTGAAAATTTGGTAGAAAGACCTACTTGGTTGGTATTGAAAATGAGCAAGATCCGACCCAAGGAACCGCTACCTCCCCTACAAATGAAACTTCAAATAAGCGATAACTTTTGATAGAATGAAGCCAGCGACTTGAAATTTTGGTCAAATGTTTGAAGTGAGATTGAGTTAGTTGGCATTAAAGATGGGTAAGATCCGACCTAAGGAACCCCTACCTCCCCTAGAAATGAAACTTAAAATAAGCGATAACTTACGACAAAATAAAGCTAGGGACTTGAAATTTTGGTCAAATGATTATAGTAGCATCCAGTTGGCTAATATTGAAAATACGTAAAATCCGATCAACGAAACCCGTACTTCCCCTACAAATGAAACTTCAAATAAGCGATAACTTTCGATAGAGTGAAGCTAGAGACTTGAAATTTTGTTTAAATGTTTGTAGGGTGATCTAATTGGTTGGTGGCATTGATGGGCAAGATCCGACCCAAGGAACCCCTACCTCCCCTACAAGTGAAACTTCAAATAAGCAATAACTTTCGATAGAATGAAGCTAGCGACTTGAAAAATGCGACAAATATTTGTAGAATGGGTTAGTTAGTTAATTGATTTTAAGAATGGTCAAGATCCCACTGAATGAGTACCTACCTCCCCTATGAACTGGCCATATAGGAGACCCACTTTTAATGGATATGGTCGTTGTCAATTGGTACTTTTGGTATCACCACTAGGTCTGTACAAGTCTAGGGTATATACGCTTAGGACTCAATTATCAACATCCAGAACAAGTATGTACTCATACACGGTTTCGTACCGTGTCTTGCGAATACATACAATATATTGGATGCCCGATGCATCCGGCAAACCTCGAAGCAACTTCAATTCTTCAATGCCTGAGGCTGAGCATCTTTTTAGCAGATACACCATAATTTGCATATCATACGCGCTCATTGAAATTTTTCACACTTTTCGTCGTTTCAGACATGGAATTTACATATCGCGCTCCTGTATGTGTGTCTTCATGTATGACAGGACAATTGCATCGGACAGAAACACCTATGATGGGTCTGTGCAAGAGATTGGCAACTATACTATGTCTCTAGTATAATCCATGCAGCTGGATACAACACAACCCCGAAATGGACAATGGAAAAAAATATGCTGATGACGATGGCTGCATGCGTTGAGTCGTAAATCTTCACTTGCAAGACATGGAAATGAGAATTAGCCATAATTTAGTGCTTCGGTCCTGCGGCTCAACATCTCACCTTGCTGCAGCCCTCCCATGAGCATCGAGCTTTCCATCCTTAGGCAATTGTGGTGGATGGATTATGTATTTATGTATATTGGGGCCGATCATATATGAGTGTCGCTGCAGGCGTCGGGAATGACGGCTAAATGCTCATCATGTAAGTTTGCATAAAAAGCCACAAGAAGGAATGATGCAAGAAGACAAATGGATATTTTCACATGGTGTGATAAGGCAAGGTCGCGAGCCTTAAGCTATTTCGTGCCAGGTCAATTTGTTTCAACATGTCACTTTAAGGGTGCAGATAATGTAAGTTATTGGAGTCTAATTTTTCGAAGTCAAACACAAAGTTCGAATTCATGACTCACGTGATAGTTTGGATTCGACTAATCCTGAAAGAAAATAAAACTAAAGGAATCCTAGTCGACTTTTCTCTGCAGTTAAATTGGAATGTACTTCATTAGTCTGCCAACTTGCGATCACGAGTCAATTATTATACTAAAATTACAGAATGTGCCATTTTAATTGAAAATCTGAACTACAAGCCTAAGTCCTGAATCCTTATCTCGTCCTTTGAGTCATAATAGTCCAACTACCGGAAAAAAACTCATCGTGCCCATTATTATGTATTTTTGAATCGTCATTCACCTCAATTTCTTTCAGCCTCTTTGTTCCATATTCTGGACAACTCCATACATCTTGATACCCCCGGGGGACAACACAATTTCTTCTTTAAATTTATGATGAAAAGCCCATGAAATGGACAGTTTGGCGATATCGCGAAGAAGCGTCTCCTATCCGCGTATACTCCTTCCTTCGTCCGTCGTGGCATGGGCTTGGGTGTCTCAGACAATTGTTATATATGATGAGACGACAAATACACTCAACTCCTTCATAAATATTTTATTAAATTTGACAAAATCGAGTGTGGGGTTTTGGCAGTTTTCGCGGAAAGATGAAGCGGTTAGTGCTTAGTGGTAGTTGTTTGGTCACTTCATCAATGAATATTTTTTGTCGGCTTCAGATGTTGTAATTGGAATTCGACTTTGTTAGTTGCAACCTTTCAGGTTCAGCCTAAGTGTCTTTTTACATGGTACACTCGACACCTTTTGTTGATGGTATGATGTTGTCTTGCAATTCATATACGAATATATGCGTGCGCAATTTTCTTTTATTCATGGGGTGTTGCGTTGCACAATCTCATGATCTCTACGTTTTCGTACATGGACATTATTTCAAAAATTATATTTGAGTTGTCATTTTAATAATGGCCATCAGTAAATTACAAACAATATTTCACATGATTTATTAAATTATGGTGGAACTGTAATTATTAATTATTATGTCCGGGAGATGCGGAACAGAGGAATGAATGGTGACGCGAAGACTGATGAATAAGATGGTGGAGAGCCAGAGCACAGATGTCAACAGTTGACCCTGACTGGATGAATAATGAGCAATTTGAGATGTTTGGGTGTTAAATATTCTAGCTTCGATGATGTGCACGTGATTGTCACACACTCCAGTCGTTTGGTAGTTCAAACTAGGAATTTAAGGGATATTGTTTAGCGAGTGACGATGAGAATGTGGATAAAAAATTGTTTTAGTTCGAGGATGCCGATGGGGATGAGGTTATTTGATAATGAAAAGATGTGGATACGGATGAGGATGGGACTAGCTGGGAAAAAAATAATAGCACCAACGGCACCAACAATCTTTCCAAAGGCATTGTAATTTTATTTGTTAGTTTAAACAACTAATGAACACACTTTTAAAAGTAAAAAAGTGTAATAAAAATATTTAAGGTTTTATTTACCGTTTGAAAGCTATTTAAACAAAACTTGTAAAAATATAAAAATAAGGCGAAAAAAAACTAGCACCAAAATGCACTTAAGGTTAAAAAAAATGGAAAACATGAATTAGTTTTATTAGTTTGCGATAGTTATCTGTTCCTGCTGATGACGTCCTTCAGTTTTAATATTTATGTAGTTGCGTGACCTTTATTGGCAATAACGGCTGCACAACGTTTTGGCATTGAATCAACCAAGCTCTGGCATCGACTTAGAGCGGAATTTCGCCCCAGGACTCCTTAATCACATTCCAAAGTGATTCGTTGCTGGTTGGCTTGGCAGCAGCAACTGTTTTTTTTTACATCAGCCCCCAAATTCTCAGTAGGGTTGAGATCTGGTGACTGCGCATTCCGTGACGTTCACTGAATGCTCTCTGAACCATTTCTTCGCTTTCTTGCTGGTGTGTTTGGGGTCGTTGCCATGTTGAAAGACCCACAGCAAAGGCATCTCGTACTCTGCATAAGATACTTGGACAGGGGTCAAATTAATAAACTCAACTAATGTGCTCACAAAGACTCTCAAATTTGCAAAAAAAAAAATTTTTTTTTAATTTTTAATTTTGTTTTTATTTTTTTTTTAATCTTAATTTTTTGATTTTTATACCCTTCACGGATGTGATAGGGTATATTAACTTTGTCATGAAGTTTGCAACGCACAGAAGGAAGCATCTCCGACCATATACACTATATACTTTATATTCTTGGTCGGTATGATGAGACGAGTCGATTAAGCTTTGTCCGTCTGTCTGTCCGTCTGTCCGTCGGTTTCTATGCAAACTAGTCTCTCAGTTTTAAAGCTATCGTGCTGAGCCTTCTTTCTATTGCACGCAGTATATATGTCGGAACCAACGGAACCGGACCACTACGTCATATACCTAGCTGCCATAGGAACGAACGGTCCAAAAATTGGTCTTTGTGAGAAAAACTTTTTTATTTCTAAAGATATATTTTTCAAACTTCAGAAGAATCAATAGTATCTATATCTAAATCAAATTCACGAATTTGGTTGAAATCGGACCACTACGTCATATAGCTGCAATAGGAACGACCGGTCCAAAAATTCGTCTTTGTGAGAAAAACTTTTTTATTTCTAAAGATATCGCTTCCAGACTTCACACTAAATAATAATATCTTTAGTTAAGGGGGGACACAGTAAAATTTTGGAAAAATCTAAAAAAATTTTTTGGCGTAAAAGGTGCTTTAGAGTCTTAAAAATAATATACCAAAAGATGGAATGCACCAAAGATGTCTAAATGCCCAAATTTTCCATTCTGCGGCAACGCTCCTCAGTTATGCTCCGAGCAGCTTTTGTGATCCCGGCGCACGCTGTTTTTTATGAGTACGGGAGCCGGTATAACGGCAGCCGATGGAGACAGAACTGCCCTCCGAAAAGTTTATAGTATTTAAGAATGTCTATAGGGGTCACTATATATAATATACATTCAAAGAACACCTGTGTGGCGTCAGTAAACCGAATGTCGATCGTTGAAATGGACGCTTTTTCGCTTCGTGTATACATTTTACAATATTCAAATAATAGTGATAAAAAAGCAGTGATTATTGAAAACTATGAGTGACATAAAGAAGAGCCGTGAAAGGAAAGGTGTAAAAGGTGATAATTCGCACGAAAAAAACTGAAAATGAAAAACAAACGACCGTTGAATCGCCATGAGATAGAAAAGCCGGAGGATTTGGACGTCAGTGCATCGGCAAAGAAATTAAAACAGCGAGATATTACAGACGTTGAAGTAGATCCTACGTTTGGCTATAATATCGTAAATTTTGAAGCGGTTTTTGCAGTCATTTCCAATGTCGTCGTATGTAAAGTGTGTCATTCTTCAGTGAGTTTCACGGAAAGCAGTAAACGAGGATTAGGATTTAAAATTGTTGTATCCTGTGAGAAATGTAATAAAACAGAAATACCGAGTTGCCCATATATCAACAATGCCTATGAAATTAATCGCAGAATTGTTCTTGCCATGCGATTACTTGGTGTTGGTTTGCAAGGCATAAGAAAATTTTGTGCATTTATGGAACTGCCCCGCCCGGTCTACCAATCGGTTTATGATACGATTATTCAAACCATTTCCAGTGCAACAGAAATCGTTTCCAAGAGTAGCCTGTCAAATGCAGTGGAAGAAGAAAAGAGAATTTCTGTCGAGAAAGGAGAAAAAAACGGAATTACGATATCGGGCGATGGATCATGGCAAAAACGTGGCTTTTCATCTCTGTATGGTTTCGTTTCACTTATCGGTTGGCACACTGGGAAAATTATCGATGTCTTAGTGAAATCCAAATACTGCAAATCGTGCGAATACTGGGAAAAAAAGAAAGACACCGAAGAATACAGGGAATGGGCAGAAAATCACGCGAACAAATGCAAAGCAAACCACGAAGGTACAGCTGGAAAAATGGAGGTGGATCCAGCTATTGAAATGTTTCAACGCTCTGAAAAATTGCATGATGTGAGGTATGTGAGTTATGTCGGCGATGGAGACTCCAAAACCTTCAAAGGTCTCACAGATGCTAAACCGTACGGAAACGTGACGATAACAAAAAAAGAATGCGTAGATCACGTACAAAAACGCATGGGTACGCACCTCCGTAATTTGAAGAAACGCACAAAAGGCTTGGGAGGAAAAGGGAAACTGACAGGCAAGCTGATTGACGAACTGTCAATATATTTCGGAGTAGCTATTCGTAGAAATTGCGAATCAGTCGAACAAATGAAGAAAGCTGTATGGGCCACATTGCTTCACAAAATATCTACGGATGACCATCCGCAACACGACGATTGCCCGACTGGAGAAAATTCATGGTGCTCAAGGCAAAGGGCGAAATCTTCGGACAATTTGGACACTTATACGCACAAATCACCAATGTCTAATGAAGTTTATGAAGCTATTAAGCCAGTTTATGAACAACTCACTACGGATGATCTTCTCACTCGCTGCATCGGGGGTTTCACTCAAAACAGCAATGAGAGCTTCGACTCTACAGTGTGGGCGATGGCTCCAAAAACTATGAATTCCGGCAAACCAATCCTCGACATTGCTACAGACATCGCTTCGTGTGTTTTTAATGACGGATTAATATCGATTTTACGTATAATCCAGGTCATGGACATGAAAATTGGCTTCAAAAGTCACCAACTATGCATGGACGTGGATGAGAAACGCATACAGAAGGCGGAACAATCACTGAGTATCGGCGTAAAACAGGCCCGCATCGCTTTGAAAGCAATTCGGAAGGACCAAAAAGAGGAGGAGATAGATTTTGAAGGCCAGTTGTATGGTGCAGGCATCGCAGATTAGAGGTGTGTAAGAATATTATATGATTTTACAGTACTTGAAACTTTAAACGCGTTTTTCTTAAAACCACTTTTTTTGAAATGGGCGGACACATAACTCGGGCAAATTTTTACCGATCGATTTGACATTGTGACAGTATATTCCAAAGGCTTTTCCCTATCGAGCCACGTAGGATTTTTTTTTTATATTACTTGGTTTTTTTTTTATCAACAATTTTATGACGTTTTTTTTTTTGTAAAATTATCAACTTATTCTTAAAACGTGCACCATTTCGTGAAAAATCAATATATCGAAAAAAATCCTACGTGGCTCCATAGCTGTTGATATACAGAAACTAAAAAACTTTGATTATTTGTTCTAGGTCATAAATTACGGAGTCGACATGTCCGCCCACGGACCCCCTTCCAAAAATAGGCGCCTTGGGAAAAGTGCTGTACATCCGCCATTTTGTTTCAAAAAATGTTGAAAAAATTATTTTTTTGTAATTTTTTAATAGTACTATAAAACCTACTATACAAATTTTCGATTGATCATTTCATTGAGACAAAAAAAAATCCCGAAAATATGCCTCCTTATTCGTGCTCTACTGTGATGTCCCCCCTTAAATCATTTTCCCGAATTTGGTTGAAATCGGACCACTACGTCATATAGTTGCCATAGGAACGACCGGTCCAAAAATTCGTCTTTGTGAAAAAAACTTTTTTATTTCTAAAGATATTGTTTTCGAAATTCACAATAATCAATAGTATCTCTAGTGAAATCATATTTCCGAATTTGGTTGAAATCGGACTACTCTATCATATAGGTGCCATAGGAACGACCGTCCCAAAAGCAAGTTTTTGTCAGAAAAAAACTTTTTTCTTTCTGAAAATATTTTTTTACGAAATTGCATATTATTCAACCGTATTGACTGCTAAGCCACGTTCCCAAATTTGGTTGAAATCGGCCCACTATTTCATATACCTCCTATAGGAACAGTGAAATCGGAACAAGTTTTACTACTAATTTCAAAAAGACAAATGTACCACAAAACACAACGAAGGTATGATATCGGGTATCGTACCTTCGGCAAGCTAGCCGAAGGCTATCTTGTTTTTCCTTATTTTTTTGTTCTAATGATTTATACTGAGTGTTTGGTGTGTTTAAAACTGATCAAAACGCTGTTGCACGCAGAGCGAGCGAAGCGAGCGTTCATGTTTGTGCGATACTTAGGGTTGCGATCCTTTAAGCGCGGAGCGAGCGTAGCGAGCGGAGCCCACGCAAGGGGATTTGCGAATATTTCAATTTCCCACGCCTCCAATATACCAAATATTCAGTATAAACTATGAAAGAAAAAACCTTTAAATAAAAAAATAAAAACTTAAAAAAAATATTTTTTTTTTGCAAATTCTTCACTATTAGAGTGACGCGAGTGAAAAGTGACAAAAATCCGAGTGAAAAGTGATTTCCCCAGCCGGGGCCCCGGAAACTAAAAGGTTGCCTCAAGAAGGCCTTTGCTGGCACCGGGAAAGGTGTCAGAGCGCATGGAAGTCCTAAGAAGCACCTGCACTCTGTGCGAGAAGACAGTAAGAAGTTGCTCGGCGTGCGGTACTGGAAACAGCGATATGAAGACCGAGACAACGGAAGGCGACGACTTTTGGAAGCCATATCCCAACGGGGACGACATACATATGTAGCTAAAGTAGTCAAAATGTGAATTTGCAGAATCTGAAAATTCCATTTAACGTTTACAAATATTTTCAGTTGGCAAATATTTGTAAACGCTAAATGGAATTTGCATTCTTTTTCGCTGCCCTCAAAAACCGTTTGCGCAAAAAATACATACATCACTGAGACCTCTGTAAATCTACTCCCGCTCATCCCTTTATACGAGTATTTACTTTGATCTGCTTTTGTTCAGACGACATACATAGTAAAATAAAGCACAATCAAGCGACGAACAAACAAGAATCTTGTACAAATGTTATATACTTACATATATGAGAAATTTTTCCGAATTCCTGGCGAAAACGAGATGCATGATGATTATTACTGCAAATATTTTTCAGGCAACTTAATTTATGGAACTTATTTTCAACAGCTCAAAATCTAGTACTCAACTCACATATGTACGTACAAACAGATACATTCTCTCACCTGATACATATGCGAAATTGATAAGAAGATAAGTAACGACATCGCCGACGACACGACACGACACAATGTTGGACTGACTAGGTTTTTACGCGATATGTCTCCGATAAGGCAAGGAGAAAAAAAAGGCAGCCCAGAAGACTCGACACATAGCTAAGGAAAATGTCAAGACGACATTTTTCTAGTCACGATTGAGAATGCTTGGAATGCACGAATAAATTTAACATTTGCAACATCATCGTCTTATTGTGTTATCAGATTAATATGATGTGGGGGTGTCTGTCCGTCCAGTTGATTAGGGAAATTATTTTTCAAACAACTTTTTCGAATAAGGTCATTGCCAATTTCTGCTGGAAATTCAGCGAAAGGATTAAACAGTGCGGAGAGAGAGAGGCAGGAGGAGAGTTTGCCTGATAAGAAATTAAACACATGACGTTATTGTTGACTTTTTCTTGGGGAATTTCACATCCGTGCATAAATAAGTAGTCTACGGAGCATTTGCCTGGTAAGCCAGGCTTAATAGCAATAACTTGAGAATTATGTCGATGACACACATTGCTGAGTGATTCAGCCCAATATGCATGGTCGGGATGCCATTAACATTAACCCTATGGAAATGCTCGAGAAGATTTACGGGACTGTGCGCTTTGTAAAGGCTGTTCACCTTCGACAGTCAAATGGGCTACTGAATCCTTCCACTTAAATCTCCTTTGATACCGCTAGAATATTTCCAGTGCTCCGCAATGAACGATATTCTGATCTGGTCGTACTGCTCCCACCGACAGACCGAAAGCAGCATCTGATGAGTAGTGATCTGTCGGTGGTACGAAACCAGAGACCGAGAGTCCCATTACACCCGGACCCCGATGCGAGCGCATCTGAGCCATTTTTTTTTAATTTCCCATTTTCGCCTCCCCTGTTTGTGTTGTCTTCTCTGGGCCTATGATTTTTTTTTTAATACGTAAAGGACAGAGGCAACGAGCGGCGAAAACCCCGCCTACGTCTACCGAACTGAACTACAGCAAGCATTGGCCGCTGCTTAGCTCGTTGAGGTGTCTTTTTTTTCGACAGATAGCACTGCCCAACCTTCATGTTCATTATTCAACCCGTTCGTTCACATTATAAAAAAACACCCTAAATATTCTGAACTTACAACTCTTGCGCACGTTTTTAGAGATAACTTTACTCTGAGATGCATTTCTAATGGAATAATCATAAAGGCTTTTATACCAAAAACGGGCAGAAGTCCCAAAAATGTTCCTAGTTTAGCCATAGGCCTATCATCATAACGTCTTTTATACTCGAAACGATTGGGAAAATCTTATAAGTAAATACAGTACAGCCAGGTCAAGTACATAAATTTTCAAGACAAATAAATAAATATCCGAGAAAAATTAATAAATTTCCGCATGGAAATGGCACTAGGTACTTCAAACCCGCTGCAAATGAAAGAGCTCACTTATCAATCAAGGGGAAGTCCACCGAAACTATTCTTCACAACCTTGTGGTATATGAAATTTAAACGGCAATGTCTAGAAAAAAAAAGTAAAAAGTAACGCTGTAACAGCGTTTTCCCACTTGCCGATATTTTCCCGGGATGCCGGCCGACATTCTTAAGCTGGAAACGCACAGTGTACGCTGAAAGCTTAAAGGCATGCCTTGACCTAGAAAAAGCTTTCGATATTATCTTATTATTATCCATCGAGAGAACAAAAAGTGCGAAAAAGCGAGTTCGCATATACGCATCGAAAAGTGTCGTCAGGGAAACCGGAGGTTTGCCACAAGATCGTTGTGTAGTATACACAGTGATAAAAGTATCGTGAAAATATACTTCAATTTGATTTTCGATATAGTCCTGCGATTATCTTTAAATGACTTAGTGACTAAAGCCCGCCATACACGATCCGAAATTCCTCTCTGGAAAAACTGAGCAAGCCTGGCCTTCCGGATTGTCTGAATATGGGCTTCAACACAGAGAATTCGGAATTCCCCTCCGGAAAAACTTATCAGGCCTGGCCTTGAGAAATTTCGGATCGTGAATGTGGAAATTTGGCCGGTTCAGGCGGTCTCAACGCGGCCCGATCACGATTGAAAATCGATCCGGAGAAACTGACCAGATTGAATTTTTATTTAAATGTTTGTACCAATCTGAAACCTGCCAATGGCGAGTAAAAAGCAATAAACATTATAAAGTTAAAAGAGAACCTGAGAGGCCAATAAATTTAAGATTCAAATAGAAAATAATTGGGAAAGATCTGGATGTATTTTTAGTACCTCCTATAGATCTCCCCTCATTGGGGCGACCGATAGCGCAGTGTGTTGAGGCATCAGTCTCATGTTTGACTACCGGCGTTTCGGGTTCGAATCCCGTCCACGACGATGTTCGTGGCCATGGATGTGCAGGAGGTGCATGCTGGCAACTGCATTCTCTGAAACCAATTTATGCCATCAAAACGTCAACTGGGCCACATGGAACAGTTGAGGCGCTATGCCCCACAAGGAGTTAGGGCAACTGAGTACTGAGTATAGATCTTATGCCCGTACCACATTATGCGGGACTCGCCGAATCACGAGCCAAGTGGATAACATGTTGTGCACATTCAAGCACCTACAAGTGAACGAATTTCATCCAATGCAACGGATCGCGAGCAAGCACTCGTGGAGCATTTTGTTCACCCGATGAATCGCTGGACGGGAGAGGCAGGCGCACGGTGTTTGAGTGTGCACAATGTGTTATCCACTTGGCTTGTGGCTCGGCGAGATCCGCATAATGTGGTACGGGCATCAATTTTCAACATTTTGTGCGGGTAGGCAACAGAATTTAGGGCTCGCAGTCTTATGCACTGCTACTTGATATCCTGAATAAAATTCCATTCGCATCAAGAATAAGAAAATGTTTTGACTTGGGTCCTTTTTTGACACTGTTCATAATGTCTGCAGGCGGTTTAGTATCATCATCATCGTGGCGCGACAGCCCGACGTCGGGCCTTGGCCGCCTGGATCATTGTCCTCCAATTATCTCGGTCACGTGACCGCGTCCTCCAATTTTGGGAGCCCAGCAGCTGCGCGGCGTCCACACCTACTGAGCTCTCCCAACGAGATCTCGGTCGTCCTCGCAGTCTCGCTCCGTCGACTCGTTCTGCATTCATTACTCTCTTAGGCATGCGATCATCGTCCATTCTTTGTATATGCCCTGCCCATTGAAGTCGTTGTAGTTTGACGATTTTCGAGACTTGAAGCTCATCGTACATTTCATACAACTCATGGTTGTACCGGATGCGCCATCCATCTCGATCGCAAACAGCCCCGAAAATTCGCCGTAGAACCTTACGTTCGAAAGTGTCTAGCATGTTTTCGGAGGCTTGAGTTAGGGTCCATGCTTCGCAGCCATAGCATAGCACTGGTCGTATAATGGTTTTGTACACGCGGAGCTTCGTGTTTCTGTGCACATGTTTCGATTTCATTATGGGGAGAACCGAGAAAAAAGTCTTATTAGCTAACTGTATCCGTCGCTTGATTTCGTCAGTTTCGTTGGCGTCCCTTGACAGGTTGCAACCCAGGTAGATGAAGTTGTTCACGAAATCGATGTTGAGGTCCCCCACGTTGATGCTCGGTTGTGCAGGTGTCCTTGTCACCGATTGCATCATTATTTTAGTTTTACCCTCGTTAATACGTAATCCAACTTCCTTTGCAGCGGTATCGAGGTGGGGGGCAAAGACCTTTTCCATAGTCCTCCGCGTGGGCGCCCCCTGGTAACGGCAGTGTATCAATTCGCTGACGGCCAATGTCTTAGCGATAAGACAGTTTGGAAAAGGCAGATAGCTGTAGCCTGAATGGCTGACAAACACCTAAGCGTCTCAGGTCTAGTAGGATGGAATGACTTGCGTAGTTGGACCTGCTACATAGGCGGTTTAGTAACTAAGGCTATATTTCTTTCAAAAGTGCTTGTGATGTTAGCAATTGAATTTGGGTCTACTTTCGTGCACTGATACTTCTTACTTTCTTCACTATGCGGCACGCCTAAAGATACTTCTTTTGAAAGTGGCCCACTCTCCTAAAAAGGTTGCCGACCCCTGGTATAAGGTATTGTATTTCAGGCTGACGGTTGTTCAACAAAGAAAGTGGTGTCAAAGTGAGGAATATTGCTTCCACAGTTCTTAACAAAATTTATTAATTACATTCTCGAATAAAATACAAAAAAATATATTTGTGTTCAGTCATTCAATAACTAAATAAAATAAATAACTGGCGCAACAGTCCAATTTTAACCACGGCCTCGAGATGAGTTAGCATCATCTCATTTTCTAGATCGTGACGGTTTTGGTGCAGAGGTATGTGATCAGCAACACGCTCAACCGAGTTATTTACCCCATAATGGGTGCTCATTTAACAGCTGAGTGGGCTCATAGTCCGACACGTAAATCCCCGGAATCGAACCGGGGCCCAGTGCGTTGAAGGCGAACGTGCTAACCGTTGCGCCATCCGGACTACAGTCATTCAATAACCATCCAAAAATATTTATCAAATTTGAAGTTAAAAATATTTTTTTGTTTTAAGACACTTTGTTTCAATACTTGAATATATTTACAATATGGTTAAAAATCACTCAGACAATTTTCGCTTATTTTTATCTACTGGCATCATTATGAAAGTATTTTTTCGGACTATACATTTCGCATGATACACGAGTATGACTTGATACTGGATAGTACCAATGATTTAATTAGAGATTATTTATACTTAGACAAACTAAGTTTTCTTTATATTTAAAAATTTCTGGGAAACGGATATCAGGCGTTAAGGAAATGGCGGAATATTTTGACGAATCAACTGGCTGTAAAAATGCGAGAAGTGGACGTCAATGACTGACATGCGTTTTGACTAAAAGCAAAAGTGATGAAATAAGAGTGTGAAAATTTGGAGAGTCATTTTCCAGGTAAGTACTATACGTTTTAATTGTCTAATATGAAAGTAGATCAGTCTTTGAATCGTCAAGGTGTCCGTCAATCGAGGCATTTACATGTACGTTATGTATATTGAGTTCAATAGCAATATCGTATTTAAAAGCAGTAACATTTAACACATCATTTCTCGGTCACTAATTTATGCTGATTCAGCGTGAAAATCATAATCCAAAGTACGAAATACGATGTGCGATTTTATTTACTACTGTAGGAGCCATGATTTGCTTAAATACTAAAGACAGTTAGTTATGATTATATTATTTTGCTAGTCTGGTCCTAAAAGGCCTAACAACTGAAGAAAAAGCTGATGAAACGGTGTAAAGAAGATTTTTTCAGTAATACCGAAAACCATGGAATCGGCAATGTTCTACTTTGGTACTTCAGACTATTAGAATATTTAGTCGCGAACAATAAACACTCTGTACATGGTTCACTAATGACCTGAATGAGCTACCTCACCTGAACAATCAATTTCGCGTTACTATATCAGTTTAACTGACGATATTGCTACTGGAACAAAATGTAAGTGTGTGTTGTACGATAAACTGACGATAATCTTGTAGGAAAAACTGACGAAAAACTGTTTTAATAACTGACGATAAGGGTCGGTCGAAAGCTAGGGCGAAACAGGCGGTCGCCTGGGGCGCTGATTCTGAAAGAGCGCCGAAGAGGGCACCAAGAGAAAAGCCAAGATTGAGAGTGAATTGTGTGAATTTAGAGCTGAATATAATATAATTCCATTTAGTTATAAATAATTCGCAATCTATCCGATTGATAGAGGTGAGTCCCTGTTCGACTTTATCCTGAATACTAACCTCGTGGTGTGTAATAAGGGGAACGCCCCAACCATTGTTTTTCCAAGCTCGGAAAACAATGTAGGGTGGGAAGAAGTCCTAGACGTCACACTACTGACAGACAACAATATTTTTAATGTTGAACATTGGAGGGTATCCGATCTGAAATCTTTTTCGGATCATAACTGGATACTTTTCAATTTGAATGTCTCCAGGGAGACTCCGAAACCTTACAGAAACCCCAAAATAATCGACTGGAAGAAGTTCAGACAGATCTTCAAAGTGAAACTCTCGGGTATACTTAACCCCTCAATAAACTCCGTGGAGGAACTGTACAAGGAGATTGAATCTTTCGAGGAAGCCATGGAAGTCGCTTTCAAAGCTTCGTGTCCGCTTAAAAGGAGTAAGAAAACCCTTCCCCCCATGGTGGAACGAGGATCTCTCCATGCTAAGAAAACTGACTAGGGAGATCTTCAACATCTGCAACAAACATAGATTCTGGCAGCCTTATAAGGACTGCCTAAAAATATATAGAAAGTCCAAGCGTGGGAGGAGTTCTGTCAATCTTTGAATAACATCAAGGACACAGCAAGGATTAGCAAGATCCTGTCCAAAGAGCATTCCTATCCGTCCTTAGTGAAGAGAACGGATGGCACTTGGACAGAATCCACTGCCGAATCCCTGGAGCTCCTTTTGAACACACACTTTCCTGGATGCAAGGAAACCTGCATGGAAGGCCCGGAACTGCGTAACGCGAATTGAACACAAAGAGAATCTGTGCTTTCCATTATCACAGAGGAAAGGATATACTGGGCAAACAACAGTTTCTCTCCCTACAAATCACCCGGGCCAGACGGCATACTTCCTATTATGCTTCAGGAATTGCATGACTTAGTAGTTCCCAGGCTACTGGTGTTTTTTAGAAGCTGTCTCCTACTCAACCACGTCACCCAGTCGTGGCGAAAGGTTCGAGTCGTGTTCATACCGAAGGCAGGCAAGCGAGGGCATGAAATAGCGAAGGATTTCAGACCGATCAGCTTATTCTCCTTCGTACTAAAGACGTTCGAGCGTATCATTGACTTACACATCCGACAAACCCTGAAAGGATACTCAATTGCTCTAACCCCTTGTGGAGCATAACGCGTCAACACTTCCATGTCGCCCAGTTGACGTTTCGTTGGCATAAATTGTTTTCAGAGAATTTTCTTTCGAAGGCTCAACACGCCTACCTCAAGGGTAGATCCACAGAAACGACTCTCCACGAGGTAGTGCGCACAATCGAACAGAGCCTTCAGTATAAGCAATATACATTATCCGCTTTCATCGACATAGAGGGTACATTCAACAATGTCCGCATCGAATCTATTCATGATGCCCTATCAGGCTTGGGAATCGAAGCAGGGATCGGCAGCTGGATAGTAACCCTGCTAAGATCTAGAATAATTCATGCGGACTTCGGAAACAGCCACCTAACCGGATATGTGTGTAGAGGGACACCTCAAGGAGGCGTCATCTCCCCGTTACTCTGGCTAGTTGTCATCAATAAAATTCTAGCTAGGCTTCGCAGAGAAGGGTTTAAAGTGGTCGCGGATGATGTGGCAATCGTAGTGTCAAGGATGTGCCTCTCCGTGATTAGTCAAATCATGGAAAGGGCCCTGGGTATGGTGAGCATCTGGGCCACAAGCTGTGGCCTGGGCGTCAACCCAGATAAAACTGAACTGATGCTGTCTAAAAGAGTATTTAAAGAAAATTCTTTCACAGGACATAAGTTAAAAAAATAACAACGTAATTGCAGAAAACAAGTTAAATTACACACTTTTCCATAAAAGAAGAAAAAAAAGTTATCGGCCTGAAAATATTATCAATAAACTTCGGGGGCATGTGAAAGCTACTTTTCTTTGTACTATATTTATTAGTCAGTTCAACTTGACTAAGGTTTTAACGACTCTTATTATTTACCGCGGTCTATACTAAACTCAGTACTACTATACCTCTTTAGACACCGCGGCTTAAGCGATCTGGACTCGATCTTTCTGTTTGTTTTCATAGTGATTTGGTATATTAAGCCAGATACGGATAGTTGAGCTATGTTAGGTCTAGTGCCATGCCAATAGATACTCTTCCCAGATAGTCTGCGCCACTCTACTAGTTGAGTCTAGATGCCGGCAGTACATAACCATAATCTCTGTACGATGTACGTATATCCAGTTGGCTATCAATGGGATTTTACTCGAGAGTATACGGCCAGGTTTTATGTTGTTGTCTAGGGTCAGCACTAAAGACACACGATTTGGGTATTTTATGATTGTCTTCTTCTCATTGGGCACTCTAATGATACTTGTGAATAGCATCATTACAAGCGTTATTATATCGATTCGCTATCTGACTATCTATTGTATGCCAGGTATCTGCATTCTATGAAAATGCTGTTATGGGCCAAACAACATTTTGCCAATATTTTACTATTATGTAGTTGATGTATAGATTGTGCCAATGGGTACGTTCGCAAGTCCGTTCCGTTGTTTTGTACAGCTTGACCCATTTCGCCTTCTATAGATTGATTTTTGGTTCATTTTCTCATTGTCGTCCGTATATATGTATATGTACTTGTATATGTAGATAAATTTATAAACATTCAGATACAATGTTAATTTTTTAACTCCCTTTTCGGTTCAGTTCGCTGCTTCTTTTTTTCTCCTCTTATTTTTGCACTTCAAAATTCAAATTCCGGTATTGTTTCTTTCAAGATACATACTACGATCGTACTGATTCAGCCTGACTTTGTTAGCTCCTTGGCGTCTTATGTCTCTTTCCGACCGTTGTTTTTCACGGGGACTTACATCGTACGTACATACAAATCTATTTTTGTTGTTCTTGAGGAAGCAACGAACTTTCGCGTACCATTTACGAGTATCCGAGTTTCTATGGCAGTTATAGTGCAGATCCTATGCTTCAAAAATTGTAGCTCTAAACTTTGTACCTAACATACAACAATGACTGTCACTTTTACCGATGTAACAATTTTTTAGCAGTTCAGTTCCACCGTTTAATGGGATCTAGTTAAGGCGAGCATTTTGTCTATGGTTGGAAGTCCATTTGCTTCTTCAGTAAGAAAGAAGAAAAAATAATGCGGCGATTTGAAACGGGTTAGCGCAGCATCGCGGGGGGAAATGGTAATAAGGTCTTGTTCAGTAGATTAGATAGATCTAATGGCGTATTAGATTTGATAGAGAGACTACTGGCTACATTGTATTTTATCATACAATGGTAGTGTGGACAGTAAGATGAAAATGATATTAGTAAATTTAAGATACCGGTCATTGATCACATGAAGCGTTAATGATGATAAATAAAGATACAAGAAGTCGAACAAAGTGACAACGAAATGGATGATGTCATTGTTGGGAGGCAATAGGAAGGTATCAGATACAAATGTGGAGGATAATTCGATAATTTGGTTATCTTCTGAGCGTACGCCGCATCGGCCGGGTGATCAACGTTGAATACTGTTAGGTTCATGTCCTGAAAAACTGGGCAGATAATGCAGTTAATGCAACTGAAGGAAGCGATATGTTGCTGGCTATGTTTTGAAGTTAGTTTACGTGAGGTTATAGAGGCTGCTGTGAAGAACACAGCACTTGTAGTACACTACTGAATCTGAGTCACCATGAGAGTCTAATCGCGAACCATCCGGAGCTGCCAATGAAATGATGTAGATGACCAGCTCCTACGCGTTCCTGCAGCAGCTGGTTCTACACACCAGAGCGACCCATTGTATAACGGCAGAGAACAGATAAACCCCTTCAATACAAGAAGGAAAATGTGTCAATGTGTTACACGCTTGTGTCGTTTTTATACCCTAGACTTATAGTATAGGGTATATTGTTTTTGTCACGACGGAAATATGTAACACCTTAAAGGAGGCTCCGGAGGTATAGCAATGTATATATATAAATGATCGGGGTCACCTCCTGATTCGATTTAGCCATGTCTGTCTGTCTGTCTGTCTGTCCGTCTGTCTGTCTGTCTGCCTGTCCGTCTGTCTGTCCGTTCGCACGATAACTTTCGATAAAATGAAGCTAGAGCCTTGAAATTTTGGTCAAATGTTGGAAGTGTGATCTAGTTGGATGGTATTGAAAATGGGCATGATCAGGCAAAGAGAACGCCTACCTCCCCTACATATGTAAAATACATAAATGTATCTATAACTCCCGATTAAAGAAACATGCAAAGCTCTAGCTTTGGTAGATTACTCATGAGGGTGATCTCATACTCTCCTGGGAAAATAAAACTGATAAGTTGAAAACTAACGGTAATTTTCTTACAAAGAACCCCGTACTACCCTACTTTTCAGGTTTTTTGTCTATAACTCCTGAACCAATTGACGTAGACACCTGATTTTTGGCGTGTAGCCTTGAAGTGAGAAGCTGCTTAAGTTCTAGTAAGTTGGGCATAATCGGATAAAAGAAACGCCTACCTCCCCTACAAATTTCAAAAAATTAAATATTCCTTTAATTACGATAACTTTCGAAAAAATGATACTAGCAAGTTGAAAATTTGAAAGGATGTTACTAATAAGACCTACTTCGTGGGTATTGAAAATGGGCAAGATCCGACACAAGGAACCCCCACCTCCCCTACAAATGAAACTTCAAATAAGCGATAACTTTTGATAGAATGAAGCCAGCAACTTGAAATTTTGGTCAAATGTTGAAAGTGAGATTGAGTTTGTTGGCATTAAGGATGGGTAAGATCCGACCTAAGGAACCCCTACCTCCCCTAGAAATGAAACTTAAAATAAGCGATAACTTACGACAAAATAAAGCTAGCGACTTGAAATTTTGGTCAAATGTTTGTAGTATGATCCAGTTGGCTAATATTGAAAATACGTTAAATCCGACCAACGAAACCCCTACTTCCCCTACAAAAGCAACTTCAAATAAGGGATAACTTTCGAAAGAATGAAGTTAGAGACTTGAAATTTTGTTTAAATGTTTGTAGGGGGAAAATCGTATCTAATTGGTTGATGGAAATGCTGGGCAAGGTCCGACTCAAGGAACCCCTACCTCCCCTACAAGTGAAACTTCAAATAAGCGTTAATTTTCGATAGAATGAAGCTAGCGACTTGAAAAATTGTACAAATATTTGTAGAATGGGTTAGTTATTTGATTTTGAGAATGGTCAAGATCCCACTGAATGAGTGCCAAAATCCCCTATGAACTGGCCATATAAGAGACCCACTTTTAATGCATGTGGTCGTTGCCAATTGGGACTTTTGGTATCACCACTAGGTCTGTACAAGTCTAGGGTATATACGCTTCGGACTTTATTTGGAGCAACACATCTCGGTTCAACTGCTTTCGATACTACTTCTCCGCATTGAAAGTAACCCTGGTTCATGGATCTGTTGAGTATGTAACAGAGATCTGCACCCCAATGCGACGTCAGTGAGATGTTACTGCTGCGGCGAGTGGTGTCACCTGAGGAACTGCTCCGGACTAAACCATCATAGGCACCGGAATTCTTCCTTTACTGCCAGTCAGTGCAGGAACAGAGAACTACAAGCAGCGATCTTTTCTAACATGCCTCACCACACTACACCAGTGAGCTCCCAGACGAGCTTCCAGCTTCCAATGACCCCTGCGAGTGGTTCCAATAGTATTTCTCAACAAAACAACCTTGTCTGCACCACCGATCGCAATTTTTGATACGCTCTCACGTGTCCAACTAAATTGCAATATGCTGCAAAATAAAATAGCTAAACGCACCTAATTCATGAACAGACACGACATCCAAGTTGGGTCTATACGGGAGACGAAGCTACATCCCAATTCGTCCCTCAACGCTCAAGGAGATTACGCAATTATCAGGAAGGATAGGTTGACCAACGCTTGTCTTCATCATTCACCATTCCGTGCAATACCGCAAAATAGATGTCACCAGCACCGTGGATGTGCAGGCCATCGCCATAAAATCGGGCAATGTTGATATTGAAATTTACAACATATATTTCACTGGTAGCCAGTTGTCCCTCGGGTTACCATGTAAATATTAACATTTTCTAAACTGGCCAACACCGTCTCCTGCTTGGTGACTTTAATGCTCATCATAAATTCTGGCACTCACATATTAGGAACGATGCCAGAGGTATCACAATAGCGGAGCAACATGACACTTCGGATTTCTGAACATTAAATGACGACACGCACACTCGTATTGCCGGTACCTGTTCCAGTTCTGCAGACATCACGATTGCCAATGCTAGCCTCATAAACGAAGCTCAGTGGTAACTGATCCTTACACTATCTTCGGACCATTTACTACTAGTTTGCCTTAACCCCTAGTGCACGCCATCGTACTCTGTTCTGGGCAATGGGGCACAACTCCCTAAAAGACTTACCCAGTGCCTGACACTCCTTTGCCACAGATCGACGCCATGAGATTCAAGGACCCCCTCTTGGTCGGCCTTGGTTGGGAATTGGGTTCCATTTCATGGCATGAGTTATAACTCTTCCGCAAGGTGTGACCTATCCACTGCCATTTTCGCCTGCGTCTCAATTCGCCGATTGGCATCTGACCCGTACGCCGACTTAGCTCTTCATTTGATATTATTTTGGGCCAGAAGATTCTTAGAATTCGACGAAGACATGAGTTGACGAAAACTTGCAGCTTTCTGGTAACTCTTACGGAAACTTTCCATGTACTGCTCCTGCTCCCGTACAAAAGCACCACTGACAGTACCAGGGAGCGAAACAGGCCCAGCTTGGTCTTGATGCTGAGATAACTGCTCTGCCAGATTTTGGACAGCATGCCGTATGCGCATTTAGCCTGGTTGATACGACGAGCGATGTCCTGCTCCGTACCACCATTTTCGACAACAATGCTACGCAGGTAGACGAAGTTGTCCACCTTCTCCACAGGCTGCCCATTAATACTGATGGCAATAGGTGTCGGATTTCTTTTTGCAATGGCAGGCTAAGAATCTTGGTCTTGTTGGTATTAATCTTTAGCCCAACCTTGCTTGCCTCCCTCTCGAGATCTAACGCCCGGTCACCTCGCCCTCATTCTATTCCACTCTCGTTGGGAACCTCGTTTCGGTGTGCTCCTTAAAGTCTACTTCGGTGACGATGTAATCCGCTGGCAGCATGTAAGAGACAGAGACTCCAGTTTTGGGTTTCCAACATCCAGACTCCCTTAGTCTGCATGCGGCGTTAAATTCTATTTGTAGGTTTAAAGGGAGTAGAGCTAGGATGACATCTAATACGGCCGCTGAACATGAACGCATAGCTCCCGTGATTGCGATGCAAAGGGGCCTTTATATTTATTTGTAGTTTATTCAATAGGTCAATATTGCACTTGTTACGAAGAGCTGGCCACCATACTAGTGCTCCGTATGCGAAAATTGGTCGCACTACGGCCGTGTACAGCCATAAATTCATCTTTGACTTTCCTTGTACGATGCTCAATTTTAATCTTCCAACCGAGTTTCGAGTCGAGAATAACTCTGATATACTTAACGTTGGGTTGTAAAGAGTGGCAATTAAGTTGCGGGAGTTGAAACTCCGGTATTTTGGTTCTTGTGACAAAGAGGACCTGCTCAGTTCTGCTTGGATTTACACTACGTCCGCACACCCTTATTGGGAAGAGGGGGTAGGCACTATGACCAAGTGAAAACAATAAACGCTAGAACCTATTTTGGATTATAGCAAGGATGTTGATGAAATTTCCTTGAAAATCGATCGAGCCGTTTGGCCGCAAAGCACGAACAAACATACAGTAATACATTTTAATATTATGTATATAGGTAGAATATAGATAGATAGAGGATAAATTCGAACCAACAAATATAGATTGTTAATCTACGTTCCATGAGAGAAGAGTTGTTACCAGTGAACAATTGGCCCGAAACTGATCTCCTTAATTCGTGTTTATACAGTGTGACATGGACCAGCACGTCTCTGTTCGTCCGGTATATGAAAAATTGAAAAAAAAAGGGTTCAATCAAACTTAAATCAATTAATTTGAACTTTGATCTCTCCATCCGAATATTTATCATGTGAATACAAAGAAACAGTATGTAATTATTATTGTTTGACCTCAGATAGCTTCTGAAATTTGGCGACACATACATACACGAACAAAAAAAAAAAACGAAAAATACATACATCATTCAACAAGAGCCACTCCAAATATTGTTGAACTCATTTTCTGAAAGAAACATGTGCAAATCTGAGGTCGTCACTTAAAAAACAGCGAAACAATACAGACTACGAAACTACAAATGTCAATATTATATCCACCTTCTATGTGTATAAATTTTTCAAGATATACCTATCTACGTACAAATGTATGCATAAGTAGCAGCATCTTGATAGGACTCGCTAACAACCTTGGCTGATAAATTTCTTTACCTCAAAGCTAAATCACTTGTGTGTTACAAATTTAATGATACCAAATTAAAGATAACATGGGGAAAATTTTCAATGATAACAATTATCTTAAATGACGTGCTGATGAGACGAATATCTGATAAATTCCTAAATAGAATGAATATTTAATTTGGCGATGAATTAATTTGTTCGTTAAAAGGCATTATGTCCTGCAAGAAGTACATACAGGCATAAAAGTCACAAAATAGAAATTTTCATTTTCTTGCGTTCATATGTAAATGAATTTTCATAACAATACATAATTATGTTATCAGTGTATCTTCAGATACAGAAGAGCATGCTGTGTCAACACAGCACAAACTCCAAGTAGATTGACGTTTTATTCAGAGCGGAAAAACTGTTTGCATATCCATTATGTGGCCTATTTGGACAATATTTTGATAGCTTCTGTTTTATATTTTAGCATATGGTCGATTTTTATCAAGGATTTTTAGAACTTTCAAGTAAGTTCTTTCCCTCGTTCAGCCGCTTAGGTACAGGTGTTCCTTTTGCGTTTTCAAATTGCTATAACTTTTTTACTGGAAGTCATAAAGGTTTGAAACTTTGTGACATCTCTACATTGCTGGTATGCTATTGCATTAAAGGGTATTCCCTAAGCTTTGGTGTCAACATTGAAAAAAAAAAAAGATCATACATGTGAAATTTCAGCAAAAAGTATCCACCCTCCACAAGATAGGGGGTTGAGTTGATTTTACACCCTTAAAAGGCGGCGAAGGTACAGGTGTACCTTCATACATTTTGTGTAAAAAAAAATGAAAAAAAAAATAAATAAAACAGAATAAATTTTGGTGAATGTTAATTTATATTTATTGCAAAACAAGGTTATTAATATAATATGATATTATAAAAGAGAATAAGTCCAATACTTTCGCTAACTCCAAACAGGTGAAGAAGTTATATTTTTGACCACGTTTCGTCCAGAGCCTTTGTATACGTTTACTAGGTCCAATACCGTTCGTTCGCCAACGTTCGCTTGTTAAGGGCCATCTATTAGCTTTCCGGTGTAAGGCTGACCCTGTAACGGGTAGGCATTCGACGAATCACAAGCGCAGAAAATCTCGTCTCGATACCATACTTTGCCGGCTTTCTATACGGAAATAATTGCTCGTCAACAATGATACACTACTATTGCTTGCAGGCTTTTTCCAAATTATTATTAAGCATAGTCCAAACGTCTCGTATCGGTGCGGCTTTATCGGTTTGCATTCGTTCCGTACGTGTAGTCTCGTTGTCGAACAGGACGAATCTTAAAATCATCTTGAAGAGATCTCGAGACATGAATGCTCGAATAAGTGCCAATCCATCGACTTCCCAGAATTAATTTGTTGTCCCTGTACACACCAGCCACCGTTAGTATTTCTAGGAACGCATCGAACTCTGCTTCTGCAAATGGCTTGAACAGTTTCGGTGATGGACGTTTGGAAGAATCGAGCAAAATTCATTGTTGTAAGCTTCACAAACTCTCCCGCCTTTCTGGTTCGATTCATGCAGAATTATGTCGTACATTTTTGAGATAATGATTGATTTGAATACCTTTTTGACATGGATATGTCTTATAGCTGGGGGTCATCCTAAAAATCAGTCCGTCACACGAAATGTCTGTTTTTCTACTCGGGGGTCAGAAGAGGAAACAAGCCCATCGAAAATTTTTCTTTTCTGGTTGTGCATGTCGTTTGAGTGAAGTGGTCATTGTGCATGGCTGTTGCTTGTAGATCCGCGCGGGCGGTGCACTTGCGGGGATCTTGTGTGTACATGTTGGGATGTTGATTTGATAGCGATAAAGGTTGACGTTGTGGACGGCAAGAAATAACATAGTGTACGGGTGAACGGGCGGACTTTCAATGACCTTCAATTTCCGCCAATTCCCATTCATCATTTAATAAAATAGCCCGTGTTGTACTATCTGAATCACTAGGGTCCCAGAAAAGGTAGCAAGTAAGTAGTCAGTTCGACTAACATTTGGACATGCGCAGACGCAATTTGAGAGAGTGTACATAGTTCCCGCCCCCCGAAGATGAGCGAGACCGGATGAAGTTCATTCGAGCCAAATCGGGTGATCCAGCGACTGTGTTTGTGCATTTGCAATGGCGGCGATTTGAGGTCTGACTGGTCCACAATGTGGGCCCCCACCCCACGTGCAATAAACATGTAGAACAAAATGGCGGATTTATACTAGGCGAGTTAGAATCTCTCAAGTCCCGAAATAAAGAAATATTCGTCGCAGGATGTTATATGTTATGATGTACATTCAGAGGTCTGCAGAAGATCAAATGCCCCCCTTCCGCAAAAATTCCAAAATGTTCAAAATGGCTGGAATCCAAACAAATAAAATAGCGCACGTTGTACTACATATCTGAATCAATAGGGTCCCAGAAAAGGTAGCAAGTAGTCAGTTCGACTAACATTTGGACATGCGCAGACGCAATTTGAGAGTGTGTACATTACATAAATAGCTCCCGCCCCCGAAGATAGAGATAGAGCGAGAGCCATCGCGGATGAAGTTCATTCTATCCAAATGGTTGTGCATTTGCAATGGCGGCGATTTGAGGTCTGACTGGCCCACAATGTGGCCTCCACCACACATGCAATAAACGTATCATAAAACAAAATGGCGGATTCGTACTGCGCGAGTTAAAATCTCCCAAGCCCCGAAATAGAGAAATATTCGTCGCAGGATGTTATAGTTCCGGGCAGCTCATCGTGACATGATGTACATTCAGAGGTCTGCAGAAGATCAAATGCCCCCCCCCCCCCCCTTCTGCAAAAATTACAAAATTTTTCTTGTGCATTCTCTTTGTGCGTGTGTTGGAATGTTTTGTTTACTTTTGTTAGTTTCCCTTTCTGTTTGCTGGACACAATCGCATAGAGTGGCACGCGTTACTTGAGAAACGGATTGTGTGTGCCGGACACGGACTGTTGATTAAAGGGGCGGGATGAGATGGATAGTGTGGGAGCGATTTTGCAATAGATACACAAACACAATACACGTCCGATTGGGAAAAGATGGTGGGAAGCGTGATTGCGATTAGCAGAAACGTACTCAGCGAAATGTCTGCAAACTGTACTGAACGGGTAGATGGAACAGGGTGCACGAGAGGAGGTGAATATTGCACACACGCGATGCAAACGAAAACGAAACGATCCCGCGAGAGAAAGGAGCCCAAGCGGACAGGACAAAGCAAAGCAGAATTTATGACGAGTATCTACACTGCCACCAGATACATGGGTACATGGATATGTCTTATGCCTACCGAAAGCGTGGGACGTGTTTTCTCGAATGATTTCATCCAGTATAACTATACTGGGATCTTTACAAAACTTACGTCGATATCTTCAACACAACAGGTTCCACGCAGTCGGTAGTCATAGACATATCCATGTTCCGATGTATCTGCATGAAGTGTAGATACTTTGTATCTTTTTTTGGTGTATATCTCTCTCTCAATTGACCCCTTGTGGGGCATAGCGCGTCAACCGTTCCATGTGGCCCAGTTGACGTTTCTCGGCTGGTTTCGGAGAATGCAGTTGCCAGCATGCACCTCCTGCACATCCATGGCCACGTCGTGGACGGGATTCGAACCCGAAACGCCGGTAGTCAAACATGAGACTAATGCCTCAACACACTGTGCTACCGGTCGCCCGGTATAGTATGGTATGGTATGGTGTATAAAGATTACTAATTGCCGCAGACCCACTTCTTTGTCGTAAAAGGTTACGGGATCGGGTTTGTGCACTTGGTAACGAATCACTGCACCACTTCCATCTTCCATCCGTCGCAATTGAAACGTCACCCAATTCTTCAGGCACAGGCTCATCCTCAATGCTTCCGTCTGAATCGTACTCGTCTTCCTCCTGGGTTACTGCTTCCTGCTCAATGTCGAGCTCTTCTCCAGTTAAACCGGCAACTTCTGGCGCATAATCTTCATCATTTGATACAACATATGATTCGTCCTCAAAATCACATTCACTAATGATTTCTCGAATTTCGTCCGACGTACATCTGTTCATAAATTGAACAATTTGACGCTTCATCTATGCAATACTGGTTTATTGTGGATTTGTAATGCATAAACACTAACCTATAATTTTGCCTCCTTATATTTCGGCGGCTACTAGGACCAGCTTCACAGTCACTCATGATAAATGGAATTGATGCGTTAGTTCTTTTTATACAAAACCGCACACAATGGGTGGGTACAGGTCCCGCAACGTTTTAAACGCAATTGCAAACAGTTCGACTGATTTTTCTTGTGGACGCTCCGTTTCAGTTTGCGTTTGATCAACCAGACATCGGGGAAATTAACCAGGAATTTTTCCTGGTTGATTTCCGGTCAATAGGGATAAGGGGTATTAGCGTATTCGACAGTTGTTAGTTGACGTATTGCGTGTGACTGTCAGATGGTGTGAATTTTCGTTTTCGGTTTCTTGATTTTTACATGGCGTCTTGTGTGCTTGATTTACACCGGAGCAACACAAATTTGTGGCGATTTTGCAGTGTTTTTAATTTTTCCTGAAACCGTCGCGAATTTAATTGAAGTTTTATTTGAAATTCAATAGCGAATCGGCTGTGAGCTGTTTAATAGATGACAACTGCAAAACAAGTCGTTCGGGTGAAGAGTTTATGGTTGGCTGGAGGGAAAATCCTTGCCGCAATTACAACGTTGCGGTACGTGAAGGCACACAATAACGAATCATTATTCTTATCAATCATACCTTTTAACATACACTTTTCACTTTTAGTTTTGAATGAATGTAACTTTTTCCGATCCACTCGTTGACGCATTCAAGCAATAAGAATCTGTATTTGTTAGGAAGACGCACCGAAGATTTTTTTATTGTTAATAAATATATCCGTTTGAGTCATTTATGCTCCTTGCATTATTTTGTAGTCCTTCGAATAATTTTTGTCGAAAAGATCATTCACAGAGATCCATAAAATTGTCTGCCACTCATTTCCACACATCTTATGCTGAGACTTTATTCATTTGAGTGCAAATGCTAAAATTCAGACTTTCGCTGGTGGTGCGACCATTTTTGTTTTTCTTAAATAGGTGACATTTTTGACATGGGAAAATTTATTTATTTGTTTTTTTTTTTTTATATTTTCAGCAAAACAAAAATCACCTCGATATATTAAACAGCTCCGGATACAACGTCATTTTTCCGTACATGTTACTAGAGTACCTACTCTACTACTGTTACTCCCAGTCAAACTATTCATTCATTTAGGGCCGTTTTCACAATGTCTGGTTAAAGTTTGTTCTATAGATAAACGCTAAATGGGACCGATTATCCAGTTAAAAATTTATCGGCCGATAATTCCAAGCAGCTGATACGGGCTGCTGAGATTTCGACTGCTGGAAATGTTTACGTCACAAAAAAAAAACAATTTTCGAAAGTCATTTGATGGAAGAGGATTTTAAACCAATTCAGCCGCAAATTATTGCTGAGACAGGGTACAAATGTTGAATAGAACAAGCGCTGAATTCCGCCAAGAAATCAGCTGATTTTTTAGTGCATTAGCTGAGCTTTTGGCTGAATTAACATCTTTTGAACGTCGTATATGCTAAGGTTTTTTAAGGCCCGTTTTCTCAATGTCCGGTTAAACTGCCAGTTAACTATCCGGGACACTAAGGACAGTTAACTGGCAGTTTAACCAGACATTGAGAAAACGGGCCTTAAAAAAGCATTTCCAGACAATCGTGTACGTAAGCACAATCGTAGAACGGTTGGAAAAAGAAAAAAAAAACAAATATAAATAAATAAACCTTCCACAATTTGCGCACCTGTAATATCTGATTTGAAAAAATTGTTTTGCTGATTTGTTACAATAACCTTTACAATATCTACCTTACGGCGAGCACTATAAAAACGTAAACTGTGGAATTCGCGCTATATTTGTACGTATCCACGACAAATTGATTGATGAAGAGTTAATTTGACTTCGTTAGCAGGTACTAAATCACTTAATTCATATTTGATGAAAAAGTGGCATTCAACCTAACAGCACAAAAAAAAACCAAATCAAGTTGTAGAGTATATGTACGTATGTACAATTAAGTATTTATTTACCTTTGCAAATATAAAAAGTGCTAACAAATTGAGGAAGGAAATTCGTTTGGGTTTTTACTCTACTATCATATAAAGTATGTATGTATATATCTGGACGCATGAATTGCAAATCTTTTGCTGAAGTGAGGTATGCCTGATGTAAATTTTATATGTATGTATATATTGTATTAGATTTATACACATATGTATGTGTATATTGGTTTTGTCGTAAGGAAAATCTGTCTGATTGATGCTTGCGCGATAATTTTCGATTGAAGGTAGGGAGCAACTTAAAAGTTTGACTGTTCATATTCTATACATATATTTTCTTAGAATTGGGCATAATCTGACCACAGTTACGTCTACTTCCCCTTCAAATACTAATTTAGAAAAAAATACCAACAACCCTTTGAAAAAAAAAGAAATAAGTTCGATCCGTTGTTTTTCAATGAATTGAACTAACAAGTTTCTCCTGCCTAGCCTTCCTTTAAAGCTTTTATTTATAATGCATTCGATCAAGAATGCATACAGAGACTTGATTTCACCGATATATGGTGCATAACATATTCTAAAAGCCTGGGGTTTTGAAATGGAATGATTTGGACCACTTTTGTATTTTGTATACCCTTTTTTAGTTTTTGACCCATTTCTCCAAAAGTATACATCTTGTGGGAAAAGTCAATCACAGATCTCTGAAAAACACTAGATTTGCTAAAAGTTGATACTAAATTTAGCACAGTGCGCCCAAAACTTACTGAGAAGCAGCTCTTCGGAATTCGTAAAAAAAAAACAAAACGGAAATGTTTGTCGCGCACATACTTATATCTTTCCAAATATCGTGAACGCTGAACCCCCCCTCTCTCTCTCCTATCGCAAATTTCTAAAACAGCTATTGCACAGTTAAGTGCTGCTTATGTACCGCATTTAAAAATTTTGTGCTCGTCAATTAAAAAAGAAGAAATTAATACTTCAAAACGGGAGGTCTAGAAGGACGTTCCGCTACATGGCATCCAATAGAATATATGAGCTTATCTTATTCAAACCCATGCTAAAGTTACGTGCTTATGTGTCGCATTTAAAAGTATCGTCCTCATTTATTTAAAAAAAAATTGTGATTCAAAAACGGGGAAGGGGGCAGTGCGCACACGAACGTTCTACCAAAGATTAGACATTACGAAGACAGGAAGATAAACTAATAATACAAGATAAACTCCACCGAAGCCTATCCCAAGCCATGGTTGTTAAGCAACTATTAACGAGGCCCTAGGGTATAGCGACGGCCCGACAACCCATCCTTGTAAAAACTAGTCCATGCCAAGAAACCTTGAACAAAAGCTTCGGGTTGGACGTATCAACATCGAAGACCACGCAAACATTTAACGGATTATTCTTTCGGATCCCGGAATGTACGCTCCCTAAACAAACCGGGGGCCGCGAAGGCCCTCCTTCAACAGGTCGAGAATTTCAAACTGAGCATCACTGCAGTTCAGGAAACAAATTAGATTGCCAGCGAGATAAACGAGAAGAGTTCACACACAATTTTCAAAAGCGGCAAACCATCGGGTCACAAGGAGTTTGAAGTTGCATTCATAGTGAGCAAGCGGCTCAAGCCGCACGTTATTGACTTCAAACCTATTAATGAAAGGTTGTGTGCGATTCGCATTAAGATTCGGTTTTTCAACATCAGGCTCATCAACGTGCATGCCCTTAAAGTTAAGGAAGTCCAGGACGAATTTTACTAGAGACACCGTTCGACTCACTTCCAACAAACGACGTCAAAATAATGCTGGGAGATTTTAATGCGAAAGTTGGAAACGAAAGTTGGCATCGGGAACCACTGGAGGGCTTAGTCCTCATGAGAAATGCCATGATAACGGTTGACAATTAATCGACTTCGCCTGCAGTGGGAATCTTATCGTAAGCTCCATATGTTTTCCGCATCGATGCATTCACAAACAGACTTGGAAATCTCCAGACGCACATGCCGTTAACCAAATTGACCACGTCCTCATTTGCAAAAGGCGGGCGTCCAGTGGGGAGCAAATTTGGTGAAGACAACCTATCGGTGTAGAATTTCATCAGTGCACCAAATCGAGAATCAGCTCTCCCTAAATTATCACGGTTGACAAACTCTTGAGCGCCTCTGAAAGGACAAGGATGGAAACATCATCAGCGACACCAGTAGTATTAATAAACGATGGGCGTCGTATTTTGCTTCTGAATTCAACATCTAACGTCCCCACAAGAAGCCCAAACCGATGGCATTATTACTGATCGATCATGGCCCCACTATACACAACCTCTGACAGTAAACGGAGTTGGCATCGCCTTGCGGTCACTCAAACCTTTATTTAGTTTGAGTGACCGCAAAGCGAGGGTGCTGACGAGATTCCAGCTGAGCTGCTAAAATCCGATGGAACGGGTCTATTGGATGCCGTACACCAACTACATTCATCGGATATCAACGCGTCGCTACTACAACAACAAGAAAGACTTGGTGCAAGCAACTGCAATATCAAGCTTAGTCCAGCCAAAGAGGATTGATAATTCTACAAGAGTTATCACTCCATATAACTTTCCCCTCTGCCAGGAGATTTGTATGTATTGACAAATTGTATAGATTTCACAAGAAAGCTAACTCCGCCTCCGGCGGTAGATTTGTTTGTATTGATTCTCTTGTGTATCTATACTGTGTAGTTTATACTATGTTTATACAATTTGTCAATACATACAAATCTCCTGGCAGAGGCGAAACTTATATGGAGTGATAACTCTTGTGGAATCTATACTATTTGGTCCAGCACAGGTACTTTGGAGCAATGAGAGCATTGAAGCCAGAATACCATCGGACCATTTGGTGGAGAAATTAGTCTTTCACCACTCCTACTCCGCGTAATCTGGAGTAGAGAGGATTGGGAAGAGAAGTACTTAGAATCGGAGGGTACTCCGATGCCATAAAATGTTTTACGGATGGCTATAAGACAGAGCAAGGCACTGGGGCGGGCATCGTGAGCCCCGAGCAGCTACACTTCATTCCTATGGGAGGATTTCTTTTCAAGCAGAAATACACACCATAGAAGCCTGTGGGGCTGCTGGGTACTGTAATAGGCCCATAGTGGTCTTTTCTGATAGTCATCAAGGTGCTCACTAATTGTGTCGTCACTTCAAAACTAGTATGGAGCTGCCAGCAAGCACTCCAAAAACTGGGATACTCAAACACACTGACGCTACACTGGGGCGACCGGTAGCGCAGTATGTTGAGGCATCAGTCTCATATTTGACTACCGGCGTTTCGGGTTCGAATCCCGTCCACGACGACTTTCGTGGCCATGGATGTGCAGGAGGTGCATGCTGCCAACTGCATTTTCCGAGACCAGTTTATGCCAACGAAACGTCAACTGGGCCACATGGAACAGTTGACGCGCTATGCCCCACAAGGGATTAGGGCAATTGAGAGAGAGGTGGGCATCGTCTACACCTCTTCATGGACTAAAGCCGTTCTGTGGGATTTCCTTGTGCAGCGTAAAAAATGTATTAGATTATGGGAGAGGACCGAGACCGCAGCGTATTGGGATGACCTTCTGGGTCTAAGACAAGCAACGCTGTTTATTGCTGAATACTCACAAAAACGAGTTTCACTACTACTCAGTACAAGTCGACTTAAGGTCAGAAACATTTGCGGACTTCTTTCAGGTCACTCAAACTGAGACATCATTTAGCAAAGTTGGGTTTGACCACAGATTCAACCTGTCCTTTCAATCATGAAGAAGACGAGACTTTACAACATATTCTCTGCAACTGTGTGGCCCTCACCCGCTGTAGGATGAAATATTTTGGGTGTCTTTTATTGAACCAGATGAAGTTTCTGCACTCTCAATTAAAGATTTAAGTAACTTCATTAGTAAAACTAAGCTTGATCGGCAGGTCTAGTCCTGTAAGCAGACATAGCGCGCTACAGCACAATAGACCATCAAGTCGTGTGCTAGTGGGCCAGCCGACGGCCTACCTATCTAATAAATTTAAAGCCAAAAATCAAATTAAGCTACGAAAATTTCCAATTATCCATAATAAATTCCATATTTAGCGATGCAAGCGACATCTGTTGGTATATCTATCCGATGTAGGTTTATTAACCCGTAGAGTTCTATAGGTTGATCCCGGTTAACGCATTGTTGTAATTACGTATTGTCAACCCAAAATACACCTACACGGGAATACAAGAGAATGTGCGTATTATTTCGACCCCTATGCAAAAGTAGTAATAAGTATAAAGAAAAGCTTTTATTCCGAAACTAAAAAAAAAAGAAAAACTTTTGTATAAATATCCATACACTTACCAATCAATCGATTTAAAATAAATTGTTTTAATCCAAAATCTGCATGATGTTCATCGTAAATTCTACTCCTTCTTTTTTTTAATGCAAAGTACACTCGCACACTTTTTTTTATTCAATGCACTGCCACACAACTACATCTTTGTAAATACCACAAACTATGCAATACGCAATATCCGTTAAGTATGCATTATGATAACACTTGTATTATTTTATTAACACAATTATTCGAATTAATAGATATTTAGATTGCTAGATATGTTTTAACTAATTTGCTCGCCGCAATTTTGCACTCACTCTATTACTTGGAGGTAGGTGCACGGAGGGTACTTTACTCGGACCTCGGAGAGAAACACAAAAATAAGTGAACAAAAAAACAGCGAATATGCAGTAAAAAAAACGAAAAGCCACACTTGCATCGAAGTAAGAAACTTCGATGCAACGAAGAGAATGGTGAGCAAACACGAAACCGCAAGAAAAACCACTTCAATAATATTACAATATAATGCCGAACTCTATCATATTATTATTCTTATTAATAGAGTAGAGATTTTGCATTCGCTACAAAATTTATCTTAATATTCAACAATATCTGCCTTATGTACGCGTATTCATGAACGCATCCACACATTCGATTTCGACTAAAAAAATTAAAAAGACACTGATCGATCCATGCGGAATAGGGAAGGCCTTCCAGTATTGATCAATCTTTAACTTCACCGTATCCGAGCAAAAAAAAAAAATGCGCACACAATGGATGCAATTATGGACTCGTATTACAATGGATTAAAATTTGTACTACTGCACTAAATCGTATTATGCTAAACAGAAACAATAAGCCATAATATTTCACATGATTAGCATATTTATCTGTGAGGATATCAGACATACGACGAAAAATGAAATTTAACCCTTGAATCGACGATCACTGTAACGAGATCACTTCTTCCTTCTCGTTTTCACCGACCACCGATCACTTATCTGGCTTATATGCGTAATCCGCTTTGTGAATAAGACTGCAGCTTAACACTGTAAAACTGTAGTTTTCGTTAAGGACGATCTCGGCACTATCCAGGAGCTCTACACCTGGAAAAAAAATCGAAAACCGCTTGAAACAAAGCCCGCGACTTTACAGCATTTAATCGAGGCTTGCAAATCGCGAAAACCCCTTTTTAACACATTCGCGACGATCGAGTGTGTTTGGTTGACTGAAAAAATCTCAGTACGATCATAAGACGCTTATTCTTTCATCGTCGGGACCGCACTACCGCCGACACCACCACCGCCGCCGCCGCCCTAGTTCACCTTCTCCGCGTTCCTCGTTTTCTTCTTCTTCTTCTTTTGGCCGAACCGTTGTGTTTTGCATATATAGCAAATAGCACACTTTACATTTTTACACTCCGGCCACAAGTAAGTACTTGTACTGTGAATCCGAAACGTTCAGTACGCTCGCCGTACTTGAAGACCAGCGAAGCGAAGATGTCGGCCCGGTACACTCTACACACAGCATTCGGCAAACGTTTAGCTCCACGATCCGCGATGTGATGCAGCCACAACGACTACACTACACACAGTATACCGCCGAATGGCGCAATCTTCCAAAGCTTAAGTTCAAGAATTATATACAGAGACTGAGAACTCTAACTATACACACTAGATACATAGATATAACATCATAAAGATACTACCTATAGTCGCGTATGTACTCAGTTCTGGTGGGATCTTAGTAGTGTGCTTCGCAAGAAGGTCCATTCAATCCCAAAGAGATCCATAAGATTCCCAGCATCCTCAAGACAAGGAGGATCTGTAAACGGTGGTCATCAATGCAGGCATTGGATTATCCGTGGACTTTTTCTTGGCATCAGATTTAGTCAGTTTGTTCGCGAAACGGTTTGAATATTCAAATCGAGCTGTACCTATTTCAGATATAATATTGAAAATGAAAAATATAATACAAAAAAATAAACATATTTAGATTTTTGGTACATAATTACAAAATAAAGCAAGATTGACGTTGCCGATCTATCAAGTGATTCTTCGGAATACGTGGTACTTCGGAATATGGTCAGAGGAGATTTACGATTAGTACATCGCAAGAAACTAATGGCAGACTGCCCGCCGGATCGTCACGGTGTGATACAAGTCCTCGATAATTAATCGAATGATAATCATCATCATCATCGTGGCGCGACAGCCCGACGTCGGGCCTTGGCCACCTGGATCATTGTCCTCCAATTATCTCGGTCACGTGACCGCGTCCTCCAATTTTGGGAGCCCAGCAGCTGCGCGGCGTCCACACCTACTGAGCTCTCCCAACGAGATCTCGGTCGTCCTCGCAGTCTCGCTCCGTCGACTCGTTCTGCATTCATTACTCTCTTAGGCATGCGATCATCGTCCATTCGTTGTACATGCCCTGCCCATTGAAGTCGTTGTAGTTTGACGATTTTCGAGACTTGCAGCTCATCGTACATTTCATACAACTCATGGTTGTACCGGATGCGCCATCCATCTCGATCGCAAACAGCCCCGAAAATTCGCCGTAGAACCTTACGTTCGAAAGTGTCTAGCATGTTTTCGGAGGCTTGAGTTAGGGTCCATGCTTCGCAGCCATAGCATACCACTGGTCGTATAATGGTTTTGTACACGCGGAGCTTCGTGTTTCTGTGCACATGTTTCGATTTCATTATGGGGAGAACCGAGAAAAAAGTCATTAGCTAACTGTATCCGTCGCATGATTTCGTCAGTTTCGTTGGCGTCCCTTGACAGGTTGCAACCCAGGTAGATGAAATTGTTCACGAACTCGATGTTGAGGTCCCCCACGTTGATGCTCGGTTGTGCAGGTGTCCTTGTCACCGATTGCATCATTATTTTAGTTTTACCCTCGTTAATACGTAATCCAACTTCCTTTGCAGCGGTATCGAGCGTATGCAGAAGTTCTTCTGCGTCAGCCAATCTTCGGGACATGATGTTGATGAGTGGGTTCAGGTCGCGCAACGTTTTAAACGCAAATGCAAACAGTTCGACTGATTTTGCTCGTGGACGGTCCGTTTCAGTTTGCGTTTGATCTACCACATATCGGGGAAATTGACCAGAAATTTTTCCTGGTTAATTTCCGGTCAACCGGGGGGTAAGGGGTATTAGCGTATTTGACAGTTGTTAGTTGACGTATTGCATATGGTGTGGATTTTCGTTTTCGGTTTCTTGATTTTTACATGGCGTCTTGTATGCTTATTTACACCGGAGCAACAGAAATTTGTGGCGATTTTGCAGTGTTGTTCATTTTTCCTGAAACCGTCGCGAATTTAATTGAAGTTTTGTTTGAAATTCAATAGCGAATCGGCTATCAGGTGTTTAATACATGACAACTGCAAAACAAGTCGTTCGGGTTAAGAGTTTATGGTTGGGTGGAGGGAAAATCTTTACCGCAATTACAACGTTGCGGAACGTGAACGCAGGCGATGTCGTCGGCGTACGCTGCTAATTGTGTCGACTTGATGAGCAGCGTCTTGCTGTTGTCCATATTCATGGCCCGAATAACGTATTCCAGTGCTAGGTTGAAGAGCGTCGGTGCCAGTCCATCGCCCTGTTTCAAACCAGTGCGTGTTTCAAATAGATCAGTAAGTCTATTCTGGATCCTGACTTGTGAGACGGAGTTGGTCATCGTCATCTTTGTCAGTCGCACTAATTTTGCTGGTATACCAAATTGCAGCATGATGTTGTACAGTACTCCACGATCGATACTGTCGTATGCCTGCTTGAAGTCAACAAAGATTTGGTATACGTTTACGTTGTATTCCCAGCACCTCTGGAGTATCAGTTTGACTGAGAAGAGCTGATCGGTTGTGGAGCGACCAAGTCTGAAACCGCTTTGATATTCGCCAATGACTCGTTCTGCGTACGGTTTTATTCTATTTTCCAGAATTTTCGTCAAAATTTTATAGGACGTACAAACTAGTGAGATGCCCCTGTAATTCTCACACCGCAATTTATCTCCCTTTTTATGGATTGGACAGATGATGCTTCTGCGCCAATCGTCTGGGATCTCCTCGTTCTCCCATACTCGCAGGAGTAATTGATGTATGGCATCAACTAGACTCGTTCCACCGAATCTTAGCAGTTCAGCTGGGATCTCGTCAGCGCCCGGCGCTTTATTTCGTTTTAGTGACCGCAACGCGAGATCAACTTCCTCTACTGTCGGGGGTTGAATGGGTGGGCCTAGATCAACAATATCATCGAGAGCTTCCTGTGTGGGGATGTTAGATGGTCGGTTTAGAAGCTCTTCACAATAAGAGGCCCATCGTTTGTTAATACCATCGGTGTCGCTGATGATGTTTCCATCCTTGTCCTTACAAAGGCTAGTCCTGGGTTGGTAGCCGTTCTTAATTGTATTTACTAGTTTGTACGCTTGTCTGGTGTTCCTATTAGCTAAGTTTTCGTTTATGTTCAGCAACTGCTCGTCAAAGTATTTACGTTTCTTACGTCTAATCATTCTATTCGATATTCGCCGTAGCTCGTCATATCTTTCTCTTCTGGCTCTGGTTCCTCGTTGAATCCATTGTCTGTAGGCCTCGTTTTTCGCGTCAAGTGAATTTTTGCATTCTTCGTCGAACCAGTCATTTCGCGCTCGCCGGGCTTTATATCCCACGACCTTCTCTGCGACATCCTTGATGGTACCCTTGAGTTCTTCCCAGAACCCATGGACGCCTGTGTTGCTGATGTTGTGTAGCATAGGTGATAGTTTTTCCTCAAGGTCTTTGCCCCCCTTTGAATGATAATGGGCCGAAAAAAATCGGTAATATTTCTTAGCTGATACAACTACAGCTCTTCATATACTCGGTAAGGTGCACCAGGTGTGATAAAATTCCCGTGGACTGGCAATAGTGTCTCCAGAGAATCTTGTTCTGTCGTCCCATTCCCATTATCCCAACAGAGATACGCGCAATACCCTCGCCTGCTGATGAATCCATCCAAGATATTCAAAAACGATATTGTCGATAACTCCCCTATCAGGAAATAAAAATGACTAGATAGGTCCCCGCAGTCATCACCATTCGCCACTTGATTCGAGGGATCTGAACTGAAAATTTGGGGGACATTATTTTGCAGGCTCTTGGGTTGAGCCGGCGGATTTTTTTTTTTTGTCAATTTACTCATTTGGTTGGTCCTAGCATTAGGGGAAATAGACCTAATTTAGTCGAAAGGAACGTGTAGACGCCAACGACCCTTCTAAGCTCAGATTAGATTAGATTGCGAAATGGGCATTGAACCGCGCAGGGTACAGAGCACTGAGGCCGGATGGCCTATTGTGCTATAGCCCAGAGTCTGTTATCAGGCCTTAACCTGTCGATCGAGTTCGATCGAGCTAATGAATTTGCTCAGGAGGAGCGATATCATCAGCCTCCGAGTAGGCGGCTCCAAAGAAGTCACTGTGTCGCCGGGTCAAGGCGTCGCAATTGCATAAGATATGGATCGATGTCTCGTCGTCCTCACCACAGAAACGACAGCTCGAGTCCGAAACAATTCCCATGATTAAGTGATCTCTCAGGCATGAATGTCCAGTTAGGAGACCACAGATGGTTCCAACCTTGTACCGGTTTAACTTTAGCAGTTCTATCAATCTGCTTTGTGAATAGCCTGAGATGAAAAGCAAGCCTGCCTCAGTCCTGGCTGGTTGTCCCAATGGAATTCGCTGCATTCCCAGTTTTTGATGAGTTTATTTATTATGCAGGTTGAAATTCCGGAAAAAGGCTCTGATCCGCAAAAGGCTACTCCCTTTTGCGGACCAGAGCCTTTTTCCGGAATTTTTTGAATTTTTGAAGCTGTTCTAGCTAGTTCGTCCGCCTGTTCGTTGCCATTGATGCCAGCATGGCCAGAGACCCAGAGTAGTGGTACTCTATTAAAAGAGCCTAATCTATGAAGTGCCTTTTGGCAAGTACGTACGATCTTAGATGATGTCGTCCTTTTTAACAGAGCTTTGATGGCTGTCCGTGAATATTGCCAAACTTTTGTTGTGGTAGCCGGTCTTCAGGCATAACTCAACACATGCCTCGATGGCATGCACTTCCGCCTGAAAGTCAGTGACAAACTTGCCCATGGGTATAAAACCTGATGATTGGGACCCACGACGCCTGCCTCGGTTCCTTCATTGGTTTTCGAGCCATCCGTGAACCACTTGAAGGTGTGAGGGGGAAGTTTGCCAAATTTTTCCTGCCAATGCTCTTTGTTCCATATTACGGCCGTGAACTGTTGATTGTATGATATTTCTTTCACAAGATGGTCTGATGGCATTCTTGTGACTATACTGTCATTAAGCCAACTGAGTTGTACTGAATTTAGCTCTACATTAGCATTGTTTGCAACTAGTTCCACGATTGCCATTTTAGCTTCTGCCTTTATATGAATGTGTATCGGTCGTAGGTCGAGCAGTACATCAAGACCGCTAGATGGACGAGAGCGAGTAGCCCCTGTCACCATTAGGCATAAGAGTCTCTGGACTTTGCCTAAAGTGGTCCTCTTAGAAGCAGTAAATACTGCACGGATGCTCGGATGGTAAAGCAATACATAGGATGGACGTTATTAGACCATTTACCCTTCACGGATGTGATAGGCTAAATTAGGTTTGTCATGAAGTTTGCAAAAAGTCAAAATTTGGGAAAATTCAACGCTTCTTTCAAACTAACCGCCTTTAAAAAATTCACGTATAGTGTTCATTAAAAATAAGTCGATCCCATGCTACTCCATTCTCGGCTCATATTCCATCCAGAAAACGTGGAAACTCCACCATCGCATTGCCTTGTTGTTTTCCCTTTAAAAAAAGGCTTCAAAAACACTCTGAAAACACTAATAAAAAAAAAACGCACCAGACATTATCCACTACATGTACTCATATGAATATTTCACCTGAAGAGTGCAAAGGTAAGTAAAAGTCCATGCAGATATTTTTTTTATCGTCTTCTTCTTTTGAAGATTCCTCATGCGCGTCCCTTGAACATATCCGCTGCATTCAACGCAAAAGATCACCTCGTTGAGCCGAGAGCCGCCAGACCAGCAAGATCACCTTTCGTCTTCATGGCGAAAATTAATACCTTCATGTGATATACACAGTTGGGTCTTTGTTTATAATTTTCGGAAAAGAAGGAATAGATATCTTATATCTTTGGAAAGACAACACCCTCACTGCCCTGACTCTGTGTGGATGGAGGATTTCATTACGATCACTTTTTGACACGATCGGATTTTTTCCAACATCTGATAGGTTCGGTTCAAATCTCTCATTCATGTGTGTTCTCGAAATAACTTTGGGACTGTGAAAGACATACTAGAAATGCTATTTTCGAAGGCCTCATATTGCTATGCCCATAGATATCCATTAGTTTCACCACTAAATATATTGTGTTTATACGAGTACATAAACCTTATGGGAAACGCAAGATTAACTTCTGGGATGCACGGACTACGGTGTCTGAATGTAAAGTCCCTAAGATTTTTGTTTTGGCTTTGGTGTGTTGCATATGTACTCGTATATTCACAACTACATACTTTAATAGCTTTTTAGCACGATGGGTTATACCAGGGGTCTACAAATTGCGGCCCGCGGACCAGATCCGGCCCGCATCTGGTTTTTATCCGGCTCACGTAATTTGGTTTAATACAAACATTTTAAATTTTGGAACACCAATCAGGTCACTCTGGTACTGTCCGTGCTGGTGGAAAGTCAATGTATAGATTACCAGAAACCTGCAGTCCGGATGGCGCAACGGTTAGCCTTCTACGCACTGGGCCACGGTTCGATTCCTACTGAATGCGGTAGTTTTCGATGAAAAAAGGGATTTACGTGTCGGACTATGAGCCCAATCAGCTGTTAAATGAGTACCCATTTATGGGGTAAATAACTCGGTTGAGTGTGTTGCTCATCACGCACCTCTGCACAACACATACCGTCACGATCTAGAAAATGAGATGATGCTAACTCATCTCGAGGCCATGGTTCAAATTGGACAGTTGCGTCAGTTATTTATTTATTTTAGAAAGCTGCAAGTTTTCGTTAACTAGTGTCTTCGTCGAATTTTAAGAATTTTCTGGCCGAAGCAATATCAAATGAAGAGCTGAGTTAGTGTAAGAGGCAGATGCCAATCGACGAACGAAAATCGTATCCACCGCACACATACCATGAAATGGAACCCCATTCCCGAAGAAAGCCGACCAAGGGATTGTCCTAGAAAGTGATGGAGCCGATCTGTGGCGAAAGACGAAACAGTGTGAGTTTCTGGGTGAGTCATGGGGACAGATGCCTCCCATTACCCAGAACCGAGTACGATGGGGCACAGGAGTAGTTGATGCGCTATGCCCCACTAATGGTTAAGGCAACGTAATAATCAGGTCACTCACTGGATGCTGGATCCTGATTTCAGCCAGCTTTAAATCCAAAAGCCAACCGAAAAAAACTCCAAATACGCCTATTATAATAATACAGGTAATCATTCCTAACTTACCGTATACACGTGCCATCAGGAATTTTATTGCAGTTCCCTCTGCGATAATGTTTGCACCCTCCAACCAACGCGATTTGTTCGCAGCGGATAATTCGCGGCAGATTCGTACATGGCGTCTTATGGAGTTGTTCACACCAACGCGACACGAATTCGCGGTGACAGCGATTTCTATTTTTTCGTAATAAATTTGCATTACTATGGCCGCTGAAATGAATTCCATGGATGTCATTGCAGTTATTTTTATTTTTCATTAAAACATTTGCGTTATTTTGGCTTCTCGCTATGGCTTCGCGCTGATTTCAGGGATGCTTTATTTTATGTATAGTATATTACGATGCGGGAAGCCTGTGGAGCAAATGACTAAGTTTTTACTGCTGGCGAAATCAATTAATCTTTGGCCGTTGTCGTTTATTTCATCATGGAGGCTGTATCCTCCTGTTGTGCTCCTGCGATGCAGTTCATTGCCGACTTTGGCATTAACGTCTCCGAGAAGAAGTCTGATATCGTTAGAGGGTAGGCCATCAAATAAATCGTCTATCAAAGCGCAAAATACGTCTTTCTCCTCCGTTGGAACATGACAATTAATTAGCCAAACATTGGAAAATTGCAATCTAATGCGAATCGCACAGATTCTTTCATTGATGGGCTTGAAATCCGTTACCAGCTGTTCAAATTTACCCTAGACTACGAATGCAACCCCAAATTCCCTGTTGTTTCCTTACGATCTGCTGCTGGTAAATATTGGGTGCGATCCGTATTCATTTCTCTCGCTACCGAGCCATTTCGTTTCTAAAAGCGAGAGTATTTTGATGTTATAGCGGGATGCTTCTTGAAGAAGCTCTTGCAGTGACCCGGTGCAATATATTTTAGTGTTCGCACATTCCATGATCCGAGGGGCGACCGGTAGCGCAGTGTGTTGAGGCATCAGTCTCATGGTTGACTACCGGCGTTTCGGGTTCGAATCCCGTCCACGACGTTCGTGGCCATGGATGTGCAGGAAGTGCATGCTGGCAACTGCATTCTTCGAAACCAGTTTATGCCAACGAAACGTCAACTGGGTCACATGGAACAGTTGACGCGCTATGCCCCACAAGGGGTTAGGGCATTTGATGATCCGAAAGAATAGTTCGAGTCCTTTTCCGTTTAATCCATCCAATCCAAGGCTGTACTCTAGGTTTCCGAACCAGAATTTTTCTTCGGGGAAACGTTGTCAGCGTCTCGCCCATCCCTCTGGGAAGACGAGACCGGGCCTTAAAATAAGCAAATAACTTAAATGCTCTCTTGATCGACACAAGTAGTAAAGTAACCGTCTAGCATTAACTCATCATCATCGTGGCGCGACAGCCCGACGTCGGGCCTTGGCCGCCTGGATCATTGTCCTCCAATTATCTCGGTCACGTGACCGCGTCCTCCAATTTTGGGAGCCCAGCAGCTGCGCGGCATCCACACCTACTGAGCTCTCCCAACGAGATCTCGGTCGTCCTCGCAGTCTCGCTCCGTCGACTCGTTCTGCATTCATTACTCTCTTAGGCATTCGATCATCGTCCATTCTTTGTACATGCCCTGCCCATTGAAGTCGTTGTAGTTTGACGATTTTCGAGACTTGCAGCTCATCGTACATTTCATACAACTCATGGTTGTACCGGATGCGCCATCCATCTCGATCGCAAACAGCCCCGAAAATTCGCCGTAGAACCTTACGTTCGAAAGTGTCTAGCATGTTTTCGGAGGCTTGAGTTAGGGTCCATGCTTCGCAGCCATAGCATAGCACTGGTCGTATAATGGTTTTGTACACGCGGAGCTTCGTGTTTCTGTGCACATGTTTCGATTTCATTATGGGGAGAACCGAGAAAAAAGTCTTATTAGCTAACTGTATCCGTCGCTTGATTTCGTCAGTTTCGTTGGCGTCCCTTGACAGGTTGCAACCCAGGTAGATGAAGTTGTTCACGACCTCGATGTTGAGGTCCCCCACGTTGATGCTCGGTTGTGCAGGTGTCCTTGTCACCGATTGCATCATTATTTTAGTTTTACCCTCGTTAATACGTAATCCAACTTCCTTTGCAACGGTATCGAGCGTATGCAGAAGTTCTTCTGCGTCAGCCAATCTTCGGGACATGATGTTGATGTCGTCGGCGTACGCTGCTAATTGTGTCGACTTGATGAGCAGCGTCTTGCTGTTGTCCATATTCATGGCCCGAATAACGTATTCCAGTGCTAGGTTGAAGAGCGTCGGTGCCAGTCCATCGCCCTGTTTCAAACCAGTGCGTGTTTCAAATAGATCAGTAAGTCTATTCTGGATCCTGACTTGTGAGACGGAGTTGGTCATCGTCATCTTTGTCAGTCGCACTAATTTTGCTGGTATACCAAATTGCAGCATGATGTTGTACAGTACTCCACGAACGATACTGTCGTATGCCTGCTTGAAGTCGACAAAGATTTGGTATACGTTTACGTTGTATTCCCAGCACCTCTGGAGTATCAGTTTGACTGAGAAGAGCTGATCGGTTGTGGAGCGACCAGGTCTGAAACCGCTTTGATATTCGCCAATGACTCGTTCTGCGTACGGTTTTATTCTATTTTCCAGAATTTTCGTCAAAATTTTATAGGACGTACAAACTAGTGAGATGCCCCTGTAATTCTCACACCGCAGTTTATCTCCCTTTTTATGAATTGGACAGATGATGCTTCTGCGCCAATCGTCTGGGATCTCCTCGTTCTCCCATACTCGCAGGAGTAATTGATGTATGGCATCAATTAGACTCGTTCCACCGAATCTTAGCAGTTCAGCTGGGATCTCGTCAGCGCCCGGCGCTTTATTTCGTTTTAGTGACCGCAACGCGAGGTCAACTTCCTCTACTGTCGGGGGTTGAATGGGTGGGCCTAGATCAACAATATCGTCGAGAGCTTCCTGTGTGGGGATGTTAGATGGTCGGTTTAGAAGCTCTTCAAAATAAGAGGCCCATCGTTTGTTAATACCATCGGTGTCGCTGATGATGTTTCCATCCTTGTCCTTACAAAGGCTAGTCCTGGGTTGGTAGCCGTTCTTGATTGTATTTACTAGTTTGTACGCTTGTCTGGTGTTCCTATTAGCTAAGTTTTCGTTTATGTTGAGCAACTGCTCGTCAAAGTATTTACGTTTCTTACGTCTAATTATTCTATTCGATATTCGCCGTAGCTCGTCATATTTTTCTCTTCTGGCTCTGGTTCCTCGTTGAATCCATTGTCTGTAGGCCTCGTTTTTCGCGTCAAGTGAATTTTTGCATTCTTCGTCGAACCAGTCATTTCGCGCTCGCCGGGCTTTATATCCCACGACCTTCTCTGCGACATCCTTGATGGTACCCTTGAGTTCTTCCCAGAACCCATGGACGCCTGTGTTGCTGATGTTGTGTAGCATAGGTGATAGTTTTTCCTCAAGGGCAGTAGTATACGCCACCGCTGTAGCATCACTCAAGAGCTTATCAACCGCAAAGATTTTGGGAGGGCTGATTCTTGACTGGTGCACTGAGGAAATTCTACATCTGTAGGTCGTCTTCACCAAGTGATGATTTGAGTCGCAGTTTGCTCCTCGATAGGAGCGGACATCCATGACACTAGACGCCCATCTCCTGCAAATGAGGACGTGGTCAATTTGGTTGACGGTAAGTGCGTCTGGACACTTCCAGGTCTGCTTGTGAATGCGTCGATGCGGGAAACACGTAGAGCTTACGACTAGATTCCTGCTGCAGGCGAAGTCGATAAGTCGGTGGCCGTCTAGCATTAACTGCTAGACCCATAATCTGATCTGAATTCAATTTCGTCTTCATCTAGTAGTCGTATTGAATACTATTTTATAGTAATTTACGACACAAATGCTATCGAAAAACGCATCTACTTCATCGCCTCAAATTGACGAAAATGATGCAGGTACGGTCATTTACTCAATAAAAACATGTTTCGACATTGGGTTAGGGCATAATACGCACCGCTAACGATTTAAGCTACCGCTGCGCTGGGTCATAGTGACATTGATTGAAATAAGACTGTGAATTAACTGAATATACACAATTTTCCTAACCCCTAGTGGGGCATAGCGCGTTAACTATCAAGTGTAGCTGACGTTTCGTTGACATAAACTAGTTTCGGATGATGCACGTTGTCAGCATGCACTTCCTGCTCCCATTTAAGCGCCTACCTAGGACAAGTCGGAAGATGTTGTGACTTATTATTACGCGCCTTACCACAGGGTGTTGTTTTCCCCCAAACATTCATGATCATCACGAACACCGTCCACACTGGAAAGCAGTAATACTTTGATTTTGCTATTCGGCCCGCCTATAATAAAATTTAGAAAGTCTGGCCCTTTGATTGAAAAGTTTGCCGACCTCTGGGTTATACTTTACAAGAAGTGTACAGAAGAAAGATTTGTTCCATAAAATTGGTGGATGTCGGTGGGTTCAGATATTAGTCGCTGAGAGCATTATATAGGGGAGCATAAATTAAGATGCACCGACTTTGGATACAGAGTATATGAATGTGTCACTTCTGAATATTATGAATCGAGATCGGGCAAAATAACTTGATGGATCTTATATGGATTGGACGCCGAAATTATCCGATGCCTAGACTCTAACACACATTATATACATATCTATCCCTAATCCAATCCCTGATCTTGTACGCAGCGCTGATCTTGAAAAAGATTAATGTGCGAAGGAACATAGAGCAGATTGTGTGTTTTCGATATGTTCGGCAAGGACGGTGCATAAAAGTCAATCACATAAAACCAGAGACACATACACAAATAAAATTAAGGCATAAAATGGATACAAAAAGCGAAACGATTGCTGCGTGTATCTGCGGCGAAGGTTCAGTTCGTGTCTTTTTCTTTGGAAAACATGATGCTACCCATAAAAAAGATAATAATTTGGAAATATAATGGGAAACAGAAGTTCTCATTTGCCGCTTTTTAATGCATTTACGTGATATGATTGCCTGTAAATTTTAAATATATTGATTATTTTGACAAATATCAATAAATGATGCATGTCGGAGTTTCTTAATCTCTGTAGAAGGGAGATAAGCAACTACTGCTTCAATCCTTTTTTGTAAGATGTGTAATGAACCATATTATGGTCTGGTAGTGCTACTCCCACCGGCAGATCGAAGCAGCACCTGATGAGTAGTGATCTGTTGGTGGTACGAAACCAGAGGCCGAAGGTCCCATTACACCCGGACCCAGGTGCGACCGCGTGGGCGTCTGATCCGTCCGCCAACCATTCCATCCTTATCGACTATTTTTTTTTATTCCCCATTTTTACCTCCCCTGTTTGTGTTGTCTTCCCCAGGCCTATGAATTTTTGTCAATTCGTAAAGGACAGGGGCAACGAGCGGCGAAAACCCCGCCCACATCTCCCGAATTGAGCTACAGCAAGCATAGGCCGCTGCTTAGCTCGTTGAGGGGCCTTTTTCTTCGCCAGATGCCACGGCCCGACCTTCACGGTCATTATGCTACCTAAGGCTCCGTCCCCAAACCGTCCGTTATAGATGGAGGCGTGAAAGATGGCCCATTACATATTACCACAAGCTGAATTATCCCATATGTTAACATACATTTAATGAAATCCAAGTAAGAAAAACATAATAGTACACAAACAGCCGATATCCTTTGGCGGTTGGTGGTTATTTTTGATTGTTTGAGGTAAAGAGAATCCTTCGAAATCGTGCATAGAGTAAAATCGAGACCCTCATGTCTCATTTGCTGGCGCCAATAGCGCAGAATCAGAAATCAGGTTAAAATCGAACCCCGGGAAAGGCGTCCTATTTGACTTTTGTCACGATTTTTTAGATCCGCATCAAGTGAAAATGAATCTCACTCGATGGATTCTACAAATTTGTTTCGCAATATTGCGTCTTTGATGTTCTCTTTCTTTCAAAGTTTCGTTATTTATTACCTCCTATTTTGAAAGTCATTTTTCCTGACTCGGTATGTCAAAAAAGTTACTGTACCAACTTGAAAACGTTTCAAAACACTCTAAAGTTTGAAATGTTATAACGGACGGTCTGGTGGGTATCCGGAGATGCCCGTGGGGACGGAGCCTAAGGTAGCATGTTGACCGTGTAGGTCGGGCCTTGTCATCTGACGAAGAAATAGGCCCCTCAACGAGCTAAGCAACGGCCTATGCTTGCTGTACCTCAGTTCGGGAGATGTGGGCGAGGTTTTCGCCGCTCGTTGCCCCTGTCCTTTACGTATTAACAAAAACTCATAGGCCTGGGGAAGACAACATAAACAGGGGAGGTAAAAATGAGGAATAAAAAAAAATAGTCGATAAGGATGGAATGGTTGGCGGAAGGATCAGACGCCCACGCGGTCGCACCTGGGTCCAGGTGTAATGGGACCCTAGGCCTCTGCTTTCGTACCACCAACAGATCACTACTCATCAGGTGCGGCTTCGATCTGCCGGTGGGAGCAGCACTACCAGACCATAATATGGTTCATTACAGGTGGTTCATTACAATGTATTACTAAATATTTTCGGAGTTATCCCTTTTTTGGGTAATGAACAAAATTGTCAACTGGAACTATTTTAGTGGCAAGTGATGATTTAAAAAAAAGTCCGCCTTAAACCCTAACGGGTTGCATTCATAGTGAGCAAGCCGCTCAAGCCGCACGTTATTGACTTCAAACCTTTTAATGAAAGGTAGTGTGCGATTCGCATTAACATAACGTGCACGCCCTAACCGAAGTTAAGGAAGATCCGGTAAAAGATGAATTTCATGCCCGCCTGGAAACGCTGCTCGACTCACCTTCAACAAACGACATCAAAATACTGCTGGGCGATTTTAATGCGAAAGTTGGAAACGAAGGTAGGCATGAAGGAACCACTGGAGGACATTGTCTCCATGAGGAATGCAATGATATTGGTAAACGATTAATCGACTTCGCCTGCAATAGGAATCTTATCGTAAGCTCCACATACTTTTCGCATCGGCGCATTCACAAACAGACTTGGAAATTTCCAGACGCACGTACCGTCAACCAAATTGACCACTTCCTCATTTGCAAAAGGTGGGCGTCCAGTGTATTGAATGTCCGATTCTATGGAGGAGCAAACTGCGATTTAGACTAAGGTGACCAGATTCCTGAGCGACCAATGCTGTACGCACCGCCTAAAAACACTTATCCATCATTTAGCTTAGCTGCATTTAAGATAATGTTGTCTTACATATATGTATTATTAAACGATCTAACAAAATGTTGGATGCGCAGAATAAAAATTTGTAATACAATCGGCTGAAACCATGTCTTCATTCCACTTCAGAATTTTTTCCAGGCTCACGTTCACTTTTAAAAAATTGACTTCATCAAAAAAATCATTGTCAACTAAATCCATTTTTTGAAAATTGCCCATACATTTTGAGAAAGAATTTTCCACCGTTTGGTTACGTTATAAGTACCAGGGCTAAAACTTTCACGATTGTTTCTTTGTAATGCAGGAATACGAAAATGAGAAGTCTGGCAAGCCTCTGAGGGTGGGTTTGGCAGCCCTAGAGGGCTAAATGTACTAATCTACCAATCATATCTTCCGAACTTACCTAGTTTTAGTATTGATAATTAGAAACAAACTTTTCTAACACTTGTCCTTGATCTTGGCTATTTGTTTCATCAGATTCACAGCACAGAATTAGACTAAAAAAGATACAAAGTATCTACGCTGCATGCAGATACATCGGAACATGGATATGTCTATGACTACCGACTGCGTGGAACCTGTTGTGTTGAAGATATCGACGTAAGTTTTATAAAGATCCCAGTATAGTTATACTGGATGAAATCATTCGAAAAACACGTCCCACGCTTTCGGTAGGCATAAGACATATCCATGTACCGATGTATCTGGTGGCAGTGTAGATACTCGTCATAAATTCGGTACAGTTTGCAGACTGCAGCCATAACTATGTAATGTACACACTCTAAAATTGCGTCTGCGCATGTCCAAATGTTAGTCGAACTCACTACTTGCTACTTTTTCAGGGACCCTATTGATTCAGATATGTAGTACAACGCGTGCTATTTTATTTGTTTGGACTCCAGCCATTTTAAACATTTTGCAATTTTTGCGGAAGATTTGATCTTCTGCAGACCTCTGAATGTATTGTTCATCATAACATATAACATCTTGCGACGAATATTTCTTTATTTCGGGGCTTGAGAGATTCTAACTCGCCAAGTATACCTATATATTCGCCATTTTGTTCTATATGTTTATTGCACGTGTGGTGGGGGCCCACATTGTGGACCAGTCAGACCTCAAATCGCCGCCATTGCAAATGCACAAACACAGTCGCTGGATCACCCGATTTGGATAGAATGAACTTCATCCGCTCTCGCTCATCTTCGGGGGGCGGGAACTATGTACACTCTCTCAAATTGCGTCTGCGCATGTCCAAATGTTAGTCGAACTGACTACTTGCTACTTTTTCTGGGACCCTTGTGATTCAGATAGTACAACACATACAACAAATGATGAATGGGAATTGGCGGAAATTGAAGGTCATTGAAAGTCCTTGGACGTCCTTGACCTAAATAATGAGTAAAAATGGAATTTCATTCATTGTGACCTCAGATTGGGTCTATGCATGTGCATGTCGGGAGTGCACAATTTGTTTAATGAAATGGTGAGAATGAGAATGATATGAATGAATGAGAGGAGGAGGTCCGCTGCCCTGAGCGAAATTTCGCATACATTCAGAGACCATAAATTGCGTGTGAGCATGTCGAGCGAGGAGAGCAGACGACTTCTTGCGACGTGTTCTGGGGGCCTAGTCAAGTTAGGTAGTACGGAGCGTACTCTATATTTTTGAGGATTTTGAATGTATGGTATGGTGTGTATGCAGGAGTTTTGATTATGGCGTCGCGTTGACTGGGAGTGTGGAACAGAGAGTACAGAGAGCGCCTGTTCACCCGTACACTATGTTATTTCTTGCCGTCCACAACGTTAACCGTTATCGCTATCAAATCAACATCCCAACATGTACACACAGGATCCCCGCAAGCCGCCCGCGCGGATCTACAAGCAACAGTCATGCACAATGACCACTTCACTCAAACGACCACAACCAGAAAAGAAAAATGTTCAATGGGCTTGTTTCCTCTTCTGACCCCCGAGTAGAAAAACAGACATTTCGTGTGACGGACAGATTTTTAGGATGACCCCCCAACTATAAGACATATCCATGTCAAACTACACAAACGCACACGCGTTGCACCGTTTTCAGAGGCATCGATTTTTTGTCGGAAAATCGGCTGACATTCTAAAGCAGTAAGCACCAACAAAGTTCTTTAAAAGTTTCAAAAGGGAAAGTGTGTGCACCGGATATAGACGATACGACGATCATAGACAAGAGAATTGCTGAACATTCTAATAATTATGACCAAAACGCGAATTTCATACGGAAATTGACGACATTGTGACATAAACTCGGTATGTCCCACTCACTTCTCTACTCCTCCTAATCACCTTCGTTGATTTTCCGCAGCGTAGTTCTAGCAGGTGCGGCTTCAAAGGATTTCATGGCGATTTAAGTAGGTCGAGAAGCAGAAACGAGAAAAAGTCGTAAATGCTGTACATTTTGCTGTACATTTCTTCATGCTGTACAGCAGGTCAAAATGCTGTAATGTACAGCGAAATGCTGTACGTATGGTCACCGTAATTTAGACCATCACTTAGTGAAGACAACCTATTGGGGTAGAATTTGTTCAGTGCCCCAATCGAGATCAGCCCTCCCAAAATCTTTGCTGTAGACAAACTCTTGAGCAATGCTACTGCCCCCTACAGTCGCCCTTCAGTAAAAACTACCATCTATGCAGCACAACATCAGCAACACAGGTGAATTATGCCCATGGCCTTGAGGCATTTCGAAATGGCTTGCTGAGTCACTCCCAGTGATTCAGCTAATTCTCCTTGCGTTTGGCACGAATCTTCATCGAGCAGTGCTTCCAATTCGTCGTCTTTGAAATTATTTTTTCTCCCACCACCATGCTTGTCCTCGACATTGAAATCGCCACTTTTAAAACGTTGAAACCACTCACGACATGTTCTGTAACTCGGAGCAACCTCACCGTAAGCATCTGAGAGCATTCGATGAGCCTCAGCTGCAGTTTTTTTTTTCAAATGGAAGCAGAATATCAAAACTTCCCGCAAATTACGAGAACTTGGCTCGAAAACAGACATTTTGAATCGCGAATCTTATTAACAATGTGAACAACTTTTACTAATGCGGGGATGTGGATACATTCACAGACATCCAAATTCACTTTGTGACACTTTTGAACTACGTAAAATATTTTGACCAGCCCTCACCGATGCAGCCGTCTGTCGGAGAACGGCGGAAGCAAAGTTGTACACCTAATAATAATTTCTATTTCGATATGGGTAGAATTTGAATAATTTGAGTCATGTTCAAGTTGATCGAGAGCGTATGGTTACTTTGAAATGCCCTTATAAAATTCATTGCTGTGATCGCTGAAAGTTTCCGCTCCAAGATTCTCTATACTCCAAGGTCCATCTGTATATTTTTTTAAAAATTTGTCTGTTATTCTGATTGCTTACATTGTTGTTTACAGATGGCCCACATTTGTATGCTTGACCCATTCTTTTAACGTATTTATTTATAAGCAAATGTGATCGGTGGCGCGGCATATCTGTTTATTCCCATTTTACAAAATTTGCAAGCAAATGCGGATTGAAAACGGAAGTTACTCATCTCATCACCAGCAGGTAATCGTAAATATTGTAGCACGAATAAACCATCTAAAAAAACTGAAAACTCCACAAATAGAATTTTATTTTTTTTTTGTATTATTAATCAATATTTGCATTTATTAGCGACCATTAGACTCTCCGTATATCCACCGGCGATTCAGAGCCAAAGAGATACAAAGATCTTTAATTCGATCACGCCTGTAATAGGTGGCGCTAAACAAGAATGTCAATGCTTATTAAGTAAGTTCGCTGACTCTGTTGTGACTTAAACCATTCAAGCATTCTGGGCGAGCTACTGTTGCAAGAATTGCACGATTTAATCAAAGTAATTGGCAGATCGCGTAGCGTTCCATTTATTCAGTTCTCAGATCGAATTAGTGAATTGCTTAAATTATAAATGTCACATCGCTTTCGTGTGCAAGAAAAGCGCCTGCAGCTGTTTTTAATTAGGAAGGTATTTTAGCGGTTAAGAAAAATAACATTTGAATAAACATGTTATTTGCAAGTGAAGGAAAATAAAACGATATGCGATAACAAAACTAAAACTGTTTTTCTTTTTTTTTTTTTTAATTCGGGTACCGCCATACTCAGTCCGTTAATGCATCTCAATTTATTAGTGTTTTTATTTTTTAATTTAGGAACTAGAAATGGTACGATTGTGTTGCAGAGTTTTGCAATTCTTGGTGAATTCTTATTCTGAAAATTGGATACGTGGATAATGTGGCTTTCCAGACTATTTTACAAATTGCCATAAGATGATATACTAACGAAACGTCAACTAAGTTTCATAGTAATAGTCGACACACTATGCCCCACTAAGGGGTTAGGACAAATAGTATATGAAGTGATATGGTCAGCCAGAAATTGGTTTTAATATGGCGCTAGATGCCCGGAATCTTCTGTTTCGATTGGATTTCTTTGCCTCAGAGAAAAATGTACAATAGTTCCCCGTATTTCGTTACAGCAATTGGCGCCCAAGGTGGGGCAAAATCGTCATTCTTCGTCGCTACAGACTTTCAAGCATGCTTGACAAGATTATTGCTCATACGTATACGAAGCTTAAAGCTTCGCACAGCGTTCGTGCGGGGAAATATCTCGTACACATATGATCATTCGTGCGCACACAGCGCTCGTGTGCGCACGAATGATCATATGTGTACGAGGCTTTAGGCAAACTACCTGATGATGATGACTAGACTAGTTATCAAGTATAGTTTTTCTTTAATCTGATGCGTTGTACTTACATTCTGTCAAAAAAGTACCGGGAATCAATCATTGGGTGCATTCGGGCGTCACGGAAAACAGCGTAATGCGCTGCGTAGAAATAGCGAATTCCTAAGCAGCACATAGCAATTTTTTTTGTGACGCCCGAATGGTATGCTGACTCACTTGTCAAATGACAAGTTCAGTTTGGCATTTTCTCCCTTTCGTAATTATGTGTTGTTCTTTTCTGCCTTGTAAAAAACTATAAAAACTATGGAGAACGCACAATTCAGTCGACTAGGAAATGCCATGTTTGTAAATTCACATGCCTACATTCACAAATCGGTAGCACTACTTGAGCGCTCCTTTTTTTGTCCCAATTTTGCACTAAATGACAACAACAAAAATGGGAGCGCCCAGGTAGCGCTATGATTAGCGAATGCAAGCCGTTCGTTCGAACTGTCACATATCCGCTAAGCCGAGACAGCGAACAAATTTTGTGCTGCCTAAAAGTGTTAGCGCCTAGCTATTTGCGCTAAGTTTAGCAGTGGTTTAGCGCAACATTCGGAGTACAAATCACGAGGCAGCACTTAAAGCTAGCTAGCAATCGTGACTCCCGAATGCACCCATTAAAAAAGCCTGCCCGACAGGATTGTCAACATTCTTTTTGTCGCTAAGTTGGCACCACTGTCCTCTATACTGTCACGGAGTTTGACAGTCATCTGTCATTTAGTTTGTTTACATTACTCGATATTGTCAGTTCATATCAAGTGTGTTTTGCGATTTTTCCAATGGACGACATTATCGAACAAAGAATTCCAGAATGCTGAAACGAGTCAATTCCGATCCCACATTCATAAAACGCATTGTAACTGGTAATGAGACATGGGTTTACGAGTTTGACATGCTAAGCAGTCAACAAACTGCGGAATGGCGCCTTCCAACTGAACCGGAACCGAAAAAAACACGTCAATGTCGATCAAAAGTCAAGGTAATGTTGACAGTTTTCTTTGATTACCGTGGTGTCGTGCACTCAGAATTCTTTCCCGAAGGTCAGACAGTTAATAAAGAATATTATTTGAGCGTTATGCGGCGATTGAGAGAGCAAAATCGTCAAAAAAGGCCAGATTTGTGGAAAGAAAACTCTTGGATTTTGCATCACGACAACGCACCATCACATAAGGCTATCATTGTGAACGAATTTCTGACCAAAAACTCTACAAATACCATTGAACAACCACCGTATTCACCTGACATGGCTCCGTCCGACTTTTTTCTCTCCCCGAAACTGAAATTACAACTTCGAGGCACCCGTTTTCGGTCGATAGAAGACATAAAACAGAATTCGCTGCAAGAACTGAAGTCGATTTCAAAAAATGCGTTTGAAAAACGGTTTGATGATTGGGTTACTCGTTGACATAAGTGTATCATTTCAGAAGGGGCTTACTTTGAAGGCGATAAAATAAATTTGGATGGAAAATAAACATTTTGTGTTTTGTTTACCAATTTTCGGAGCTTTTTTGACAGAATGTATATTGTACCTTCTTTGAAATTGTGCAATTGCCCTAACCCCTTGTGGGGCATAGCGCGTCAACTGTTCCCTATGGCCCAGTTGACGTTTCGTTGGCATAAATTGGTTTCAGAGAATGCAGTTGCCAGCATGCACCTCCTGCACATCCATGGCCACGAGCGTCGTCGTGGACGGGATTTGAACCCGAAACGCCGGTAGTCAGACATGAGCCTGATGCCACAACACACTGCGCTACCGGTCGCCCCATATGCAATATGGTTTTTCTTGTTCCGTTCTCTTTCAATTTCACGATCAACCGCGATACTAAGGTTGTCCGGAGTTCAACAAACCAAAAAAATGTGATGTATGAAATAAAAAATCGCATTTTTCCCACATTCATTACCTCCCTTTCGTGATGTGTATGCCAGATTTATGTAGTAGATGGGTTCATCACAAAATTATTGCAAGATAAACTGCACACGAAAAAAAAGACAAAACCAAATCTAGACGTGGAGAATACTAAACAGAAAAGGAAAAGCAAAAATAAAATATATTTATATTGGTAAGTTGTGACGAACTGTTTGACTTAACGGAATCCCCTGGAATGACTTCTATCTTTCGAAAGTTAGTTATAGGGGACAAATGTATACAAAGGGACATGTTTAGCAAAATTATTAGTATACGTATTGTGAATAGTGATGGGCACTATCGAATAACTATTGGCAAGTTATTCGATAGTTTTTACTATCGATCCTTTCTCTGGATCCTGTTAACCCCTTGTGCGACATAGGGCATTACCCACGCCGACTTTTCACCTCGTCCTGTTCGCCGCCATCGCCTTCAACTGACTCCTCCATTTGCCTATTGACTTACCCTCGACCTCAACTGATTTTCTCCAGGTGTTTCTAGGTCGTCCAACGCGGCGACTTGCATCGGTTCCCTGTGAGTTCCAATTGAGGGCTTGTTTAGCAATGTTTTCCGGCCCTTTTTCGAAGTGTGTAACCTTTTATGGAGCTGTCTATCCTGTCCTGACCAGTAATGAACAGGGGGTCGTCGTTAGAAATGACATCCGGCCAGCGTATGTGTAGGATGCGCCGTAGACACTGGTTCACGAAAGTTTGCAATTTAGTTGTTATCGCCTTGTTCACCTTCCATGTTGAACAGTCATAAAGAAGCATCGATTTTACATTGGTTTGGACGATCCTGAGTTTGGTACGTCTGGTGATGTTCCATTCCATCCTTATCGCCCCATCTTTTTATTCCCCATTTTCGCCTATCCTGTTTGTGTTTTCTTACCCAGGTCTATGAATTTTTGTTAATACGTAAAAGACCTTTTCAGCGAACGGCGAAAATCCCGCCCACGTCTCCCGAACTAAGCATAGGTCGCTGCTTAGCTCGTTGAGAGGCCTTTTTCTTCGCCAAATGGCATGGCCCGACCTTCACGGTCATTATGCTACTTTAGGTTCCACCCCACGGGCATCGGATGGCCACCAAACCGTCCCTTACACGCGCACTGCTTTACTGAATCGCAGTGGCAAGTGTCGTACTTAAGCGAGACACCATATTTCTCGACTATATGATTTTCTCGCATTAGCTCCATGTGAACATGTGCATAGAATTCCTCGAATTTTATTCACGCATAGGCGCATAACGAAGATGTTGAGAACAAAGTGTAGTGAGGGGTCATTGCGAGTCTAAGTCACAATGACTGAGGCTCGTTATCTACTGCCTCACAAAATTAATGAGCTCGAGGCGAATTCACTCTGTCCCTTAGTACCGCCCACTAAAATTAAGGCTTAGGGCAGTTCATGATGATGGTGTGGACAAAACCAAGCGTGGAGCACAAGGGCAATCCACAACATTTCCAGACTTGTGGCAAGCATGCGGCTAAATAGGCAGGAGATGCATGCTAGCAACATGTATCCTCCAAAGGAAAGGAAACGTCAACTAAGCCTAATGGGAATAGTTGAGGGGGCGACCGGTACCTCAGCGCGTGGAGACGTCAGTCCCATGCAACATGGAAGACAACATATCGCCATCCCGCGTATCATTTTCGTGTCGTTCTGCGCATCATGTCATAAGTGCATATATATTTGAGAGACTGGTGGTTCATAGCTCTCAGTATTGCAACCCTCACGACAGTATCGCTTCGCTTATTGATGGTGCAGCACGCGCGCAATGCAGCCGTCTCTTGTGAGGGCTCTCTATCGCGAAATAAACAAAAAAGGAAACAAATTCGCTTCTCAAATAACATATCAAGCAGAATCCACACAAGAGACCGCTGCATCGTGCGCGTGCTGCACCCTCAACAAGCAAAGCGATACTGTTGTGAGGGTTGCAATGCAATGCTCTTGTGTAGGCTCTGCTTGATATATTTTTTCAACTTCGTGCGAATAAATGAATTGAATGCAATTATGTATTTCGAAAACTATACATAGAAAAAAGTCGTCCAAACATTTTTTATGTATATTTTCGTGATCTTTAATTTCGCTTCAGTGAGTTTTTTGCAAGGATTAATAGTTACAGGGATAAAAGCCAAAAACTAAGTATTCATACAATTGTATGAGCGTGTGACGTAGGTATTCAGAGTGCCGGCATGCGCAAGGCGATATCTTGTCTTCCTTGTATCATGCGTATGTCTGACTATGGTCGTTACGGGTTCAGGTCCCGTTCACGGCATTCGTGGTCATGGATGTTTATTTTATCTTCCCTCTGTGGTGCGCGGCATAATAATAATTCTCAATATCTCCCGATTTGTCGCAGATAGGCGGATAGGTAAATTCAAATTCCTATTTCACCGGGCGACGCATCGCAGTTCGCGCCTTGGCTAATCGTGGGTTTACCACTGTGGGGTATAGAGCGAGCGTTCTAGGGCTGAGGGTTGCAACCTCTTAAGCCGCCCAGGCAGGAGGAGTGGAAAATCCACTCAAATTAAAACCCACTTTTGATTAAAGACGCGAACCACTATGCTTCGCCCGGTCAAGAAGTATGCATGCTGCCAACGTGCATAGTTAGAACTGTTTTATGCCAACGAAACGTCAGCTAAGCCACATGAAATAGTTAATGCGCTATACCCCGCTAGGGCAAAAGAGGATGAGTACGAGGGTTGCCTTTTATATTGCGGGATTAGAGAACAAAAACAAATATTAATTATTGAAAATCGCTTTATTGTCTTTCAAAATATTCCCCATGAAGATCTATACACTTTTGCATACGTTTGAACCAATTGTCAAAGCACTTTTGCCACTCTGATTGAGGTGTCTCCAAAACATGCATTCTGAACGCAGCAACCGCTTCTTCAGGTGTTGAAAAACGTTGACCTCTCAGGTTGTTTTTTACGTACGGGAATAAAAGGAAGTCATTCGGTGCCAAGTCAGGACTATAAGGCGGATGACCCATCAAATCTATGTTTTGAGCGCTCAAAAATGCAGTTGTTTGAGCTGATGTGTGAGAGCTCGCATTGTCGTGGTGAAGAGTGATCCGTCTTCGGCGGTTGGTTTTCCTGATTTCTTGGAAGGCAACTGGCAAACAAATGGTTGTGTACCACTCAGAATTGACTGTTCTGCGTTGTTCTAGTGGTACGGTTGCGACATGTCCAGGTTTTCCGAAAAAACAGGCGACCATTTGCTTGGAAGTGCTTCGTGCGCGAACAACTTTTGTTGGGTTTGGCTCATCTTGAAACACCCATACAGTCGACTGCTGTTTACTTTCGGGCTCATACGCGTAAATCCACGATTCATCACCTGTCACGATGTCATAGACGTGTTTCGAAGCACCGCGATCGTATTTTTTGAGCATTTCTTTCGACCAATCGACACGAGCCTTTTTTTGAGCGATTGACAAATTGTGTGGGATCCAACGCGAACAAATTTTTTTGACAGTCAAATGTTCATGCAATATTGAATGTATGCTGGTCCCACTAATGCCTAAGGTTGTCTCAATCTCACGATAGGTCACACGACGATCTTGCAATATCAGTTCGCGCACAGCATCAATGGTTTCCGGAACAACAACTGATTTTGGACGACCTTCACGAAATTCGTCTTAGAGTGAACTACGACCTCGATTGAATTCACCATACCATCGATAAACACTGGTCCTTGATGGAGCTTCATCGCCAAAAATTGAATTCAGTTCATCCATGCACTGTTGCTGAGTTAATCCACGTCGAAAGTTGTAAAAAAATAATCGCACGAAAATGTTCACGATTGAATTTCATTATTTGGCCGAGATTAATCTTTTAAGTTACTGTAAAAAAAAAACACAAATAGCGCTCGTATGTTAAAACGTTCTGAGTACGTATAACCTCAAAAATGTCAAACTTTACGATAGAGCTGTCAGTTGCCAGATTGCAACACTAGGGTTGTCCAATCCCGAAATATAAAAGGCAACCTCCGTATATGCTCCACTAGGTGTTAGGACAAATAGTATACCGCGTATAGCTTTAAGTCGGCTTATAATCGTATTGATGGTTCCTATGCCTGAATGTAAAACATCTAAAATTAAAAAAAAGAAAAACAAATCCAAGACAACATTCACACGAATATAGTAAAGACAATCTCTCCTACACTTTCATCGATCCGCTACAAAACTTTTCTCCCTTACAAATATTGCGTCAGCCTCCTTCCACGCTAATATGTATTATACATACTATATTTAAAATCGTGACCTGAATTTGTCATCATTACTGTGCAAAATATATAGAAAAGTACACCGAAATCAAATAGTAAAAATCCAAGAGATCGAAAGAAAACAACAAACACAACAACATAAAAAAACCAAACACAAAAAAAATTGCAAAGCAATAGAAACGGGTACTTCTTGTTGTCCAAGCCACGATCAATGATGATGATGATGACGTCTAGAGTATCTATCTACCTGTCTATCTACCAATCTATCGAACGTTCGTCAATCAATTGAAGGCACCTATAGGTGTACTCGTACCTTTTATCATGTAAATGTTTCGGCAGTATTAAAAAATATTTTTCAATTAATTGACCACGACCTACGTGATCGCAGTTGTAGTCGATCGTTACCTGTGATAACAATTAAAGCGAGCGCTTTTATAGATACTCTTGGAGTAGGTTGGATTTGTAATAGACACAGCAGCCGTAGCAGCAGCAACAACAACAACTTCGGAAGACGTAAGAAGAAGAGATTCGATTATGTTTTTGCTGCAAATGGCGATCATATATGTGACCGATCGTTGTTTGCTTATAGATCGATTAATGTTTTCTAATAAATGTTGAAGTGTTTTGTCGCAGTTGGAATTATTGACAGCCACAGGTCAGGAAGTTTCTTGAAGCGGATTCTTGGAAAAATATTTTACTACTACCTTGCCTTAACCCCTAGTGGGGCATAGCGTGTCAACTACTCCTGCGCGCCATTGTACTCTGTTCTGGGCAATGGGACGTATCGGCTTCCAGGACTTATCCAGTGACTCGCACGCCCTCGCCACAGATCGGCGCCATGAGATTTTAGGACGCCCTATTGGTCGGCCGTCATTGGGAATACGGTCCCATTTCATGGCATGTCCAGCAACGCAATTATCACCCTTCCGCAATGTCTGATCTATCCACTGCCGCTGCCACTGCCTTCGTATCAATTCGTCGATTAGCATCTGACCCGAGCAGCTCTTTGTTTGATATTGTTGCGGGCCAGAAAATTCTTAAAATTCGACGACATGAGTGGACGAAAACTTGCAGCTTGCTGATAACTTCTACGGAAACATTCCATGTGCTGCTCTCAAATAACAGCGCCAGACAGTACCACAGAGCGAAATGAACCCAGCTTTGTCTTAATACCAAGATAACTGCTCTTCTAAATTTTGGACAGCATGCCGAAAACGCATTTAGCCAGGCTAATACGACGAGCGATGTCCGTATCACCATTTTCGACAATAATGCTACCTCTCTCTCTCTTTCTCTCTGGTTCCTGTTAACCCCTTATGGGGCATAGGCCATTAACCACTCCTACTTTCCACCTCGTCCTGTTCATCGCCATCGCTTTCAGCTCACTCCACGACTTGCCTATTGAGGCACCCCCTCTCTTAACTGATCTGCTGCAGATGTTACTAGGTCGTCCAACACGGCGACTTGCGTTGGTTCTCTGCGGGTTCCAATCGAGGACTAGTTGAGCAATGTTGTTTGGCCCTTTTCGGAGAGTGTGACCTATCCATTGCCACTTTCGCCTTTTCATGGGAGTGTATCCTGTCCTGAACAGTAATAGTAAGGAGGTCGTTGTTAGAAATGACGTCCGGCCACCGTATGTGTAGGATGCGCCGTGGACACAGGTTCACAAAAGTTTGCAATCTAGCTGTTATCTTATTGGTCACTTTACAAGTTGAACAGCCATATAAAAGCACTGATTTTACGTTGGCTTCGAAGATCCGGATTTTGGTGCGTCAAACTGAAAAAAGCGGCTCGAGCCTTTCTGATGCGAGACTGTATATCAGCATCCGCTCCAGTATCTGCTGTAACTACGCTTCCCAGATAGCATAAATTGTCAACTTTTTCGACTGTCTGGATCCAACCTCAAGTACATAGTCTTGGCAGCGTTGATTTTAAGTCCCGCATTATGACTTTCGCAATGCAGAGCATCAAACATTAGAGCTATGTACTGTACTTCATCCGATGTATTTGACAGAAGACAAATATCGTCAGCATAGTCCAGGTGTGCAAGGTATTCGAACAACTTCCATCTTATACCTTTGCTCTGGTGTTCTTGAAGCGCGCCGCTTAGTACATCATTAATGGGAATTAAACGCAGTGTAGGTGACATAATGTAGCTTTGTCTCACTCCGCTATGCATCTCGAAAGGATCTGATAGCTTACCCCTGAGTAAGACATGCATTGCGCTCCCTGATAGGACTCCTTGATGATGGTAATTATTTTGTCTGGTACTCGTATGCCTCTCCTACGTAAAGCCCTCCAGATGTATTCCCGGTCAACGCTGTCAAATGCCTTCTTGAAATCGATGAACATGAGATGTAATGGAAATCTTCACTCTGCGGATTGTTCAATAAATATTGTAATTCGGAGGGTGTTGATGTGATCGCTAAATGAGAAGACCTCGCGAAGGCCGGCTTGCTCATCATTCAATGTGCGGTCAACTGATTGTTTGATCCGGTTCAAGATTATTTTTGCCATCAGTTTGGAGATTGCTGGGAGAAGACAGATCCTACACCAATTATTGCAATCCTTCAGGTCGCCTTTTTTCGGGATCTTAATAATGACGCCCTTGTTCCAGTCTAGGGAGAGTTTCGGTTTCCCAACACTCTTGGATAAGGGGGGGGGGGGAGAATATCCGCAGTAGCACTGGCATCCGGTTGATTGGTGATTTCGAAAATCACCGAGGAACGTTCTCACTGCACTTCAGTTACCTCGAACTTTGTATTTGATTTTGCTTTTTTTTTTCTTTATAATTTTGCACAATTTAAAAAAATGCTTCTCGAGCGTAAACTGTTGTGGCGGCGAGTGACATTTCTTGTCAATTTCCAAGCTGTTCATTCAGCACATTTTTGAAGCTATTTTGTCCTGATTTTGTATAAATCACGGCAAACGAGATGATTTCGATCTGTCAGATTGTGTGGAAAACGGGATGATTTGGGGAATGATTTCGCATGAAATCACGGAAGTGGACCGAAATCACATGATTTGACTCAGTCTGAATTACGTTCTTCTGGTGATCTTCGAAATCACTCCGCCGAAATCACATCATTTGGCTCGATGTGAAGAAAGCGTTTTTCGGGCAAATGTCTTGTGTCGAGTAACACCTCTCCATACTCTTTCCCCTCCAAAGTATCCCTAAAACAAAAACAGGGGAGGCAAAAATGGGGAATGATGAAAAAATTGAGCGATAAGAATGGAATGGTTGGCGAACGGATCCGATGCCTTCGCGCTCGCATCGGGGTCCAAATGTAATTGGACCCTAGGGTTTCGTACCAACGACAGATCACTACTCATCAGGTGCTGGCTTCGATCTGCCGGTGGAACCAACACTACCACAGGATATGGTCCATTACAGGTGGTTCGTTACACTTTTAGGAAATTTTCTCGTAGCTCAAGTCATGGATATATAGTGTTAAAGTCACATTGTAAAGGTCGCCACCCACGGCAAGCATTTTGGTCGCGAGCATGCATCGAACCACGTCAAACTCTATAGAAAAAAAATCTCCTCGTTTCCACCGTTCTATGATATTTGATGGTTCGATGGAAGTTTGGTCGTGGTTGTGCTCGTCCATGGGTGGCTACCTTAAGACATTATCATGTCAAAGTCTAAATGACAAAACGAATTGAAAAAAAAAACGCAAAATATGATATTTAGGAGCACATTCATAATTTCGAACAACTTGAACTTCCTTTGTAACGATAAATGTCATCCAAAATTACTGAAGCATTGTTTCAAACACAAAACTAGATATCAACTAGATAACGCCAGAATTCAAGCCTACCAGACACACAGTGCAAATGAACTCCTTAAATCTAAACAAATGACCGCGCGTCACTCAATCTCAAGACAAATGTCCGACAATAAAATTATTTTTTTTTTAACTAAAAATATCCCAACAGTAGCTTCTAAATTGTTTCAATTATTTATCATTTCTTCATTACCCACTATAGTAGAAGCAAGCCATCATCTATCTATCGTTCAGCTACTTCCCTGAATTACACACACTTGCCGTGGTCGAGAGTTCCAAACTTGCATGTCCATCCAATCCAGATGGCCATGCTTAGCCACAGCAGCCATAAACTAGTCGAATCTCTTTTTCATTTTTTGAGTCATATCTCGCCTATGGCATCTCGGAAATTGCAAAAGTCCATCGAGAACATCAAACGGCAAAGTCCAAGAACACCACCACCAACCGACGCGACGTGAATTGGTGGAAACATTTTGATTAATTGATCATCATCATTGCCCAAAATCGCCACATCAAACAGAAAATTTGAGAGACTTGTTTTGAAGCATGTTGAGTCGAACAATTGAGTTGGTTGAATAATGAGTGTGCCTGGACCACGAACAGATCATTTTGCAAGATGTATATGCAACTAACAAGCTAGATAACAAAAAACGGTTTTAATAAATTTAATTGAAATTGAGAATGGTTTGTGCAACCGAAAACGGGATATTAAAATTTGAAAGCTTTTTAGTCTAAATAAGTTAAATGACACAAAAAGAACGATGATGTTCATCGGCACTTTACGCCGCGTCGGTCCCATGCAAGTACATTTAAATGTTGATCCATTTGCTTTTAAGATGTCTATGATTTGCTTCCAAAAATGCTGCCATTATCGCCCCTATTCAGGAGTTAGCCATATGTACCAGGCGAATTCTAAAATGTCTTTTTTCCTGACCGAAAGTCTCATAGCACCATCAGCAGTAGTCTAGTGCAGTCGCCTCATGAACCCCAATCATATGATACGCATCTTGCCTGGATATCACTCCATTGTCAATAATGTCCTTTTTCCCTCACTAAAGGACTCAAAATGCCATCAGTCCTGACCTGACCAAAGGAATTAAAATGCCTTCAATAGTACTCCAGTCCCATCACTCCGAATCAGGAGATACCCATATCTACCAAGTTTAGTTTATGTTTCATTTCATGATCAAGAGAGTCCTTTTGTCCTGACGCACACCTGCAGCAGGACCAAATAAATGACACTACTTATGATAACCCAAGGAAGCTATGTACCAAATTTGGCTGAAATCAGACCACGGCAAATGCCTGAAAGAGCGATCTTTGAAATGACCTAGGCGAGTAACTTTGGTTTGAACACAACACAATATACCGTTAGTCCAGTCGATGATCAAAATTACAATTGAGATTGTGCTCAAGATCACACAAGGAACCTACATACAAAATTTGGTTACGAACAAACTACGGGAAGTTCCCGAATAAACGAACTAACGCACATGCGGCGACGAAAATAATATACCCTACACAGGTCTGTGAAGTTGGTACCTCGAGATGATTTTTTTTCCATGCAAACTGGCCAAATCGTTTGCCCATCGTTGGCCCACGTTTGCCTAGGAAAAATTTTCGTTTGCCCACCTTTAGAAAAAAAAATTATTAAGTGTCACCATACACTGTCGAACCCGAACTCGAGCACGAACCTAGTACAAGTGGACCGGTTTTCTTCACACCTATGTGAAGTGTATGTGTGTGTCAGAGGACATTTGTACCAGGTTCGTGCTCGAGCTCGAGTTCGACAGTGTATGGTCACACTTACAAATGCATTTTCAAAGGTTAGAATACACTGCAGCTGACAGGACTAAATGCCTGGCGGTGAAACTTTCGTCCGGTTCGTCAATATCGTGATCAAGATCCGCATTTCCGGGCGCTTCACTCTACCAAAATATCAGCACAACAAATAAAAACGTATACTTAAGGTGCGCTCACACGTGGCAAATATTTGGCAAAAAATTACAAATATTACACAAAGACAGACAAATATTCGCAAAAATATTTGTCGCACGTGTGAACCGATGATAATTTCATTCTATTTAAGGCCATGTGAACAAGCTACAAAGCTGCATTGCCAGATAAATCTCTCTAAACAAATGTTCCTTCGAAAATTTGGACAAATATTTGCGACATGTGAACGCACCTTTACCCTATAAACTCCGATGAAAAGGCCGGAAATTACCTGGAATGTTGTCATTTAACAACCACTTTACAGTCGCTTTTGGTGCACTTTCGGGGTGTTTCCGCTGAATTCACCGGCCCGAGGATTAGTCCTAGGGTAGTGCTGCACCATTCACATTAGCTAAATTGCCGGCAAATTAATGAAAAATGCGAAATTTTACTAAGTCGACTGCACGCGTTCTTCACTTTGTTTACACATAGTTCACGTCATTGCTTTGAAACTCCGGGATGTTAATTAAAATGGCAGTGGACCGCCTCTACAGTTAAATGCAATTGAACTCGTTGGTTGCTTTCGTCAATAGTTTTGAAATTGCTTGTCAATAAGGTCTTCAAATCTCCAATTATCAAATAAGACACAAAATCATCTTGTTAATACCCAAATCTATTAGGTGCCGCTTAGAAGTTGCGGTTTAACAAGCAGTTTGAGCAGCGGCACCCACTGTCTATAAAGGCAAACAAGTGGCAGCCGCCGCCGCAGTTTCCAAATTGACATTGTATTTAAATGCAATTTCGCCACTCAACAAACCGCGGCGGCAATGAACAACTGAATGGAAAAGCTAATACTCCGTTTACTACTACTTTGCCTTAACCCCTAGCGGGGCATAGCGCGTCAACTACTCCTGCGCGCCATCGTACTCTGTTCTGGGCAATGGGGCGCAACTCCCCAAAAGATTTACCCAGTACCTGACACTCCTTTGCCACAGATCGACGCCATGTGATTCGAGGACCCCCTCTTGGTCGGCCTTGGTTGGAAATGGGGTTCCATTTCATGGCATGCAAAGCAATGCAGTTATCACTCTTCCGCAATGTGTAACCTATCCACTGCCATTTTCGCCTGCGTATCAATTCGTCGATTGGCATCTGACCCGTACGCCGACTTAGCTCTTCATTTGATATTGTTTCGGACCAGAAAATTCTTAAAATTCGACGAAGACATGAGTTGACGAAAACTTGCAGCTTTCTGGTAACTCCTACGGAAACTTTCCATGTACTGCTCCCATACAAAAGTACTGATAGTACCAGGGAGCGAAACAGGCCCAGCTTGGTCTTGATGCTGAGATAGCTGCCCTGCCAGATTTTGGACAGCATGCCGTATGCACGTTTAGCCTGGTTGATACGACGAGCGATGTCCTGCTCCGTACCACCATTTTCGGCAACAATGCTACCCAGGTAGACGAAGTTGTCCACCTTCTCCACAGGCTGCCCATTAATATTGATGGCAATAGGTGTCGGATTTCTTTTTCGCAACGGCGGGCTAAGAACCTTGGTCTTGTTGGTATTAATCTTTAGCCCAACCTTGCTTGCCTCCCTCTCGAGATCTAACGCCATTGCGGACAGATCCATGATTTTGTGGGAGAGTAGGCATATGTCGTCAGCGTAGTCAAGATGTTGTAGATAAGATGTCAAAGTCCATTGAATTCCTCTGTCGAGTCCGGATAGGGCTGCATGCAACACATCGCCGATCACAATGAGGAATAGGATCGGTGAGAGGACTGCACCCCTGCCGAACTCCACTGCGAATCTCAAAGTCCCCCGACACCTTACCTTTATGCAGAACGCGACATTTCGCGCCGTCATAGGTTGCCTTAATAATAGCCACAAGCTTCTCAGGGATGCCTCTCCTGCGCAAGGCCGCCCAGATAGAATCCCGGTTCACACTATCGAAAGCCTTTTCGAAATCGATGAAAAGCAAGTGAAGCGGAGAATCGTATTCAGCGCATTGCTCGATGATGATTCGCAAGGTGTTAATGTGATCGACACAGGAGAATCCGGATCGAAAGCCAGCCTGCTCTTCATCAATTGTGCTTTCTAAGTGGGCCTTTAGTCTTTCCAGGACGATTTTAGCTATTATCTTGGCAACGGCAGGAAGCACACAAATGCCTCTCCAATTATTACAGTCTGTGAGGCTACCCTTCTTTGGAAGTTTGATGATCAAACCTTCCTTCCACTCAGTGGGAAAGGTCTCTGTATTCCACGCTTTATCAACAAGTGGGTGCAGCAAATCGGCAGTTACGCTTGGCGCTGCTTGATAAAGTTCGGCAGGGATGCCGTCAAGTCCGGCGGCCTTTCCTCGTTTTAGTGCAATAATTGCAGTGACTATTTCCTCTTTAGTCGGGGCAGTGGACCGTATACGCACATTTTGATGGTTAGCTAAATTATCTATATGAGGGGGAACTTCACCAGAGGTTACACGGTTCAAGACCGCGGCGCAGTGTTCTTTCCACCGCCTCATTTGATCTTCTTCCAAGATAAGTAGCTTTCCATCACTATCTTTCACCGGATGTTGGCAGGAGTTACGACAACCTGTAAACTCCTTGATGACACCGTATACGGCGTTTAAGTTGTTACTTCTAGCGGCTTCTTCTGCTGACGCTAAAAGAGAATTGGCATAAACTCTTTTATCGCGTCGCACACTACGCTGAACTTCTCGAGCTTTCTGACGGTAAAGGAGTTTGATGCTGCTTCGATTGTCGTCTGAGGCTGCAGCCAAACGAACTTTCAGCTCCTTTCTTTCAACAATCCGCTGCCATGAAGCGTCGGACATCCAGGGCTTATTCCGGCAATCCGGGTTTGGGCCAAGGATGGTATTTGCGCTATCAATGTACGCATTTTTTATGGCATCCCAGTTTTCGTTTATGTCACTATCTGGGTGACTAGTTATCTCAGCCGCTTTTTGCGCAAGATGGTCATTATATTGTTGTAAGACAGCTGGATTTTTTAGTCGAGCGGTGTTGAATTTGCGGGGCCTGGATCTTTCGTCGCTGGGGCGGCGCACGGCTGCAATACGCAATCGAACATTAGCGATCATTAGATAATGGTCTCTTCCCATCCCAATATCGGCACCCTTCTTGTTTCGCACGTCCAGGAGGCAACTCTTGAATCTTTTACTAATGCCAAAATGGTCGATTTGATTTTGTGTTCTGCGCCGATCAACAGAGGACCAACTGATTTTGTGGTGGTCCTTATGCTCAAACATAGTACCACCGATGAAGAGACTGTGAAAGTTGCAGAACTCTACAAATCTTTCACCGTTGTCATTACGATCACCAAGACCGTGTCTCCCCATCACATGTCTGAGCCCATAGTTATCAGCGCCAACTTTCGCATTCAAATCACCCATAACCATTATAATGTCACCTTTAGGTGTTCTGCTCTGAACGGCGTTTAGTTCTTCGTAGAAGGAGTCTTTTGCCAAGACATTGTCGGGTTCAGTAGGGGCATAACATTGTATTATTGAGATGTTCCTCATTTTGGTCCGGAACCTGGCGGTCAAGACCCTGTCAGAGACCGGTTCCCAGGATAAGAGACAGTTTCGCGCGGCTCTGGTTAAAAGGAGCCCCACACCTGACTCACGGCGACTACCGGTAGCTTTACCGGAGTACAACATTACAGTGCTGCCCGTTGGAGAGATGAATTCTCCGCTGTTCCACCATCTTATCTCACTAACTCCTAAGATATTTAATTCGTACCTCAGAAATTCACTCTCTAATTGAAGAAATCGTGCGTTCTGGGGACCTTCTGATCCATTGTCCAGGAGAGTACGCACATTCCAGAATCCAATCTTTGTCATTGTACGATAGCTAAAAGTCGTAACCGTTGAGTCAGTCCTTATCCGAGGCATAGTTGACGTTTCGTTAGCATATAAAGATTTCGGATAGTGCAAGTTGCTGGCATACACATCCTGTCCTTTGATTGTCGGTTTTAACGACAGGCCCTCAAAGGGAAAGGCCGTAGTATTTTTTTTTTCACACCCCACACCACAGGGGTACCTCAACCAAATCATCGCACCGCCATCACTGGCGGCTTGACGTTGGTTGGCAATGGTCAGTGACCACTGCCGTTCCAGGGGGCGCCCACGCGGAGGACTATGGAAGAGGAGTTTTTGCCCCCGCAATACTCCGTTTACACGTGAACGTTGAGCCATCCCATCTCCTGTGGGAATGACTCAAATGCTCGTGAATTCATGTTGGCCGTGTAAGAACAGAAAGGTATCTTTTTGTTGTTGGCGCTTTTCAATGCAATTTCCCAATGTTCAGTGTTTTTCTCAACTTTCGCGTGTAAACAAAGCATAAAATAAAAACTTAGATTTGACCTTAATGCAGCAGCAGGAGTCCCATAAGCTAAGCGATTATTGATTTTGAAACCTGTTTGCGTACATTAGCTACAACCTTTTGATAGGATGTGTAGGCATCCTGTAAAAAAGCGCATGCTGAAGTATCGTATGCAAACAGACGAATGCCAATAGCTATCAATTGCCCAATAATAATATTTCTATCACGACGATTTTGCAATTCCCTAAACAAAGCAAGTTATTTATTAACGTCATTGAAATTGTAGAACCCAACATAAAAGCGAATTATAAATAAAAGGTTTCATTTGATTATTAATAGCAATTGTAGTCCGGATGGCGCAACGATTAGCACTTTCGCCTTCTACGCACTGGGCCCCGGTTCGATTCCTACTGAATGCGGTGGTTTTCGATAAAAAAGGGGATTTACGTGTCGGACTATGAGCTCTGTTAGTAGTGGCAGTGCTGCTCCCACCGGCAGATCGAAGCAGCACCTGATGAGTAGTGATCTGTTGGTGGTGCGAAACCAGAGGCCGAGGGTCCCATTACACCCGGACCCAGATTCGACCAAGTGGGCGTCTGATCCGTGCGCCAACCATTCCATCCTTATCGCCTTATTTTTTTTATTCCCCATGTTTACCTCCCTTGTTTGTGTTGTCTTCCCCAGGCCTATGAATTTTTGTTAATACGTAAAGGGCAGGGGCAACGAGCGGCGAAAACCCCGCCCACATCTCCCGAACTGAGCTACAGCAAGCATAGGCCGCTGCTTAGCTCGTTGAGGGGCCTTTTTCTTCGCCAGGTGGCACGGCCCGACCTTCACGGTCACTATGCTACCTAGGCTCCGTCCCCACGGGCATCTTCGAATGTCCAGGCGTAGTGGGACGAATCCCCTTTTCCGCTTGTTTTTTTTTTCTTCGCTATCGTAAATATTGATGTGGAGTACGTCTCCACGATACTCTAGTAGTGGATTAGTTTCCGAAGGGGGAAAGCACCTGCTAGCGTTTTCTACTTCTCGAGCAACCAAGCGTCTCTTGTGGCGCTTGCCAATTTCAGCTTATTTATTAATTTGGAATATTCCTAGTTGGCCAGGCTACGCATAGTGGTTTGCGTCTTTCACCAATACGGATGAATTTTGCACTCCCCTTGCGTGAGCTCCGCCGTTTAAATGACTGCAACCTTCTATATGTCGCCCTAGGACGCTCGCTTCGCTCACTCTATACGCTACAGCGGTAAAACCACTATTGGGGAAGACGCGAGCCACGATGCGTCTCCCAGTGAAATAGAATATACCTTCATTTTTACCGACTTGAAATTACAAAAGCTTGCGTTTTAGGGTTAAATTGTATACTAATATTTATGCCTACCTGTTTTATCCGTTACTCTTCTTTAATAAATCGTTTATTCCACTTTTTTTCGCTTTTATTCCGATTTCTCTCACTTTTACTTCACTTTTAAGATTCACGACGGTTCGGGACACTGTTCGTAAAAGGTTTGTCTGACTGCGTTGAGTTGTGAAATTCCAACAAAACGTAACGGTTCTCTTACGAAATTTACATATTGTGCCCACGTAACTTCATAGGCGATCATCAAGGAAGCAAACATCGTGGCAGCTGCCTTTTAGCTTCTTTTTGAGCCAGAATCAATCAAAAGAAGTTCAAAAGGCAGCTATCACGATATGCGCTTCCTTGATGCTCGCCTAGGAAGCTACGTGGAAGCAATTGCCTGCATTCACAAACTGGTACCGCTTCCAGAGCGCTCCCATTTTTGTCCCAATTTTGCACTGAATTACAACAACAAAAATGGGAGCGCCACGATTTGTGAATGCAGGTTGCAGGCAATATGTAACTTGGGAGCTTACACACTGCTTCCACGTAGCTTCTCAGGCGAGCATTAAGGAAGCGCACATCGTGATAATTGCCTTTTGAGCTTTTTTTGATTGATTCTGGATGCATTAACGAGGCAGCTCTGCCTTTGGCTCCCGATGGGTTATTATCATGCCACGCACCACCGAGAAAAAATTTTTGATTACATGGGAACTACATATAATTATAAATTTTCTTTTTTTAATTTAAAAATCAAACTGCTATCGCGACGGTTATTGAACCGTTTACCGTTTCACTTTTCTTCCATTCATCAACTTGGCACGCCTGCAGCTGAACTGTCACAACCGTCAGCCACCTGTCGCTGTCAACTTCATTGTATTGTACAATTGTTTACGTCCGACTTGCGCATGTCTCTAAATTGCTGGCAATCAACAATTTCTCTCGAAATTAATGCATTAGATCCCGGCCGAACGATAAGCATCGATCAAACACTAATTAAGGTAAGTCCATTTAAGAATATTCCACTTCGCCTCAATCATGAGCTGCAATTTCGAATGGCACTTGGCTGGCCGCTTGTTGGAATGTCTGATTAGGGCGTGCCTGTGGTGATGAGTGGACCGCAGTAATTGAAATGCCAACTCGCATTTGTGTGCTAATTAGAAATCGTGCACAGAGTGCGTTAATTGTGCTGTAATGTAAAGACGCAAGGCGAATTTGTTTTGAAAATATGCAGTTTCATTGATTGTCCTTTCTTTTTACAGTACGCCGTACAGTATTCAATTGAGCCGTGAAAGAGTGAGCAGCAGAAATGGTCGCGCTGGAATCGTGCTGGTCGCCGTTCATTTGGACGAACTCCATTAAGACGGGAAGCTATGCCATTGCCTACTATACGGTGGCGATATCCGTGGTTCTTATCACAATGGTGGGTAGATACAATGAGAGGTTCCGGTAGCTGTTTTAACATGAATCTTTCCAGATCGGCTACATGCTTGCCGGTGGCGAGTCCACGCAAATCTACTCGCCGCTTTTTGAGGCCGACATTCGCTATACGATGCCTCTGTTCGGAGGAATATTCATTGTCTACTTTCTGACCTTGATCCTTGCCTCCTATCTTCTGTACTACGCAATCAAAACCTGCACAAGAGGTTGGATGCTCCCGTGGATGGGACTGTTCGGTCTCGGAATTGTGTTCCAGTTTGTGTTTGGTCTGTGGCTCATCGGAGGATACTACATTTATGTAAGATAACTTGTACCTTATCTGCTTTCGGAATCGAAATAACATTATCCTTCGACTTTAAGCTCGATGCAACGTTCGCCGCCCTGGTTCTTTGGATGTGGATGAGCTACAATGTAAGCACCAAAACACACACACACTCGTCTCTCAGCTGCTGCCAATGATTAACTTCTGCACTCTTTTCAGATCTACTGCTGGCTCTGCGTCTATTCGCAATATCAAATCTTCGTCCAGATACAAAATCCCAATATTGAACTGTTAATGCCATAGACTATCAGTTAATAAGATGCTAAGCCAATTGTCGAGAAACATGCGCGCAAATTTTAAGTTTGTTTTGAAAACACGAAATTAACACGAGTTGTCTAGGCGAAAAGAAAATCTCTGCACCAATTCCATTTCAGTGAAAGGCGGGAGAGGGCTTAGATTGTAGTTTTTAGTTTTTTATTCTTAAGAATCTCACACCTTCGTAGAAAGTGCAAAAAAAAACATTCGCACGAATGTAACTGTTACATTCAAATAGTAATTGTATCCCTTCCGGGGAGCAGTGTAATATTTAAGACTTGAAAATGCCGTCCATTTTTCATAAGATGCACCCGTTGTAGCTAAGACATATCGCAATCTTTAAATTTTGATGTTCGTATCAAAATGAGGAAATAGAGATGTTTTTTTTATTAAATATTTCATAACAAAGAGTACAATATACTTGCTATTGTTAGTAAAGCTTTTTAGAAAAGGATAATACAAATTAAAGCACGTTTAAATGTTTTAAGACTTTATTTTTATTGTTGAGAATTAGTAGGAAGACAATGGGGGGCAAAAAACTTTCCATAGTCCTCCACGTGGGCGCCCCTGGTAACGGCAGTGTTTAAAACACGCTGATGGCCAAGTCGATAAGATAGTTTAGAAAAAGGCAGATAGCTGTAGCCTGAATGGCTGACCAACAACTAGTTGTGTGAACTCCAGCACGTTTATTAAACCATCTGAAGCAGCTATCTTCTGAGGCCATCCCCTGAATGGGGTTAAGCGATGTGCTGACAACTCGTCCTTGTAAAAACCACTCCACGTCAAGAAGCCTGGAACAAAAGCCTCGGATTGAACGGATCAACAACGACGACCACGCAAATGACTAAAGGATTATTCTTTCGGATCCTGGAATGTACGCTCCCCGAACAAACCGGGGGCCGAGAAGGCGCTCCTTCAACAGGTCGAAAAGTACAAGCTGAGCATTATTGCAGTCCAGGAAACAAATTGGCTTGGCAGGTAGATCAATGACAAGAAATCGCACACAATTTTCACAAGTGGCAAACCATCGGGCCGCAAGGACTTTGGAGTAGTATTTATATTTAACAATCACCTCAAGTCGCATATTACTGACTTCAAACTCATAAATGAACGGCTGTGTGCGATTCGCATTAAGACTCGATTCTTCAATCTTTGGCTCATCAATGTGCACGCCCCCACGGAAGTTAAAAAAGACGCAGTAAAAGACGGTGGCGTATACTACCGCCCTTGAGGAAAGACTATCACCTAGAGGAAGTTGATTTCGCGTTGCGGTCACTAAAACGAAATAAAGCGCCGGGCGCTGACCAGATTCCAGTTGAACTGCTAAAATTCGGTGGAACGGGTTTAGCTAATGGCATACGTCAATTACTCCTGTGAGTATGAGAGGACGAGGAGATCTCAGACGATTGGCACAGAAGCATCATCTGTCCAATTCACAAAACGGGAGATAAACTGCGGTGTGAGAATTACATGGGCATATCACTAGTTTGTACGTCATATAAAATGTTGACGTTGATGTTCTGAAAAATAGAATAAAACCGTACGCAGAACGAATCATTGGTTTCAAGCGGTTTCAGACCTGGTCGCTCCACAACCGATCAGCTCTTTACGGTCAAACTGATACTCCAGAGGTGCTGGGAATACAACGTAGACGTATACCAAGTCTTTGTCGACTTCAAGCAGGCATACGACAGTATCGATCGTGGAGTACTGTACAACATCATGCTGCAATTTGGTATACCGGCCAAATTAGTGCGACTGACAAAGATGACGATGACCAACTCCGTCTCACAAGTCAGGATCCAGAATAGACTTAGTGATCTATTTGAAACACGCAATGGTCTGAAACAGGGCGATGGACTGGCACCGACGCTCTTCAACCTAGCGCTGGAATACGCTATTCGGGCTATGAATATGGACAACAGCAAGACGCTACTCATCAAGTCGACACAATTAGCAGCGTACACCGACAACATCAACATCATGTCCAGGTGCAGAAGAACTTCTGCATACGCTCGATGCCGATGCAAAAGAAGTTGGACTTCGTATCAACGAGGATAAGACTAAAATAATGATGCAATCGACGACAAGGACACCTGCACAACCGAGCATCAATGTGGGGGACCTCAACATCGAGCTCGTGAACAACTTCATTTACCTGCGTTGCAACTTGTTAAGGGACGCCAACGAAACTGACGAAATCAAGTGACGGATACAGTTAGCTAATAAGACTTTTTTCTCGGTTCTCCCCATAATGAAATCAAAGCATGTGCACAGAAACACGAAGCTCCGCGTGTACAAAACCATTATACGACCAGTGCTATGCTATGGCTGCGAAGCATGGACCCTAAGTGGATGTTCACACTGCGTGCGATGCCGAGCCGAGCCGAGCCGGGTCGGGCGATGCGATGAGGTGGGTGTTCACATTGCACGCCGTGCGATGCCGAGCCGAACGATGGCTTGCGATGCAAAGATGATCCGAGCGATGGCTTGCGATGCAAAGATGATCCGGGATGTTCACTGCACGCAGTTATGGAGAGTAGAGACCAATTTAGTTCAAGGAATAGAATCTGTTCGACATCATGTCGTTTGTGCTTGACCCGGTAAATTTATTTCTGTTTCAAAACAGTGCTCTAAAAATGGAAGGGCTTCGCCATTGGGTGCATCCCATTAATGAAGAAAGGCCCAGTGTTGGTGAATTTCATCATCTCTTCCGCGACCTCAGACGAGAGGTTTCACAAGCGGATTGAGCAGCGGCGCACCGCTGTGTATAAACGCTAAAATCGGCAGCCGCGGCGGCTTTAGGACGATGAATGTATAAACCACTCGACTTGCCGTTGCGGCCACCGCCGCGGTTTGTGCAGCGGCGAGATTGCATTTGAATTCAGTGTAAGAGCCGGTACACATGGACGTCCAAATGACGTCGGACGCCTCGTCACTTAAGCTCCTCCCTCTTTGATACCTATCTGCAACCTGAATTTACAATTTATGTTATTTTAAGTTTTAAATAAACTGTTTTTTGGCCATAACTTCTAAAATATAAGGAATATCGCATTTTTAACACCATTTTCACCCCCCTTACGAACCCCCGTCCGAGCTGAGAGCTCCCTCCCCACCATTTTTTTTCTCAAAATGAATTGTCAATTGTAGTAGTCACGATCAACGATTAACAATTAATTAATTGGCACTTAAAAGTGATCCTCAAGCGAATGGTTTAAGAAACATCATACAAATCAAACATTGTGACCGTGTCCGTGTTCCGGGTTCGAATTTATGTGGGCCGGCTTATTAAAAATTGATATGCCGACGCGTGAAAGGACGCAGATAGGAACAGAAACCAGCGTCATCCCAGATAGCTATCGCGGCGGCAAAATGATGCCGATGCGCCGATAGTTATCGGATAGCTATCTGCGGCCATGTGCATCGCTTCATTGCCCGTAATGTATTTCTTCCTATCCGATTGAAAGTGACGCAGCGTCAGACGGCATTTCGACGTCCATGTGCACCGGCACTAAATATGTAAACCGCCGCTTCTGCTCTATGCCTTTATACGCAGCGGTGTCCGCTGCTCAAACCGCTTGTGAAACCACGCGACCTTATTACGGTGGTAATAACCTTTCATTTGAGCCATACTGAATCAAGACCGGATTCCAAAGCGTATATACCCTAGACTTGTACAGACCTAGTTGTGATACCAAAACTTCCAACTGACAACGGCCATTGCATTAAAAGTGAATTTCCCATATGGTCAGTTTGAGCTGTGGGCGTGGATCCAATGAAAAGTTTCATCGTTCATCCATTCGAATTTTGGATATTTACATTTGAACTAACGTTTATAGGGAAGGTTGCCGTTCATTCAATAGGATCTTGCCCATTCTCAAAATCAACTAACAACCTACACTATAAATATTTGTCGCATTTTGCAAGTCGATAGCATCATTGTATCGAAAGTTATCGCTCATTTGAAGTTTCGTTTGTAGGGGACGTAGAGGTTGCTTGGGACGGAGCTTGGCCATTTCCAATACCAACCAACTAAATCTAAATCCAAATATTTGAACCAAATTTCAAGTCGCTAGCTTCATTCTATCGAAAGTTATCGCTCATTTGAAATTTCATCTGTAGGGGTTCCTTCGGTCGGATCTTGCCCATTTTCAATACCAACCAACTAGATCATGCTACAAACATTTGACCAAAATTTCAAGGTTTTAACTTCATTCTATCGAAAGTTATCGTGCAAACGGACAGACAGACAGACAGATATGGCTAAATCGAATCAGGAGATGACCCTCATAATTTCCATGTATACACTGCCACACCGCCGCGCCTAAAAGTCTAGGGTATAAAAGCAGACATACATGCATTTTTTTCAGTGTGATCTTACATCAAATATTACTTTACAGCTCGTACTTACACCATACTGGCTCCAAAAAGCTTCACATCGCAAAGCATCGCAAAGCCCATAAACTCCATCGCAAAGCCCATTAAATTCCATCGTAAAAAATCAGCAGCCGGTACTCGCACGAAAAAGCAAAGAAGTTTGTGAAAACATCGGGCCATCGCTCGGCTCATCATTGCATCGCGCGCAGTGTGTACACTCAAAGCGTGATTCCATTTAAAATTGAAGACTTTCCATTTTCTTGCTTTAAAAGCTTGTAATCGCATTGCATCGCTCGACCCGGCTCGGCTCGGCATCGCACGCAGTGTGAACATCCACTAACTCGAGCCTCCGGAAACATGCTAGACACATTTGAACGGCGATTTCGATCAACTGATATTTTGTGGCGCTCCATCGGCCGATCGATCGGGCGACGGATCGCTCCGTGTATGTGGGGTATAATATTCAATTCCAATTGGTTCGCTATAAACATTTTTAATGTTAGAACCTGTAACGGACAGTTTGGTGGGCATCCAGAGATGCCCGTGGGGACGGAGCCTTAAGGTCGCCACCCATGAACGAGCACAACCACGACCAAATTTCCATAGAACCATCAAATATCATAGAACGGTGGAAATAGGGGAAATTTTTTTTCCACACGTTCTATGAAATTGATGGTTCGATGGAAGTTTTGTCGTGGTTGTGCTCGTTCATGGGTGGCGACCTTTAGGTAGCATAATGACCGTGAAGGTCGGGCCGTGCCATCTGGCGAAGAAAAAGGCCCCTCAACGAGCTAAGCAGCGGCCTATGCTTGTTGTAGTTGTCAGTTCGGGAGATGTGGGCGGGGTTTTCGCCGCTCGTTGCCCCTGTCCTTTACGTATTAACAAAAATTCATAGGCCTGGGGAAGACAACACAAACAGGTTAAGTAAAAATGGGGAATAAAAAAAAATAGTCGATTAGAATGGAATGGTTGGCAGACGGATCAGACGCCCACGCGGCCGCACCTGGGTCCGGGTGTAATGGGACCTTCGACCTCCGGTTTCGTACCACCAACAGATCACTACTCATCAGGTGCTGCTTCGATCTGCCGGTGGGAGCAGCACTACCAGACCATAATATGGTTCATTACAGGTGGTTCATTACAAACCTGAAGACTCAATGAAAACCTTCACTTCAGGCAATGGACGAGTCTTTTTTTTTTTTGTGGAATCCCGGGTATTTGAATATCAGGTACTGCAAAGAACAAGTACTGAAAAGAACAGATATTTAAATCCCGGGACTCCGGTACTAATATAAGTACCGGTACTCTAATCCCGGGATCCCAGAACTCACTGGCTCATGGTTTTAAATACCGGTACTGAAAAAAAACCTACTGAATGAATACCTGCGAGTCCCGGGGGTACCGCTTGTGGTACCGGTGGTTCAAAATATCAAGTTCCGGTGAACGACACGATTCTCTTGCCGCCATGAATATATTTCACACAAACATACGCCACTTAATAAGGGATATTTCCACTTTCAAACACAATTTTCAAATAAAATTACGAGCGAGGACAGACTTTCCGGTCGCTATACGCACTTTGAGGCCAACAAACAGTTATTTACAAATGGAGTGACAGAACTATGAAACCGTGTCGACACGGTGCCGACACGGTCCAAAATAGAAACGCAGCCATAGATATATATTGAAGGCTCAGTGCATAGAAGGCGAACGTGCTAACCGTTGTGCCACTCGGACTAGGTACAAACGAAAGTACCGTTGCAAGATTTCAATTGAAAACTTCGATAAAAGCTTCTTCGCCCAACACACCAACAACTTCTCAAAGATACAAGCCACCTCCAAAACTCATTCCAATAAGAACAAGATACATCACCACTATCGCCATCTCATTCCAATTTCCAATTCTACACTCCGTACGTGTCTAACGGCCATTAACGACGTGTACACACGACAAGCGCCACTATATCTACCCACCACCCATAGCGAGTCGTGCTGTTGTCCTCTAGCTCCAGCTTTCTTGTGCAAATTCGCCACGATACGAAATTGGGAATTCGCCTCGTCGTCAAGTGACAGTAGCGAGTGTTGTCAAGTTACATTCGCCGCGCACTCGCACAGTGGGCACGGAACAGAGACGAAGATAGCGCGAGCGTGGAAAGTCAGTGGCGAACTGTGCGTGAAAATTGAAAAATTGTCGCGAAAAAAAAGTCCCCAAGATCTCGGCGCTGTGAAATTTCATTAAATCCGAAACTATCAAAATTCGTGTAGTGGAAGTGTGCCCTGGCGCGATTGTTTCTCGACCGTTAGTGTGTGGTGTTTTGGCGTGTGACGGGGAATAAAACGGCACGGCAGACAAAAGAGGCCCCCGAAAAGCGCATCGAATACGGTACAATATCTAGCCCTGTGGCAGACAGGCGACGGCGATCAACGAGTGCTGCTGCTGATTTTCAGACACACCACAGTAGGAATACAAAAAGGCAAGGAAAATGTCCACACCAGCGCGACGACGATTGATGCGCGATTTCAAAAGGTGAGTAATTTTGGTTGTCGTCCTTCGTCCAGAAAATCTTTTGCTGTTTTTTTTTTTGCCCAACTCTATGTGCATCACATTGGCAAAAATAAATTTTCTGATTCATATCTCTTTCCACATGTTCGTGTGTCGGTCGAGTCGTCGAGTGGTGCTGCGAGCCCTGTGCAATAGTCGTCTCGGTCGCTCGCTCGAGCTTCCCTCGGCCAGGCTAGATCAGATCAGATGTTGGTGACTCCATCCCGCTCCGACGACACGGCGGGCCAAGTTGAAACTTCGAGACGTCTTCGCCGTCGTCGTTGTGTGCTTCACGTTTCGTTTTTCGAGCAGAAAAACACAGCACAACATCTGCGCCAAGAAAGAAAAATGAAAATGGGCTTCAGCTGACGGGAGCCACCACCGCCGCGCGAACTTTGTCGCTGACGACAACCTAGGAAACGTGCAATTTTCCTGTTGACTTTGTTTTCCGCGCTGCATGCGGCGGCATTTTTTCTTCTTTCACACACATGACACTGTGACTCCATCGCACGGCAGCTTCGGATGATGGCATGAGCAATTCTTTGTTTTGCCCACGGGAAAAGATGAATTTTCAATGTATGCATAGTGATGACCAGTGGTGACGAGGTCATCGTCGCACTCGTGCTCTCGGGGCAGATTCCCGGAGTTACGAATTAGTTGCGTGAAACGGAGCTTGACACAAGTGCCCTTGGCAAATCGCGAGTGGGGTTACGAGTTGTGCAAAGTCCCCGGGAAAGGTCTTGGTTCGTTTGGAAGTGCGCTACAGTAAAATTCCTTGCCCTGATACCAACAAAAGAGTCGATTAACCCTTTTCCGAGACTGGGATTCGACATCTCTTTGTGCTGATTCAATTGAAAAAACTCGAAAGAACGAAACGCGCCAGGAAAAGTAGAAGAAAAATAATGGTGAAAACAAAGAAATTCGCGTATTGCGTCAATTGTTCTCCGTTTTGCCCTAGAAGTCCTTGAACCAGCAAACCTCCTAATTCTTAAGACCAGTGCTGAACTCTGGCTCTCGCATGAGAAAGCGAACAAGACTATTGAACAGGGCCCTAGATAACATTTTGGTACTGATCCTGGCGTATCAATAAGTCTTCAATAATTGCCCCTCTTTGCGATTGATTCCACATTGGAGATTTATTGATGCCTACCATCAAAATGATTAGGAAGGGTAGTTTCAATTCAGAATTAGCACAAAAGCGATCCGTGTAACCAACACTCTGTCATCATTAAATTGTGAAACAATCGAACGTTAGCGATCATAAGATATTGGTCTCTTCCCATCCCATTATCGGCACCCTTCTTGTTTCGCACGTCCAGGAGGCAACTCTTGAATCTTTTGCTAATGGCAAAATGGTCGATCTGATTTTGTGTTGTGCGCCGATCAACAGAGGACCAACTGATCTTGTGGTGGTCCTTATGCTCAAACATAGTACCACCGATGAAGAGACTGTGAAAGTTGCATTACTCTACAAATTTTTCACCGTTGTCGTTACGATCACCAAGACCGTGTATCCCCATCACATGTCTGAGCCCATGTTGTTGTGGTAGCGATGCTTCAAATACTGCAGTTCTTCTTGCATCGAGGGGGTTTGGCAGCTCTTGGCCGTCGAAAAACGGGTCGTTCCGGCACGAAGAACCGGCTGCCGCGGGGACGTGTCTGAGCCCATAGTTATAAGCGCCAACTTTTCCATCCAAATTGCCCATAACCATTATAATGTCATCTTTAGGTGTTCTGCTTTGAACGGCGTTTAGTTGTTCGTAGAAGGAGTCTTTCGCCAAGACATTGTCGGGTTCAGTTGGAGCAGAGGTTAGGTTAGGTGGCGGCCTCACGGCCCCGCATAGACCACTTGGGTCCATGGCGATGCCACAAAGAAAAACAACAGAGGTTGTTAGGTGTTGTTACGAGGGTTGCCTTTTATATTTCGGGATTAGAGAACAAAAACAAATATTAATCATTGAAAATCGCTTTATTGTTTTTCAAAATATTCCCCATGAAGATCTATACACTTTGCATGCGTTTGAACCAATTGTCAAAGCACTTTTGCCACTCTGATTGAGGTGTCTCCAAAACATGCATTCTGAACGCAGCAACCGCTTCTTCAGGTGTTGAAAAACGTTGACCTTTCAGTTTGTTTTTAACGTGCGGGAATAAAAAGAAGTCATTCGGTGCCAAGTCAGGACTATACGGCGGATGACCCATCAAATCTATGTTTTGAGTGCTCAAAACTGCAGTTGTTTGAGCTGATGTGTGAGAGCTCGCATTGTCGTGGTGAAGAGTGATCCGTCTTCGGCGGTTGGTTTTCCTGATTTCTTGGAAGAAAACTGGCAAACAAATGGTTGTGTACCACTCAGAATTGACTGTTCTGCGTTGTTCTAGTGGTACGGTTGCGACATGTCCAGTTTTTCCGAAAAAACAGGCGACCATTTGCTTGGAAGTGCTTCGTGCGCGAACAACTTTTGTTGGGTTTGGCTCATCTTGAAACACCCATACAGTCGACTGCTGTTTACTTTCGGGCTCATACGCGTAAATCCACGATTCATCACCTGTCACGATGTCATAGACGTGTTTCGAAGCACCGCGATCGTATTTTTTGAGCATTTCTTTCAACCAATCGACACGAGCCTTTTTTTGAGCGATTGACAAATTGTGTGGGATCCAACGCGAACAAATTTTTTTGACAGTAAAATGTTCATGCAATATTGAATGTATGCCGGTCCCACTAATGCCTAAGGTTGTCTCAATCTCACGATAGGTCACATGACGATCTTGCAATATCAGTTCGCGCACAGCATCAATGGTTTCCGGAAAAACAACTGATTTTGGACGACCTTCACGAAATTCGTCTTGGAGTGAACTACGACCTCGATTGAATTCACCATACCATCGATAAACACTGGTCCTTGATGGAGCTTCATCGCCAAAAATTGAATTCAGTTCATCCATGCACTGTTGCTGAGTTAATCCACGTCGAAAGTTGTAAAAAATAATCGCACGAAAATGTTCACGATTGAATTCCATTATTTGGCCGAGATTAATCTTTTAAGTTACTGTAAAAAACACAAATAGCGCTCGTATGTCAAAACGTTCTGAGTACGTATAACCTCAAAAATGTCAAACTTTACGATAGAGCTGTCAGTTGCCAGATTGCAACACTAGGGTTGTCCAATCCCGAAATATAAAAGGCAACCTCCGTATCAGTCGTAATCAGCAAGTCCTTGTTGAGCCCGAAGGTTTTCGTCGCGCTTCCGAATCTTAGAAGATGCATTATGTTAAGGTTTGCAATCGCTTTAAGGTTGCGGGGAAAGTAGTCTCCAAGATATGTATGTCTTGTCCTTGCGAGTGCCGGGCATTCGCACAGGAGGTGCTCTAAAGTTTCTTTGGTATTTAGCAGCTTGCAGTTCCTACAGCCGCTGTCTGTGATCAGTCCCAGTCTGTGTGAGTGCTCACCTATTAGGCAGTGACCCGTTAATAAGCCCACTAGCATTGCACAATTACCCCTAGAGAGTCCTAAGAGTATATCGGTTTTCTTAGTGCTGTACGAGTTCCAGAGTTCTCTCGTAATTCTGGAGTTGACGGTTCTGTTCCAGTTTTGGTTGGCCGGTTGCATCATCTTAGGAGTCCATTTTTGTCCTTAGTGTTTGTATTGGAATAGGAGTTGCGATTGCCATTGAGGCGTCCAATGCAGCTCCCTGTTTTGTGAGTCGATCCGCAATATCGTTGCCAAGGCAACCGCTGTGGCCTGGTATGCATCGGAGTTCCAGTTTCCTTAAGGTGCCCAGTCTCTGAAGAATTGAGAGACAGTTAAGCACTGTCTCTGATCTGATAGTGTCCGACTGCAGCGCTTTCAACGCAGCCTGACTGTCTGAGTGAATGTAGATGTTGCCCATCCTGCGTGTTGTTGAGACTAGCTCCGCAGCTTTTTGTATTGCTACCACCTCCGCCTGGATAGTTGGAGCATAACATTGTATTATTAAGATGTTCCTCATGAATCATGACCGCCAGGCTCCAGACCAAAACCTGGCGGTCGGAGACCGGCTCCCAGGATAAGAGACAGTTTCGTGCGGCTCTGATTAAAAGGAGCCCCACATCTGACTCACGACCACTACCGCTAGCTCTACCGGAGTACAACATTACAGTGCTGCCCGTTGGAGAGATGAATTCTCCGCTGTTCCACCATCTTATCTCACTAACTCCTAAGATATTTAATTTGTACCTCAGAAATTCACTCTCTAATTGAAGAAATCGTGCGTTCTGGGGACCTTCTGATCCATTGTCCAGGAGAGTACGCACATTCCAGAATCCAATCTTTGTCATTGTACGATAGCTAAAAGTCGTAACCGTTGAGTCAGTCCTTATCCGAGGCATAGTTGACGTTTCGTTAGCATATAAAGATTTCGGATAGTGCAAGTTGCTGGCATACACATCCTGTCCTTTGTTTGTCGGTTTTAACGACAGGCCGTCAAAAGGGAAGGCCGTGGTATAATTTTTACGCCCCACACCACAGGGGGAAGGTTTACCTCAACCAAATCATCGCACCGCCATCATTGGCGGCTTGACATTGGTTAGCAATGGTCAGTGACCACCGCCTTTCTAAGGGGCGCCCACGCGGAGGACTGGGGAAAAGGAATTTTTTTTGTTTGATGGCGACCTTCAAAAATTGGTTTAACGAGTTTCAACGTGGTCGCACGTCGGTTTTTGATGAGCCACACCCAGGTGCAGAAAACGGCTACCATGGAGGATAACGTGACAAAAATCCACGATCTCGTATTGGCAGACCGCGGATTGAAGGTGCGCGAGATAGCTGAGACAGTAGGCATCTCAAAAGACCGCTTGGGTCATATCCTGCATGAAATTTTGGGCATGAGAAAGCTGTCGGCGCGATGGGTGCCGCGTTTGCTCACTCCGGACAACAAGCGCAACCGTGAGACCACTTAGAGCCGTGTTTGACGCTGTTTAAGCGCAATCCGAAAGAGTTTCTGCGTCGTTTGGTGACCGTCGACGAAACATGGTTCCACTGGTACACACCAGAGACCAAGGAACAGTCGAAACAGTGGACTTCACCCAGCGAACGTGCTTCGAAGAAGGCGAAGACTGTCCTATCGGCCGGAAAGGTGATGGCCAGCGTTTTCTGGGATTCACAAGGTGTGATCTACATCGACTACCTGGAGTGGAGAAGGGCAAAACGGTCACAGGGCTCTACTATGCCGAATTATTGGGCCGATTCGACGTCGAATTGCAGAAAAAACTGCCCCATTTGGCGAAGAAAAAAGTGCTCTTCCATCATGACAACGCACCGGCTCAAACTTTCACCGTCGCTACGGCCAAATTGGTCGAATTGGGCTACGAACTGCTGCCCCATCCACCGTATTCTCCAGATTTGGCCCCGTGCAACTTCTTTTTGTTTCCAAACTTCAAAAAGTCACTCGCCGGGCAGAAATTTGAGTCGAATGGGGAGGTCATCGCCGCCACGGAGGCCTACTTTGTAGACCCCGAGAAAACGTATTTTTCAGACGGGTTAAAGAAGTTGGAGCATCGCTGGGTCAAGTGTATCGATCTAAAAGGAGACGTATGTTGAGAAATAAATCGCCACTTTTCCAAAATTTTCGTTTTTCTTTTGTAGGCTAAGTACTTATCGGACCGCTCTCGTACTTCACATGTCGAAATTTTTAATTAAAAAAAAAAACCATTAGAAAAACATATCCGTCTTGTCAGCTTTCCAAAAAGGTATAAATGTCAATACAAATCCTTCAAATAATTGAAGGAGCTTAGATTAGATTAGTGGAAGAGAGCAGTGAGTCCGAGAAGCTCACGAGCACCGCGACCAGGAGAGGTCTACTATTGTGCTATGGTCCATATGGTCTAGTGTGGCTTTAGGGTTGGCGATCAAGTTTGATCGCCTGGTGGCTGTGCCGGGAGAACTACATTAGGGCCTAGTCCTGCAATTGATAATTGTACCTCCTCATGATGTATTGCAGTGATGGCTGATCTGCATGCGTCGTTGTAAAAAGGAACCCTTTTGTACTTTTGGACGTCTCTTTCGAGGTCCCTCAAATCACGCCTGACATGTCTTGGTGGCGGTGTCTTGTCCATGAGGTCGGTGTTGGGGTGTTCCCTCCGGTAACAACCCACCAGGTATTGTTTCGCAAGAAGCTTCTTGTGGTCCCTTATAGCCATCATCCTAGTTTCCTGATGCAGATGGTCCTGGGATGACATCAGGAGACAGTCAGTCACAGTACGGAAAGCGGCGTTTTGGCAAGCCAGAATGTTATTCCATTGTGTATCGCAGAGATTCTGTGACCACAATGGACCCGCATAGTTGGCTACCCAGGTGCTACCGGCCAAGGCTTTAAGGATTTTATTCCTACCGCGCATCCTATTGCACACAGTTGAAGCATCGGGGGGATGATGTGGCCATGCTGTCCAGGGCTACTGCTAGAATTTTAGGATGGTTCTGGGTCGGAATAGGCTGATTGTCAACTGAGATCCCAAGTTGCATCTTGACTTCCTTCGTTCAGATGGTAAATAAGGTTGCCGAGGATTTAGGCGCTGATACGGTTAAATTCTTGCCCGTGATGAAGGCTTTAAGTTCTTCCAGGTAATCATTTATTCGTTCGCACATTTCCGTGATGTTGTTTCCTGTTGCCAGAATGGAGTACTCATCGGCATAGGAGATTATTTCGATTCCTTCAGGTGGTGTTGGAATTCTCTCTCTCTCTGGATCCTGTCAACTCCTTGTGGGGCATAGGGCATTAACCACGCCGACTTTCCACCTCGTCCTGTTCGCCGCCATCGCCTTCAACTGTCTCTACAATTTGCCTAATGACTTACCCTCGCCCTCAACTGATCTTCTCCAGGTGTTTCTAGGTCGTCCAACGCGGTGACTTGCATCGGTTCCCTGTGGGTTCCAATCGAGGGCCTGTTTAGCAATGTTTTCCGGCCTCTTTCGGAGTGTGTGACCTATCCATTGCCACTTTCGCCTTTTTATAGAGGTGCCTATCCTGTCCTGGCCAGTAATGAACAGGAGGTCGTCGTTAGAAATGACCTCCGGCCAACGTATGTGCAGGATGCGCCGTAGACACTGGTTCACGAAAGTTTGCAATCTAGTTGTTATCGCCCTGGTCACCTTCCAAATTGAACAGCCATAAAGAAGCACAGATTTTATATTGGTTTCGAAGATTCCGAGTTTAGTACGTCTGGAGATGTTGTTGTTTTGCCAGAAAGGAGTTAAACCGAAAAAAGCTGCCCGAGCCTTATTGATGCGAGACTGTACATCAGCATCCGCTCCACCATCTGCTGTAACTACGCTTCCGAGGTAGTAAAAATTGTCCACTTTTTCCACCGTCTGACCGAAACACAAATTTCGCTCTGTCTTCCTGGATCCAAGTCAAGTACTTAGTTTTGGCAGCATTGGTTTTAAGCCCCGCATTGCCACTTTCGCGGTGCAGGGCATCCGTCATTTGAACTAGATGATCCGATATATTTGAGAGAAGACAAATATCGTCAGCGTAATCCAGGTGTTGAAGGTATTCAAACAGGTTCCATCTGATTCCTTTGCTCTGGTGTTCATGAAGCGCACTGCAGAGTACGTCGTTAATAGCAATCAAAAACAATATAGGTGACAAAATGCAGCCTTGTCTCACTCCGCTATGTACCTCGAAGGGATCTGAAAGCTTATCCTTGATGATGGATATGATTTTATTTGGTATACCTCTCCTATGTAAAGCCTTCCAGATGTATTCCCGGTCAACGCTGTCAAACGCCTTCTCGGTGTTGGAATTCCAGATAGGTAAAGGTTTAACAAGGAGGGAGACAGAATTCCTCCTTGTGGCACACTTTGTTTGATCCTCCTTAGCTTCGATTTCTTGCTCCTAAATTCGGTGTAGGACTGCCTGCCCGCGAGATAGTTGGCAATCCATTTTGTTTGCATTGCAAGAGATGCATAACATACATAAGTCGGACATAGGTGCTGAGTGGCTGACTGTGTCGAAGGCTTTCGGCAGGTTAAGTGCCACCAGAATTGTTCTGTGACATGGACGAGGTTGATTGAGGATACGAGTTGTAATGGCATCCAGGGCCATCGTCGTACTGTGCATCCTTCTGAATCCGTGCTGGTTTGCAAGCTGGACGTGAGCCGTAAGAACAGATTGGATTAGTGCTTCGAAAACAGTCGGCACTGAAAGTGAAGAAATTTCAAAATATTGCACCCTGTATGTATGTCTTGTTTTCAGGATAAAGGAAGGTACTAACCTCCGTTTTACGTGCGAAATCTCATACAAAAACTGTCAAAAATCCGATTCGCGCGAAAATCTTCGCTTTTCTCTGTACTCAGTTCTTCGCACAAAATTACACAGACCAAAGGTCTCCACATCGGTGTAGGCAATTTTCACGCGAAAACAATTACGTTTCATTTTATTTCATGTGGAAACCGGTAATTACAGTGTTAATCGCGCGTGAGAAGGGGAAATTCAAATGTCGTGTAGAGCGCCGCGGATATGTGCCGTTTGGAAGTGTCCACTGTCACTTTTTTGTGGGAGAGATAAGTGCAACATTTTCGCACGTCAAGGTTAGCACAAGCCTTAAATATGGAAATCGTTCAGCACATCGACAATCTCAAGCCAATAATTTGCCTTTGTTATTCTTCCGTAATATAGTATGTATAGTAGGTATGTACATATCTACTGTTGACATTGGACACTTGCCAATTTGTCCAAATCCCAGATTCTCTGATGTGTGAACCATGGCGTTATGTACTCGTAAATCTTTGAAAAGCAAAAACATTTTCAAAAATAAACCAATTACATACTAATATTCGCACAATTTTCTGTATCAAACACAAAGACATGATTTTGATTTTTTATTTGTATTTTCGAAGGATACATACGAGAAAGTGCATATTTTTAGATACTTTGTGAATTTATTGAAATGTTCACCAGGGCAAATGACTTCAGAGCAAAAAAAAAAAAGAAACAAGAAAAATTCCAAATATCATTGGCATTTACAAAGTGTAATAAATTCGATTCAAATAAAAAGCTTAAGAGGACACTGAACTGTGTTTCACGTGATTCAAGTGAACTAACATCCAAACATACTGCGAAATGGATTATGGATTAAGTGTGGGATGAATGGTAAATTCGTTTTACTTTCAAGGATAGTGCTAAAATCAATTGGACGAAAATTAGCATGTCCACATAATAAAAAAGTCAACGGAGACTTGTTCAGTTGATTCGAAATACAGTAGAACCCCTCTTAACCTGTCTGGTCGATGGTATGTTATGTTATATGTTATGTTTATGAGTTGGGGCCTCTTTACCTATCCGGTGGGCACTGCGACCATAGAGAGGTCTATTGTGCCATAGCCCACATTATTGCAAAAGACCCTCCACCACCTTTACGAAGTGGATTATGTCTTTTGCTGGTGCTTTCCTGATAACTGCAGGGCTCACTGTGACCTGTCTCAAAAAATTGATCTTGGCCCGCGCTATTGCCGGGCATTCACATAAGATGTGCATAGTGGTTTCATCGTCTTCCATGCAGAGACGACATTCAGTCTCGATAGATAGGCCCATTTTATTTAGGTGATATCTCACCCAGTGATGACTCGATAAGTAGCCTACAAGAAGTGTATTTGAAGGGCCTTATTAGCTTCTTCGATTGACGCAGCCTTGCCAAGTAATCCCAGTATTACTGCCGTATCTCCTCAGACCATTTTCTAATTATCATTTTGGCCGAAGTAAGACTTTGACCACAGTAGGGCTCTGGCCCAAGAAGAAGGTCGGAAGAAACCTGCCTTGCAAGTTCATCCGCGATCTCATTTCCCCTCGATTCCATGGTGGCCTGGCACCCAACACAAGGCGACTCGGTTTTTTGAAGCCAGAGTCTGCAGAAGCTCATGACACTCCTTCACCATCTTCGAAGAGAACCTATGCGAAGAGAGAGCCATTATAGCCACCTGGCTATCCGAGTAGATAGCAATGTGAGCACCATGGAGTTTCTTGTCTAGAACCACTCTGGCACAGACCTCAATGGCATGGATCTCGGCTTGAAAAACGCTGGGATAAACACCCATTGCGATTGAAATCCTGGTGTTTGGCGCATAGACTCCAGCACCAACTAGTTCGGTTTTAGACCCATCGGTAAACCACCTAATGCACCTAGGATCTTGGCAGGGATCGCCATTGTCCCATTCCGTGCGGTCCGGGATGAGGGCTAAGAATTTTCTGCCGAAACAAACCTCCGTGGTCATGTAATCTGATCTAAAGCAGATCTGCATACCAGGTATTTGATTCAGAATGCTCATATGACCGACGAGATTTATGTGTACGTCAGTAGATAAGTATACTCTTAAAGCATTAATAGCTGTTGGTTCTTGGATAAAAATATGTAGCGGAGTTAATCCAATAACCGCCTCTAGAGCAGATGTTGGGTTAGTACGCATAGCCCCAGTAATACCAAGGCAAGCAAGGCGTTGCAGTTTATTTAGCTTTAGTATGGTTAAAGACTGCTCTGTCTTAGGCCACCATACCAGTGCGGCGTATGCCACAATGGGGCGCACTAGCATGCAGTAAAGCCATTCAATCATCTTTGGAGTGAGCCCCCAGGTCCGTCCAAAGAGATTTCTACAGGCCCACATTGAGCGAGTAGCTCAATACATTTTCAATATGAGTGTTCCAACTAAGTTTCGAGTCTAACGTAATGCCTAGACATTTAACTTCCGTGGAGTACTCAAGTGCCGTCCTACCTAGTGAAATCGGCCTCAAAATTAGATTCCGTTTCCGTGTAAATGGCACAACGACTGTTTTGCGCGGGTTCACGTTTAGGCCCACTTCAGCACACCAGTACAGAACAATGTCGAGGGCCGCTTCCATTACATCCGCAACAGTAGATTCGAACTTACCCCTGACGATGATGGTAATGTCGTCCGCGTATCCGCTCTTCAAGCCTGGAAAGCAACTCGTCTACGACTAAAGACCATAACAGCGGTGAGAGAGGGCAGCCCTTCACAGCATGAACGCATAACGAAGTGCTGCCAAGTGTAGAGTGGATATCTCTTCCGCGTAGCATAGCGTCTATCCAGGAAACAGTAGCACTCGGTATGCCCCTAAGTTCCAAAGCTCTGGATATACAATTATAACCGCTAAGCTCCTTCAATATCAAGGAAAGCACACAATGCGATTTCCTTATTATTAAAGGATTTTTTCGAGTGTTCCCACAATGTTATGTAGGGCGGTTACCGTTGACTTGCCTTTTGTATAGGCGAATTGCGTTCGATGTAGAGGTTTCGCATATTCTATTAAGTGCCTTATATGCACATCAAGTAGTCTTTCCATAGTTTTAAGTAGGGAAGAGGTCAGGCTGATAGGTCTAAAGGATTTTGGCAATTTCTCCGGCTTGTTACCACCTTTAGGTATAAACACCACGTTCACCCTCCTCCATAGCTGTGGTATATAACCCAGCATGTAACTCGCCCTGAATAGTTCAATATGCGGGAATATACCATCCGCGCCAGGAACCTTAAATGGCTCAAATGACACAATAGCCCATTTAACCTTATCCTTGTCAAAGATAAGTCTTGCCAAGTCTCTAACTCGGCCCCCGGAGATCTGGTACTTACCAAGAGTTGGAGAGTATTGCGATAAAACGGACCCAGGGAAGTGGGTCTGTAGCAGGAGCTCTAGAGTTTCTTCAGGTCCCTCCGTAAAGGAGCCATCGGGTTTCTGTAAAAGACCGACCTGGTCGATGGTAATTACTGATGTGCCCAGAACCATTACTCCACCTAGCGTGTGGTGTAATGGTAGCACTTGTAATCTTGATAGGCAACTTTGGCATAGGCTTGGTCCTAAACGGTTGCTGTAGCGGCGCTTCGAGCTCGTAATACATATGTGTGTCTAAAATTCCGACTATCCATGTTGGTATCCTCTAGGTCCAGGTGGAGAAAAGGAGCTGCCACGATGGGGTTCTCCCACAGTGCAATAGGAGTTAAGCGCGTGGGGGCTGCTGGACACTTAAAGATGTGCTCAACATCGTGTGGAGCGAGGCCACATGCTGGGCGGCTCTTTTGGATGTCACTGTCGGTCTGCGGAGCTGCTGGTGTTGTAGAGAAGAAACCTAAGAACTTTTGTTGTGGTGATGAGGCAGTGTCTAATTGTAGAGCATGCTAAGAGACTTGGTCTTCCACACAATGACTTCTGTAGGAGCTGTGGGGACGAGAATGAGGAGGAGTGTACCTCTCATCTACTATGTCATGCCCTGGCTGTAACAAGAAGGGATACGCTGGGGTCCTTGTACGGCGACCTGGATGACTTTAAAGACGTTAACATCGGCCAGTTGCAGCGTTTTATCAACAGCTCTGGCTGTTCAATGAATACATAGCTAGAACTCGGGTTGTGGCGTCTGTACGGGTATCACAACGGACCCAGGTGTGGTCTATGTCCTCTGTGTGCCTAACGGCAGCCCTTTTAATATAATTTAACCTTGGGAAATCGAAATACCAATCTAAATTTTTGCGTTTTTGTCTATTTATGTATGTAATTAACATTTCCCATGCTAATATTAATTTCTTATAATGTTCTTCCCACCGCGAACGAATCCAATATCCAACATCCAACAATCAAGAATAAATATTCACATGTGAACAAAAAACAACCTCATTTGGCTTTACTCAATTTAAGTCCATTGCATGAAAGCAAACCGTCGTCGTTATTCTCAATTTATCATTCGGTTGGCTTCATCGTTGTCCCTATAAATCTTATTTCTTCAGAAAACATGTTTTACCCCGAGGCACTTCCTCTGTTACAAAATCACAGTCTCATCTGCAATATTTAAATTTAGTTTCAAACCCTAAAACGGGGTAAAATCTTCGGCCTGGTCGCACCAGTTTGTGAAAGCACCACACCATTGCAAAATGTTGAGAGCGGCGCGAGAGGCGTGGTCATGTCATGATATGATGCAATCGAGTACTGAGGAGGATAGGATCGTTTACTTTAAACGTCTAGAGCGACATAATGTGCCAAGATTCAGAAATTATTGTACATGGTCAATGTCACCTGAAAATAAACTCACTTGAAAATAGAGCTGGCCAGCTGATGGTTGGTTGGATGTACAGTACAAGAAACATGCCTTAAAATAAATATGCATATATCAAAGTGGCTTTTTCGATATGGACATTGCGTGAATGTTTATATCTCTACAGTCCGTAAAAGAAGTGATAGCACATATCCAGTATATCGATAGCACATGATTTCAAAATGATTTTTGTAATTCCTTTAAAAAAGTATTGGTTAAGGCCTGGCGGTTCCTCTCGAACCATATTGATAATCTTGCAAGAGAACATTTTATCCGTTCGAATCGAATCTGTCGTCACTAAATCTCTGAAGCTCGTAGTGGTTACTCATCCTTCCCGGAGATATTATCTGAGCCTCTCCAGACTTGTTTTCCAAGGAGTTCAATAAAATGACTCTTTAGTAGGTAAGTCGGAAAATCAGCGTAACATAAAGGCCAATTGATTCCAGAATGTAGCAACCCCTACTGCACAATCCGAATATTTCACTTTAACCATTCTGAAAGAGAACCAACGGCACGGCCTAGAGGACTGCCTCATCATCGGAGTCAAGATCCAAGGTATGGACCTCGTCGCAGCTTAGATGAGTGTGCTCAATCTTTATTGGAGCCTTTGCTGGTACTCGACTGCGGGTAGGCGAATGCAAAGGCTAGGCTGATGTTAGGCGCTAGGTGCCTGACTGCTGAGCGTATGTGGAGCGGTGAGGGTAGTAGCCGTTGATCCACACTCTTCTGGTGTTAGTGGTGGCAGAAGCAGCCACAGAGTTCCTCATACGGATATTAGGTCTGATGCATATTGCTCCTAATCCACGTCCAACTCAGAACAGCCCCACGTACACGAGTGGTTCTGTCACCGCGTATTGAAGCCAACACAATCCAGTCGTTATCGCATGTCTATCAACGTAGCCAACAACAACTTTGAACAGCTGATTCCATCTCCTTTATTTTTCTAAATTTCGTACTTCAATTTTGTTCGTATATAATCCGGGTGGTCCGTCCGGTACAAAACTGGACTTTTTCCCGCCAAAGAAATTAATTTTTCGTTGTCGCACTCATCTTGTCACGAAACGTAAACGGAATGACAGGTGCGAGGCGGTATTGAAAACGACCGAACCACGCACACGAAACTGTCCGGCAAGGACAAACAATCCCACGTATGGGTGACGTCTGCGTTGGCTAGCCGTGGGCTAAGTTCAATATGCGGTAGTGTATGGGCAACAGTGAAATACAAAATGACCCACGCGTGGCTTAGGTATGGGTTGTGCGTGGGCTGGGACCAATATGCGCCAGGCCTTAATCTTCCCGAAACGGTAGGATAAGCAGAAGTTCCGCCGCTGAGAGGCTTTCTCCTTCCGGCGCACCTCTAATGATTTTCCACTCATTTGATTGAAAGCCGCTGTTTTGCCTTCCTAGGAACTTTCCGCAAACGACTGAGCAGTCTTAGGAAACCACCCTGATCTCATCCCAGTTGTCATACGCAGTGTGGTACTTTACCTCTGGATTTCAGTGCGATTATAATGGAAGTGAGGTCTTGTGGTTATAGCAGGCTACGATGATATACCCTGGTTGGAATCGGATACATACATCCGAAGAGAGAACGCGACTTCTTCGTTTGTTTTTCGACCAGGCATCTCAGGTTGTTCGCGGGAGTCGTGTGATGGAAGATCTCTGGCAGCCTGTTGTCTCGACGAATTTGAAGCTTGGTTCTGGGAAGTTGGTTGACTTTATCCCCGAGCAACCTGTCTTCGACGATTGTTGCACCGTCTTGTGCTACTTAGAGGCATCTTCATTATTATCGTTCTTCCACCTCTGCCTCTTGGGATGGTCTCGTTTGACCATTGTGACTCGAGGAGGGTGTTCAGTGGAAGCACTCCGGCTTGTTCAGGCACACGGTCTTAATTTAGGATCGCGCACGTTTGTGGAATTTCCCACATTGGCCAAAGTGGCAGAGCAGTCCGTGACGTTTCCTCTCGGACTTGGTTTATCAATAGCCGCTTTCGATTCATTAGCCCGGCTGCACAGACCGAAAAAAACGCCACGGCTCTGCGACGAGCAAACTTAAACAGCCACTATACAGATACTTCGGCGTCGTGAGGGCGAATTGCAGACTCAGTATACGTTTAGACGGAGGCGAAAGAAGTTGATGTTCAACCAATTTGCTTTCAACTTTGCTCCGATGAGATCTCATATAAGACCTGGATTTAAACCGGTCTGTTGTTTTGTATGAAAATGGTCTCAGATTCGGTTAAATCGAAAGCGGCTAAAGTCGAAGAGATATAGATCATCAAAGACGGCAGCGAGGGGTATAACTGCAGCCACACGCTCTTCCTGTTTCCGAGCTGATGAAGTGAACTCGGATGAGTCCTCCGCCTCGACTTTAAGTGTTGTTTTTTCTGGTTTCATGAGAATGCCACGAGTAGCTATAGGGAATAAATTCATCAATCGTAGTATAGCCCTACTGCATTGCGGCAAGGCAGAAGTTGTCTCAGAGGTCGCACGGTGTCTCATCATTTGCGTCCCTGATCATCTTCCCATCGATGGGCACGGACAGCTTACACACTCCCACGGCAGCCGGTTTTACGCACCCGAGCGACCCGTTCGTCAGCAACGGCCAAGAGCTGCGAAATCCTTTCAACGCCATTAGTGTCACCATACACTGTCGAACTCGAACACGAACCTAGTACAAGCGGACCGGTTTTCTTCACACCTATGTGAAGTGTATGTCAAAGGAAATTTGTACCAGGTTCGTGCTCGAGTTCGACAGTGTATGGTGACACTTAGGCGTTGCTACAACAACAACGCCAGCTTAAACCCCGGGGTTTTAGGACATTCTAACGTCGAGATACGGATACAACAGTCAAACCGTATGGGAGATGGAATTGACTGAGCAAGGATGTATGTGAAAACAGCTGAACTGCAAACCATGGTACGCTGGATCGTGCCCTAAAACATGATCAGCAGTAGTGATTCTTGTCGAACTATGGCTTTACCGACAGCCGGCCCACCACAAAAGTTTTCAGCGGCCACCACGGGAACGTACTGTGAGAATTTAGTTGTTATGTTTATTACCTTGACGCCGCCAGGGGCATGGGCGCGTCAACATCTCTTGTATTATTACTATGCCTTGTTGACGTTTCAATTGCATATAGATTTCGGATGGTGTAGTTGCTAGCATGCACCTCTTTTCCGAGCCGTGTCTTACTGACGAGCTTGGAGCGCTGTGGGAGTTCTAATAATACCCACAGGCAGTTTTTATTGACGCGCCGGAGATCAAACCCATGTTCTCTAGATAAAGCATCATAGAGTAATGACCGAGACTGCGCGAGAGTATCAACGACTTAGTTGCAACATGGCATTTAACCCTATCGCTTTTTTCCACACAAATTATTCTAGCTTTATGAATCGACTGACTTCAATGCAAAAATGTCAGCCATTCATTGTGCAATCCATCGATTAGCCTATGCTAGCCACTCGCTAGCCAAAATATTTGCCGCAAGTGATGTAAAGTTTATTTTAAGCAACATGTGCATTATGAATACAATTTCGCATAGGAGAGAGATATGGTTGTGTTTGCTATTTAGGAAGCTGATTTCGTTTAGCTTTATGCTGACTGATTTTGCACACATTCATTAACTGCAAATTGAATCGAGTATATGGTCTGGGCGAATTGAACGTAATACGAATCAATTCAATACACAATTTACGATAGACCGATATGTACACATAGTTGCTAAATGTTTGATGTCAACTTGGAAGCACCTTGCCATGCAGTAGTGGTTTGCGCTTCCCTCATTTCTAAACGAAACATTAACGATTTTCACTTGCGTCTAATTGATGACTTTATTCAATGCGAACCACAGACAATTCAATAATGAAAACGCGATTTATCGTACAGGTAAAGTACAAGTGCAAAGTGCGTTGTTATGGATTCATTTGCATGGTCTTCGCTTAGAGGAAGGTCCGAGAAGCGCAATGACAAGAAGGATTACGTCTAACATAGACATTGTAACGTAATTAATCAATAAGATTAGGTTAGGTTAAGTTAGGTGGCGGCCTCACGGCCCCGCATAGACCACTTGGGTCCATAGCGATGCCACAAAGAAAAACAACAGAGATCGTTAGGTGTTATTATCAGTCGTAATCAACAAGTCCTTCTTGAGCCCGAAGGTTTTCGTCGCGCTTGCGAATGTCAGAAGATTCATTATGTTAAGGTTTCCAATCGCTTTAAGGTTGCGGGGAAAGTAGTCTCCAAGATATGTATATCTTGTCCTTGCGAGTGCCGAGCATTCGCACAGGAGGTGCTCTAAAGTTTCTTTGGTATTTGGCTGCTTGCAGTTCCTACAGCCGCTGTCTTTGATCAGTCCCAGTCTGTTTGCGTGCTCACCTATTAGGCAGTGACCCGTTAATAAGCCCACTAGCAATGCACAATTACCCCTAGAGAGTCCTAAGAGTATATCGGTTTTCTTAGTGTTGTACGAGTTCCAGAGTTCTCTCGTAATTCTGGAGTTGATGGTTCTGTTCCAGTTTTGGTTGGCCAGTTCAATCATCTTAGAGTCCATTTTTGTTCTTAGTGTTTGTATTGGAATAGGAGTTGCTATTGCCATTGAGGCGTCCAATGCAGCTCCCTGCTCTGCGAGTCCATCCGCAATATCGTTACCAAGGCAACCGCTGTGGCATGGTATCCATCGGAGTTCCAGTTTCCTAAAGGTGACCAGTCTCTGAAGAATTGAGAGACAGTTAAGTACTGTCTCTGATCTGATAGTGTCTGACTGCAGCGCTTTCAGCGCACGCTGACTGTCTGAGTGAATGTAGATGTTGCCCATCCTGCGTGTTGTTGAGACTAGCTCCGCAGCTTTTTGTATCGGTACCACCTCCGCCTGCAAGATGCTGCACTCGTTCGGCAGTCGGAGCGATAGATTGTGTAGGAACTCCGGCGAATGAACCGCGGCTCCAACACCTGTTTCGGTCTTAGAGCCATCCGTATAGAGGTTTAGGGAATTCTTAGGTCTATTCTCGCCTGTGGAGTAGAAATCCCTTTGGAGTTAATTATCGGTTTAATGAGGTCTGTATTCTCGAGAGGCAGTTTGATGTTACGATGACCATAGGGCCTCGTGCTGAATTGCCCCGTTTCCCTAAGTCTTAATGCACATTTGGACGCTGCGTTCACTAGAAACAGGTCCAGTGGGGGTGGGCTCGTAAGGGTGTTTAGGGAGTGTGTGGACGTGGTTCTCATCGCTCCTGTGATTCCCAAACATTCCAGTCTTTGGATTCTTTCCATTTTCAGTTTATTGCACCCGATTTTGAGTGCTGTCCACCAGACCAGAATTCCGTATAATAGAATTGGCCTAACAACAGCTGTATACATCCAGTGCATAATTCGAGGATTGAGCCCCCATGTCTTACCAAGCAAACTTTGCAGGTGTACAGAGCAATGGTTGCTTTCTTGGTGCGTTCTACGATGTTACGATTCCAAGTAAGCTTGCTGTCTAGGATCAACCCTAAGTACTTTGCGTGTACTTTGCGTGAGTCATCAAAGTTAACTCGGTGATGCCCATCCTTGGGAGGTGCAAGTCCTGAATTTTGGTTCTTCTTGTGTAGAGAACCAGTTCAGTCTTTTGCGTGTTCACACTTAGCCCCCCAGTATCGTGGAACAGTTCACACTTGAAAAAATACACTTTTTGACCGCACGACACACTTTCATCGCGCACGTGTTTGTTTTCTCGGACCACTAGATGAAATTTAACTAACAAAGAAACACTCAACGCGGAAAACGAAAACTAAACACGGAACGCACAAACACCGGGGACGCCGCTATCAGTCGCCGACCACTGGATTGTGGGTACGATGAAGTCATCGAAGGAAATAATTGCGTAATTTAGCCGTCAAAATCAGCTGAGCGCAGGCCTGTATTTTTAGATGGCAATGGTTGAGGGCCACAAAAAACTGTCACTGCTATTGACATGGAGATTGTTGTTGCGATTCTTCGGGACCATAACATTGCCATCTTAATATGCAGGCCACCTATCAGCTGATTTTCAGTGATTAATGATGTCATTACTGCCTTCGCCAGTGGTTGGCGACTGATGGCGGCGAGTCCAATTTTTGTGCTTTTAAACCCCATTTTCCAAGCTGCGGACTTCAGCTGTGTCTCGCGGAATAGACTGCCTCGAAAGCAGTCTGCAGCTTTGAAAATAGGAAAACAAGGAATTTGAGGCAGTCTGTTGTAACGGACGGTCTGGTGGACATCATGAGATGCCTGTGGGAACGGAGCATTAGGTAGCATAATGACCGTGAAGGTCGGGTCGTGCCATCTGGCGAAAAAAAAGGCCCCTCAACGAGCTTATCAGCGGCCTATGCTTGCTGTAGCTCAGTTCGGGAGATGTGGGCGGGGTTTTTGCCGCTCGTTGCCCCTGTCCTTTATGTATTAACAAAACTTCATAGGCCTGGGGAAGACAACACAAACAGGGGAGGAAAAAATTGGGAATCAAAAAAATAATAAAGATGGAATGGTTGGCAGACGGATCAGACGCCCACGCGGTCGCACCTGGGTCCGGGTGTAATGGGACCCTCGGCCTCTGGTTTCGTACCACCACTACTCATCAGGCGCTGCTTCGATCTGCCGGTGGAAGCAGCGCTCTCTCTCTGGATCCTGTCAACCCCTTGTGGGGCATAGGGCATTAACCACGCCGACTTTTCACCTCGTCCTGTTCGCCGCCATCGCCTTCAACTGTGGGAGCAGCACTACCAGACCATAATATGGTTCATTACAGGTGGTTCATTACATTGTTCCGCAGCACGCAGCGGAGCTCCGTTTGGGAAACGAGGCTTAAGTGTTTAGTTTTCGTTTTCCGCGTTCAGTGTTTGTTTATTAGTTAGTTAGGAAAACCCGAAAGAAAACGCGAAGCTGGCGAACATCACTGCCTGACGTCTCGACACAATTCCAATTGTAAACATATGTCGTGCCGGGGACACAGTGTCGTGTGTAGTCACTGCCTTGGCAAGACATGAATGACGTCAACAACGAAGACTTTGCTACGATCAGCATAGCGGAGACCTGGTATTTTAGATGGCATGGGCATTGCCATCTTAATATACAAGCCCAGCTGATCGCGGCGAAGTCTCGACTGCTATGCTGACGTCAATTGGCAAGGCGGAAATGATGTAAAATTGACTTCAGCATTGCAGTCTTCAGACTTCGCCACGATCAGCTAAGCGGAGGCCTGTATATTAAGAAATGCAAATGCAAAAATCGGATGAACACAGACGACGGGAATATAGCATCACATTTGTTTAAATTTGCCAGATAAATTGTCAGCGCTTCTCGCTCTAACTCATTTCATTATCTTTTTTCTTTTATGTTGTTTTTTTAATGTTTTTTTCATTAGTTTTTGTTAAAATTTGTATTTAGAATTTTCTTTAGTTGGCAACGCGTTTGAGGATGAGGTGTTAAATGCCTCGAAATTCAAAATAAAAATATTTCGACAAAATTTAACCAATTAGTTGTTTTAATAATTTTTTCGGGTTAATTTTTATACGAAATTTTGCAATCCATAAACGGACAGAAAATAATAAAAAAGATATCGCCAAATTAGTTGAAAGACTACACAAGACTCGCATTGCGGATGGAAACATACACAATGAGTGTATGTACAATGACATCAGCATTTTTACTGATGGCTCTTTAATGGACGGGAAACCTCGCCTGTGCGCTTAGTCTAGGAGACTATGTGTCCGTATACCAGGTAGAGATGCTTGGCGGGTGAAGAAAATACTTATTGCACTGGACAACCAATCGGTGATCAGACGCATGCAGCATGCATTCATGCATGCATGCAGACGAACATAAACTCCAAATTGGTACTAGAGTGAGTCCGAAAGCTCAACACGTGTGCCTCAGAAAATGAGGTTACACTGATGTGGGTGAAAGGACACATAGGTACAACAGGAAATCAGGCGATGGATGCCCTAGCAAAACAGGGATCTGTGGCGACTTTCATTGGACCAGAACCCAGAGTTACTCTGGGGAACGGCATGATTGGAGTGAAGGTCGGGAAGTGGATGGACTCTATGCATCAACGAAGATGGCAGGAGTTAGTCACTTTGTAAACAAGCTCGGAATGCAGTGACCAGCCCTTTAGACAGGGAAGCGAAAAGGGTACTCAGTTACAAACGGAGTGCACTAAGATGGATAACAGAGCCTTGGTTACAGGGCATGGTAATTTTAAGGCTCATCCATAGAGAATACCTATGGAGGAGCAATCCGCATATACTCAACACTAAACTACTTGAAGCAATTCCAGTCGTAAAAAGTAAACAGAGAAACACACGACCTCCACTGCGCAACACCCGCGCAGTCTATATAAAAGCACAGGAAGCACGCAAGATGTCATCCCCTCTCCTACTTTTCCAGTTGGAACAATAATATTCCAGTCTGTCTCTCTGCCGCGGAACACCCGCTCGGTCCATATAGAGCAAAAGAGATGTCAAATTTCCATCCCCCTTCCTACTTCCTCACTTGTGCCGAATTACTTCGTTTCTCTCGCTCTTTTTCATTTCCTCTTATACTCTCTCTTCAAAGGGCTCATCTAACCAAGATGAAAATCGAGGAAGATGACGTTTGCAGACTATGTCTGGAGGAGGCTGAGACGGCAGCACACATTGTGTACGAATGTCCAGCACTGGCTAGCACGAGTTGAGGATCTCAGGCAAGCACACGATAAGTATGGAAGCCATGAGCGAACTCAGCCTTAAAGCAATGCTAGCAATTATACGGGACTCAGTGATGAAGAGAGAGTCGACGTCGACATCTGGAAATCACTGACGACCGGGAGGGGGCGAAAAGGGATCCAAAACATTAGTGGTCTGCTTCGGATATCCCCCGGGATACAATTATTATTATTATTAATGTTTATCATCCCAATCACTTTCCATGTTAACATTCGAATGACTGCGCAAAAATCAAAGGAGCCAACAACAACTTTGAACAGATGGTTTCTAGTTCTAGTTGACAGACGCGTTGAAATATTGCGTCAAAAATGACTCAAAGTCTTTCGCGACCATCTCGATAGCACCATGGGCCATCGGCTAAGCGCTATTGGCCACAAAACGCCATTCGCCTATCTAAACGTTGGCAATGGCTTCAACTTGCCATTGATGGGCCATTGTCTGTAGCAGGCATCAAATTTCACTTCACCAAAATTCAATTTCAAAACTAAAGTTGGGAATAAAAAAAAAATCACTTTCTCCAACTATAAAAATATTATTTGCTTATTGAGACTGAGGGAGCATCATGTGCATGTCCATATGTTAAGTCCACTTGTGACTCATGGCAAATTCGAGTAATATTGCGTGTTACTACACCTATCCACATATGTTTCAAGATACGTGGGTACGGCGAATGTCTACGATGAATTTTTCATTACCTACTTAGATAGGCGAACATTTTATGGCGAAATTGCCGTATGACTATCAACCATTGACCATTTTTACACTGAATTACTGATAATTGTTGTTGTTTGGTCTATTTGTGTAATTTTATTACGATTTAATAATGTTTTTGTTGTGACTTTCGGTAGTCGGTTGATTAGAATTCTCATACGATTTTTATTATGTAAATATATGTACGACAAAAAAAAAGAAGCCAAAAAGAAGAATTAGTTTCTCCGCTTTATGAAATAAAGAAAAAATGTCAATGTTATGAAATGAACAATTTTTCTTGGTGTATCAATGGTCGCGGTTACAGAACAACGAATATCCAGGTTTGTGGATAATTTTGGTTTTAGAAACGGCTATGATCCATATCCATCAGCTGCCAGTTTTTATGTTTCTGTCAAACTGAGCAGCTCACGGCTGACGATAATTTTCACACGACAGCAACTAAGAACTGAAGATCGCCTAACGGAAGGTTTCACATCCACGGTGGGGCCACATAGCCAAATGACTTCGGTCGAAGCCAAAAACTCACCGTGTGTGAGGGTCAACTGATGGCTCTGTAATCCAACTGACGTTTGCGGAATCCAGAGGTTGGATATTCATCTCACTCCAATATCCTGAAACCAAAGCATTGCCTTCTTAATATACAGGCCAAACTAGAAAACAACTCGTCCGCATACATAGAAATTCTGCCTTCGTTGTCTACGTTATTGAGAATATTTGTATAAAGAATAGGCAGTGGTACTACCACTGCAAATACCTTGCGTACAAATGCGCACAACACATTTACTTCGTGCAAACCGAAAACCGAAAACTAAACACAAAACCCGGACTCGCCGCCATCAGTCACCAACCACTGGCTACTTTCACAGAAACGCACACAAAGGCATCTATGACGTCAAAAAAGAAGGCAGACTTCGTTGCGATAAGCTGAGCCAACGCCATCTAGATAGACAGGCCAGCGCTCAGCTGATCGTGTACGTCATTAATTCCTTTGCCAAGGCAGTGACTGCACACGACGATGTCCCCGGCACGACATATGTTTACAATAGGAATTGCGTCAGACGGCATTTTAGTCCTCTAAAAACACACTTTCTGGGCACTCGCAGCAATTTGGTCGAAGCCGCAGCCGCCGGGGATCAGTCGCAGAGTATCGTGGAACAGTTCACACTTGAAAAAATACATCTTTTGACCGCACGACACACTTTCATCGGGCACGTGTTTGTTTTCTCCGATCACTAGATGAAATTTGACTAACAAATAAACACTGAACGCGGAAAACGAAAACTAAACTCGGAACGCACACATACTGGGGACTCGCCGCTATCAGTCGTCGACCACTGGATTGTGGATACGATGGCGTCATCAAAGGAAATAATTGCGTAATTTAGCCGTCAAAATCAGCTGAGTGCAGGCCTGTATATCTAGATGGCGCTGGCTGAGCGCTTTATGCCTGCTACAGATAATGGCCCATCGCGATGGTGACTTTGATGGCCGCCATGACGCACCAAATGTCAATTCAAATATTTTCAAATACCGTCCGTCCACACAATGGTTTGCGATGGGCCATCAGGAAATTGCGTACAGGGGGCCTTTGAAATTGAAAGCTGTCGCTCTGTGCGTCACGGCAGCTATAATCAAACGGATCGCGTACGACAGAAGGTCGATGATAGTAGCATTGCGGTAACTGAGTAGTGGCCTGTCAACTTAAAACAGCTGTTCGAAGTTGTGTACGCGATGGGCCATCGCGTGGAGGAAAATGGCTCTCGAAGCCATTTGTGGCCATCCGATGGCCCATCACTGTTGACAGAAATGACGGTTACGTGGCATTGGCCACTGAACGCCATCCGCCCGTCCACACAGTGGCGATGGCACCGAATGGCCGGGGCTGGGCCATTGTCTGTAGCAGGCATAAGACTGCTACAGAGAATGGCCCATCACGATGGTCACTTTGATGGCCGCCATCACGCACCAAATGTCAATTCAAATGTTTTCAAACATCGTCCGTCCACACAATGGTCTTCGATGGGCCATCAGGAAATTGCGCATAGTGGGCCATTGAAATTGACAGTTGTCGCTCTGTGCGTCACGGCAGTTGTTAGCATACGGATCGTGTATGACAGAAGGTCGGTGACAGTAGTTGCGTTTACCTCGAGACGGGTCAATTTACGGCAAAAGACGTTGCATTTACGTGGCCAAGTGCCCGAACCTAGGGAGCCGGGCATGTTTTACACGTGACTCAACTCCCCGAGTCACGAGCGAAGTTGCTAGCTCGCTGTGCACAACCAAGCACCAGTCTCTCCCGAGTCTCTCCCGTCCACCGATTCATCGAGCGGACAAATTGATTGTTTGGTGATTGTTCGGAGTATCCCCAGCGTATGGATATGGATACCAGGAGGGCTCGGCATTCGTTGCACTCGTCCACTGGAAACGACCGCACAATCATCCGTGTGTAGTTGCCTGTCAACTTAAATCAGCTGTTCGAAGTTGTGTACGCGATGCGTGGAGGAAAATGGCTCCCGAAGCCATTTGTGGCCATCCGATGGCCCATCGCTGTTGACAGAAATGACGGTTACGCGGCATTGTCCACTGAACGCCATCCGCCCGTCCACACAGTGGCGATGACCCCGAATGGCCGGGGCTGGGCCATTGTCTGTAGCAGGCATTAGATGTTAGTGGTCAAACCCACCGAGCACTCGAATACCCCACTACCTGGTGGACGATATTCGAACCTAACTATGTCAAAATTTGTTTATGTTTTGTACATCACTTTTCATCATTTCGTTGACGTTGTAGTAGCAAAAGCATCCAGCGTGGTATTAGTTTGGCGACTCTTGGCCGTTGCTAAAACGTGCCATACACACACCGATCGATCGGCCGATCCGTCGCCCGAAATCGATATCGGCCGATGGATCGGCCTGTGTATGTGGAAATCGCACCGATCGGCCGATCAATTTTGATCTGCCGATATTTTTGTGCGATCTTCGTGCGAGTGTATGTGGAAATCGCACCGATCGGCCGATCAATTTTGATCTGCCGATATTTTTGTGCGATCTTCGTGCGATCGATCGGTGACGATCGATTGGATAGTGTATGTGATTATCGCAAGTGAATGTCAAATTACCAAATTATTAAATTATGAAATTTCAAGGATTCTTATGATTTAAATGGCACTGCAATCGAAATATCAAATATGTGGTATACGAAAATACCACACACATCCAAATAGTTAACAAAAATGAATCTAGGTTGGATTGGGAGTGAATCATAACCTACAATATTTTTTGAATTGTCATTCGTTATCGCATCGCACGAAAATCGCTCAGTGTGTGTGCAGTGGAGATCGGCAGATATTTTGTGGCGATCCATCGGCCGATCGATCGGACGACGGATCGGATAATGTATGGCGGCTATAATGCAACCTCTCGCTACGGTGCGTAGAACCGGCTGCAGTAGGAACGATCATTTCGTTCGAAATGCCCGGATTAAAAGAGAAAGGAAACATGTTCCACTGGATCGGAACCGATTCGGAAAGCGTTTCTAAGAGAATCAGAAAACAGTTTAAAAACTCGGAAAACAGTTTTCTCGTAGAAACTCCACCATTATAGCATACACAAATATGTAATTGTCTGGTGATTTTTTTTTGCTCATGTCATAATAATGTCATGGAGTACGAAGTAAAGTAGAGCACGTCATTTCCAAGACCGCTTTTACGTGGAGACGGCAATAGGAGGGAGACATGGTCAGTGTCACGCACGCCTCTGCTTATCTACCATTCACTTAAAAAAAAGAAAACAATTCACAAAATTTCCTAAAAAATCTGCAAACTTCTTTGATGAGAGCAGAATGGGGTCAAGGAAAGATTTGCAAAAACATTCTGTTATCAAAGTGACCATGAGAAGAATTTATCATGCACTCGTACATCATTGAATTGTTTTGTTGGAAGCTTTTAATTGACTGTGTAAACGTCGTGTACATATTGCGATCAGTAATGAGGAGAACACAGTATAATTAACTATTGCATCTGAACGGTACACTCATCATCATCGTGGCGCGACAGCCCGACGTTGGGCCTTGGCCGCCTGGATCGCTGTCCTCCAATTATCTCGGCCACGTGACCGCATCCTCCAATCTTGGAAGCCCAGTAGCTGCTCGGCGTCCACATATACTGAGCTCTCCCAACGAGATCTCGGTCGTCTAGGCAGGCAGTCTCGCTCCGTCGACTCGTTTGGCCACACTCTTTGGCATGCGATCATCGTCCATTCTTCCGGACACACTCTAGTACCAGTTTAGAGTTTATGTTCGTCTGCTGCATGCGTCTGATCACCGATTGGTTGTCCAGTGCAATAAGGATTTTCTTCCCCCGCACCTGACCTTCAAGCAAGTGGTCCAACGCATGCAACAAGCCAAGCATCTCTGCCTGGTATACGGACACATACTCTCCTAAACTAAGCGCACATGCTAGGTTTAGCTCTTCAGAGTAAACCCCCGCCCCCGCTTTACCGTCCATTAAAGAGCCATCAGTAAAAATGCTGATGTCATTGTACATACACTCATTATGTATGTTTCCATCTGCAATGTGAGTCTTGTGTAGTCTTTCAACTACCCTACGTCTACTCATGCCTTCTACCGGCATTAGAGTCTCCCTGACCTCATCATGAATAATGTCTAGGATGCTCTTATGACCGCTGCTAGTTCCAAAGCGATGCCACATGGCATCCGTTTCCATGCGTATTGCCGAAAGCGCCGCCGTTTTCTTTATAAATAAGTCCAACGGCGGCAGTCCCAGCAATGCCTCCATTGCTCGCGTTGGTGTGGTGCGCATTGCACCATATATGCTTACGCAAGCTATCCTTTGTACCCCATCTAGCTTCTGCTTTGTGGTATTCTGCATGGCTTTTGGCCACCATACCACTGATGCGTAGGCTAGAATGGGTTTTACCATCATTGTGTAAATCCAGTGTGTCGCTTTAGGTGAAATTCCCCACCTACGAGCACACACTCTTTTACATTGATGCAACATCCTTTTCGCTTTTTGGATCTTTTCATCAACGTGAACATTCCAAGTTAGTTTCGCATCTAAGGTAACTCCTAGATGCTTCACTTCCTTGGACACCTTAATTTCCGAACCAAAAAGCCGTAAGGGAGTTATCTCTATGTCTTTCCTCTTACGAGTAAAAATCATAGTGTTTGATTTACTACCGTTTATGGTTAGCTCTTGCTCATTACACCATTCTTCGGTTACTTTGAGAGCTTGTCCCAGCAACCTAGAATTGTGTCCATGAACTTTCCACTGACCGTAAGTGCCAAGTCATCGGCGTGTCCTACAGTGTTTACGCCCATCGAGTCCAGCTTCCAGAGAAGACTGTCCACGGTGATGTTCCACAGTAGAGGCGAAAGAACACCTCCTTGTGGGCATCCTCGGACTACTTTACCCCGTATTCTGTCACATCCACTGCTAAGATTTACCGCCCTCTGCTTAAGCATAGAGTCGATCCACTTAATTATAATGTAATCAACCCCCCGCTCAGTCAGGGCGTTCCTTAGTTTGGTAAAGGAAATTTGATCAAAAGAACCCTCTATATCCATAAAAGTAGACATAGCGATCCCGCCATTGTTAATCTCTCTCTCTCTCTGCAACTCTAACAAGTTCGTGTAGAGCGGTTTCCGCAGATCTGCCTGCTCTATAAGCATGTTGGCACCTACTCAGAGGACTATACATTAGCGTGGTGTTCTCCAGGTAGTCCACCAACACTTTTTCCATTGTTTTCAACAGGCTAACCGGCCTGAAGGACTTTGCCTCTGTATAGTCTTTCTTTCCCGGTTTAGGCAGGAAGACCACCTTAGCCTCCCTCCATGCCTTCGGGATATAGCCTGCTGAAAGACAGGCGACGAATATATTCCGGATCCTATCTAGTAGAGCGCTCATGCCCCACTGTAATAGTGCCGGGAATATTCCGTCCATTCCAGCCGTTTTAAATGGTGCAAAAGAGTTTATAGCACTTTTGACTCCATTTGGAGTTATTATCCTCTCAGCTTCTTGTTGACTTCCCCCACCCTTGTTAGTTTGGGCCCATGGTTGGTTTGACTTGAAACTTCCAGGAAAATGTACCTCCATCAGCGTCTGCAACGTTTCTTCCACTGTTTCTGTCATGGAACCATCAACTTTGCGTATCGGCCCCATTTTCGAAGCAGTGTCTTTCAATATCATCTTCTGTAATCTGCATACTTCCGACGTATCCTTCATGCTAGAGCAGAATTCCCTCCACGTATTTCGTTTCCGAAGACGTAAGGTTCTTTTCAGCTCCCTCTTTTTATCCTTGTATAGTTTAGTTCCCAAGAGTGAGAGTCTCTCTCCTTCATGTTACGGTTAAAGGCTTTCCTTGTCTCTTTTTTCATAGACTCCAGTTTTCGTCCACTACTGTGGAGGGACAAGTGTGTTCGAAAGCGCGATTAATAGCGGAGTTCAGTTGTTCCACTGTTCGCTCTATCTCGACCGTATTTCGAGGTATTCCGTCTTGAATATCCTCGACTTGTTCCAATAAATACACGATCAGTATTTCTTGGCACTCTTATACGTTTGCGTTCGCTACTCCGTTTTCTGCCATACAGAATTTCAAACTGGATAGCCCTGTGATCAGACATGGTTAGCCTGTCCACCACTCTCCAATTCTGAACTCTGTCAAGCATATTAACAGAGCTTAGGGTAATGTCGATCACCTCAGCCCTTCGTGCATCCACGAAGGTGGGAGCGACCCCCTTGTTTGCTACCAGCAGATTGTACCTTTGCTGCTGTCCTCTGGGATTGTCATCTGTGCTGCCCCACACAGTGTTGTGCGCATTGGCATCACAGCCTATGATCAGGGCCATATCTCTTTCTTTACAATACCTTACCAGATTTTCTACTTCCTCTGATGGAGGTGGTTCTGGTGCATCATAAGGGAGATATGCTGATGCAATTAGGAATGATCCTGCACCACTGCCGATCATTACTACCGTAAGATCAGACGAGCAGAGATGCATCATTTGTACTGCACGTATTCCATGACGCACCAGGATGCATGTCCTTATTTTACCGTCCACCTGTGCATGGTACAGATTTGCGGTTGGTTGTGACAAACCCCTAATTTTGTTTTGTAAAATCCAGGGTTCCTGTATCAAAGCTATGTCCAGTTTCTCTTCATCAAAGCATCTCGTCATCATCGCTGATGCCGCTTTACTGTGATGAATATTCAGCTGGCACACAGTTAGTGTTTCTTTGTTCGGGCCCGCCACCATCCCTGATAGTCAGCAGATTGAACGTTGATCAGAGTGCACGTTGTCTGAACTAACCTCTCCGCGCCTTCTGGCGCGTCATTGTCCGCTCCAACAACGCCTCCCTTCTCCCCTGGAGCGTTTTCTTCAGAGACTAACCTCTTCAACCCTTGCGAGTCGTCGCTGTCCGTCTCATTGGAATTCCTCCAGCCACTTTCTCCAAGAATGTCTTGATGTATTTTCATATTCTTGTTTTTATTTATTGATTCAGGTTTGGGTTTTCCGTTCTCGGACCACAGCCGAGGCAACTGCCAGCATATTGCTTCCCGCTACTCCCCGCCCCTATAGGAACATTATGACGATCCGGCCGTTCTTTCCTCTCTTTGTGCCGCGAAGCAGACTCCCTCGCGACCTCCCGAAAGTTCCGTAGGCGTTCATGCCACTCTGCACCTGCTACCCTTGAAGCAAATCAAATGTGTGCTAGGATAAATGACTACCTAAACGAACTTAACACCTTCTTCGTCAGTAAGAATTTGAAGCTATCAGCTCAAAAATCCACCGCAACACTATTCACATCCTGGACTAAAGAAGTAAAGATGCAGCTGAACATCTCTGTAGACGGTCTCATAATACCCACCACAAACCGCCCTAAAATCCTTGGCGTTACTCTGGACAGCATGGCAACATCATCAGCCCACGCATCTATGTACTGTAACCAACAAGATGAGGAGCAGGAACAAGGTCCTCAAGGCTCTCGCTGGTAGTTCTTGGGGTAAAGACAAAGAGACACTACTAACCACCTATAAAGCGATCGGCAGATCTGTAGCAAATTATGCGGCACCAGTATGGACACTAAATCTTAGTGACACCAATTGGAAACACATTCAGCCCTACGCACCATCACAGGCTGTCTGTTGATGTCTCATCAAGACCACCTCCACCAAGAGACCAAAACTATGCCCATCAGGAAACACAACATACTACTATCAAAGCAGTATCTAGTTGGTTGCTACCGAGATAACCACCCGAACTTTGACCGTATGGACAAAACCCCACCACCACGACACATCAGGCGAAATCTAAGAGAACTCGAAAGGGAAGTCCAACGATTTAAAAGGGTCCCCTTCGATAGCGCTAGCTATAAATCTGCCATCGCTACGCTGCACAGGGAGGAAGTATATACGTCGATTGTGGACCTGATTAACAAAGTACTTGATGCTCAACCACTAGACATCTCACCGGATGAACGAAACCTGCCTAGAGTGACTAGGACCACGCTCGCACAGCTTCGTTCAGGCTGGTGTTCGCGCCTCAACCACAGCATTCAAAACACTTGTCCGGCATGCAACAGTTCTCCCCACGACGTTGAGCACATCTTCGACTGCCCCGCAGCACCAATGCACCTAACACCTATAGCGCTCTGGGAGAACCCCATCGAAGTAGCTGCGTTTCTGCAACTTCCTACGGAAGAAACTGAGTCGGACGCGCTGATTTTATGACACACACACACTGAAACTAAATTCTGCATTGCTACAATAACAACAATATACTTGGCTGTTGCTTTTTTTTTGCTGTGATTAGCCTCACAATAAAGTTTATAGCTCAAGTTTGAATAATTTCATATTTTCCGTCTTCATTTCCAGGCTCCAAGAAGATCCACCAACTGGAGTTTCCGGTGCGCCCACAGATAACAACATTATGATATGGAATGCTGTGATTTTTGGTCCACACGATACACCATTCGAGGATGGAACATTCAAACTAACAATAGAATTTACCGAAGAATATCCCAATAAACCGCCAACAGTACGTTTTGTGTCGAAAGTATTTCATCCAAACGTCTATGCAGATGGCGGCATCTGTTTGGATATTTTGCAAAATCGATGGAGTCCCACATATGATGTATCAGCTATTCTTACATCTATACAGGTATGTACATATACGAGGGCGGTTCAAATATGATCGAGACAAACGCTCTGACACATTTATTATCGAAATGATACAAAGTATCTACACTTCATGCAGATACATCGGAACACGGATATGTCTTTGGCTACCGACTGCGTGGAACCTTGTGTTGAAGATATCGACGTAAGTTTTATAAAGATCCCAGTATAGTTATACTGGATGAATTCATTCGACAAAACACGTCCCACGCTTTCGGTAGGCATAAGATGTACCGATGTATCTGCAAGCAGTGTAGATACTTTGTATCATTTTCAAGACATACCGTCCCGCATAGTGTACAGGAGAATACAAATTAACCCAACCGTTGCCCAGTGTGTGGATCAAGCGATCATACACTCTACATATTTATATGCGCCTGTGTTTCGTTAGTACGTCAATCCGCAATCGATCGCGTCAAGCCGCGGTCTAGCTAAATACACTTACTATTAGATACTTAGATAGTACTCGTCTAAGTCTAAAGACGGTAAGCGCGACAACACAATTTTATTGCATTAACGTTTACGTTATCCGCGCTGCACAAACTGCATCATCTGCACTATTCTCCTCACTAAATCAGAATTGTGCACTGTTAGTTGATATATCATCGATCGTGATAGTACGCGGTATGCGCGATACAAGTACGGTCGAAAGTTCCTTACATCCACGGGAAAAACACGTTGGTGACCTTGGTGACACTGATTTCAGTCGGCTGGATGGGATTGGCCATCACAAGAAAGGGGTGGATCCGCCGCGGAAGTGTAGTCCAAAGTCCGTGGAGCAAGCATCTCTTTCGCACTGTCGCCGATGACGAAGCAACGCCCATGCCTGCATACGAGTGTGTGTGTATGGGTGTGTGCAGTTGAAGCAATTTCCCGACCTACCCCAACGATTTTCTTACTGAGTCAGTTTAGTGATTAATTGATGAAAACAAAAAGATTGCTGTGAAGGAGGAGCCATAGCGCTGTGCACGAGTGAGGGAGACAGGTTGTCTGGATGTGGCTGGTGTTGCGAGCAGATTTGAATCACGAGGGGATGGCAGTTGAATGAGGTTGACTTGTGTTATGGGTGCCTGGTTGTTTAGTCAGTTCATGACGCGATGTTTTTCGATTTTCGTGAGTTCCCTTTGATGACTGACTCGGATTGACTGAGGATCGGCCACTACATTCATAGAACTCGGAAAAATTTTCAATGGGCTTGTTTCCTCTTCTGACCCCCGAGTAGAAAAACAGACATTTCGTGTGACGGACAGATTTTTCGGATGACCCCCAGCTATAAGACATATCCATGTCAAAATATTTACAAAAATTGACAGTTTTTCTAGGTAATTCCTCTCACTAGTTACACAAGTTTCCCACCTCTCCAGAAGTTTTTTGCCGGTATCGAAGAATTCCTTGGGCAAATTGGACAGCGCACGAACTCCTCTACCCCGTCGTCGGTGTTGAATCTTTGACCTCCGAGGGCTTCTTTCAGTGGTCCAAACATGTGGTAGTCGCAGGGTGATAAATCCGGTCTGTAGGGGGGGGGGGGGGGGGCGGTGTTCTAGTACCTCCCACCCCAATTCTGATATTGTATCGAGCGTGAGACGCGCGGTATGAGGGCGCCCGTTATCCTGGAGAAAAATAGCACTTTGCGCTGGAATGCTCCTCCGTTTTGAGCGATAAGCGGGTTTCACGTGTGTTTTCAGAAGGTTAGAGTAGTATGCAGCATTGATGGAACGTTGTGTGCGCAGGAAGTCAACGTACAGCACTCCCCGCCGGTCCCAGAATACAGTACACATAACCTTACCCGTGGACCTGGTTGTCTTCGCTTTGACTGGCGCCCCTCCCTCCTTCTTCCCCCACTTTTTAGACGACACCTTGCTTTCGGGAGTGTAATAGTGTACCGCTGTCTCGTCTGTAGTGAAGATTCGCGTCAAAAAACCGTCCCCCTCCGCCTCGTATCGCGTCAGCAAGCGGCTTTGAAGAGAGAATCAGCGGAAATGAAAAAGAGCGAGAGAAACGAAGTAATTCGGCACAAGTGAGGAAGTAGGATGGAAATTTGACATCGATTGTGCTTCTATATGGACCGGGCGGGCGTTCCGCGGCAGAGAGACAGACTGGAATGTTATTGTTCCAATAGGAGAAGTAGGAGAGGGGATGACATCTCATGTGCTTCCTGTGCTTTTATATAGACTGCGCGGGTGTTGCGCAGTGAAGGGCGTGTGTCTCTCTGTTTACTTTTTACCAGTTCGTATGTGGTGGAATTCTGTCCAGGATTTAGTGCACAGTAAATGTGTCACGGTCGACGTACGATGCGGAGCACTCTGAAAAATTAATTGGGCGGTTATAGTAGGTAGGAGGGGCGGCATATTCCAGATAGGTGTTAGATTATATCTTACCCTTCGATTCCTGCGCCGAGAACATCGACGGTCAGCTCGTCCATCATCGTCCAACGTATCGCCGAGGGGCTCCCTGAAATAGATATTTTATTACACAAAGAGAGTATCCCGCATAGTTCGTCGCCCTTTTAATACCTCGGCACGGGTACGGTACTGTGCCGCTACCAATTTATTCAGCTCGGTGACGACATGAAGAATACGTTATCACCATATTTGCCGAAAGCTTTCTCCACTGCTTAGCTCGGACACGCACCGACATCATAGTGAACCGCTGCATTATCGGCACGATCACCCTTGACCATCCGGCTTTTGACAATTGTCAAAACCTGTCATCAACAGCTGACCGATGACATTTCCGCGACAATGTTTATATTGTGTTGTGTGTTGTGTTGTGTTGTTGTCCAGTGCTCAGATAAGTATTCTTTTATGCGTTTGTAGAATATAGATTCTTTGTGTAATAAAGATTCTGGGGCTTCGTGCTCAATAGTTGGAAGGGATGCGTGGGATGTACTGAGGTACAAAGGGGCGATGTTAGAAGTTTCCAAGGAACCGTACATAAACATGGCGAATGGGGATAGGGTGCCAATTGCGGGCACGATTAATGTTCCTATTAATGTAGATGGTCAGTGGATGGGGGATAGTAAGTTACTGGTAATACCGGAAGTAAAAAGTGATCTGATTCTAGGAGCAGATTTCCTTGAAAATTCGGGCATAGTGCTGGATATGAAACAGCGGGAGTGGGATGTCCCGCATAAGAAGGAAGTTGCCAGTATGACCCATTTAAGAGGTAGACAGAAGCTGTCGGCTGAGGAGGAAAAGAAACTGGAGAGTTTGTTGGAAAAAGAATTTGATTTATTAGGAGATGGTATCGGGCGTACGACATTGTTTGAACATAAGATAAAAACTAAAGCGGATCCGATAAAACAGCGCTATTATCCTGTTTCGCCTGCCGTGCGCGAGAACATCGACAGGGAACTTGATGAGATGTTGAAGATGGGGGTGGTTGAGCCTTCGTCGAGTCCGTGGGCGTCGCCGATACTCCTAGTGAAAAAGAAAGCCGGGTCTTATCGTTTTTGCGTAGATTTTCGTAAATTAAATAAAGTGTCAGAACGCGATGCTTACCCGTTGCCATATATTTCGGCTACTCTGGACAAGCTAGGTAATGCCAGGTATTTGTCGTCCCTGGATGTGAAGTCCGCCTACTGGCGAGTGCCGATGCCTGAAGACTCTAAGCAGTATACTGCCTTCACAGTGCCACATCGGGGTCTTTTCCAATTCACGCGAATGCCATTTGGGTTGCAGAATGCGCCGGCGACGTGGCAGAGGCTAATCGACAGAGTATTGGGACCCGATATGGAACCTCATGTATTTACGTATTTAGATGATATTGTGGTCGTCACCCAAACTTTTGATGAACACATGAAGGTGCTGGAAGAAGTCTTCTCACGACTCCGGCAGGCAGGTCTAAAAGTATCAAAAGAAAAATGTGAGTTCTGTCGACCACAACTCAAATATTTGGGTTATGTGGTTAATGAACAAGGCCTTAATGTAGATCCTGAGAAGGTGTCAGGCGTAGTGAAGATACCAACCCCTGTGAACGTCAAAGAAGTTCGACAATTTTTAGGCATGGTTTCTTGGTATCGTCGCTTCATACCAGACCATGCGTCGATGATAGCCCCCTTAACCGATTTAACCAAGAAGAATAAGAAATTTATGTGGACAGAAGAATGCGAAACTGCATTTCAGAAGGCAAAGGAAAAACTCATTACTGCCCCAGTATTGAGTTGTCCAGACTACAGTTTACCATTTGTACTCCAAACCGACGCTTCAGACTTTGGGTTGGGGGCAGTGCTTTCGCAAAACTTTAAGGAAGGGGAGCGGGTCATATCATACTTGAGTCGGTCGCTTTCCCGGGTGGAACGTAAATACTCAACGACCGAAAAAGAATGTTTGGGTGTCTTGTGGGCAATTAAAAAGTTGAGGCCGTACATAGAAGGTACTCGGTTCAGTGTTATCACTGATCACCACTCTTTGGTGTGGTTAAACAACCTTAAGGATCCGAACGGACGGTTGCCAAGGTGGGCCGTAAGGCTCCAACAATTCGATTTTGATGTCATTCATCGAAAAGGGAAAGAACACCTTGTACCAGATGCTCTGTCAAGATCGGTTCCGATGGTTGAGTCGGCAACGATTGAACCCGTGGGAGATGAATGGTATAAGCGAATGATGGAGAATGTAAAAAAAGAGCCAGATATGTATAGCGGCTGGAAAGTGAACGACGGTACTCTGTGGAAGCGTGTTCCTGGAAAATATCCGGAACTGTCCTTAAACGGGGATTGGAAGAGGGTGGTGGCGAAAGACGAACGGAAATTAGTCTTGAAACGGTGTCATGATGATGCTCAGGCTGGTCACATGGGGGCAAAACGGACAAAAGATCGAGTGGCTCAGTGCTATTATTGGCCAAAAATGGCAGCCGACATAGCAAAGTACGTTCGTAGCTGCAAGATTTGTCAGTCAATTAAAGTGGAGCGCAAACCCCCTGTTGGCCTGATGGTTTCCCGAGCAGGAGAGGCTACCCACCCATGGGAGATGGTCTGTATAGACCTGATTGGACCACTTCCACGCACTACTAAGGGCCACAAGTTCATTCTGACGGTAATAGACTACTTCACTAAGTATTCGTTAGTGTTTCCACTACGTTCGGCCACTGGGGGAGAGGTGGCGCGTATCATGGAGGAACAAGTGTTTCTGGTCTACGGGGTACCCAAAGCTATAGTGAGCGATAACGGGGTCCAATTCAAAAGTCGGCAGTACCAAGCGACTTTAAAGGATTATGGCGCGAGAGCAAAATACACTGCTCTGTATCACCCCCAGGCTAACCCTGCGGAACGGGTCAACCAAAACGTGAAGCGGATGCTCCGATCATACGTTTCAGATAACCATCGTCATTGGGATCGTAATCTTGCCAAAATCGGATGCGCCCTCCGTACCTACACCCATGAAGTAGCGGGGGTGACCCCGTACTTCATCAATTTTGGTCGGGATATGGTCATGTGGCGGGAATCGACAGAAAATCCTGGCCATGATAACGACCTTGTGGATCCGGTGGAGAGGAGCTCAAAGATTCAGACGATGAGGGAGGAAGTTGCCAGACGAATGATAAAAGCTTCTGATTCAAATAAGCAGCGATATGATTTGCGAAAACGCAATCTACCCCTACAGGTGGGAGACAAGGTGTGGAGAAAGAACTACGTCATTTCGAACGCCGTAAATGATTTTAGTGCCAAATTGGCCCCTGAGTACGTGGGTCCATTTATTGTTCGAGAGCAGGTCTCAGGTTGGACGTATCGATTAGTGGCGGATAATGGGAAAGATGCTGGTATATGGAATACAAAGGATCTGAAACCCTACGTACCATGACATGCAATATGTCGTCGTGTCTTGTCGTCTCAATGTTTGTAATATGTCTGCATGGTAGATAAACAATGATGGCCGAAAGTGAGAGCGCGTCGCGAAAGAGAGAGAGGTTGCAACGTCGAATGATTAAGATCCTTTTATTTTATCAATTGAAAATAGTTAGTGGTTTTTCCCGATTGGAAAACCCACTTGAAGCAAGGGAGGAATTGTCACGGTCGACGTACGATGCGGAGCACTCTGAAAAATTAATTGGGCGGTTATAGTAGGTAGGAGGGGCGGCATATTCCAGATAGGTGTTAGATTATATCTTACCCTTCGATTCCTGCGCCGAGAACATCGACGGTCAGCTCGTCCATCATCGTCCAACGTATCGCCGAGGGGCTCCCTGAAATAGATATTTGATTACAAATGGGGGTTTCATCTCCTTCTATATGTCTCTGTGGCAAGCGGCGACAAACTTCCAACCGCATGAATTTTTGCTCGAAGTTCAACAGTTTGGGAACCCATCGCCCCGTTATTTTGCGTTATTGAAGGTGTTCGTGGATGATAGACTCTACACTACCAATACTAGTGCCGACTTCAGCCCGAATGTTTCGAACATTCATCCTACGGTCCTCCAAAATGGGTTGTTCTACGCGGCGAATGTTGTCTGGTGTGATGCTGGTTCGCGGTCGACGATCATGCGGCTCATTCTCGACGGTTTCGCGCCCATCTTTGAACGCTTTGGCCCATCTAAACACAGCGGACCTACTCAGGCACTCACTACCGAACTGATTTCGCAAACGCCGAAGAATTTCCGTGTTTTTAACGCCTTCCCACACCATAAAACGAATGACAATACTTTGCGCAACGGCGGTCGGCACTTGATGTTCACTCATGGTCGTAGCACGCGCGTGAAACGTGCGTTCGCGACGAAAACTATGCCACACTATTCGTAATGGACCCAGCTATCACATACTCAAGCCACGACCTTCAAAACACACAGGCGCGCCATCTACAGCGTTTGTCTCGATCATATTTGAACCCTCGTATAAACAATTTACACACACACACACAAAATAAATTAAAACTCAATTAGCATTAGCATAACTCCTTCAATTGATTTCCATAATTTTTGTTTGCTCTCTATTTTTTTTTCTTCGACAGTCGTTATTAAGTGATCCCAATCCAAATTCACCGGCGAATTCAACAGCCGCTCAACTATACAAGGAGAATCGTCGAGAGTATGAGAAACGAGTGAAAGCTTGTGTAGAACAAAGTTTTATTGATTAACCGTCGTCTCGTCGTCATGTCGTCATTATTTTGTCGCCATTACAATATTATAATACAAATCAGAAAAACAAAATACAACAACAGCAACTGCACAGGGGAATGAAGGTGGGCGCGGACGTGAGGGAGAACGGGAGAGTTACATGAAAGAAAACACATAAATAAATTTAAGAAGATTATAAGTAAAACACACACATGCAGATGATACAAATAAATGTTAGAAGAAAAAAATTCAATAAAACAGTTGGAGAAATAAAATCAAATAAAATAGATATATATATGTATATTAGAAACAAAAGGTTAAAGCGAAGGGAGTTTAGACAACATCCAATTTCTCTAATCTATTTACTACAATTTTATGTACACACAAACACACTCAGCCAAATGAAAGTAAAAAGATTCATACCATGATGACAGCAAACAACACTTCCAACTTACTCCACTGTTTCTATTCTCCTCCCGTGTCGTCTCGTCATTCACGTGAAACTTCAATGAAACAAACATGCAGAAGAACGAAAAGAACAATCTACAATAAACAAACATCGCTCTTACCTATTATTATACACAAAGAAACGTATATTTGACAAGAATATATACTTAAAATGATAAAACTGCAAACCCAATTAAAACATACGAAAATGAAATTTATCAACCGCCGTGTAGTGTATAATTTTAGATGTTCTTCTTTTTTTTAAGCCTTAAATAGAGATAAAAAAAAAACAAATTCGAACTGACTTATCTAAAAACATAGTTTTTATTTTCGAAAACCAATTTCTACACGCTCCCTAGTTTTTAGATCCTTATTGAATTTTTCTAGTGCGAAATTTGATGTATATTTAAGTGAAAAGAAAGATCTTTGTAAAAGATCAATTAAATACAAAATTACAGTCTCGTTTTTCAGCTTGGGCGATGTGTATCATCACGGCTGCACACGAAGAACGCCACAACTCTACTCGATAAGGAAAAAGAAAATGCATAAACGAAGTTTCCATCTAGTCTGTTTGAAAAAAAAAAAAAGAAATACAATCGGAAAATAAAAATCACATCTGATTATCGGACTGTGATAGTTCGTAGAATATTTTTGAAAATTTCCTTCTTTTTCTGTTTTATTTCTTAGGCCCTAACCAGATTGAACGCAGCAGCAGCGGCATCGGCAGCAGCAGCGGTGGCAGCAACAACAACAACAGGTAGATCAGTCGCGATGACACAGCGACCTGTCATCGCCGCTGTGTCATCGCGACAGATCTACCTGTTGTTGCTGCCACCGCTGCTGCTGCCGATGCCGCTGCTGCTGCGTTTAATCTGGTTAGGGCCTTATTATCTGTTTTTCTTTTTTTTGTTTAGTTTAATGTGTAAGGGTTTCTTGATTTCTTTCACCTCGGTTGGACTAAATTACGCGAATTGTCGTTATTTGTCGTATTCTGTACGCATGCAATAATTATGTTTCATTTGACACCTACAACGACTTGAAGGCTGGGCGCAAGTTGGCACACGTTCACGTGTTTTATGTCAAACGGTTTGAGTCTATGGTTTGCAACCAAAGATGCGAATCTGCCAATTTGATAAATGCTCGGCTGTTGTCGTTTCACCAAATTGGATTCATTATTGTGTATTAACGCCAATAATTTAGTATGAAATGTGTATTTATGCACATCCTACTACTCCCCAGTCATTTGTTTTGCCACTCAATTCTTACCTAATTATCCATTTTAAACCACAATAATGAACTCAATTTGTTGATACGACAATAGCCGAGCGTTCGTCATATTCAGTGCGTTCAGAAGGAACTGAGCAACTTCCGCTCAGCGAACATGTTCAGAACGAGCGGGTTCAGAAGTGACTGAGCAACTTCTGCTCGGGTGAGCATGATCAAATTTCATCGAGCAAGAAATATTTCTGCTCACTGATCAGTGCTCAGGTTCTTCTTCTTCTTTTTCAACCTCACGCTCATGTTGCGAGTTTTGACAGTTATCAAATTGGTTGTTGTGTTTTCGCCGTTTTCGGCTTCTAGTTCTTTGGTTTTCGGGTGCTTTTGAATTTGTTTTCTCGTTGTTCGTGATTTTTGTAATGGACAGCGTGGAATTCGTGTATTTTCCACTTTTCGGCACTTGACGTCTAAAATTGTCATCGTCAGCTTTCAGCTGGTCGATTTGTCAGCTGGTGAATTAGCGTTCAGCAGGTGCAGACTCCAAACCGAGCGGCTCCGGAGCTGCTCGCGAGCAGTTGAAGAGCTGCTCGCGAGCGGTTTCTGCTCTTTTGCCACCTTCTGAACGCACTCATTGACAGATTCGCGTCTTTGGTTGGAAACCATAGACTCAAATCGTTTGACATAAAACACGTGAACGCGACACGCGAACGTGAGCCAACATGCGCGCAGCCGAATTGTCGTGTCGTATACGGAGGTTGCCTTTTATATTTCGGGATTGGACAACCCTAGTGTTGCAATCTGGCCACTGACAGCTCTATCGTAAAGTTTGACATTTTTGAGGTTATACGTACTCGGAACGTTTTGACATACGAGTGCTATTTGTGTTTTTTTTACAGTAACTTAAAAGATTAATCTCAACCGTAGTCGACTCGTAGTCCTGACATGTCGTGATTTTCTTTTTAGCCCAGTGATTTCAAGATGAAAGTCGATTTAGGTTTTCTTTTTATTGTGTACTCATCTACGAGTATTTAACGTGCTATGACAAAGCACAGGCCCCGTGTTTCCTTGTGAACAGAGTCGAACCTTAAATGTCGGAAGAAATCTTGTAAATTGCATTGCCTGCGGCGAATTCCGAACATTTCAACCTGCAAAGTAACAGAACGGATTGCCCGCACCAACTGTCCATCCAGAATTATCGAGAGGGGCACCGAAATAAGCCATAGCGAAATAAGGCATACGAAATAATCCATATGGATAGTTTCGTTTAGAACCGAAAGTATTTATCGGAAAATTAACGAAATAATCCCTGCATGGATAATTTCGATTTCAAATCGAAGTAAAGTATGCGAACGAAAGCGAGAATAGCCATATACTTACTTTCGTTTCTAAACGAAATTAGGCATTGAGTGTGGAACCGAAAGAATCTATGCATAGACATTTTCTGTTTCAAGCCGAAACAAAATATGCGGCAGAAAGCGAAATAATATATGCATCTTTCACATAAGTAGGGACGGCGCGAATGCATTTTTTTGTATGGGATGGTTGTGATAAGGATGGTTGTGGAGCATAATGACTTGCTGTTGATCAATGAATTATCATGAAAAGGACATTCTTTGCAGTGAACTGGGATATAGGCGATATGGGTGTCATATGAATCGGGGTGATGAGGCGGATGCTGTGGAGTACTAATGAGGGCGTCTCGAGTCCTCTGGTCAGGAGAAAAGGACATTATTCGCGATGAACTGGGATATAGGCGATATGGGTGTCATATGAATCGGGGTGATGAGGCGGATGCTATGGAGTACTAATGAGGGCGTCTCGAGTCCTCTGGTCAGGCGAAAAGGACATTATTCGCGATAAACTGGGATATAGGCGATATGGGTGTCATATGAATCGGGGTGATGAGGCGGATGCTGTGGAGTACTAATGAGGACGTCTCGAGTCCTCTGGTCTTTTATAGTGTAATAGCCGCCTAAATTCATAAAACAGCGGAATCGCAACATGCTGTGGCAACAGTATCGAAGTAGTTTTGCAACACGTTGTTATAGAGGGCAAATTAACTCTTGTGAACTCACATACAAAATTCCAGTTCATCGCGGAGAATGTCCTTTTCTCCTGACCAGAGGACTCGAGACGTCCTCATTAGTACTCTATAGCATCCGCCTCATCACCCCGATTCATATGACACCCATATCGCCTATATCCCAGTTTATCGCGAATAATGTCCTTTTCGCCTGACCAGAGGACTCGAGACGCCCTCATTAGTACTCCATAGCATCCGCCTCATCACCCCGATTCATATGACACCCATATCGCCTATATCCCAGTTTATCGCGAATAATGTCCTTTTCTAGACGCCCTCATTAGTACTCCATAGCATCCGCCTCATCACCCCGATTCATATGACACCCATATCGCCTATATCCCAGTTCATCACGAAAAATGTCTTTTTCTGCAGACCTAAGGACTCGAAGCACCCTCATTAGTACTCCACAGCATCCGCCTCATCACCCCGATTCATATGATACCCATATCGCCTATATCCCAGTTCATACGAAATAATCCATATGGATACTTTCGTTTGGAACCGAAAGTATTCATCGGAAAATTAACGAAATAATCCCTGCATGGATAACATCGGTTTCAAATCGAAATAAAGTATGCGCACGTAAGCGAAAATAGCCATATGCTTACTTTCGTTTCTAAACGAAATTAAGCATTGAGTGTGGAACCGGAAGAATCCATGCATAGATATTTTCGCTCTCAACCGAAATTATCTCTTAATGCCTTATTTCCAAATGGCTTATTTCATGGTGCCTTATCGAGAACGATGTTGTTAGTGTACTGTGAGCAAATTGTTTTCTATTCCGTAAGCAAAGAAACACGACTATTATATTATTTATCATTTCGAGCTCGCATTTGCGGTGAAAACAGTCGATCGGGTCAAATCACTTGATCTGAAACTGTCAGATACATTCAAATTTGAGTTTCAGATCAAGCGGGGCCAAATGAAGTGTTTTGGTCGCAAGTGTGGCGCTAACGTTAGTGTGTATGCTGTTTTATTGACAACTTTCATAATTTGCTTGCGCGTTTTTATTCTCTCTCTACTTTTCATCTCCTTATTTTTATCGGGCTGAACCTTTCAGTGGTGAAGCGTTTGTTTTCGAGCTGTTTTGTTGGTATGTAGTACAGTCGACAACGACCAACCCTGGAACTCTTCTGTTTCAAAAAAAAAGCTTGACAATTACTGCATACATCAATCATAACAATTGATAGACAGAAATATATAAAAATTAAATCTCGTGTACGAGAATCAAGTCAGCAAACATTCTGTTCTCAACTCAAAATCCATAGATTTTCTCAAACAACACACTACTCTCCTACTTTACGTACACGAATCGTTAATACTAATTATTACGCAGGTTAGAAATGATAAATAAAATTAAAAACAAAATATTGAATTCAATAGGAAGTGAAATACAACACAAATGGAAGAAAAAAAGAAACAAAAAAAGCAAAAATGAATTATAAGAAAATATTATAAATATTAATTATTATGAAATAAAAACAAAATAAAATATTAAGAAAAAAAATATTAAATAAAAAATATTTAAAATAGAATATCATTGAAACGACTTTTTTTGTGTCCACAGCCACTTCCTTTACTATTTTTCATTAGAGGCCTGGGGTCCCCTGATTATACCCTTTTTAATGTCAAAAACCGGGGGAAGCCCCCGTCGTGTATTCTTGTTAGGAATACTGTCAAAGCTTTCCTATTGTCAAATTATAGCGACAACGACACTGTATTTGTTCGCCTTGAGCTTAAAGGGAAGGGGTACTGGATCGTCTCGGCATACATGCCGCACGACACTGAAGGCGCTTTTCCATCCATCTATTTGAGGGAGGCCATTGTAGCGGCAAGAGAAGCAAATGTTAGCATGTTTCTTGGCTGCGATTCTAACGCGCATCACGACGTCTGGGGTAGCTCGGACACAAATGAGCGAGGTGAATCGCTTCTCGAATATATTATGGGAATAAATATGTTAATCTGCATTGTGGGACGCGAGCCCACTTCCATAACAAAAAATAGAGGAGGGGAGGTCAAAAATGCCTCTTCCATAGTCCTCCGCGTGGGCGCCCCCTGGAACGGCAGTAGTCATTGATCATTGCTAACCAATGTCAAGCCGCCAGTGATGGCGGTGCGATGATTTGGTTGAGGTAAACCTTCTCCCTGTGGTGTGGGGTGTAAAAATAACACCACGACCTTTCCATTTTAAAACCATCATTAAAACCATTAAAACCGACAAACAAAGAACAGGATGTGTATGCCAGCAACTTGCAATATCCGAAATCTTTATATGCTAACGAAACGTCAACTATGCCTCGGATAAGGACTGACTCAACGGTTACGACTTTTGGCTATCGTACAATGACAAAGAATGTGCGTACTCTCCTGGACAATGGATCAGAAGGTCCCCAGAACGCACGATTTCTTCAATTAGAGAGTGTAACGGACGGTTTGGTGGGCATCCGGAGATGCCCGTGGGGACGGAGCCTTAGGTAGCATAATAACCGTGAAGGTCGGCCGTGCCATCTGGCGAAGAAAAAGGCTCATCAACGAGCTAAGCAGCGGCCTATGCTTGCTGTAGCTCAGTTCGGGAGACCTGGGCGGGGCTTTCGCCGCTCGTTGCCCCTGTCCTTTACATATTAACAAAAATTCATAGGCCTAGGGAAGACAACACAAACAAGGGAGGTAAAAATGGGGAATAAAAAAAATGAGGCGATAAGGATGGAATGGTTGGCAGATGGCTCGCTTGCCCTCGCGCTCGTATTGGGGTCCAGGAGTAATGGGACCCTCGGTCTCTGGTTTCGTACCACCGACAGATCCTTACTCATCAGGTGCTGCCATAGATTTGCCGGTGGAAGCAGCACAACCAGACCAGAATATGGTTCATTACAAGAGTGAATTTCTGAGGTACAAATTAAATATCTTAGGAGTTAGTGAGATAAGATGGTGGAACAGCGGAGAATTTATCTCTCCAACGGGCAGCACTGTAATGTTGTATTCCGGTAGAGCTAGCGGTAGTGGTCGTGAGTCAGATGTGGGGCTCCTTTTAACCAAAGCCGCGCGAAACTGTCTCTTATCCTGGGAGCCGGTCTCTGACAGAATCTTGACCGCCAGGTTCCGGACTAAAATGAGGAACATCTCAATAATACAATGTTATGCCCCTACTGAACCCGACAATGTCTTGGGAAAAGACTCCTTCTACGAAGAACTAAACGCCGTTCAGAGCAGAACACCTAAAGGTGATATTATAATGGTTATGGGCGATTTGAATGCAAAAGTTGCCGCTGATAACTATGGGCTCAGATATGTGATGGGGAGACGCGGTGTTGGTGATCGTAATGACAACGGTGGAAGATTTGTAGAGTTCTGCAACTTTCACAGTCTCTTCATCGGTGGTACTATGTTTGAGCATAAGGACCACCACAAAATCAGTTGGTCCTCTGTTGATCGGCGCAGAACACAAAATCAGATCGACCATTTTGCCATTAGTAAAAGATTCAAGAGTTGCCTCCTGGACGTTGGAAACAAGAAGGGTGCCGATATTGGGATGGGAAGAGACCATTATCTTATGATCGCTAATGTTCGATTGCGTATTGCAACCGTCCGCCGTCCTAGCGACGAAAGACCCAGGCGCCGCAAATTCCACACCGCTCGACTAAAAAATCTAGCTGTCTTATAACAATGTAATGAGCATCTTGCGCAAAAAGCAGCTGAGATAACTAGTCACCCAGATAGTGACATAAATGAAAACTGGGATGCCATAAAAATGCATACATTGATAGCGCAGATACCATGGTCGGCACAAACACGGATTGCCGGAATAAGCCCAGGATGTCCGACGCTTCATGACTGTTGAAAGAAAAGAACTGAAAGTTCGTTTGGCTGCAGCATCACACGACAATCGAAGCAGCATCGAACTCCTTTACCGTCAGAAAGCTCGAGAAGTTCAGCGTAGTGTGCGACGCGATAAAAGAGTTTATGCCAATTCTCTTTTAGCCTCAGCAGAAGAAGCCGCAAGAAGTAACAACTTAAACGCCGTATACGGTGTCATCAAGGAGTTTACAGGTGGTCGTAACTCCTGCCAACAACCGGTGAAGGATAGTGATTGAAAGCTACTTATCTTGGAAGATCAAATGAGACGGTGGAAAGAATACTACGCCGCGGTCTTGAACCGTGTAGCCTCTGGTGAAGTTCCCCCTCATATAGATAATTTAGCTATCATCAAAATGTGCGTATACGGTCCACTATCCCTACTAAAGAGGAATTAGTCGCTGAAATTATTGCACTAAAACGAGGAAAGGCCGCCGGACTCGACGGTATCCCTGCCGAACTTTATCAAGCAGCGCCAAGCGTAACTGCCGATTTGCTGCACCCGCTTGTTGATAAAGCGTGGAATACAGAGACCTTTCCCACTGAGTGGAAGGAAGGTTTGATCATCAAACTTTCGAAGAAGGGTAGCCTCACAAACTGTAATAATTGAAGAGGCATTTGTGTGCTTCCTGCCTTTCCAAGATAATAACTAAAATCGTCCTGGAAACACTAAAGGCCCACTTAGAAAGCACAATTGATGAAGAGCCGGCTGGTTTTCGATCCGGATTCTTCTGTGTCGATCACATTAACAGCTTGCGAATCATCATCGAGCAATGCGCTGAGTACGATTCTCCGCTTCACTTCCATTTCATCGATTTCGAAAAGCTTTCCGTAGTGTGAATCGGGATTCTATATGGGCGGCCTTGCGCAGGAGAGGCATCCCTGAGAAGCTTGTGGCTATTATTAAGGCAACCTATGATGGCGTGAAATGTCGCGTTCTGCAGTAAGGTGTCGGGGGACTTTGAGATTCACAGTGGAGTTCGGCAGAGGTGCATCCTCTCACCGATCTTATTCCTCATAGTGATCGGCGATGTGTTGCATGCAGCCTTATCCGGACCCGACAGAGGAATTCAATGGACTTTGACATCTTATCTACAACATCTTGACTACGCTGACGACATATGCCTACTCTCCCACAAAATCATGAATCTGTCCCCAATGGCGTTAGATCTCGAGAGGGAGGCAAGCAAGGTTGGCCTAAAGATTAATACCAACAAGACCAAGGTTCTTAGCCCGCCGTTGCGAAAAAAATCAGACACCTATTGCCATCAATATTAATGGGCAGCCTGTGGAGAAGGTGAACAATTTCGTCTACCCTTGTAGCATTGGGTGCGTTCCTAAAAGTATCGTAAATGCGCTACTTATTCATTGTCCCTTCACCGATACGTGATTTCTCCGGTGAACGACACGATTCCCTTGCCGCCATGAATATATTTCACACAAACATACGCCACTTAATAAGGGATATTTCCACTTTCAAACACAATTTTCAAATAAAATTACGAGCGGGGACAGACTTTCCGGTCACTATACGCACTTTGAGGCCAACAAACAGTTATTTACAAATGGAGTGACAGAACTTGTCAAAATCGAATCGTCAAAGCCCTTAGGAATCATGAGAGGGAAAATTTGATCGGAAAAAATTCGCGATACATTTCCCCTTCTCAAAAATTATAGTATCGGTGTCGAAAATGGTGGTACGGAGCAGGACATTGCTCGTCGTATCAACCAGGCTAAATACGCATACAGCATGAGACCAAGCTGGGCCTGTTTCGCTCCCTGGTATTATCAGTGCTTCTGTATGGGAGCAGTACATGGAAAGCTTCCGTAGGAGTTACCAGAAAACTGCAAGTTTTCGTCAACTCATGTCTTCGTCGAATTTTAAGAATTTTCTGGCCCGAAACAATATCAAATGAAGAGCTAAGTCGGCGTACGGGTCAGATGCCAATCGACGAATTGATACGCAGGCGAAAATGGCAGTGGATAGGTCACACATTGCGGAAGAGTGACAACTGCATTGCTTTGCATGCTATGAAGTGGAACCCCATTTCCAACCAAGGCCGACCAAGAGGGGGTCCTCGAATCACATGGCGTCGATCTGTGGCAAAGGAGTGTCAGGCACTGGGTAAGTCTTTTGGGGAGTTGCGTCCCATTGCCCAGAACAGGGGGTCCTCGAATCACAGAAGTCTTCGACCTCTCCATTTCATCTTCAATCGTTCACTAAATATGGCTCACAAAATTCGGATATTTTACTGTTATCCGTCACTAGGACGACGGAGCACAAAATGCAGGAAACACGGAGTACACGATGCTCTAATCTCTAAATTCAGAACGACGGTAAAATCGCAAATTAGTACCGCAATGACCGCGATAAATATTCCCCACGAAAGTTTATTGATGTTAAATCACATTAAACTGGAAAAAGTGTACCGACGGCACACATAAATGAGTATGGTCAAACATTCTGATCGTATCAGTCACGAAGCACATCCTACTTGTAGCAGTGTACCTATATAAACCGGAACTCAAACCAAAGCCATTTCATTTCAATAATCAGAGAAGCTAACCGCCACTTTCTGCATATTCAAACATTTCCCGCTCAACATCGCTTGGTCAACCCTACCTCCACATGTACCACTTCCAAGTCCACACACTTCCATTCTGTGGAACGAGCGAACCACAAGTCCACTTCCAACGACTGTCGGGCTGCAGAACTCTCGCGATGAACTGTCAAAAACGAAGATGGCGAAGTTGTCGATGGGTGTGTGATCGTGTCGCGCTGCCGTTTTGTAGCAAGAACTCTGGTGAATCGTTGAAATAAAAGTCGCCACTTGTACGAGACCCCTCCGCTATACACAACCAAGTCATCCCGTTGTAAAATTCTCCGGGTCCATTGTAATTTTCTGTGTTTTTCGTGAAAACATTTTTTTCCGTACTATGTGTGGTCATTGATTGGGACGTTCGTTGTCGCGTACGAAGTCCGGGTCACTTGCATTTTTCCCCTATATCGGCTCGCGCTTATCGCAATCTGTTCTGTGTTCCGTTAATTCCTAGCAATTCGGTAAAGTTGGATCGGTTTCGGGTCGTGAGTGCACCACAAAACGTCGAGAAAATTGTGTGAAATTGTAAAAAAAAAAGGGTGGAACTGCGTGTGGTCGTCCGCGAAAGGGAAAAACATTTTTTTCGCCGTGATTCCGTGTCGGGGTAGCAGTAGCAGCGGAGAGAACATCGCGACGAGCTGCTAGCACGTTGGTGGGGTGATTGTGTGCCAAAAAGTGGATGTCCAGTGAGTGGGATGATAGTGAGAGAAAGATTTGACAGCGGACGACGAGCATTGCCACATTGAATGTTTTAGTGGTGTCTCTGTTTGTTTCGTGTCGCATTCGTTAACGTTGTCCTGTTTGCACGTTTTTGCTCCATTGCCATGTGATTTGTTGCCGATTTGCTCACGGAAAGTAATGTCATTCGCACCCCCGAATTCGCCGTGAATTTTGCAAATCGTGGATTGAAAGATTGCGAATAAGACGAGGGAAGAAGTCGATTATTGGATTACACTGAATGAACGTAAGTAGATGAAGTGGATTAAGTTGTTCTGCCGTATGTGGGATTTGTCATGGCTGCTTTACGTGTAATTAAAACATTCAATTTGAGCACTCATCCTATGCCAACAGAAGAATATCCTCCAGGGTTGTTTTGGACTAATTCACGCCTGTCTTCGTGCTGGGCACATTAAACTGCAATTAAGAACGACCGACCGCCTGTGTCATCGGAGCTCGTTCAACCGTTCAGGTGTGAAGAACACACGTCGACAAAGTTGCCGTTGTTCTAGTAAAGTTGTAACCCAATTCTCTTCTCTTGTGCTGATGATGACCTCGCGCACCCCTGGTGACTTGCGGGTGGCACATTCGCCATTGTGACGTCGACCACCCCCTGTGACACACTTTCGGTGTCGGGTGCCAACTGTGCGAACATTCCACTGCTTCTCAGGTTGGGGTGGGTGTGTTCATCTTCGTGTGGTATGCTTGCATGGAACTGAATCCACCTTGTTGTGGTGGGGGTTGTGGCGGTCGTTTTCCGATGGATTGAACTCGCAGGACAATTAAATTACGTCCTCGGGTTGTAGATGCAGTTTGTTGACTCCGAGCAATGATGTGGACATGAACATGTGCGCTGGAACGTTTTTGCCGTTTTGTTGGCGGTGGTTTTCTTTTGCGGTCGATTCAGTTGGAAAAGACTGTTTAGAATTATCGCTGGCACTCTTGAGTGATGGTGTCGTCTGAATGTCCATGTCCTGTTTTTGCACAGAAAATGAGAGATGGCGTATAGTGATGGTAGTTCTCCGCGTCTTCTGTTTTTTACAGTGTGAAATGTTTTGGGTATTGTACCTGGCCCTACGATATAGAATAGTGATGTGTAACACAGCAACGAGTCGTTCTTTTTGAACGACTCAACAGAATGAGCGAAAGATTCGGCACAACGACATAGCCTCCGAGTCGTTCAATTTAAGAATGACACACTGTAAAATGAATACTGAAATTAAACCCCGCATAAATACTACGCAACGCATAGAAAATCCACGCTCGTTCAAAATTTCGGGGCGACTTCCATATCTGAGGCGCCAAATTTTAATGATGGGTTTCGGGGTATTTTTAGTTTCCGGGGCCCGGGGTGAAAAAATCGTTTTTCACTCGGATTTTTTGTCACTTATCACTCGCGTCACCCTAAGACTCTCAAATTTGCAAAAAAAAAAAATTTTTTTTTTTTAATTTTTAATTTTTTTTTAATTTTTTTTTTGTTTTTAATCTTAATTTTTTATTTTTTTTTTATTTTCTTGTTCTAATGATTTATACTGAGTGTTTGGTGTGTTTAAAACTGATCAAAACGCTGTTGCACGCAGAGGGAGCGAAGCGAGCGTTCATGTTTGTGCGATACTGAGGGTTGCGATCCCTTAAGCGCGGAGCGAGCGGAGCCCACGCAAGGGGATTTGCGAATATTTCAATTTTACATGCCTCCAATATTCCAAACACTCAGTATAAATTATGCAAAAAAAAAATTAAAAATAAAAAAAAAATTAAAACTTAAAACAAAAATTAAAAATAAAAATTAAAAAAAAAAAATTTTTTTTTTGCAAATTCTTGACTTTTAGAGTGACGCGAGTGACAAAAATCCGAGTGAAAAGTGATTCCCCCAGCCGGGGCCCCGGAAACTAAAAGGTTGCCCTCCAATTAGGCTGCGCGCATGTTGGCTCACGTTCGCGTGTCGCGTTCACGTGTTTGCTGTCAAACGGTTTGGGTCTATGTTTTGCAACCAAAGATGCGAATCTGTCAAATTGACAAATGCTCGGCTGTTGTCGTATCACCAAACTGAGTTCATTATTGTGCTTTAAAACGGATAATTAGGTAAGAATTGAGTGGCGAAACAAACGACTGGAGAGTAGTAGGATGTGCATAAGCACATATTTCGTACTAAATTATTGGCGTTAACGCACAATAATGAATCCAATTTGGTGATACGACAACAGCCGAGCATTTGCCAAATTGACAGATTCGTGTCTTTGGTTGAAAACCATAGACTCACACCGTTTGACATAAAACACGTGAACGCGACACACGAACGTGTGCCAACTTGCGCGCAGCCTTACTCAAATTCATTGGGGGGTCACCGACTTAGAATCGGGGGTCAAAAAAGAAATAAAAAATGCCGTCGTCCACACCAGGCTGGCAACCCCGTTTTCATGGGAAATAGTGGTTCGATCTGGCTGGCTCGAACTAAAGGGCATTGGGGGGTCGTTAACTCAGAATCTGGGGTCAGAAAACAGAAAAAAATGGGGTCGTCCATCGCAGATCGGCAACCCCGTTTTCATGGGAAATAGTGGTCCGATCTGGCTTGAACTAAAGGGCATTGGGGAGTCGCTGACGCAGAATCTGGAATGAAAAAAGAGAAAAAAAAAATTGGGGTCGCCCACACCCGGCTGGCAACCCCGTTTTCATGGGAAATAGTGGTTCGATCTGGCTGGCTCGAACTAAAGGGCATTGGGGGGTCGTTGACTCAGAATCTGGGGTCAAAAAAGAGAAATAAAAAATGCCGTCTTCCACACCCGGCTGGCAACCCCGTTTTCATGGGAAATAGTGGTTCGATCTGGCTGGGTCGAACTAAACGGCATTGGGGGGGTCGTTGACTCAGAATCTGGGGTCAAAAAAGAGAAAAAACGGGGTCGTCCATCCCAGTGGTCCTATCTGGCTGGCTCGAACTAAAGGGCATTGGGGGTCACCGACTTTGAATCGGGGGTTAAAAATAAAGAAAAAACAGAATTTTTAAAACCTACGACTTTTATTGAATATGTTATTAACCAAGTTTAAGACTCTTTGCACGACTCTTTTTGAACAACTCATTGGAAAGAGTCAGAGGTTATGTGCTGGCACAGTGAAAAGTTATTCCATCACTAATATAGAAGGATATCAAAAGCAGTGGTTTTAGTAAGTTTGCCTATGACCAAGTCATAAACGGGGGTGGCACCCAACAGATATTGGCACCCAACAGATATTGATAAGCAATTTTTCCGTGGCCATCTTTGACCACGCATCTGTAGATTCTGCAGAAAATACCTTTCCAGGCAAACCCGACTTCCGTCACTGACTTATGATCTGGCAGAACACGTCATTTGATCAACTTGTAATTGACGGGTTGGTGGGCATTTGCAAATATCCGTGGGGACGGAGCCTAGAGTTGCATAATGACCGTGCAGGTCGGGCCGTGCCATCTGGCGAAGAGAAAGGCCCCTTAACGAGCTAAGCAGAGTGGCCTATGTTTGCTGTAGCTCAGTTTGGGAGACGTGGGCGGGATTTTCGCCGTTCAGTGTCCCTGTCCTTTACGTATTAATGGGTGCGTTCCCGAAAATATCGTGATTCCGGTACTTATCCATTGCCCCTTCTTCGATTCGTGATTTCTCCGGTGAACGATACAATTTCCGTGTCGCCATGAATATATTTCACTCAAACATACGCCAATTACAATAATAAGGGATATTTACACTTTTAAACACAATTCCCAAACAAAGTGACGAGCGAGGGACTTTCCGATCACTGTACGCACTTTGACGTCAACAAAGAGTTGTTTAGGAATGGAGTGACAGAACTTGTCAAGGGCGAACTGTCAAAACTCTAGGAATTATTGAAGGGGTAATCGGATCGGAAAAAATTCGTGATACTTCTCCCCTTCTCAACGATTCAGGTAACGATGTCTGAAAACGTAACGTTTCCGCAAAGTATCTATGAAACAGTGTCGACACGGTCCAAATCGGAAACGCAGCCAATAAAAGTGCATAGGCCTGGGGCAGACAACACAAACAGGGGAGGTAAAAATGGGGAATACAAAAAATAGTCGATAAGGATGGAATGGTTGGCGGACGGATCAGACGCCCACGCGGTCGCACCGGGGTCCGGGTGTAATGGGTTACCCTCGGCCTCTGGTTTCGTACTACCAACAGATCACTACTCATCAGGTGCTGCTTCGATCTGCCGGTGGGAGCAGCACTACCAGACCATGATATGGTTCATTACAACCATTCGTATAGTCATGGGTCACAGACACTTTACCTACCGCCGCGAAGTGTTGACGCGTCGCGAAGCTATTAGAGCAAATACCGCTACTTTCTTGCGTACCCCACGTCCGTGGCATAGCCACTACCCAAGGCTCGCTCTGTATGTAAGTGTAAGTGTCCCTTGAAAGTTTTCCAATAGCCACTTGGCACGTTCTCCAGTTCTTTACACTCTCCACTAAGCAAATGTTACACTCAAAACGTTTTATTTTTTTTCACCAGTCACGCCATCAAATTAGATTAATTTTGATATTGTTTCGCAGCTCATTTCCATTCTGCATTTCCCTTAACATTACCGCAACACAAAAGCAAACATGAAACGGCATATAAACAAACAAATTACAACCTCATATCCAAAACAGAGGGGAAAAACCACAAAAACGACATAATTTCAGTCCCTTTGAATAATAGGACATCATGTTGTTGGTGAAAAGAAGGCAAAGAAATTCTCGGGCATTACGACGCCTACATGATGTCCTGTTGTAAAGCGCGTCATAATTCTTTCTCCCATTTGGTGATTCAGCACAAAGTCACCGTCTAGTACAGTGGCTATGTCTGCTCTGTGCCCGCATGCCTACCCCATTGTTGTCGTGGTTTTCTTTTTTTCAAGGCACACCATCGTTGAAGAAGATGAATTGTCAAGCGCCATGCTGTTAGCTGTTCCATATTTGAATGGCGGATGCTGAGTGTCGTGTGGTGGTACCACACAGCCCACAATGGAGGACAAGAAAAATCTTTAAAAGAAAAAATCTTGATTCAATTGAACGCGGACTAGTCCGTTTTATTGCAAAACTCTTAAGCTGGAAAATTTGCGATGAAATCATATAAGATGAGGGGTGTGGGCTGATCGAGGCAGCTGTTCTTGCAAATTTGCACTTTACCAGCAGCAGTAACGACCAACAATTGCTGTGGGCTGCGTTGTATTTGCACGAATCTTGTTTTCGTGGGTTTTCTGTTTTATAGCAGAATCTGTCGATCTGCCTGCTGAGATTCATTCAACCGCCCGCTTGCAAGTTATTCCAGAGATTGATTTTTTAATGGCGCCGTTGTTAATGAGATTGAGAGTTGGATAGCAGGTTATGATTACTATAGATACGTTTTTTTTTTCATTGTGGGCACATGCATGTCATGCAGGCAAGATTCTGTTCAAAGAATCGCAGTGCGTACTAGGCGTAAGGGGGGCACCATGAAATAAGCCATTTGGAAGTTAGCCATTAAGTGCATTCTATTCGTTTTGGTGTGGATCATGAATGAATAAAAGGGCGTGGATCTCAAAATCTAACAGTTTGTAGTACTTACTAAAATAAGAAGACAACGTCAAAGTGATGGGAGTTGTCAATTACCCAGAACGAGCGAAGCGTACAGCCGCAGGTTAAAGGCTCAAACACACAGAACGCGTTATAATGCAGCGCTCATGGAACGGCACTCAACGCGGCGTTCGGCGATATTGGCTACGTCACACACGCAGCGTTATCTAGGCGGGCGATCCAGTACTGTGGTTGAGTTTGTACAGCAATCATGAGTAGTTCTGATGAGGAGAACGCCGGTACCGCGCGCTAATTTTGTATTTTGTACAACCCGAAAAGTTGACGTCGCGTTCCGAAAGGTAGCGCTGATTGATAACGCCACGTGTGTTGCAGGGATGATGCAATGCAATGCAATACAACCGTAGCGTGTTCTGTGCACGTATCTTGTTTACGACAAACGACATGTTAATTTTTCAAACATGCAATTCACAATTTAATACGCATACAGGATACTTCTCCTTCTTCTTCCTCCTGTGATCCAGATAAGGCTTTGTTCCTGATGTCACCGCTGTATTACAGAAGTCCACAGGTGGGGCTCCTATCCAGGATCGATGGCTAATCCCTAAGGATTGTATTGCCAGCATACAGGATACGCATCTCTTTAAATTCCATGACACCTATGACAGCCAATTAACGTTCGAGAACTGTCAGATAGATATCAGGGCCAAAAATTTGCGGATGTGAAGGCACGACCCAGCAGCACAAATCCAACGAGATCCAACAACAGACCTGGACTAAACACCGGTCTGCAAATTTGTATGAAGATTCAATGAGATCCGGCGAATCGAATACGCCTATTGATGGACAATTTCGACTGAATCCGAAAGTGGCCATATGCATGGCTACTTTCGATTCGATTCGTATCAAATGTTCAATTTCGTTTAAAAACGAAAGTGAGTGCAGTAAGTGTACTTCGCATACCTTATTTTGATTTGAAACCGAAATTGTGCATAGACCAAAAGAAAAAAAAATCCTGGACGCAGATATGGTAGGACGAAACGGGTGCTGATTCATATATGTAGAAGGAGCGAAACGAGCGACCTAGAGCTACATATATCCCGGTGGTCTGAAGCCAATAGAGGCGGAGCTAAGCTAGTCCAGCTCGTTCCAAACCGAAATTGGCCATGCACACTTTGTGCGATACTGTGGGTTGTGAATCGACAGTCCCTTGTGTGTGATTTGAAAAATGCATGGCTCATTTCGTTTATTTTCCGATGGACAGTTTCGGCTCAAAACATAAGTATTAGTGATGGGCATAATGACTCTTTTCACTGTGCCAGCACATAAGCTCTGAATCTTTCCAATGAGTCGTTCAAAAAGAGTCGTTCAAAAAGAGTCATGCAAAGAGTCTGAAACTTGGGTAATAACATATTCAATAAAAGTCGTAGATGTGCGACCCCAACTTTTTTTTCTCTTTTTTGACCCCAGATTCGGAGTTGGTGACCCCCCCCCCCTCCCCCAATGCCCTTTAGTTCGAGCCGGCCCGATCGGACCACTATTTCCCATGAAAAGGGGGCTGCCAGCCGAGGATGGGCGACCCCAATTTTTTTTCTCTTTTTTGACCCCAGATTCGGACTTAGCGACCCCCCAATACCCTTTAGTTCGAGCCAGCCCGATCGGACCACTATTTCCCATGAAAAGGGGCTGCCAGCCTAGGATGGGCGACCCCAATTTTTTTTCTCTTTTTTGACCCCAGATTCGGACTTAGCGACCCCCCAATACCCTTTAGTTCGAGCCAGCCCGATCGGACCACTATTCCCCATGAAAACGGGGCAGCCAATCTGGGGCGGGCATACAAAATCAACTCGCACAAAAAGATTCGTTCAAAAAGAGCGATACAAAATCGAACCGCACAAAAAAAATCGTTCAAAAAGAGCAATACAAAATCGAACCGCACAATTGACTCTTTTGACTCTTTTTGAACGTGTCGCTCTTTTTGAACGTGTCGCTTTTTTTGAACGTGTCGCTCTTTTTGAACGTGCCGCTCTTTTTGAACGAATCTTATTGTGCGGTACGATTTTGTATCGCTCTTTTTGAACGAATTTTACATAGAGAAGGGAGAAGGGGATAGGGAGGGAGAGGGCTGAGGAGCATCCAAATAGTGGGGATGGATGCTCCTCAGCCCGGATGGGGGGTCAAAATGGTGTCAAAAATGCGAAATTCCTTATATTTTAGAAGTTATGGCCACAAAACAGTTTATTTAAAACTGGGGTATAGTAGTGGTGTAATTGCTTGAAACAGAATGATTTATGGGATAAACTAAATAGTGGTCGTGTGAACGGTCCACAACCCAAGGCAAAAGCAGTTCACTTTCCAGTCCACGCTCGATACAAGCATGAGATCGAAAGCGTGCCACGATGTCATGTATTGGCCCCGTCAGAACGCTGCTTTACACTGTAGCTGTAGTGGAAGTGGGCGCTATGGGTTTTTGTTTGGTTTCATCTAAAGTTGAGCTTGAGATGATGATACGTAAGACGAACACTTTTGTTTTAGAATGTTGGGATTGTTTTCTGTATTTGGAGAAACTTGGCTGTGCGGTGGGACGCGACGTAAGTAAATTATTTTTAATATGTTTGCATTTGCAGTCAGCATGGGTTGTTGCGTATATATTTAGAAGTATACACAAATACTGCATAGAGATGAATATGAATGGATTTAGATGGGATTGCTTTGGTAGTTAATGATGGTGGTTTTGCTTTTAGATAGATACTGGGATGGGATATGAGTGAATGAATGTATTGTAGTACATTATATGTATTGAGAAATGAGCGTGGATTGGTTATGCGTTGGATAATATTTATGCGATGGGCTAGTTTGGGAATTAATTTTACAGTGACTCATTCATAAATTGAACGACTCGAAGGCTATGTCGTTGTGCCGAATCTTTCGCTCATCCTGTTGAGTCGTTCAAAAAGAGCGACTCGTTACTGTGTTACACATCACTAATAAGTATCCATATAGATTATTTCGGATGGCCACTTTCGCGCCATGGCCTATTTCGGTGCCCCGTAAGGGGGTTGGCGGGAGTCATGAAGAGTCTTGCAATGAAGCTCTCCAGGTTTTTGGAATGATTAAACTAATTAGTAGTATGGTGAATGTTATGACGATGTATTTCTGGACTAGACGCACCTTTCGCGTTGCTTTTGGAGAAAGAATGAATGATCCGAAAGTCTTTCTCTCCTGCGTATGTTAGACCGCTATTAAAGAGGATTTATACGTTACTCCAGTGCAGCTATAAGACCTACCGGGCGACTGGTAGCGCAGTGTGTTGAGGCATCAGTTCGACTACCGGCGTTTCGGGTTCGAATCCCGTCCACGACAACGTTCGTGGCCATGGATGTGCAGGAGATGCATGCTGGCAACTGCATTCTCCGAAACCTGTTTATGCCAATGAAACGTAAACTGGGCCACATGGAACAGTTGACGCGCTTATGACCCATAAGGGGTTATGGCAATTGAGTATAGGCATGCTTTCAATCCTTCTGCCAGGCCTACCATCAGATCTGTTGTCGTTGTTGTAGCAATGGTCGGAATTCGGTGTGTTTGTAAGTTACATGTCTACGGATTCGTCGTCATCCGCGGTGTTGAGGGATATCTTGCAATGCCGGCGCGGAGAAGTAGCACTGAGAGCAGTTGCGCGGAGATGTTTTGCTCCCAGTGAACATAAAAAAAAGACGATACGAGGCATGTAACATACAAACACACTTTCCTTCTTGTATTGAAAGGTTTTGGCAGCTCTTGGCCGTTGTAAAACGGGTCGCTCCGGTGCGTAGAACCGGCTGCCGCAGGAACGACCATCAGATCTGTCATCAGGCCAGCTGTCAATCCTGCCGTCAGAACAGTAATCAGGCTTGCTATTTAACCTTCCATCAGGTTCGCTGATAACACCACACGGCCGCATCATGTGCCTTTCACTGGTGTCTAGATGTAAAATAATAGAAAATTTTTGACATAAAAAAAGTCTGCGGAGGCATTTATATACATATTCTTGATCAGCATGGCCCCAAGAATGACATATGTCAAGGTCATTCATCGCTGATGTGCCCCTCTTTCCGAACAATTGCCGAAAATTGCATTTGTGAGTCGTTGACTCGTCTGACAGATTCATCGCCTCGCTTCAGGAGAAGAATTGGATACAAACATTTTGCGATAGGTTTTTTTTTTTTTGGAACGATGTGGTCCCTCTGATCGATAGTTTAACTTTGTTTAGTTTTCTTTATCTCTCTCTCTCTCTAATTGCCTTGACCCCTCCAGGAGCATGGGCCCATCAACATCTCTAGCATTTCTATGCCTTGTTGACGTTTCAAGAGCATATCTACTTTTCGGAGGTGCAGTTACTAGCATGCACCTCCTATCCGCGCCGTGTTTATACTGACAAGCTCGGAGCACTGTGAGAGTTCTATTAGTACTCGCAGGCAGTTTTTGATCGCGCCGAGATTTGATCTCCGAGCTCTAGATTTGAATCGTAGAGCGGTGACCGAACGATCACGACCACCGAGCGCGACAATTTTTTTTTTAGTTTTCTTTATATTTCTTCTCATTATCTTTGCTTGTGCCCATCACATTTATTTCGTAGCGCTCGGGTTCAGCGGTGGCCACAGCAGATTCCGGATAAGTGCTTTCTTATTAAATTAAATATTAGCTTTTCCTTCGATATTTTCCGCAACTTTTCATTTGATTTTAAATATTTAATTTAGTGCAGCTATCAAACCTACCGTCGGGCCTGCTATAACACTTGCCGTCGGGAATCCTATCAATACCGTCACGCCTGCGATCAGGCTTGTTATCAACTCAGTCGTGAGACCTACCATCAAACTGGCTTTTGGGCCTGCTATCAATTTTGCCATCAGGCCTGACGGCAGGTTTGATAGCTAGACAGGCATAACGTCTAGGCACCAGTGAAAGACACTTGAATCGGCTGTAGCGTTATCATTTCAAAGGCTCTCTCCGTATTTGCATATTGCAAACAATAGCCATCGATTAAATTTTATAATTTAGATGAGATCCCATTGCATAAAACTATCAAGCGAGTTCCCGTTGTCTCCATTTGTCATCGCTACATACGACAGTGTATAAAAGCAATTACTTTTAATAAATTATGATATTTAAATTGCCCGTTTGACTCACTCGAATCCGTATATTGTGTGAGAAGCCAATTTAATTCAGGTTGACCTCGATATACTGCAGGCTGTTGACAGCGATAATTAGTTGATGCTGTTACGGTTGAATTGACTATGCATGTTGGTTTGTGATGTACTAATGTGTGCTTGACTGCCTCATTTAAAATTTTATACAGTGCAACGTTTCGCATCGCAAGTTGAACAAAAATGAGGTGAGAAAATGATAATGTCCTGTGTACAATTATGTCCCAATGATTCTAATGGCTTTATGAATTATTGTCCCAGGAAAAATTAGTCCCAAAACAAAATATAAAAAAACGCCCCAATTTTGGGATGATTGTCAATGGATCTTTCGCCTCGAAAGCAGGAGTGAAAAGTGCATTTCCCCTTTAGATAGTACGAACCTACGGAAATGCATTCTGAGAAATTCCAGAGAGAGAGAGAGAGAGAGAGGATTTCCACTTTCGTCACTACCTACAGCGGAGGTACGGATTGTGAATAAGATTTCCGTAGGCTAGTACCATAGAGGAACTAGATAAGAGGTGGAACTCAGTACAACTGAGACGATGGTTGTTCCTATTGGGTTTGTTGCATATGTATTGAATTTCACTGTCGCTACACAATGAAATTGCGGAAAGCAGATAGCAAAACCACCGCGTCATATGTTTCTGTTTACCGGAAAGAGATAAGACTATCACAGCAGATCGATCGGGTAATACCAAAAGTGCGTTCATTCTCTTGTTTTTCGATTCTGGCAATACTAAATATCTGTCAAATCGCACGCATACAGGGAAATCTAAATCTAATCTACGTAACCTATCCACCGTGTTACTTATACAATCGCAACTAAAACTGATTGGGACCAATTTGACTTTTGAGCAGCTGTTCGGAATTGCTTTTGTCCTTATCGCTCTAAAGGGCCATTTCCTCCTAATTGTAGCTGTCGTTTTCAGCTCAACGGGGTAAGTTTGTGTGCGTTGGAGTAAGTGCGTCCCTGTCTACAAAATTATTTGTACTGAGTTCCACCTCTTATCTAGTTCGTCTATGCTAGTACTATCCAAAACTGAAATCCACTCTGTGATTTGTGATGTGAACAAAATATTGTTGTGTGGGAAGGAGCCGGAAGTTTGTCAAAATGACCGTGAAGGTTCGGCGGCGCTACGAGCGAATGTTCAACAAGGAGCTGAGCTGCGGAACATGCTCGTTGCAGTTCAGTTTCGGGAGATTTGGCGGGGTTTTTCGCCCGCTCGGTTCCTTAGCCATTACAATGATAAAATATATATCATGTGCCTTGGGGGGTAGACAATACAACAAAGGATGAAGCTGGGTCCAACTGACCCAGAAAAAAATAAAAAATGGTGACACTAGCCATATACTGACTCATGCACGACGCGCCGCCCCGGCCCAGATGGATGGATCCTTTGTCTCTAAATCCGTGAAACACGATCCAGCCAATGAGATCTCATGGCCGACAATAATTGGGGTCTCGAGGAAATCCCAGAGAGGATTTGCGCTTTAGGTAGTACTAATCCACGGTAAAGAGGATTTCTGCTTTCGCCTAGTCGGGGTCGATGCAATTAAAAAGAAAGAAAGAATGATAAATCGCCCCAAACTCATTGGCCATTCATCATCGGCCACGATGACGATGGTCTCGGGAGGCTCTGTAGAAGGAGTTTCTAAAATTCTAAAACTAGTCCCTCCAAAGGCATCACATACTCGTATGCTAATTCCAACCTAATCTTGTTTTCCACTTGAAAATCGACATGTCATTCACCTTTTTCCCTTCTCCGATACTCAGGAGTCAGAGGATACGTAATGCAATTGAAACACATTTACACGCTCCCACACACACACAATGTAAAAGGAGATTGATTTTGAAAATCTTTGAAATGGAAACATTTCGTCTATCATCATCATCAGCGTCGCCGACTTCGACAGATTGGAAAATGAAAATCGAATCGAATTTCAAATAGATGGCTGGCATTTTTCATTTTCCCGAAAGGATGGTGTCAAGTACATACACAGAATGTGTGTTGTGTATGAATACGTACCCGGAACTATATGGATCAAGACCTACTCATGTTTTCCGACTTCAGACGAAACCCTCATGAGCCATGTATGAATGAATGTTTTGATGTTGATCGGGTCGTGGCATGAGAAATAAATTTTATCGACACGTGCGTAGAATATGTGAAAACAAACCAAACAAACAAACGGATACAATGCAAACAAGATATAATTATCCCGCATCTGGACACACTGAAGATGGGCCTCTCTGGGATTTCAAGGAAACGAACAGAGAACAGTGTCACCTTCGAATCTTCTCGTACTTTATCATAATCATATACGAGTATGTACCTACAACGAAGTCGATTTTTATTATCAAAATGCTGCACGTACCATGGCTGGCTTGTTGGTTTCCCCAGAGTTTATAATACAGACGATTGGAAAATTGAGAAGTGTCTGATAAACATCCGTCGGCAGGCCAAGTAAATATTGGTGAATGCTAAAGATTATGTGTACATGATGCTATCGTACGACTACGAGGAAGAGTGGTAAATTTCGGAACCAAATTAGAAATGTATGTGCCAAATCTAAATTTAGTTTATCCGGTGCATCCATGACTCTTCAATACGCTTAAGGCCCGTTTTCTCAATGTCTGGTTAAACTGCCAGTTAGCTATCCGGGACACTAAATTTAACCTTAGTGCATGCAACGCTCAAAATATGATAATGCAGTCCACAGCGCAGCTTATGCAATAGAAAGTCAGCTGATTTTCTTGGCGGAATTCTGCCACCTGTTCTATTCTATTCTACGTCTATGCCACCTCTCAGCATTATTTTGCGGCTGAGTTGGAATTGTGAACAGGCTTTCCCGCAAGTTTGCTCTTCATAATGGCCTAGACATTTTCGATGGGACTTGCGTCAGGAGATTGGGAGGGCCAGTCCAAGGTGTTGATACCACTTTCCTCCTTCCAGGCGCGGCAGAGATGGCTTCGATGCTTCGGGTCGTTGTCTTCTTGAAGGACCCAATTTCTGTCATCAGGTGCAAACATTTTCTCGACTTCATAAGGTTTCATTTGTAAATTTCAAGCGTTTTCACTGCATTCAAATTCTGCGTGAAAAGCCGCAAGCAACCAAATTTCCGCTCTGAGAAGCACCCCCAAACATTTACCGAATGTTTGACAGTGCGCTGAACGAAATCGGTACTGCTTCCCAACCAGGCACGCTTCACTGGAACCCAAGCCCAACAAATTGCTTCATCCGAGAAAATAGGTTTCGACCAATCGCGATCCTTGTTTTCCTCCACCCAGTTCAGGCGTCTTTCCTATGTGGGTTGCGGAGAGAAGAGGTTTCGAGCTCATACAACGGTATAGCAGCTTGGCTTCATGTAAACGTCGCCTTATCGTGTTGTGACTGACATGAATTCCCTTGGCTTCGCGCAGGCTCAGAGTGGGATGACTCCTGAACATCTGCACTATCACTTTGTCGTGTTTGTTTTCCCGCGTTCAGGAAGATCATCAAAATTTTTTGTCTCTTTGTACCTTTTCACACACTTTTCAACGAACTTCTTTGACTTTTTAATAACTTTAGCTGCCGCGGAATATGATAATTTCGGTCCTTTTGCATGCGTGCACAAAAAGACAGCCTCAAAGTGCTTCGCGTAAGTGGAACTCATTTCGATAAACGACTGCTCACTGCGACGTTTCGAGCAAATGTATGTAAATCAGTAACTGCGTCGTAGCTGACCGATGGTACGATCATGCAAAGAAAAAAATTTGAAATACTATTTTCAATTCTACTATTAAAAACCCCCGCCTTCTTTACTGTACTACTCAATTGCCCTAACCCCTTGCGGGGCATAGCGCGTCAACTGTTCCATGTGGCCCAGTTGACGTTTCATTGGCATAAACTGGTTTCGGAGAATGCAATTGCCAGCATGCACCTCCTGCACATCCATGGCCACGAACGTCGTCGTGGACGGGACTCGAACCCGAAACGCCAGTAGTCAAACATGAGACTGATGCCTCAACACACTGCGCTACCAGTCGCCCCTTCTTTACTGTGGAACAGACTGTATCAGGTGGAAAGCAGCAGGTTCAATCCGTATCACGAATATATTCTGCATACTGTTGTTTTTCTACTCAGTTTCGAATTAGTATAAAAATGGCGAGACGAGCGTGATAATGACATCTCAAACAAATAAAATATATTGTTTACTTAAAACGAAAAACATAACGTTATTTTTTTGAATGCTCATGGGTAAGCCCATTCATTGTGAAGGAGTGAGAGAGAGGAAGAGGAGGTTACATCGAGATGCAGCCACTCGCCGTGAACGGAGGAAGGCTCAATCCCAGCAAGTGGCTGGACCTCGATGTAGCCTCCTCTCTCTCAATCTTTCACAATTTAATTTGCTCGTTGTTCAAGTTCGCAAGTGGGTTCTTTTTTTTTGTGGTAAGAAACATATTTCTGTTCATTTTGTTTTATTTTCGAAACTGCTATGGGTTGTCATATCAAAAGTAACAATGAGAACATTCCATTTCTGGTGTTTTTCTTTTCTAATTTTAGATTAAATGGAGGGCAGTTGGCCCAGAGGGCCAACAAGCACTGCGACCCGGAAGTCTATTGTGCTACACCCTGGAGTCTATGCAGATTAGTGATCTGACTAATTCTCGAGAACAATCATCCCAACAAATCTGCTCAGCTGTTCGAGTGTTAGTGAGGCAATCGTTTCCGCTTCAGGGAATGCATCGCCGAAGCACTTCAAGCGGCGGAGATGAAGTGCATCACAGTCACAGAGAATGTGCTGGGAAGTCTCATCTTCGCTCTCACCGAAGCGACAGCTTGGGTCAGAGACAATTCCCATTCTATGCAGATGACCCCTCAGGGTAAAGTGACTCGTAAGGAGCCCACAAATAATTCTAACCCGGTTTCTGCGTAGTCTCAGCAGTTCGTGGGTACGGTTGCGTGAGTGGCCAGCTATAAACAGCTTGGCCTGTTTAAGACCAGGGGTATTGTCCCCCATTGCGCGATGGTTACTGAGTGTTCCCATTCCCTGATGTGCCGTCTACACAAGGGAATTCCACAGTATGGCTCCGGACCGACGAGTGGGGTTGCAGATGCTCCCCTGGCCAACTCGTCCACTGTCTCGTCTCCTGTGATACCGGCGTGTCCGGAGACCCAGTAAATGGTAACCTTATTTACGGAGCCTAATCTCTGCAAGGCTTCACGACCACTAAGCACCACTTTCGACGAGACGGAGAAGTTACTTAGTGCTTTGATCGCCGCCTGGCTGTCAGTGAAGATTGCAATATTCCTGCCTTGGTATCCAGCTGCTAAGCATGTGTTCGCACAAGTCTCGATTGCGTGAACTGCCGCCTGAAATACCGTGACGTACTTTCCCATTGGAATGGATATCTTGTGAGACGGACCTACGACGCCCGCCCCTGTACCCTCTTCGGTTTTAGATCCATCTGTGTACCACGTAACAACGTTTGAGGGGAGGGTGTCGAGCTTCAGATTCCAATCCTCTCTGCTCCACATTTCGGTTGAGAATGGAAGTTTAAAGCAAAGCTCCCTAGCCAAATGGTCTGATGGAATACTAAATATGTGGTCCTCATTTACCCAGTTGGTCTGCTCAGGGTTTAGTTTGAGGAAATTCTAATTTTACAAATGCCTTAGAGGTGAATTTGCCAACATTTTTCGCGGATATCCATTCCGGGTAAATAGAGATCAAACGATTTTTTTTGTGTGTGGGACACCATTAATGACATCCCTTTTCTCCTACATATTTTCTCGGGCAGTCCAAAAGGGGAAGAAAATGCAATAAACATGCTCGTGTATGGCCAAAATCTTCACACAAAGCACAAACCATAAATGCAAATGCAGTTCAGTTTTGCTGCTCAATTGACATGCAAATGTTAAAAGAAGACTGTTTTAATGCAAACACCCCATCACACACATCATCATATCCACCAAACTAGACCCTGAAGTCGATACCATTTTTGGCATAGCTACTTGAAAAGTTCAGTAGTTTTAAATCAATCTTCTTTGACATTTTTCGTATCTGTTGAAAATGGGTAGGTTGTTCAAATACACGCCTACAGAGCCATTTCAGATTAGAAATGACCATTCCAATATCCATAATGGTCTGTTGTTGTTTTTATTAAATCGTCTGTAATGAATGTCGTTCAAAATGCCATAAGACAAACCGATCCAGTTCCGACATAATAGCTGCGTTTTTTTGTACAGAGCAGAGTAGAGCAGGATAAGCGGTAAAAAACGCTATTGAGCAGATTACAGTAGCGAAATCGCTGTGGACCCCAGCGGTCCGTTAGGCTGCCATTCTACCTAGAGTAGCGAATATGAAAACGGGGCATGTCTTTGCTGGGAGTGTGTCTTTCAAACGTCAACTCAAATTTCAAGAGGAAACTTAAATCCTTAGTACAGATACAACCGGACAAATTTCCTGTAGGTGGCAGAATCATTTTGTATGTTTACTTTTCCATATAATTACACAAAACGAACATTTTATTGACAGGAAATTAATTTTAAGCGGAGAACACATATACGCGATCGCGATGGCGATCACGATTGCGTTCGCGATCGCGATCACAGGAGGGAGCGAACACACCATGTTGCAATCGCGATCGCAATCGCAAGGAAAAATTTTTAATTTTTTTAATTTTTTTTTTTACATTGTTGTATAGTCAGCATGTGACATATCAAACAACACATTATGTTTTTTTTACATGTTCAGTCAATTTTTCCGTGAAATCTGCCATTTTTATTACTTGCGATCTGCGATAAATTCAACCAGTAGCGTTTGATCGCAGATCGCCGACTACCCCGCGATCGAACGCTGCAGATGTTCACTCTATCGCTAACAGATCGCGACAAGTATGTGCTGCTTAACTTACTAACGTGGAACGCGTTTGATCGCCATCGTGAACGCAATCGCCATCGCGATCGCGTATATGTGTTCTCCGCTTTAAGTGCTTCCCAAACTGTAAACTGCCCGAAAATGTCGACACCTGCGCCGCCTGCGTTTCAAAACGTGAAAATACTGACGGAGCTGCAATCTTGCACTAACCTTCCATCCAGAGCAGCTCAGATCAAATTGTTAGTGTAATTGTGTTTTTGTTTACCAGCTCTACTCTTCATGGCTTTTAAAAAAACGCGCCTAATAAAAAGCGTTGGCCGATAGGGCTATCATCATATCAGATTTAATTTTAAAAATACTTGCAATACTGCGGACGACGTGTACGTGTGCATGTGCGATTTAATATTATAATGTTTGTGACATAATGCACCTAGTTGCTCACATAATGCAACACTGCATGGGCGCGGTGACGAATCGGCGAAGAGGATTGTCTGTTTGACTTTGTGCGATAAGATAGGTGTTCAAAATTGATATTGGCATTAAATCGGTAAAAAAGTAATAGGTAGGTGTGCCTCAACGCTAAATTTCAGGCCTATTGCCTTTTTTGACATGGATATGTCTTATAGCTGGGGGTCATCCTAAGAATCTGTCCGTCACACGAAATGTCTGTTTTTCTACTCGGGGGTCAGAAGAGGAAACAAGCCCATTGAAAATTTTTCTATTCTGGTTGTGCATGTCGTTTGAGTGAAGTGGTCATTGTGCATGGCTGTTGCTTGTGGATCCGCGCGGCCGGCGTGCTTGCGGGGATCTTGTGTGTACATGTTGAGATGTTGATTTGATAGCGATAAAGGTTGACGACGTTGTGGACGGCAAGAATGAATGTAGTGGCCGATTTAAAATAGCACCCATTGTACTATCTGAATCACTAGGATCCCAGAAAAAGTAGCAAGTAGTCATCTCGACTAACACTTGGACATGCGCAGACGCAATTTTAGAGAGTGTACATAGTTCCCGCCCCCCGAAGATGAGCGAGAGCGGATGAAGTTAATTCGAGCCAAATCGGGTGATCCAGCGACTGTGGTTGTGCATTTGCAATGGCGGCGATTTGAGGTCTGACTGGTTCACAATGTGGGCCCCCACCACACGTGCAATAAACATATGAAACAAAATGGCGGATTTATACTACGTGCTATAAACATAGAACAAAAGCTCCATATACGGTATGATGTATTGTATTAGCAGCATAAATGTTGACTTTCAATAGGGCGTGTCTATCTGTCTCATGTGTTTGGGTGTTCAATCTCATTAAAACGGGTGTATCCGGTTCATATGGGGACGTTAGCTTTCAATGGGGTATGTCTCTCTGTCTCTTAAAAGAGGTGTTAAGTTTGATTTGGGGCGAGTTTATCGGGAATCGGTTCTTGGAAGACAGGTTATTGGCTTTTGGTGGGAAATGATACAAAGTATCTACACTGCATGCAGATACATCGAAACATGGATATGTCTTTGGCTACCGACTGCGTGTAACCTGTTGTGTTGAAGATATCGACGTAAGTTTTATAAAGATCCCAGTATAGTTATACTGGATGAAATCATTCGACAAAACACATCCCACGTCTTCGGTAGGCATAAGACATATCCATGTTTCGATGTATCTGCATGCAGTGTAGATACTTTGTATCATTTTTCTATTTACTCATGTAATCGAAATCAAGAACAAGAATCAAGTGAACTGATAATAATGCAAGTTATGATACTTGCAGACGACTATTTACGGTGTAAATATAATAAAAGTGTAAATTTTACACTACCTGCGATTGCGATACGATCACAGAAGAGAGGGTTGGAAGGTGGAAGTAGGAAGGGGAATGGGAGTTTGACATCTCATGTGTCGGTTATATGGACCGGGCGGGTGATCCGCGGCAGAGGGACAAAATGGAATGTTATTGTTCACAAAAGAGAAGTATGTGTGTGTGCATATGTCGATCACGCGATCTCATATAAAATTGAAAACTTTCCCTTTTCTTGCGATTATCGCGTCCATCCATAGCACGGCGCGGCATAGGCTCGCATAGCAGGGAGTGTGAACACCATGTAACGCGTACAGTTGATCCAGAACATTGACCAAAAAAAAAAAGAATGGCGGCTATTGTATGGAATCGCACGGTAGACGTGCTCCTTATAAGTGATGAGCATAATGCAATCGTAAACTACTTTGCTGCGATGTAGTGCGATCACAAGTGGTAATCGGTTTTGCGATTGGCTGCGAGTACGACCGAAACTTTGTGCTATTTGGAGCGAGTGTAATTTTTAATTTGGTTCGAATACGAGTGAAGCATTACGATTTGTTGCGAGTTCTATTGGCGCATCGCATCGCATGCAGCGTGAACACCCTCATCAACATTGGATCGAAACGCAACATTTTTAAAGATACTATCATCGCATAGCAGACAGTGTGAATTCATCCTTACAACTGATGGCAAAAGTAACAACAAAAATTGCCGCCCACGATTGTACATAGGTGAAACTCTGAGCATATATCTTAAGGTAAAAAAACGACATGAACCAAATGTCACTATACCTGATCACAATAATAATTTATGAATGATGCGTTCCTCTTTAAATAAAAGCCTACAACTTCTTCGCCTTCCTACCATGTGTTTCTTTTCCGTTACTTCTTCATGAACCTTGGTTCACCCATTCTTCCGGAGGGTGCACTCATATTCACCATGCTCCTCTGTCTGTGTTTGTCACAATTTTATCTTTGCATTTAACCAAATTTCCTGGATTAAAACATCAAAAAGATTTTCCGGTTGATGCGATGAAGTGTATAGACCGTCTGTCATCAAATATCTGTATCTGTAGCATACCGAGGATAATACACTTCCACTTGAATGCAACGACTTTGGTTCACTTTTTCTTCAAGTCAACTTAAAATCTCGTCTGCTTCTATACCTATAGTTTGCAGCTTTGTGTTTTCGTCGGGAATCAAGAACGCAACGCTGCCGCTAACTGACAGATAAATACGGCGAACAGATGACTTTGAACCTGATTGGGGTTTGTTCTATTTTTAAGATTTTCATGAATGGGTTAATTCTTTTTGACGTGAAAAGGCAAAAACAGATGAACTGGGGACTGTACTTGTGTTATGTTGATTCATTCATAAATAATGGTGAAATGATTTGTTTATAATGAGTCGATAAAAAGAAATACCATAGAGTGCATGTAGCAGCTACATTGTAGCTGATAACGTCATGTTTTATTAATGCCTGCATTTGCTGCGCCGATAAAAAGTCAGAGTTGATTATTAAATTTACGAGGGAAGTCAGACTCTTTGTTTAGTTGGCCATGTGCTGTGAAATTACAGTGTCCGCTCTCACAACCGGACACCATCGGGACCAACAATTTTGTCCGATTATGTGCAGAGACCGCTTAAGCTTAAGGCAACCTTCCAATTAAAAATAAAATCAAATAAACAAAACTGGACCGGTAGCGAAATTTAAAAATTTTAACCACGCTCATCCAAGGGTTGGCACTCACTGGTTGTATTCGGGTGCGGTTAGGTTATGTTCGAGCTTTGACAAACGATAAGAGCAGAGCTGATAGTGAAGCGATGGAGCTGTTTATGTTGGAACAATACGCATTTTCTCTGACTTTTTTCCGACCTATGAAAAGAACTGTTTTCAGCGACGCTCTAAACGTTTATCGCAGCTCCAGCATAAACAGCTCTATGTAAAAGCACGAATCAATTTCCATCGCTTCACTACTCTTATCGTTTGTCGAAGCTCCAACAAAACTGCACCCTTAAGGTGTGAGTTCCAAGGCAGCGACTGAGCGACTTGCGTTTTGCGACTGTGAAAAAAACTATCATAATGGAGCATTATTCGTGTGTAATTAATGTGAAAGTACAGTCGTACAACTACGGCCTGCATTCGACAATCCCCTAAACTTAAAAATACAGATGAAAAATGCTCCATTATGATAGTTTTTTTTTTTCACAGTCGCAAACGCAAGTCGCTCAGTCGCTGCCTTGGAACTCACACCTTTAGGGGGGCAAAAAAGCTACCAAAACCCAACAAACCGCCGGGCTTCCCTAATTCATATCGTCCAATTTGCCTGCTAGACGCTGCGAGGAAGGTGGTGGAACGAGAAATTTTTGGCAGACTCGCTGCCGTCGTATAGGAAAAGGGAGGCCTGTCGGACCGACAGTTTGGTCTTCGAAAAGCGCGCTCCACGGCCGATACGATCAGTGACAGTGGCAGACCTAGGCAGACAGGCGCTGCGCGATGAAAAATGTTGCGTAGCTGCGACACTGGGCGCCAAAAACGTTTTCAATTCGGCAAACCTGAAATGCATTTACAGTAGAACCTCGCAAATCCGACACCCGCGAATCCGATTCTCTGGGGGTAATTCGACCCACTTTTAGTCTCAAGTGGAAATTCGCTAGTCCGACCCCACTAGTCGAAATCTTCGGGTAATCCCACCCTCTCGCAGCCATGTCTTAAAATTTCCGGGAACCCGGACGACCGATTAATTCTACAGACTCTTCAGAGAAGGGGCGGCACACCGCATCAACCATTCTGGATATTAACTCGTATAAATATTGGCGCCAAACTATCATTTTCTAGCGGTCGTAAAACTCGTCTTTCACTGCTTCTTGTCTAACTTCAGTGGGGTCGTGCACGTTGATGAGCCAGAGGTTTAAAAATCGAATCTTAATGCGGTGATTGTTCACGATGAAGGCAACTCCAAACTCCTTCTGGCCAGATGGTTTACCACTTTTGAAAATTGTGTGATAGTGAAAAGGCGGCTTGGCACTCCTTACGAAATGGAACACTATAATACTATACAAAGTGTTGCCAAAGCATTTGAAACCAAAAAAAAAATTTTTAATGGTGTGCTGCAATCAGCTCAAGGTTGGGTACCCTATTTGTGCATGCCAGCCCATTCATAGTTAAACAGGTGTTGATATTATGCTTGTACATTGCACATGAGAAAGCTTGGCGAGAAGGGGATATTTCATAGTCGAAAGTTGTGCAGACGCAGTAGAGACAATTACTGAGTATTATACTCGTGCATACAGAGATTCATTCATTGTCGAATGCCCGTACCACATTATGCGGGACTCGCCGAATTACGAGCCAAGTGGATAACATGTTGTGCACATCCAAGCTCCTACGAGTGAACGAATTTCATCCAATGCAACGAATTCCGAGCAAGCACTCGTGGAGCATTTTGTTCACCCGATGAATCGCTGGACGGGAGAGACGCACGGCACTTGGGTGTGCACAATGTGTTATCCACTTTGCTCGTGACTCGGCGAGTCACGCATAATGTGGTGCCGGCAGAACGCTCATCGCATTGATTCGCAAAGAGCATATTGAATAGTCATTCAACTCTTATCGATGCACTATCGTCGGTGAGCTATCGTCACAATGGCCGCTCCAAACAAAACAGACCCTTAAGCTGCCGCGTCGTACGGCCGTCTGTAGATTCATAGTCAAATACGACTATCATCAGTTTGACTATTAAGGTTTATCGGCAGTTAAACTGTAGGGAATGGGCTATGGGAGTAAATTTACAACCCAACAATTGCTACCAAGCTAATCTATCGACACTGAACCTTCAAATAGACATTCATTTCCAGTTCTCTTTCAAAATTTCCCCAATTAATCGGACTCTAGTCTGGTTGATTAAATATGCCGTACTAATATAGTACATTTTATATTTAACCCAATTCCGTGGTTGTATTCACAGTACGAGTGTGTGCTTGGTAATTTTGTACAATAGTCATGCATTCGGTATTTACAATAGTCGTCTTCTATCACTACACTATCATTACGATTCCATGACCAATTTATAGATTTCGATTACGTCTGTCAACAGCAGCAGTTACGCTTGATTTATAGCACGGAAATTGATTGTCTGAAATGAATTCCAGATAAGTTAAAATGTACACATCACGCACGTCTTTTTGACAGACCGGGGGGAGATAAATAAACTGTGGTTGCCCGTGTATTACGATGTAGGTATGTTCTATCGCTAATCTCCATGTTTATTTAGTTTTTTTTTTTAACGATTCCAGAATTCGACGACGAAAGTCAGAGCTTCCAATGAAATGAGGTAATATCTGTGCTAATTGAATGTCTGAAAAATTCGAGAACGACAACAAAAAATTATAGATAACCTTGCACTTAATCGATACGGATATCAGATCTAACTGCTAAAACAAATAATGAATCATGTAATAATCGAATAAGCTAATAAGCTAGATAGGATTTTCGACGAGTACCCTGCTAACCAAGTCATGATGAAGACATCAATGCGCTCATTGTCCAGGCCTGGATGAAAGGCATCATGACCGTTGTTCTAGGCGCGGGACTAAAGTCACTTATGTATTTTTCAAGCATATGATCAAACCATACATGATCAGGATCACCTACGAATCCATACATGGGTAGCACTGACGACCCTGATAATTTATATACAAAAAAAAATCGCACGGAGCCATATCAGGAGAGTAGGGAGGTTGACGAACCACTGGTGTGCTGTGTTTTGTCAAGAAGTTCTGAATTAGGTGTGAAGAATGTGCGGGAGCGTTATCGTGATGGAGCTTCCAACTGCCTGCTTGCGTCTCACTGCGTCACGAAGGCGACGCAGAACCTATTGGTAGTACTTCTTGGTGATTGTAGTGCCGTGTGGTGCGTACTCGTGATGTACCAAGCCACTGGAGTCAAAAAAGGCGGTTAGCATGACCTTGACATTGCTGCGGACTTGCCTTGCTTTTTTTGGCCTCGGGGATGAAGGATGCTTCCATTGTGTTGACTGGAGCTTGGTTTCTGGGTCATACGAGTATCTATAAACCCATGACTGCGATTTGCTTTTCCCAAAGCTGAACATGCCACTAAGAGGGACCAGATTTCAGACCAGAGAGGACATTATGTCGAATGCGACAGACCATCTGAGAGCCATACCGAAGGAGGACTTCCAGCGATGTTCCAACAGTGGCAGAAGCGTTGGGAGAAGTGTGTGGTAGCCCAAGGGGACTACTTTGAAGGGGATATGTATTAAATAATTATATCATAATAAACGTTGATTTTATGAACAAAAATCGTATATACCTAGTCTAGCCATAAATATTGTTACAAGGTTTGGCAACCCTGCAGAAAGGAACCGTTATATTGCATTTCTTAAAAATTTGGCTAATCGCTATAGTACGCTTGTGCTTGATGCATTTGTCATCATTTGAGTTTAATTTTTAGTGTAGTGAACATGGATTGGGGTGACAAAGAAAATAGAATTGCTGTGATTGCACTTCATAAAGTAGGAATGCAACCAAGTGATATTTTTAAGACTCTGCATACCCTTGGTATAAGCCGAATGTTTGTATATCGGGCTATTGAAAGATTTAATGATACGTCTGGAGTAAGTGACCGTGAAAGAAGTGGCCGTCCGCGAACTACTCGAACACCTCAAGCGGTTAAAGCCGTGCGCGAGAGAATTCGCCGTAATCCTCTTCGGAAACAAAAAATTTTATCGCGTGAGATGAAAATACCCCAAAGAACAATTTCACGTATCATCAAAAGTGACTTGGGGTTGGGTGCTTATCGTAGATCTACCGGGCATTTACCAACAGATTCGTTAAAAAAAATAGAGTGGAAAAATCAAAACGATTACTTTGCCGGCACGCAAACCAAGAACACCGTAAAATTTTGTTTACGGACGAAAAAATTTTTACTGTCGAAGAAACATTTAATAAACAAAACGATAGGGTTTATGCTCGCAGTGCCAGAGAAGCTTCTCAAGTTGCCCAAAAGGTTCAAATAGGTCATCATCCAGCCTCAGTAATGGTTTGGTGGGGTGTTAGCTACAACGGGGTGACAAAGTTGCATTTTTGTGAGAAGGGTGTCAAAACGTCTGCCAAAATTTATCAAGAAAGTGTCCTTGAAAGTGTAGTGAAACCTCTCAACACGTCCTTATTCAAAATCAGCCTTGGAGTTTCCAGCAAGATTCTGCACCAGGTCATAAGGCGAAGTCAACCCAAAAATGGCTTGAAGAAAATGTTCCAGATTTTATTAAAGCTGAAGATTGGCCTTCCTCTAGCCCAGACCTGAATCCGCTGGATTACGAATTATGGTCTGTCTTAGAGCAAATGACGTGCTCTAAAAGACATTCTAATATCGAATCCTTAAAGAAGTCTCTTACACATGCAGTCGCCAACTTTCCGATTGAAGTCGTGCGTGCTTCCATAGATAAGTGGCCAGCTCGATTAAAGGCTTGTGTAAAGGCAAAAGGCAATCACTTCGAATAACTTGTTGCAATTTCCGTTGTTGACAATGCATTTAATAAATAAACAATGATTTCTTAACGTATAACACCTCTTTTATTGAACAGTGCTTCAAAAAGTTTGTAACAGTATTTATGGCTAGACTAGGTACATTGCCGTACCTACGGAGGCTCCTTTGAGGTGTGCCGTGCCATCTGGCGAAAAAAAGGCCCCTCAATGAGCTAAGCAGCGGCCTATGCTTGCTGTAGCTCAGTTCGGGAGATGTGGGCGGGGTTTTCGCCGCTCGTTGCCCCTGTCCTTTACGTATTAACAAAAATTCATAGGCCTGGGGAAGACAACTCAAACAGGGGAGGTAAAAATGGGGAATAAAAAAAATAGTCGATAAGGATGGAATGGTTGACGGACGGATCAGACGCCCACACGGTCGTACCTGGGTCCGGGTGTAATGGGACCCTCGGTCTCTAGTTTCGTACCACCAACAGATCACTACTCATCAGGTGCTGCTTCGATCTGCTGGTGGGAGCAGCACTACCAGACCATAATATGGTTCATTACAATAATCCGCGCCTTTTTAAGTATTTACCCATAACATATTGTACATATTTTTCGGGAATGTTAATAATGGACAACTCGCCAACACAATAACAACAAATTGATACCAGGATAGACAACATTGAAAAGGGTTGACAACATTGACTGACAACATTCGACCTATAAAGTTGACCCGTATCGTGTTTGGACAGCGTGTTAACCTACTTATAGCGCACCTAATGTCAATAGAAAACTTGCCAAACTCCTTTTCGTTATTTCCAGAATTTCACTCAGCTCGTCAATTTCCATTTTCACTGAACGGCTGACATGTTTATCTTGCAACATTTCTGTTTAGCAAAATTTGAATAACTGACAACGTGTGATATAAGCATTACCAAGAAAAAAAAATCGAAAATTCAAACTTTCTGCCTGAAAAGTTGCTACAGAACAGATTTTTTCCATCAGTCTGTCTATCTAGAACTATGGGGGACAGTGTTATTAGTGTTGTGTACTTGCCTTGTTCTATATTGTGCGTCTATTACAACACAGCAACATTGGGCATGATGTGTTCTTTTCGGTCAAGTCTTACGCCTAGTACGCACTCCAATTCTTTGAATAGATTCTTTTGCGTCTCGCCTGCATCGACTCATTGTCGCCGTGAATTTTCTATGTATTTTCTGCATCTTGCAATGAGTAAATCTGGTTTGACACCCGTCATTCGCCGAAGGAGTATGATTAATAATAGTGAGGACGAAATAAAAGAGTTGAAGTATGTTTATTACGTTTATTTAGTTTATTACGTTTACAAATAATCTCAACATGTCCGCCGTTGTGGAGCAAGCACAAGTGGTATCGCCGATGAATGGCATTGGTGGGGTTCACACGCAGTAGTTGGGCTCGTAACTGATCGCATGCTTCGGTGATACGGGAAATGAGCTGTTCTCGTGTATGAATTTCCTCTGCGTAGACGATGCTTTTCAAATACCCCCAGACATAAAAGTCCATGGAAGTTAAGTCGGGAGATCGTGGAGGCCATGCAATGGGACCGCCACGACCAATCCATCGATCCCGAAAATTCGCGTCGAACCATCGACGGATATTAGCACCATAATGCGCTGGCGCTCCATCGTGCTGGTACCAAAATCTGACCAGTACACGGAGTGGTATATCCTCTATGAGGTCTGGAAAAAGTTTTCTCCAAAAATTCGGCATAATTGGTGGAATTGAGAAATGGGGGAAGAAATATCGGACCGATTGAAATTATTTCTATTATTAATCATACTCCTTCGGCGAATGACGGGTGTCAAACCAGATTTACTTGAAGGGAACGTGCTTGATAACTGTCAGCCCCGCTCCTTTACAATTCAACCTATGAAGAAATTCTATTTGCAAACTTATAGTGAAATTTTATGGGCTTTCCGAAAATGTAATAAAATTTGGTCCTTTTTGCAGAAAACAGGACTTTTTTGTATTTTTCTGTGTCCTTTCCAACGAGCCCAGAATTATTACGTTACGCTAAGTACAGCAGAAGTTAGAGATTAAACAGTGATCACAGGTACGGTGAAAATCCTTCGTCCTTAAAATCGCGCTATCTCCTTAACGGTGCAAAAACGGAAGTATGTGTGGAACGATTTTCCACTCAAGACAAGTTCCTCTATCTCCCATTTTCGTTTGAGCCTCAGTACTAGTAACACCCTGTATACCTTCAATGGCTCGATGACGTGTATTTGGGATCGATTGTTGGATTTAGATTTCCAAATCCAAACAATCCATGTCAAAGATTATGCTCTTTTAGGGATAGCGTCTATTCGTATATACACTTCATCGACCATCGCATATTGGTAGCCTTCGGAAGGAGATTAGACCGGGGGTGATTAAGTCTCTGACTGTCAACATTTCTCATAATATTATAGAGTCGTGACTTACCAATTCGACCACAAGCCTACCTTTCTGTCCACTGGAAACAAACAAACATAAATTGAAGCCAAACAAACCCGAAATCCATCATAACATAAATTTATTAATTCAATCCAATCAGAATGAAGAAAACCACTTGTACAAATAAACCATACTATGTATTGTACCTTACTTACAGGCATTATGTGTGACTTTTTCGACTTCTTCGGTCATGTTGTGCTTAACAAACCAAGTTCATCCACTCTTCCTGATTACCCGCCAAGTTCAATCGACATCTAATGTAATCAGTTTTGAAATCTGTGGACAATATGTGTTGACTTTTGTGGGGCTCACATTCATCCTTCCTTCCTTCCTGGGAAGGAAGGATGTATCTTACCGAGTGATGAAGTGTGTTTGCTTGCTATCTTTATAATCGCAGGGCCATGTAGCTGAAACGGTTGCGGTCAGGTCAATGTCAAACACATTGATTTTTTTTAGTCTTGAATACAAGACGAAGTAAGACTCGAGAATTATGTATTTCATGCGGATGGGAGTTCCGTTGGCAATTCATGACTCGGCGAAAATGGAAGACGTTTATATTTAGAAATATTATAGGATATTGAGTGTCTCTTAATTGTAGCACTTCCTGAGTTGAGTGCAACCCATTCTGTTCGTTCCGCTTTTGTTTAAGGTATCTAAGATCTTTCTCTATCGACTTGGGATGGAACGGGTATCCACTCAAGACTATAGGGTACTATTATCAATATGCAAATGACAACGAGATGTGTATGTTTAGGGAGTTTAATAAAGCTTTTAACGTCTTCCTTTCTTATTAGTCATGAACCAGTTACATAATCGATTGACATTTTTTGTCGGTTAGCTAGAAATTTTACTGATGAAACCTTGCGGAACTTCATCCAGGTATTAATTTGCAGTGTAATGCTAGGATTACACGATTGACGGAAAAGCGTAAATCTAGCGTCAATAGTTTTAGTGGATGTTCACACTGCGTGCGATGCCGTGCCGAGCCGAGCCGAGCCGGGTCGAGCGATGCGATGTGGTGGGTGTTCACATTGCACGCCGTGCGATGCCGAGCCGAACGATGGCTTGCGATGCAAAGATGATCCGAGCGATGGCTTGCGATGCAAAGATGATCCGGGATGTTCACTGCACGCAATGATGGAGAGTAGAGACCAATTTAGTTCAAGGAAATCTGTTCGACATCATGTCGTTTGTGCTTGACCCAGTAAATTTATTTCTGTTTCAAAACAGTGCTCTAAAAATGGAAGGGCGTCGCCATTGGGTGCATCCCATTAATGAAGAAAGGCCCAGTGTTGCTGAATTTCATCATCTCTTCCGCGACCTCAGACGAGAGGTTTCACAAGCGGATTGAGCAGCGGCGCACCGCTGTGTATAAACGCAAAAATCGGCAGCCGCGGCGGCTTTAGGACGATGAATGTATAAACCGCTCGACTCGCCGTTGAGGCCATCGCCGCAGTTTGTGGAGCGGCGAGATTGCATTTGAATTCAGTGTAAGAAACGGTACACATGGACGTCCAAATGACGCCGGACGCCTCGTCACTTAAGCTCCTCCCTCTTTGATACCTATCTGCAACCTGAATTTACAATTTATGTTATTTTTAGTTTTAAATAAACTGTCTTTTGGCCATAACTTCTAAAATATAAGGAATATCGCATTTTTAACACCATTTTCACCCCCCTTACGAACCCCCGTCCGAGCTGAGAGCTCCCTCCCCACCATTTTTTTTTTCTCAAAATTAATTGTCAATTGTAGTAGTCACGATCAACGATTAACAATTAATTAATTGGCACTTAAAAGTGATCCTCAAGCGAATGGTCTAAGAAACATCATAAAAATCAAACATTGTGACCGTGTCCGTGTTCCGGGTTCGAATTTATGTGGGCCGGCTTATTAAAAATTTGATATGCGGACGCGTGAAATGACGCAGATAGGAACAGAAACCAGCGTCATCCCAGATAGCTATCGCGGCGGCAAAATGATGCCGATGCGCCGATAGTTATCGGATAGCTATCTGCGGCCATGTGCATCGCTTCATTGCCCGTAATGTATTTCTTCCTATCCGATTGAAAGTGACGCAGCGTCAGACGGCATTTCGACGTCCATGTGCACCGGCGCTAAATATGTAAACCGCCGCTTCTGCTCTATGCCTTTATACGCAGCGGTGTCCGCTGCTCAAACCGCTTGTGAAACCACGCGACCTTATTACGGTGGTAATAACCTTTCATTTGAGCCATACTGAATCAAAACCGGAGTCCAAAGCGTATATACCCTAGACTTGTGGGCGTGGATCCAATGAAAAGTTTCATCGTTCATCCATTCGAATTTTGGATATTTACATTTGAACTAACGTTTATAGGGAAGGTTGCCGTTCATTCAATAGGATCTTGCCCATTCTCAAAATCAACTAACAACCTACGGAACATTCCTGTTTCGTGAATATTAGGAGAATTCTCTCTATTGCATTTAAGGAGAATGTTTAAAATTCCTTAATTGCGGGATTTCCGCTTTAGGTAGTTCATTTCAACTTTAGGTGGTGAGAACCTAGAGCCCTTACGGGGGAATCTGCAGGTTCTAAAGCGGAAATTTCTCGAGTTTTGAGAAAGTTCTCTCTAATCGAATAGAGAGAATTCTCTTAATTTTTGCGAAACAGGAATGTTCCCAACCTACACAATAAATATTTGTCGCATTTTGCAAGTCGCTAGCATCATTGTATCGAAAGTTATCGCTCATTTGAAGTTTCGTTTGTAGGGGACGTAGAGGTTACTTGGGACGGAGCTTGGCCATTTCCAATACCAACCAACTAAATCTAAATCCAAATATTTGAACCAAATTTCAAGTCGCTTCATTCTATCGAAAGTTATCGCTCATTTGAAACTTCATCTGTAGGGGTTCCTTCGGTCGGATCTTGCCCATTTTCAATACCAACCAACTAGATCATGCTACAAACATTTGACCAAAATTTCAAGTTTCTGACTTCATTCTATCGAAAGTTATCGTGCAAACGAACAGACAGACAGACAGATATGGCTACATCGAATCAGGAGATGACCCTCATAATTTCCATGTATACACTGCCACACCGCCGCGCCTAAAAGTCTAGGGTATAAAAGCAGACATACATGCATTTTTTTCAGTGTGATCTTACATCAAATATTACTTTACAGCTCGTACTTGCACCATACTGGCTCCAAAAAGCTTCACATCGCAAAGCATCGCAAAGCCCATAAACTCCATCGCAAAGCCCATTAAATTCCATCGCAAAAAATCAGCAGCCGGTACTCGCACGAAAAAGCAAAGAAGTTTGTGAAAACATCGGGCAATCGCTCGGCTCATCATTGCATCGCGCGCAGTGTGTACACTCAAAGCGTGATTCCATTTAAAATTGAAGACTTTCCATTTTCTTGCTTTAAAAGCTTGTAATCGCATTGCATCGCTCGACCCGGCTCGGCTCGGCATCGCACGCAGTGTGAACATCCACTTACGCTCGATTGGCGTATTTTAGAGAGAAGCGTAAATAGATTGTTCCCCCGAGTTATACGATTGACTTAAACACGTCAATTTTAACAGCGTCAACCAAAATGTCGATTGACACAATTTAAAAAAAAAGGGTAAACCGCCAACCGTACAATCAAACCATTTACACGATTGACTCTTTTTATGTCAATCGAATTGATCATTGGTTGACGCTTGTATTCATTAGCGCCAATTGAATTCCCCATAATTCACTCTCCCCAATCAGACAAACCCAGCAAGACATTTGCCTCGGACCCGAAATCTGTAAATTTTCCCGAGAAATTGATCCAACACTGACGTCTGTGGTTGATGCTCGAGACGTCAACTACTAGTTGACGCAATTGAGCTGTTGGTTGACACTTGTGTTTCAAAAAGGCTCGTTTACATGATTGATGCTTTCGCGTAAATTTTGGTTGACGGAAATTGGGGACAATTTAGTCGTCAATCAAATTGGCGTAGATTGACGTAAAAAAAAAAATGTGCCTTTACACGATTGATATCGATTGAACATCAAACCGGAGTCCGAAGCGTATATACCCTAGACTTGTACAGACCTAGTGGTGATACCAAAAGTACCAATTGGTAACGACCATATGCATGAAAAGTGAGTTTCCTATATGACCAGTTTATAGAAGAGGTTGGCAATCATTCAGGAGGATCTTGACCATTATCAAAATCAATGAACTAACCCATTCTACAAATATTTGTCGAATTTTTCAAGTCGCTAGCTTCATTCTATCGAAAGTTATTGCTTATTTGAAGTTTCACTTGTAGGGGAGGTAGGGGTTCCTTGGGTCGGATCTTGCTCAACATTGCCACCAACAAATAAGATCATGCTACAAACATTCAAACAAAATTTCAAGTCTCTAGCTTCACTCTATCGAAAGTTATCGCTTATTGGAAGTTTCATTTGTAGGGGAAGTAGGGGTTTCGTTGGTCGGATTTTACGTATTTTCAATATTAGCCAACAGGATATTATTGCAAACATTTGACCACAATTTTAAGTCACTAGCATTATTTTGTCGTAAGTTATCGCTTATTTTAAGTTTCATTTCTAGGGGAGGTAGGGGTTCCTTAGGTCGGATCTAACCCATCTTGAATACCAACTAACCCAATCTGACTTCAAACATTTGACCAAAATTTAAAGTCGCTGACTTGATTCTGTCAAAAGTTATCGCTTATTTGAAGTTGTATTTGTAGGGGAGGTAGGGGTTGCTTGAGTCGGATCTTGCCGATTTTCAATACCAACCTAGTAGATTTTATTAACAACATTCTAACAAATTTTCAACTCGCTAGTGTCATTCTATCGAAAGTTATCGGAATTAAATTAATATTTAATTTTTTGAAATTTGCAGGGGAGGTAGGCGTTTCTTTGATCTGATTATACCCAACTTACTAGAACTCAAGCAGCTTCTTGCCCCAGGGTTACATGCCAAAAATCAAGTATCTACATCAATTGGTTCAAAAGTTATAGACAAAAAACCCGAAAAGTAGGGTAGTACGGGGCTCTTTGTAAGAAAATTACCGTTAGTTTTCAACTGATCGATTTTATTTTTTCAGGAGAGTAGAAGATCATCCTCGTGAGCAATCTACCAAAGCTAGAGCTTTTCATGCTTATTTAATCGGGAGTTATAGATACATTTAATTATTTTACATATGTAGGGGAGGTAGGCGTTCTCTTGGCCTGATCACGCCCATTTTCAATACCAACCAACTAGATCATACTTCCAATATTTGACCAAAATTTCAAGGCTCTAGCTTCATTCTATCGGAAGTTATCGTGCGAACGGACAGACAGACAGACAGACGGACAGACAGACAGACATGGCTAAATCGAATCAGGAGGTGATCCTGATCATTTATATATATATATACATTGCCATACCTCCGGAGCCTCCTTTAAGGTGTTACATATTTCCGTCGTGACAAAAACAATATACCCTATACTAAAAGTCTAGGGTATAAAAAGCGTAAATATTGACGCAAATCGTCAATCGTGTAATCGTAGCATAAGTTTAAACGATTTGGTAAAAAGATGAATCGATTTAGGAAAAGGTCTAAATTGATTGGGAAATTCTATACATGCATTGAATCGGTAGGATGATTGGGGCACCGATGCTACCATTTCCGTGAGATTTTCTAGGAAATCTTCCATTTTGATTGAACACTATGCGTTTTTTTTTTGTACAGAGCAGAGTAGAGCAGGTTAGGCGGCAAAAAAAAAACGATCGAGAGCAAATTATGGTAGCGATACCGAAAATGGGGCATGTCTTTGCTGGGCGTGTGTCTTGGTTTAGTTAGAATTCAAACTTCAAGAGAAAACGTAAATCCTTAGTACATGTACAACCGGACAAATTTTCCTTTAGGCTGCAAAATTATTTTGTATGTTTAGTATTCCAAATAATTACACAAAACGAACATTTTATTAACAGAAAATGAACTTTATGTGCTTCCCAAACTATAAACTGTTCGAAAACTTCGACAAATGCGCCGCCTGCATTTCAAAACGCAGACTACTTAACGGAGCAGCATTCTTGCACTGACGTTTTATCCAGAGCAGCTGACATCGAATTGTTAGTGTAATTGTGTGGTCTTAACCTACTCTGCTCTGTATGGATGTCGAAAAATACGCGCCTTATGTATACTTCAAAGCTTGACCTTACCTAATCCAAAAACAGTTTGCACGCGCTTCTATTGACCAACGAACCAAAAGTCAATTTAATTCCAATTATCACGGTCGAAGTACTGCGATTTTATGATTTACAAAAAACCTGTAAAATTCAAATTCGCAAATAAACTGCTAATTAGCTGCTTGGCCATATTAGCAGATTTCAAAATTAACAGGTGTAGCCATAGACTCATCATTTTGGTATGCTGTAGATCGACAGCTTTCCAGATTGGCAGGTTGAGTAGTACTGCCGAGTATTAAAATCACTTTTTTCATGCGTTTGTTGTTATGTTCATCGACTCATCAGCGGTGGATGAGTGGCTTGTCCACCGTCGAAAGCTCGTTCTAAAGCACCCCTGAGCACTGACAGGTTGTCCCTTACCACCTCGTTGAAGAGTCTGTCTTAGTTTCGTGCTGCTTGTCATGAGCAGTCTCATACTGAAACCGATTCCGTTTAGATGCTCCCTTTGGTTTCGGTTGTGGTTTATGTTGCTGTATTGATTATCTGGAATTTGGGTTTATTCTCCGCGTCCCGCCCATACGCCGTACCCGTTTTTTCGTCCCTCGCGATTTTGCTTAGAAAAAACGATTCTTCATTTAAGCGTTTTTGGACTTAGGCCTCTTTCGTGAGAGGTTATGGTCACTGTGATTGGCAAGGGATTTGAACCTTAATTATTTTCATTCGGAAGCTATGACGGGATAGCATTTCCGAATATTTTTCGACCTAACATTTCCAAGGTTTCTTACTGTCCCAAAATATCCATCGAAAACAAAAGAAAAATCGCAAATATCTCGAGGACAACATACTTAAATATTTCGAAACAATATGAAAACATTTTTAAGAAAAAGAACAAAAGACTCTCTTCCGTCCGTTGGCTGTCTGTTCAGTAGCTGTAAACATCTTCTCACACGCTAAGTATCCTCTCATTATCATCATGGCGAAAATAATTCCGTTTCAAGTACACTTATCGCGTAGAGGCTTCTATTATGAAAACAGGGATTTAATATTTTGTTTTGTAGGATTTTTCCATTTTTTTTCTTGCGATACGCATGAAAGAAAATATCGGAATTTAAGACTGTTGCCGCTTGTCAGGGTTACTATTTATCCTACGGCGAAAATTACTTGTCCATAGAAAGGAAATTTCGTTTCTCATTCTCAGTTTCGAGAACAACGATGTGTCTCGCCGCAATGGGATGTATTTTAATGTTTTTTAATACTGAAAGGACGCTTGTTAATTGAAGTTATTATAACTTAACGATTACCGAAACTTCCAGCTCATCGTCCAGTTCGTACAGGTCATGGTTGTAACGGATACGCCATTCATTTCGGTCGTAAACTGCTCCGAATATTCGCCAAAGTAGTTTCGAATGTAAAGAAAATTGCTGCTAAAAAATGTATGAATTCTATTGCAACTTGCCATAGCCTGTGACTGTAACTTAAGCGCTTCTTCTTCTTCTTTGAAAACCAACGGCGTACGTTGGGATTTGGCTTCTGAAAGCTTTCACGATTGAAGCGACCTTCTCTCTCTCAATTGCCCTAACCCCTTGTGGGGCATAGCGCGTCAACTGTTTCATGTGGCCCAGTTGATGTTTCATCGGCATAAATTGGTTTCGGAGAATGCAGTTGCCAGCATGCACCTACTGCACATCCATGGCCATAAACGTCGTCGTGGCCTTCACTTCTCCAAACTCTCGTCATTCCCTCTCCGCAACAGATGATCCAGTCTATCGTCCCATCGCTGGTAGTCTAGCTAGTCTTCGTTTTTTTATTTGTATCACAGAGCTCCATTTTAAGTACATTGTAGAATTATGGCTGCGACGTCTCGGGCACATTGCGCAACTTACAATGCTATGTCCAGACATAAACTTTGTCATAAAATATGGCGTGGTATTGGTTGGCTTGTAGCATGTAATTTTTTTAGCAGCTAGTAACTTCAAGCATTAAAAGGTGCTGCTTACATCAAGAGCTAACAGATGCAGCTTAACCATTGTAGCGACAGACCCAGCTTAACAAATTAGCAGTTTGTTAAATTGACAGCTTTCCAAATTAACAGCTTTTTGACTAACAGTTAACCTTATTAACAGTCTTTCAAATTAACAGATTCCTAAACTAGCAGGCTCGAAATTAACATTTTGTTAAATTTACATCTTATCAAACTAAATTTTTTTCAAATTAACAATTTGCGAGTTCAACTGATTTCAAATTAACAACTTTACAAATTAACCGCTTGTCAACTCCCACAGCATGCCAAGCTTATCAGTAAAAGACGGCTATATGGATTAGAGGTGTATTGTAGTAATTGCACCATGCGAAATTTATATGCTACCGAAATGTCAAGAAGGCTATGCTACTCGTATGCTAGATATGTTGATGTGTCCATGCCCTTGGAGAGGTTAACGCAATTAAAATGTAACAGCTTATCGAATTCACAGGTTTTTTTTAATTAAATGCTCACCAAATCAACACATTTTGCTAAATTAACAGATTTGCAAGTTAACAATTTGCAAAATTAACAGAGTAGACATACCGAATTCATAGCTTGCCAAATTAGCATTTGTAACAGGACTTACGGGGTTTCCAATAGAGACGTTGCCATCAATATCAATTGACGGCCTTCATGTAGCGGTGGCTTCAAAACGCAGCGTAAAAGATGTACATTTCAGTGGAGCAAAAAGTATTTTCACCCATTTTTTATTGAAAAATGAGCACTGTTCATCGTTAAAAAAAAATCAATCAGCTACGTGCTGTCAACGTTATGGCGGTTGTGCTGAAAATGACGACAACACTCTGACGGCCGCTAGGGAATGGCTAATTGACAGACGTCGCGAAATGGCACCACTGCTACCTGATCTCCACCGCGTATTGACGTAACCGCTAGTTGACGTGATGTTCGGAACCAACGCTATTTTGGAAACCAGCACATTTGGTTTCCATGGGGAATATTTTCGTCAAGTCAGTCAACGTTACATGACGGCCGTCAATTGACGGCACAGTTTCATTTGGAAATCCCGCCTTGAGACTCTCTTCTCTGGTGTGTTATATGTTGACAGCTTTGCTTTCCACTCTCACAGTTTGATAATGGTAAACTTATGTAGGCTAGTTTAGCTAACGCTAACGGCTAAACATTTTGCGATAAACTTCAAAGACAAACAAAAATCGGCGGTTAATCAGCGACTACAGTTGACTAAGAAGTACTACTACTACTTACATGTAAACCCACAGAAAACTGTCGTTGTGCCGCTCACACGAAAACGAAACATAACATTGGATCCAATTTCGTTAGGCGGCACGACCTTAGATTATTCCACTGAAGTTAAATGTCTCGGGGTAACTCTAGACTCGAAACTCACCTGGAATACTCACATTGATAATGTACTTGGCAAAGCCACACGCACAATGTGGGCTTGCAGAAGTTTCTTTGGACGGACATGGGGGCTCACCCCAAAGATAATTGAGTGGTTATACACCATGCTGGTGCGGCGTATGGTGACCTACGCAGCGCTTGTGTGGTGGCCGAAAACTCAGCAATCTTCTGTCTTACTGAAGTGCAACAAGCTTCAACGTCTTGCCTGCCTTGGCATCACTGGAGCTATGCGCACTTGTCCTACGCCAGCCCTGGAGGCGATTATTGGACTTACTCCGTTGCATATATTCATTCAAGAATCAGCAGCTCTAAATGCTCTCAGACTTAACTTCCGACGTGCGTAGTGAAGAAAGCGGTCACATGAGCATTCTGAATCAAATTCCTGATGTGCAGATCTGCTTGAGATCAGATTACATGATCACGGAGGTTTGCTTCGGCAGAAAATATTCAGCCCTCATCCCTAACCGCTCTGAATGGGTAAATGGCACACCCTGTCCAGACCCTAGATGTATCAAGTGGTTCACCGATGGGTCTAAAACGGAACAGGGTGTTGGTGCAGGTGTCTTTGGACCCAACACCAGGATTTCGATCGCAATGGGAGTCTCGCCCAGCGTTTTTCAAGCTGAGATCCACGCCATTGAGGTCTGCGCCAGGGTAATCTTGGAAACTGGACTTCGCGGCGCTCACATTGCTATCTACTCAGACAGCCAAGCAGCTATAAAAGCGCTCTCCTCATTTAAGGTCTCTTCAAAACTGGTGAAGGAGTGTTACAATCTCCTTCAACTGTTGGAAACCGAAAAACGAGTCTTCTTGTGTTGGGTGCCAGGCCACCAGGGCATTGAGGGGAACGAGGCTGCGGATGAACTTGCTAGACAAGGATCATCCAGTCGTTTTCATGGACCTGAGCCTTACTGTGGCTTTGGACAGGCCTCGGCCAAACTGCGGATCACAGATTGGTTTGCACGATTGCGTCAACAGTACTGGAATAACCTTCCAGGGCTTCGTCCATCAAAGGAGCTGATAATGCCCTTCAGTCACAAGGGTACTACTCAAATGAGTAGAACCCACCTAAGACTCCTAGTGGGGTACTTATCTGGCCATCACCTGGTCAGACATCAAGATGGGTCTGTCAACCGAGACTGAATGCCGTCTTTGTCTGGAAGACGTGGAAACGACCAAGCACATCTTGTGCGAATGTCCCGCCATCGCGCGTTTTAGGATGTCACTCCTCGGGCAGGCTACTATCAGCACTGCAGAATTCAGGTTGATTCCTGCTAAAGACTTACTGCCCTTTATTAGAAGGGTGGACGGTCTTTTGGATTAATGAGCTACGGCACAATAGATCTTTATGGTCGCAGTGCCTTCCTGCTGGGAAAGTAGCTCGTATTGTTATATCTATCTATCTAAGAAGTACTGAAGAAACGAAAACGTCGCACTATCGGAAATCTGTTATTGTCTTTTCAATTGTATGGAACAAATTAACCGTCGATAAAGCTCTGAAAACATGTGAAAGGAAGAGTGTGAGAGAGGAGGCTACATCGAGATCCACCCACTTGCATGGATTGAGCCTTTCTCCGTTTGCGGCCAAGGCGCCGGAGACCCCTGAATCTGGTTTCGTACAGAGAGTAAAGTATTCCCCTTTCCTTTCCGAATTGAAACATGGGGTAGGAAGTGTAGTAGAGCACTTTATTTCCAAGATGCGTTTACGGAATATGGTAACACGAAGGTGACATGGTCAGAATCACGGAAAGTCCCGCCTTTATTCCTTCAATTTACATATATTAAATCAATGTTGCGTCGACTGGAGATCAGGGAGGAAAGCAACTGGTTGTCCTACTCTCGCTAATCTCGGACGGCCGCGGTAGATCGATGGGTAAAGTGTCGATTTACCAAGCGAGAGGATGCAGGTTTGATTCCTGACACGAACATATTATGTTTATGGACGACATGGCACAGTTGACCCACAAGGGGTTAGGGCAATTGAGTACTCTATGTTATCAACGAACGTTGTGGTGAAACCATGGATGCAATTATTAATAAAAAAAAATGTTTGAGGGCTTCTAAGTTTTTGAATTCCGCCATACCAAAATTTTCTTCCTTTTACAGTTATTAAAACCCCTCGCAATCCAGCGGGCTATACAATTACATATATGCAAAAATAGTAAAAATACTTGGAAGTATGTACAACGATACGATAAGCGAGGAAGTATCCAACGAATTTTCTCATCCACATATTTTACATTGGAATTACGAGTTGCATACTCAGGAGAGTAATTTATCCTTTTACTGCTAACATTTTCATTGAACGTCTCCACGACATTTTCAGTTTACACTGAATATTTCATTATGCTATCTTACATTTCGTTGGATCCGTGTCTGCAATGTTTCGGGACCGTCCACGTGTGGCCGGAGGATATTGGAGCCTTTTGCGCCGAAAGTATATATGTACGTAAAATGATAAGAGTGTCGACAGAGCAAATATTCCGAAAATGTATCTGTCAGGATGTACGAGTATAGCAATAGTCCCCGAGCCTGACTGGTGAATCCTTTCTGCTTGATTCACCGACAGTCACGTCCAATGTGGTCACGTATGTCTCGACTTTCACACAATGGCTCTTATTGGATATGGTATCGTTCGCCTTTAAGGGAAAGTTGTTTAATACCGACCGATATCGTAATAAAGTTCATTTATACGCGCGACTCGTAATCAATCGACGCGTATTAAACTTTTATTTTGGATATTGCTTAGAAAGGTTGATGGAGAAATGGGAGCTACGCTTTTACCGCTTTCTTACCCACTGCAGGGGAATACGAGCACTTTGAAATTAAGTTGAAATTATTATACGCATCGTGTGAAACATGACTCGAAAAATATCTCTGAGTAATTTCTTTTCACCATGGGAGGGTAGAATGCTTCTATCTCTTCACAAGAATATCTTTTATCTACCATTTACGAAATAGCCTTTTTTAAGTTCTGACTTTCCCAGTCACTTTTTCACTTTCATTTCCTAGACAACTAAATTGTTATTTCATATCCTCGGGGGAATCTTTCCATCCAATCATACTTTCAACTTCCTTAAATCTCGTTTTGACTAAAACGAGAATTTCAATATGCAGTCGGGACATTGGCAAAGATAAATTGTGTAAGTTATATTTCATGTCAACTTTGCTCTTTGCATCTTTTTCTGTTATATCTAACATACGAGTATATCTGTCAAATGTCTAGCTCGAAAATGTGGATTTACCCTCGAGCTCGGACGTGAATAGCACTCTTCGAGTGGAGAGAGCATGCAGACAGATCCTATGATTTAAATCCGATTTGCATGTCAAAAGTTCTTTAGACATTTAGAATACTTGCCGACATCAATCATTCGATGGAAAACTAGCGTTTAGATTTTGTTGAGCTATGCAGAATATTGATAGCTTCAGATTTTAGCAGGGAGTCCTCCTAATATTCGTGTATCATTCATTAATCTTAGTATCGTCATTTATATTGGGAGTGCTATGGAAATTTTTGATCTTTCTTAATGAACTCTTCAGAGTCGAATTTGAATATACACATTCACAGTTATTTGAAGTTTTTGGGAATTTTGGAAGCGAAAATCGATTAAGAAAATAAAAAAATGGACGACAACATTCGTAGGCTAGCCAACTGCGACGTAGCTGCTAATTTGTAGTAAAAATTGTTTTTATAAACTCATAAACTCTCATGAGAACCAAAAGGACTTGCTTTTCGCTATTCAGTCGAATACTTGCTAATGATGGTACTTGCAGTCATTTCCACAAGAGCGTATACTTTGTAACTTTTTAATGCACCATTTCTCAAAGAGTGGTGGGGGACTTTTAGTTACCTGCATTCTTCCTCTTTTTCGCATTGTATAAATTTGGTCATTCTAAGTTCAAGTAGGAGAGTGATAAGACGTCAAGTGAAATGAGTGCGATTTACAAAAAACGATTCGAAGCTGTGTTTTTAGTAAGTCATCCGAAAGGACCAAAAATGACACCTGCATCGGCCGGAAAGTACCTGAAAGTTTCGACACAGTTTGTGAATAAGTGGATAAAGCGTTTTAAAGATACTGGAAATGTAGACGATCTACCTGGTAGGGGTAAAACCCGAAGCACTTCAAGGCCATCATTGATATTTTTAAGAAAAATCCGTCCGTTACTACCTTAGTGCAAGCAAAGGAAATGTTATCGAAGAAGAATATTTACGTGTCCTTGAATACGATTCGGCGAAGATTACAAGAGGAAAACATCAAAACCAGGTATGCCTTGATGAAACCATTACTTACCGAAAACCAGAAGCGAAGACGTGTAGAGTGGGCTAAGGAAAACATCGATCGTGATTGGGACAACGTGATCTTTACGGATGAATCAAGTTTTGCTGTAAATACGTTCAGGAGACGAGTGTGGTCACAAAAAGGAGAAGCTGTCGTGAACCGAACCGTTAAACACCCTGTGAAGGTCCATGTTTATGGATGCTTTTCTGCACGCGGTTTCGGAAAATTAATAACGTTTACCGGAATTCTTACTGCTGAAAGGATGATCATTTTGTACAAGAAAGGATTATTGAAGTCTGCTAGGATGCTATATGGCAACGACAACACCGATTGGTTTCTACAAGATGATAACGATCCGAAACATAGAAGCCGGTTGTGTACACGCTGGAAAGAAGAATGGGATTAATGGGGATTAATGAAGCAGAAGCTTCAAGGAAAGCAAATAAAAGGAGCAGCACATTTAAGGCGAACGCTACAAAAAATTTGGAAGAACTTATCGACAGACTACGCGGAAAAATTGGCCGAAAGTTGTCACCGAAGATGCCAGTCAATAATCAATAGTGACGGCGATTGGACCATGTATTAAATATAATTGCGAAAATGTATTTTGTATTTACTTTCAATAAAAAATAAAATTTCTTACTTGTAACATTTTGTTTTTATTTTGTGAGGTATACGGTCTTGTGGAAATGACTGAGTGTTCACCTGTGTTGTAATGTTTCCCGCCAAATCTCAAATTTTAATTTTTTTTGTCCGGGCAAGTGAAGTTACGATCCACTGTGCGACCACAATCTGGTCGATCTTGACAGTGAATTTGACATCGTATCGAGCAAAATAAGATGACACTCATCTTTTTGGGCATAAATTGAAACTGAAACCAAACCTAGCACATATCGATAATTTTTGGATGGGGTGGTGAAACCAGTCATCTCGACGTAAGGGACATATAGGATATAAAGGACATAATGGACTGAGAGACATAGTAATGTCCTCGAAGACAACTCAAAGATACATTTACTTAAGGAAAGAATAAATTAGTTCTTTGGGGACATCATTTTTCAAAGCAAGTCCTAGACAACTTGAAGTGGATCAAAATGAAAATGTTGTTGGGACGGGCCTAAAGTGCCGATGCACACCGCTCTTTTTGTGTCATTTTTTTTTTATGGCTCATCCTTATTGGCCCATATTGGTGTCATATCAACAGCGAAGCATCCCTTGTAATACTTCTCGTTTTATCCCATTTGATCTTTTCTACTCTTTTTAAATTGAATTTTGTCATTTCGCTACAGGTTCTTCGACAAATCCTTTGTATTCGAGTGTCACAGCAACGTTTGATACACCGCAAGCATCTCAGCATCGTCCCGCGAGTACATCAATCAAACAATGTCAACACGAAGTCTTGTGCCAAAATGAAGCCAACATGAAAGCGCCATCAGCTTTTCGTTTGCTTCCAACACGAAACGAACGCCACCAAAAGACTGAATGATTGAGCGTAACGCAAAAGGATACATACATAGCCGACGCTTGAATGTATGTAAAGGACAACCAGATGATATTTTCGAGCATCTTTTCTTATGATTTTATCCTGTAATTTCGTCGTGTTTCGTTCTCCATCGCGTTCGATATTAACTTTCGTCTTTTCTCTGGAGCTAATTCAATTTTCATTGCACATTTTCATCAATGCGAAACGATGATGATATGATAGCGAGGAAGCGTGTGGAAAAAGCTGGAATGCGAAAATCGATATTAACATAATTCCGTTGAAAAGATGCGATAAAGTAAAGTGCTGCTATCATCGTACACATGCTGCGCTATGTCCGTTGTTTGATGTAATTGAAAGAAGACTTTGAACGCGAAATTTGCGAAAAGATAAAAGTTGTGTCGCGAGCGATCGTGGACTGTTGTTCGATTGTATTGTAAATTTTCGCGTGATAGTATGTCCTTAGACAATATGGGTCCATCAACAGGTGGCGCTAATGCAACAATACCTGGCGGACGAATGACGCATTCGCTAAGTACACCATCGGGAGTGGATGGCACGCCATCGACACCCCATCAACGTGGCGGTAAAAAGCTGGCCGTTCGAATTCAAATGTTGGATGACTCTGTGACAATGTTTCAAGTTCAGGTAAGTGAAAAATTTTGATTTATTGAATTTCTAAAAATAGTCCTGGAAAAATTAAAGGAGCACTTAGAAAACACAATTAATAAAAGGAGCAGGTTGCCTTTCGATCCGGATTCTCCTTTGTCGATCAGATTAACACCTTGCGCTGAGTACATTTCTCCACTTCACGACAGTGTGAACCGGGATTCTATTTAGGTGGTTTTGCGCAGGAGAGGCATCCCTGAGAAAATTGTGGCTATTATTAAGGCAACCTACGCTGGCGCGGAATGTCGCGTTCCGCATAAAGGTAAAGTGTTAGGGACTTCGGGATCCGGAGCTCGGCAGGGGTTCATCCTCTTACCGATCCTTATTCCTCGTAGTGATTGGCGATGTGTTGCATGCAGTCCTATCTGGACAACACAGAGTAATACGATGAACCTTAACATTTTATCTGCAACATCTTGACAACGCTGATGACATACGCCTACTCTCCCACAAAATCGTGGATCTAAACGCAATGGCTTTAGATCTTGCGAGGGAGGCGAGCACGGTTGGGCTAAAGACGAACACCAACCAGAGCAAGGTTCTTAGCCCGCCATTGCGAAAAAGAAATCCTACACCTATTGCCATCAGCGGAGTGAGACAAGGCTGCATTTTGTCACCTACCTATATATTGTTTTGATTGCCATTAACGACGTACTCTGCAGTGCGCTTCGTGAACACCAGAGCAAAGGTATCAGATGGAACCTGTTTGAATACCTTCAACACCTGGATTCATCATCATCGTGGAGCAACAGCCCGGCGTTGGACCGCCTGGAACAACAACACAACACCTGGATTACGCTGACGATATTTGTCTTCTCTCAAATATATCGGATCATCTAGTTCAAATGACGGATGCCCTGCACCGCGAAAGTGGCAATGCGGGGCTTAAAATCAATGCTGCCAAAACTAAGTACTTGAGCTTGGATCCAGGAAGACAGCGACCTCCTGTTCATTACTGGCCAGGACAGGATAGGCACCTCTATAAAAAGGCGAAAGTGGCAATGGATAGGTCACACACTCCGAAAGGGGCCGGAAAACATTGCTAAACAGGCCCTCGATTGGAACCCACAGGGAACCGATGCAAGTCGCCGCGTTGGACGGCCTAGAAACACCTGGAGAAGGTCAGTTGAGGTCGAGGGTAAGTCATTAGGCAAATCGTGGAGACAGTTGAAGGCGATGGCGGCGAACAGGACGAGGTGGAAAGTCGGCGTGGTTAATGCCCTATGCCCCACAAGGGGTTGACAGGATCCAGAGAGATTGCCATCAATATTAGTGGGCAGTCTGTGGAGAAGGTGGACAACTTCGTTTACCTGGGTGGCATTGTTGCCGAAAATGGTGGTACGGAGCAGAACGTCGCTCATCGTATCAACCAGGCTAAATGCACATTCGGCAAAAATGTGGCAATTCAGTTACCTCAATATTAAGACCAAGCTGGGCTTGTTTAGCTCCCTGGACCTGTCTGTGCTGTTGTATGGGAGCAGCGCATGGAAAGTTTCCTAATTGGGGAGCATGCCAGGAGACTTCGTCTTCGACATAATGATTTCTGCAGGACCTGTGTGGACGAGGAGGAGGAGGAGGAAAGTACGTCTCACCTTCTGTGCATCTGTCCCGCCCTTGCGAGTTTTAGGAAAAACCTTCTTGGCTCCTACCTTTTCATCGATCTGGATGACCTGAAAGAGGTTAATGTGGGTCTGCTTCATGGACTTATTGTTAGCTTTGTCTGGTTTGATCTTAGGTTGATGAGTCTAGGAGTATTACAACGGATCCAGTGCTGGTCTATGCGTGCTTTTCACTTCTTAAAGCAGCCCTTTTTAACCTAACCTAACCTACCAGAAAGGCACAGTTTTTGGTTAACTCATGTCTTAATTGAATTTTAAGAATTTTCTGGCCCGAAACAATATTAAATAAAGAACTGAGTGGGCGTACGGGTCAGGTGCCAATGGATGAATTGACACACAGGTGAAAATTTCAGTGGATAAGTCACACATTGCGTAAGGGTGATAACTGCATTGCTGGACATGCCGTGAAATGGGACACCATTCCCATTGAAGGCTGACCAAGGTGTGTCCTAGAGCGAAAGATTGTGAGTTCCTAGGTAAGTCGTGGAGGCAGTTGCGTCCTATTGCCCAGAACCGAGCACGTTGGCGCCCAGAAGTAGTTAATTCGATATGCCCAACTAGTAGGCAAAGTAGTAGACCCTGATTTAAGTTATCGCGACTGACTTTAAGCTATTATACTAATTACTTTCATTCATTAATATCTTCCAACTCAACAATATTTTATCGGTACAATAATTCGCAATAAACGCATCACTTGATGAGAAAATCGTTGTCATTATCATCATCATCTTCGTTCACCATAGCTACTTGCTTGCAACTCGAAGATTGTTATTTGAAAACTTTAGATGTTGACAAACTACGTGATAGGATTACTTAGAACTCTCCTAACAATACCAGCAACGATAAAAAAAAAAGAAGAAGAACTGAAGAAAATGCGACACACGTTACATGCAACTCTCATAATCAAAGAAAAGTTGTATGACACTTGACTAATTTGTCGGTCAGCAAACGATGACGAGGATGATGATGATGAAGACAAGACGTTCTCCGTTGAAGCTGTCAATCATCAAATTTGTATCTGGTGGAGAATAAACGACGTCGCATCTTGTCTCATGTCTTTCAATGGATTTGACCTCGACAGAAGCAACTTTAAGTAGACAGATGATGGTCGTGCATTTACGGGCCATAATGATGATAGCTCTGAATGCTTCTGACAGCGATTCAACCGATGGCCTACATGATAACGAGTTGCGATGTCGAACATAAATCGGGTGATGAACTGAAAAATAAAAAATTATGAAAATTTGCAAATGTGATGACAGGCTCGTGTCAATAACACTCATTTTCAATTCTATGTCAACAATTTTGTGGATGTGTCCTTGTAGCCCAGTTTTCATGACGGTCGAGTGGCGTCGTTGGCGCTGGGAATGACGATACAGCGACAATAAAATCCTTTGGTGAAGCCACTGTCTGTAGATTGACCAATCAATTTGTCGAAGTACTCTCATTAAAAATCTAGGATATACGATAGATTAAATTATACCACTGGAAAAATTGAAGTATTGTTGTTGGGAGCTCTTTTTCATGGTGACTTATTTTTATTCGAGTTTGTGTATTGTGAATACGATGGATTTTTGTTTTATAAAGACTGCGTTTGTAATGTATCGGGGCTTGTCTTGCTCGTGCGACATGGAAACTCCGTTCCACAGCGAAAATATTGACGCTTCCCACGCAGCCTTTCCAAACTGGGAAAGGCAACATATACAGGGTAAAAAAAATCGTTAACTTAAAAAAAAACAAGAAATAGTTTCTCGAGTTCAAAATTGTAATCATTAATTAAAAAATCGTCTCCATCAGCATTATGTCGTGGTCGAGAGGATTACTTCTTTAGATTAATAAAACACACATAACATCTTTCAAGAGAACATAAATACTAATGATCTAACTTTATTACATTCCAATAGGAAGACAGTCAATTTTAATTGGCTGATCTTGAATTAGAACTGACTTAGTCCACACTTTCAAGATAAGATTACGAATTAAAATTCAAATATGCATGCGCAGGAAAAGGGCTTAATAATGCAAAAGCAGTAAAACATGTATATTAATTGATTCTTCTGGTTTCTTCACCTATTTCAGTGGATTGGAATGAAAAATAATCTGACAAGAACTTCGTATTTATCCTACTTAATTGTTAGGAATTTAGGTTAAAGTTCTTATTAGTCTTTAAATATATGTACATATATGCTAAAGCCACAAGTCCGTTTGTATTCGCTTTATTTCTTAACTACCTTGAGCACGTTTTGGATGATGGTGAAGTTCTAAGTTCTGGGGCTTGGTAGGTGCTTTGGTAGAAGGAACATTCCTCTCGATTAGGTTAGGTTAGGTTAAGGGGCTGCCGTGCTACACACAGCACACTTAGGTCTCCGAAGGCCCGTTGTGCCACCACCCGGAAAAGAAAAACCGTCTCCTTAAGAGGGCTGCGTATCAAAACCAGCCCGTGCTACTGATATAGCGATTTAACCGGAAGGCGCATATATTCTTAAGGTCATCCAATCATGGAAGATCCGCGAGCCCAGAAAGTAGCCCCTCCTACCAGCCAAGGCCGGACAATGACAGAGAAAGTGGAGGATGGTCTCCTCCTCCTCCTCATCTCCACAACTCCTGCAGAAATCATGATGGGGGATGTTGAGCCTCCTGGCATGCTCCCCGATTGTGAAGTGTCCGGTAATAACTCCAAAAACTCTGCTAATGTGCCTCCTATTCAACGAAAGCAGGGTGGCAGAGCCGCTGGAATCTAATATCGACCAAATCGACCTTGTCCTATTGCATGTTGCCCCGTTGAGCCATCTTGTATTGGCCCTGTTGACAGCAGTGGCCTTAATCGCCGATTTACACTTAGCAAAAGGCATTGCTATATCCTCCAATCTTACGTCAAACTCCCCAGTTCTGCCCTCCCGAGCCAGATCATCCGCCGCGCAGTTTCCCTCGAAACCACTATGGCTCGGTATCCAACACAGGGTGATGTTAAAAAAGCCACCCACCTCTTCCAGAGCTGCGCGGCAGTTCTTAACGGTTTTAGAAGTCGTCGAGACGGACTCGAGTGAGCGAATAGCCGCCTGACTATCCGTTTAAATAACGATGTCCCTCGCAGTGATGACAGAACTGCTTAGACGGGACAAGGCTAACGATATCGCCGAGATTTCCGCCTGTAGGATACTGCAGAAATCAGGAAGACGAGCTGACAGGGTGATTCCCAGGTCTTCGGAAAATATACCAACCCCGACCCCTTCGTCGGTCTTGGAGCCATCCGTGTAGATTGCCATAAGATCCGAGGTCGAGGGCATATCTCCCATCAACTGGCTCCTCGTCGGAATCACACTAGTGAAGTTTCTGCCAGGGGGTGTATAGTCCGTCTCCGTAGGGAGATTCAGGTCGCTCAGTATAGTGGAGTGCCCCTTATTTAGCGCCCGCCACTGTCCCGCCTCGCGTTAACTCCTCTCGATTAGGTGCTAGCATAGACATGAATTGTCAATGGGAAAGGTATTGCAATGATGTTTATCTTAAAGAGAAAGGCTATCAATATGCACATTTACCAATGCCCGTCAAAAATGATTGTTAAGGCTAAGGCGGGAGATATTGGTTTAATGGGACCGAGCGAGGAATTGCTAGTCACTAAAATGGTAAATGAGTCAACACAACAGAAACAGTCAACAGCGAAAGTCGGTTTCCTGAATATGAAACGTGTCGTAAACTCGTATATGAAACGTCAATAAAATATCAATGTTGGAAAGTGAAATTTTGGTATCGATATATCGATTAATCGAGAAAAAAATATCGGATAAAAATATCGATCGTTGGAAAATTATCGATATTTTCCCGACATCCCTATATCGTAATACCACCTTATCATAATTTTCAATATCTCTGGAAAATCTGTTTCTAATACCCGAGATACCGTCTGCACCAATATCAATAGCTCATGTTTGCTAGCGATTCCTCCTAACAAGAGGAATGGGCTAGACAGGAGGAGAAAACATATTCCAATGCTGGTGTAAGAAGAACTCTTTCAATTACAGTTCAGTTGAAGCTCTAGTCTCTAGCTGAAAGCTAAAATCTTAAAAGTAGGAGTCGTGATAGTCATTCTGGAGGACTCTGTATGTTCAAAGCTGGATGGATGGCGAAAGATCCGTGGCTTTTCAAACAACCACGTGTCTGATAGAGACATGGGCTGCAGTCGAACTGTAAGTGTGCGTCCGATTTGGCCTTTAGGCAGTAGCATCAAAAATGTTGGACTTACGACTGTAGACAGTTTAGGCCCCTATCTCAATCGACCAGCGATCACGCATCAGCATGTAACTGCTAGTTGCACTCTATTGTAATGCTGGCAATAGCGGTGTAGGTTCAAAACACAATATCGACCCTGCTGGAAACTATGCGCCTATAATAACCGATGAGCAACAACGACAGGAGAGAGTTCGTTTCTGCGGTAGCGGGTTCTGCGTACTACCGGAATGACCCGTTTTATATTAACGGTCAAGAGCCGCTAAACCCCCTTCATCGCCAGAAAGAAATTATGTGTGTGAATGTGCTAGTGTCGATTTCTCATGTCAATCGGGAGCAACATCCTTCGGCGCAGATGCTTTCAATTCTCCTCATCCACGTCGGCGTTGAGATCAACCCTGGTTCATGGATCTGCTGCGTATGCAACAAGACTCTGCATCAGAACGCCACTTCAGTAAGATCCACCTGCTGCGACGAATGGTGCCATCTACGTAGCTGCTCCGAACTGAGCCATCACAGATAATGGAATGCGTCGTTTACTGTTGCACAGAGTAGAAACAATGGACAACAATTTTCCACCACGCCCAACTCCATACTATCCTGGCGACGCCAATGATTGCAACTATGAGCATCCCCAACAACTCCGATGAACAACAACAGCACTCATCACAGGATATCGCTGCAGCACAATCTCACTCCAGCACCAGCTGTCGTAAATTTTAACATACTTTCGCTGGTGCAACTTAACTACAATGGATTGCCACACAAGATTGTGGAAGTGACAGCTTTCATGAACAGATATCAGATCGTGAGGGGAGCCAGAGACAAAATTGAACACCCACCAATTTTTCTCTCAAGTCTCGTGGCAGCTATAATGTTGTTCGTAAGGACTGTTTGATCAACGCCGTTGTAGCCGATGACAATGTCCTTGAACTGCAGGCCATAGCTGTCCAATCTGACAATGTAGAGATTGAAATACTTACCGTCTACATTTCATCGGCGTCCAACTATCCCTCAGTCTGCAAGTTCAACATCAGCGCTTTATTCACCGCTCGTGCTCGATGACTTAACGCTCATCATGAGCTATGGCACTCCAATCTTGATTACGATGCCAGAGTAGTCACTATAGTGAAGAGCTTGACTCATCTGAATTCTGTCCCTTAAATGACGACGCTCATACCCGGTACTTACTCTAGCGCTCCCGATATCTGCATTGCTAGTGCCGTCCTCATCAACGACGCTCTCTGGGAGTCCATCCTCGTCCTCTGACCGTTTGCCGATCATCATCAGACTCGTCAGGCCCTCCAAACTACTTTCTGCAGAGCGCCGAGTTTTCATGAACAATATAATACAATAAATTTGACTGGAAAGATTTAGAAACCGTACCATTAGAAGTTTTACGCTGCTGGATCGATCTTCATACGAGTGCTGATCAAAGCGGCTGCTAGATGTATTCCTGCCGGGAGAATCGATCAGGCCTAACTTCTCTACTTCAACGGCTAGATTGGTCGACGAGGGAGATCGTATTCTCACCTCAGACCCCAGCGATCCAAGAATCAGAGACTTGAACGTCCAGATAAACATGCAGATAGGTGAGCACAAGCGCACAAAATGGAGTGGCCATCTCAACAGCTGCAATCTTAAATCCGGTGTCTCCAAACTTTGGTCCACAGTCAGAGCCTTCACTAAGCTAACTAACAAAGGGAACGTTGCTATTGAATTCGGCATCTAAACGGTTAGTGACCCTCTCAATGCGCTCACCACATCCACGAACATCCACTTCCTGAAAAACTAAAGCGCAAAATACGCCGTAGCATCCATAACCTCACTGCTGGCCAAATGCTTCACCCTGCTGGTAACGTATAAAACCTTTGGAAGATCGGTGGCCAATTATGCAGTACCCGCTTGGACCCAGAACCTGAATGACACGCATTGGAATAACATACAGTCTTGTCAAAACGCTGCATTACGCACAGTGACAGGTTGTCACTTGATGTTATTTTAGATGTTACAACACTCTCCTTTCGAAGCAGTACTTAGTAGGCTGCTACCGCAAGGACCACCTAAATCTTGTTGACAAGACGCGAGTAGTTATGTAATAAGGGCATTCTAAATCAACTTGAACTTTGGACTCAAAAAATTCGTGACGTCATAGGGAATCCCTCGACAACAGCAAGCGTGTATTTCATATATACATATATATGTACCTATAGGTATATGCAACTGAACTGCTTTTCAGTTCAGTTCAGCAGTTCATTTGGAGTTCAAAAGCAGTTCAGTTGCAGTTCAAAAGCAGTTTATATATATATATGAAATACACGCTTGTTGTTGTTGTTGGGGGATTCCCTATGACGTCACGAACTTTTCGAGTTCAAGTTGATTTAGAATGCCCTTATGACAACTACTGACGCGCTACTGCAACAAGAACAGGAGGATGTTCAATTTCAAAAGTTGGGACGCGTCAAAGTCTAGCATTCCTCCTGATAAGGAGATTGGAAAGGACAGAAATGACACTGCATGCTGCACGAAATTATCATGCTACCTTCAAATTGGGATTACAGCAAATACATATGAGTCTTTAAATCTCTTAAAATTCGCACGTGTCAACTGTCATCTTTTCTCATTTAACAAATAAAAATGCATTTTGTTTTAGCAGCTTACGACCGCATTCAAGAAAGCCCATTTCTTGGACAATAGCTCATTAGTTGCAGAGAGAGAAAATTACTTATTTCCTATTACAATAAGCCACCAGACTTGAGAGAATTCCAGTTAATCTCCTTAGGTTGAACGATACTATTCAAACAAACAACTTAAATGGAAATATCATCAATGGATTCGATGCTGATTCAACTATACCGCAGTAGTCGCTTCGACATCAGTGCGTTCTGAAAACGTAGCTAAAAGATACAGCACACACTTTTATAGCTTCACCAATTAATACAGTTGGTACTTTTAAGTATTGTCGTGTAAATAAGGTGACATCCATAAAAAATCCCTTGATGGGGTTGAATCGTGTTGTGGAGGGGCTTAAAATACTGTCGACAGGCTACTTGGTAGCCGTAGCCGGTGACTGCCATCGACGTTAGATTATTGCGGACTGTGTACAATGAACGCCACGGTTGATAGCTACATGCCATCGTTTCCATGTTGGGCAGCAGTTCATACGTCAGTAAACCATTAGTGGCCGCCAGGCATAGACACATATGTATGAAATGTGTGTGTGTTTATCATATGAACTTCCATCATTCCGCATTACGTACTATGCCGGCCGAGGAAGGTTCATTCAACCTTTTGCGAAGAAATCATCCTCTTGCATAATGAATTGTTGAGACAGCAGTCGAGGAGGCCCGCCATATGAGAAATGTTTGTGTTGTCTATTTAGTTTTCTGTTTTGTCTTCTAATGACACCCGTATACAATGTCCATGTCTGCTAAAGTAAGAGTTCGCTGGTGATATGAAACTACAGAAAAATGATGACAGTAATTTGTCATCTAATGCAAAGTTTCTTATAAATTTCCAAGTGGGAAAGACAAACACATTTCGCTCCACTTATTAATCTTAATTATATTTGGACCAACATCTGCTGACAGGTGTCAAGCTAAACTCATATAACTAGAATAGCCCGTTTACACTCTCGCGAAGTAGTGCGAGGATGTTCGAGGCATGAGGGTGTTAACATACTGCACGCCCTGTCCTCGTGGTTCCTCGCCTAGCCCGACTTCGCTCTGGAGGGTTTCTTTTTGGTCCCGAGTCAAACGGACGCGAGGCTCGACCACACTTACCTTACTTTCTCGCGATTTCTCAGTTGTTGTCAGTGTTCACAATCACATAAACAGAAAATCGACTAAAATGTTTAGATTCGGGTCCGAGCTTGGAACTGATATAAGCTAACCTAGACTTGTGCAGACCTAGTGGTGATATTAATGCCCCAGGTTTACAACAACAATATGCATCAAGGTATGACTTGACTCCAATATGATCAGTTCAGTCAGCCGATCAGGCTACATTGAAAGAATTTTTGTATGGAAGGAACACGTTATGTTGAGTCAAGTGAGCTCATTTGACGTCCGCATACAAAAATCAGCTCTCTACGTGATTTTGTTCAAAAGTTTTGGGCAAAAAGCTTGAAAACTAGGGTAGTAGAGGGCACTTTGTATTGCAAGTACACTGCAATTTCAACCGCATCAGTCATAATGACATAAAAAGTAGCAAAGTCTACCGGTGCTTTAGGCCCGTCCCATGCACATTATCGATTTGCTCAGATTGAAAAATTGCTCTTTAAAGCAGTAAATCTGTGGGTGCGCATCATAGTGTCATTTATGCCCTTCATGTCCATAATATCGTTTACGTCCTTTATTTTTTTTCCTATTATGTTCGCTAAATCCTTTATACCGGACGACCGGTAGCTTAGTGCGTAGAGCCGTCAATCTCATGTCTGACTACGGTCGTTACGTCATGGATGTTTGTGTTGTTTTTCCCCTGTGGTGCGGGGTGTAATAATAAGTCACATCATCTCCCGACTTGTTGCAGGTAGGCGGCTAAATGGGAGCAAGAGGTGCTTGCTGGCATCGTCCATCGTCCGAAATTGGTTTGTGCCAACGAAACGTCAGCTAAGCCACATTGAATAGTTGACGCGTTCTGCCTCACTAGGGGTTAGGGCAACTGAGTAGAGTAGTATGTGTCCTTTACGTCCGTTTCCAAAAATGTCCATATTCGCTGGGATTGGTTTCCACCTCATTTGATGCCTAGGAAAGTTCTATTGTCTCGACCAAAGGCCTCAAAATGACTTCAGCAGTTAGTACCCCAGTGGAGCATGCGTAATTCATTATCATCGCCCCCATTCAGAAGATACTTTTATATACCTATACAAGGTTTTATATCTGCTTCTTTTCATGATCAAGAGAATTCTTTTGTTCTGATGAACACCTACGGCTGCCGGTTGGACCAAAATATTACCATGTGGCACTTATAATAACAACCCATGCCAAATTTGGTTGAAATCGGATCACGATAAAGTTTGGAAGAGGAATTTTTTGAAAAAGCGAATCAGTCTGATTTGAAATTAACAGAATATACTGTTAGTCCAGTCGACAATAACCGAGACTGAAGTCCGAAGCGTATATACCCTCGTGGTAACAGCTACACATGCATTCAAAGTGTGTTTCCTATATGATCGGTTTGAGCAGATGTTATACGATAAAGCTACGATGAAAGAATATGTGTAGGGTAGGTGGGCGACATTTGAGATGAGTGAGTTCTTTATAGGGGAGATAAGATCAACTAACTAGTAGTCCGGATGGCGCAACGGTTAGCACGTTCGCCTTCAACGCACTGGGCTCCGGTTCGATTCCGGGGATTTACGTGTCGGACTATGAGCCCACTCAGCTGTTAAATGAGTACCCATTATGGGGTAAATAACTCGGTTGAGCGTGTTGCTGATCACATACCTCTGCACAAAAAAACCGTCACGATCTAGAAAATGAGAAGATGCTAACTCATCTCGAGGCCGTGGTTCAAATTGGACTGTTGCGCCAGTTATTTATTTATTTTATTTAAGATCAACTAACTAATCCACACCACAAACATTTGACCAAAATTTCAAGTCGATAGCTCCATTCTACGGAAAGTCACCACATATTTGAGATAACATTTGTAGGGGAGGTAGACGTTCTTTTGGCTCAATCATGTCCATTTTCAATACCAACCAACTGGATTGTTTTACAAACATTTGCCCAGTTCAACTTGCTAGATTTATTCTATTGAAAGTTATCGCCTATTCAAAGTATCATTTGTTGAAGAGGTAGGGGCTCCTTTTGTCGGATCTTGCCTATTTTCGATACCAATCTTATTACCAACATCCTTCCAAATTTTCAACTCGGTAGTGTCGTCCTATGAAAAGTTATTGTAGTTAAATGAATGTTCATTTTTTTTTTACATTTGTACTTCCCCTATAAATGGCGATCTTTTGGTCTGATTATGCCCATCTTACTAAAACTGAAGCAACTTCTCATCTTAAATTTACTTGCGACAAAATTTGGTCTCTACGTCATTTGGTTCAAGAGTTATAGACAAAAAACGTGAAACATAGGGTAGTGTGGGGCTCTTTGTAAGGAAAGTACCGTTACTTTTCAAATGATCAATCTCATTTTTAGAAGGGAGTACAAAATGACCCTCTCGAGCCATGTACAAAAGTTCAATCGGGAGTTACAGTGAGATAAAAAACCCAATTTGTGGAAACCATGAACCTCAATGGAGGTGCATGCTGCCAACTGCATTCTCTGAAACCGGTTTATGTCGACGTAACGTCAACTGGGCCACATGGAACAGTTGACGCGCTATGCCCCACAAGGGGTTAGGGCAATTGAGAGAGAGAGATGAACTTCAATAAAAAAAATCAAAGAATCGCGACAATAATTCCGCTTTCACCAAATACGGACTCAGAAAAGTAGTGGCTTACTCTTACACCTCACAACACAGGGGAAGACAGCGCAAACATCCATTAGGATTCGCTTGAAGCCTGCGAAACATCAGACTGACGCCTCAACGCATTCGGTAACTGAGTGCGCGCCTCCCAATTCCGCAACCTGCTAATGTTAATTTCACAATTTAATTTGATAATCTGTTAATTTCTATTAGCTGCTTCTGCTACAAATGCTCATCGTTTGCTGATAATGCTAAAAGTAGCTTATTATGCTTATGAACTTAAAAAAAAAACCAATTTGTGGAAACCATGAACCTCAATGGAGGTGCATGCTGGCAACTGCATTCTCTGAAACCGGTTTATGCCGACGTAACATCAACTGGGCCACATGGAACAGTTGACGCGCTATGCCGCACAAGGGGTTAGGGCAATTGAGAGAGAGATGAACTTCAATAAAAAAAATCAAAGAATCGCGACAATAATTCCGCTTTCACCAAATACGGACTCAGAAAAGTAGTGGCTTACTCTTCCACCTCACAACACAGGGGAAGACAGCGCAAACACCCATTGGGATTCCCTTGAAGCCTGCGAAACATCAGACTGACGCCTCAACGCATTCGGTAGCTGAGTGCGCGACTCCCAATTCCGCAACCTGCTAATGTTAATTTCACAATTTAATTTGAAAATCTGTTAATTTCTATTAGCTGCTTCTGCTACAAATGCTCATCGTTTGCTGATAATGCTAAAAGTAGCCCATTATGCTTATGAACTTACTGTCCTAGTCTGTTCGATCAATCGATCCTACTTCAGTGAGATAAAAAAAAAGCTCAATTCATGAAAACCATGAACGTTAATAAGAAAAATTCAGAGAATCGCAATATCAAGTCCGCTTTCACCAAATACGGGCTCGTCTTAGCAAACCTGGCAATATTACATTTATGGGCTTTCGTCAAAAGAAGTACGAACGCATGCGTATTATGGACGTTGCTGTTTGATGATAGTGCTTATATCCACCAAATAAAGACTGAACTCTCAAGGCAATTTACCAGTTGATAGTGCATACCAACAGATGGTAGTGAACATATCCTCTTCGTTGCTTAAATAGGTCTCCAGATGAATGCATTAGTTGTCGGTGGTCTTATTGCCTTTGCCGTTATAGCTGTTGAAGAAGAGTGATATCAAAGTAGACCCACCGTTTTTAAGACTTGTATTTATGGACAAGTTTATATGGTCAAATCTACTCTTGAGAATTTATTTTTTTTTTTAATTGATTCGTAGATTGCCAGGTCACATAGAGACGACTATTTGTGCGGATTTCTTCAATCATAGGTGCTACGCACATTTGTGTATAGATACTCCTTTTATGTAAAGGAATACTTGGAATTCGACATATATCCGTATATGTACATGTATGTGGAACGATTGCAAATCATACTCGTTGTTAATTCTTCGAGTCCGGAAACTTCAGAGAAAAAAAATCGAACTATAATTTTTATTGTTTTACGAGAAAGAAATATTTTGACATCGCTCGATTTTTCTTATTAAATTTCCTGGATTGTCTTTTTTTTTTCGAGATTTGCAGTATATGCGATTCAGATTGCGACCATCGATGAGTGAATAACGAATCGATCGAGGCAGTAATCGAAGCTATGGGTTTTTTGGTATGAAGCTGTTTATGTAAAGTATACGAAGTAGGTTTGTACTGCCTAAAGCGAAAATCTACTTCAAAGACGGAAACGGACTTTTGAGGGTGAGCAGAAAGGACTTCCGTTTTATGCAGTAATCGAAACTATACGTTTTTTGTGTGAAGCTGTTTATAAATGTATACGCAGTAGGTTTGCATCGCCTAAAGCGAAAATCTACTTTTGGTCCACCTTTAACCCTTTGACGGGCAAGACCGTCTACAGACGGTCTTTATTTATGCTCTTCTAAAACACATATTTGTCGTACGATCAGACATGCACTCTTTTGTTATTTACTAAATGCATACAACTATTTATACGGCAAAGTTTTGAACGACAAGCTTTTATAGTTTGGCAGTGTGCAAGTGTGAAACAATAGTGTAAATAGATACAGAAATTATTGTGAAATTCAATCAAAATTCAATACCAAAAAAAGGTACTTTATAGTAGCTGAGCGGAGTCGGGAATTTTTTTGGTAAGTAATATTATTGTTAGCTTCCATAGTATCCTCCTGGATTATTCGTGGAAAAAATATTGCCGGTGTTTTTGTGCATTTCATGAAGACCGTCTCTAAACGGTCTTGCCCGTGCAAGTCAAAAGAAAGTTTTCTTCGCATAATAGAATACCGTTGCACTTTTGTGTTGTCTTCATCATTATGTTCCTATTTTTTTTACCTATAAAAGGTATTTATGCGTTGCTACTGCTATATTTTAGACAATGGAAGATCGTATCCAAGGAAAAGAAAGGAAGTATAACGCGAAAAAGCTTCAAGAGCTTACAGAAGCAGAAAGGCAAAACAAATTTCATCTGTCTTCAATGACAGATGAACAGATCGAGCAACTGTTGCACTCAACTCTTTTATCTGATGAAGATTTTGAGTACGAGGATGATGACGACAGTGTAGCCGACCCAGATTAGGTGGTCGATCAGATAACACCTGAGGAAGACGAAATGATCACGGAGGTCTTAGGTGAAATTAACAGCAGCACTTACGACAACACAGTTAGCTTCGCGTTGAGCCTCAACTCAATTTGTGTTGACTCATCAACATCTCAACAATGCTTTCCTCGTTCAGCAACTGCAGCAGCAACAACAACAGCAAGAATACTAAAGGCAAGTATGCCATCAGCAGAAATGGTTCCATCAACTTCGGCTGACGCGGTTGCGTTACTTTCACCTTCAGTGGTACCTCCACCTGTCCCCGGAAGAGTTGTCAAACCCCCGAAAAGAGCTCGATCGCCACTACCGGCAGTAGAATCCACAGGTCCACAGGTAACACCATCAGCAGGTGGATTTACTGGTTTAAGCTTGGATGCTATCAAAAAAAGTTCGTCTGAGTTCTCGAACATTTTATGGCGTCAACGATCTATGCGAATGCATGTGAATGAAGTAGTGTTCCGGGTAAATTCTGAGTTACCTCAAGCCGTGAAAAAACTCCAGACACCAATAGAGTTTCTTAGCTATTTTATTAATAATCAACTCATAGATTTAATTGTTGAAGAAACTAATCGATCAGCGCGCTTAAAAGACATAAATAGCCAATTCATAACTGATGTAGTGCAGATTCGAAGATACCTATAGGAGTTCTGATGTTTATGTCTATTTTTCGATATCCAAACATAGAGGCACACTGGTCTGAATTTGGATTTAGACATATACCAGATGCTTTGCCCTGGAAGAAGTTTCTGGCAATAAAAAGGCATTTGTCGTTTGCTGATGAAAGTAACCGGATCAAAAAAGGTGAGCCTGGGTACGATCCACTGTTTCGTATAAGGAAAGTCATTGACATTTTGAATGAACGCTTCGACTCCGTTCCAAAAAATGCTCGGTTATGTGTTGATGAGCAAATGTGCAAAACAAAGGCAGTACACCATTTGCGGCAGTATATGCCAAACAAACCACATAAATGGGGGGTCAAGTTGTTTGTCCTTTGTGATAGTAATGGATACTCATATCGATTTGAAGTGTATAATGGCGCTGGAGATAATATTGTTTTAACAGGAACACCAGATCTTGGAGCAACCAGCAACATAGTAATTCGGTTATCGCAAACAATACCGGATTTTGTCAACCATATACTATATTTTGACAACTTTTACTCGTCACTGCCACTTCTGGTTTATTTGCGAGCTCGTGGTATATTTTCGTTAGGCACCATCAGAGCGAATAGAATACCAAACTGTAAGCTACCAGCTGATACAGATGCAGAGCTGAAAAAAGCAGATAGAGGTTACGCAGTAGAGTTTGTAGGAAGTGCTTATGGAGTTGACATAACCACGGTTCTTTGGAAAGACACCAGAAACGTGCGACTCTGTTCAACTTACGTAGGTGTCCAAACGTTTGCAAAAGCAAATGCTGCCACTCAGCCATTGAAAACCATTCGTTACAATAAAAAAAATAAGGAATACATTGAGGTAGATTACCCGCAAATAATTCGTGAGTACAACTCCCACATGGGTGGTGTAGACCTCATGGATTCATACATGGGAAGAAACGGTTTGCGTATTTTATAAAAACCATGGATACTATGACGCGTATCTTTTATCACCTACTCGATATGGCCGTTACCAATGCGTTCATTCTATACCGCCGGAAGTAAGCTTCAGTTACAGAGGAAGACGAAATACAAGAAAAAGATATGACGCTATACAAATTTCGTTTGGAAATAGCTAAAAGTCTCTGTGCTACCACCGAAAAACGCACAGTTGGACGGCCATCAAGCGCACCACAGCCTCGTTCTAACAGTGGCACTGGTAAAAGAGCAGTACATCCAGTGGAAGAAATAAGGTATGATCAAGTGAACCACATTCCCGATTGGGGTTCAAAAAAATCATGCAAGTTGTGCAAGAAATCTGACACACACACTTTTTGTACAAAATGTAACGTTCATTTATGTTTTTCGAAGGCCAAAAATTGTTTCAGAGACTATCACATGCAGCCATAATACATAAAAATATTGTAAGCATTTTTGATTTCGTTATTTCAGTAAAAACGGTTATTTACTCTAAAAAAAAAACACAGCTTTATTTTTATTTACCCTTACCCGGGCAAGACCGTCTGCAGACGGTCTTCAATTTTTTGCATCTGGCTGCCAAACTAATGAAAATTTTGGAAAACGGACTCTCAATTTGGGTTTCTTGCACCAAAACTATCCGGAAACCAAAATTCCCAAAACAAAAATCCAGGTATTTCTATCTTGCCCGTTAAAGGGTTAAACGAAATTCCGCTTTAGGCAGTATGCACCTACTGTGTTAACATTATTCACTTTTTTTTTAAAATCAACCAGTTTTCAAACGTTGGGAACTTTAATTCATTTCATATCAGGTCTTTCTTGGTCATACCCTGGTGCCTTTATGCTTGAATACATTTGCCATTAATCGTGACTACTTCCTTCCAATAAGTTAACAAGCACCAATCCATTTCCCACTGACTATGCTATTTACATAAAAAAAAAAGAAAATGGCAGTTGCACAAATGAAAGGAATACTACTCGTACTTCCATTTTCTTTCTCCAGGCAACATCCTAGTTTGTCATCAGCGGAATATTACAAATGACTGGATATGGGAATTGAAAAAAAGAAGAAGAAACAAACTACTTTGGCTTACAACACTCATTTCTACTTGTGTGTAGCCATTAAAAAGTCATCATGCACTTCGCTAAACGCTTGTAGGGCCGACTATCAAATGCTTGTAGGCGATAAATGTAAAAAGGATACCACATCGTACACAGTGAAGGTGTCAGTGTATAGTGAAATGGAAGCCGTCGTGTAAAGGTATAGAGAGAGACATCCCTTCTATGTTATTGGACATATCTAGAATGTATTGAAGTTTTGATTGAAAGGAACTCTACAAATAGGCTAAGGGTCTGCATTGAAATTAGTCCGGACTATTTGTAAATGTGTACTTTATATACACTTTGAGTGCTTTGTTGACTTGGGGAAAACGCTGGAGGATGTTATCAAGGTATTTTAGACAACCATGTAAGAGCCTCTCAACCTCCGAAAGCTTAAGCAAAGCCCGGTCTACGGGCGAATTTGCAGAGAAACCCCAAACTCCACCAGAAGTATAATTTTCATATAATACTCGAGAACCTTTCAACCTAGCTCCGTTGTTCTACGAGTACGTAATGTAGGGGCTCTTCAGGGCTAGATAGATAGAACCCCGTAGGGTTCAGAGCACAGAGGCGGATGGCCCATTGTGCTGGATATGTTAACAGGCCTAAACCTGTCGATTAAGTTTAATCGAGCTAATAGATTTGTTCCTGAGTTTTGGTCAAACCGGATAGGCGACTCGGATCGGAAGTAGTTGCTGCATCGCCGGGCTAAGGCGTTGCAATTACATGAAAATTGGTCGACATTGTAACGGACGGTTTGGTGGGCATCCGAAGAAGCCCGTGGGGACAGAGCCTAAAGGTCGAGCCGTGCCATCTGGCGAAGGAAAAAGCCCCTCAACGAGCTAAGCAGCGGCCTATGCTTGCTGTAGATCAGTTCGGGAGACGTGGGCGGGGTTTTCGCCGCTCGTTGTTCCTATCCTTTACGTATTAATAAAAATTCATAGGCCTGGGGAAGACAATACAAACACGGGAGACGAAAATCGGGAATGTTAAAAAAATATGGCGATAAGGATGGAATGGTTGGCGGACGGCACCGATTCCCTCACGCTCGCATTAGGGAATGTTTGAAGGGTCTTTTGATTGTTTTATCTAGGGCTTTGCCCGGTGATTGATTCTTCATCCATGGAGCTGCCGTTTTGAATGTACTTCATGCCTCGTCGTATGTTCGTATGCTTGGCTGCTAGCTCTCTAGTTGCTTTAGGCTCATATCCTGTCACAGGTACCTGATAAAGTGTTTGCAGCATGCGTCAATCAGTCCTTTTCTGAGAGGGTCCTTTATCCCACCAGGTGCATCTGGAGGTGGTAGGTTACACGTTCCGTTTTTGGTCTCGTGTGTGGCTTGGTTTTCTGTATTTTCTTACTCATTGTACCCTGCAGAATCGGCTCGTCAATGCTAATGATACAATCAGTCTTTTGAAAAAGGAAGAGTTGACGAGAAGACTTCATATATAGGTATATTCAATCAGCTTGATTGGGCAGAGCCTTCCTAAGGTTATCTGCCGCTTCCGGTTTTCGGTTAAACGCTGATGACTCTCAAGATCCAGTTTCGCCCAGGAAACAGACCACTTTTCAAAATCAAATCCAAACGATTAGGCCAGTAGGTACCGCCTGAAAAAACAACAACAAACAAACAAAAACAACAAATCGATATCCAGGATAAGTGATTTGTCCTGCTTTCGAAACAGGATTACCCGGATATATTTCCCTACACAGAGCCAAACATCTAGTCATTCACTTGTCCATTATGTTCACCTGATTGCCAAGATAAAACGTATTGTAGAAGTTCCTTATTTCAAATTACGCTTAGTCCCTTGCGACGGCAACAAAGACAAAAGCAAAATCGATTGACTCAAAAAGAAAGCTTCGCGATTTTACTGTCCTTGTGGGAGAGTGGTGCATAGCAAACGAGCTGCAGAAGAAGCCTCACGACAACATCAACTCGGAATTTGGTTCTTTGCAGCACACAACGTATTCCCAAGTTGCCACGAAGATAATAAGGAAAAGTTTAGTTTAACCTAAATTTCTATTTGGATTGAATTTTTCATGAAGGACGTTCGCCCACGTCAGAAGCTTCGTACTTCATTCATTTTTTGCATATCGAATGGTTGTGTGTAGGATGATAGCGTCGACGTTGCCATAAAAAAACGACCAAAACGATACACGTACCGTAGCTCTTATCTTTATAGGGACTCTTTTTTTTCGATTTTCTGCTCCGTTCTATTGTATACGTTACGAGTGTGATGAATAGTCGTAGAGATGTATGCAGATTCAATTCATTCTTGATATTTGCTCCAGTTTTGAATTATCCGTAATATTGAGTTGTTTCGACGCAGTACAGAGTAATATTATGATGGGGGGAAATGATATTGAAATTGATGTCACTGAATATTTGATTGGTGCTTTCGCGGAGATTCAGGGTAATCGTTTGATTTGAAATTCAGTGAAGTTACCTAGGAATGTATAAACTTTTCAACTAATAATCTTATTTCTTGCTGACATACCATAACCACCTTAACAAGAAAGGATGCTTAATCCAAGCAGTTTCTCGCTTTTATCTCCACATGTCCTTCTTGGAAGGGACGTTTTAATATTCGTCCACCATCTCCAAAAATATCGCAGTCCTAGTACGATATCATATCGTTATATCGATAGCACACAGAGTTGTCGTTCGAGAAATTTTGTGTTCGTAGATTAAAGCTAGTATTAAAGGATGAACATTTAAAAGAATGTAAAAATGTAACAAGTGGTTATTCACAACTGTTTTTCTGAAACATTTCAACAACGTGACTTTATATATAAGCTTGAAGTTTAGAATCCTCACGAGCAGATCCAATAAACATCGTCAGGATAATAAAATTGCCACATTCTACTGCCAATATTATTTTGCATTGTATTTTTTCTTTTATTGTGTGTATTCCAGTTATGCCACGGATAATGATTTCGCCGGATACCGACTATCCGACGAAGCTCTCGGCCAAAACGTCGAATATCCGGCCACCGGATACTAAAAAAGCCAGATAGGCCGAATAAAGGATAATAACCGGATCTCCGTGGCATCTCTAGTGTATTGAATACAAATCCCTATGTGAGAAGAGAATTGATTAAGCACGGAAATTCTACTATCTCAGATTAAATTAATGGATAATGGATGCTGGATTCGTTAAAATGAGTCAAGGGTTTCATTTTAACTGATTAATTTTTTCATAACCCCACTGCGAATGTGTATACAATACTGGCCCGTATGTTGGCTACAGCATCCACTCGTATGCTGGGCATTCCATTTATTTTTCCTTATCCTAAACTGAAATATCCTTTCATACTTTCATCTATGAGCTTCCATTTCAGTCAATCTTACAGTCTACATCAAGTCGTATTCAGTGAATTGTCTACAATTTCTTCGACAGAAAGAAAGAATTAGGCTGTAAACCATGGGTTAATACTCAGTATTGAAAGTATCTCAACTTTTCTCTATTCTATGGTGCTCGTCTATGAATGAAAAGTAAAGGACAATGCCCCGACCAATACTATATCGGGACGAAGCACAGTCATAGCTTGAGACTGTGTACAGTACAGATGCTGTTTCGCTTTCATGCTCCAGCTCTCTTCTTTGAATTATAAATGATGATTTAGCGAACAAGGAGGTCATCGTCAAAGAAAGAAAAACCCACTTCAGTGTTTTAAATTTAAATATTGTGAAACAAATGGAATGTTGTATCTTTTGGCATTCTTTGCATTGTAAGGAATTATTTCATGGGAAGTGAAATAGCATGTAAGGTTGAGAGAATTTATATAAGAAATTAGGTACACGAGTCATTTTTGCTGAAGTTAGTCGTAATTATTAAGAATGGAGAGACGTTGCATGTTAAGAAAACTTTAAAATTTAAGTAGATTTTTTTTACATACATTTATACGTCTTATTGGTTGGGGGGACTGAATAAATTGCAGATCCCCCTGCATATCGTAAGGCAACGATCGTTACGCTCCAGGTAAAACAATACCATGGAATGGTGAATGATGCCAAACCAAATTTAAATTGGGGTGATAAAACGAACTGGAGCAATGTTTAGAGGGTTAGTCCCTTGGTCAGGATAACAGAAGCTGTACAGAACCTTCTTGTGCAAGAAGGGAAATGGAAAACAAATTTTGGCAAATATGGGTATTTTCTGAATCAAGGTGATAGGACCAATGCAAATATGGGTATTTTCTGGATCGGGTGATGAGACCAATGCCCTGGAGTACTAATGAAGACATTTCCAGTCCTTTGGTCTGGACTTTCAGTACTTCTTGGGCTAGAAGTGAAATGGACACCAAGCGAACCGGACATTTACAATTTGAGAAATATTTTTCATAAAAAGGATAAAGTTTCTGTGTCATTTGATTCGAATTTAGCATCACACAATTGCCAAAAGACGGAAAAAAAACATTAATGTTTTGGAAATGAAATCTAAAATGAAACAACTGTAACGGACGGTCTAGTGGGCATCCGGAAATGCCCCTGAGGGGACAGAGCCTTAGGTAGCATAATGACCGTGAAGGTCGGGCCCCTCAACGAGCTAAGCAGCGGCCTATGCTTGCTGTAGCTCAGTTCGGGAGATGTGGGCGGGGTTTTCGCCACTCGTTGCCCCTGTCCTTTACGTATTAACAAAAATTCATAGGCCTGGGGAAGACAACACAAACAAGGGAGGTAAAAATGGGGAATTAAAAAAATGTGGCGATAAGGATGGAATGGTTGGCAGATGCTCCCTTGGGGTCCAGGTGTAATGGGACCTTCGCCCTCTGGTTTCGTACCACCGACAGATCCTTACTCATCAGGTGCTGCCATAAATCTGCCGGAGGAAGCAGCACTACCAGACCATAATATGGTTCGTTACGGGTGGTTCATTACACAACCGAGGCGACCGGAAGCTCAGTGCGTAGAGGCGTCAGTATCATTTTTGATTACGGTCGTTACGGGTTCAAGTCTTGTCCATGGCGCACAGTGGTTCAGAGACGGCATTATTCTCGAAAATCGCTTTAGCTATATACATGAAATTTGTTAGAAGCATGTAGAATGATAACGCCATGCTGAGAGAGAAGTGAGGCTAACCTTTTTTTTTGTGGTGGATATAGTCATGCGTAATAATAAGCCACAATTTCTCCCGACTTTTCGCAGGTAGCCGGCTAAAGGGGGGGTCAGAAAGTGCATGCTGGTAACGTGCATCGTACGAAACTGGTTAATGTCAACGAAACGTCAGCTAAGACGCATGGAATACTTGACGCGCTATGCCCCACTAGTGGTTGAGGCAAATTCACTAGTGGTTGAGGAAAATTAGTAAGGGTTCGGGTTTCAGTGTTTCCCGTTTAGACATATAAGCCGCGTTTCTTTGGGCCCATCGCAGAGCAGAACATATTAGAACAGTGAAAAAAAACGACACCGCACATTTCAGAGCGAAAGGGGAAGTTACGGGAAAATGGAGTATTTCCTTAGTTCGAGGTGTGTCTGTGGTTTAGTTAGCCTTCAAACCTCAATTCAAATAAATTTCAAGAGATAACTTATATTCTAGTACATATATCCTCAGAGCAAATACAATCGAACTTATTTTGTTGGTTAGCTACTCCATGTAATTACACAAAATTAACATTTTATTGATAGAAAATGAACTGTATGAACGACATAAACTGTATACGCGAACTGCATTGCTCTGCTCGCAGCGAGTTCCAAATAACACGGGGGAACAGCATTTTGTTTATTTCGATTTGATATTCATTTCTATCTAATTTTTGGTCGTAGAATCCGGAAATGCTAACCGTTTTTCTCCTATACGTCCAGTTTTTGAGATACAGGGGGCTCAAATTTTGGCCCCCATACAAACCTTCCCTTCATTGAAATCAAAACAAACGAAACTCGTTACAATTTTTTTATTTATAAATTTTGATTTTACATCTTAACAATATTACCTAACAACTAAAAAAAAAATTATGGCAAAAATTTTCGTTTGTAGCTTTTCCTGGAGTGTTCAATTTCAGGACAGTCCCATTTTATGCTCCAACAATAGTCCGCCATCATATTCGCATCCCATCTGCCTTATATATCGAGTTTCCATGATTTTTAAATCTTGATGAAATCGCTCTCCCTGCTCATCATTCACAGCTCCAAGATTTTCCGGAAATTCATCTAGATGACTGTGTAAAAAGTGGACTTTGATGCTCATATTGCAGCCAAGCCTTTGAAAACTGTCGTTCTGCTTTCGTCCAGGACCTCAAATGTGTGACACAGCACCTGCACACTTTATGAGGGACCCACCATTTATCCTGATTGCAAATTGGAGTTTTGAAGTAGGCAAGATATGCCTGGTGAACAAAGGGGCCTATTTTTGTCCTCTGACTTAGAAATGTATAACTGCCACATATATAGCAAAATGAGTCCGGAGCGTTGAGACACTTTCGACGAGGGATAGTAGAGGCTTCCATTACACAAGTTAAGAGCACAATAATAGAGTAATATACTGGAACAGAGGCTTTTACATACATTTTTTTTACATAAAAGAGCCTTAAAAATGGCCGAAGAATTTCACAACTTTTAACAAACAATCCAGGTAGCGAGAAATTACTTTTTTTTATTGCTTTTAATTTTATTGTATACAGGTACTAGAAGGTCCTGCACAAGGATGCAGCCCCGTAGCTTTTAAAAGAAGTTGTTTTTTAAGGGGGCCTTTTGTAATTTTCCGTAAAATTAAAAAACAAACGATATCTCGAAAACCTGACGTATAGGGGAAAAACGAACTGCATTTTTGGAATCAGCGAGGCCGTTTTACTATAAATTAGGTGCAAAATTCAAAAAAACAGAAAAAAGTGTCAAAAGTTCTCCCGTGAATCAATCATCCAAATCAGTTCTTGATACGAATTCGTAGATTGAGCGAATTCGCTTTAAGAACCGATTTCATTCACGAGCTGTTTTTTATTCATTACAATCCTGAACATTTGTTGTTAGTGTAAAGCCCTGGCCGCACCTATCCGATCATACTCCGATCGTGCAGTCGAACTAGTGTATGAGAAGGAAATGGTATTGGGTTTCGAACGGAGTATGATTGGACGCGTATCAGAAAAGTGTGAACTAAAGCCCCGGCCACAACGCGTCCGAAATCCCATATAATTTCCCTCTCATATACTCGTCCGACTGTATGATCGGAGTATGATCGGATAGGTGTGTCCCCGGCATAACGCGTACAATTGATCCAGAACATTGTACAAAAAAAAAAAAAACGCAGCTACAATAGGAAAAACTGACAGTCCGACTGAAACTGAAATGTTCGTCTAAAATTCATTTGCTCTTGAGCTCCTTCATCTCAAAATCATTAAAGACAATTATTTGCAGTCTATCACTACAATATTCAGTTGTTATCAGCTTTACAATAAATTAGCTCATTGCGTTTTGACCTTTTTGACGGCATTAATGTCAGTCAATGCGTTGATGGAAAGTCCATTTCACAATTTAGATTCTCAATTTCAGCGGCTAACACAACGCTGATAGTTATTTTGACTTTTTCTACGTTCTTTTTTTTACGTTTCCCATAGAAATTCTTTCGGTTGCATGTGTTATCAGTGATTTGTTGTGTTTGTTTTTTACTCGACTCGTATGATAACGACTTCACCAAAAAAGATAATTGTGATGTGAAGATTGCACTTAAAAGCAATTTGTTGATTTTTTTTATCTGAATGGAAAAGATTAACTTGGTTTCTAGGTGGAACAAGGTTTTTCTCAAGTTTTCAAGTTATGGCGCTTTTTACGCGGATTGTAAAATAAAGAACCAGTGAACAATTTAATTGTGATGATTTTTGATCTTGTTATGCTTCTCAAATCAATACATTCATACTTGTATTTGTATGTAGCTGTTCATTATTATAAGAGTACTATATTCACACTGAAGCCAAATTATTTAAGCGTACATTATACACTCAATTTGACTACTGTCGAAAAATCGTATGAATATGACAGCGCGAGTGTCATTTCAGGATTGTCATCATATGCTGGTCCCAGGCAGCGGAGAAATTTTTCTGATGGAGAAAATGACATTTTTCGCAGCATGTTGAGTCCATCAGAAACTTAGTGGAGAGAATTCATAAAACAAATTGGCAACAGTATGCAAACTGTTGTGTGATATGAACTTAGCCATTGTTAAATATTTTATCAAATATTTATTATATTACGCCACTGGTCAAACATTTGACACAAAAAGTAGCTATCACAGCATAGGTGACGAGGAGAGCACTTTCCATTTGCTCTGCGTCTGTGTAACTCTGGCAAGGAGTAGAAAGACATATCTAAGTGCTTACGCCATTTATGAATTGAGTGATCTATCAAGCGTTGATATCGGTCAATGTGGTCTATGTGCGCTGTTTTAGTCACGGCAGCCTCTTCACCTATCCTATCCTTGACTGTATAATGGACGCTTAGGCTTCGAACCCGTTTACTAAAATACAATATTTGACATTGCATATCGAATAATTTGGCTTGGTCTGATACGTACAATAAGTATGTAGACAAAACCCATACGATTTCTAGACATTCTTTATATTTCTTTTACAATAATTTACGTAATAAAAACGAATGAAATGGGTTGGTTTGTTGCTCAAAATTCAACAGAGAAAACAAAATATTTCCATGCAAATATTTACTGTTCTGATTAGTTTTTCTTATCTGTGGATCAGAAAAGATTCATCTGTATGTATTTTTGTTGGTAGATAACAATTCTATTTTAGGTAGAATAACAAATTTTGAAATGTTGTAAGTAATTTGTATTCCTTGTGATTTTTTATGGCATTGTAGCATAAAAATAACTTGTATTTCAAAGATTTCGGCCTGAATGTTACTGAAACGTAGTAGGTAGAATTGGAAAAAAGTGCGACCGGTAGCAAAGTGTGTTGAGGCATCAGTCTCATCAGGCAAAAACTCCTCTTCCATAGTCCTCCGCGTGGGCGCCCCCTGGAACGGCAGTGGTCACTGACCATTGCCAACCAACGTCAAGCCGCCAGTGATGGCGGTGCGATGATTTGGTTGAGGTACCCCTGTGGTGTGGGGTGTGAAAAAAAATACCACGGCCTTTCCCTTTGAGGGCCTGTCGTTAAAACCGACAATCAAAGGACAGGATGTGTATGCCAGCAACTTGCACCATCCGAAATCTTTATATGCTAACGAAACGTCAACTATGCCTCGGATAAGGACTGACTCAATGGTTACGACTTTTAGCTATCGTACAATGACAAAGATTGGATTCTGGAATGTGCGTACTCTCCTGGACAATGGATCAGAAGGTCCCCAGAACGCACGATTTCTTCAATTAGAGAGTGAATTTCTGAGGTACAAATTAAATATCTTAGGAGTTAGTGAGATAAGATGGTGGAACAGCGGAGAATTCATCTCTCCAACGGGCAGCACTGTAATGTTGTACTCCGGTAAAGCTACCGGTAGTCGCCGTGAGTCAGGTGTGGGGCTCCTTTTAACCAGAGCCGCGCGAAACTGTCTCTTATCCTGGGAACCGGTCTCTGACAGGGTCTTGACCGCCAGGTTCCGGACCAAAATGAGGAACATCTCAATAATACAATGTTATGCCCCTACTGAACCCGACAATGTCTTGGCAAAAGACTCCTTCTACGAAGAACTAAACGCCGTTCAGAGCAGAACACCTAAAGGTGACATTATAATGGTTATGGGTGATTTGAATGCGAAAGTTGGCGCAGATAACTATGGGCTCAGACATGTGATGGGGAGACACGGTCTTGGTGATCGTAATGACAACGGTGAAAGATTTGTGGAGTTCTGCAACTTTCACAGTCTCTTCATCGGTGGTACTATGTTTGAGCATAAGGACCACCACAAAATCAGTTGGTCCTCTGTTGATCGGCGCAGAACACAAAATCAAATCGACCATTTTGCCATTAGTAAAAGATTCAAGAGTTGCCTCCTGGACGTGCGAAACAAGAAGGGTGCCGATATTGGGATGGGAAGAGACCATTATCTTATGATCGCTAATGTTCGATTGCGTATTGCAGCCGTGCGCCGCCCCAGCGACGAAAGATCCAGGCCCCGCAAATTCAACACCGCTCGACTAAAAAATCCAGCTGTCTTACAACAATATAATGACCATCTTGCGCAAAAAGCGGCTGAGATAACTAGTCACCCAGATAGTGACATAAACGAAAACTGGGATGCCATAAAAAATGCGTACATTGATAGCGCAAATACCATCCTTGGCCCAAACCCGGATTGCCGGAATAAGCCCTGGATGTCCGACGCTTCATGGCAGCGGATTGTTGAAAGAAAGGAGCTGAAAGTTCGTTTGGCTGCAGCATCAGACGACAATCGAAGCAGCATCGAACTCCTTTACCGTCAGAAAGCTCGAGAAGTTCAGCGTAGTGTGCGACGCGATAAAAGAGTTTATGCCAATTCTCTTTTAGCGTCAGCAGAAGAAGCCGCTAGAAGTAACAACTTAAACGCCGTATACGGTGTCATCAAGGAGTTTACAGGTGGTCGTAACTCCTGCCAACATCCGGTGAAAGATAGTGATGGAAAGCTACTTATCTTGGAAGAAGATCAAATGAGGCGGTGGAAAGAACACTTCGCCGCGGTCTTGAACCGTGTAACCTCTGGTGAAGTTCCCCCTCATATAGATAATTTAGCTAACCATCAAAATGTGCGTATACGGTCCACTGCCCCGACTAAAGAGGAAATAGTCACTGCAATTATTGCACTAAAACGAGGAAAGGCCGCCGGACTTGACGGCATCCCTGCCGAACTTTATCAAGCAGCGCCAAGCGTAACTGCCGATTTGCTGCACCCACTTGTTGATAAAGCGTGGAATACAGAGACCTTTCCCACTGAGTGGAAGGAAGGTTTGATCATCAAACTTCCAAAGAAGGGTAGCCTCACAGACTGTAATAATTGGAGAGGCATTTGTGTGCTTCCTGCCGTTGCCAAGATAATAGCTAAAATCGTCCTGGAAAGACTAAAGGCCCACTTAGAAAGCACAATTGATGAAGAGCAGGCTGGCTTTCGATCCGGATTCTCCTGTGTCGATCACATTAACACCTTGCGAATCATCATCGAGCAATGCGCTGAATACGATTCTCCGCTTCACTTGCTTTTCATCGATTTCGAAAAGGCTTTCGATAGTGTGAACCGGGATTCTATATGGGCGGCCTTGCGCAGGAGAGGCATCCCTGAGAAGCTTGTGGCTATTATTAAGGCAACCTATGACGGCGCGAAATGTCGCGTTCTGCATAAAGGTAAGGTGTCGGGGGACTTTGAGATTCGCAGTGGAGTTCGGCAGGGGTGCATCCTCTCACCGATCCTATTCCTCATTGTGATCGGCGATGTGTTGCATGCAGCCCTATCCGGACTCGACAGAGGAATTCAATGGACTTTGACATCTTATCTACAACATCTTGACTACGCTGACGACATATGCCTACTCTCCCACAAAATCATGGATCTGTCCGCAATGGCGTTAGATCTCGAGAGGGAGGCAAGCAAGGTTGGGCTAAAGATTAATGCCAACAAGACCAAGGTTCTTAGCCCGCCGTTGCGAAAAAGAAATCCGACACTTATTGCCATCAATATTAATGGGCAGCCTGTGGAGAAGGTGGACAACTTCGTCTACCTGGGTAGCATTGTTGCCGAAAATGGTGGTACGGAGCAGGACATCGCTCGTCGTATCAACCAGGCTAAACGTGCATACGGCATGCTGTCCAAAATCTGGCAGGGCAGTTATCTCAGCATCAAGACCAAGCTGGGCCTGTTTCGCTCCCTGGTACTATCAGTACTTTTGTATGGGAGCAGTACATGGAAAGTTTCCGTAGGAGTTACCAGAAAGCTGCAAGTTTTCGTCAACTCATGTCTTCGTCGAATTTTAAGAATTTTCTGGCCCGAAACAATATCAAATGAAGAGCTAAGTCGGCGTACGGGTCAGATGCCAATCGACGAATTGATACGCAGGCGAAAATGGCAGTGGATAGGTCACACATTGCGGAAGAGTGATAACTGCATTGCTTTGCATGCCATGAAATGGAACCCCATTTCCAACCAAGGCCGACCAAGAGGGGGTCCTCGAATCACATGGCGTCGATCTGTGGCAAAGGAGTGTCAGGTACTGGGTAAGTCTTTTGGGGAGTTGCGCCCCATTGCCCAGAACAGAGTACGATGGCGCGCAGGAGTAGTTGACGCGCTATGCCCCGCAAGGGGTTAAGGCAAAGTAGTAGTAGTAGTAGTAGTCTCATATTTGACTACCGGCGTTTCGGGTTCGAATCCCGTCCACGACGACGTTCGTGGCCATGGATGTGCAGGAGATGCATGCTGGCAACTGCATTCTCCGAAACCAATTTATGCCAACGAAACGTCAACTGGACCACATGGAACAGTTGACGCACTATGCCCCACAAGGTGTTAGGGCAACTGAGTAAGTAGAAACAAAGAAAAATTCGCTGCCCTCACTTATTTACTCTCCTTTTTGTCTTCTGCGAGGTTTGGCTTCTGTAGCTCGTCATTTCCGATTTGATCAGCCCACAAAACGCGTTCTTCAGTTTCTAAATCTCAGCAGCTCTCGCGGCTCACCAAGTTAGCCCAGTCAGCACGTGCTTATAGGAACTGTTCTAAAACAAATCGTGGTATAGTTTTGATTTTTTTTGCCATTTATGTTTTTTTTTGGGTGCTAAAACAAAAAAAACCCTTTTTGGATTTTTACAAATATTTTGAAATGATTTACCCTAACGAAAATCAAATGGCGATTTAATATTCTGTACAATTTTCTTCCGAAGAGGACAGGTGTGGTAAGTTGTTGTTAATTGCCTTGACCCCTCCAGGGGCATGGGCGCGTCAACATCGCTTGCATAGATATGCCTTGTTGACGTTTCGATAGCATATTTAATTTTCGGAAGTGCAGTTGCTAGCATGCACCTCCTATTCGAAGCGTCTTTTACCGACGAGCTTGGAGCGCTGTGGGAGTTCTAATAATACCCACAGGCAGTTTTTATTAATGCGCCGGGGTTTCAATCCATGTTCTTTGGATGCAGTATCGGAGAGTGGCGACCGAGACTTCACCGTTCGTCTTTTGGGTAGAAATTTGATTTGTCAACCAGGGTTTGAAACTGCAACCTCTTAGTTTCAAACCCTGTCCCGATAGTCAAATTTTTTTGTTTTCTCTTCATGACTTTGCTGATGAGACTCATCCAGTATTTCATCAGCTACGGTCTAATATCTTTATTCATGCCATTATCAAAGAGGATTGATATTCTACAAGAGTGATCACTTCATAGAACTTTACCCTCTGTCAGTACATTTGTATGTATTGGCAAATAGTATAAAATACACAGTATAAATACACAAAAGAATCAATACATACAAATCTACCGGAGGCTAAAGTTGCATGGAGTGAGCTTTCTTGTGTAGTCTATACTATTGGTACATGCAAATCTACTGGCAGAGGCGAAAGTTCTATGGAGTGATCACTCTTGTAGAATATCAATCCTTTTTGGCATTACTAACTGACCTCAGCTGTATTCGATACCCAGCGAGGAGTGACATGGTATCGATAGGGTAGTACGTCTACCAAAAAGAAGAAAAAACTAGTAAAAATCGGTTTCAGAAGATTTTATCCATGCAAACATGGATGTTTTATGTGTAATTGGGGTTTAAGTGCTTTGGGGACACTTTATTTGAATTGAAGTGTTCCATTTCATTATTCGATGAATAACTTGTAACATAAGGAGCGCGCAAGTGTAAGTTTTAAATGTTTAAAAATTTCCTACGGTGGACTTTTCAATGCGAGGGCTGTAATGCTAGGATTACACGATTGACGGAAAAGCGTAAATCTAGCATCAATAGTTTTATGTTCGATTGGCGTATTTTAGAGAGAAGCGTAAATAGATTGTTCCCTCGAGTTATACGATTGACTTAAACACGTCGATTTTAACAGCGTCAACCAAAATGTCGATTGACACAATTTAAAAAAACGGTAAACCGCCAACCCTACAATCGAACCATTTACACGATTGACTCTTTTTATGTCAATCGAATTGATCATTGGTTGACGCTTATATTAATTAGCGCCAATTGAATTTCCCATAATTTACTTTCCCCAATCAGCCAAACCCAGCAAGACATTTGTCTCCGACACGAAATCTGTAAATTTTCCCAAGAAATTGATCCAACATTGACGTCTGTGGTTGATGCTCGAGACGTCAACCGCTAGTTGACGCAATTAAGCTGTTGGTTGACACTTGTGTTTCAAAAAGGTTCGTTTACATGATTGATGTAATCGCGTAAATTTTGGTTGACGGAAATTGGGGACAATCTAGTCGTCAACCAAATTGGCGTAGATTGACGTAAAAAAAATATGCCTTTACACGATTGATAGCGATTGAACATCAAAAAAGCGTAAATATTGACGCGAATCGTCAATCGTGTAATCCTAGCATTATACATAGAATTCGATAGTTAAATTGGTCCAAATTTCTTTTTGTACCCATTTACATCAATCTGCTTACTTTACAAAGTCAACCGAATAAAATTGTCGCACCATCAAAAGCTAATATTGACGTGGTCGATGACTATGTGCTCTCGGTCATCGCTCTACTATGCTACATCCAGAAAAACGGAGGTTCGATCTTCGGCGCGAAAGAAAGGAGGGTTCCAGGCAACAAACAACAACAACAACAAAAGCTAATATAGATACGAATTACAGCTCAATGAAATATCGCCCCAAAAACAATTGACAATTCAAAATAGTCGTAGTGTTGGTATGATTTCCTTTTTGGCATTTCGGCCCCGAAAACCAAATGAACGATTGCCTCAAAATCTTTTTTATAATTTTTTTTCGGGTAAATTTTCATTTCACTTTTTCAATCCAGTACGGCCTTCGGTCGCTAGAAACCTCTCAAGAAAAGGCGATTGAATTTTGGGTCGTTTTTCATTCGAGCAATTTTCCCAATGAAAAATTACCCCACTTTTCTGCCTCACTCGGTCGAAAAAATTTCGGGTGTTTTGAATAGACTCACTCAAACCCTCGACAGAAAACACGCGAACGATTTATTTGCGCTCAGCCTAAAGCGGAAATCCACTCTCGACCCACCCTGAAAACATAGCCAGACACTTCTCGTACTGTTCTCGCGATGTTCCCATTGCACATCATTGGGGTGATTGTTCCAATGTCAAACCATCTCAAATATTTTCGCAAAATTACTTCAAAAACTCGATTTTGGTTTCGGGGAAAGCTCCACATGAACAATGACCCCAAAAATGCATAAATTTATAAAAGAAACAATCCCCCAAATTTAAATTTGGGATGATAGCTTATTAAAAAAAAAAGGTTTTCAAAGATTTCTACTACCTAAAGCGGATATTCACTTCGGGCCACCTTCAAGTTTATTTCCGCTTTAGGCAGTGCGAGCCGGAATAATTCATAATGAATAACCAACACAAAAATGGGCCCTGTTTTCATCATTTTTTTTTTTGGGTGAAAGTTGATTGGGGGGATAGTTCGCAGAGCCTAAAATAAAGTTAGCTGGAGTATAATTTTCACTAACAAAATTTCGTAATTCGCTTTTAGTATTTTTGTCTGTTTGTCTGTGACACACACATGAAAACTGATTGAAGTGAAGTTTTCAGGAAGAAATAATGCTTAATTTGCAGTTACACTTATTTTTTATTTCATCGTAATCGCTTCTACCTTAGAACATACAGTACATGGAATGAGCATATCCCGTTTATCACCGGCTCCAATATCTGGTGAACTTAGAACATAGAGCCATGGAATGAGCTTGTATTGTATGTTTCTGGCTCCAACATTTGGCGAATAAGTCGACAGTCAGCCTACTCGGTTGTTGTTTGATATTGACATATGTTGACTGTTCTGTCGAATTGTGCATGAATAAAAGTCAGTTCTTGTCAGATTATCGACAGTCAGCCCACTCAGTTGGCGTTTCGGTATTGACATAATGTTGACCGCGCTGTCGAATTGTGCATAAACAAACGTCAATTTTTGTCAATATTTAAATTTCATAATTTCTAAACGGTCTACTGAGTTAGCTGACTGTCGACCACATGTCGACTTAGTACCCAGATTTTGGAGCCACTGTTTCTATGGAGACATACAGGACAAGCTCATTCCATGGCTATATATTCAAAGGCTTCTACCGATTAAAAAATATTCGGATTTGATGGTTTTTAAAAATGCCATTTTTAAGTCAGTCTTAAAATGGTTCGAATTCTAGAATTCCCGGGAGATCTATTTTGACTCCTCGCTACAACCAGTCATTGACGATAAACGCTTTAAATTGAAATGCGTTAGTTGGGAAAGTTTTGAATGTGTTGAATTGCAGTGACCTAAGTTATAGGCCCCTCAGGCTACCAAAAATTTTCAAGTTTTTTTTTTTTTACAAAAATTACAGTGGTTCGGAACTTTGCCAGTGGTTTGAAAATTTGCTTGACCATGAACCCCTCAAAACAGCAGACAGACAGAGTGGATGAGCGCGATTACCCTCATACGGAACTCACTCGCAAAAATATGAAATAGCGGTTTCAAAGTTAGCGGATAAGATATTAACTTTCGCAAATTTTTGTATAAGAGTAAAGCTCTTCTATTTTGGTGCAAAGATTTGTCTATTGCCAGGTGCCTATTACACACATTTATATGGCTAGACTCTGCGTGTTGCAGACATGTGATATGGAGGTGCGCGCATACACAGTTGCACGCACCCGTGCAATTTTTATCTCATCGTCACGGAGTTGAGTAGGCTTTCGTATCTGGAGTGTCCACCGAGCGAGTCTCATTCATCACTCACATTTTTTTTCTCGAAAAACCAGCATCCAAAGTCTGTTGTGGTTTGCCAGCTTTCAATTTATGTCCAATTCAACGAATAAGTCGTTTGACATAAAGAATCCTCGGTAAGGATAAAACGGAATCAAATAGAGTGTATGTATAGCAACCATTTCAATCAAATCGTGACATATTACGAGCGCAACAAAAACCACCGAATGCCACAAAAACCACTGAAATAACTCTAATAAGATGTTATAGTCCTTCAATAAAGCCAACACATTGTTAAAATAATTACGAGTCATCAAATAAACTCTACGATATTTCACACGGCGTCTGGCGAAAAGAAACACATGTCTGTAATTAATATATGCTATTAGGATTAAGACACATTAAGGGACATTAAGAAATAGTATCCCATAAAAGTGAACTTTTGCCAAGGATAACGGATGGTTCGGAAGGAATCTCCTTTTGATACAACATTTTTTTGTTGGTTTCGATTAAAATTTCCAAGATAACAATGCACTTTCTCACTACACTAATCGTAAGTTCTAAACCAGCTCTCAGTCGTTCAACAATCACCGGAACACTTAATAATCAGATATTATTATATATTCAGAACCCATTGATAATGCATGAATGATGAGTTAATTAATTTATTGATAAATTCCTGGCACGTTCCACTTAATAACAGACCAAAAATCAACAATCTTTTCTACGTAACCTTCTCTAACATTCTGTCTTAATATGTAGCTTTGAGGCGCAATGTTACACGAAGAACGATGTTTATTCGTATCTTTGGGGAATGAAAATACATATCTTTTTTTTTCTACATTTCGGTTGAATGATTTTTCTGATATTTTTCTGGTTTCGATATTTTTTCCTGTGATTTCTGACAGAGCATCAAAGTATACGTAGCGGTCGATCAATAAGTTGAGATATCGCTTCGCATATTTTAATTAAAGATGCATCCCAACAAAAGAATAGTAATTTCATGGAAGCACTATTTTTATATAATACAATAATCGTGAATAATGCAGTGTGGGATGTGAAATGAAAATGAACTGAAATCGCATATTATTAATCCAGTTTCCTGAGAATTCATTTGGTTCTTTTTCTTGTAATAAAATCAAACATTTGACTTGACGCCACAGCCCAAAATACTTAAAACTGTCGCATACGATCCAGAAAAACTGTACACATCTGGTCGTAGGGATTTCCGGATCGTGTATGGGAAAAAAACTAGACTGTACAGTTGAACCGTGTTCAGTCAGCCGGATCCAAATCACAAATCTATCCGGAAATCTGTGTAATATTTGTTCAGGGAGTTTTTGGACTGTGGAGTTCAACTGTACAGTATTTTCGGAGAGAATTTGTTGGATTGTACATTTGGACTGTACAGTTTTTTTTTCGGATCGTAACAGCTTCAGCAGTTCAGTTTTGTTGATATCACGTGAAGTAGCTTTATAGTTGGATGTTGATTCATTATTGTATGGATTGTGGAAACATATGAATCAATTGAGCAATAATGAATATATGTACATCGATGTGAAACATATTCGGAAATAAGCATTATAATTGAATTTCTCATGGAACTTCTTCGTCTTAAACTCAATTGGGAAGGCCAGGCCTGCACAGTATATCCGGAGAGAATTTTTGGACTGTAAAGTTGGATCGGTTGGGGGCGACCGGTAGCGCAGTGTGTTGAGGTATCCGTCTCATGTTTGACTACCGGCGTTTCGGGTTCGAATCCCGTCTACGACGACGTTCGTGGCCATGGATGTGCGGGAGGTGCATGCTGGCAACTGCATTCTCCGAAACCAGTTTGTGCCGAGAAACGTCAACTGGGCCAAATGGAACAGTTGACGCGCTATGCCCCACAAGGGGTTAGAGGAATTGAGAGAGAGAGAGAGAGAAAGTTGAACTGAACAGGTTTCCGGAAGGGATTTTTTGGATTGCACATTGGGACTGCACATTATTTCCCGAACGTGTGTGACGATGCGCTTTGTCGAGCAATTCGAAAGGCAAGACTGTACAGTTTTTCCGGAGAGGATTTCTGGTTCGTATTTGTCCACCTCCGGCATAATCGCATTTTCTATGTACATAATAACGGTGTACGAAGGTTTGTGTTATTTGTGTTTGAGCGATGCGCTCAACCAGTTCCAACGAATATAATATCATGCAAAAGTAAAAAACTGAAATTATTCTTTAGGATTGCTTGAACTCGATGAATGTCGTCTTAACAATTCATCCGCGAATATTACCAGCAAAATTGCACATTGTCAAATCCAAGTCAAACCATTTCCCATCGTCGAGTAATTCAATCCGCAATCTGCCTGACGTTGTTCCCTAGTCGAATTTAATCCGAATTAATTATTGTCTTGTAAGTTCTAAATGAATTTCTGCCATTTGTTGTCCTTAACTCGTTTCAACGCTGTGGTTGCGCAGAACAAGGAGACAACGAACACAGTGACGGTGGTTTGGGTGTTGGGAATTTGATAAGGAATGGCATCAAAAGCCAACCATTGTGCCCGCAATTCAATTCAAATTAATTCAATTCTCTAACAGAAGTCATCGGTCGAGTTTTAGAACTAATTAACGTCTGTGTGTCTTTGAATCAAGAAAGTATAGTTTGAATTGGCAATTTGTGTATATTGGCTGGAAGAAACTTTCGTGAAGTAGATTTTTGATATGAAGACGCCTCAGTAGAGCAAACGGATTGGATTCGATTGAGAAATCCAATTGGGTGTGAAAGCAGTTGATCATAAATTTTGCCTGGCCTCATTTGCACGGCTAGATATCCATAGATAATATACAAATAGCTTCCGTCGGTATCTCATGACTGATGACACGATGATGGCAGGAATTCGTCTATCAGCCATGAGCTTCCTTTTTATCAGCATCCCCAAATGCATTGTGTAATTTGCTGGAGCTACCTCTCCATTGCAGTTCAGAATGTCATTAGTACTTGTATTCCCGGTGTCCGGACCATATGACCCACACGGGATATCATAAAATTTTACAGTTCTGTTGAGAATTTTCATTTTGTTCACTGCGTATTGTGGTTACATGTATACAAAAGTAAGTAACGACCATTGTGATTCCTCACAATGCCAATGGTGCAATACATTGTTTCTCATATATTCCTGTACTTTGAGTTTCATGTACATTCCAAGCTTTTCTCCAGTTGTAAAAATGACTACATTGTCCGGTGTTAATCCTGATCAACTTATTTGGGGAGAGAGACAGAGAAAAGGTCATAAAACTTACGACTTTTTTTTATTTGCTGAAAAAAATGTGCCACATCATTTTCTTCCGCGTCAATATTTTTTCGAACCCAGGTAAAACTTTTCGCATGAAAGTTATAATATGAAATTAATATGGGAATAAACGGTGAAAATCTGACGAACTGGACTGAATAATAATAATAACAAGGGCAGGCTAGAATACCCAAGGGTGGGCACTGCGACCATGAGATCTATTGTGCCATAGCCTTAATTAATCCAAAAGACCCTCAACCAGCCTAATGAAGGCTAGTAGATCCTTTGTAGGGGTGCTTCTTACGACCGCTGAGCTCACGAAGGAGTCTCCAAGAAACAAGAACCTGGAACGGGCTACCGCCGGACATTCGCAGAGAAGATGTTTAGTGGACTCTGTGTCCTCCAGGCAAAGCCTGCACTCCGTATCAGTGGATAGACCCATTGTGTTGAGGTGATATCTCACCCAGTGGTGCCCCGTGAGGTAACCCACGATTAGTCTCAGGTCCGCTCTACCCAGGCGGCTGGTTTCTTTGAGACCGTAGGGTTTTATAAGATCTTTGGACTGCCGTAGTCCTGGAAGACAATCCCAGTGACGCAGTCTTTCATTGGCAGACCACTCCCTCACTAGTGATCTTGTTTTAGCCCAACTCAGACCACAGTAAGGATTAGGCCCGAAAAATATATCCGAAGAACCTTGTCTAGCAAGTTCATCGGCAGCTTCGTTACCAGGGATGCCCTGATGGCCAGGTACCCAACATAAAGTAACCCGATTGGTGTTTGTGAGACACTGAAGGGTATAAAAACACTCTTTCACTAATTTCGATGAGAAACTATGTGAAGAAAGAGCCTTAATAAAACGAAGCTCGTTCTGTTTACTAGGAGATACAGGCTACCTTCATTTGAACCACCATTGATGGAGGGCGCTGGGCTCACTGATAAAGCCAAGTTACTTGGTCTCATCCTGGATAAGAATCTATCCTGGAAATTGAACAATCACCTCAGTAAAATATGCTAATTTTAGGACCTTCTCCAACAGAGTTCTGTAAGACACCATGCAAAGTGACATCATCATGGATGCTAGACCGATAAATAGAGCCAGTATAGCAATTTCTTGCCTATAGCCTTCTTGCACAAGTATAGGGCCGATACGTTGCTCAATGTTCAACTTCCAGCATAGTTTCTTATCTATAGGGCTCTAAGAGCAAAGGCGACCGCTGCCTTGAGACTTGATCGCATTTTTAAATTCGCTTCTTTTGGATATGTTCATAGAGCAGATGGCGGAGAATACGGCTGTTCGCGTCCGGTCAGTGGACCGCGTCAATCATAAATCTCTCGGCTGTATTGAGCAACTTTAATATTCCCAAAGTAAAGGACTGTACCTCCCCAAAATCGACAAGGGTTTTTAAATAATAAGAAAATGCTTTTCTGGAACCTGATATTCATTAGACTTTTCGCTGAAGACCCTAACACTGACGAAGGAAGGCGGATTTGTGCGTCACTTCATCTCTCGGATTTTGGTATCGTTTTTCAGGCGGAGTTTACGGCAGTATTTGAAACTCTGGTCTGATTGGCGCATAACGCCGTCTGTTGGCCCGGCCACAAACTGTCAAACTCGAACACGAACATGGGCTCAGTGGACAATTTTCTTTAGATTTGTGTGAAGTTTCTTGAGCCATTCGCAGGAGAAGCACCTTTCCTCAAGCCTATCCTATCTTCTGGATAGGTTTCCGTGGGGTGTTCGGTCGGTCGTTTTGATTTTGCATATGGCGGCGCCCATGTTCCGTGATATGTCAACGAAAGTGAATAGAACAAAGTATCTGAAAATTGTGTTGCGAGTGTTTTTATCTGAAGTAATCTGTTTTGTGAGTATTTTTTCGTGGCACCCCGTCGCGTGGTGTATTTTATACAGTTTCGAGGAAGTGTCGTCGTGTGTTTGTGTTTGTAGTGATGTTTTTGTTGTGCGGGCTCGCGAATTCGATGAAAGAATTTCGTTTACACGTGTGAACAACCACGAGTTTATCTCCCATGCAATTTTTGTATCTTGGCTAGTCTTTTTCAACAAAAATCGCTCAATGGGAACGCGGCTTAAGACTCTTAGGAAAATAAGTATATGTAGCTTTCTTAATATCATATAAGGAGTAAAGTTAAAGTGTACGGAGTTATTATTATTATTCAAAGTTTAAACCGTCCCGCTGAGCGTAGGCTCAAGAAACTGTCAAATCGTTTCAGATAAATGTGCGATTCGTGTAAATCACGAAAAATCACTACTCTGTTGACATGTTGTTACAGTAGAAACACTCATTTTCCATTCATTATCAAAGTATCTATTACTTCAAATACGCAAATCTAGCATTATTAATGGTTCGCCGAATTTTTCGCCCGAGGATTTTTTTATACTAGTATTTCTCCCTTATCACTTCGTTTTGATATTTATCTTTTGCGTGAAGTTTGATCAAGATTCGTAAAATATTGTTCAAACTTAACGATTTTATGTCTCAGGGTTTTTTAGTAACACAGAAAGTGGAGAGAAACAAAAAACATCTTTTACAATTTCTTGATAATTAATTAACGCCCTTCATTATAAAATTCAGTGCCCATTTACTAAAATAATGAGCTAACACTAGACTTCACTTCGCAACGAAACCATACAACCCTGGAACGAAGAAACAGTGTAATTATGTTCAAGGAGAAGTGCCTCGCTTCGTGCCCGGATTATCATAATATCCTCGAAAAATTCTGAAGACTTTTGTTGGGTGAACATTTTCGTATGTGTGTTGTGATATCGTTGCAAACCTTTTTTATTGCTGGGCTAGTTGGTAATGAGTAGATGGCACGTTTCATCTGCTCTTACACAGTATTGCCACTTAATCCTTTTTTGGAGTACAGTTTGTTATAAATGAAATTATATTAAATTCAGCTAATTTCAGCAAAAAAGCTTCTAATGAGCCTAACAATATGATTGTGGTGTTAGCTAGCCGCCAGTAGCATCTATGTATACACAGGTGGCAGCCATCGCTGCCATATAACTGATATTACTCTTAAGGCCGGTTGACACGTTCACAGTGCACTTTGGTAAAGCACGTTGACAACCTACTTTGAGGTTACTTTGAACGTGTCAACCCCCTTTCAAAGTGCTTTGAAGTTTTTTGCATCCCATCAAAAAGAGGGAGGAGCTTAAATGACGCGGCGTCTAGGGCCATTTGGACGCGCATGTGCACCGAGGCTAAGAGCCACCTCAGAGCCGGTGCACATCAACGCCCAAATGACGCCGAACGTCGCGTCACTTTTGCTCCTCCCTCCTTGATACCTATCGACGTTTCAGTATACATGATGTGATAGGACGTAGCGTCAGTATGTATTATATAAGTCGGGCCACACATTGTCGAACGAACGCGAACTCGGACTTTGTCTAAAGTTTCTTGAGGCATAAGCAGAAAATCTCCAAGCATCAATTGGTCGCGCTCGGTGGCCGTGATCGTTCGGTCACCACTCTACGATACTACTAATCTAGAGCTCGGAGATCAAATCTCGGCGCGATCAAAAAACTGCCTGTGAGTACTAATAGAACTCTCACAGTGCTCCGCGCTTTTCAGTATAAAGACGGCGCGGATAGGAGGTGCATGCTAGCAACTGCACTTCCGAAAAGTAGATATGCTATTGAAACGTCAACAAGGCATAGAAATGCTAGAGATGTTGACGCGCCCATGCCCCTGGAGGGGTCAAGGCAATTAGAGAGAGAATTGAGGAAAAGTGATCCTCAAGGATTAAGAATCTTCACACCGATATGAAGGAAATTGTCCTCTGTAACCGTCTTCGTGTTCGAGCGTATGTGGCCCGGCTTAATCCAAACTTATGTGCGGACGCGGAAAATGACGCAGATAGGAGCAGAAACCAAGCGACGCCGATAGCTATCTAGATAGGCCAACTGACGTCGATAGCTATCGGCGTCCATTGTGCATCGCTTTATTGCTCCCAATGTATTTCGTCCTATTCGATTGAAAGTGACTCGGCGTTCGGCGTCATTTGAACGTCCATGTGCACCGGCTTTAAGTTGTGGTATCGATTGCTGTCAGCTGAACGAATACGTGCGTAAACCAAAACTCCTTTGATGATACAAAGTCTCTTGATTATGTATAAGTAAATCAAAAATCACTTATTCATTATCTCTGCAATGTATCTGCATCGAATTACTTCATGCTCAATTTTATCTCGTATAGATGAAATACGAGAGGATAGACCACTCTTTAGTCAGTTGATACATAATATTGTTATCGGAAACTTTCTACAATTTCGTAAGGGCTTTTAATTTAATTAGAAAAGTTCAGATTAGAAGGCCTGGTGACAGTGATGTTGTCTGTGTTCCGTGTATCGTATACGTCAATCTATCTTTTAATGGAACTTAATTTCCTACCTACATTATCTTAATGTCATAGTTCATCCTTGAACAAAATCAACTTGTGTCAAGTTTTTTGGGAATTCTAGGAGTGAAAAACGTTCAACTCAAGAGTCGAATATTCAGTGCTTATTGTTGTTCCTTTTGAGTATAGCTTTCAGTATATTGAATTTAGTTTTAGATTTAATCGAACACTTCTTGAAAGAGCAGGAAAGTATTCCTATAAAAAGTGAAGATTGAAATCATAACTCACAAAAACCGAATGATATTGTCTGCCTATTTTTTGTCACCATGTCACCAGCGTGATATTGATTGTTCAAGATGGGCGCGTTTTTTTTAAACAGCAATTCAGAAAGTTCAGGTCAACACCACACAATTACACTGAAAATTTGATCTGAGCTGCTCTGAATAGAAGGTTAGTGCAAGAATCCTGCTCGGTTCGCATTTTTACGTTTTGAGATGGAGGCGGCGCAGGTGTCGAAGTGTCAGGCATTTTACATTGTATTGTAATTGTATGGAATACTAAACATACAAAATGATTCTGCTGCCTAAAAGAAACATATCCGATTGTATCCATCCGTGCTAAGGATTTAAGTTTCCTCTTAACATTTGAGTTGACGTTTGAATGCTAAACTAAACCAAGACACACTTCCAGCAAAGACATTCTCGTCTCCGCTACTCTAATCTGCTCTATAGCTTTTTTTTCGCTTATCCTGCTCTACTTTGCTCTGTACAAAAAAAACCCAGGTAATATATAAAAAAAAGACTCGAAATCGAAATTATTTAATTATCATCTGCACTGATCGTTGAATCAGAAATTCACATCACATTCCTAATACTCCGAATTCGAAAAATATAACTGAAAAGGAATGTACTCGACGTCCCCTTGATTTGGAACGTCTTAACAGTTCCATATGAAATTTAAAAATTGGCTAGCAATAGTAGCTCGATTGTCAGTAAGCTGGGACTCCGTCCTGAAAACTAAATGGTTTGTGAGAGGGATAGGAATGATTCGGAATGAGCGTACCCCCGTTCCGGGCATCCGCACTAAAGTTCGCCTAACTATTTTTTGACTGATTTCTCCCGGGAAAATATTCCACAAAATTCCCAGAAAGTTGGTTGCATTCTTTTTCTCTTCATTCGGAATTTTAATAAATCTCTTTGCGACTGCATTCTGGTCAGAATCATAAAGAACTTCTTGACGAAATATTAATTAAAAAGTTTTCTTCCACTTGATGTAGTCATCTTCATTACTGAAAAAACAAATTTGCACTAATTTTCTAAAATATTTTTAATTCAATTACAGGCTAAAGCTCTGGGCAAAGTGCTCTTCGAACAAGTGTGTCGACAATTAAATTTACTAGAAGCTGACTACTTTGGTCTCGAATACCAAGAGCCGTCAACACATACGAAATATTGGTTGGACTTGGAGAAACCTCTCAATCGTCAAGTGGGTCTATCACTCATCGATCCAGTTCTGAAGTTTTGTGTGAAATTCTATACACCGGATCCAACCCAATTAGAAGAGGAGTATACTAGGTAAGTGGATAATATTTTGGTTCAATGATTTGAAATTTTATATTGGGAGTTTGGATTTTCACATGTGCGTGCAGGCGGGATTGTTATATCAATTTCAATAGACATCTTAAAATTGAATAAAAAAGGAAAAAAAAACATGTAAAATATTTTCCCAACAGAAACGAAAGGATATTCATATTAGAAAAAGTAGTACAGATTTTTTTTCCTTATCAGGAAAAATATTGGATAATGGCTACTCGCATGTCGAAGATGATTTTCTTTTTCGATCGGCATCTGACACCGAAATATCTAAAGGCCAGTCAAATTGAAACCAAGAGAGCTCCTCAACTATATCCCTGTGTCCTTCTCCACCCCGAACAACTTTTAAACTAGATGGTATATATGTTATACGCGTGGAAGGAAGGTTTACCTTTGCGTTGGATGCTGTTTTGACGAACAGACGGAACCAAAAGTCGTGTAAGGTGTCGAGGGATGCGGCCCCTCCATACAGAGCGGCCAGGCACCTCTCTCCAGCTTCGGCTATATTCTCGCAACTGAGATCTGGGAGTAGAAATTCGGAGACACATATTCCCCAACCACGATCACGTTCTCATAGGATGGCTTTTACCGAGGGTGACTGGGATAATGTCGCAGTCACCCATTTCCGGCTTGACGTTGATTTCTGGGACACCCTGTGTAATGAATCACGGAGTTCGTCCATGTCGGAAACGGAACAGTCATCTGACAAATGACTGCCATCCTCAAACTGCTTCTTAGTCGTGAAGGGTTGATTCCCTCGAATGGAAGGGTGAATACATCGGACTGACGCCTCAACGCACTAGCACCCGACTCACTGATATGCAGATACGTGTTTCGGAAGAGGAATTGAGCTGATTTGACATAAATATGTACACCACGCATTGAGTGAATGAAAACTCCGATCGGGAGTTTTTTTTTAATCGTGTTATGTATTTTTGGTGACCATATTATCTTTTACAGTACCGGTGAAATAAATACACCAAGTAAAGATATTAAATTTAAACACCACTCGTGCGGTGTATTCCGGAAAAAATTAATTCACCGAATGGATAAAAATAGTGAATTATCCAGTAACTGGGGTTAAAAGAAGTCAAACATTTTTTACGGTGAGGACGCCTCCTTGGTCGGCCTTCGTTGGGAATGTGTGTTTTGGGTATATGGCTGGCACGCCCCTGTCTATATTAATCCAAACTCACTACAATTGCAACAAACTGCATTTAAAAGCAAATCAGCTATTTTAATTTTTCAACTTATTACTCGTGTCACTCATCTTATTATCCACAATTTTCTCTTCACTTTCAGATATCTATTTTGCTTGCAAATTAAAAGGGATCTAGCTACTGGCAGTCTTCAATGTAATGATAATACAGCAGCTTTGATGGCCAGCTATATTGTACAGGCATCATGCGGAGACTATGTTCCCGAAGACTATCCGGATCATACATATTTGTCATCATATCGTTTTGTACCACATCAGGATGCAATCATGCAGCGAAAGATCATGGAGAATCATAAGAAGCACGCGTAAGTACACATACATTACATTACAGTTCAAGCGATTGGGTGTCAGAACTCAGAAGGCATGCACATCGAAGAAAACTAGAAGGAATGCTAAGTAGCCGTAAGATTTTCGAGTTGGGGTCTTCATGATGGCACGAGGAGGAAATGTTTAGCATTTCAAGATGCGGCAGATGTTGGTCGTATGCCAATATTTTTTTCTGTTTTGTTCAGCTGTTTAGTTGGTGTTTGGTATGGATATCATTGGGTGTCTTGCATTATTCGCAAATATTTTGTTATACACCTCAGTCAGCCTGGACTAATATACGACAGCGACATGTACAACGATAATACCCCAAACAAGTCGACCCTGCACATCCATAAGCAATCCGAAAACCATATTTTTCTTGCCGTCCACAACGTCAACCTTTATCGCTATCAACATCTCGATATGTACAAACAAGATCCCCGCAAGCAAGCCGACCCCACGAATCCACAAGCAATAGTCGTGCACAATGACCACTTCAGTCAGCCGACATGCACAACCAGATGACTGGGCGACTACGCTGCTCGGAGACTGCCATGTCGAATCTCCTAGCCTCCGGTTGAACAGTTGCCGAGTATCCGCGACTGGAATTTCTCCGTATGAGTGCCACCGTCTGATTACACATGCCAGATCTCTTAGTCGCCGTTTAGCCCAGTCGCTTGGAGATTTGAGTATCCTCGTGTGAGTAGTGCCTTAGAGTACGGTCGTGATGATGCTAATTTATCATGGAGGTCTTGGTCCAAATTTGGACTGTTGCGCTAGTTATTTATTTTTTATGACAGAAGTTTACGACGAATACGACGTTTACGACATTTACGACAGGGAACGCGAAGCTCCCCGCCCCCTATTGTTAAAAATTCTTCCATCTCTAAACATGTAAACATTCGGCATCCGCTTCAATTTCAATCACATGCCTTATTTAATCTGTTTGCGTACATACTCGCCAGTTACAGTTTATTACATCATTCTCTGTTTATGAATCCCTATTTATAGTATCTGTACTCTAAATGACTTTCTATTAATCATTTCGTGTTTTTCTTTCTTTAATTTTAATTACATTCATATACAACTATGTTTTCTCTTTACACGCACAACAGGGGTCAATCGCCGGCCGAAGCGGATTTAAATTTATTGGAAACGGCACGTCGTTGCGAATTGTACGGAATGAAAATGCATGCAGCCAAGGATGTTGAAGACGTACCATTGAATTTATCTGTTGCACATATGGGCATAGCTGTATTTCAGGGCATTACACGTATTAATACATTTTCGTGGGCGAAAATTCGAAAGATTTCCTTTAAACGGAAACGATTTTTAATAAAATTGCATCCGGAGGGCTATGTAAGTATCTATTTCAAAACATGATAATTTAATACGGAAGGACCGACAAAAGTTCGCTTGGTTGGCCATTCTTATTAGTATTTCACAAATTAAAAAAAAAATAATTGATTAAAAATTGTAGTCGATAGCTTATGGCTTGAATATAATCGAAATCAGTTTTCAGAATTCTGCAAAGAAATTGGACACGAGAAAACGTAAAATTGGGGAAGGAAGGCCGGTAGAGCCACCGCTTGCAACGCAGGTAGAAAATCGATTTGCCATTCTCTAGGGATTTCAACGGCATTCGAAAGCAACGGAAATATTCGACGAATGCCAAATTGCCAATGGAGTGAATGCACCATGTCTAAAGACTCTTTCCAAGTGGTATCAGCCATTCTAAACTGGACACTTTTCTATGGAGGACGAGTCTCGTGATGTCAAAAATTGATCCAAGACTAACATATCAATTGATTGCTGATGCTATGGTTGTATCACGAGTCTAAGGTCTGACGCATATTGCTCCCAACCCACGGCCAACTCAGAACGGCTTCACGCTCACGAGTGGCTTCCAGCGTAAGCTATCTACTAGAGAGGAGATAGTACCCCTCCTTGCGGGCACCCTCGAGTGACGTTGGCTGTTAAAGTGCAGTCTCCTATCTCTGTGATGACCTTTCTGGATGATAACATCCTTTTTATCCATAGTGCCGTCGTTTCATCCGCTCCCTTTGCTCTAAGCGCAGAGTCAATGGAAGAAAAAGATGTGTTGTCAAAAGCACCTTCGATATCCAAAAAGGCACAAACTGCCGTCTCCTTTACTGCCAGGGTGGCAATTTCAATTTCTCCAACTAAACAGTGTAGAGCAGTTTCAGTCGACTTACCTGACTGGTAAGCAAACTGTTTACAGTGTAGCGGGAATTTCGTGAGAAATGTGAACGTGATGTGAGCATCAAGGATTTTCTCCATAGACTTAAGCATAAAGGAGGTCTGGCTGATAGGCCTATATGATTTGGGGTCATCTTTGGGACGATTGCCCATTTTTGGGCATCATACTAAAAACATTATTCTGGCAAGTCGGCAGGAGTAATAAATTCCGGAATGAAGCAAAAAATTAGCAAATATTTATTATTTTCATTATGGATTCAATTTGAGTTAAATATGTGCCCGTGGGGAGGGGATAGTATAGGGGGTCCAAATATGGTGTCCTTCCCGTATATAGGCTGAAGCAGGAGCAATAAATTCGGGAATAGAGCAACAAATTAGCAATTAATTATGGCTTTCATTTTACATCAAATTTCGGTACGATAGATGTTGTATAAAAAGTGGGGGGTGATATTGAGACGTCACGGTAGAAAAATCGTCAATTTTGGCGAATCGGTTCAGGAATAGAGCAACTAATTAGCACCTAATTATGCACTATGCCTGATGTCGACACTATGGTGGGGGTTCCAGCGTATGGTATGGTGGTATGGTACGGAGGGCTGCCGTAAATAAACATAATACAGCACACTTAGACCAAAAGAAAATAGGTCCCTTGTGATACCCTAGTAAAAACATACCCCCAGTCGTCATCTAATGATTGAACCAACCAGAGCTTATCGCTAGACGAAGAAGTTGACCCACATCCGCACTAGCTAAGTCTCCCAGATGAGCATAAAAAGAGGACCCCAAAGTAGCTCTTCTTTTATGTGCCAAAGCTGGGCAATCGCAGAGAAGGTGAAAAGTACTCTCCTCCTCCTCCTCCTCCTCATCACCACAACTTCTACAAAAATCGTGGTATGGAAGTCGGAGTCTTCTGGCGTGTTCGCCGATGGCGCAGTGACCACTGATGACTCCCACAACAAGGTTGATGTGGAGTTTCTTCATAGAAAGCAGTTTAGTGGATCGTTTAATATCCAGCTTAGGCCATATCAGTTTTGCTTTATGGCACGTATCTCGTGGGTTCCAGCGTAACGGACGTAAATTTGTTGTGCTTTCTGGCATTGAAAACATTATCCTAGAACCATATTTCCCAGATCTAGCGGCGGGTTTGTTGTTGTTTGTAAAAATTAAGGAAAATTTAAGGGGAAATTTTTTTAATAGCAACCAGGACATAAATCAATATATCTTTAATTTCTACGCCTTGTTGACGTTTCGATGGCATATCTTTTTTTTTTGGCCCGTCCTATATAAATTCATATAATGGACGGGCATATAATCCGATGCATGCTGTTTGCTTGTGGGTTAGTGCGTTTGTCCTGGTACTTACCATGGTCTGATCTTAATCGAATTCGGTATGTAGTGACTCTGATCACGGTTCGGTGGCAGAAATTACCAATCATAATACCTGATTGGGGTTCATTGGGCAAAAACACTAGTCTACGGTTGAAGGTGTTTTGAGTCAAAATCATAGACAACTGAGAAACAAATGGATCCAAATTAAAAAGTATTTGCATGGTGTAATGAACCATATTCTGATGTGGTTGTGCTGCTCCCACCGGCAGATCGAAGCAGCACCTGATGAGTAGTGATCTGTTGGTGGTACGAAACCAGAGGTTGAGGGTCCCATTACACTCGGACCCAGATTCGACCGCTTGGGCGTCTGATCCGTCCGCCAACCTTTCCATCCTTATCGACTATTTTTTTTCATTGCCCATTTTTACCTCCCCTGTTTGTGTTGTCTTTCCCAGGCCTATGCATTTTTGTTAATACATAAAGGACAGGGGCAACGAGCGGCAAAAACACCGCCCACATCTCCCGAACTGAGCTACAGCAAGCATAGGCCGCTGCTTAGCTCGTTGAGGGTCCTTTTTCTTCGCCAGATGGCATTATGCTACCTTAGGCTCCGTCCCCACGGGCATCTTCGGATGCCCACCAAACCGTCCGTTATATATTTGGCGCCCCACGTTGGCCGCCAAACAGGGGAGGTAAAAATGGGGAATAAAAAAAATAGTCGATAAGGATGGAATGGTTGACGGACGGATCAGACGCCCACACGGTCGCACCTGGGTCCGGGTGTAATGGGACCCTCGGCCTCTGGTTTCGTACCACCAACAGATCACTACTCATCAGGTGCTGCTTCGATCTGCTGGTGGGAGCAGCACTACCAGACCATAATATGGTTCGTTACAGGTGGTTCATTACAATGGAACGGGTCTAAGGTGCCGATCGCCCTTTTTGAGACATTGCTAGCATGCACCTTAAAAAAAGAGGATTTTAAAGACTGTTTTGAAAAATGGATTTGTATATTAAAAAAATGAATGTACATATATAAAATGTATATATTAATACAAATTATATTGAAAAAATTAAAAAGTATAAAAATTTATTATGTATTTTTTTTTTGGGTCCAACCTATCGAATTTTTGTTAGACCCCTCGAAGATAGAAAATAAATGAAAAAAATTACCATTAGTAAAACATTATGTATGTTTTACTACAATAATTTGGTTCATATTGGTCACGTTTTGGCGAGATAGATCTTTTATCACTGATCTAGTAAATGATAGTGAGCAACAGAAATGGAAAGCTTTGTATATCCGCAAGTGGAAGAGAGACGCATTATCTGAATCCGATTCATGCCGAAGCTTCTACATACATATGACTCTCGAAAGCAGAAGGACAACCGACCGATTTTCGTTATCCGTTACTAATGGTACTGAAGCGAAAGAGACAGAGAGGCCGATTGATGTATTTTAATTGTTTAGAAATCATGGTCTGGGGAAACGAATCAGAACTTTTCCGGTTAATTTCCCCTCGAAAGATCCGATCAAATACAGCGACACTCTCTCTTCCACTTACGGATACACAACACTTTACATCTCTTTTATTCACTGTCATTTATTTACTAGATCAGAGTCAAGTTCGCTAAACCGCACCCAATATTTTAATTCTAAAATATTGTAGATTATTTAAAAACTTCATATCTAATTTATTTTTCTTTTTTAATTTTATGTACGAGGGCGGTTCAAATATGATCGAGACAAACGCTCTGAAAATATTTACAAAAATTGACAGTTTTTCTAGGTAATTCCCCTCACTAGTTACACATGTTTGCCACCTCTCCGGAAGTTTTTTGATGCCGGTATCGAAGAATTCCTTGGGCAACTTGGACAGCCATGTGCGCACGAACTCCTCTACCTCGTCGTCGGTGTTGAATCTTTGACCTCCGAGGGCTTCTTTCAGTGGTCCAAACATGTGGTAGTCGCAGGGTGATAAATCCGGACTGTAGGGGGGTGTTCTAGTACCTCCCACCCCAATTCTGATATTGTATCGAGCGTGAGACACGCGGTATGAGGGCGCGCGTTATCCTGGAAAAGAATAGTACTTCGCGCTGGAACGCTCCTCCGTTTCGAGCGATAAGCGGGTTTCACGTGTGTTTTCAGAAGGTTAGAGTAGTATGTAGTACTGAAGGAACGTTGTGTGCGCAGGAAGTCAACGTACAGCACTCCCCGCCGGTCCCATAATACAGTACACATAACCTTACCCGCGGACCTGGTTGTCTTCGCTTTGACTGGCGCCCCTTCCTCCTTCTTCCTCCACTCTTTAGACGACACTTTGCTTTCGGGAGTGTAATAGTGTACCCATGTCTCGTCTGTAGTGAAGATTCGCGTCAAAAAACCGCCCCCTTCCGCCTCGTATCGCGTCAGCAAGCGGCGACAAACTTCCAACAGCATGAATTTTTGCTCGAAGTTCAACAGTTTGGGAACCCATCGCGCCGTTATTTGCGATATTGAAGGTGTTCGTGGATAATAGACTCTACACTACCAATACTAATGCCGACTTCAGCCGAAATGTTTCGAACATTCATCCTACGGTCCTCCAAAATGAGTTGTTCTACGCGGCGAATGTTGTGTCTGGTGTGATGCTGGTTCGCGGTCGACGATCATGCGGCTCATTCTCGACGGTTTCGCTGCCATCTTTGAACGCTTTGGCCCATTTAAACACAGCAGACCTACTCAGTCACTCACTACCGAACTGATTTCGCAAACGCCGAAGAATTTCCGTGTTTTTAACGCCTTCCCACACCAGAAAACGAATGACAATACTTTGCGCAACGGCGGTCGGCACTTGATGTTCACTCATGGTCGTTTGTAAGGGACCCAGCTATCACATACTCAAGCCGCGACCTTCGAAACATACAGGCGCGCCATCTTCAGCGTTTATCTCGATCATATTTGAACCGCCCTCGTATGTACGAGAACTTATATTTTATGTATTTTGTTAGTTCAAACTATACTTGCTAACTCATTTTAATCATACGAATATATCCTCTTAATCCACAGGGCTATTACAAGGACACCGTAGAATTTTTCTTTGAAGGTCGCAACGAGTGCAAGAATTTCTGGAAGAAAAGTGTAGAAAATCACGGATTCTTCCGATGTACATCAGTTCAAAGTGTGCCGAGACGAAAAACACGCGTCCTATCACGCGGTAGCTCTTTTAGGTAACAGACTACACATTAATCAAATAAATTAAATGCAACCCAGTTTGATGCACTAAAATAGTGCATCACAGCCATGTAGTGTTAAAAGCATCTTCAGTGTACTTTTTAATTGGATTATAGAGTTCACAGCATTCATGGTCACTTCCTCTCTTCTCTGTTCACTATATACAGGTATAGCGGCAAAACCCAAAAGGAAATTATCGAATTTGTCCGGGATAATTATGTGAAAAGACAAACTTTCCAAAGGTAAATATACAGAAGAGTTTCTTTGATGTTTTTTCTGTTTTTAATTTTCAGTGTTTTTACGATTATGGGTTCCATGTTGTTCTTATTTTTTCGCTTGAAATTTGTTTTTAAGATTTAATTAGCATTTTGTTTATGGTTGTGCTTTTGATGTTGTTATCAGTTCGGATGATTTGATGATTTCTTGCAATAGGCAGGAGAGAATTGTTTAGGGCTCGATTTAACGAAAAGTTGAACTTTTGATTTGTTTTTTAAATTATAGGAATTGATTTCGTCATTTGTAGGGAATAGTTTACACCGACCGACAATTTGGAGAAACAAAAAGAATCATTTGTCGTTAAAAACCTTAGTTAACACGTACAATTTGTTGTTAATTAAGAAAAGCGATCGTTTGCGTCTAGTGCATTGTCGCAAATGTGTGCTTGTTTTATGCATTAGGATGAAAACTTGCTTAATTGTTAGTTTGATCAATTTGTTTGGATAGTGTCTCCGCACATATTACGAGTATCTTTTGGAAAGGAATGAAAAATAAAATAGGCTCTGTCAACAAAAATATTCTTATTATTATTCGAATAATAACACACACTAAACTACCAAACACTTTCATTGAAGCTTCTGTAACTGTATTGCAACTAACAACGATCTTTTTATAGTGAAGATTTTTTTTTGTCATTTGCAATTCACAATTGGGATAAGAATTAATCCAATCGGGAAATCCATGTGGTTTTTTTTAACAAGCTTGTGACAATTATTAAGGCAACCTACGATGGCGCGAAATATCGCCCTCTACATGAAGCTAAGGTGTCAGGGGACTTTGAGATTCGAAGTGGAGTTCGGCAGGGGTGCATCCTCTCATCAATTCTATTTCTCATATTGATCCCGTCCACGACGACGTTCGTGGCCATGGATGTGCAGGAGGTGCATGCTGGCAGCTGCATTCTCCGAAATTAGTTTATGCCGACGAAACGTCAACTGGGCCACATGGAACAGTTGACGCGCCATGTTCTACAAGGGGTTAGGGCAATTGAGAGAGAGAGAGTGACAGCTGACGGTTCGTTGGCGTAAACCACTTTCGGACGACGCACGTTGCCAGCATACATCTCCTGCTTCAATTTTGCCGCCTATCTTCGACAAGTCGGGAAATGTTGAGGCTTATTATTACGTCCCGCACTCCACGGGAAGCCAACGCAAAATTATCAGTACCACGAACGCCGTTAGGAGGTGCATGCTAGCAACTGCACCTCCGAAAAGTAGATATACTATTGAAACGTCACCAAGGCATAAAAATGCTAGATATGTTGACGCTCCCATGTCCCTGGAGGGGTCAAGGCAATTAGAGAGACGAACGCCGTCGGCGGAACTTGAACCCGTAACGAGCGTAGTCAGTCATGAGATTGACACCTCTACACACGGAGCTACCGGTCGCCCCTTTTGCGGATCACACAGAGGTGTTCGATGGACCTTAAAATTTTATTCGGAACACTTTGACAACGCTCTTGGCATATGCCTACTCTCCCACAAAATCGTGAATCTGAGCGGAATGGCTTTAGATCTCGATAGAGAGACGAGCACGGTTGGGCTAAAGATTAAACACCAACAAGACCAAGATTTCCTTGTGAAAAAAGAAATTCAACTCGTGCTATCGCCATCAGTATTAATAAACAGCCTATGGAGAAGGTGAACGAATTCGTGTACCTATGTATGTAGCATTGTTGCCGAAAATCGCGGTACGGAGCAGGATATCGCTCGACATATCAAACAGGCTTAAATCTATCTAAAATTTGAATTACATATCTCAGTGTTAAAACCAATCTGGGCCTGTTTCGCTCCCTGGTACTATCTGTGCTGTTATCTGACAGCAGAACATGGAAAGTTGCCGCAAGTGTTACCAGCAAGTTTCCGCGTTCGTCAACTCTTGTCTTCGTCGAATTTTTAAGAATTTTCTGGCCTGAAACAAATTCAAATGAAGAGTTGAGTTGGTGTACGGGTCAATGGACGGACGAACTTATATGCAGGCGAAAATGACAGTGAAATGAACAACAACAATGAAAATGAAATGAAATAGGTCAGGCTCTGCGGAAGGTTAATGACTGCATTGATGGACATGCCATGCAATGGGATCCCATTCTGAATGAAGGCCCACCAAGGGGGCGTCCTAGAAAATCATGGAGTCGGTCTGTGGCCGACGAGTATGAGTTGCTGGTTAGTTCGAGTTTGAGTTCGACAGTGTATGGTGACACTAATTTTATTTTGTCAGAATTTTGTAAGGATTTGTACAAAAAAATCCCTAGCCTTGTTGACGTTTCGATAGCATATCTACTTTTCGAAATGCAGTTGCTAGCATGCACCTCCTCCCCGCACCGTCTTTATACTGACAAGCTCGGAACACTGTTAGAGTTCTATTACTACTCACAGTCAGTTTTTGATTGCGCCGAGATTCGAACTCCGAACGACCACAACCACCGACCGCGTACACATTACAATTAGACCCATTCCTTCGGAACTGTTTCCTTTTGTCAGATGTCACAAATCGGCGTGATATGGCATTTTTAGTGTACGAAATAAACGAACCTTTTGTGTACCTAGTCTAGCCATAAATATTGTTACAAGGTTTGGCAACCCTGCAGAAAGGAACCGTTATATTGCATTTCTTAAAAATTGAGCTAATCGCTATAGTACGCTTGTGCTTGATGCATTTGTCATCATCTGAGTTTAATTTTTAGTGTAGTGAACATGGATTGGGGTGACAAAGAAAGTAGAATTGCTATGATTGCACTTCATAAAGTAGGAATGCAACCAAGTGATATTTTTAAGACTCTGCATACCCTTGGTATAAGCCGAATGTTTGTATATCGGGCTATTGAAAGATTTAATGATACGTCTGGAGTAAGTGACCGTGAAAGAAGTGGCCGTCCGCGAACTACTCGAACACCTCAAGCGGTTAAAGCCGTGCGCGAGAGAATTCGCCGTAATCCTCTTCGGAAATAAAAAATTTTATCGCGTGAGATGAAAATACCCCAAAGAACAATTTCACGTATCATCAAAAGTGACTTGGGGTTGGGTGCTTATCGTAGATCTACCGGGCATTTACTAACAGATTCGTTAAAAAAAATAGAGTGGAAAAATCAAAACGATTACTTTGCCGGTACGCAAACCAAGAACACCATAAAATTTTGTTTACGGACGAAAAAAATTTTACTGTCGAAGAAACATTTAATAAACAAAACGCTAGGGTTTATGCTCGCCGTGCCAGAGAAGCTTCTCAAGTTGCCCAAAAGGTTCAAAGAGGTCATCATCCAGCCTCAGTAATGGTTTGATGGGGTGTTAGCTACAACGGGGTGACAAAGCTGCATTTTTGTGAGAAGGGCGTCAAAACGTCTGCCAAAATTTATCAAGAAAGTGTCCTTGAAAGTGTAGTGAAACCTCTCAACACGTCATTATTCAAAATCAGCCTTGGAGTTTCCAGCAAGATTCTGCACCAGGTCATAAGGCGAAGTCAACCCAAAAATGGCTTGAAGAAAATGCTCCAGATTTTATTAAAGCTGAAGATTGGCCTTCCTCTAGCCCAGACCTGAATCCGCTGGATTACGAATTATGGTCGGTCTTAGAGCAAATGACGTGCTCTAAAAGACATTCTAATATCGAATCCTTAAAGAAGTCTCTTATACATGCAGTCGCCAACTTTCCGATTGAAGTCGTGCGTGCTTCCATAGATAAGTGGCCAGCTCGATTAAAGGCTTGTGTAAGGGCAAAAGGCAATCACTTCGAATAACTTGTTGCAATTTCCGTTGTTGACAATGCATTTAATAAATAAACAATGATTTCTTAACATATAACACCTCTTTTATTGAACAGTGCTTCAAAAAGTTTGTAACAGTATTTATGGCTAGACTAGGTATATTTGGGAAACTATTTATGTATTGCTAAAGTTTGTAGTGTTTATGGTGTATTGTATATGCACGAATATGTTTTACTATTTTATTCAAGGCCGTTTTCTCAATGTCTAGTTAAATCTTATCCTGTAGTTAAACGCTAAACGGCACTCAAACAGCTGATACGGACTGCTGAAATTTTGACAGTTAGATCTGTTTACGTTTGCACATTCAAATGAGATAATTAAATTGGTCACAAGGAACAGACTTCATTCGTAGGAAACGGATCTGAAACCAACTCAGCCGCAAAATAATGCTGAGAGGTGGCACAGACGTAGAATAGAATTGAACAGGTGGCAGAAAATCAGCTGACTTTCTACTGCATTAGCTGCACTTTGGACTGCATTATCATATTTTGAGCGTTGCATGCGCTAAGGTTAAATTTAGTGTCCCGGATAACTAACTGGCAGTTTAACCAGACATTGAGAGAACAGGCCTCAGTATGTAAAAAAAAACATATTATGGAATTTTAAATTTATTTATTATTTATTTTTATTTGGTAAAAAAAACTCCAGTATTGTATTTATTAATCAATATTTACCACTTTTATTTAAGTATAAGCCCCTTAATACGTTGGCACTGTCCTTTATTATATGTATTAATTGCACGAAATATGTAAATCTGCACCTTTATGGGTCGTAACCATAACCATCATATCCACTTAATACATAGTTAACTCTCAGGATTTATTTTGCAAATTTTTACAATTGATGATAAAATATTGAAAACGTTTTTTATACTCCGTCATTAAAACATACATTCATTTCACTAATATAGTGCAATGTAATCAGAATTATTGTTTTATTATCTAATTACGTATTTTTTGTTTATTTCATTTGTTTTTATTTTTTTCTGCCGTAGTCAACATAAAAGTGGGCATTCGTACATTTTGTCTATTTATTTGAGTCATTTGAAATGAATAACAAACAAAGATCACAGATTGAATCGGAGAGATAGAGAGAGAGAGACAGCGGAAGCTTTAGAAAAGAAAAGAGGATTTTCTAAAATGGAAAAAAATAAGAAAATTTACGGAATACTTTTGGAATTATAGTAATCATTATAATTCAATATTCAAATATGAAAATTAATTACTAATGCAAATTACAAAAAAAAATGAACCTATCAGTAGTTTTCCAAAAATATGGGAATAAATTATTTTTTTTTCTCAATAACAGCGCCATCCCTTGACAGGTAGCGAAATGACTTTCCGAATAACCCAATAGATCACAGTTTCCATTTGTTATTTCTATTGTTAAATAATGATCAAGGTTTTGAAAGACGATTCAGATTTGGATCTGGAACTGACTCTTCAGATTTATTCTCCATCTGCTTTCCCCTCCAGTAAAATATGTGTCAATTTTTGGATCTGAACAGTTCTCAAATCCCGAGAGGAACATTCTCAGATAAAAAAAATTGACGGTTGAAGGTACATATTTTACCGGAGAGGAAAGCATATGGAGCAGAAATCGAAAAATTCAGTTCCAGGTCCAAATTTACATCGACTTTCAAGACCGCGACCAATATCTCACAAAAGAAACTTCAAACGAAGATGACAAATAATTTTTTTTTAATAATAATGTATGAAATTTCGTTAAAATTTTGACAGACGGATCGACGGTGCGGGGGCGGAACGAATTTATTTATTTTCACATTAAGTTTAAAATATGCATTTCATTAGTGTGAACAATTCGATAAATGGTAAATAATTAGGTCAAGTTATCGCGAGCCCACTGTATGTCCTTAGTTCTTTTTTTCTGGAAAATCACCAAAATGCGTCAGACTCTTTCTTGTGAATTGAACGAACCGCACAACGATTACTTCTTAATTAAAACTAATATTCCAAAAAGTTCGAGATCGTGTACGAAAACAATATATGCCAACAATAGAGCACACACATAACCATGCACCACTATTCCTTTAATATTTCAGTTGTTCTATTTCTGTAATGGCGCCAACCATTCATTGTCCATCGATTCTCAACCGTAACATTCATCCAAAAAATCTTTACCATGACAATAAATCATGCTAATTCAAAAACTTGATTTTCAACTGCTTGATATATTTGCCACTTTTCATCCATTATTGCTACTGTTCGTTACTTATACACATTTCTATATATAATATAGTCTATTTCGATTTTTTCCTACACTTTGAATTCGTTGATGTGTTGCGTATCGTTTTTATCATAAAGTTTAGAATTACTTTGTAATGAATGTATCTTTAACCGTTTTTTTTTTTAAAGCAACGATAATTTTAAATAAGAGCAGTTAAGTCAATAGACACAATCGTTATCCTAGGAAAATAGCAAGAAGCCCATAAAGTTGATAGATAAAAGGAAAACAATAATCAAAAAAATATAAAACAAAACAAAAAAATATAAAACACGAAAACTAATAAATAAGCATTGAATATGGTTATCATCCTCTTATCTTTTCTTTTGCTGCAGGTCTCAGTCATTCCGACAAGGTCCACTACATGCGAGTAGCCGAAGTCAATCGCATACATATGTGAATTCCAGCATTTCAGTCAATCCCCTCCTACCAATTGAGACTGGTTTGTATTTTTGTTTTTTATTTTTTCCTTAGTTTTAACGCATTCTGTTAGCATTTAGTTTTTACCATTTTCGTTAGTACTTTGTCTTTTTCTCTCACAATAATTTCATTTCTAAAATTTTTTTTTCAAAAGACATTTTATGATACGGGAAGATAATTTTCTGGAGATTAATTGAATTTGGTATAAATCTATCACGATTTATCGATTTTTCTGATAAAACGATAATTAATGTAAAGAAAATACTTCCCCATATATGTTGATGTTGTTGTTGGCACGTCTACCATACTATTTTACATACAGCACAAAATGAATTTCAGTTAAACTGAATTGCGTCAGTTTATTTATTTTATGGTTCTGTTTTACTTTTTATTAATGCAGCAGCGGATTGGGACTATCACAATCAATGCACCGACTCGATGACGCCTTCTCAGACGAGGAAGGGAGCGGATTCATTGGATCGCCGACAAGACATTCATACCGACCCCACGCGATCTCATGTAAGTTTTGTTAAGGAGTAGGTTTGTATATAGGTTGTCTACCAAAACTATCGGACACAGTTCTTATCATGCGATTTCTCAAGCAATTTTAAGCAAAAATTGTATTAAAATTATTTTGTATTACATTAAAAATATTTTGATTGAGATATACTTATCTGTTATGGCTAATGAGCATGATCTGACGAAAGGTAAGCCTACCTCCCCTACATAAGTTATTTTTGCAAATATTCTGAAAACGCCCTCTGGTCTAGAACAGGGGCCGGCAGACTTCGGCCCGCGGGCCAGATCCGGCCCGTCTCTGGTTCTCATTCGGCCCGCGAGGTCATATTGCTTTTAATATGAAACAATTATATTAAAAAAATTATACAAATAGTTTAAAATGAAGTTTCACGTCAAAACCTTATTTTATAATCTTCATGATTCGCACTGCATCAAACGATGCTACCACAATAAAGTTAGTACTGACCAAATACTCGCCTAATAGTAGACCCAACCACACTGGAAATTTGCTTGGCGTTTGGCGTATAGTATTCTCGATGTAATTGTTAATTAAAACTAGTTAATGAATATTATTCCTGCACGATGACTCGATGTGAACATTCACATGTTCGGTGAAAATTGCTCGATATTTCACAAGTACTCGGCAATTGGCGAGCATTTGCTCGCTTATCGCCCAAATAATGTGGTAGCATCATAAGACTCCGATCCCCCACATCCACGTCTAAATAACAATTACACATGCAAATTTTTCGGGTTCAGACCCCCCCTTGAGATCGATTTTCTTATTTTTTTCTTTGCATAATATGCAAATTAAACAGATAAAACTTAACAATTTCGATTCATTTTATTTTGAAAATTCTAAGAATATACACCGATATATTTTAATATAAGAACATACTATACATATTTAAAGTTTAAAACGTGTTAGTTATCTTTAAATTTTCGAGGTTTCTTAAAGAATTCTTCAAGGACTTCATCTTCTGGTAATTCAATTCCAGGCTGAATATTTAACGAAGCAAGACCATTAAGACGGTCCTGTCCCATAGAGTTCCTCAAATATGTTTTGATTCTTCTCAGCGTGGAGAATGTCCTTCCTGGAGTAGCTGCCAAAACCCTTAAGATCGTGGTAACGTTTTGAAATGACTTTTCATGTGTTATCTGGAAATCTGACTTGACTCGACTTGTTTAAAAATTGACCTTTTTTTACATTTGTTGCTCTCAGTGATAAATTTAGAAACCAATTGAATAAGGCTGTAAGGGTCCATTAATGGGAGTGTCAAGGAAATTTGATTTGATAGCAGTCTGATGGATTTGTTACTTGAGTGGAAGAGTCGTTTTCCATGAAATTTTTATGACCGCACACAGTGGCGCAACTAGCATTTTGTTCTGGGAGGGGCTGAGAAAACAAATAAGTGGTCACTAATAATATTAAATAATATGTTGACAAACAGGTTCTGCGGCTGATATTCATTCCATCTTCCTTGCAGGAAAATAGGGCACAAAATTAGCACAATCAATTTCTTTATAATGTAGTATGTTGACAAAGAAACTTTAAATTGCGTGTCTACTTTTCAATAACGAAAAATTGAAAAATAAACGTTAGACTGATTTCAGACGATCGGCGGATAACGAGCTCATCAACTCATCGACTCACTGGCTCATTGACTCACTGGCTCATCGACTCACTGTCTCATCGACTAATGGATTAAATGGAGGCTTTGACAAAATCTGGCTGTGGCTAAGACTCATCACCCACAAACTTACCGAATGTAAACCTCTATTTAAGTCAATGGTAAATTCATGAGTTGACGAGTCCAGGAGGAAAAATAATCTTCTTAAGCGCCAACTTTCCATTCAACCTAATAAATTAATGATTTCAGTCGCGACCGTTTGAAAAATTCTACTTAAAAAAACGGCGAAATGCGGCAGGATGTAAATTACCAATTGGAGGGAGTTCACTTGAAACTCAATAAAAAGTAAAAAATGAACCCTAAAAATTTTTTTCTTTTCTTAAAGCATGCACCTAATTTTTTTATGATTTCGACGCCTTTGGCCTGGACCTTCGACCCTTGCCTTCAATTCCCATTCTAGCACATAATATTGCTCCTTGGTGAACCGATGAGCCCTTTAGCCCGTGACCGATTCATGAACACATCTGTATAGAAGCTCTGATTTACCTAAAAGTACGATTGAGTTCGGGCCTGGGTGTAAGTAGCCTGACTTTTGAAACCAAAACAATTCTCAATTTATCTTTATCACTAACGGTTCTATTAACAAAACTCAAAATATCGATATGACCAACTTGTCTAGCAACGCGGGGCGGAAAAAACAGGCATAGGTGGAAAAATAAATAACTGGCGAAACAGACCAATTTTGAACTATGGCCTCGGGATGAGTTAGCATCATCTCATTTTCTAAATCGTGGTGGTATGTCTTGTGCAAAGGTGATCAGCAACACGCTCAACCGAGTTATTTACCCCATAAATGGGTACTCATTTAAGAGCTGAGTGGGCTCATAGTCCGACCCATTTTTATCGAAAATTTCCGCATTCAGTAGGAATTGAACCGGGGCCCAGTGCGTAGACGGCGAACGTGCTAACCGTTGCGCCATCCGGAATACTGGCGTAGGTGGGAAGATGCTGAATATAAATTCTAGGTTTGCCAACACAAATTTTGAACGCGAAAACCAAAATAATGCACTTTGTCCTCATTAGTGTGACGAAAATGTTCATCGCAATTTTTAAGAGCCGTTAATCAAGAAGGTCTGAGCATTTATTTTGCTATTACGTTTTGGCAAATTTGGTGTACTTTAAGAATATACTTTAGGGAATACGAGATGCCAATCCATAACATTGAAAAAAGTGAGTTGTTGTATTAAAAGGGGGTTCCCAGTCAAAATTTCCAAACTTCGTTTTAGGTTCAGGAAACAAAAACGTTGAGTTACAAAAAAATTATTTCACCTTCAACATATTTTTTTTATTTTTAATATTTATTGGTCCTGGGAGGGGCTTTAGCCCCCTTAGCCCTCCCCGTGGTTGCGCCACTGACCGCACACTTAGAAATTTTCAATTGCCGTCTTCTTCATATTGTCACAATTGGGACCTTACGCATATAATATTTATCCTATAAGTAAAGGGATTGCTCCATAGTAAACAATGCGTGCAAACGATTTTTAAATTTGTTCATAAATAAATCCCTCCCATTAAGTGTTTAATCGACAGAATTTTGCTAGCAGAAGATGAAGTGCCTAGGAGCTTACTTCTTCAACGACCTTGAAGGAGTTGCAGGACTCACTTGAGCTTCGCCAACGAGTCAGGTTTCTTCCAGCTCAACAACGATTTTTGGCAAGGACTAGTAACGACACGGGATGAGTACCTGTAATATGTGGTATCGCTATGAACCCCAGCGGTCTATGCGGAGCCGTTAGGCTGCCACTCTACCTCTACTTTTCCAAAGGAGGGGTAGCTCTGAATTTTTGATATGTTGTATAGATCGGTGTGGTAGTAAAAAATCTAACTTTGTGTAACCCCCCCCCCTCCACCTGTGCTCCCCGTTATCTTGAAAAAATTGCACTTTTATCAGTTTTTCGACTATAACTCCATTCGAGTCCATTTCAACGCAAAATATGTTCAGTCCATTTTTGTAGAGCACAAAATTTCCTACAAATTTCGTCTCACAAGTTTTTTTCTTTTCTACAACAAATAGCAACGGAGCTAATCTAATTTGAAAAACACTTTTTGTCAATTGCCCCTTTGTTCCCACTATGTGGAAAAATCATCATTCTTTTGATGTATTTCATTAAATAATGGGTTAAGTTTTGGTTTATGTATTTGGGGTGCTGCGAGTTTGAATTTCAACTTTGCCGCCTCAAAAAAGTGACGAACTCCTAGAAAACTGTCCAAAACTGCTCGAAAAATGCTCAATATTGCTTAAGGCCAATATCATCCAAGCAATCCGTGAGCTACAGCCCGAAACCATCGACATGGTCTTGGAAAATTGGAATGACAGAATGCGCTACTGCGAAGCCAGCCGAGGCAGCCGCTTGAACGAAGTTGTGTTTCATCATTAATGGGAATGTTTGTTCTTACTAATGAAGCCATAATACATGGAAAAACAATTAATTTTGTTAATTTTATTGCATTTTTAAAAAGAAACTTGTATTTGGCCCACCCTGTACATAGAAAAAAACCTGCGGAGAACAGAGAAATCCTTCAGGCTAGCTAGAGGACTTGAAGGTTTTTCTTATTTCTCCGTACTTCTGGACTTTTTTTTTTCAATGGAGATGCTTTAAATTGCGGGTCGCCCTTGAAATGGTAGGCAGGAACATCAGTTTTCCAGTCTTTTTGTGTGGCATTTCTCTCACCCATATAGAGCCTGTTTACCGCCGCATCCTTGGATGTTTCTATAGTCCGTGTAGTCACGCTGCTGCCATAGCATTTGTAACCATTGAAATATGGCTTCCTTTACTTAATAAATTATCTAGACCATAACTGGGCTGTCCAAGTCAAAACTCTTGACAAACCAATACCCTAGATCTTGTCTTTGAATATAAATAAATGTTAAACAACTTCTAAAGTAAACATAACTATTCCAGGTCACAGCAGCCCAGGTGGAGATTTATCAGACGAAGAATTATGTTCCGGAATCGCCATGCTCGACGGAGGCAGTTCAGCAACACCCATCGGCAGCGGGATTGGACCACATGAATTCGAGCCGATCTGTATCCCCGCCAGTGCAGGGCACATGGAGTTCGCCCAGCCATCCCAGCAGCAACAGCAGTGTGCGCGGTCCCGATCGGGGTCATGTGCTTCAAGGCGGTCACAGTTCAGGTAAGTGTATTCAATATCCATGCCTCATATACACTAATTGAAACAGTTTATTTTTACCCCCCCCCACTCTTAAAACTATCTCATTGTAAAGAACAATTTAGTTGTATTTTGTTACATTTCGTTAGTTAAACGTTTTAACGATTAGCTTACTTTGTAGTGAAGTTATGTATAATTTAAATTTTGTGGAGGCTTAAGAAAGGGAATGGAATCGGAAAACAACAAAACAAAACCATCATCGTTGCTTCCATTTTCCTACCCCATAGTTTACACGTTTTTTTGGCCCAAGATCTACACATATAGTTACTACAACACTACCTCGTTACGATGCTGCTTTTGAAAAGTTTGAATTTCCAATCAAATACGTACTGCGAAATTCATCACTTGACAATAGTCTAAGCGTCGTAGTTGAAATCGTTTTTCGATTATTTTTTTTTTTCGTTCCGACGTCGTGTTGCTTATAGCAATGATGACTATAACGATTCCTCGTTTCAATGTAGCTTAAAGGCCATTCGGATGAATTATCACTACCATTGATGATTGTATTATACATTTTCATCTGTGTTGTAATGTTTCAAATGTTTTTTCTTGCTCATTCGCCTTGTTTTATACATGGCTGGCAAAAGTAGCTGGGCAGTTTTAATAAAAAGCGCTCTATAGAAAAGTGTTAAAAAACTGGTTCCTTACTATGAACCTCACGAAAATGAAGAAAATTAATGGAGAAGGAAACATGGGGCTTTTAGGTTAACATAGTCCCAAAAGAAGGTTAACATCCGTTTGTTTTCCAGACGTTGTTTGTCGAAACGTCAAAAAGACGAAAGACGAAAACGCGTTCGCTTACGGTTATTACCCTGTGCGCATGTATATCTTGAGTCAAATTAGATTTTCGTTGCGTTTTTTGCATTTAAATATAATCTCCTATAATTTTGTGTGATAACGTTCCGTTGGTAAAATTTTATTTCGTTAGTGACCCTGCGTTGCCAATTACTTTCTTTCAATTGTCTGCATGGTTAAGTTGAAGTTTTAAGTGACGTTATAAATCATTGCATGATTATCAGTGATTCCAATGGATTTTCTTCAGTTTTTAAGCAGCACATGAATCATCGTTTATTTCTCCCCATCCGATTTATTGGTTTGTACCCGACACTCATAGTTGGCCTATTGCACAAAGGCGTGTGATGGTGGTTAGTTAACGATATGAACCCTTTCACCCAACCAGGTCAGAGTCTCAGCCAATTGTCGCGCTCAGCTTACAACAGCAGCAACAGTCCGCATCTGGTCTCGGTGGGATCGCAGGCATGTGTCATTGTGCCGGACTCGCCACCCCTCTCACACACCAGCAGCAGCATCAACAGCAAATACACACAATCGGTGGGTCTTTCGGCGGATCTCAACAACTCTGCGCCGGAGGAGGAGGAGGACTTGGAGGAGGAGGAGGACATTTCGGGGGAAGTGGATATGGACTTGATGGGAGCGGACCGATCTATCATCAGCCGGGGGAGTATTGTCCAATCGCTGCTGCAGCAGCAGCAAGTGGCACCCAGTGCCACCCCAGTCCATTATAGCAATACCAATTATTCGATGTCTAAACAATGTTTGCTTAATTCGTCAACAACAAACGCTTCGACAACAACCGACGAAAATACTGATCATATTATCTATGCCGATATTAATGATTTGTGTCATTATAAATATCCGAATTTAGCCTCGTCCAAGGGCAGTTCGACCACTGAATCGACTCAACAAGCTGAAAATAATCTGAGCCATACGTTCAACGAACGCGACATTTACGCAACCGTGAATCGAAAGAATAAAACAAAGGCTCGCGGCAAACATCTGAGCGATGAATTCATTGATGAATCCATTGTTCAGTATACACTTACCAAGCGTAGTCTGAATATTCTTTCGGACGGTGAAGGTAGCGGGCAGGATTATTACATTAATCCGTACGCCACCACAAGTCGACATCCTTACCACAATGATCTGAATCACCCGAAGGATTCGTCGTCTGATTATTTCGGCCAATCTCTGACCACAACGAATAACTATCTGTCGCATTCCCTTGAATCACAGAGCTCCCATTCCATGAGTCGGGCCACGCATTCTCTCCCACGAAACTCGGAACTGTCAGGTGTCGATTCAGTGGATTCTTATGATAGTCATTATTTGACGCATCAATCAATGGGCAATTTGCGTAATCGGGGAATTTCCGTGGCAAGACCTGGGTACACTCAGATCTATGCTAATGTTGCCACCATTTCAACTACGGAAGATCGCAGTTCGTCAGTTTCACCGCTAGATCGTCTGAAAAACTCATCCGAACGACTGGAATTTCAATTGTCCAACATAAATCTGTACTCTGCGGTTCAGTATAAAGAAAGTTATGAGGACAATGCACTCTACGATACGGTGGAGAGTAACAAAGAGTCTTGGCTGAAAAGTTCATCCTGTAAGGATCTGTATGACTTCTCCTCGTTGGAGGGTGAGAAATCAAAACCAATGACGGCTTTTGATCGTGAATTCCTGGCGTTCACTCGCATCGACTCGCCTGTCACGCGCTATGACGATGCACGTCATTCAATGTACATGACCAAGAATCATTCGATTGAAGCCACGCAGGACTTCAATCCGCTCTCTGACGCTAAAGTCTACTCGTCAAGCTATCCGGGTAGCACTTACAACACAGTCGACCATCATAAGCGCGTGTTCGCCAACCATTTGGAATTCACTGGCTCGCAGGACGATATATCGCATGACAGCTACGAACTTCTCGAGAAATCCGACAACGAAGGATACTACGCCAAGCAGGCGAGATCCTGTTCACTGGACTCTGGAAATTATATTCCCAGCGATGATGATAGTGTTGGCGAGTTTGGCAAGTACCGATCCGCTTTAGATGTCAAGTGTAAGTCAGCTGTGGAACTGATGAATGAAATTTGGGACATGGAAGATCCTCGCTATCTTCCCAGGGAGAAGTTATGCGTAAAGTCCGACGGGAGCTTCTATAAGCAAGTGAAAAAGGCGATGGGATCTCGAACTTCAAGTCAAGAGTCGAAAAGTGACTTTTATGAAACGAAAATATCTCGAAGCTCGGATTCCAGTAAGAAATCCCGCGACAGTCTGTATCATACGGACAGCAAGAAGTCACGCGATACGACCAAATCGGGCCTCAATTCGCGAACCTCCAGTCAAGAGTCTAAGGAGTCGTTTGGCGAATGCCTAACACGAAACTACGAAATGCCCAAGACCACAGGCAAGAAGATTAAGAGCTTGTCCAACAAAAAGTCGTATGAAAAAAGTTCTAGCCAGGAGTCGAGAAGTGATTACTATGATGCCAAAGTGTCGCTGCACAGTTTGGATAAGTCCTTCGAGGTAGAACCGATCGATAGCGACGGCCTGTACGGGAGACCTAAGGTCAAGAGTCACGACAGTCTTCTGTCCGAATTGAAAGCCGCAAACAAGACCAATTTCTACGACAACAAGGACACGTACTCCACCTTTCCGTCGAATCGAACTCACAAGACATCGAATGTACATTCGATCAGTCTGCAAAATGTTGAAATCGAACGAAACGCCAAATCGTTTGGTTCGATGAGTCGATCACCGGATGCACCGTCTCCACGCCAAACTAAAGAGATGGAGGTTCAAACATGGGATAGTCCGGAAGGCGAAAAGGGTGCGCTCGACTTGCAAGCCGAAAAAATGCGAGCCTTTCGTCGCAGATCGGATAGTGAAAATATTTTCAGTTTCGATCAGGATCGAATTGAATCGCTAACGGGAAGCACTTCAGTAGGCGAAACGCCGCCGTGCGTTGAAAAGAGCAAACGTAGCCCAGAGTATCCGTTGACACCTGAACTATTGTCTGAATTCGACAAACAAGCGCACACGCCAACATCGAAGAAGGTGACACGCAAAGAGGAGCTTATTGCAAAAACCCACTTTGAAGAATACAATCCGAAACTTTTAATCGATGCCAACATGCAAATATCGGGAGTCCTGGTGCCGCACACTTACACGCACCCAACTGTGGAGCGTACAAAAAGCGATCCCAATTCACTGGCCAATCGTTCGCGACTCGGAAACAATTCACGTCGTCATGTACTAATGCATCAGAAATCGATTGATTTAACGCCGGCTGATTCGAGCGATGAAGACTACTTCTACAAACAAATTCCGAGCGCTCCACCTCTCTGTAAGAACTACGGAAATTTTGAAATTCCCAAGAGCTATGAAGTTCCTATAGCAGCCGCCGATATTCCCATCACCGGGTTCGAGATGCCGAAAAGCTTTTTCCGTGACTATGAAAAGCGCTTGCCGAAAATTCTGAAGGAGGATATCCCCTATGTCTTGCACAAGCGCCATATAATGAATGGCACAGCCCCGTCGCCCCTAGAGGGGAAGAAACATCAAAAACCAAAAAGTCCCAAATCGCCTAAATCGCCAAAGTCGCCGAAATCGCCCAAGGTCGATACCAGGCGGGATGATCTGCTTTCAGCCGACATTCTACCGGATATTCTAGACAATCTGCAACCGGAGAAGAGTCAAGAGTTCCTGTTCACGCAGAACATTGACTTGTCCAAAGTAAATCCAGTAACTTTAGAAGTAGACAAATCAGCGCGACCAATCGAACTGTCGAGTCCCAAAAGGGACATAACCAAGCTCATGGATCCCAAGTTATTGGAGAAACTGAACAACAAATTAAGCCAAATTGAAAGTGACTCGGCCACTAGCTCACGAACCGAGAGCTTGCAGCGCGAGCAACAGAAAACGAAGCTCGAGCAGAAGCAACTTGAACTAATACAAAATCTGAAGAAGGAACTATCGGCTCCCTCAAAACGCGTAAATAAACCACGGGTTATTCCGAAGGGTCGACAGCATGTAAAGTCTAAAAACAAGGGAAAGATTCGCATAACATCCTTTTCGTCGGACGACGAGAGTCTCGACTCGGACGATGTTTTCGGATCGGCTGAGGCCATTCCCTCACGCCTGGAGTTTTCACCGCCTCAGTCGCGCAAAGAGATTGAACCGATCCTGAAGATTGAGCATAGCAAGATTATGTCAGCAGCGTGGGGTCGCGGCCAAACGATGAGCTCTACAGAAATTGAAGGCTCTCCGCCACAGTGCCGACGTCTAGCCGATCTCGAAAATCGCTATCATACCCAAAAGCTCGATCCGCCCTATGCCAATGCCACTGAGTTGCGCAGGATATCGGAGAGATCTATTTCGATTCCCAGCTCTGAGGACGAGGGCAACTATTTAAACAAAAAGCGAATCGACGAATGTACGGGGGAGTATCAAAAAAACGAGCATATTCCATCTCCGATCCTGGAGTCCGTTGAATTGCTTCGAAATGACGATGAAGTTTACGAAACGTGTCACGAAGATAAGATCTCTGACTCGGATATTGCCTACATCCTAAAAAAGAATCAGAAGAAGAATGGCAACAAGAGTGAGCTTTCAAAAGCGAAGGCCAAGTTGATCGAAGATCTGATCGACTCTTCTCTAATAATGCGTTCCAAAGGGCATGCGCCCATTCTCTTTGCGCATGCCCGACTTAACTTGTCCGAGGGATCAGCGTTTGCTTCTCTGCAGCGACAAAAGGCGACCGTGGATTCACCCACTTCGGGACGTCGAGCCAAGAGCTTGGATGCGCCTGTAATATCCCTAAGTAAGCTGCCACCGATGAATGCCTTCTCCTCGAAAGATGACACAGTGGGCTTTGAGGAGGAAGGCGAGATTTTAGAGGAGAAACTTCTCAGTCGAGAGGAGACGATGGAAGAAGAGAAGGCTGACAGTGTTCAGTCATGTGCCGGGTCAATTCCGTCGGGAAACAATATTTTCAGTAGATCGCGTAGCAGCTCGTTAATGCACACGATCATTATAGACAGAGAGGAACAGAGCCTACTCAATCAACTGCAATTCATCGAGAAGATTACGCTCCAAAGCGTCAAGATCAAAGAAAAGAAAAAGTCGAAGATGAAGCTTAAAAGCGGTGATCATTTAATTCTGGATATACCCCGATATAAGCTCGATCGATCGCCATTCAGTTCGGCAAATAGTTCACGAAAAACTTCGCCTGGTGTGAGCCGAGCCAGTAGTGTGGAAAGTACCAAGGGAAAGGCTCGTTCCGGTTCAAAGGACAATGGCAAAGCACTAACCAAATCAACGGAGAAGCTTTCAAAGGACGATACGAATGGAAAACAGTCAAAAAAGGATTCCATAAAAAAGACCAACTCTAAGGATCGACCCAAATCTCTGGAAAAGGATACAAAGAAAATGCTGAGTAAGGACAAGAGTAAGTCACAGGAAGAAACCGAGTTGGATATCGCTAAACGAAAAGAGCGTCAGCAGAAGCTCTACGAATCGGCCATGAAGCAAACCATAACCATGCTTAGTCCCGTTAAGGATCAGCTTCCGCAATTTCCCGCTCCTGAAGATAAGATTTCGGTGAAAACTGAAGGCGATAAAATCATTATTCAGACTGAATTTACAAGCAAAGCTGAGGATCATGTGCTCATAGCTAAGTCGCCACGAAAGCTCGATTGCTCGCTGGTCAAGTTCAGCCGGAGCTTTGAAGAAGGTCGAAGTCAAGAGAAACTGGACAAGGCCAATCGAAGCTTTGAAGATCGCAATAAATCATTCGAGGAAGGCGATAAGAGTGACGTTGGCGATGAGATGGTTATCAAATCACCGCGCAAGATCGCCAAGAGTCAAGAGCTTAAGCAGAAAATTGAAGGATCGGTGGTTCATAAAAAGTTCGAAGGCAAGTCCAAGAGTCTGGAGAAAAAACCTGAACATCAATATTTGGGACCAGAAGTGAAAACTCGTAGCTTGGATCGAAATTACGAGACCTCGTCGGATGCCGCGGGAAAGCATAGCACAACCAAGGAAACCCACAACAAACTCGGCCAGTGTTTGTCGTTCGACGATAAGAAGAGTCAATCGAAGTCAGCTCATGAGCGTCGAACCTATTCGCAACCGGAGCAAGTGGTCGAAGAGATCGACATGCAAGCTGTAATATCGGAACGCAGAACTTTGGATCTTTTGAAGCGCCAGTCTCTCTCATCCATGGAAACCAGAGAATCAGAATCGCAAGTTTCAAGCCGAAAGCACTCTCGCGGTGATAGCGGCGACGAGTCGCTGAACTCGGCAAGTGATGTTAAACCCGAACGGAATGAATATGGACACCGAGTGCCCACCATTGAATGCGAGGAACCATCACTAGAGGAGGACGACCTTTCTGCTGAAGAACACAAGCATCTGCATATAGCGCATGATGCGCATCGTTTAAGTTTCGAGCGAAGTCGTAGCGATGAAACGGCTTCATGGATAACGGTTGAATGCGATGAATACATAGGATCCGATATGTCCGAAAACGATCCGAAGACTCTGGAACAACAGGCGACTTTGGACGATCCCAACGTCGATGTCAATTTCTTGGGCTCCGGCTCTATAACGCCTACTTCCGATATGAATATTATTGTAACTCCGCCGGATGCTATTAGTCCTCAAGTTGAACGATTCCCTCTCGAGTCGTTTATTCCGCCTCCGCCGAAAGAGGAGCCACTACCGGCATCATCTCCGCCTCCGCCGGCGGAACAACCAGAAGAGCGGGAGGTTGCCGCCAAAAAAAAATTCGCGAAACGTGGTAGCGAAAAATCGAAAAGTTCGGACAGTTCATGGACTAGTGGTGAAAAGGAGCCGAGTCCTGTGAAAGAACTCGAACGCACAAACCGACATGATTGGAGCCTATCGGTCAGTGGCCGAGAAAAGAGTTCGCTGGATGAAGAGTCCAGCGTGAGCTGTTCCATTGCCCGACCGCTGGGCATATCACAGGAATTCGGCGATTTGGAGGAGAAAAAATGTCTGGAACTGCGCGAACAAATGATGAAGCTCGATTTGGAGCAGGCGGATCAAAAGGAGCCGCCTGTGAAATCGCCTATTCGGAAAACTTCGACGCCTACTTTGGAGAAGCAATGTCCCATCGATTTGGGCTCCGGATCCGAACTTGATCAGGGCCCTGATCCGGACGATATCCCCTCTCAGCCGGCACCTCGGCATGATGACAGCGAATCAAGTTCGGGCGAATCGGTTAAAAATATCCCGAAGATTGTCAAACCAGCTCGAACGAGTGCAGCTCATAAAAAACTGTGTCGTAGCGTCCCTCAGGACAATGGCGGCGACAATCATCTGAAAACGTCGAACGGCAGTTCTCTGGAATCGAAATCCAGTCTAGAGTCGAAGGGGTCTTTGAGTGTAGAAAGTCGTGGCTCTTTTGAGACGGAAAGCAGTTCAGGATCCTTGGGGGCAGCTCAACGACGTGGCGAACTCGTTCAACGGGAACAGCAAACCACATGGAAACCGTTCCCTATTGAAAGTTCCGGAAGTTCCAGCCTGGATGAAAATTGGCAATTGCCCGAGCAAGAAAGCTATGAAAATTACGAGGCGCCATCAATGCCGAAGGATTCCTCGGACAGCGACGCAAACAAGGTCTCCCCCGACGAGCAGAAAGAGAGCGATTCAAGTTTCCAAGACGAGCTGAATGATTTCCCTACAACATTCGGGTATCCGGCAATGACCAGTGGAATAGGCGGGATCGGAATTAATCCGACAGATATTCTAGGATACAGTTCCGGTTTCACGTTGGGCAGAACTTTGTCAAGGATCTCGGAACGTAGTACGAACTCGGAGAAGTCAAGTATGGAAGATGATATTAGCAAAGGATCGACACATTCGGCCAGTATGCGTGATGAGTCGGCCGCGTCTACCGATCATCAAGCTAGTTTAAGCTCAGACTCGCGTAGTAATACAAACTTGGCGTATATCTCAGATGCGGATAGAAGAACGTCCGCTGAAATGCCGGAAATTCCCTGTGACTCAGCAACAGGCGAGCGATTGTCACTTATACAGAGTGAACCCAAATCGCCGACTGTTGTAACCGGCAGATTTTCAGTTACACAAGTTTGCGAAAAACCCGGCGAAGAGGGCGAGAAACCTACGCTCCTTTGTCTTTCGAACGCCGGAAGTCAGGATTCAGAGGATTGGCCCCTACCCGAAATCCCTTACGATCACGTGCCGGTTCACGAACAACCCGTTGAATACGCCTATCCCGAGTTGGACAAGCCGCCTCCCAAGCGTTTTTGCTGGAAGGGAAGTCAATCATTCCAATCACAGGATTCGGTAGAGTGGCCTTCACCGCCGTCCAGTGTTGTGGATGTTGCGGTTGTTGAGAAAATCGAAACGTTCTATATGAGTGAACCGCAAAGTGCTAGTCAAGTTATGATTGATTCGTTTACGCTAACCGACGACGGTGCAAGCGAGTCTCAAGATTTCAAGATTGTCGAAGATATCCCCGATCTTCCGGCATCGGATGTTAAGGATCCTGTTCTGTGTTTGCCATACGAGGATACAGCGTATTTGATGTCGTCCAGTCAACCAGAGAACCGATATGAGCCTGCAACTTGTCTGAGTACGGCCTCTTGTCTGTCGACTCCTTTCGACGTTACCTGTTGCACAACTTCGAAATCCCTACAGAGCCAAAGCATAATGAAGGAAGCCGGTCCAGATATGGTCATCATATCGCAACCGACCCGGTCTCCTCATACACACAGTCCGCTCTCGGAGGAGGATATGTACTCCAATGATGATGTATTCTGTCCTGGTACTGTTAAGATTGAAATTTCTCCGGACGATACGAAAACGGTGGAGATGGTGCAAAAGTTTTCGCGAGGATCGAATAACTCGGACACATCCATCGATGATATCCTTTCGGCTTCCTGTGGAACTTATATGGAGGACACTGTGATCCGAAGAAACTTTGAACATCGGCTAAGCACCGGGTCCTGTAAAATGTGCAGCCATTCGAGTCATTCGGAGGAAGAGACCAGCTCCTTGGGAACCGATCTGGATGGAACAGTGCGAATGGGTCTGCAACAGAAGAAATGCACTCATAGTTCGCATTCCGAGGATACTTCTATTGGGCTGAGTATTTCCGAGTGGTCAACAGGCACTAATACGGTGCGACAGTATGCGAACCTCTCTGGTTCCGATAGTCTTTCGGCTGTCTCAAATCATTCGGGCGGGGCGAGAAGTGAAAAATCAAATCACACCAAATCTAGCATGAGCTCAATTAATAAATCGACGGAGAGCCTAAATGATCGGAGCACCAGCTTTTCCAGCAGTAAAAATAAGTTTTCCGGCGATAACGGATCGTCGGAAGGTCTTCGCTACGATATCCTTTCGAATTCGGATACCGACAAACAAACAGAGTCGGGGACAAAGAGTGATGATACTACTTTGACGCTCACCGAAATGGCTCAGACTATTACTGAATGGTCAACCTCGAGTAGCCGAACACTAGTAGCAGCAATAGATTCACCACAGACGGTGGAATCTAGATCTTCGAAAAGAGGTTCCAGTATTGAATACATCCCGCTTAAACAACCGCGAAGTGGAAGTGGCCATACTTCAAAGAAGCAATCTCCGAACGACGATAACCTGCCGGCTGTTCACAAAAAACCGTCGGGAAATGGCTCGAACGAAGGCAGCTCATATGCGGCATCGTCATCTTCTCAACCTTCAGTTCCATCCAAGTCTACAGAGCGACCCGTGAAGATTCCTCCGCCCCGCATTGTAGACATGGAAGAGAAAAAACACAAAGGATTGCCCGAGGATGCATCGAAGAAACGACGATCCCTGGAGCTCATGTCTCAACGCTATCAAAGTCAAGATATATCATCGGAAGGTGAATCGTTTGTGGAGAAACTCTACGGACACAATGAGAAGCTAACAGAACGCTATCAAAGTCAAGAATTTGCTCCGTACAGCCATGGCAGCATGTCGGCTCAGGTTCAACAGATGCCTGTTTTACGGGACCCGGAAACGCCTGAGCGACCGTTGGTCAAACATCATAGCTATGATGACAAAACCCTTTCAAAGTCTCAAATTCGCGAGTATAAATCAAGCAAACTTAAACAATCGCACTCATTCCACGAACACTTACTCAGCTCTTCGACTGATTTTCCGAAAATCGAGGAAGAGTACGTTGAAAGTTCATCAGCAACAACGACCACTGCAACCCAGAACAGCGAAACTACAACGAGTACAGACAATTCATCGCCAATGCCCCAACGTCCCGAGAAACTGATCAAATGTTCGCCGTACTATTCCAGCAGCCTGAGTTCGGAATCGCCACCCATACAAGTAGTCCAGAAACCGCCTAGAAAGTCCTCGCTGACGAAAATCAAAAGTCCACCCAGCGGCAATGACACCGACAGCTCCATGGATTTTCGCAAACAGGACGCAAAACTGAGAATTCGAGGCTATCGGAAAAAGCGTCAAGTGCCTGCAAAGAAGCCCCCACGCGCGGAACATGTGTTTACGGAACAGGAGAGTTCCGAATGCTCGGAAGGATACTTTCCGGAAATCGATTCGGGCAGTTCGGATCTATCGAAAGGTCACGACGATATCAAATACCCCGATTTTGACGAGGAACAAGAACAGGGTACCGACGAGTATGAGGATACCAAATATCATCCCTATCCGAGCACTTCGTATTCCGGCGGATTCGAGAGCCTGGACATGACGGACAATGTCGATGAAATGGGTTTTCCGCGCTACGATCGATTGGGACATATCACGAATCCCATGTACAAATCGGACGTTCCTGTGCAGCCGGTCAAACCTCAGCGTCAGAGGAAACGACAGCTAAAGCGCGAGGACACCCAATCCGGTCCGGATCCATTTGAATTGGAGTATGAAGGTGTTCAGTACACGCCCGATGAAAGTGGTCCGGAGACAAAGGCCGGCTTGTCGGACGACCTGTGCAATTCAAGTGAGGACAGTTTTGTCGCGGGAATTGATATGAAACAGTACGCTGCCTACGGGCAATATCGTCAAAAGGACTTGAAGCTGCCATATCCTGATTTTCTATCGGATTGCGAAAATATCGAAGACGAATCGGACCGGGAGGAGTATGGAGAGTGTAGCGGAGCTGGTCGAATGATGCGGCCACCACATCAATTTCACAACGAATCCGATGTGGGAAGTGATAACTAGGAAATGATAAAGACAGAAATGTGAAACGAAGACTTTTTTCAATTCTAGAACACTGATGTTAACCTACTACGAAGAGCTTTATCGTTTGAATAGTTCATCATTTGATTTACACGTCGGTCGTAGAATGACTGGCGATTTTAGCTGTTGGGTTTTTATTTCGAGACAAGTGGGTTTCATTCACTATTCGACTTGCGGTCCCACTACAACGTGATTGATCCTTATGCTTGCGCGACCAGTCATTTGAATAGTTGAGAATCAGGACCGCAAAATACGAGTATCAACCTCATTAAAAATTCGCATCGTTCTTCCGCCGGATGCAGGTGCTCCTGTAGTCTGACTAGCCACTGAGCAGCGCGGGAGTTAACCTCTTCTTACATGTGCGAATGCATATCCGAATTAAACGGATTTTGGACAGTATCATCCTTTATATCAATCACAAGTTGTCTGAGGGATACTACAAAAACTTGCTACGAAGAACGATGGCGTTATCTATGTACCTTTGATAATTGGTACATTCTCAGAAAACATAAGAACAATTGAAATAGTGCAAAGTACATAAGTGAAAAGGTGTTTTGAGGGGGAGAGGACAGAAAAGTTTTCAACGGGACAACATTACTCCTGCTCAATATGTGAGGGAACTAGTCTGGTGTCATGGATATGGATATTTGGTTTCGTGAACGTCTTCGTCTTCACGATAATCTGATCGATGCGGAGAATTATATCGGATTGCAAGTCGGAGAATTAAACGTCAACTTCAGTATGTGTTTATCTTCCCATCGAATGTATTGAAGTGGGAGACTGAACTTAAAAAAAAAATAAATTTACGACCCCTAAAGACTGAGAATTCCATTAAATGCTTGTTGCTAAACTTTATTAGTTTTTTGATCCAAGCAAACTATCCGTATAGTATTTCGAAAATTTATTTGACACGAATCAAACGAACCGTTTTAATCAGATATCACTGTTACTTATTGGCCGCGGTCCTGGAAGCCTTCTGATATGGATCTGACTTTTCTGTTTTCTCCTCTATATGCTTTCCCCTCCGGTAAATTTAGTACAGACAACTGTCATTTTTAGGATCTGAAAAATATTCCCACAGACAGCATACCCGCCGTTTTGTTAAAAAAAACTTAAGTTGTTGTTCCAAAAAGTACACGTAAAATTCACGGAACACTGAAATCCACGCTGCACGTTCCGAATTTGAGTATACCGCTATGTTGCTTTTTTTCTCTTCTCCTGTGACTAGACTATGCGGGCTTTGTTCTCGATGTCACCCCTTATAAAATCAGAAGTCCACGAGTGAGGCTCCAAATACAGTCGGTTGGCTAATCCACAAAAGGGATTGTACTGCCAGGGTTTGTAAATCGTTTTTGAAATGTTTTTGATCGCCTACTCCTGCCATTCTAGACGATTCTGAAAATCCAGTTATAAACGCGTTGTTAACGTGCACTAATTCGCAGCACAATCGCTCCACTATAAGGCAACTCACTAACAAATTTCTCAGGAAATTGTTAACTAGTTTGCTCAAATAGGTTTGTAGGCTATAGGCGCAGCAAATTAATTATAAAACACTTCGCAATACGTCCTGGACGCTGGCCAACGGATGACTGGCTATGTTGCTTTGGTGACAGGGGCGCCGGTGTCATCTGAGAACTGTCAAAATTGCTGATTCTAGAAATTGACCGGAAAAATATTCAGATCCAGAGGGGAAATTGTCAAATCCAAAAAGTGACAGTTGTCTGTACTAAATTTACCGGAGGGGAAAGCATATGGAGGAGAATTTGAGAAATGTCAAACCCTGATCCGCTCGCAGGAACGCAGCCATTCGCGTTTGTGCCCCGATTCGCTTCGTCATTCGCAGACAGTCCCAGCAAGACATTTGTCTCCGATTCCAGTGGAATCGAAAAGTCTTCGATCCTATAGCGGTTCCATTCATCGATTTGTCTCCGAAGCTGGAAAAATTCAAATGTTTTCAATTATGTATCGAGTTAGCCTGAAATTTGAATTCATTTGAAAGTATCTGGCATTTGGCGACGCATGTTGTCATATATGGAATACGGAATATGTTGTTTTTTTCTGTAAGCCTTGAATACAATCCGCCGTTAAATTAAAAGTGCCGTGAAATCAATACAAAAATAAATTTCACGACACTTTTAGTTTCTGTACTAATTGTATATCTGGCTTAAATATCCGTAGATTCAACCCATTTATACAGTCATCGATCCGAATTTGATCTCAGTGTCGATTCCTCGTTGGCTACAGTCATCGGTCCTGAATCGATTCCAGTCATTGATCCGGATTCGATTCCACATTGGCTACAGTCATCGATCCCAATTCGACCCCAGTATCGATTCTACGTTGACTCCAGTCATCAATTCTCCATCGACTACCGTCATCGATTTCGGATCGATTCCTGTCCTCATTTTCGGTATCGCAAAAGCGGCCATGCCCATACAAATGTCTCCGACGTGTCCTCGATAAAGTCATCGATTCCTTAGTAGACAGTCATCGATCCAGGACCGATCAAGTGTCGATTCTTGTCCGACTGGGGTAGTGGGTAAAACCCGCGAGCGAAAATACTAGTCAAGTCATTTTATATGGAAATCGACCGAAGTTCAGTGGATAGAACGCGCCTAATATTGTCTCGCCGCTCGTGCGCATGTGCTGCTGTGCCGATGTAAGCTCTGGTGCACATGAACGTCCAAATGACACCAGACGACGCGTCACTTTCAATCGGATAGGAAGAAATACATTGCCGGCAATGGAGCGATGCACAAGGGACGCCGATAGCTATCTGGGATGCCGCAGGTTTCTGCTCCTATTTGCGGCAATTCACACGTGAATTTATTGCTGTAACCTATTTAAATTTAGTAATGTAAAATTGAATTTATAATTTAATGCGGATCAATTTTTATTAAGCCGGGCCACATTCACTTGAACCCGGAACACGAACACGCTCACAATGTATGATTTGTGTGAAGTTTCTCAACGATTCGCTTGCGGATCATTTTTACTCAAGCGATGCTTTGAAATTTCGTCCGAATGATTTAAGGTACTTCACGTAAATTTCAAGTTCGTGTTCGACATTATATGTCCCGGCTTATATAATGCAGAGTGACGCTGCGTCCTATCACATCATTTGAATCGAAACGCAGAGAACAGAACAGAGCGCACGTATCAAAGAAGGAGGAGCTTAAACGACGCGGCGTCCAGCGTCATTTGGACGCGCATGGTCACCGGGGCTAATTAAATTACATATTGCGATTTACATAGCAAAAAAAATCGCACTCTCGTGGTCCAAGAGCATTGTAATAAAAAAAAGATATCGGATTTGTAAGCCATATGTTCTGCTGTTCGTTCTGCAAATATCAGATGCGGATAAAAAATAAGATTGGGTGTACACACTGCGATTTGGTACATACGAGTACATCTTAGAACATAGAGGCATGGAATGAGCTTGTCGTGTATGTCTCCATAGAAATAGTGGCTCCAAAATCTGGGTACTAAGTCGACATGTGGTCAGTCAGCTAACTCAGTAGACCGTTTAGTAATTATGAAATTTAAATATTGACAAGAATTGACGTTTGTTTATGCACAATTCGACAGCGCGGTCAACATTATGTCAATACCGAAACGCCAACTGAGTAAGCTGACTGTCGATAATCTGACAAGAATTGACCTTTATTCATGCACAATTCGACAGAACAGTCAACAAATGTCAATATCAAACAACAACCGACTTATTCGCCAAATGTTGGCGCCAGAGACATACAGGACAAGCTCATTCCATGCCTCTATGTTCTAAGGAGTACATGTGAATAAAAAAATCTATCGCGCACTATATCTAAAGTTTTTATTCAGAATGGACAATTTTTTATTTCAAATGAGAATACAAAGCAATGACAAAAATATGAATCAGATTTATAAAATATACAGTCGAAGCAAACATTGATTTAGACATCGAATAAAATTTTTTTTTGTGATCACTAATAGACGATTAAATCGAGTTTTTATTTGAATAAAAACACTTAATCATAAATAGGACTTGAAATTAACAAAATAAAAATACATACTCGGTATTTCAAAATTAAATTCATATAGCCAATAAAAAAATATCTATTCAGATTTCGTTCTTTTTTACAAAATAGATATCAAATCCTATTATAGTCTCACCAATATAATATTCAAATTGTGCCAAATAATTGGAGAAAAAACAAGTAGCCAAATGAAGGATGTGAAACTATTTTCTTTTTTTATAAAATAGGCAACATATAAAACAAGTATATTAAATTTAAGAAAAGTACGAGTATATTACGATCACAAAGATACATACATTAATGCTCTGTTAGAAAATCAAAAGAATAATGTGGAAATTTGTTATATTCCATTTAATGATTATTATATGCGCAAATACGTATAGTTTAAGTGAAAAATGTTTTAATTCGTTTCAAATGTTTCATTGTATTTTACACACAATTTACATTGTTTTTATATCAATATATATTATATAAATGGGATTACTTTATTATATTTAGTGTAGTAAGAATAGAGTTAAATATAAACAAATAATAATACATTATGGGAATAGGAAAAAAATATAGAAAAGGATAAAATGTTAAATATTGGATAGAGCTCAAAAGTATCTCAAAGTATGATGCCAAAATGCACTAGCTTAATTTAATTTTTAGTATTACGAGATTGGCGGCAATTGTTATTTGATCTCAATAGTTTTAAGTTATAAATTTCAATTTTATAAGGCAGTAGAAAGATAAATGGAATCAGTTTCCATTTATCCTTATCTGTATTTGGATCTTGATAAACATCATCTTTGTAATTCGTATACTTCACTTTTCTATTTTATTTATTTATAAATTGGGGCCTGCGAACGTAGACAGATCTATTGTGCCGTAGCCCACATTATTGCAGAAAAGGTGGCAGAGCCTTTACAAAGTGAACTATGTCTTCTGCGGAAGCTTTCCTGATAACTGCAGGACACACTGTGAGCTGTTCCAAAAACTTGATCCTGACCCGCGCGATTGCCGGGCATTCGCACAAGATATGAATGGTGATTTCGTCGTCTTCCATGCAAAGACGACATTTGGTCTCACTAGATAGGCCCATTTTATTTAGATGATATCTCACCCAGTGATGGCCGCGATAAGTAGCCCAAAAGAAGCCTAAGATCGAGTCTATTAATACGAGTAGTTGTTGTTGTTGTAGCAATGGTCAGAAGTTCGTTGTGTGAGTGTGTTACATGTTGTGTTGTTCTTCGTCTTCCTCGGTGTTGAGTGATAGGAAGGTAGCTGCCTCTACGGGGTTCTCCCACAGCGATCTGGGGGTCAGGTGTGTGGGTGCAGCTGGGCATCTGAAAATGTGGTCTACATCATGAGGTGTACCATTGCAGGCGGGGCATGTGTTCGTAACATCCCGATCAATGCGAGACAGGTAGGAGCTTAGACGCGAACACCAATTCGACCTAAGTTGGGAAAGTGTCGTCCTCGTTGCTCTCGGAAGCGTTCTCTCGGAGAGATGGCTGGTGGTTGTGTCGAGAGGACATATGTACATATACACATACGTCCTTCTTGCATTAAAGGGGTTTGGCAGCTCTTGGCCGTTGTAAAAACGGGTCGCTCCGGTGCGTAGAACAGGCTGCCGCAGGAACGCATACGAGTAATGCTTTTGTATATTTGAATTGCGTTATTAGCTCCTTCGATTGACGCAGTACTGTGTAATGGACGGTTTGGTGGGCATCCAAAGATGCCCGTGGGGACGGAGCCTAAGGTAGCATATGACCGTGAAGGTCGGGCCGTGCGATCTGGCGAAGAAAAAGGCCCCTCAACGAGCTAAGCAGCGGCCTATGCTTGCTGTAGCTCAGTTCGGGAGATGTGGGCGGGGTTCTCGCCGCTCGTTGCCCCTGTCCTTTACGTATTAACTAAAATTCATAGGCCTGGGGAAGACAACACAAACAGGGGAGGTAAAAATGGGGAATGAAAAAAAATAGTCGATAAGGATGGAATGGTTGGCGGACGGATCAGACGCCCAGACGTCGAATCTGGGTCCGGGTGTAATGGGGCCCTCGGCCTCTGGTTTCGTACCACCAACAGATCATTACTCATCAGGTGCTGCTTCGATCTGCCGGTGGGAACAGCACTGCCAGACCATAATATGGTTCATTACACACGCGAGTACTTGGCTTGGTGGCCTTGCACTCAACACAAGATGACTCGATTTTTTCAAGCCAGAGTTTGCAGAAATTCATGACACTCTTTCACCACCTCCAGAAGAGAGTCGCTTGACTATCTGAGTAGATAACAATGTGAGTATCACAGATTTTTATCTGATGCTTCGTTTACATGTGAACGTTGCGCCAAATACTGAACATTGAAAAATTCCATTGGAAACCACCACTGCTGTCCAAAGTCTGGCAGTTACCTCAGCAGTGTGTTGAGACATCAGTCTCATGTTTGATTACCAGCGTTTCGTGTTCGAATCCCGTCCACGACACCGATCGTGGCCATGAATGTGCAGGAGGAGCATGCTGGCAACTGCATTCTCCGAAACCAGTTTATGCCGAGAAACGTCAACTGGGCCACATGGAACAGGGCAATTGAGAGAGAGAGAGAGAGAGAAGACCAGGCTGGGTCTGCTTCGCTCCCGGGTATTGTCAGTGCTTTTGTGTGGGAGCAGTACATGGAAAGTTTCCGTAAGAGTTACCAGAAAGCTGCAACTTTTCGTCAACTCATATCTTCGTCGAATTCGAAGAATTTTCTGACCCGAAACAATATGAAATTAAAAGCTAAGTCGGCGTACGGATCAGATACCAATCGACGAATTGGTACGTAGGCGAAAACGGCAGTAGATAGGTCACACATTGCGGAAGAGTGATAAATGCATTACTTTGCATGCCATGAAATGGAACCCCATTTCCAACCGAGGCCGACCAAGGGGGCCCTAAAATCACATGGCGTCAATCTGTGGCAAAGAAGTGTAGCGCGCTGGGTAAGTCTTTTGGGGAGTTGCGCCCCATTGCCCAGAATAGAGTACGGTGGTGCGCAGGCGTAGTTGACGTGCTATGCCCCACTAGCCAAGTAGATGGTAGATGTAAAATATTTTAAGTAATTGTTTTCAACGTCAAGGCCTTTAACTTAACTTAGGTCCCTGATCCATGGTTCTTGGGTAAGTCCAATATCGATATTTCCCTCCCTTAGGAGGACTTTATCGTTTTTAACAACAAAACTCCTTTAGGAGACTTGCAGATTATCTGGGGCCCACCTGGGTCAGTTAGATTAATCTGCACGAACCTCAGCATCGGACCCATCAGTCATTTCCTCTACTGGCAATACGGTCTTTTCTCCTTCTTCCTCCTCGATGCTTAGACCCTCAAACAGATCCTTTATATCCTGCACATGATCTGCTTCCTCTGCCGATGAACGGAATACCTTGACTTCGGCATTCCTAATGCCAAGGCGGAGCCTATTACCAGCCTCCTCCAAAGTATAAGGAGGAGGGAAGTTAGGCTGTTGGCATGGAGTTTCTCCACCTTCAGGATCTCCCAATCCTCCGTAGGTATCGCCGAATTACAGTCATTTCCACAAGACCGTATACCTCACAAAATAAAAACAAAATATTACAAGTAAGAAATTTTATTTTTTATTGAAAGTAAATACAAAATACATTTTCGCAATTATATTTAATACATGGTCCAATCGCCGTCACTATTGATTATTGACTGGCATCTTCGGTGACAACTTTCGGCCAATTTTTCCGCGTAGTCTGTCGATAAGTTCTTCCAAATTTTTTGTAGCGTTCGCCTTAAATGTGCTTCTCCTTTTATTTGCTTTCCTTGAAGCTTCTGCTTCATTAATCCCCAAACATTTTCAATAGGATTGGCATCCGGCGATTGCGAAGGCCAATCAAGTACTTCTATGTTTCGGATCGTTATCTTCTTGTAGAAACCAATCGGTGTTGTCGTTGCCATATAGCATCCTAGCAGACTTCAATAATCCTTTCTTGTACAAAATGATCATCCTTTCAGCAGTAAGAATTCCGGTAAACGATATTAATTTTCCGAAACCGCGTGCAGAAAAGCATCCGTAAACATGGACCTTCACAGGGTGTTTAACGGTTCTGTTCACGACAGCTTCTCCTTTTTGTGACCACACTCGTCTCCTGAACGTATTTACAGCAAAACTTGATTCATCCGTAAAGATCACGTTGTCCCAATCACGATCGATGTTTTCCTTAGCCCACTCTACACGTCTTCGCTTCTGGTTTTCGGTAAGTAATGGTTTCATCAAGGCATACCTGGTTTTGATGTTTTCTTCTTGTAATCTTCGCCGAAACGTATTCAAGGACACGTAAATATTCTTCTTCGATAACATTTCCTTTGCTTGCACTAAGGTAGTAACGGACGGATTTTTCTTAAAAATATCAATGATGGCCTTGAAGTGCTTCGGGTTTTACCCCTTCCAGGTAGATCGTCTACATTTCCAGTATCTTTAAAACGCTTTATCCACTTATTCACAAACTGTGTCGAAACTTTCAGGTACTTTCCGGCCGATGCAGGTGTCATTTTTGGTCCTTTCGGATGACTTACTGAAAAAACACAGCTTCGAATCGTTTTTTGTAAATCGCACTCATTTCACTTGACGTCTTATCACTCTCCTACTTGAACTTAGAATGACCAAATTTATACAATGCGAAAAAGAGGAAAAATGCAGGTAACTAAAAGTCCCCCACCACTCTTTGAGAAATGGTGCATTAAAAAGTTACAAAGTATACGCTCTTGTGGAAATGACTGTATGTAACCGGAGCCATCGCAGAAGTCTCTTGCTGTCTCCGCCTACCTTGTAACTAAATCCGAGCCCTTGGTCTCTCTAGAAATTCTGAGACTGACATAAGTTTGAGCTCCATACCATCCCAGTCGTCATCAACCGTGGCGACACACCTTTTCAAAATTTCGAGCGAGACGGGGTCACACTTGAAGCTACCATTTGTTGTGCTACAGTCGAAGCACGGCAAGGGTCCTCCTTCGTCCGTCAGCAAGTGATCCTTCATCATCTGCGATAGCTTCGATTCAATCATGGCCCAGGCATCTGCCACCAGCTTATCATCCTTGGCAAGTTCGTCCAGAAGTGCGACAGATAAGCGGTTTTTCGCAACTTCGCTGAAGGTCCTAGAAGTCGTCACTTGTCGGTTGGCGGAAGGCTTCGCTGCCATGTTTATTACTTTATTTCGCTTGGCAGCGTCTCAGTCTCATTTTGATGCCCCTTGCGGCTTCTGTTTCGACTGCTGACTCGACTTCGCTTCTAAGTGGCGCTATGAAATTAATGCTTTTTTTATTTGGAAAACAAATGTTTCATGCACAAGTCACAAAATTCCACTTATTAAATAAGATTTTTTTGTAGTCCGGATGGCGCAACGGTTAGCACGTTCGCCTTCAACGCACTGGGCCCCGGTTCGATTCCGGGGATTTACGTGTCGGACTATGAGCCCACTCAGCTGTTAAATGAGTACCCATTATGGGGTAAATAACTCGGTTGAGCGTGTTGCTGATCACATACCTCTGCACAAAAACCGTCACGATCTAGAAAATGAGATGATGCTAACTCATCTCGAGGCCGTGGTTCAAATTGGACTGTTGCGCCAGTTATTTATTTAAATAAGATTTTTACCAAAGTCATGTTCTATGATATATCTTCTTAAGTGCTCAAAAATATGAACTCACTGGGTTAGAATAGGTATTTAAAACAGTCTCTAACAAATAAAACAATTCATTGCCAATATACGCCAAAATCATATACACTCAATTATTTTTTTTTTTCCGAAATTGCCGAAAAAATACAGTATTATAAAAAAGACACACTACTTGAGTTAAAAATTCAATATTTATGTATACATATATATAATTTTCTATGTGCAAACAATCTCAAAGAAAATGTTGGTTGAAGAAAAAACACATTCCAACGTATGTTTTAGTTTCATTGAAAATACTCGTATATAAATACATATACATTACATACGAAAACTGATTCGAATACTATAATATGACTTTGAAAGGAACTCATAAAAAAATATTACTATATTATACATACTCGTATAACAATTATTATAATAATTAGTCTAGAAAAATTTGTAAATTTTTAGATAAGATTACATACGCAAGAATATAATGCCTGAAATAAGGCGATCGTGTTATGGAAAGCGTGGACATTTTACTAATTTGTTACAGGAAAAAAATGAAATCATAAACTATACATACCTTATATACATTTTCTCAATCATTTCCTACATAATACATACTCGTTGTCATAATTTTTATATATTTAAAAAAATATGTATTGTATTGTTATTGATTGTACATATGTATTCATAACATTTTCAAGACTAAGGCTTTCTTAAATCAAATTACCGCTTGTTCAATTCAACACCATTTAATACATTTCAAATCGTTTGAACGATTTGTTAAGTACATTTTATTTATCCATTTTCTCTTTCGGAAAGTAAACTTAAATTAAACACAGGAAATATTTGAATTTCGATGGAATTTTTATTTCATAATAAAGTTTGGATTATGCCATTATACGTGGAATATCTGTCAATATGTCAATACAATATCTGTTAAATGTCCCCCACGGGACCGCTTGCCGGACTCGATCCTTTTGAGTTAATTTTCGATTACCTTTTCACACATTTCGGGCAATAACTCGGCTATAACTTGACGGCAATTGACCAATCGTCGTGGGATTGTTCGCATAGCCCCACAAAAAGAAATCTAACGGCGTTAAATCGCAAGACCTTGCTGGCCAAGCCACATCGCCGAATCTCGAAATTACGCGTCCTGGGAATTTCTCGCGCAATAAAGCCAAATTTTGTCGCGTGGTGTGGCATGTGGCCCCGTTTTGTTGAAACCACATATTGTCGAGATCCATATCTTCAATTTCCGACCAAAAAAAGTCATGAATCATGGCGCCATAGCGCTGGCCATTGACTGTAACGGCGGCTCCTTCATCGTTTTCGAAGAAAAACGGCCCAATGACGCCGTCGGCCCACAATACACACCAAACAGTCACTTTTTGCGGGTACAACGGTTTCTCAGCGATCACTTGCGGTTGCTCACTGCCCCAGATGCGACAATTTTGTTTGTTTACATAGCCGCCGAGCGCAAAATGGGCCTCATCGCTAAAGAAAATTTTCTTGGAAAAATCGGCATCGGTGGCCTGCTGTTCGAGGACCCAATCTGAGTACTCACGACGCAATCTGTGATCAGTCGGCTTTAATTCTTGCGTGAGCTGGACTTTATAAGGATGGAGATGAAGGTCCAAATGCAAAATGCGCCACAATGTGCCGTAAGATAGGCCTAAATGCTGGGATCGGCGCGGAATCGACAAATTCGGGTCTTCGGCCACACTTTCACTCACAGCGGCGATGTTTTCGGTCGAACGAGCAAAACGATGATGCACAGGTGTAGAAATGTCTGTCACCGATCCAGTTTCTTCAAATTTTTTCACTGTGTAGGCAATTGTGCGCTCATTGGGACGATTATGTCGACCATAATCTGCGCGTAATGCACGAAACGTGGCCACCACAGATTCACCATTTTGGTAAAATAATTTAATAATTTTAACGCGTTGTTCAGTCGTAAAACGTTCCATCTTGTAAAATGGCAAACCTTCAACTAAACCAATACCAATTTGGAATACACGGACATTTGACAGATGTCGAATGGCAGGGCTTTACTTTCCGAAACACGAAATGGATAAACCTTTCTATAAACTGATAAATCGCTAACTTCATTTGAAAAGCGTTAAATTCTCAAATCATACCAATGGTTGTTCAAATCAGATTGTGTTTTTAAAATCATTTCACGGTTTCCAAATCAAACTAACGATTTCTCAAATATATTGTTTTGAGAAATCACTTACTTGATTTGAAAAAGCGTTAATTTGTTTTGAACATGCATTAATTTGATTTGAGATAACGTTAACGTGTCTAGATATTGCTCTTCTATCTCAACACATTCTATTTAGAATTGTTTCCTGGTGAACCTGAAAGTTTCCTTACTATAGTGTCTTCCATATTTTATCATTATGTTCAGTTATGAGCGATATTTGTTTTGTTTGAATTTTTTCTCAAAAAAAAAAAAACGTACATATTATGCATATATGCTATCACACAATAAAAGTATTCAGGACCCTGATCCCTCTTACTATTACTAATATCCATTTACTTACAAACAACTTTTACAGACTCTCCCCCCAATACATATTCCCTTCCTACTATCGACTTGAAGCAATATTATACCAGTGTGGTAAATGGAGTTAATCTATTTCTACTTCTAAGCCGAATTTAATACAGAATTGTTACCATTTTAAATAATTTTAAGCAGAATCAGAATATTCGTAGAATGTTTCCAAGTATTGTATACCTATATCTTACTCCAAATTAAGCGTAACCTTTTTCAGGGAAATTTTACCTGGTCCAATTGAATTTAATAAAAATCACTTAACAGAAGTGTGTGATTGGAAAAGGTGTCATTTGTTACGGAAAAGGTTATATTTGTTTTGGAAATGGTTACTTTTGTTCTGGAAATGGTTAAACATTTTGGGTTTGGAAAAGGTTAAAATAGACTTGAAAATCATATGGTAATCATTTGCTCAGTTATTTTAAACAAGAAAAGTTACACACACGTAAATAGCATGTGAAATTCCTTATGTACTCTCGTGATGACGATTATGAAAACTATATACGAAAAATATGAGCGAATCAAAACAAAAGAAAAAATATGTTACCTTAACAACATGACATAACCTACTATATATGTGGATTATGTAATTATTTTAAAATGAAAGACATCTTATAAACATTTTATTCGAATTGACAAAACTCTCGTGTTTATCCTAAATTCTGAGACAGAGAGGTATAGAACAAAGTACGATTATATTGTGTAATTCAAATCGAAATCAAAAAAATGCAAAATATGACCTGTAATGAACAAGAAATGATGAAATTATGGCGATATTATACAATTATTGCATTAGATAATAAAGAAATGAAAGTATTGGAGATAATCAAACTTGGTAAAGAATAATATTTCATCGACATTTTATTTACTATGATTTGGTTTAAATATAACGGGACGGGCACTCTATGCAGAGCCGAGTGGAAAGTCCACTGTTTTCGAGCAAGAATTTTCTACTCAATTGCCCTAACCCCTTGTGGGGCATAGAGCGTCAACTGTTCCATGTGGCCCAGTTGACGTTTCGTCGGCATAAATTGGTTTCGGAGAATGCAGTTGACAGCATGCACCTCCTGCACATCCATGGCCAACGTCGTGGACGGGATTCGAACCCGAAACGCCGGTAGTCAAACATGAGACTGATACCTCAACACATTGCGCTACCGGTCGCCCCGCAGTTCTAAAGCGACAGAAAAAAATACATACTTTTAAAGGGAGGTTCGCCTGCAAGGAGTACACAGTGTACGCTCTTATAACCGGATACAATCGGGACCAACAATTTTGTCCGGTTATAGGATTGTGTAACGGACGGTTTGGTGGGCATCCAAAGATGCCCGTGGGGACGGAGCCTAGGTAGCATAGTGACCGTGAAGGTCGGGCCGTGCCATCTGGCGAAGAAAAAGGCCTCTCAACGAGCTAAGCAGCGGTCTATGCTTGCTGTAACTCAGTTCGGGAGATGTGGGCGGGGTTTTCGCCGCTCGTTGCCCCTGTCCTTTACGTATTAACAAAAATCCATAGGCCTGGGGAAGACAACACAAACAGGGGAGGTAAAAATAGGGAATAAAAAAAAAATAGTCGATAAGAATGGGATGGTTGGCAGACGGATCAGACGCCCACGCGGTCGCACCTGAGTCCGGGTGTAATGGGACCCTCGGCCTCTGGTTTCGTACCACCAACAGATCACTACTCATCAGGTGCTGCTTCGATCTGCCGGTGGGAGCAGCACTACTAGACCATAATATGGTTCATTACAGGTGGTTCATTACAATTGTCCGCTTAAGAGAAATCCAACATTTGTTTTAAGGCAACCTTCAAATTATTTTCAAAGAATCAAATAGCCAAAACTGTGTTGGTTGTGAAATTTAAAATGTGTAATCACACCCTGATTCAAGGGCTGGCACTCACTGGTTGTATTTAAGGCAATGGCGTATCCAGGATTTCGTCAAGAGTGGAGGGGGTTCAATTCGAAATTTCATTCTCCATTGAGGGGACAATGGAGGTCAAATTTTGCAATGGTAGTCAGACGTGGGGTGTCAAATGCAAGGGGAAGTTCTTCTCGTAATTTGAAGGAATTACAACGGAGTGAGGGAACAAACTATGTGAACATTGTTGGGCTATGTCTGGAGCTTAACAATGAGATTTTGCTGAATTTGGAAAACGCTCCTACTGCTCGACAATGCTCCGCGCATTACATAGTCCCATCTGTAAAATGGAAGCTTAATATTGAAGAACGGGTGAAAAAGGCTATGCACTTTACTCGTGCAGGAAAGCCATAGGCAAGAACTGGGGCCTGCAGCCGAAAGCTGTATATTGGTAATATACAGCTGTGGTACGCCCTGTGTTATTGTATGGTATTAGTGTGTGGTGGACTGCATTCAGAGTAGCGGCCTACTGTAATACCCTAGGAAAGGTACAAAGGCTGGCTGCGCTGGCCACGACGGGGGCTTTTAGAACCACTCCATCAGTCGGATTAGATATGATACTCGGCTTACTCCCGTTGGATATAACAACGAACAACTGGCGGCGAACACGGCTCTATGCCTTCGTGAGGCGGGTCAGTGGCGTGCGCTGAGTGTGGGACACTCCACTGTACTTGACAATCTGAATCTTCCAAGGGAGACGGACTACGTTTCTTCCAAATACAAATTTGGCAAGAACTACACTAGTCTCATTCCGTCGAGGAGTCAATGGGTAGGAGACGCGGCCTCCACCACCGAACCCATGGCCATCTATACAGATGCGGCTAAGACCGACGACGGGGTCGGGATAGGCATATACTCGGAGGGACTGGGGATTAACCTATCACTCGGTCGGTCTCCCGGACTTTTGCAGTATCCTACAGGCTATCTCGGAAGCTCTGTCCTGGCTAGGCAGTAACGTAATTACTGTGAAGGACATTACTATTTATACGGATAGTCAGGCGGCGATTCGCTCACTCGAATCCGTTTTGACGACATCCAAAACTATCGAGAACTGTCGCCTAGCACTCGCAGAGATGGCTGGCTCCTTCAATATTACCCTCTGTTGGACTCCGAGCCACAGTGGCTTTGCGGGTAACTGCAAGGCAGATGAGTTGGCCCTAGAGGGGACAACTAGAGCGGTTGAAGAAAGCCGCGAAGACCTAAGGGTGCCATTTACCCTGTGCAAATTGGTGATTAAGACCGCTGCCGTAGATAGGGCTAATGTTAGATGGCTCTGCGGCAATACGTGCCAAAAGACAAGGATGATTTGGCCGAAAATTGATCCCCACCGCTCTGTCACACTGCTGTCGTTGAACAGGAAGCACATTGGCAGAGTAGTAGGACTTATCACAGGGCACTGCCCAATAGGGGAGCATGCCAGGAGACTACATCTTCCTCATCACGACTTCTGTAGGAGTTGCGGCGATGTGGAAGAGGAGGAGACCGTTCTACATCTTCTCTGTCATTGTCCGGCCTTGGCTCGTAGGAGAAGAATGTTTCTGGGCTCATGGGTTTTCTACGATCTGGATGACCTTAAGGATATGACTGCCACACGGCTCAATCGTTACATCGCCAGCACAGGCTGGTTTGATACGTAGGTTCGAGTGAAGGTGATAGCGGTGGTACCACAATGGACCCTATCTATGTTGGTCTAAGTGTGCTGTGGCACATCACGGCAGCCCCTGTACCTAACCCTACCTATAGTCCCATCTGAGGGAATGCCTGCAGAATGGGAAAATGAATTAAGCGATATTTTTAGAGACTAGTCATATTTCATACCGTACAGGATGCTCCCAAGTTGGTGTGTAGGTTTTCAGTGTCTGCGATATTTCCACAAATCTCCAGATCTCTCTTACACGAGGCAATTTCGGAAAAGCTGGGATTTCGAAAATTGTGCTAAAGATGGGTCCCAAAACAACTGTCAGAACAGCACAAATTGAATCGGGTCGCTAGTGCTCGCGAGTTCCTTTAGCGATTTAAATTAGAAGGTGAGGATTTTCTGAGCTCCATTGTGACTGGGGTGACCGGTAGCTCAATGCGTAAAGACAGGCATCAGTCTCATGTCCGACTACCGGCGTTTCGGGTTCGAATCCCGTGCACGACGATGTTCGTGGCCATGGATGTGCAGGAGGTGCATGCTGGCAACTGCATTCTCCGAAAGCAGTTTATGCCGACAAAATGTCAACTGGAAACAGTTGACGTGATATGCTCCACAAGAGGTTGTTAGGGCAATTGAGAGAAGGGAACGTTTTGCAGTCCTGGAGAGAAAAGTGGAATACTTCATCTTACTACGGCCGCTTTTGTCGTGTAAGACCGATAACTTTAATTTTATGTTTACTCTCAATATACTATTTTTTATTTAACTCTAACTTTAGCCGTTTTTTTTGCAGAATTCTACACCACAAACAATTTCATAACTCACTCTAACTTATTTCCCTTTAGACTATCATGGTATCAACGGTAACGTTTCGCTCGATCGTCGCGGTGAATTGGTCACAACACCGCCAAATCGTTACGACCTGACCCTTGGTTCTGACAAATCATCATCGCTATCCCGTTCGGAGGCCGGAACCTACGACATCACACAGGCCGAATCGCGAAGCCGAAACAATGAAAATATTGCGAATAATAATGTCGGACCGACTACCAACGGTAACGGACCACATCATGAAGGCGAAGGAGAACCAAAGAAAATAAGGGTAAGCATGCAATGGACTCTCCTCCTGCGGATTCCTAATCACAATTTCATAAAAATTTCAGAAATGGCCCACTGAAAAATCCTATTTCCTTGCCAAGGAACTACTAATGACCGAGCGAACTTACAAAAAGGACTTGGACATTCTAAGTCAATCGTTCCACGATCGACTTACGGCCGAAGACATTGATAATCTTCAACCGCTTTTCCAGATGCTGGAAGCCATGATTCAGCATCATAATGTGTTTTTGCGTGATTTGGAGCATCGTCTGCTGTTGTGGGAGGGACGTGGAACCCACGATTCACATCGGATTGGCGACGTAATGTTACGAAGTATGGCTGTTTTACCGTTATACGAGGAATACATCGAATGCCATCGGGAAATACTAGAACGAGTGGATGATATGTTTGAGAATGAGAGCGGATTCCGGCAAATCTACAAGGACTTTGAACAAGAGAAGATTTGCTATTTGCCAGTAACGTATTTGATATTGAAGCCGTTGCATAGACTGCTCCATTATCAATTGGTGCTTGAAAGTGAGTATTGGGATCAGTTTAGTATATTTTAACATGAATATGTTTTATCGGAGGGTAATTTGGAGAAATTAACATGATCGTGATGCGTGAGACCACTTGACATCAAAGAAACAAAAAGTGTCTTGTGGTGGGGATGTTAGTGAAATGGTTGGATGAGGCGGGTACGGCAGTATAAGAGTGAGCTGTAAAGGATGGAGATGGTGGGGAGAGGAGGAGAGAGATGGAAATATAAAATAAAACAATATTTAAAAAAAGTGCTAGACTGGAGTCAATTGTTTGAGTTTGTTCAATGTCCCTTGATCAAAAGAATAAAAGGATTTAAAGGGAAAATAAACAGATAAAAGGGCAAATGGATAAAAGGGCATGGAGTTGTGAGAATCCTTATGCACAGTGGTCGCTCGGTGTGTGTGTGTGTAAATAGGCTCTAACTAAACTAATGCCAAAAATTAATGGCAAAATATGGACTATATTTTCATGCTTAAAACTACTTTATGAAATTTTTTTCTTAGTTTTAATGAATAATTCTTTTTCCAGGACTAACTGAATTCTATTCCGACGAGCACATCGATCGCGCCGACTGTCAAGGTGTCTTGCACATGCTAAATCGTATCGCCGACTCTGTACGAAGCGTGCTTCCCGAATCCGAAAATTACGTACTATTATGCGAACTACAGCGCGACATTAACGGTTTCGATTCGCTCAATCAACCGAATCGTCGTCTTCTGCGACAGGGTTGTCTTCTGAAGCATTCCAAGCGCGGTTTACAGCAACGAATGTTCTTCCTCTTCTCCGATATTCTATTGTACGGAACAAAATCGCCAGTCAGTCAAACTTTTCGTGTTCTGGGACATGTTCCCGTACGTTCATTGATCACGGAAAATGCCGAACACAATACATTTATAATATTTGGTGGACATAGTGCAATCACAGTTAGTGCCGGAACGACGGCCGAGAAGACACTTTGGCTGGCGGAATTGGCCAAAGCATCGGCCGATATTAAGACGAAACCGCCGACACAAATTACATTTGGATCGCTGAAAAATTGCAGTGAGTATTTTTTTTTAATTGAATTTAAAAAAGAAATGTTTTTTTAAGTGTTTCTAGCCTGTTTTCGGAATGGTTGTTTTAACTCTGTGTTTGAATTGTATTTTTTTTTAAATGGTGTATTTTGAAGAAGTTTTGAAAAACTTTCTTGTTTCTTTCCTTGGACGAGAAAAGGCTGTTGCAGGTGTTGTGAAAAGAGGTAATTATTGGGGATTGTGGCTTCTGGAGTTGAAAGCATTCATGTAGGCTAGTGGCTATAAACAACGTCACATAAAGTAGATAAAATAAAAGACATAGAGTAAATAAAGGACATAAATAACAAGGGCATAAAATAAAGGACATGCAGGACTAAAAAATAAAAACGTCAATACGTCAAAGGACAAATGAAATAAATGACGTAAAGAACATAAAGAATGTGTAAAATATTATGGTGCATAAAGAACCTAAGGATGTTCCTTATAAAGGATGCAAAGATCATCAAATAAAGGGCATAGGATACAAGATAAAATGAAGGGAATATAGGACATAAGATAGAAAATTTCATGTAATACATGGAATAAATAATACAGGGTTATCCATTTCGTGTTTCGGAAAGTAAAGCCCTGCCATTCGACATCTGTCAAATGTCAGTGTATTCCAAACTGGTATTGGTTTAGTTGAAGGTTTGCCATTTTACAAGATGGAACGTTTTACGACTGAACAACGCGTTAAAATTATTAAATTATTTTACCAAAATGGTGAATCTGTGGTGGCCACGTTTCGTGCATTACGCGCAGATTATGGTCGACATAATCGTCCCAATGAGCGCACAATTGCCTACACAGTGAAAAAATTTGAAGAAACTGGATCGGTGACAGACATTTCTACACCTGTGCATCATCGTTTTGCTCGTTCGACCGAAAACATCGCCGCTGTGAGTGAAAGTGTGGCTGAAGACCCGAATTTGTCAATTCCGCGCCGATCCCAGCATTTGGGCCTATTTTACGGCACATTGTGGCCCATTTTGCATTTGGACCTTCATCTCCATCCTTATAAAGTCCAGATCACGCAAGAATTAAAGCCGACTGATCACAGATTGCGTCGTGAGTACTCAGATTGGGTCCTCGAACAGCAGGCCACCGATGCCGATTTTTCGAAGAAAATCTTCTTTAGCGATGAGGCCCATTTTGCGCTCGGCGGCTATGTAAACAAACAAAATTGTCGCATCTGGGGCAGTGAGCAACCGCAAGTGATCGCTGAGAAACCGTTGTACCCGCAAAAAGTGACTGTTTGGTGTGCATTGTGGGCCGGCGGCGTCATTGGGCCGTTTTTTCTTCGAAAACGATGAAGGAGCCGCCGTTACAGTCAATGGCCAGCGCTATGGCGCCATGATTCATGACTTTTTTTGGTCGGAAATTGAAGATATGGATCTCGACAATATGTGGTTTCAACAAGACGGGGCCACATGCCACACCACGCGACAAAATTTGGCTTTATTGCGCGAGAAATTCCCAGGACGCGTAATTTCGAGATTCGGCGATGTGACTTGGCCAGTAAGGTCTTGCGATTTAACGCCGTTAGATTTCTTTTCGTGGGGCTATGCGAAGGACCGTGTTTATGCGAACAATCCCACGACGATTGGTCAATTGAAGGACGAAATCCGTCGAGTTATAGCCGAGTTATTGCCCGAAATGTGTGAAAAGGTAATCGAAAATTACCTCAAAAGGATCGAGTCCTGCAAGCGGTCCCGTGGGGGACATTTGACAGATATTGTATTCCACGTATAATGGCAATCCAAATCCAATAATCCAAACTTTATTATGAAATAAAAATTCCATCGAAATTCAAATATTTACTGTGTTTAATTTAAGTTTATTTTCCGAAAGAGAAAATGGATAACCCTTTATAAAGGGCATAAAATAAAGGAAATAAAAGGCAGAAAGCAAATAAGGGCACAAAATAAAGGACATTATGAAGAGAAGATTAAGTACGGGGCGGTGAGGACTCACAAGCACTACGACCGTATGAGCTACTGTGCTATAGCCCTGAAGATTTAGGGCTTACGATCGAGTTTGATCGATCACACAAATCTGCTCAGCAGCGTATGTCTGAATGAGGCAATCGCTTCCGCTTCAGGGAAGGCCTCACCGAGACTCAGACTTAGAGATGATACCCATTCTATGTAAGCGACCTCTCAGGGTCAAGTGCCCTGAGGGGAGACCCTGTTTCTGCCGAAGCCTAGCAATTCCAGGGGCACTTGCGTGAATAATCTGAAATAAACAATTAGAATTGTCTCCGACCAGGGAGATTTTCCAAGTGCGCACCGGTTTCTAAATGTTCCTGCTCTCTTGGGTGCAGTTTTACCCCACTATGGGACGCCTGTTCCATTTTATTCTACATCTGTATCGTCTCTCTGCATTAATTTGCGGCTGAGTTGGTTGCTAATCCTCTTCTATCGAATGAATTCCTAGAACTCTGTTCTTTTTCTTTGTGACCAGTTTAATTGTCTCATTTGAATGTGCAAACGTAAACAGTTCTAGCTGTAAAAATCTCAGCAGCCTGTATTACCTATTGGGAATTATCTTCCGATAAATTTTTAACTGGTGCCATTTAGTGTTTATCTATAGGATAAACTTTAACCAGGCATTATGAAAACGGCCCTTAGAGTGATACCACAGAAGGGTTCGGGCCCTGTGAACGAGCTTGCAGTAGCTTTCCTATGTAGCTAGCTTGTCAGCAATTTCGTTACCCGAAACGCATACACGCTGACTGGAGAATTTCCGTTAGGACTTCTTTCTGTCTTTCCCCTGACAGTTATTACCAAATCATCAACGTAACCCCGTGTTGAATATCCCTTAGTAGTGAGTTTCTGTAGGCTACCGACTACGGTGCACCATAGAAGGGGAGATAGCACCCTTCCTTGCGAGCATGCCTTAGTGACATTTGCTGTTAAAGTGCAGTCTCCAATCTGCGTGATATCCCTTCTAAATGATAATATCCTTTTCACCTATAATGCAGTTGTGTTATTTGCTTCCTTTGCTCTGAGTGCATTGAAGAGAAAGGTGTGTTATCGACAGCTCCTTCAATGTCAAGAAAGGCACATACTGTCCATCTCCTTAGCTGCTATGACAGAATCCATTTCTCTCACTAGACAGTGTAGAACAGTTTCAGTTGACTTTCCTGATTGGTAAGCAAACTGCACCCCGGAAAATGAGTATCCAGAAGCAATTTGCCTCTGCTCTCGGTATCCTCTGTAATACTGCGATCCCGTCTATGCAGAGTGTTGATTTTATTTGTTCTTTTTTTGCCAGAACATGATGAAATCTAGCAGCGGTATTTGTACTATTAACACTTTCGCAGAATTTAGTCCAACTGCGTTTCTTGGTGATTCGTATACTTTTGCTATATAGTGTGCGCGAGGCCCGGTATTGCTCCCACTCGCCAGTATGTTACTCCTTTTGCTCTAAGTGCAGAGTCAATGGACGAGAAAGATGTGTTATCGAATGCTCCTCAATGTCAAGAAAGGCACATACTGCCATCTTCTTAGCCGCCAAGCCTAACTTAATTTCTCTCACTAGATAGCGGAGAGCAGTTTCAGTCGATTTACTTGATTGGTGAGTAAATTGTTTGCAGTGCACCGGGAATTTCACAAGGAGTGTGCTTCTGATGTGCGCATCAAGGATCTTCTCCATTCTCCAGGAGGTCAAATTGCCTATGCCGATGACATTGCTATTGCAATCTCAGGAAAGTTTCCTACAACTCTTAGTGAGGTACTACAAAACGCTCTCTCTCTGTTAGCAAACTGGGCAAAAAATTGTGGTGTTGGGGTGAATCCAAGCAAAACGAAGATAGTCCTCTTTACAAGGAAATATAGATTACCACCTGTGAAGCCCACTGAGATGGAGGGGATGGAACTGACTTTCACGGAGAAGGCGAAGTTTCTTGGAGTTATACTGGACAGGAAGCTCAGCTGGAGGCCCAATATTCAGGAGCGCGTAAACAAGGCTTTGATTGCACTCTATTCTTGCAGGAAAGCCATCGGAAAAACCTGGGGACTGCAACCGAAAGTACTACACTGGCTCTATGTGGCGGTGGCGGTTGTTCGCCCCATACTCTTGCACGGCGTGATCGTTTGGTGGAATGCACTTAGCATTGGAACTAACCGCAATTTGGTGGGGAAAGTGCAAAGATCTGCTAGTGTGGCAATCAGTGGAGCCCTCAGAACCACCCCGTCTGACGCCTTAGATATTATACTCCATCTTCTTCCCTTAGACATTCTCGCAGAACAGATGGCTGCATGTACGGCCGTCCGCCTTCGCGAGGCGGGTCAGTGGAAGACTTTAAACACTGGACACTCGACAATCCTAAACAGTCGAGATATCCCTTTAACGACGGACTATACTACGCCTAAATATTTGTTTAGTACGAACTTTGTAAGTTTGATACCAACACGAGCGCAGTGGGTAGATGATATTTCTTCATCCCCGGACTCGATGTACTTCTACATCGATGGTTCCAAGACTGATTCTGGAGTAGGAGCCGGCGTTCATGCCAACGGGCCTGGTCTAAACCTATCGTTTCGACTTCCTTCCCATTGTAGTGTTCTCCAGGCGGAACTCGTGGCGATTCGGGAAGTTTTGACCTGGTTGGGACGCCATGTCATAAACACGAGAGACATTACTATTTTTATGGATAGCCAAGCTGCGATTAGATCCCTTATATCCGTACTTACCACTTCAACAGTGGTGATGGACTGTCGTGCCTCTCTTTTGGAAATGGGCAAATTCTTTAACATTACCCTGTGCTGGATTCCGAGCCATAGTGGCTTCGTCGGAAATTGTAGAGCGGATGAGCTGGCTCGACTGGGGATAACGGAAATTGTACCAGAGAATCAACTCAATATTGGTATGCCCATGGACTCATGCAAGCATGCCATTAGGCTGACTGCGATCAGCAAAGCGAACTCAAGATGGCTTAGTGGCAGTACGTGTTACAGAGCAAAGATGATGTGGCCAAGATTGGATATCCACCGCTCTACTAGGTTGCTAATGATAAAAAGGCAAATTATTGGTGCTATCGTGGGCGTTAGCACTGGGCATTGTCCAATCGGGGAGCACGCCCGTAGGCTTCGGCTTCCATATAATGATTTCTGCAGAAGCTGTGGGAACGAGGAGGAGGAAGAGAGCATTTTTCATCTTCTCTGTAGATGTCCTGGCTTGGCGGGCATGAGGAGGTCAACTCTTGGTGAATACTTCTTCGCCGAGCTGGGAGACTTGGAAAACGTCGATATTGGCCAGCTCCAAAGGTTTATTGTACGCTCAGGCTGGTTCGGGGCATAGGATAATCCCGTGAGGTATCACAAAGGACCCAGACGTGGTCTATGTGTGTCGTGGTTATCACGGCAGCCCTCTAACCTAACCTAAGGAGGTCAAATTGATTGGCCTGTAGGATTTTGCGTAAAGGACGTATGACAAATGAAATAAGTGACATAAAGCACGCAAAGGAAATAAAATACATAAAGAATATGAAGGAAGGACATAAAAAACATGAAGGACATAACGAACTTGAAGGAAATTAAGTGTATGAAACCATCCATGAAGAATATAAAGCATATAAAGGTTTTAAAGTAAAGGGCATAAAGGACTAAAAGTAAAGGACATAAATGAAATTAATGACATAAATGTAATAAATAGCATAAGGAAATAGAGGACATAGAGGATATGAAGGGCATAAAATAAGTAAATGCTATAAATGATATAAAAAGCATGAAGGACCTAAAAAGATCACAAAGGACATAATAAACACAAAGAATATAAAGATCATAAAACATGTAAAAGACATAACGGATAAAAGACACAAAGAACAAGAAACAAATGACATTGGACAATGAAGGTGGGATATAGGACAACAAATACTTTACCGTTCGTGAATTGACGAAATTTCGACCTGCTTCTTGAGTTTGTAGTGGTGCCTGAATCCTTTTTTCCTTAGAATTTCAACTATTTTGTTTCTTTTACGATGTTCACAACAATCCTTCCCCAGATTCCATTATTTCTTGTATGTATTCTCAAAATTATCGTAAAAATAAATTGAAATAATTATTAGTATTGCTAATTGTGCATATTCTTAAGCGCTTCATCGTACGAGACCTAATGATAATAAAAAAAGCAAATCCCCAACCTACTTCAATTCAATATTCACCTCAATTTCAGGTTCATCCGAGGAGGGACTAGAAACGTGCGGTTTAGCACCGCCACCACCGCCGCCAACAAACAACAATCTAACCAATGGCGGGGCGAATACATTGTCAACGAACGATCCCACCGGATCGAATGCAACAGCGACGACAACAACGCTGGCAAACAAAATGCCACCGTCACGAAGCAACACTGCGTTACACGTATGCTGGCATCGTGGCGCTACCGTCGGTTTAAACGATCATCTCGTCTCCGCTGAAAACGAACTGTCCGGCTATCTATTGCGAAAATTCAAAAATAGTGCCGGCTGGCAAAAGCTCTGGGTCGTTTTCACATCATTCTGTTTGTATTTCTACAAGAGCTATCAGGATGATTATGCTTTAGCTAGTTTACCGCTATTGGGCTATTCGGTTGGACCGCCCGGCTATCAGGATGCCGTACAAAAAGAATTCGTTTTTAAATTGTCGTTTAAGAATCACGTGTACTTCTTTAGGGCGGAAAGTGATCATACGTATAATAGGTAAGTGGGTTTTTATTTTTATCTGTTTCTCGATATTGAAAATGTTGTTTTACTTAATTTCATTGGTCGCGTGCCTAGAAGAGAGTGATCCCGATCCAGTGAGTGACACTCAAATTTACATCTCCTATCACTCGCTGCTACGCACTGGATGGGGATCAGTCTCTTCTAGGAACCCGCTCTTTTTTTTGTATCAACTTATTGCGCTTGCTTAAGGTGAGCTCACACGTCGCAAATATTTGACAAAAAAAAATACAGTGTTCCCTCCTTGTACAGACACCTCCCATAACTGGACGCCTCTTATAAGCGGACAAATTTTTAAGTCCCAAACATTTTTTGCTTGTTTTCAAATAAATTAGACTCCATTAACCGAACGCTTCTATAGTTGGACACGGGACACTCATTTTTTAGTTATTTTTCAGACTAAACCTCTAATAGCCGGACAACTCAATGGTTTTGGAATAGCGTCTCTTCGCATTTTCATGACTTTAGGCACCATTCACACTGAGTTGAGCCCAGAATCATCATCATCGTGGCGCGACAGCCCGACGTCGGGCCTTGGCCGCCTGGATCATTGTCCTCCAATTATCTCAGTCACGTGATCGCGTCCTCCAATTTTGGGAGCCCAGCAGCTGCGCGGCGTCCACACCTACTGAGCTCTCTCAACGAGATCTCGGTCGTCCTCGCAGTCTCGCTCCGTCGACTCGTTCTGCATTCATTACTCTCTTAGGCATGCGATCATCGTCCATTCTTTGTACATGCCCTGCCCATTGAAGTCGTTGTATTGTAGTTTGACGAGACTTGCAGCTCATGAGCCCAGAATGCCTTTAGCATATTACCCGAACTCACCAAAAGTACAGAATTGTCCGTGAGTAGGACTCATCGACTCACCAACTCACCGAGTGAACACATCTTTCAGACGACCGGCGTTCCAGGTGTACACCAGGTGGGGTATGCATGACACACCCCAGCTAGGTGTGCTACATACTACTATATATACATACTACAGGGTGGCGCAAAACTACCGTTATGGTTTGAATGTTTAATAACTTTTTTATTTAATGGTTAATTATTTTATTATAATTTTTTTTTTGTTATACAGTATATTAATGGGGAATAATTTTGGCTTAAGTATGAAAAATTATATCCCGCAAGTGGTGGCCATTTTCGGCTTCGCACATTCGTGCTCTTTCCAGTACATTTTCCATAACTTTTTGTAAAATTTCGGGTGTTATGGCTCGAATTTCATTGCGAATGTTTTGTTTTAGCTCTGGTATGGTCGCTGGCTTATTTACGTATACCCTTTCTTTCAAATAACCCCAAAGAAAACAGTCTGGCGCTGTTAAATCCGGTGAACGTGGGGGCCAATTGAAATCGCTTCTGCGCGAAATAATCCGTTCGCCAAAGAGGTCCCGTAACAGAACCATTGTATCCCTTGCAGTGTGGGCTGTGGCTCCATCTTGTTGGAACCACAACTGTGGATGGTTTTCTACAGCTGGCCTCAAAAAATTGTCCAGCATCGTTCGATATTCAGCACCATTAACCGTAACTGCGGCGCCATGTGCATTTTCAAAGAAATATGGACCAATGATCCTTTCAGACGATACGCCGCACCAAACAGTACACTTAAGTGGGTGTAATTGTTGCTGATGAACTGTTCTTGGATTTTCCGTAGCCCAAATCCTGCAATTTTGCTTGTTTACGAAACCATTCAATTGGAAATGGGCTTCATCGCTCATTATCAAATTGTGAATGAAATAGCGATTTTCTTCTGCTTTTTGTCGTAACGAAATGGCATAATCAAGCCGTTGTTGGTAGTCTATCGGCTTCAATTCTTGCACAAGCTGAACCTTATACGGGAACATGTGCAATGTAGCCAAAATCCTCTGAAGGGACCTCCGGGATAGCCCCAGTTGTGCCGAACGTCTTCTTGTCGATGTTTCTCCACTGTCCTGCACACTATCCACAACACGTTGGATATTTTCTTCCGTGTGGGCCGTACGAGGTCTTCCGGTACATGGAATGTGTCCTACTGTACCATATTGTTGAAAATTTGCAACCAGGCGGTTTATTGTTGGTGCTGAAGGTCCAGTACGCACATTAAAAAAACGACGATAAGCACGCTGCGTCAAAACAATTGACCGTTGATTTTCAAAATAAAATTCAACAATTTTTGATCGCTGCTGTGTTGTGTACTGTTCCATTTCAAATTCCCGCAGTTTTCTTCACAAAATTCTGAAATAAAAATAAAAAATAAAAATTAAATTAAAAAGTTATTAAGCATTTGAACCATAACGGTAGTTTTGCGCCACCCTGTACTAGATCCTTTGCACGCATTTAAGGTGAACATACACCATCCGGAATTCCGGACAGGCCGCCGGAGAGGCGAATGTATTAGGTGTACAACTTAGCTTCCGCCGTTTTCCGACACAGCCGTCTGTCAAAAAACGGTGGAAGCAAAGTTGTACACTTACAATAATACGTTCGTCTATTGAAATAAACGGCCTGTCCGGAATTCCGGATGGTGTATGTTCGCCTTTAAAGTGCAATAGGCATGACAGTCTACAGCATGCACCTACTGTTCCCATTCAGCCGCCTATCTGCGGCAAGTCGGGAGATGTTGTGGCTTATTATTACGCCCCGCACCACAGGGTTAGAAAACACAAACATCCATGGCCACGAACGCCGTGGACGGGCCTTGAACCCGCAACAACCGTAGTCAGACATGACACTCACGCCTCTACGTACTGAGCTACCGGTCGCCGGTAGTTATAACACTTTACGTAAAGGTGCGTTTTGCTAGGCACTACTCTGCGTCGATCGCAAGCGACGATGAATAATAATAATAATAAATAAAGGCAGGCTAAGGTACCCAGCTGGTAGGCACTGCAACCATAAGATCTATTGTGCCATAGTCTTAACTAATCCAAAAGACCCTCAACCAACCTGATAAAGGCCAGTAGGTCCTTTGTAGCAGTACTCTTAATGACAACGGAGCTCACGATGAAATCTCCAAGAAACATGAATATGGCGCGAGCAACCGCGGGGCATTCACAGAGAAGGTGTTTGGTGGACTCAATATCCTCCAGGCAAAGTCGGCATTCCGTCTCAGTGGATAGGTTCATTTTGTTGTGATATCTCACCCAGTGGTGACCCGTGAGGAAACCAACGACCAGTCTCAGGACATCTCTGCCCAATCGGCTGGCTTCTGTGAGACCGTAGGGGTTGATAAGGTCTTTGGACTGTTGTAGTCCCGGGAGATTATTCCTGTGCCGCAGCCTTTCGCCCGCAGACCAATCCCTCACCAGCGCCCTGGCTGTGGCCCAGCTTAGACCGCAGTAGGGATCAGGTCCGAAAAATTTCCCCGATGAGCCCTGCCTAGCAAGTTCATCTGCAGCTTCGTTACCATGAATGCCCCGATGCCCAGGTACCCAACAAAGAGTGACCCGGTTAGAGTTTGCCAGACATTGAAGGGTATCAAAACACTCTTTCACTAGTTTCGATGAGAACTTATGTGAAAAAAGAGCCTTAATAGCTGCCTGACTGTCAGAGCAGATAATGATGTTAGTGCCGGTGAGCTTCTTGAACACAATTTCCTTGGCGCAAACCTCAATTGCATGGATCTCAGCTTGGAAAATGCTGGGCCAAGTGCCCATAGTGATTGAGATCCTGTTGCTCGGTCCAAAGACCCCAACGCCAACACCTTGTCTCGTTTTCGACCCATCAGTATACCACATGATACACTCGGGGTCAGTACAGATATTGCCAATATCCCATTCCGATTGACTAGGGATAGAGACCGAGAATTTCCTACCGAAGCAGAGTTCCGTAGTCATGTAATCTGATCTCGAGCAGATCGCCAAGCCAGGAATCCGCTCCAAAATACTCATGTGGCTCTGTTTGAACACATGTTAGATGCACTCGGAGTGCACTTAGAGCCGCAGCGACGATGAAAAAGATACACACAAATTGTGCTCAATGGGTTGACCACTAATCGCGAACAATTTGCGACGATCGTGTCCCTAGCAAAACACACCTTAAGGACTGTTTGAACAACGCTGGCAAAGGACTTGCACTTATAATCCACCAATCTGTGCAATACCGAGAATTAGCTTCACATGTTGACAACGACAATATCCTTGAACTGCAGGCAATCTGGCAATGTGGAAATTGAAAAATCTGGAGACGGTTATATGGTCAATCTGGTTTTCTGTTCTGCCATCCGGAGAGGTCCAGGTTATTAAAATAAGTGGCAGCGTTTGTGCTTGAACAGGGCACCGCCAATGACGAGTTGTCGAGAGTTGCACGAACATCTGGCCATTTTTGTTCCTATTGCCTAGTCCATGATTGCCCATTAGGTGTTCTAAGCCTACATTGTCAGACCCAACTTTGGCGTTGAGATCCCCGTGTTAATTTTTATGTCACATTTGGGAGCCTTGTTGAAGGTGTCGCCAAGCCGATGGTAAAAGGCGTCCTTAGCTGATTGATCCGCTGGTTGATCTGCTCTGCATGACTTGGACAAAACAACTTTGTAGCAAATATTTGCCGCTATGTGAACACGCGACCGGTAGCGCAGTGTGTTGAGGCATCAGTCTCAAGTTTGACTACCGGCGTTTCGGGTTCGAATCCCGTCCACGACGACGTTCGTGGCCATGGATGTTGCAGGAGGTGCATGATAGCAACTGCATTCTCCGAAACGAGTTTATGGCAACGAAACGTCAACTGGGCCACATGGAACAGTTGACGCGCGATGCCCCACAAGGGGTTAGGGCAATTGAGTAAATATCTTCGGCAAAATATTTCCTTAAAAACATTTTGAAAAATATTTGCGATGTGTGACCTTTAGCGTGATAACGCGTCATGTTTTTTTCCGGAAAATGTTTTACAAATTTTTATTAACCTCCACTCTTACATTTTCAGATGGCTTGAAGTGTTACGCAGCACGACCCAGACACAAGATTTTAAAAATATGTTAACTTAAAAGACATTTTATCTGCAGGATCTAATAAAAACGTAAACGTATTCATTAAAATAGATTAAGATACATATTTTATGCAATTTATATAATTTTTCTTGTTAGTGTATTTTTGTTGTATTCTATATAATGTTTATTTGTTCATGGAATGAGTGTAAAACAGTCTTCTGTAAATAGTTATTATAACTATTTAAAAAATCAAACAAAAACTAAAAGTTGCATTTGTTATCACAAGAAAACATTCAACAATCGAATGATATGTAACGAACGAGCTGCATATTATGTCTCGTAGCAAAATATGATTTTATTAAATACGATACGAGATTTAGATTTAAGCGGAAATTAACGAGCTTTTTACGATATACAAAATATCACATGAATATTACATTTATTAGACGGGACCGTTCTATGTTGATGGACGAAAGGACGTGTTATTCGTAATCGATGCATTTTTTTACATAAAAATATACACATATGCTTTTATGTATTTATAATAGTATTATATTGAATATAATTTTTAAAGCAAAAACTAAAAAGTGGAAAATGTTAAAGGCAATCGATAGTAATGATAGTGAAATAACAAAAATATTTTAGTAAAATATAATATTTTTATTAACATTAAGAGATGTTTTCCTGTTTAGTTAGATGTTGCTGAAAATAAGAACGTGGAAGTTCGTGTCGTTGTAAAGTGACCGCGAATAGGAATATGGCCAGCCACGATCGCGCAATCAATCACCGAGACATGGTAGGTAGGTAGGTAGGTAAAAGAGGCTGCCATGAAATACACAGCACACTTAGATCATATAATTGGTCCATTGTGATACCCTGGAGATCCTACAACCTAACCATACTAGTTCTTGAACCAGCCTGAGCTAGTAATAAAGCGAAGCAGACGGCTAATACTGGCAGTCCTCAATTCCTCAAGCTCCTCTTAACCGCCAAGGCCGGACGAGCACAGAGAAGGTGGTAGCAGCTTTCTTCCGCGTCAATATCTCCACAGCTTCTGCAGAAGTCATTGAAAGGAAGACGCAGTCTCCTGGCGTGCTCACCAATAAGGCAGTGACCGGTGATCACCCCTACGACAGAGCTGATGTGCCGCCTCCTCAGAGACAGAAGATGGGAGGAGCGGTTAGGGTCCATTTCAGGCCACAAAGACCTGGTCGCGAGGCACGTATTACTGCTTGACCACCTGTCATTAGGGGCGACCGGTAGCGCAGTGTGTTGAGGTAACAGTCTCATGTTTGACTACCGGCATTTCGGGTTCGAATCCCGTCCACGACAACGTTCGTGGCCATGGATGTGCAGGAGGTGCATGCTGGCAACTGCATTCTCTGAAACCAATTTATGCCAACGAAACGTTAACTGGGCCACATGGAACAGTTGACGCGCTATGCCCCCACAAGGGGTTAGGGCAATTGAGTAGTAACCTGTCATTCGCCCTACTAATAGCCTCAGATTTTAAAAAGGACTTGCATGCCCTGATGGGCATTAAAATGCTATTATGCAGTTGCGGGGCCTCGCTCAGAATCCCCTGCCTAGCAAGCTCATCAGCGTGGCAGTTACCACCAAAGCCACTATGGCCTGGAATCCAGCATAGGATAAAATTGAAAAACTCCCCTATCGTTTTGAAGGTTGAACGTTGGATGTAAGCAGGACGGATTGCAGGGATTTAATAGACTATCCGAGTAGATTGCAATGTTCCTACAAGCTATGGCGTGCCGCCCCAGCCAGATAAGAGCCTACAGAATTGCAGCAACTTCCGCCTGGAGAACACTGCAATGATCCGGGAGACGGAAGGACAGGCTTAAATTTAGTGTGTCAGAGTAAATGCCTACTCCCACCCCATCTTCGGTTTTGGAGGCATCCGTATAAATGCCAATAGAATCAGATAGTGGGTACTCCCCCTCACTCCACTGATCCCGAGTAGGGATACAGCTCACAAAGTTCTTTTCATTGAGGGTAAGAGTAATCTGTCTCTCTCTCTCTCTCTCTGTCCAAGACAGCAGAAGAAGTAGTTCTTAGGGCTCCACTTATTAGCAAGCTGGCTAATCTTTGGACTTTACTCAGCAAGCAACAGAGAGCCGCCATCTTAAGAGCATTCCACCAGACAAAAATGCCATGCATAAGTATTGGCCGTACAATAGACACGTAGAACCAATGTACAATCTTAGGCTGTAGGCCCCAGCTCTTACCAATCGCCTTCCTACACGTATAGTAGCTTTATACACACGCTCCTGGATGTTAGCTTTCGAACTTAACTTTTTGTCAAAAATAACACCAAGGAACGTTGCTTTATCTGCAAGAACCAATCTGGTATCTCCAAGCATTGGGGACACGATAGGAGGAAACTTATATGTACTTCCTCGTGAAGAGAACGAGTTCGGTTTTACTCGGGTTGACCTTCAAACCACTGGAGCTGGCCCAGCGAGTAAGAGTAGAAAAGGCATTCTGTAACACCTCACAGAGAACATTCGGGAACTTACCCGTTATGGCAATAGCGACATCATCCGCATAAGTGGTAACACTACACCCCAGTCCTTCCAGGTCAAGAAGCAGTCTGTTGACCACAAGGTTCCGAAGAAGTGGGGATAGAACACCGCCTTGCGGAGTGCCCCTCTTGACACATCTGCTCTCCGAAGATGAACCCAGGGAGGTGTGAATTACCCTTGATGTAAGCAGCATATTTATTAGGTTGGCAAGTGAGTCGTCCACATTCAAACTCGCCAAAGCGTCGGCAATAGAATCCGGCAAGACGTAATTAAAAGCGCCCTCAATGTTCAAAAAGACGACCAGAGTAAACTCTTTGTAAGCAAGAGATTTTTCAATACAGCTTACCAAGGAGTGGAGAGCTGTGTCCACTGATCTGCCCTTCCAGTAAGCATGCTGAGAAGAAGATAGAAGCCTCGGTGGAATACTGCCTGGTAGATAGACATCGATCAGCCTTTCTAACATCTTTAGCAAAATGGAAGATAGACTGATAGGTCTTAGATCATTTGGCCGCGTGTGCGAACTCCTACCAGCTTTCGGGATAAAGACCACTTCAACCTCAGTCCGTATACGCGGAATATATACCAGATCGAGACAGGCTCTGAAGATGGATTCAATCCAATGTAGTACGATATCTATGTTTCGCTGCAGATCGGCTGGTATGACGCCATCAGGTCCAGCGGATTTAAACGGATCGAAACTTTCGACCCACCATAAGATCTTTTCTTTTGATAAAATGGCAGCAGAGTTGCAAGAGGCAGACCCTGTTGAAGCAACGCGAGCATACACGATGTTGGTTGCACTATCCGGAAAGTGAGTGTCAAGCAAGACGCTAATAGTTTCCGAACTAAATGAAGTCTATGAGCCATCCTGTTTCATCAAGTAACTAGGCAAAGAGGGATTGGAGGCGAGAATTTTCCTTAGTCTAGAGGCTTCACTGGACCCTTCGATCCGTTCACAAAAAGTCTCCATGAACTTCGCTTAGCCTTCCTTAGTTCCTTCTTATACAAACTTAGATCCTTTTTATAGGAGACCCAATCAGAATCCAGTTTAGTATATTTAGCTCTATTAAAGGGCCTCCTAGAAGTGTTCCTGTAAGTAGAGAGCTGAGCGCTCCACCAGGCACCGAGACATACTGTTCGATGAGCTGTACAATCAGCCACATGTTCACGCGCCTAGCCATGGTCGCATAACTGGTCACCTGGTTGTGGTTGCCCACATATGTATGTAGCTGGTCACGGTACTAAGCACACAGCTGATCGCGTCTTATAATATATGCACACCAGACAGCTTAATCTTGATAGGTTTGCAAATCCCAAAACACTTGGACACCATCCGGTTTTCTTCCGCTGCCAAGATTAAACAGACAGTTGCGGTGTACATGTACATTTTTCCACTAGAACATACCGCGTGCAACGTGCGACAGCAATCTTTTTGCACAAAAAAAAAATCCAATTTATTTTATTTTCTTATTTTAATTCGGACGACTGTCCGTCCGCACAACAAACGCACACGTTGTTGCTGCTGATTACTGATGCAATTGCACTACCTCCTGGGGTGGCAAAATTGAAAATTGCACTCTTCGGGACTTCGAGTTTCGATTCCGTGCTGCACACTGAATAAAACTCCAAAATTGAACATGCGGTGGAACGAACCGAGCCGGGCGATCAGCTACGAAAGTGCTCTCTGCGTCGAATTTGTGTGTGTACCGAAGGTGACTAAAGAAATTTATCTGATTTATTCAAAATGCAAATCTACCGCACTACGCTCGACGCCGGTCAACCTGCAACTCCTCTTCTGAATTCAACATTCCTGCCTGAGACCACTGCGACGACTTCTTTTCGATCCTGTCTCCAACTCGGAAACCGGTCGGTGCTCTCTTGTTGCTATGTTCACATCTGGTGATTGCTGATTGGCCCGATAAGGAACATCAGCCGATACCGCCGTTATTGGGAGAGCGTTGTTTGGTGTTATCGTCGAGTTCCAGGTGGCGCGCATTTGCCAAGTGGAGACACAAACCAAATGCTATGTTATATACCCATCACATTGCCGGTAGAAGCAGTTGCCACCGCCCTGGCAATAAATGGGCATTGAGACAGCGACTGCTTCTGTCGATAATGTAATCAGCCCACTACAATTTTTCTTCTAAGCCTGTCGTTTTTCTGCTATCCATTCTGACTATACTACGGAACCGAAGTTCGACTTTGAGTGCGTTTGCCCGAACCAGATTGAACGCAGAAAGCAGGAGAAAACCAGCAGCAGCGGCAACCAAGTGTCAAGTTAGAAAGCATGCGTTTCCCTTACGCTACCTAGATTGAACGCAGCGGCAGCGACAGCGGCGAAAGCAGATCTGTCTCTTGTTGTTGTTGCTGTTATTGCTGCTGCTGCTTTCTGCGTTCAATCTGGTTCCGATGTTAGTATCACTATACACTGTCTTCAACTCGAACACGAACCTGGTACAAATGTCCTCTGAATAGCTCAAGACACACACATACTGCACATAAACCTGAAGAAAACCGGTCCACTTGTACCATGTTCGAGTTCGACAGTGTATGGTGACACTTAGACGCAGAATTCAATGCTCTTCATTTCATCCTATATAATTTTTCGATCCGATGCACCGTTTAGTGCACTTTCACACGAAGAGCCGCACGGCTCTCGCTCGCGAGTGAGAGCTTTTTCCGCTTTCACCTTCCATTCATTCACACGAAGAGCCGTACGGCTCTCGCTCGTGAATGGGAGTGAGGCGCGTAAGACTGAAATGCAAAGAATACACTTCAGCTTTCACACGGGGAGCACGAGCCTTTACGTCGCGCGAGTGAGAGCCGTGTAGCGCTGCTCTTGATATAAATACAAAGCGAGGAGTGCCGGCATTCACACGGGAAGAGCGACAACGGCTCTCGCTCCTCAGTCCCTCGCTACCCGCTAGGATGGACACAATACGCTTTGGAACGTTGGCGTTTCTGTCGTCGAAGACGGCGTCGACGGTAAATAAGATACATAGTCACAACACGTCTGCAACGCGTATTTTGCGACTGACTGAACAGAGCGCGATAGCCTTTGTCGCTCTTCCCATGTGAATGCCGGCACTCCTCGCTTTGCATTTATATCAAGAGCCGCGCCGCACGGCTCGAGATGCACGAGCCGTACCGGCTCTCACTCGCGCGACGTAAAGGCTCGCGCTCCCCGTGTGAAAGCTGCAGTGTATTTTTTGCATTTCAGTCTTACGCGCCCCGCTCTCACTCGCGAGCGAGAGCCGTGCGGCTCTTCGTGTGAAAGTGCTCAAATTTTTAGCCACGGGTTCGAATCCCGCCGTGGCCAAGTATGTTTGTGATGTCTTCCCCCTGAGGTGTTTTTTTATAGGTGATGTAGGAAACTTCCAAAAATACCGATGCTTGTCGAAGACTACGACTACGACATATGGCATCGATTTGCAGCCTAGATGTCACAGTTGCAACACTACAAAGCAGAATGTCAGAGGCTAAATTTCCGGGTGGTTACCTTCGTGCCATAAGCTTGACAACTGCCCCTGAAGAACTGAGAAAGTTGTAAGTCAATTTAATCGAATTACAGAAGTCATGTCCGAATGGGCAGAAGACTGAGAAAAAAATGAATATTTTCGAAAAACAACGCTCCGAGAAGTTTTACAATAATATGAGATTTTTATTTTCATAGCATTTCGTTTTCAAAACAAGCATACATTTGACGTTCATTTCTTACTCCTACTTCCACCAGCCTTAGCCTTTGATGTCCCTGCCGCTGCCTTTTTCGGTTCCGCCTTTGCTGCAGCCTTTCCCGCAGGTTTCTTTTTGGCCTGAAATTACGTACGAAAAATTCAAAATATTAATCCCTTAATGAGATCCTCCACTCCAATAATCACCTTAATCAACGCATCATTTTCAACCTTATCATCCTCTCCATTCTCCTCGTCATCAATAACAACAGCTTCATCCCCGCCTTCTTCCAACGTCTCCAAATCATCCTGTGCCTCGGCACGCTTCTTCTTTACGCCGGCCATTGCCGAATACGAATACGCCAAAACTTCCTTATTGTAGCTTCGCGTGAGTGCCGCTTTCACCTTCCCATCAATCGCATCCATGGGATTTTTCTTTCCCGGCCACGTTGATAGCTCAATCAATGATTCCAAATCTTCACGAAGCAATCGATACTCCTTGATTACTTCCAGTGCCTCAGCGACACCGTCCAGACCTTTGGTCTTTAACGGGCGCACAATAGCGTCCAAGAGGAATGGGGCGTAATCCATGCGAATTGATAGCTTTGAGCCAGACGTTCGAATGCGTGTGTGATCGTGCAGCTCCTGTGCCATGCGACTACGTTTATTACGTTTCGAATTCTTGCCCAACCAACCGGGGAAATTTATTTGTCCGGTGAAATGTCCTGACATGTATTCGCCGGGCATTACGGAGCTGAACATGGCCTGAACTGGGAGTAATGACCAAGCCGATGACGATCGAATTCGTCTGTCGATCATGTCGCCTAAACTCAGAGAGTTGGCGGCGAGTGCGACTTGTTGGGGAATTTGGGGTCTGCAAAAGAAAGGAGAAATATTGAAAAGGTGCCTGATGTACAAAGGACAGATCGGGTTTACTTTGGAACTTTCGGTAAAACTGAAAGGTAATTTTCCTGCACAAACAAGGGCCCAAAGCTGTAGTCGTGGAAGAATAAATCGGCTTTATCATTCAATGTCATGTGTTTGTGTTCATCATGCGAGAAGACCTTGCGCACCACTTCCCAAGGACCCTGAAACATAATCGCGAAAAACATGAACACCATCACCATTTAGTATTATACGAATTTACCATTTTCAAATCTTTTCTCGCTGTATTATCGCCTGTTTTCGCCTGACTCAATTCCAACTCTTTGCCGGCACTCAAAAGTGATAGATGATTGAGTGTTTGTCGAATATCATTGTTAGTGGCGGCGATAACTTCCTCAAGTTTGGCAGGTGAGATCTTGAATTTCTCCTTGAAACATACGGACATCATAGCTCCCTTAATTTGTTCCAGGCGTGGCTTGTTGAAACGCAAATCGTAGCAATAGTTGACAAGCGATCGCATTTTTTGATGATTCCGATCGTTACACATGCAAATGATCGGCACGGACGTGTCTTTAATCAGTCCGATAAGCTCTTGAACACCACCACGATCCTCATTTCCGGCCATACCGTCCACTTCGTCCATAACAAGAACATGATTTTTGTTCACACCTTTCTTGTCGCCGTGAAAATAGCCGTACAGAGATTTGTTGCTCAGCAGTTCGGACACTTCTTGTTTTAGCAGTTTTTTGCTTCGCGTGTCCGAAGCATTGAATTCGACCGCATCGAAACCGAGCTCTTTGCATACTAGCGAAACTGTTGTAGTTTTACCTGTTGGACATTTTATATTCAGTATGTAAATTGCGAATTCGTATATGAAATGTACACTCACCTACTCCGGGCGGGCCAGAAAGCAACGCAGCCTTATAAAAACTGCCGTCGTCATTTTTCGCCCACGGATTTGGACGCTGAAGTTTCTTTTTGCCGTTGTGATTCGAGTGCCATTTGGATAGCCAATTCAAAAGTCTATCAGAAAAGTTTTATTATTTTGCTGACACAGAATACAAATCATGTGCGTAGTACTCACTTGACACAGTTGCTTGCTGCACCCTGTTGTCCGATAATCTGCTTAACGCTGGTTGGTTTGTACTTGTCAACCCACGCCATATTATCCTCGTCACATGCCGTAGTGACCGGATGCTTCGAATCTTGCGGAACGGATGCAGTAGCCTCCTGCTTTACCTTTTTCGCAGGACTCAACTTTTCCTCCTTTATTTTCATTTTCTCGTCCACATGGGATTTACGTTTGGAACCAGACGTTGGGGTCTCACTTGCAGCATGCGGTTCAGTTTTAATTGTCTTCTTTTCATCCACGGGACTTGGTTTCTTCTCTTTTTTCACTTCTTTCTTGGGGCTTGTGGTTGTTGTTGTTGCATTTTTGTTTGCATCAACTTGACCGGATTTCTCGCGAATTAAATCGAACAATTCATCTTCGCTGATAATTTTCACTCCCAATTCTTCGGCAGTGGCAAGTTTTCTAGGACCCGCCTCTTCACCCACTACCATATAATTGAGACGCTTTCCCACTGTACTACTGACTTTCCCGCCCAGGTCTTTTATCAGGTTCTGACACTCTTCGCGTTCCAGTGACTCGAGAATGCCCGTTACGAGGAATGTAAGACCGGCTAGACAATTTGGTTTGCCCTGTGAAAAGTGTAATTTTTGAATGTTATGGTTGGTGAAAAAGTAATAGAACGGAAAATATGAAAATGGAATAACACACAAAGTAGTTCATTCACATTCGGCCCGTCCCATGTATTTTAATTACACATCATCCATTTGCTTTCAATTTATCTAGGATTTGCTTTGAGCATCCTTGAGTAAATGTGCTGCTTTGAAATGACTTTGAATTGACTTCGAGTCCTTTATTTCCTTCCGCTGTGTTTTGTTTATGTCCGTTGGGTGCTTTATATCCTATATGTCCCTAATGTTCAGAGGATGGGTCTCATCACTCCGTTCCGCAAACACTTATATTTTGTATGTTTGGTTTCTGTTTCATTTCATGATCAGGAGGGTCACCGGGTGGCGTTTAGAATCATCCAAGAAAGTTACGTACCAAATTTGGCACGAGAACTGCCCGGAGGGGCGAACTTAGAAACGACTTAGGCGAGAAACCTGCGATTTGAATACAGCGAATGTTCCGTTAGTCCAGTCCATAATCGAAAAAGCCGTGATCAGCCCGTGCTTAGGGTCAGCCATGAAATCATCACCATTATCGTGGCGCGACAGCCCGTTGTTGGGCCTTGGCCGCCTGCATCGTTGTCCTCCAATTATTTCGGTCACGTGACCGTGTCCTCCAATCTAGGAAGATCAGTAGTTGCGCGGCACCCGCATAATACCGAGCTCTCGGTCGTCCTCGCAGTCTCGCTCCGTCTACTTGTTGTCCGTTCATTACTCTCTTTGGCATGCGATCATCGACCATTCGTTGTACATGCCCTGCCTATTGAAGTCGTTGTAGTTTGACGATTTTCGAAACTTCCAGCCCATCGTACAGTTCATAAAACTCATGGATGGTTGTACCGGGTCCGCCATCCATCTCGCAAACAGCCCCGAAAATTCGCCGCAGAACCTTACGTTCAAATCTGTCTAGCATGTTTCCGGAGGCTTGAGTTAGGGTCCATGTTTCGCAGTCATAGTATAGCACTGGTCGTATGGTGGTTTTCTACACGTGGAGCTGATCGTGGATCGTTCAAAAAGACCGATACAAAATCGAATCGTCCATATCGTTCAAAAAGAGTCAAAAGAGCCCACCCCAGATTGGCAGCCCCGTTTTCATGGGAAATAGTGGTCCGATCGGGCTGGCTCGAACTAAAGGGCATTGGGAGTCGCTGACTCAGAATCTGGGGTCGAAAAGTGAAAACAAAAATTGAAGTCGCCCATCCGAGCCCCGTTTTTATGGGAAATAGTGGTCCGACCTGGCTGGCTCGAACTGAAGGGTATGGGGGGTCGCTAACTCCGAATCTGGGGTAAAAAAAAATAAAGGAAAAAACTGAATTTTTAAAAACTACGACTTTAATTGAATATGTTATGTTATTAATCAAGTTTCAGACTCTTTGCATGACTCTTTTTGAATGACTCATTGGAAAGAGTCAGAGCTTATGTGCTGGCACAGTGAAAAGAGTCATTATGCCCATCACTAGTGCACATGCTTCGATTTCATTATGGGGAGAACCGAGAAAAAAGTCTAACAGTTAGCTACTGTATCCGTCGCTTGATTTCCTCAGTTTCGTTGGCATCCCTTGACAAGTTGCAACCCAAGTATATGAAGTCGTTCACGAACTCGATGTTGAGGTTCCCCACATTGATGCTCGATTGTGCAGGTGTCCTTGTCGTCGATTGCATCATTATTTCGGCCATCTCTCGGTCAATTTTCGGATTCTATCTCGGAAAAAGGAGGCGTCTATCGACGCGATCCATGATTGGATCCATTTTTTTACTTTCTCGTACGAAAATTCTGATCAGCCAGGCCGTGCGCCATGGAACAAAACAGATGGTAGTCGGAAAGAGCGATGTCTGGGAAGTACGGCGAGTGGGGCAAGATTTCCCATTTCAGGGCTTCCAAGTATGTCTTGAACACTTTTGCGATGTGTGGCCGAGCATTGTCATGCTGGAGGATGACATTTTCGTGTCTTAAACGCATCAATTGCGTTCGGTACCGATCTCCTGTGATAGTTTCATTCGGTTTCAGTAGCTCGTAGTATATCACAACGAGCTGGTCCCACCAAATGCAAGCATAACTTTGGCGCCGTGAATATTCGGTTTTGCCGTCGACGTTGAGGCATGTCCAGGCATTCCCCATGACTTTCTGCGCTTGGGATTATCGTAACGGGCCCATTTTTCGTCGCCGGTTACGATACCATGTAGAAATCCCTTCCGATTCTGCCTTTGAAGCAGTTGTTCGCATGCAAATAATCGCCGTTCAATATCTCTCGGTTTTAACTCGTACGGAACCCAATTTCCTTGCTTCTGAATCATGCCTATGGCCTTGAGGCGTTTCGAGATGGCTTGCTGAGTCACTCCCAGTGATTCAGCTAATTCTTCTTGCGTTTGGCACGAGTTTTCATCGAGCAGTGCTTCCAATTCGTCGTCTTTAAAAATTTTTTCTCTCCCACCACCATGCTTGTCGTCGACAATGAAATCGCCACTTTAAAAACGTTGAAACCACTCACGGCATGTTCTGTCACTCAGAGCAACCTCACCGTAAGTATCTGAGAGCATTCGATGAGCCTCAGCTGCAGTTTTTTTTTCAAATGGAAGCAGAAGATCAAAACTTCCCGCAAATGACGAAAACTTGGCTCGAAAACTTTTGAATCGCGAATCTTATTAAAAATGCGAACAACTTTTACTAATGCGGGAATGTCGATACGTTCACAGACGTCCAAACTCACTTTGTGACACTTTTGAGCTACGTATTTTGACCAGCCCTCACCGATGCAACCGTCTGTCGGAAAACGGCGGAGGCAAAGTTGTACACCTAATATTTTTACCCTCGTTGATACGTAGTCCAACCTCTTTTGCAGCCTTATCGAGCGTATGCAGAAGTTCTTCTTTCCAAACTGTCTTATCGCTAAGACTTGACCGTCAGCGATTTGACCCAACGTCCTTTCCAGGGGGCGCCCACTAGGACTTCTAATGAACAACCTGTAATGAACCATATTATGGTCTGGTAGTGCTGCTCCCACCTGCAGATCGAAGCAGCACCTGATGAGTAGTGACCTGTTGGTAGTACGAAACCAGAGGCCGAGGGTGATCCATTACACCTGGACCCAGGTGCGACCGCGTGGGCGTCTGATCCGTCCGCCAACCATTCCATCCTTATCGACTATTTTTTTTTTCATTCCCCTGTTTGTGTTGTCTTCCCCAGGCATTTTTGTTAATACGTAAAGGACAGGGGAATGAGCGGCGAAAACCCCGCCCACATCTCCCGAACTGAGCTACAGCTAGCATAGGCCGTTGCTTAGCTCGTTGAGGGGCCTTTTTCTTCGCCAGATGGCAAGGCCCGACCTTCACGGTCAATTATGCTACCTTAGGCTTCGTCCCCACGGGCATCTTCGAATGCCCACCAAACCGTCCGTTACAGACTATGGAAAAGGTCTTTTGCCCCCCAATAGATAGTTACGATTTATTAATGACAAGGAAATTCTTCCCTGATTGGGGTAAATATTGAATCATGAATATGTATATTTTTCAATTTCTAAATGGGCCATCAAAGTTGGTTTCGCTGGGACCAGTCAAATTTCTACTTCACATTTTCAATTGCTCTACTTTCGTTATTTACCATTGCATTGTATTGTTCTGTCTATAGCATGATGATCTGAGCTACGTCGCGTAGCACAAAATCTATTTTGACCCCAGCCACAAAACACAGCCATGTCAAAATGGGCACTCAACTTCAGAGCTTGAGTTCCCATGAAACGTATCGCTAGCCACAGACGACCAGAACCTTCGCAGAGGTCGATACTTACTTTAGGCACCTCCTTGCAGCCCGGATTTATGACGCTCTGTCGATTTTTAAACTTTTGATACAAAATTGCAGCCAATCGCTTTCGTTCGTGACGATCTTCGTCCGACATGACGCCTACAATGAAAGAATCATATTTGATTCGAATTTCTACCTAATACTCCTCCCATTGATCCAACTTACTTGCATCTAAATCAGCCTTTTGTGCCGCCTTCGTCCTGGGTGTCTTGATGGCTGGCGAGCTTACATCGGAGGCGTCATTTAAACCGAAATCACTGAGTGGACTTGTCTTCGATTCGCGCCTATGAACTTTTGACTCAGCGGCCGGTGGTTCTTTCTTCGGGCTGTGTTGTTTTCGCGGTGATTCTTCCTTCGGACTTTGTTGCTTTTGTGGTGATTCTTTCTCCTTCTTAGTAACAGTTTCCTTATCAACGCGGTCTTCGACAGATTCAATTAATTGCGTTTCATCAAGGCCGGCAATAGAGGTGTCAAAGTCATCGTCCAGCAAGAGGACATCATTTACAATCGGTTTCTTTGGCTTTGGCCGTTCCACGCGAGCCGGCTCGCCTCCAAACAGAGTGGAAGGATCAATAGCCTTCTTAGGCTCCTCCTTTTTGTCGGTTTTCGAAGATATCTTTTTCAGGTTCGGTTTTTTTGATGGGGACTCTTTTCGAGCGAGTGGAGTCTCTTCATCGGAATCACTGATGCGGCGTTTCTTCCGGTGATTCTTAACGGACTTGGCCGGATTCTCGACTGGAGTTTTGGGGACTTCATCTTCATCACTGGAAATGACCAGAGCCTTTCGCTTGACTGCTGGCGACTCCGGCACTTTAGCCGGTGTGGGAGCTTTCTTGGCTGTGCCTACTTTGAAAAACGATCTGATGTCCTGGAAGGGTAACGAAAAACGAGAGATGATGTTGCGTCTACGACGTAGAAGATCGTAACTCACCTGTGACATTCTGTTTTAAAAGAAGAGCATTTATCTTATCGGAATTTTATAGTCGGTGTCTAAACAATCACAGTGACAGACCCGATGCGCAACTCAAATGGCGCACTTTTCAAAATGACGTTTATTTGCAATATGGTACACAGCTGTTTAGAGAAAGTTGTCTATTTAGCGAATAGGGCGAGATCTATGTTTCAAAACTAAAATCAAATTGGTTTCAGAAATAGATAGAATCGAAGAAAAGTCATGCAATAGTCTTCGGGGAGTCCCCTGATATGCTGCACAGCACAGTAATGTTCTGTACGATTTGAAATTCGAACGGCTGCGTCGTAGGCGATTTGCGGTGTGGACGGGAATACCAGACTTCCCCCCGAAGATGGTAACCAGTGGCTTGTGGTGGGTTTGCAGTTCGAATTGTCGGTCGTAGATTTACCTGTGGAACTTTTTGACGGCGAACACTAGGGCCAGCGATTCTCGTTCCACCTGGGCGTAGTTCCTCTCCGCGTCATTAAATGACGATGCGGAGCGAGCCATCCTGCTCACGGTGCATCCGTAGCTGGATGCATCAGCTGCGACGTGCAGGACGAGCGATGGGTGGAGTGCTCGTTTCGGGTGGGTAAAATCTTCCTCACGAATGGTTGCCCACGGGAACTTAATGTACTTCCTGGTGAGTTTGTGCTGGGGCCCACGTAGATCTGCCAAGTTGGGCAGGAACGAAACGTACCAATTGACAGCGCCCAGGAAGGATCTCAATTGGCTGTTGGCTGTTGGAGCAGGCAGTTGTCGTAGGGTCAGCATACGCTCGGAGTTAGGACGGCAACCCTGGGAATTCACGATCTTCCCCAAGTACTTAATGACCGGCTGTCCGAATACGCACTTGTCCAGCGGTAAGGTAAAGCCGGCCTCCCCTAGCGCTTTCAAAACTCGCATCAGCTTCGCGTCATGGTCGGCCTTCCTTTTCCCAGGAACAATTACATCGTCCAAGTACGCCGTAGCCTCAGTTCGGTCCGGATTCTCCTGTGTCGATCACATTAACACCTTGCGAATCATCATCGAGCAATGCGCTGAATACGATTCTCCGCTTCACTTGCTTTTCATCGATTTCGAAAAGGCTTTCGATAGTGTGAACCGGGATTCTATATGGGCGGCCTTGCGCAGGAGAGGCATCCCTGAGAAGCTTGTGGTTATTATTAAGGCAACCTATGACGGCGCGAAATGTCGCGTTCTGCATAAAGGTAAGGTGTCGGGGGACTTTGAGATTCGCAGTGGAGTTCGGCAGGGGTGCATCCTCTCACCGATCCTATTCCTCATTGTGATCGGCGATGTGTTGCATGCAGCCCTATCCGGACTCGACAGAGGAATTCAATGGACTTTGACATCTTATCTACAACATCTTGACTACGCTGACGACATATGCCTACTCTCCCACAAAATCATGGATCTGTCCGCAATGGCGTTAGATCTCGAGAGGGAGGCAAGCAAGGTTGGGCTAAAGATTAATACCAACAAGACCAAGGTTCTTAGCCCGCCGTTGCGAAAAAGAAATCCGACACCTATTGTCATCAATATTAATGGGCAGCCTGTGGAGAAGGTGGACAACTTCGTCTACCTGGGTAGCATTGTTGCCGAAAATGGTGGTACGGAGCAGGACATCGCTCGTCGTATCAACCAGGCTAAACGCGCATACGGTATGCTGTCCAAAATCTGGCAGAGCAGTTATCTCAGCATCAAGACCAAGCTGGGCCTGTTTCGCTCCCTGGTACTATCAGTGCTTTTGTATGGGAGCAGTACATGGAAAGTTTCCGTAGGAGTTACCAGAAAGCTGCAAGTTTTCGTCAACTCATGTCTTCGTCGTATTTCAAGAATTTTCTGGCCCGAAACAATATCAAATGAAGAGCTAAGTCGGCGTACGGGTCAGATGCCAATCGACGAATTGATACGCAGGCGAAAATGGCAGTGGATAGGTCACACATTGCGGAAGAGTGATAACTGCATTGCTATGCATGCCATGAAATGGAACCCCATTTCCAACCAAGGCCGACCAAGAGGGGGTCCTCGAATCACATGGCGTCGATCTGTGGCAAAGGAGTGTCAGGTACTGGGTAAGTCTTTTGGGGAGTTGCGCCCCATTGCCCAGAACAGAGTACGATGGCGCGCAGGAGTAGTTGACGCGCTATGCCCCGCTAGGGGTTAAGGCAAAGTAGTATCATCGAGTTCGATCTGTAGAAACGCATTGGAGACGTCTAGTACGGTGAACATGTCCATCCCCGAGAGTTTTGCGAAGATTGAATCTGGGGTGGGGAAAGTATGGTGTTGTGATTGAATTACACGGTTTAGTCCCGTCGAATAACCTGCGGTAACACGCACCGATCCGTCTTTCTTCTTTAAAGCGCGTTGACATGATCAAACTACGGTTTGACAAACTAGCATTTGATGAAAAGTTGAGCACCGTCCAACTACGGTTTGACAGAAGCACAAGACATCAAATCAGATTGACAAGGGGTTTACACGTTCAAGTAGGTGGTTTGTCAAACCGTAGTTTGATCGTGTCAACGCGCTTTTACTACGACGGTTGGGGTAGCAGATTCGGCATATTCAATCCGAGTGATAATGAGCTCGTCCTCTACATCTGCACGGGCTTCGAATGAGACAGGGCGTGTTCGAATGAAGGGTGGCCTCGTTTCGTTCTGCAGAGCTATCTTCGCCTTGGTCACACTGCATCTTCCTAATTCTCCAGAAAATAGAGGGGGATTTCCCGCTTGGCCCGTGCTGCCAAGCTGTCTTGGGCAGCTGAGGTGGAGTGGCATATCACAGAGACAGGCGTGTCCCGTAAATCTAGGGCTTCCATTGCCATGTTGCCGAAGAAGTCAAGTCCTTTGCTAGGACACGTAGATAACGACAACACCGAATTTTCCCCGCAATTCGATTGTCACGGAAAAGTAACCGGATATGGGGATCGTGCCAAAAGTCGCGCTTAGGGCCATTGCATTGGGCGGCAATGGCTTTGGCGATCGAATCTTTGTCCAATTCCGTTTCGAAATCATTGTCCAGTCAGAGCCGGAATTGTGCTTTAAAGTTAGGGAAGTTCCGTTGAATAGCAGCTTAACTAATTTTCGTGCGTTTTCTGCCTTTGACATCGTCTCTCACAAAGTTGGGTTTCTTCCGCTCTTGCCCAAAAAATTCCTGGCTGAGTCACAGTAGCCCTTTTTATGACTACTTTGCTTGCAGTCCCGGCAGGCTCTGTCCTTATGCGGACAGTCCCGATGCCAATGTACACCGCCGCAGAAATGATACTTTAGGGGCGTATGATGGCGTTGTGCTGCCCAGACGAAGGAAATGACCCGGAGATCGCACTGAACTTCATCTCCCTCTCAACGATTTATTGTTGTTTGGCCATCGCAAGGAGAGTGGACCAGGTGAGTGGCGGGTGATTTTCGGGGTCCGCACTCATCTGTTCCACCAATAGTTTTGTCAGATTTGCGTCTGCTGGCACATGTAACGCGTTGACAAACACCAGGTTTTTAAAGTCCACGCAGGAGAACGACTTCAGGTCGAAATCGTCGACTGCCCGATTTATGCGTGAAGCCAAAGCATCGACGTCTTCGTCATCCTTCCTCTTGATGCGCCACGTTCTCATTCTTTGCATAAATATTGACGCTTTTCTTCCGAAGTGCTCCTTCAGGAGCTTGAAAGTCTCATCCAGGGTGAGATCTTCGAGCTTCCGTGGTCGAATCGCGCCCGACAGCTGACGGTACATGTCATCGATCAATTTACTCCGGATGAGTGCTGTTTTATCACCTTCTGCCAGATGCACGCCTTTTTCGGAGACTAAAACACCCTGGACTCGAAGAATCCCCGTTTCCACTGTTTGACCATCTATAACGGACGGTTTGGTGGGCATCCGAAGATGCCCGTGGGGACGGAGCCTAAGGTAGCATATGACCGTGTAGGTCGGGCTATGCCATCTGGCGAAGAAAAAGGCCCCTCAACGAGCTAAGCAGCGTCCTATGCTTTCTGTAGCTCAGTTCGGGAGATGTGGGCGGGGTTTTCGCCGCTCGTTGCCCCTGTCCTTTACGTATTAACAAAAATTCATAGGCCTGGCGAAAATAACACAAACAGGGAAGGTAAAAATGGGGAATAAAAAAAATAGTCGATAAGAATGGAATGGTTGACGGACGGATCAGACGCCCACACGGTCGCACCTGGGTCCGGGTGTAATAGGACCCTCGGCCTCTGGTTTCGTACCACCAACAGATCACTACTCATCAGGTGCTGCTTCGATCTGCTGGTGGGAGCAGCACTACCAGACCATAAGATGGTTCGTTACAGGTGGTTCATTACACATCTTCTGGGGCATGCACAAAACTAGTGATTTGGCCCGCCACATCACTAAAATCGGATAATTGGGAGCTGGGGGTGACCTCCGGGCGTGGTTGCTCCCTGTTGTTGGTCCGGCTACTCACGTTGGCCAACGCCTATAAAAATATCATCGTATCGGCTGCCATCTGATTCTGCAGAGCGGTGAGAAGGTCCAGCAATGCTTGGTCGGCCATAATGCGAAAAAACACCGCAAATCCTCTTTGTGGGGTCATCGCAGGAAGATGTTGTAGTGGTCGCTGACGTGTTAGATCACATATCGCCGTCGCTAAATGTAGTAAAACAGTGCGTTTAACTTCAACACAAATTCAGTATTTAGTACATCCAAGACTTAACATAACCTCTCAATCTATCAACGTTAGGGTTACCAGATGGATCACTACAAGCTCCCTCTTGTTTTTTTTTATATACAGGCGGGGGAATCTTCTATATATACCGATATCGGTATGTCAGATTTTTACTGACTAAACCCCACAGGGTGGACAGTATTTACATCCAACCTGCGTGAACACCTGTGTCTCCCCCTTGCCCTGTGGAACCACATTTCGGTATTACTTCGCAGGGAAGGGTACTGGCTGTTAGCCTACGCTAACATGCGCAGACCTGCGCCTCTCCTCCTCCCATCGAAGCTCGATATGAATGTTGTACACTGAACGACTCACGGCGTCCCAGTTGCTCGTGGACAAGAGCATGTGCTCAACAAGGTTCTCCGGGCTGATTGTTGCGCCCAATTCCTCTTCTAGTGTTTCGCGGTTCCTAGCGAATCTTGGGCAGTGGAACAACACCTGCTTAGGATCCTCCTATATTCCAGGACATCTCGGGCACTCCGCCGATTCGTCAATCTTGAACCGGTGCATATACTGTCTGTAAGCGCCGTGGCCAGTCAGGAATTCTGTCAGGTAATGGTTTACTTCACCGTGTTTCCTATTCATCCAACTCTCAATTCGGGGGATGAGTGTGTAGGTCCAACGACCTGTTTGGGCATCCTCCCAACGTACCTGCCATTTTCTTAGAGACTCGTTTCTTTCTCTCACTCTCCGTGCTTCTGGAAACCCCGCTGGTTCCAAATGACGACTTTCATAGAGCCGGTTCATTTCGTCGGTTAGAATATCTATTGGAATCATTCCAGCAACTACGTAGGCAGCTTTATGAGATGTCGTTCGATAAGCGCAACACACCCTTAACGCACTCCTTCGATAGACTGAGCTTATCTTTCGAATGTTACTTGCGTGAAGAAGCACCCCAGACCACACAAGCTTCCTCTTAGTTTTTCTAGAAATAATATACTATAGACATATTTGCTATTTGATTAATATTCGTATATGAAAAAGGTTTCTATCGAAAATATTAGATACCCAACTAACAAACTCTTGAGAGTTTAGCTCCTGTGAACTGGAAAAAGCTCTCATAAGACTCTAGTAAGGCTCTCCACCACTCTCATAATGTAGCTCTAGTAACAAGATTTAAGTAAACTCTTATAGCACATTTATTAAGAGATTATTACTCTTGAAGAGTCATACTCCTGTTACAAGATCATATTCTGTCGTCATGAACTCTCATAGAGACTTTTTTATGAGAGTTTAACTCTTGAAGAGTTATACTCTCCTATGAATGCTCTTACAAGAGACTTGACTCTTATGACTCTTATAATAAGAGCCTTATAAAAGCTTTAGTCTATAACTTCTTATTATAAAACTGTTTTGAGATCGGTATACTTAAGCACTCATAAGAAGAGTGTTATGAGTACACGATTGATTTCATAGAAGTTGAGCAATCTGTCAAACACGTAAGCTAACGTTTTAAAGAGAATGTTCGACTGGAAAAAGTGTAAGCGATCGTCCACTTTCCCACCAAAAGTTGAAAAAAATACAATAATTTGAAAAGCGATACTCCCAGGCTTGTCATTGTTAAGAAAAATGCTAGTTTTCACTTCAAACGACGCCGTGCTCATACTTTGGTAGTCTTACGAAAGGATGATGACCAAGTTGATACCCAACGAAAATCAAATCAGAGCATCTCGAATTGTGTCCACCTTGTATCTGACTTTTGGCGAAAATGTGATAACACCATCGGGAGTTAGTTTTTCTTTGTACTTTAATTCCGGCCTTAGTAGCGCAGCGCGCTAGTGCCTCGTACCCATACTGGCCCAGGACGGGCAATGACAGAAAACTTCCTTAGTGTGGACGGGAAATTTGCGTGCATTGGCGCGTTGGCCCCCGAATTGGACCAACGTGCCAATGCCTCGTCAACGCTGGCCTCTGTGGCCAATTTCAAAACGAGATTGGCCTAATTTCATCGCATTATCTGTCAACTGTGCTTTTATTCGCATCTGCTTAGACAGCTCACGTCAGTGTACATTAATTTCGGTATGTGAAGTCGTCTACGTTCTACGAATTCGTTGACTTTATAATTAGCGCCCCGCTGTAGTTTGTCGATTTAGTTGGCCGCTGATGAGTCGGCCCACCATGTGGGTTATTTGCAATTAATGCATGACTGTTATGAACAGCGCGACGAATGCGGTCAGCGCGACAGTCAAACGTCAAATTATTAATTCTTATACTAAGACTTTGGTTCATTTAAGAAGAATACAACTCTTATTGTAAGTCTTTAAGTTTTATAGGAAGAGTTTAGCTTTGGTAAAAAGAATTAAATTCTTATAGTGAGACTTTAGTTCTTATAAAAAGAGCCGCTCTCTTGCAATAAGAGTTTTAGTCTTATAAGAAGAGCCGCCCTCTTGTTATAAGAGCTTTAGCGTTGTATGAAGATTTAATCAATGGCTGCCATCTTTTTCCGACAAGACTGCGATTTTGTAGGAAATAAATTTGAGTTTATAAGTGATTATGTGTCATAAAATATGCTAAATTTAATTGATTGTGGTTTTTTAAGTCATCAAAAGTTATTCAATCGAGTTTTATACAATCTATCAACAGTTGATAATTATTATGTTTCTCCCAAATTTTAGAAGAGTATATTATTTTTAGAGGGCTTTGCCATTTTTCGAAGCAAAACACCTATAATCATCGATAAAATTTTAATCGCATTAAAATGTTCACTCATATTTGTGGGTAAACCAACGTTTTCCGAAGTTAATGTATCAAGCGTGCAAAAATTTCATTTCAGTTGTTGTCGAAATAATATAACACAGAATGACAAATAGAAGTTCACATAAGATCATATATATTTATATTTGACAAACATAGACAGCCATTGTTTCAATATCACCACTCTCTTTCCCGCTGCACTTATAGGGAGATCTTGACTCTCATAACAAGTGTATAGTACTTTTATGAGACTTTTACAAGAGTAAAAATTTACTCCAATAAGAAGCCTTAAAGCCTTCTTATAAGACGTGTGTAACTCTTATAAGGAGAGTTGAACTCGTGCTACAAGATCAAACTGGCTCTTGGAAAGTGCGCCATTTAATACTTTTAAGACTCTTATAAGACTCTTATAGTATTCTTCAAGAGTTAAATTTCAAGAGTTGCAGTCTTGATGCTGGCTCCTGTAAAACTCTTGTAGACTGTTATCAGAGCAAAATTGCTAGTTGGGTAGCTATATGTATGTTCATACTTCAATTTAAACAATTCAAGTATTAAGTCACAGTGCACCGAAAAACCCATCAAACATTTCTCTCTATACACATTGCTATCAAGCTGTGAAAATTTCATAATTTTTACACCGAGGGTGTCCGCGTGGCTACCGGAAACCATAGTTTTATTGTTTTTGCATTAAGTTTTAGTTACGGTCATCATCATTGTACTCCTTCTTCGGTTAATTACTTCCCAACGAAATGCGTATCGCGCAAAGACGATTTCATCGGTTGTCGCGTTTCTCATGTACTATATTTATCGAAATGGTCGTTAAACATTATATTTTCCCTAATCTTTCGAAAAAAGGCCAACGGCCACTGCAGATGGGAAGTGGCAACAGAACAAAACGATAAAGTGTCATTGGGCCCTAATCGGCCTAAAATCAGTGTGAAAATAATAATAATTTGGACTCCCCGCGATATAGTTTTCTCCACGTTTCTTTAGTTAATTGCACACAGCCGGCCGAAACCGAGTCCAGAGTGGCTGCGTACATACATATACTTATATATAGGTATATACATATATATAAACATTGCACGGATATGTTACTCAACAATAATGTTCCGTAGTTTACCGTGCCCCGCGCTACTTGTTCACTTTGTACAAGAATGGCCTCCGTTGTAATTTTATCTCAACATTAGAAACGTATTAATCGAAGAAATAACACTTAAAAGGCACTTAACCTGAAAATAGCCAAGTAACTACCGAGAGTGCTGCCAAGAGCCGTCCAGATCCACGCTAATGAACGTTCCATAAAATCTCTGGAAAAATTCAAAATGGCCGTCACTCACAACAAATGACGCGACGCCGTGAGAAATTTTATTATCAACTTTGATTTCAGCAAATCATCTCTGCGGGAGAATTCTATTCGCCTGTATTGTATGTTGATAAATTGTTTTTCAAGAAAACTTGAACAGTTTTGTTTTCCGATTCGCATGTTAATGCGTCTAATCGTGCAAAATATTTGTAACAAATTTGGCGCGCCGATCCTGATGGAGTAGAACACAAAATGGCGTCGTATACAGCGATCGGCCTACGCCGTTTGCGATGAAAGTGATAAACTTTCGCGTACAGCATATTTCGTGTGATTATTTCTTGTATTCTGATTGAAATTCATAGTAAAATGAAGCAAAACTGATTAAGGCGATATGCAAATGGAGTTTCCGTAAAAACACACATTAAATGGCCGTTAAAGGAAGAGCCGTGCGGCAGTGGAGAGGCAAAACGAACACCAATTGTCTCTACTTTATAGAAAGGAAAGGAACGTGGTGAACGTATAGCAGTCACTTGGCACGGCTGGTTACAAAATAAAAGTTGTGTTCGTTTTTATTTCGGTTTCTGTTTTATTTCAGACATTCGTCTTTCATCTGAATTTCGCCTAGTCGTGTCCGTCCGTATTCGTTCACAAATGGGACTCGAACCAAGACGCGCTACCCGTACCAATTTGAATATTATCCCAAAGTGTGTATATATATTTTCTCCATTACTAGTACGGATTATAAATGGACATGTCGGGGATGTCATTTGTCATGTCACGGGGCTGTTGTGTTGTGAACACGCAATCCGCCATAAAACGACCGTTACCACACTTCTTGGCGGACAACACACGCGACACTCCACTCCTCCAATTGGTCATACCGCATGCAGTTTGCAGCAAGTGCCGACGGAGGAGGTGGAGGATATTACCTAAAAGGAGGGTTGAACATATCTCCGTTTCTGTACAAACTTACCGAGTGTGTGTATCGAGAGACAGTGCGAGGCTCGCGGGCAGTTACATTTTATTGTGTGGGATCTTCGAACTTCTTCCAGAAAATGGAAATAAAAACAAAAAAGACATCTTTTTAATGCTCTCATGCTGTGCACTCCGTTATGGCGAATATGTAAATCAAGAAATAAAATTTTTAGGGTGCTTCTGCTGATGATGATCCTGACGACTGACACGGTGCGCTAACGAGGAATGCTCTTCGATCGGCAATAAATTGTATTTGAAGTAAGAACAATGGTGGCTGTTATGCAAAGTATGAGAAATGATCTTTGGGCATTGGTTAGCATTCGTTAAGAAGATTGATGGATTTCTCTTGTACACGAATTTCGATCCATTTCATGAACTACTCTATTACTATTTTGACTTAACCCCAAACGCGTCAACTACTTCTAATGGGTTTGGTTGACGATTCGTTACCATATAAGAGAGTGCGGGTGATGCATGTTGCTGGCATACACAGGGCCGTCGAGAGAAAATCCGGGCCCGGTACTCAACTTTTGTAGGGGCCCATATATGGCGACCGGTAGCTCAGTGTGTCAGAGTGGTATGAAAGAGCAAGGAACAAAAAAAAAAGCTCAGTGTGTAGAAACGTTTTTTTTTTCTTTTTTTTTAATTTTTCAAATTTTCGGTCCCCCGAGAAAAACACGGGCCCGGGGCGATTCGCCCCTTCCGCCCGCCCCCCTCTCGACGGCCCTGGGCATACATATTCTATCCAATTAATCATCATCATCATCGTGGCCCGACATCCCGACGTCGGGCTTTGCCCGCCTGGATCGTTGTCCTCCAATTATCTTGGTCACGTGACCGCGTCCTCATAAACTGAGCTTGCAATTATCGTCCATTCGTTGTACATGCCCTGCCCATTGAAGTCGTTGTAGTTTCACGATTTTCGAAACCTGGAGCTCATTGTTTTTGTCGTTTCCAAGGCTTTGGGAAGGTTCCTCCCGCCCAGCAGGTATCAAACGTTCTATTAAGCTTCTCGGGTATCGTACGACCCCCCCCCCCCCCCCCCTTTCAACGCCTTGTTGGGGACTCCATTCGGGCCTGGCGCTTTACTATCCCCAAATTCTCGAAGCGATTTGGAGGAGCTCGTCCTTCGATATGGCGAGTACTCGTATGTAGTCCAGATAGGGCTGCAAATATGTAACACATTACCGATCACTATGAGGATTGGGATCGGTGAGAGGATGCACCCTTGCCGAACTCCACTGTGAATTTCAAAGTTCCCCTATACCTTACCTTTACGCATAATGCGACATTTCGTGCCGTCATAGTGTAACGGACGGTTTGGTGGGCATCCGAAAATGCCTGTGGGGACGGAGCCTAAGGTAGCATATGACCGTGAAGGTCGGGTCGTGCCATCTGGCGAAGAAAAAGGCCTCTCAACGAGCTAAGCAGCGGCCTATGCTTGCTGTAGCTCAGTTCGGGAGGTGTTGGCGGGGTTTTCGCCGCTCGTTGCCCCTGTCCTTTACGTGTTAACAAAAATTTCACAGGGGAAGACAACACAAACAGGGGAGGTAAAAATGGGGAATAAAAAAAAGTAGTCGATAAGGATGGAATGGTTGACGGACGGATCAGACGCCCACACGGTCGCACCTGGGTCCGCGTGTAATGGGACCCTCGGCCTCTGGTTTCGTATCACCAACAGATCATTACTCATCAGGTGCTGCTTCGATCTGCTGGTGGGAGCAGCACTAACAGACCATAATGTGGTTCGTTACAATAGGTTGCCTTAATAAATTCCACACCTGACTCACAACCACTACCGGTAGCTCTACCGGAGTACAACATTACAGTGCTACCCGTTGCAGAGGTAAATTCTCTGCTGTTCCACCATCTTATATCACTTACTCCTAAGATGTTTATTTTTACCGCAGAAATTCACTCTCTAATTATTGAAGAAATCGTGCATTCTGGGGACCTTCTTATCCATTGTCCAGGAGAGTACGAGTACGCACATTCCAGAATCCAATCTTTGTCATTGTACGATAGCCAAATGTCGTAACCGTTGAGTCAGTCCTTTCCGATTCATAGTTGATGCTTCGTTAGCATATTGTAAAGGACGGTTTGATGGGCGTCCAAAGATGCCCGTAGGGAAGGAGCCTAAACTAGCATAATGACCGTGAATGTCGTAAGAAAAAGGCCCCCCAGCATGCTAAGCAGCAGCCTATATGCTTGATGTAGCTCAGTTCGGGAGACGTGGGCGGGGTTTTCGCGGCACGTTGCCCTGTCCTTTAGGTATAACAACAATTTGTAGGCCTGGGGAAGACATCACAAATAGGGGAGGTGAAAATGGGGAATAAAAAAAAAGCAGCGATAAGGAATGAATGGTTGGCGGACGGCTCACTTACCCTCGCACTCTCATCGTGGTCCAGGTGTAACGGGACCCTCGGCCCCTGGTTTCGTACCACCGACAGATCATTACTCATCAGGTGCTGCCATCGATCTGCCGGTGGAAGCAGTACTACCAGACCAGAATATGGTTCGTTACAATATAGAAGATTTCGGATAGTGCAAGTTGCTGGAATACACATCCCGTCCTTTGTTTGTCGGTTTCTAGGACAAGCCGGCAAAGAGGAAGGCCGTATTATGGTATATCGTATTATTCTTACACCCCACACCACAGGAGAGGCTTTGTAATCGCGGGCATCTTCAGATGTCCACCAACCCGTCCTTTACATATTTTGCGCGTGAAATCTCCTTAAGGTAAGGTTTATAAAGGTTTCGGTTTTTGTTGATACAAATCGCACCACGCGCCTTTCCGACTGTCAATTCCGACTTCACTGACTGATGAAATCACGTTGCCCCACATTGGGCGCCAAATATTTTAAAGTTTTTTTTTCACTATCTCCTAAATTTTCACTGACGTAGGATAAAAGAAAAACCTGCGTCAACCATTTACTTGATGTCCTCATGGATGCATGGCTAATGAGAAGAAATCGTGCAACAGAGAAAATGTAGTGAAATAAAGTGCCTTGGGTGTATCGGACGAGGGATATCTAATGACTGGTAAGCTTACTTCTAGATGTGCCCCCATATAAAAATTACAATTTCTGCCACTGCTGGAGGATCACTTATTTTGGGAGTGGAGCACCAAAGTAGCACTTAATTATGATATGATAAAAGAACTTGTTATAGCCCTTCAAAGTTTATGTGTGTCTGGACTTAAGGCCAGCCTAGTGGTCGTAGAAGTAGAGTACCTGAAAAAGGAATGGCGAAAAAAAGGCGAGTTCAATCTTTACAGATTCTTCTCCTATCATTCATTCAGTCACTCATTATGTGCTTCATCGACTCGTGGCGGTCTGTGTTCTACGACCAGTTCCTGTCTTTCAAACGAGGAAAATCAGTGATTGAAATGTGCCCGCCACATCGACTATCGAATATGAAATTTCATTCTCGCGACTAACTATTCCATTTGTTAATTCTTACAACAAAAATAATTGAATACAATATAAATTCCCGCCTCCATTAACCACACTTCCTGACCATAACCCAAGTACTAAAATAGCAACTTTCCGGTTCCTATTATCCCATGTAGCCAGCCATCTTGACTATAGAATTTTTTTCGTTCCACTTCAAGGATGTATTCACTATGGCCGTCGTCCGTTTATGATAGATGACTTCCTAACCAACATCCTTTCGACAATTTCGAACTTGAATTTTATGGACAAAGTTTCCTTCATCATTTTTCTATGCATCCCTACACATACAGGAATATTTGCACGATTATGGGCATAACCCCCAGATCACACTATTGCCCTGCAGATTGTGTTAGCAAAACGTTTCGCAGCAAGAAGGATTCAGAGCGAAGCACATGGCTGAGGAGCAGAATGAGGTTTTATTCCTCGTTGACTTTTATGGGAATAATTTTACAGCCACTAACTTTATTCATGTTCGCGGAAAATCAAGGTTAAGTGAATACATTAAAGTGAATAATGTTATGATAGTTATAGGGCACCGGAGAGCTTGTATATACAAATTTAGGACAAATGAAGAAACACAGTGTGTCGAAATTTGTTTGTGAAGCAGTTTGTGTAATAATACAGATTCGGTGCAAGTTCGGGAATGTAGGTTAGGTTAGTTTAGATGGATTGCATTGAAGAGCAAGGCGCACATAGACCACCACTGGGTCCGTTGTGATACCCCCTATATACAGCATACCTGAGCTTAATCAATCGTTAAACCAGCCAGAGCTGGAAATGAAGCGATGCAGACAACAGACACTGACTGCCTTTAGGTCGTCAAGATCGACAAAGAAGTAAGACCCAAGGATGCCTCTCCTACGTTCCGCCAGAGCAGGGCAAGTGCACAGAAGGTGATGGCAGCTTTCGTCCTCTTCCGCGTCCCCGCAGCTCCTACAGTAATCATTGTGCGGGAGTCAAAGTCTTCTAGCATGCTCCCCTATCAAGCAGTGTCCAGTAATAAGCCCCACCACATTACGCAAATGCCGTCTGCTCAGCATCAGTAACCCGTAGGATCAGATGGGATCCAGCTTAGGCCATAATTGCCTAGTTGCATGACATGTGGATCCACTACTCATCTAGCGCTGGCTCTGTCATACGCCACTTTCTGGGTAACCACTTTGCAGGCTGCTAGAGGCATCCCTGTTCTACGCCAACACTCCATGATTTCGTTAGTCGTTCCCGCCCGGGCCAGTTCGTCAGCTTTACAGTTGCCCAATATACCACTGTGGCCCGGTATCCAGCAAAGAGATATGTTGAAAAAAACTACCCATCTCCCTGGAAGAGTCGCGACAGTCCAGTACCGTCTTTGATGTAACAACGGCAGAGCTCAGCGCTTTAATTGCCGCTTGACTGTCCGTGAAGATTACAATATCCCTAGTAGATACAACATTATGTGCAAGCCAGGCTAGCGCCTCAGAAATTGCTACAACTTCCGCCTGTATGGGAATGAATGGACCGCCCACTTATCGAAGAGCTGTAAAATCGAAATTATTCATTGCATATTATTTGATTTTTGGGGGAAACATCGCCGTCTTTCTCTATCTCTTTCCCTTTCGACTAATCGAAAACTCTAATCGATCTATGCAGTGGTGCAACCACGGGGAGGGCTAAGAGGGCTAAAGCAAAATACTTGCAATGTGTTTTTAGGAGCAAGGAACTTGATTTTATCCCACCCTGAAAATTGTATCTCAGATAGACTTGTTTATTTTACGATAACTCAGTGGATACTAGCACAGTTATTATAAAATTTGGTATTTAACCTTCTAATGAATTACTCAATAAATGAAAAATATTGAAAGGCGACCTCGCCCATGTTATCTCTCCCATTCTGCAAATCCATTGATCCCTCCTCGTATGCTGCATACTGCATACACGTCATGTACATATTCCCAGAACGGTAATTTACTTGATGGTGGTTCCAAAGACACCTTGTTAATTGCCTTGACACCTCGAGGGGCATGGGCGCGTCAACATCTCTAGCATTTCTATGCCTTGTTGACGTTTCGATAGCATATCTTTTTTTCGGAAGTGCAGTTGCTAGCATGCACCTCCTATCCGCGCCGTCTTTATACTGACTAGCTCGAAGCACTGTGAGAGTTCTATTAGTACTCACAGGCAGTTTTTTGATTGCGCCGAAATTTGAACTCCGAGCTCTAGATTAATATCGTAGAGCGGTGACCGAACGACCACGGACACCGAGCGCGATACCTTGCACTAGATGTTCTGAAGGAGAGATGATTTTTCACTGGAAAACCCTTTTCTTTTTACAAAACAGCGGAATTTTTTTGGTTTCCGATCAATATCCCCAAAGGTATTCTACAGTCAGTCAGTCAGATTTCTTGAAGTACACTTAATTTTCTAAAATTGAATACCAAAATTAGTTCAATATGTTTAGAAGCTTCCGAGTGATAAGTTTTTCAAAAATTGGGGTATATTCCTATTTTACGAGTACCAGGTGACGCATCGTGGTTCGCATCTTTGCTAGAAGTGGCTTTACCGGTTTTACTGACGATGAGTGGACGGAGCGAGGAAGACCATGAGCTCGTTGGGAGAGCTCAGTATATACTGACGCCGAGCAACTACTGGGCTTCCAAGATTGAAGGACGCGGTCACGTGACTGCTATAATTGGAGGACAACGATCCAGGCGGCCAGAGCCCGACGTCGGACTGTTGTGCCACGATGATTATGATGAACCACATTAAAAACACCACTATCGACCATACACGACGCAACCGAGGTTAGAATCGAAGTTTGACGGAACAGGCATTTGTCATTTTGCGTCTTGACACTTTGACACTTGTCGCAAATGTCGAATATTGCGCAGAGCCAGGAAAGCGAGAAAATGTTATGCTGACTAAAATAGTGAAAAAAATGGAAGCGTTTAGCTTCGTTCAGCACAATAGTGTCGTAGACAGCTTTTAGCGGGGGGAGGAGATATATCGTCGGTACTACTTTTTTTTTTTAAATGTGCACGGAGCTGGGCATGAGCTCCTCACTTCTTGAGTGAAAATCAACTCTCAACGCATAGACACACAACAACTGTCTTTCTAAAAGAAAATTGAGAAAATATCTAACCGCATATACCCAGTGAGTTAGCTGATGACATTTTGTAATACATATTTGAAGCACCTATTGAGAACGAGTAGCTGATGAAATATATGCCATAAGGAGGTTTGTGATGACATTCTTCATGAAGTTTGAAAAACGTTCATTTGTTTGGAAGGTGAAATTAACCGAGGCACCAAAATGCACGTCAAACAGCGCATGCAAACCAATGTTTGTCATCGAGGAATATAGCACGGGTAGTTAAATTAATTCGAAAAAACGTAAGTTAGATACATTGAGGAACTCGTCGAAAAGGTCATAAAGTAAGGTCTTAAGCAAGCCTTGCTCTCATCATCATCGTGGCGCGACAGCCCGACGTCGGGCCTTGGCCGCCTGGATCATTGTCTTCCAATTATCTCGGTCACGTGACCGCGTCCTCCAATTTTGGGAGCCCAGCAGCTGCGCGGCGTCCACACCTACTGAGCTCTCCCAACGAGATCTCGGTCGTCCTCGCAGTCTCGCTCCGTCGACTCGTTCTGCATTCATTACTCTCTTAGGCATGCGATCATCGTCCATTCTTTGTACATGCCCTGCCCATTGAAGTCGTTGTAGTTTGACGATTTTCGAGACTTGCAGCTCATCGTACATTTCATACAACTCATGGTTGTACCGGATGCGCCATCCATCTCGATCGCAAACAGCCCCGAAAATTCGCCGTAGAACCTTACGTTCAAAAGTGTCTAGCATGTTTTCGGAAGCTTGAGTTAGGGTCCATGCTTCGCAGCCATAGCATAGCACTGGTCGTATAATGGTTTTGTACACGCGGAGCTTCGTGTTTCTGTGCACATGCTTCGATTTCATTATGGGGAGAACCGAGAAAAAAGTCTTATTAGCTAACTGTATCCGTCGCTTGATTTCGTCAGTTTCGTTGGCGTCCCTTGACAAGTTGCAACCCAGGTAAATGAAGATGTTCACGAACTCGATGTTCAGGTCCCCCACATTGATGCTTGGTTGTGCAGGTGTCCTTGTCACCGATTGCATCATTATTTTAGTTTTACCCTCGTTAATACGTAATCCAACTTCCTTTGCAGCGGTATCGAGCGTATGCAGAAGTTCTTCTGCGTCAGCCAATCTTCGGGACATGATGTTGATGTCGTCGGCATACGCTGCTAATTGTGTCGACTTGATGAGTAGCGTCTTGCTGTTGTCCATATTCATGGCCCGAATAACGTATTCCAGTGCTAGTTTGAAGAGCGTGGGTGCCAGTCCATCGCCCTGTTTCAAGCCAGTGCGTGTTTCAAATAGACCAGTAAGTCTATTCTGGATCCTGACTTGTGAGACGGAGTTGGTCATCGTCATCTTTGTCAGTCGCACTAATTTTGCCGGTATACCAAATTGCAGCATGATGTTGTACAGTACTCCACGATCGATACTGTCGTATGCCTGCTTGAAGTCGACAAAGATTTGGTATACGTTTACGTTGTATTCCCAGCACCTCTGGAGTATCAGTTTGACTGAGAAGAGCTGATCGGTTGTGGAGCGACCAGGTCTGAAACCACTTTGATATTCGCCAATGACTCGTTCTGCGTACGGTTTTATTCTATTTTCCAGAATTTTCGTCAAAATTTTATAGGACGTACAAACTAGTGAGATGCCCCTGTAGTTCTCACACCGCAGTTTATCTCCCTTTTTATGAATTGGACAGATGATGCTTCTGCGCCAATCGTCTGGGATCTCCTCGTTCTCCCATACTCGCAGGAGTAATTGATGTATGGCATCAACTAGACTCGTTCCACCGAATTTTAGCAGTTCAGCTGGAATCTCGTCAGCGCCCGGCGCTTTATTTCGTTTTAGTGACCGCAAGGCGAGATCAACTTCCTCTGCTGTCGGGGGTTGAATGGGTGGGCCTTGATCAACAATATCGTCGAAAGCTTCCTGTGTGGGGATGTTAGATGGTCGGTTTAGAAGCTCTTCAAAATAAGAGGCCCATCGCTTGTTAATACCATCGGTGTCACTGATGATGTTTCCATCCTTGTCCTTACAAAGGCTAGTCCTGGGTTGGTAGCCGTTCTTAATTATATTTACTAGTTTGTACGCTTGTCTGGTGTTCCTATTAGCTAAGTTTTCGTTTATGTTCAGCAACTGCTCGTCAAAGTATTTACGTTTCTTACGTCTAATTATTCTATTCGATATTCGCCGTAGCTCGTCATATTTTTCCCTTCTGGCTCTGGTTCCTCGTTGAGTCCATTGTCCGTAGGCCTCGTTTTTCGCGTCAAGTGAGTTTTTGCATTCTTCGTCGAACCAGTCATTTTGCACTCGCCGGGCTTTATATCCCACGACCTTCTCTGCGACATCCTTGATGGTACCCTTGAGTTCTTCCCAGAACCCATGGACGCCTGTGTTGCTGATGTTGTGTAGCATAGGTGATAGTTTTTCCTCAAGGGCGGTAGTATACGCCACCGCTGTAGCATCACTCAAAAGCTTATCAACCGCAAAAATTTTGGGAGGGCTGATTCTTGATTGGTGCACTGAGGAAATTCTACATCTGTAGGTCGTCTTCACCAAGTGATGATCTGAATCGCAGTTCGCTCCTCGATAGGAGCGGACATCCATGACACTAGACGCCCATCTCCTGCAAATGAGGACGTGGTCAATTTGGTTGACGGTATGTGCGTCTGGAGACTTCCAGGTCTGCTTGTGAATGCGTCGATGCGGGAAGCACGTAGAGCTTACGACTAGATTCCTGCTGCAGGCAAAGTCGATAAGTCGCTGGCCGTTATCGTTACATTCTTCATGGAGGCTGTGGCCTCCAGTGGTCCCCCGGTGCCAACTTTCATTCCCGACTTTCGCGTTAAAGTCTCCCAGCAGCAATTTGACGTCGTTTGTTGGAAGTGAGTCGAAGAGAGTTTCAAGGCGGGCGTAGAACTCGTCTTTTACTGCGTCTTCTTTAACTGCAGTGGGGGCATGCACATTGATGAGCCAGAGATTGAAGAATCGAGTCTTGATGCGAATCGCACACAGCCGTTCTTTTATGGGTTTGAAGTCAGTAATATGCGGTTTGAGGTGATTGTTCACTATAAATGCAACTCCAAACTCCTTGCGGCCCGATGGTTTGCCACTTGTAAAAATTGTGTGCGATTTCTTGTCATTAATCTCGCTGCCAAGCCAATTTGTTTCCTGGACTGCAGTAATGCTCAGTTTGTACTTTTCGACCTGTTGAAGGAGGGCCTTCTCGGCCCCCGGTTTGTTCAGGGAGCGTACATTCCAGGATCCGAAAGAATAATCCTTTATTCGTTTGCGTGGTCGTCGTTGTTGATCCGTCCAATCCGAGGCTTTTGTTCCAGGTTTCTTGACATGGAGTGGTTTTTACAAGGACGAGTTGTCAGCACGTCGCTTAACCCCATTCAGGGGATGGCCTCGGAGATAGCTGCTTCAGATGGTTTAATAAACGTGCTGGAGCCCACACAACTATGTAGCATGTCCAACTACACAAGTCAGTCCATCCTACTAAACCTGAGACGCTTAGGTGTTCGTCAGCCATTCAGGCTACAGCTATCTGCCTATTCCAAACTGTCTTATCGCTAAGACATTGGCCGTCAGCGAATTGATACACTGCCGTTACCAGGGGGCGCCCACGCGGAGGACTATGGAAAAGGTCTTTGCCTTGCTCTACCATATGCATTTTAGAAGGGTGTCATTATGTAAATGCGCAAAATTTCATACCTAATTAAATCATAGGTTACTTTTTAAAAATCATACGGTATTCTTAAATTAAGTTCCAAAATGTTGTGGTTTTTGTGTTTAATGGGACAATGCGTCTGTTCAATTGCCTATTTCCGTTTCGTTGACTAGTTAAAATTACATCAATGACCCTACTTTGGGCGCCAATTTGTTCAGGCTTTTTCGACCATTTTTTTTCCACCTTAAATTTTCAGTGGTGTAACATCAAAAAAATCCTTAAAGTCAGCTTAATGTAGCTTATGGTATGTTAATTGCGGCATGGGCGCGTCAATATCTCTAGCATTTCTATGCCTTGTTGACTGGATAGCATATCGACTTTTCGGACGTGCAGTTGTTAGCATGCACCTCCAAAACTTATGGTAAGATCTAAAAAATTGACTTTTGTGTCTTGTTACGTACGCTAGATATCGCGCGCTCAGTCGATTGCACATTCCGTTTTTATTGACTAGATAAACTGGCACGGACCCCACATTGGGCGCCACTATTTCTTCTGTGAAATTTCACTGACGTAGGATAAAGAAAAGGCCTTAAGGTAGATAGACTCAAAGGTCTAAAAAGGTTTCGAAACAAAGACAATATTTAAGCGACTTAAAGAGGGTATGAGAAAAGGGGCATTTATCCCGTTAATCCCCCCTTATCTACGCCACTGCTGCACAAGCGTTTCTAGAGCAAATTGTCATGCAGCACTAAGCAATTCTCCGTGCTGTTGTTTTAGGAACTCAGCCATTGTCTAGCCATCACTATTTTGTAGTATTTTATGTATGTAACATGCCATCTTAACGTATTGAAACCCTAGACAGACGATACGCGATAATTATCATTATCAGATAATTATGTTTGCGAAGCACGTCTGTCATGTGCTGTTTCACCTGATGATAATTGAAAGACATTATTTCAATCGTCATTAACATAACGTCATTACGACTTAATTACGTTCACTTTCAACCGCTCGCCGCGCCATTCTTTGGAAAAAATGGAAAGAACAGCTGGTTTCCAGTTGTCATTTGCAATTGTTTGCACGGCAATGTCATCCCTTCACGTCCAAAACCGCACAAATCTTGTTCTGGTTCCCGCTAGTGATAGTCCCATTATTGGTGTCGACCGTCTGAAGTGTGTTAGAAGGTGTTTTTGTGTCTTTTTGTTCTGCAAATTCTCTTTTCTCACATTCGATACATTGACAGTTGGAACGTAATTATGTTTTTCACGTGTGTCACTAGTCAACGATAAACACGTTTGGACTTAATGATCATTGACGCAAACATGTTTATCGACGATCGTCTGTCACGGGCTTAACACTCAAAGAATTCGCAATTAAAAAAACAATTTCGGTGCGTAGAAACTTGAGGCTTCATAGAGTAGTTCATGAGAATAGGTTCAGCTATAATGGTCCTAAGATAACTTAAGGCTCCTCTTTAAATTTTGTTATGATTGCTCATGAAGCTCTCAAATCTTAATGGATCTTAATCTAATGGAACGAGGAACTCGGAAGTTATCTTAAGACAATCATAGTTGAAGCAGATATTTTTTTTTTAACAAATAACCCCATCGCACATAAACAATACTCCTCTGAATCTCTCGTGCCACACTTCCACACCTCTTCAATCACTATAATTCAGCACGCCAACTGTTAATTAGCCAAAGAAAATCCAACTACCATTCGTCGACGAAAAGGTGCTAATTACTGAAATTCCTCCCTAGTGCCAGCCATTCAATCGCGCTGGACACTCGAAGCAAAGAAATTGCTAAACTAATTATGGTATTCCCAACCGAAACGACAAAGCTATATAATTTGTTGCAAAGATTGTGGCCGATTGGAATCATTCCTCGCGAGTTTTGTTGTCGTCCTCTGAACAGCGCGCGGTATTTTCAAATTCAGAAATCATCAGATTGTAGTAATGAAATTCGTGCGACCACTGAGAAAAAGTGCCAGGAGAGAAAAAAGCAAATTGTTTGGAGGAATGCCTGCCGATTTAACAACATCAATAATTCAAAAGGCTGAGCTTGAGAGACTTGTGTCGGTTTTGCTTGATACACTGTCACATTGGAGTTATAGTAGTATTAAAATATGTATAATTGTCCTTTTGTATGGATCGCAGCAGTGTGTGGTCGTATCGAGCAAAAGTATCGAAAAAGATATTGACTTGACAGACTTTTAGCCATATAAATTCCGCCAAATTTTTATCACACTCAAATCAATGGCTTTCCGAACCAAGTTAACGACTCTCCAAACGAAGTTAAAGATTTTCGGAATCTAAATAACAATTCAAATCTGCAACTTTTTGAAATTACTCAACAACTTTCCGAGTCAAGTAATGACTTTCCGAAAGACGACGCCAAATTAAATTAACGATTATTCGAATAAAATTAACGATTTTCTGAAACTCTAAAAAAAACGGAAAAATAGATAGATTGGAAAACGACTATTTTCGAAAATGTATTTAAATGGAATTCGTAGAAATTTTGTAACGGACGGTTTGGTGGGCATCCGAAGATACCCGTGGGGACGGAGCCTAAGGTAGCTTAATTTACCGTGAAGGTCGCGCTGTGCCATCTGGCGGAAAAAAGGCTCCTCAACGAGCTAAGCAGCGGCCTATGCTTGCTGTAGCTCAGTTCGGGAGACGTGGGCGAGGTTTTCGCCGCTCGTTGCCCCTGTCCTTTTACGTATTAACAAAAATTCATAGGCCTGGGGAAGACAACACAAAAAAGGGAGGTAAAAATGGGGAATAAAAAAATGAGGCGATAAGGATGGAATGGTTGGCAGATGGCTCGCTTGCCCTCGCGCTCGTATTGGGGTCCAGGTGTAATGGGACCCTCGGCCTCTGGTTTGGTACCACCAACAGATCACTACTCATCAGGTGCTGCTTCGATCTGCTGGTGAAAGCAGCACTACCAGACCATAATATGGTTCATTGGAGGCGGTTCATTACAATGGTTTTGCTTATTTTACTTACTTATTTTTGTATGTACTTGGAAAATCGAAGAGATAATCATTTACTTATCTAGAAACCGTTCATTTATTTGGAAAGTCATTAATTTCAACAAAAATAATCGCCAATTTCAATTGAAAACTCGTAAATTTCATTCGGAATGTCGTTACTTTTAAGCGGAAACTCGTTAATCCTATAGTGGAAGCGCCATTGATTTGGTTCGAAAAGTCGCTAGTTTGATCCAGAAGTCATTAATTCGATTCGGAAAGTAGTTAATTTGAAAGAAAAAGAAAAAATGTTCGATCTTCCTTTTAGAAAGCAACCCTTATCGTCTTAACTAATGTTAAAATATATACTTCAATCATTTCATTCTTCTATTTGTGAGAATGGTCCACGACTGAGGCTGCATTGTGAGGTGTGTAAAAAAATGGACAGGCGGCAAGTCAGGACTCAACAACAAATGCGGTAGGTTCCACGACATAATGATGACGGAAGCCTCTGAACTCAGTATGTCAACTCAATCCTTTGATTTATGGTGCCTTGCCGAGTAGAATCCCATCTTGTCGTATATTGCATTGTCGTAGTATAATACTCGTAGTGGTATCAAATGGTCCGCGACGTGTTTTTCTTAATGATTGCGTTGATGAGTAACAAGTATGTAGTTTGATAAGTTGCGATTTTCTTCCAATCTTTCCCTAAAATGATAACGTACTTTTTTCCATAATAGTCTCAAGTATCAGTATGCATTTTAATTGCAGTGATTCTGGGCAAAAGATGAACTGGAGAGTTGATCAAAGGACGCGTACCGACTCTTCAGAAATGCTGAGTGGCTGCAGGTGATATATCGGATTGGGTTTTGTTTTGCTAATTAATTTAATGTGCGTGTAATAATATCCAATAATGGTCATAATATTTATATGTATTTTCCCATGATTTCTGTATATGTAGGTATTTAAAATTAAAACATGATGTCTGGACTTATTGTAGAAATATACCTTTGGATTGATTTAATTTAATTGAAGTTTGTAGTCCGAATGGCGGAACGGTTTGCACCTTCGCCTGGTATACTGGGCCCATGGCTCGAATCCTACTGACGGCAGTAGTCGTTTCGATAAAAGAGGACTTCTGTATGTGTCAAACTACGAGCCCAATCAGCTGTTGAGCGTGTTGCTGATCGCACTCCTCTAAGCACACGGTCATCATCATGAAAATAAGATGATACTAACTCATGTCGATTTTCAAATTGCTCTATTAGAAGCAGATTCTTGTCATTGAGATCCAATTTGGTAGGTTTTATAGTAACACAAAGGCACTTGTGGATATTTTCCAAGTAAAAATAGTCTCTCTACATGTAAACGATTTGTTACAGGAACATCGGGACTTGGGAGAAAATATAAACGAAATGTCTTCAGATGTTTGTTGCTTTTCGTCTGTGCGTTTCACGTTCAAAATTCACGTCCTAGCGACGAAATACCCAGGCGACGCAAATTCAACACCGCTCGACTAAAAAATCCAGCTGCCTCACAACAATATAATGACCATCTTGCGCAAAAAGCAGCTGAGAGAACTAGTCGCCCAGATAGTGACATAAATGAAAACTGGGATGCCATAAAGAATGAGAAAATTGATAGCGTAGACACCATCCTTGGCACAAACTCGGATTGCCGGAATAACCCCTGGATGTCCGACGCTTCATGGCAGCATATTGTTAAAAGAAAAGAACTGAAGGTTCGGTTGGCTGCAGCATCAGACGACAATGGAAGCAGCATCAAACTCCTTTACCGTCAGAAAGCTCGAAAAGTTCAGCGTAGTGTGCGACGCGATAAAGGAGTTTATGTAAATTCTCTTTTAGCCTCACCAGAAGAAGCCGCAAGAAGTAACAACTTAAATGCCGTACGGTGTAATCAAGGAATTTGCAGGTGGTCGTAACTCCTGCCAACATCACGGATAGTGATGGAAAGCTTCTTATCGTGGAGGAAGCAGATCAAATGAGGCGGCCGAAAGAACACTTCGCCGCGGTCTTGAACCGTGTAACCTCTGGTGAAGTTCCCCCTCATATAGATAATTTAGCTAACCATCAAAATGTGCGTATACGGTCCACTGCCCCGAGTAAAGAGGAAAAAGTCACTGCAATTACTGCACTAAAACGAGGAAAGGCCGCCGGACTCGACGTTATGCCTGTCAAAATTTATCAAGCAGCGCCAAGCGCAACTGCCGATTTGCTGCACCCACTTGTTGATAAAGTGTGAAATACAGAGACCTTTCCCACTGAGTGGAAGAAAGGTTTGTAATGATCAAGCTGTTCACCAGATGGTGTTTTGGGGACGGAGCCGGAAGTTTGCCGAGAGGACCGTGAAGGTCCGGCGACGCTAACTTCCGACTCCGTCCCCAAAACACCATCTGGTGAACAGCTTGACCATTACAAAGACTGGCGCCCAACGTGGGGCCCATTTCTGGTACATAACAGGACTAAGGAGGACCTCCTTTTTAGTCCTTCCATCGATCTGTATCCCCACAAGCACATTAAGGCTACTTGTTCTAAAGTCTTAGGACTTGGTCATTTTTACTTCACGTATTTTCCCTTAAAGTAGCTGTGCTTTCCTCTGTAGCACCCCAATCCTTCCTATAGAGTAGATTATCCTTTTAGAATCAGTTCAACAAGGCAATCCTGGTGTTGTGTTTGTCTTTTGTGGTTTAGCCACGTATTTAAGGCCTCCATAAATGCTTTGAATTGCCGGCATTTGGAGCATCTTCGATGACCGGACGAAGCGCGGAGGAGCCCTGGATACCTTTTTTTTTGCCAGGAGTGTCCTTCTAAGTAACTTAAAAAAAAAAAATTCTTTACACAGTATTGCATTTTTCTATTGTTCATGTGCTCAGCAGCTTACAGAGTTTATGAGTGAATTACGGCAAAGAATGCAGTGTTGCGCCTCTGCTGGCCTCAGAATTCTTTGTAACTTGTTGATCTTCTGAATAATTGGAAAATGTAGTGTTTTTTTTTTACTTTGCTAATTTTTCCCGTCTACAATGGTTGTCGGCTGACTCCGGTGGTCAGCTCGCTTCTGTTTTTTTTTTAAATATTTTTAGCAGCACACTTTGTCCTCAGCTTCTTCTTCTTGGCAGTCCTCGAAGTAGAAGCTGCCCTGTAATGAACCATATTATGGTCTGGTAGTGCTGCATCCACCGGTAGATCTATGGCAGCACCTGATGAGTAAGGATCTGTCGGTGGTACGAAACCAGAGGCCGAGGGTCCCATTACACTTGGACCCCAATACGAGCGCGAGGGCAAGCGAGCTATCTGCCAACCAATCCATCCTTATCTCCCTTGCTTGTGTTGTCTTCCCCAGGCCTATGAATTTTTGTTAATACGTAAAGGACAGGGGCAACGAGCGGCGAAAACCCCGCCCACGTCTCCCGAACTGAGCTACAGTAAGCATAGGCCACTGCCTAGCTCGTTGAGGAGCCTTCTTCTTCGCCAAATGGAATAGCCCGACCTTCACGGTCAATTAAGCTAAAATACCTTAGGCTTCGTCCCCACGGGCATCTTCGGATGCCCACCAAACCGTCCACTTCAGGTTTGATTATCAAACTTCCGAAGATGGGTAGCCTCACAGACTGTAATAATTGGAGAGGCCTTTGTGTGCTTCCTGCCGTTCAAGATAAAATCTTCCTGGAGAGACTAAAGGCCCACTTAGAAAACACAATTGATGAAGAGGAGGCTGGTTTTTGATATTGGTTCTCCTGTGTCGATCCCCTTAACACCTTGAGGATCATCATCGAGCGCGAAATGTCGCGTTCTGCATAAAGGTAAGGTGTCGGGGCACTTTGAGATTCGCTGTGGAGTTCGGCAAGGATGCATCCACTCACCCATCCTATTCCTCATAGTGATCGGCGATGTGTTGCGTGCAACCCTATCCGGACTAGACAGAGGGATTTAATGGACTTTGACATATTACCTACAAGATCGTCACTACGCTGACGATATATGCCTACTCTCCCACAACATCATGGATCTGTCCGCAATGGCGTTAGAGTTCGATCTCCAGATTAACAAGACCAAGGATTTTAGCCCGTCATTGCGAAAAAGAAATCCTACACCTATTTCCATCAATATTAATGGGCAGCCTGTGGAGAAGGTGGACAACTTCACAACATAAAATAAATAAATAAATGAACAAAAAAAAATCATTTTGCTCTCTTCAAATTAAGCTATTTTGTAATTATTTCTGCATTAAATATTAATTAACATACATACTTATATTTTGTTTTCTTTTTTCGATTTATGTTTACTCTCAAATTATTACTATTCTTCTATATTTAAATTTCAAGTACATTACAATATTTTAATAAATCAACTTACCGTTTATTGCGACATTATTATTTTAAATTGGCCTTTCGGTTTTAATCATAGGCAATAGTCACAAATCACATTATCATAATTTTTTGAATAGGGGACGAAAGAAGAAGACTCTGCAGACATAAAAAATACACATTGTCGTAAGTTTTCGCGAATAATGTTCATAAAATGTAAATCTAAAACTGTTATCTTTCATGGAATTCCATCCTTCGCTGAGAGATATGTACACAATTTCTCCTGTTTTTCACAAAAATATTACCTAAAAAATATCTACTACTTTACCCATAAAATGAAATTTAGTCCCCTTTTAAACAAAATACAGTGGTTTGAAAAACGTATGGACATTAATAGCAATCCCTCCTTAAAACTTGTCTCATGCCACCAAATACCGCTCAAGGGAGTTCAACAGTTTGTATGCGTGCATGCTCCCCTAAACCATAGTGTGGTAATCCTTAAGGGTGGCTATGTAAATGTAGCTATGTCGCTTCCTCGGTATGGCTAAGTGAATAAGTGTTGCAATTTCAAATCGGGTTAAAATGAGAAAAACGGATTAAGGGCATATCGACAGAGTCAGTCATTTCGTGCGTCAGCCTCGTAAGGATACTGGCGCCAGCAAACATTGCTCTGATACATTAAGTCCACATTATTAGATTTTTGCTCGTCAATCACTTTGAGATTTGGATTTGATATGTTCTGGTTTTTTGGGGGGTACACTGGCAGGCGAGATATTGTATGCGCATTGATGCTTGCCCTTCGGCAAATAGGATTCGTTTTTATATTGTCGTCCCGTCTCGCCACTGTATGTATGTGCGGGGTGACTTTGAAACGTGACCGGAGGGTTGCTCGCCTTATAAACAAATTCATTAGAGTGAGTTGATTTGTGCGGTTTGCATAAGATGAAAAATCGTTTATAATTTTATTTGAAAGGGTGAAATCGACCCTAACATTGAAATGTTTTGATTCAATTTCACACGTTGTGGAGTCGGTTGCCGAAAGAGCGATTTATCTACGAGTATGTTGATAAATCAAATTTAGTGTTTTATTGAACAATTTAGTGTGATTTTTACATGTAGATGAAAAGAGTAGTATCTCCATAGAATGATGCATGCGAAATGTCATCGAATACCTGAAGGAAAGTATTGAAAAATGTGTAACCGTGTCGATCTCGACTCCGGACTTCAAAGTATGGTTGACGTTATGCCTGATCGTATGTCAATGACGACGTCCTGACAGCTTCAGACGACTGACTACATAACACCAGTGACGTCTTTCAATAGGAACTTCTCAATATTCATACCGGACAGAGATTTCTACGCAACAGGCGAACAAAAAGCTTGGAAATCTGTAAATCTTTACACTTGGGGCGACCGGTAGCTCAGTGGGTGGAGACGTCAATCTCATGCCTTACTACGGTCGTTACGGGTTCAAGTCCCGTCCAAGGCGTTTGTGGCCATGGATGTTTGTGTTGTCTTCCCCCTGTGGTGGGGGGCGTAATAAAATACACTACATCTCCCGACTTATCGCAAGTAGGCGGCTAAATGGGAGCAGGGGGTGCATGCTAGTAACGTGCATCGTCCGAAACTGGTTTATGTCAACGAAACGTCAGCTAAACCACATGCAATAGTTGACGCGCTATACCCCACTAGGGGTTAGGGCAAATAAGTAGTACTCTCAACGGAACTTTCATACAACCTATACCTCCGACTGCCAGTCAGTGCAGCATTTTTCAGGCGGAAATGCTGGCTTTCTAAAGGCAACAGAGTTAGTCTCAACAACATGCTGAAAAGGAAAGATTTTTATTTATGCAAATAGCCAAGCAGCGCTAAAAGCGCTACATTCCATTTCCATTAGATAAACTGTCTTACGGCTCTTCATGCTAGGTACTACAAGGAAGTTAGAACTCCTATAAACTCGGCCAAAGTGGAAACTTAGGCAATGAAATTGAGGATGGCTCTTCATCACACAGCAGCATTAAAGGTGGAAATGGACTCTAAGATGATGGAGCTGGCCAATACTCACTGGAGCAGCGAAACTGAATCCAAAATACCTCCCAAAACTATAGGACTCTTATAACCTATAGAAAACTGATGCACTCTTATGGCTTCTTAGAGGAAAATGTGCAATGTTAGTTGGCTTACTAACTGGACATTGCCTGATAGGGGAGCATCGACATAGATTGGGTTTACTCAGAAAGTGAGATTCAAATAATCGCTGCAGAAATTGCAAGCTACCAAACACTAAGGGCGACCACAGAGTGAAAGCTGAAGCTGATGCTTATGCTGGTGTTTTGATTGTGAACACTCAGTGAAGAGAAACATTGCCGTGAAACGTGCTCATTGAGCTTTCCCTGCCCATGCTATTGCTAAAGCTCAAGATCGCATTCGTAATTGTCCGGTGATTTTCTTTATAAAATTCATTCATAACCACAGAGAATAACTATGGAGGAGCAATCCGCATTACTCAACACTAAACTACTTGAAGCAATTCCAGTCGTAAAAAGTAGAGAGAGAGACACACGCCCTCCACTGCGCAACACCCGCGCAGTCTATATAAAAGCACAGGATGCACGTAAGATGTCATCCCCTCTCCTACTTTTCCAATCGGAACAATAACATTCCAGTCTGTCTCTCTGCCGCGGAACACCCGCCCGGTCTATATAGAGCAAAAGAGATGTCAAATTTTCATCCCCCTTCCTACTTCCTCACTTGTGCCGAATTGCGTCGTTTCTCTCGCTCTTTTTCACTTCCTCTTATACTCTCTCTTCAAAGTTCATAACACACATAAAAATGAACGAATACACCGCACAATTACGAATGTGATCTTCAGCAACATTGGCAGGGAAAGCTCCATGAGTACGTTTCACGTAAACGTTTCTCTTCACTGAGTGTTCTCAATCAAAAACCAGCATAAGCATCAGCTTCAGCTTTCACTCTGTGGTCGCCCTAAGGAAACCTTGGAGCACCTCCAGTGCAAATGCCCAGCATTCGACAAACAAAGACAAAAATGTCTTCTTTCGCAATCTGAAAGCAGTTGCGGACCTTAGCATAAAAATAAGGTAAAGTGGGTCATTGCAAGTCTAAGTCGAAATGACTCAACCTCGCTATCCACTACCACACAAAAATAATCTGCTATTAGCCAATTCACCATGTCGCTTGTTTCGTCCACATCCTGGATTTTGTAACGGGCGGTTTGGTGGGCATCCGAAGATGCCCGTGGGGACGGAGCCTAAGGTAGCATATTACCGTGAAGGTCGGGCCGTGCCATCTGGCGAAGAAAAAGGCCCCTCAACGAGCTAAGCAGCGGCCTATGCTTGCTGTAGCTCAGTTCGGGAGATGTGGGCGGGGTTTTCGCCGCTCGTTGCCCCTGTCCTTTACGTATTAACAAAAATTCATAGGCCTGGGGAAGACAACACAAACAGGGGAGGTAAAAATGGGGAATAAAAAAAAAATGTCGACAAGGATGGAATGGTTGACGGACGGATCAGACGCCCACGCGGTCGCACCTGGGTCCGGGTGTAATGGGACCCTCGGCCTCTGGTTTCGTACCACCAACAGATCACTACTCATCAGATGCTGCCTCGATCTGCCGGTGGGAGCAGCACTACCAGACCATAATATGGTTCGTTACAGGTGGTTCATTACAATTTCACTCATCAGGAGCTGCCTTAATCCATGGGGGAAGTAGCTCGACCAAGCCAGGTTCGTAATCCGACCTAAATCAGGATATGTCCTTGGTCGATCTGCTTCCCCCATGGATTAATGCAGCTCTTGATGAATGGAATTCATGGTGTGGCCGAAACCAAGCAACAGGGTGAATTGGTTTGAATTCTCAATCCCTAATTCACGACCGACTGGAGAAGAGGTCGCAAGTCAATTCTTTTTCTCTAACGCATTTTGTCAGGTCGCTTCCGAGGCCTCTTGTTGGGCGCCATTTAAAGAGATGAATTCTGAAGGACGCGGGTGAGGATTTGCCGTATAGGCCGAAAGGCTCAATAGTACAAAAAAACCTTAGACCCAACCAGATGAGGTGCCATCGGAAGAAGTGGGATAAGTAATCTAAATTTTTCACTTATACAGGGTCCTAATACAAATAGGAATTAATCCATAGTGTGTTTGATGAAAAATGGAACCAATAGAATTGGCTTATCTTTAACCGCAAATTTTCAAATTTAAGTCGTTAATCTTTACAAGCCGATCGGAAGCTAATATAATCTAGCAACTTTTGTGAATTTTTCAGAATTTTCAGTTCAAAATACCGCTACAATATTATCTTTTGAATTTTCGAAGAAAAATCAATTTTGAATTTCGCAATCAAGAAAAAGCTATTTTAAATGAAATTTTATGTAGTTTTAAAAAGTGACGTCAAATCCCAGATTTGATGATTGGGGAAGTGGCCATGTGAATTTTGATTTTGTTTGGCAGGTCACGGTCTCTGATGATAACCACAAAAACAGTTATATCTCGGTAACGATTAAAGATATGCCAATTCTACTGGTATCATTTTTCCTCAAACAAACTGTGGAATAACCCTTATCGGTATTGTGTGGGACGCGGGACACCCTGTATATGGATTTGATTTTAGTATTTTGCAGGATGGCCCTGTTAGATAGAATGTACTTTGGGTTTTTTTGTGTAAATTGAAAGACGTGTTATCCGGTCGTATTATTAGATTAGGGAAGAAGCTAATGGCTGCCGTGATCATCTAACCCGCCACTCTCGATCACTGGGCTGGTCCGCAGACCATGCCATTTTATGGTCTCTGAAGAGGGGTTTTCTGCACATTTAAATTCTTTTACGACCAATTCTGTTTCTCGTCTTCCGGCATTCATAAAAATAAAAAGTACTCACAACTGACGCAATAGACCTAAAATAAAATCATTATTGAAAACAACCTTCACCCATAAAAATAACCTCCGTATCGTAATTAATATAAACTGCCTACTTTATAATCATACCGGAATCTCTACCTCTGATTCTCTGTGCAATTAAGACTTGATAATATCGTAGCAAATTTACCATCTTTACGATGATATTTGAATATCTGATACCAGATAAGAACATCACTAATTCTTAACAAATTGGACGGTTGATAACAATCCAGACTCCAGTCGAACGATCTTCGATTTGTCAAACGGCCATAAAATGCCGATCGAAATGTAAACGCAAGCATGAAATTAAAACTAATTACGATTTTATGCAAAACAAGTGACCGAGGGACCCCAATAAAAAATAAGAAAATTTCTCATTTTTTAACAAATAACTTCGATACCCTGGCAGATCATTACAATTCCAACTTTGGAGATAGAAATCACCGCCGCCAAATTGTCTCCGAGACGCGCTCGTATATAGAAAATATGATTGGACAAACTACGACTATGATCATCTTGTTGTGTGGTGCGATCAGATCAGATCTGGGAAGGATTCAAAACCGCCGAAATGTGTTCAATCATTAGACAGCTCGTTTCGGAGATTATCTGGACAACTATCAACCTGCCGTTCCTATCCTATATCTTTATGCAATGATCCATGCGCACACGGAGGACGCACAGGGAAAAAAAGAACGATTGGAAGAAATATGGCCTGAACATGGCTTTTTTTTTAGATAAATAGCCTCGTAAACTGTATTATTGAGTTTTGATGATTACACAACCGTGTTAGAGGTCAGAAAAAAATAAATAGGAAACTTTTATAGAGTGCAGTCCGATACAAAAGGACGATGTCGTAACAAATAGTGGGACCGCGTGTCTTCTTTTCTATGACCTGAAAACGCAGCATTGTGTGTATGTGTGTGACTCTTGCAGTTGTGAAAGGAGTCATCAATTATATTTTTCCAACAGGTCAGATAGTTCGTTCCAAAGTGATCATAAAATTTTTAGAAGAATTCTCCAAAGGTAAATCCTTTCTTTTCGGAAACGAAAGATGACGACCCTTTTCTGGGAATCGAAGACAATAAATTTCAGATTAATATTCCAACATTAAACATTTCAAATAAAGGTGGTATTTAAGACAATATTTATGGCTTAATTTTATTAAATATTTATTAGATTATCGAAGAAGTCGTGGATAATCGACTTAATTTTTATAGTGACCAATTGAAGAGGGTGTTACGGTGGGGAATAAAAATCAGTTGCATACACGTGTAGGTATTTCCCAGTTGTTTTCTACAAGACCCCCAAATTGGCTCGATTTTACTGGCCTATCTTCGCAACTGAAAAGTGAAAAAAAAACGGATAAGTGAAGTCAATATCATTGCCAGAGCAGATTGCACTTATCAGTTACCGACTGTATATCCAATATTCAGCCTTAAGCTGCAGGTCCCAGTTTAAACATATGGCCTCTTTCAACAAGTAGAGTGCAACAGTAGGTTTGTTAATCCGTTCTTCTGGGTTTCCACCTCAGTTTCCTATCTAAATTAAGACCGAGGAACTTAGATTTGTCGCTGAAAATCAGTTTAATACCCTCCAGAGACGTGTGTCTTCTACTGAAGAGCACAAGCTCGGTCTTAGTAGAGTTGATTCCAACGTCGGAGAGATTTGCCCAATAATAACCAGCTGAGGACATCAGGAAACTTACCTGCGACATCGATCGCATAGTCATCTGCACATGCTTAAAATTTCTTCCAGTTTTAGAAGCAGTTTGTTTATCCCTACATTTCAAAGAAGGGGAGACAATATTTCCCCCTGGGGGTTCCTCTACCAACATCTCTACATAATAATATAATATTATTGAAAGTACCCTCGATGTCCAGGAGAACAACCATCAATTATTCCTTTTGATGAAGAGATTTCTCAGTGTGACTGACCAGAGTGTGCAGAGCCGTGTCTACTGACTTACTTTTCCAATAGGCATATTGCGACGTAGATAGAAAAAGTGGCGGGATGCTAACTCGCAAATGGATATCAACCAGTTCCTGCGGTAGTTTCAGCATGGCCGATTCGTCCAAATAAACCTCCACCACTCGAAAGCTGCGTCAGCTGCTCTCCTCCTCCGTCTCGCGCGTGATGGGGAGGATATTGTTCTAATACAAGAACCTTGGGTCCTTAACGACTTAATTAAGGGCCTAGGTACTCCGTTGTATAATATTTTTTACGTAAGAGAGCAGGGTAAACCCCGATCTTGCATCCTTGTTAAGAAAACACTAGATGCGTTTTTAGTTTGTAATTTCAGCGACAAAGACTCTGTAGTAGTCAGTCTGGCGATGAGAAATAGGCGGTATTGGCTTATTTCTGCGTACCTGCCGTACGATCACGTGGAGGACCCACCTCCATCTATACTGAGGGAGGCGCTACGCGCCGCGGAGTCACACAGTACTCGTGTCATTCTGGGCTGTGACTCGAATGCACACCATGTGGTGTGGGGGAGCTCCAACATGAATGAGAGAGGTGATGCGCTTTTTGAGTTTTTATTGGGCACAAAACTCCTCATTTGTAACATAGGCTGTGAACCTACATTTGTCACTAAGGGCAGGCAAGAGGTCCTGGACCTCACCCTTGTTTCGGAGGACATAAAACATTTACTGCGGGATTGGAGGGTGTCGGCAGAGCACTCATTCTCTGATCACCGGTACCTGCAGTTTGGATTAGACGACTGCACTAGTAATAATTCGGTTTTCAGGAATCGAAAAAGAACCGACTGGTGTAAATTCAGGGATTGTCTCGAGGAGGCATTACCCCCCTTACCATGCCAGCCATGTAGTAGGCGGGAGCTGGACGCCATGGCGCAAACCCTGGCAGCAGCCCTCGGGAGATCTGCTATCAAATCGTGCCCAATTAGCAGGCATAAAGGAAAGAGGAAACCACCCTGGTGGAACACTCGGATTGCAGAGTTGAGGACTGTGAGCAGAAGATCTTTCAATGTGGCGAAGTCTTCAGGACTAGACTCTGATTGGTCAAATTACAAAGTAAATCTAAAAATCTTTAAAAATGAGATCAGAAGATCTAAGCGGGAGTGTTTTGCAAGAGTGCTTTCGGGCAGTAATGGCCCCTTGTGACTATGATTCTATTCTCTCGAATGATAAAATAGTATGGGCTATTAACAGTTTCGACCCGTTTAAGTCCCCAGGACCAGATGGCATTATTCCAGTGGAAATACAGAAAACGATGAACTTAGTGTATCCTTGAATTGAAAGTATATTCAGGGCCTGCTTGGAGCTGGTACACATCCCTCGCACTTGGTCGGATGTGAAGGTGGTTTTTATCCCGAAGGCGGGCAGAAGCTCGCACCCACGTCCGAAAGACCTTCGTCCCATAAGCTTATCGTCAACCTTGCTAAAGATGCTGGAGCGTCTTATTGACATATACTTAAGGGACACTATTCCATCACACCTTCTCTCCTCTTCGCAGCATGCCTACTGGAAGGGGAGATCGGTGGACACAGCTTTGCATTCATTAGTAGCATGTATTGAGAAATCTCTAACTTGCAAGGAATATACATTGGTGGCTTTCTTGGATATTGAGGGGGCCTTTAACAACGTCAAACCGGCGGCTATTTCGAATGCTCTCTTGAGTTTGGGTATGGATGGCCCCATCTGTGAGCTTATTAGTCTGATGCTAACATCCAGATTCATTAGTACCAGTTTGGGTTCATCCAAAAAACGCAGGCAAGTTTGTAGGGGTATTCCCCAAGGAGGTGTCTTGTCCCCCCTTCTGTGGAACGTGGTGGTTAACAAGTTGCTTCTGGATTTGGAGGCGATTGGCTGTGATGTTATTGCGTATGCGGACGATATTGCCATTTCTATCTCGGGAAAGTTTCCCGGGGTTCTTAATGAAATTCTGCAAAATGCCCTAAATATTCTATCTCAGTGGGCTAGGCAAGTGGGTGTGGGAATCAATCCGTCCAAAACAGACCTTGTTCTCTTCACCAGAAGGAACACTCTACCTTCATTGATACCACCATTGCTGGAGGGGACCAGACTGGCCCTTAGCGAAAAAGCCAGATTTCTGGGACTTATATTTGATAGAAAGCTCTCCTGGAAGGCAAATATCGAGGAGCGAGTTGTCAAGGCAACAGTTGCTCTGTACTCTTGCAGGCAGGCTATTGGCTTGAAATGGGGCATGCGACCAGAGGTGGTATTTTGGTTGTACGTATCAGTCGTACGCCCTATTTTAATGTATGGGGTAGTAGTTTGGTGGATTGCACTCAACAAGGCGTCCTACAGGACTCTATTGAACAAAGTTCAAAGATTATCCTGTATTGCTATCACTGGTGCTCTCAAGACCACACCAACTGCTGCTCTTAGTGTAATGCTTAATTTGCTTCCCTTGAACATCTTGGCCGAACAGTTGGCTGCAATCACGGCCATTCGTCTTCGGGAAACGGGACAGTGGAAAATGACTACTATTGGCCACTCGACTATAGTGGACAATCTTGATATTCCAGAAGAAACAGATTACACCTCTCCAGTGTACTCCTTCGACAAAGGCTATATCAGCCTAATACCCTCTCGACAAGAGTGGGGCGTAAACAGTACTCCAGAGTCGGAAGCTATAAGCTTTTTTACGGATGGCTCGAAAACAGAAGAAGGTGTAGGCGCTGGTATCTTTTCAGAGGGACTGGATTTTGACTTGTCACTCCGTCTTCCAGCATTCTGTAGTGTCATCCAGGCGGAGATCACTGCAATTACCGAAGTTTTGGCTTGGTTGGGCTGCAATGTCGTATCTGCTAGGACTATTACTATCTATACCGATAGTCAGGCGGCGATAAAATCCCTGGACGCTGCACTTTCTACTTCGAAAACCGTGGTGATGTGCCGCTCTGCTCTCAAGGAACTCAGCGACTTTTTCAACATCACTTTGTGCTGGATACCAGGGCATAGTGGTTTCAGCGGTAACTGCCGGGCAGACGAGCTGGCTTGGGTGGGTACCACCAGTGTGGACATAGAGTGTTTTCGCCCCGTCAAAATACCGATGGCAGCTTGTAAGAAGGTGATCAAGACAAACGCACTAAACCGTGCTAATATCGAATGGCTAAATGGAACTACATGCAATGTTACAAGACAAATTTGGCCGGCCTTTAATCCTAGCCGCTCTTTAGGGCTGCAGATGCTAGAGAGAAGGCATCTAAGGAAGGTTGTGGGGATCATTACAGGACATTGCTTGATAGGTGAGCATGCCAGGCGTCTTCGGCTCCCGTATAATGATCACTGCAGAAGCTGTGGAGACGAGGAGGAGGAGGAGACAATAGCTCACTTCCTGTGCTATTGCCCTGCTCTGGCCGGTAGAAGAAAGGACACTCTAGGTTCCCTTTACTTTCTTGACCTGGATGACTTGAAGGACGTAAGTGCTGGTCATCTACATCGCTTTATTGATAGATCCGGGTGGTTTGACGACTAGGCTCTTATGGCGTTGAGGTATCACAACGGACCCATTGGTGGTCTATGTGTGCTGTGTTATATACAGCAGCCTTTTTAACCTAACCTAACCTTCAGCATGGCTGAAGAAAGGCTAATGGCTCGGAGGTCGTTTGGGCGCGTATGCGAACTTCTACTCGCTTTTGGGATAAAAACCAACCGCACTTCCCCCCAGATGCGAGGAGCTTATACAGCTCCAGGCAGGCCATTAGGGTACTCTCTACCCATGGATAAATTTGGTCCAGTTGATTTAAAAGGTTCGAAGCTGAAGATCGCCCACATAATCTTCTCACGAGATAAGATGGATGATATCAGGAAACTCCTACGAAGAACAAACTGTCTTCTGATTGTTCTATGGCACAACAGATGCATTTCTGGCAGCAACGTTCACCAATTAAAAATGCAAAATCAGCAAAGGTTGTACTTTCTAAACGGCGCCTAAACTGCATTCAATATTCGAACAATATGTATATTGACACTACCCTTCCCAGTCTCGTCCCCTAATGCTAACACCACGTAATATTTTTTTTAATTAATTTGTTGATTATCCAACTAAACAAAAAGCACACTTATATCGTCATATAATTTCTCGAAAATCATCTATTTTGCTACTAACTATCACACGCAATACAACGATAATTAAAAAATCAACTTTTTGGTTCTTCGGTAGCACATATGCTTGAAAGAATCTTTATAATCCCGCAGCGAATTGTTTTGGGGTTCAATTAATCTCACCTCTACTAAAACCATGACGCTGAATTGGTGGGCATGAAAAATTGCTGTGTAATAATTTTTGAAAAAGTTCTCTCGGAATAATAAACTGCCGTGATTTGATTTTAACGAATAGCCAGTAACTTTTAAACCCTGTGATTACGACTTTAAATTATTTTGTTTGTTAGTTTTAGTGCTTATTGTGGCGATCTTATGCTTCGTTTAGACGTGAGCGCTGAGCCAAGCACCGAATATTGAAAAATTGCATTGAAAAGCACCAACAACAAAAAGAAACCTTTTCTGCCCTTTGTAAGGGACGGTTTGGTGGGCATCCAAAGATGCCCGTGGGGACGGAGCCTAAGGTAGTATAGTGACCGTGCCATCTGGCGAAGAAAAAGGCCCCTCAACGAGCTAAGCAGCGGCCTATGCTTGCTGTAGCTCAGTTCGGGAGACGTGGGTGGGGTTTTCGCCGCTCGTTGCCCCTGTCCTTTACGTATTAAGAAAAATTCATAGGCCTGGGGAAAACAACACAAACAAGGGAGGTAAAAATGGGGAATGAAAAAAATGAGGCGATAAGGATGGAATGGTTGGCGGACGGCGCGGATTTCCTCACGTTCGCATAAGGATCCAGGCGTAATGGGACCCTCGGCCTCTGGTTTCGTACCTCCGACAGATCCTTACTCATCAGGTGCTGCTATAGATCTGCCGGTGGAAGCAGCACTACCAGACCATAATATGGTTCATTACAGGTGGTTCATTACACCTTACATGACCAACAGCAGCATTTGAGTCATTTCCATCTTTTGTGGGAACGACTCAAATGCTCACGATTGCTCATAAATGATCATGAATTCATATTGGCGAGAAAAGGTATCTTCTTATTGTTGGTGCTTTTCAACGCAATTTTTCAATATTCGGTGCTTGGCTTGGCGTTCACGTCTAAACGAGGCATAAGATCGCCACATATGATCTCGAAAAACTGTACAGATCACATTGTACAGTCCTGGTCCTTCGAATCGTATGTGGCAAAATCGCACTGCACTGCTACTCGATTGCCCTAACCCCTTGTGGGCCAGAGCGCGTCATGTTCCATGTGGCCCAGTTGATGTTTCGTTGGCATAAATGCAGGCGAATGCAGTTGCCAGCATGCACCTCCTGCTCCTTCATTTAGCCGCCTACCTACGACAAGTCGGAAGATGTTGTGGCTTATTATTACACCCCGCACTACAAGGGGAAGACGACTCAAACATCCATGGTCACAAACGTCGTCGTGGACGGGTTTCGAACCCGAAACGCCGGTAGATAGACATGAGACCGATGCCTCTACCCACTGACCTACTACTGATCGCCTATAGTTGAATATTCAGTTGGTACAGGTGAACTACTCATTTGGCCGGATACCAATTGGAAATCGATCAGGGACATAATTGTTGTGGTTGCCAATTCGCGAACCTACTCTTTTTAACCTACTCCGTATACCGAACTAGGTCGACCTAGGTCCGCAATCGAAAAATGATCAGGTCGAAAAATGATCAGTTTCGGAGCACGAAAACGAACCTAGATCATTTGATTCTTTTAAGTTCAGGTCGGAATCGGAGCAGTTTAAAAATGAACAGTGAATAGGTTTGATAATAGATCCGTCTGTCGGAATCGGAGTATGATCAGACCAGATCGTTTAAATATGGGGAATAGAAAAGTAGATGAAGAACAGATGGTGTGACATATATACGATTGATGTCGCTATTGCTACGCTATATTGTAGTGTAGAATGGAGTTGGAGTGGAATAAATGTTCAATTGGATTTTATTTATGTTAGGTAGAGTGAAGCTTTTCGTCTTTTGTTGTGAGTGTTGAGTGACCGTGGCCGATCGGTATGGTGGATAAGAATATGGTACTGGATTGGGTGCATGCACATTCGTACTTATACTTACTTATATGTATTATTTGTCTAACATAAAATAGGTGTTGCGTTGCGTTACGATACTCGTACAAGATGATAGGATATGGGATTGGGAGTTAAGGGGCTATACCAGTGTGAACGCTAAAAAGAAACTAGAAACTAACTTCAAGAAACTAGGTTCGCAGACCTAGGTCCGTTGCCGGACTCGGAGTAGGTCGACCTGATCCGCAAGATGAGCAGGTCATATCATGACTATGTACTATACAGATGGACTGGACAGTATTTCCGGATAGGATTTTTGGAACGTGCATGGCGAAGGGCTCACTCGTGCAATCTGCTAGGTGAGGACTGTACAGTCTCTCGGGATAGAATTTCCGGACCGAATGTAGGAATACGAGTCATTCCTTCTGCGTTCCATGTTCTCGGGCGCCAGTATAAACTGTAGTGATTAAATAAAGTGGAACGAGCATCAAGTATTTCTAAGCACGCCGCATTAAAAATGGCTATCATGGTGCATGGGCATATTTATCGGAAAATATGCCTATGATGGTAGCAACTGACAACTTGCTCGGTAATTGGCCATACAATTTCTCAAATTGAACGCAATTTGGTTTCGTCTTCTCTAGAAAAGAGCAAGGGTTAATTTTTTCATAGCTAATTAGAAATAAAAAGAAACGAGGTAGTCACATTTTTTCCACCGCTGCGAATCCAATTCGCTCTGGGTATACCTAACAAATAATTTACGGAGCAATTCACCAAAGGTTCCTTTTTAAGCTTCTTCATTAAGCGATCATTACGCATATTGATGTCTCGCCTCACACAAGGAACACAATAAGCGTCTAAATGACCATCTCGTAAATCATCTCTTGTAAACGCCTTCCCCGCGGACTATTCAAATGGATTCACTGCATCCAGTGTGTTCAGATGAATTCTCCATGTGGAATCCATCACTCCGTCAATCACTTAAACAAACATTCGAGGCGTGCGAACGAGACCAATCCATCTTAGTACGTGATGGTGGTCGACTAACGTAGTTACGGGTCTAGGTTTGATCAACTTCATCTAATAACCTTCAAACTGATTAATTGGCAACGATTTAATTAAAAAAAAGAAAAGAGCAAGATTCCCGAATCGTATGCACAGTAGTTGAGGGATGAGAAAAAAAAAATTAAACTCCGACACCCGGAGTCATTACTTCTTCGTTCAATGAGCTATTGACGAAGCCAGCGTTAGTTAATATCATCATCCGGATAGCATGGAAGGGGCTGTCGGGCAAGGAATTCCATGAATTGCATGCCAATATTGCAAATTAAGATACTAAGTGACAAATTTAAACATTTAATTTGCATATCGAGATGGTAGTAGACAGGGGATGATTACACCAATGCGATTTGTTTCAATGCAAAATCTAGGGGGAGAGTCTCATTCGATTATGTATTGAATAATTATTCGAATCATCAGTAGAATTTCAAATACAGTATGTTCTCCTGTATATAGATTTAGTGTTCGACTATGAATACAAATCATGTAATTATCCGAGACTAATCCTGTAGAATACAACCCTTGGATCAAACTTCACCCCCTATGCTAAACAAAGGTAATAAATGTAAATCAGATCAGAGGATAAGCCAATTTAAATTAAATTTGTTTTCCATGTTTTGAAAATAATCAGAATTTAGCGTAAAAGTAGAACTATGTACATAATATGGAACCTGTAGTGAGAATGATGTATCTCATTGTTGCACTGTGTTTTCACCTTATTCATCGCAATTAAATTCAATGAAATTCAGGCCCGTTTTCTCAATGTCTGATTAAAATTTAAACTCCAGTTAAACAGACATTGAACGTACCCATCTGTCAAATTTTACAGGGAAAACAACAGCAAATTTTATCTCGAGTTTAAATTTTAACTGGGCATTGAGAAAACGGGTCTCAATATTTTTTCCAATTATAAAAGTCATTTTTGTCGAAATATCAGCAAATTTTTCGGAATCAATTAGTTTCTTCTATCAGAGTTGCCTTTGATAGGTTTAATGCTTGCTCTAGATGTAATAGAATGAAGTTTACTTTTAATATTTTTTAAAGAGTGGAATTATCCCACAACTTAAATTCCAAACATTATCTGAGACAAAATCCATTTCATGTCAAATACATGGTTTTACCCTGTATGGGTCAGATACATTGTTCTTTTACCTCCTCATAACTCACCGTAGTTTAACCAGGAAATCACAGTATAAAGATCACATGAGCAGCATCCAAACCCAAACAAAAGGGACAACTTGAGTAGATTCACCAGTATGAATAGGATTTGTCTTAACCTCACAACTGAGACAAAGAAATGGGAAAGCGGAATATTGTGGGTTCGGTAATTGAGATTTGATTTGATCGACCAAGCCTTTTATTCAGAAGATCTGCCTACTTTAACGTATTGTATTTGGTACCAAATTCATTAAATTTCAAAAAAATCAGTAGACATTTTTAGATTCGAATTTTTTTTTAATTCACAAAAAAAAAAAAAATTATGTAAACTTTTATCAGTATCTCGGTACAGTATGCTAGTATCCTAGTATCCCTGTAGAGGACACAAAGCTGAATCAATAAAAAAGTATGTACGAGGGTCAGTCAGAAAGTAAGTTTAAGGGTGGCAGCGCTCCGCGTGGTGAATAGATCAACTAACGAAATTTTAGGAGGTTGTTCTCTCATCTATCCTAACCAATTTGACGCATCTATGAGCCCGATAAGTCTATTTTTGTGTTTTTTAAAACGATTTAAAATGGAGACGCCGATAGAAGTAGCGTCCAAATGTGAACCGCGTAGTGTGATACGTTTTTTGACCACAAAAAAATTATCCGCTAGTGAAATTTATCGAGAATTATCGTCTGTATACGGTGAGCAGTGTATGAGCCTTCAAATGGTTACGCGTTGGCGAACAGCGTACCTAAACGGAAGAAAAGAACTCCATGACGAAGCGCGCCAAGGCAGACCAACGAGCGCAGTAAACAAGGGGAACGTTGCGCTTGTTAAACAGCTGGTCGAGGAGGGTGTGGTGTTTTGGATAGTTTACGAAAAGCAATCAAAAACGAGCGGCCAGGTTTGTTGAGTCGCAATGTGTTTTTCATTCACGATGATGCTCGTCCGCATTCTGCCCGTTTAACCCAAGAAAAATTGGCCTCATTTATTGTAAATGGGACGTTTTTGAGCATCCTCCTTATTCCCCTGACTTGGCCCCAAGTGATTTCCACCTTTTCCTGGCGATGAAAACAGCGTTTGGTGGCATACGATTCGACACGACAGATGACATCACCGAAGCAGTCACAGCGTACTTTAAAAATTTGGACGCAAAACATTTCGACGTCGGAATTACGAAATTAGTTTGTAGATACAAAAAATGTATTGAGAGAGATGGCGACTTTGTAGAAAAATAAAAAAATGTCTGAATTTTCTGAAAATTACCTTGTTTTTTTTTTGTTTTGACCACTCCTTCCCCCCTCCCCTAATCGGACCCTTAAACTTACTTTCTGACTGACCCTCGTATATCGAAAGAAAGATGTATGTATCTGCTATATAAATTTGATAAAACCAATGAAAATAATCGTCAATTGAAAGCGTATTCGGCGATGTTAGGCGGCGGAAAATACAACTGAAGGTGCTAAACTATAGGCAGTTTATATTCAGAATTAACCAAGTCTAACAAAAGTTTCACTAATTTTTGTCTTTATTTATGTTTATTTTAAATGTAAACCTCGTCTTAACTAATATTAAAAAAAAAATAGTGCCGACGACCCATCCCCCCTCCCTCCGCCCTTAATGATATTTACCTACGCCACTGCGAGATCGTCAGTAAAAAACGACTCGGATATGCTAGCAACTGCATCAACCGAAATGTATATGCTATGCTATGCCGATCATAACCACAATCGATTTGATCTTGATGCGCACGCATCAGAACCTTGTGTCAGACGAATTTCACAGCAAACGAATTGGTCTAACAATGACTCGTCTTTGCAGGAAAGATTAACGATGATTGATAGGACAGTTTCGGGATGGCAAAGCCTGGACAGCCTTGTGAACAGCGTGACCAGTGCAATTGTCGCCTCCTACGAAGAAAACTGTCCCCTGAAAACCATCAAGGATAATAGAGAAGTAACCTGGTGGAATTCTGAACTCTTCCGCTTCAGAAAAACCACCAGAAGGCTCTTTAACAGAGCAAAAAGATCCGGTGAGTGGGAGGCATATCGAACCTCACTTTCGGAATATAACAACAAGATCAGGTCTGCCAAAAAAACACTCGTGGTCCAAATTTTGTCAGGATGTTGATAGCACTAACAAGGCTGCGAGACTACATCGGAATTTGGCTAAAAAGGGCACTGATCAGATAAGTACTCTTAAAAGAACGGACGGTGGAATTACATCTGATGCCGAGGATACTGGTAAACTTTTGCTGGGTACTGTGCGATCCTAGGAGGGAATATCGCCCCTCCTATCTCGGGTCGTCTACACAGGACACGTCCGGCTGATTGGAGAGCTGCAAGAACCATCTTCACTCCCGATAAAGTCAAATGGGCCATCGACTCATTTAGTCCATTCAAATCCCCTAGTACTGACGGAATATTCCCCGCCCTTCTCCAAAAGGGGCGGGAAGCATTGACTCCATACTTCATGAATATTTTCAGGGATAGCTTCGCACTGGGATACATTCCTGTCGCTTGGAGACCAGCGAAGGTAGTCTTCATCCCTAAGTTGGGCAATCGCCGAAAGGATGACCCTAAATCCTATAGGTCAATCAGCTTAACATCGTTCATGCTGAAAGCGATGGAAAAAATCCTTGATGAACATATACGTCAAACTGTCTTCAAGAGGAGTCCACTACACGATAGACAGTTTGCCTACAATCAGGAAAATCCACCGAGACAGCTCTACCGCGGCGAAGCTGGTGTATTGCAGCGATACACTTTTGTGTACCGCGGCAAAGCTGCGGTGCTGAACTTTTGTATCGCAGCCGGCACTATTGATCGCGATGTACCGCAGCCGACAAAAGTATGGGACGTGTAACGGATGGTTCGGTGCCCCTGGGGACGGAGCCTTAGGTAGCATAATGATCGTGAAAGTCGGGCTGTGCCATCTGGCGAAGAAAAAGGCCCCTCAACGAGCTAAGCAGCGGCCTATGCTTGCTGTAGCTCAGTTCGGGAGATGTGGGCGGGGTTTTCGCCGCTCGTTGCCCCTGTCCTTTACGTATTAACAAAAATTCAAAAGCCTGGGGAAGACAACACAAACAGGGGAGGTAAAAATGGGGAATGAAAAAAAATAGTCGATAAGGACGGAATGGTTGGCGGACAGATCAGACGCCCAAGCGGTCGAATCTGGGTCTGGGTGTAATGGGACCCTCGGCCTCTGGTTTCGTACCACCAACAGATCACTACTCATCAGGTGCTGCCATAGATCTGCCGGTGGAAGCAGCACTACCAGACCATAATATGGTTCATTACAGGTGGTTCGTTACAGACGGCTGACGGACGTATCAACGTACTGGCTGACGGGCTGATCATATGAAAGCAGTGTAACGGGCTGTCGATTAAGAAAAACTAGAGTTCCGAAAACTCAAAGTCAATTCATACGAATTGTATGCATATGAAATGATATCCAAAGGGACAAACGGGCTGAATCAGAGGGCTATAGAGTTAACATTATGCGACATTTCATTAACCCGTTCTTTCATGTTACTAAAAATTGAATTCTTTGCATTAGACTCCATTATCACCCTAGGTACAGACATATTTGAAACAATTTTCCACATTGCTTACAATTTTATTAAATTTGAATTTTATTAACGAGCATGTGTGCGTCAAATCAATCATTGAAAATTGAAAAATTCATGAACTCCCGAAAAATTATAAACTTCCAAGAAAGGTTCATCCAATATTTTGATTGATGGACTCTAATAGTGACAGTAACATGACTACGAAAAATGCTGAAAACACAATCGTATTGGGTTCGTTATATACCCTCAATATAACAATGACATGTTGCACTGAGGACATGAGCTGAAAAGGAGTCTCTCGGACATTCATCATCTCAATCAGAAATGACCTACCGTCTAATTTGACATATTAGAGAACATCAGAATTAATTTTTACAGTCGCAACTGAGTTTGTCCACGTACTCGTCGATTACTCGTAGACTTGGAAGCGTTTCCAAAATGATTGCAGACATTACGTATCGAAGACCCGAATTTATGTTTTTATTAGAGCAGTCCATGTCATACATTAATCATGAGGTTACAGGAGTATGGGGAAATGTTGATAGTAAGTTTCAGGATTTATCGAGTTGTTTAAGGCATATTACAGTTGCTAATTATGCATCGGAAGATAGCATTCTGCATAAGACTGTAAAACCCATGGTTATTAAGTAGCACTTTATAGCTAGGACTAAATTTTGTCTAAAAGTTCAACGATAGGGGGTGAGATACGGGGCAACGTAAGAGGTATGAAATTAAAAATAAGTTTGAGGTTTACTGATCGAAAGACATTACATCCATACAGTATCTTAAGACACTGTTAAATGCATTTCCACTTTGAATAACGTAACAGCTGTTTTCCGAAGAAAAGCATTGATCAAGTGTTCTTAACCCCACATTCCTTTATAAATCGCCATTTGTCCCATAAAATAACAATTCAAGTAGTACTAATCGAGCTGGCCTTTACGCCAACGCTGGTGTTATGGAAACGATGGCGCCATACCGGCCATTTGAACTCCTTAACTGCCCACACATCTGAACGACGACTGAATTCGTAAAAAAAAGTTATGATGAAAATGAGAACATTTATAACTCCCATATTTACGGACAGAGATCTATAGGCAATTCACGATATAATGTTCCCATTTATTCGACAAAAATGACAAAATATCACCTGATTGTTTGTTCAGTCATAGAATCCACAATTTCTTTTCAATATACACCTGCTTGCTTACACTATGACACTACGAGACCCATTCGTATTGGTACGGCGGGCTCGGCGATTCCTTCCTCTTCCAAAACTTCAAATCCCATATACTAGAAATGCTATTAGACCCAATTTTGTGGAGTCGTTAGCCTGTTCCACTCAAGAAATGTATGGAAATTGTTTTGGGCCAAGTTCCCGGGTTCAATCTCCCATGAAATATCACAGCAGGTGATTTCAGATTCAGATACAAACGACCTGACCATAAGTTGGACTGGGTATTGTATTTTGTCTTGTATCTGAGAGATATACAATAAAAAAAATCAAAACATCGAAAAATAATGTTCGCGATAAGAATGAAAGCATTGAAAGAATGTGTCACATCCTGGAAAATGAAGGACTATGGAAATGTATGGAGCTGAATCGAGCGAGGGATAAATAAAGGACGATGTCATGAACAAGAGACTAGTTAATAATGCCAGGATGATATTTATGTTAGTTGTATTTTCTTTATCTGGCGCATGAAGCCGGAAGCGCTTCAGTAGCAGGAATAGTCCAATTGTTGGCTTGGTCATTATGTTGCTGTTACTCGTATAATGTCTTAGCTGTATTTTAGACTGAATATCAAATTGCAAGGTTCATGCAGCCTGATGTCATATTCCGGAATATATACAATATACTCTGAAATCTTAACTCCTAATAATCAAAATGTAGTCACTTACACGGAGCATTCGATTAACTCTATCTTATCTTTTTTTCTTCGAGTAAACTATGGATCATGTTTAATTTTAATTCTCTCTCTAATTGCCTTCACTCCTCCAAGCGCATGGGCGCGTCAACATCTATAGCATTTCTATGCCTTGTTGACGTTTCAATAGCATATATACTTTTCAGAAGTGCAGTTTCTTAGCATGCCTCTCCTACCCGCACCGTCTTTACACTGAGCACTGTGAGAGTTCTATTAGTACTCACAGGTAGTTTTTGATCGCGCCGAGATTTGATCTCCGAGCTCTAGATTAGTATCGTAGAGCGGTGACCGAACGATCACGGCCACCGAGCGCGACAAAATATAATGCAATGCATAATGTAACATAATAAAATACATTAATCGGATCAAAAAATCTTCTTATTCATCAAAATAGAACATCGAACCGAATCCGATCGAATTACAAGCGAAACAACAAAAAAGTAGTCGTTCTATCGTAGCTTTAGTAACCGCTTCTGTAGTAATTGTTTCTTTGGTAGTCGTTCTTCAGAGGCCGTTTCTTTAGTAACCGGCTCCAACTCTTTCCACATCTTCCTGCTCTCAATATTTAAAGATTTTCAATTCAATAGATGAAAACTAATGGGCTGCAGTCACCAGTACTACATTAAATTTCCTAGAAACTTTTGCAGAACTTGGTGGCAAACTATACTGCTCAAGTTATGCATGCAGATTTGGATAGGAAGCCATCATGAACCTAAACTGACTACTACTAGGGAGAGAGTGCCAGGCTTAGGAAATAAACATATAAACCTTTATTTCTACAAAAAAAAAACTTTTTCATTTACACACCAAGGATTAAGGGAGCTTAGGACATTCTAAAATACTTCATAACATCATAACGTATTTATGATACCCCCAGGGCCGTCCCGGGCTGAACAACTACTGGCCCATATACTGAATGTCCCATATTTACCGACGATTTTAAAAACCTTTAACTGATTTTGAAATTTTTTTTTTTACACTTTATTTTTGATGTATAATTAAAAATAATATCCCATCCTTGAATAATCAAGTCTAAACTTGCAAAAAAAGGACCTCTTGAAGAAAATTCTCTCTCATTGCTCTGAGAACCGACCTAAGAATTCTCTAAACCTCTATACGGATGGCTCTAAGACCGAAACAGGTGTTGGAGCCGCGGTTCATTCGCCGGAGCTCCTACACAATCTATCGCTCCGACTGCCGAATGAGTGCAGCATCTTCCAGGCGGAGGTGGTAGCGATACAAAAAGCTGTGGAGCTAGTCTCAATAACACGCAGGATGGGCAACATCTATATTCACTCAGACAGTCAGGCTGCGTTGAAAGCGCTATAATCAGACACTATCAGATCAGAGACAGTGCTTAATTGTCTCTCAATTCTTCAGAGACTGGGCACCTTAAGGAAACTGGAACTCCGATGGATACCAGGCCACAGCGGTTGCCTTGGCAACGATATTGCAGATGGACTCGCAAAGCAGGGAGCTGCATTGGACGCCCCAATGGCAATAACAACTCCTATTCCAATACAAACACTAAGGACAAAAATGGACTCTAAGATGATGCAACTGGCCGAACAAAACTGAAACAGAACCGTCAACTCCAGAATTACGAGAAAACTCTGGAACTCGTACAACACTAAGAAAACCGATATAATCCTAGGCCTCTCTAGGGGTAATTGTGCAATGTTAGTGGGCTTACTAACGGGTCACTGCCTAATAGGTGAGCACGCACACAGACTGGGATTGATCACAGACAGCGGTTGCAGGAACTGCAAGCTGCCAAATACCAAAGAAACTTTGGAGCACCTCCTGGGCGAATGCCCGGCGCTCGCAAGGACAAGACATACATATCTTGGAGACTACTTTCCCCGCAACCTTAAAGCGATTGCAAACCTTAACATATCTTAAGGTTAATGAATCTTCTAAGATTCGGGCTCATCAAGGACTTGTTGATTACGACTGATAACAACACCTAACGACCTCTGTTGTTTTTCTTTGTGGCATCGCTATGGACCCAAGTGGTCTATGCGGGGCCGTGAGGCCGCCACCTAACCTAACCTAACCTTCATTGCTCTGAAACCATGCCTTTCAGCTAATAAATTGTTGGGGGCTTATTTCTGTACATTCTGCATCTCAAATAATCCCAAATAAATACAATAATTCAGCTTACCATACCGTCAGTCATCAGCTGATAAAATATTTAATGAAAGTAATTGATAAATTCATCACGAAGTCATCAGATAAGTAACTGATAACCTTTTTGCATTTTCCACCAAAAGATTCAACGAGTGTTGTGGTAGTTCGATGGGTAGAGAGTTGATCTCGGACTGAGTAGCGACTGGACCTGCATCGGGACAAATCGAAAATCTAACACGGAAAGAAGGAAATTTAAAATTGTTACTTAAAACAAGTATGTAAATCGAAATTTGCATGCTCAATTAGAATTATTATTCTTGTTCCATTCTTGAACAAAGTTTGATTCGTAACTTTTTTTTTAACTGACCGATTTTTTCTTTTCTGTTCCAAATTTTCGGGCTCCCTTAAAATCACGGGCCTAGGGCATTTCACCCCTTCCGCACGCCCCCTCTCGACGGCCCTGGATACCCCTCGCAATTATTAAATGCCAAGTAGGTATGTGTTGACACAATATCCTTTCAGAATGTATCATAAAGAATTTCAAATATGTTCCACTTGATGGAGTTCTTTTTATTTCCGCATGAACCGTGTGCTCTACCGCACACACATACGAGTATAACAATGACGAAATTTATTGTGCGTGAACGAACGGAATCTGCTATCAAAACTGTGGGGGCGGTTTCGACACATCCACCCCCTATTTTGTAGAGAGACTTGTTGTTTTCATCCCCGTACATTAACCGTTGCCAGCATCATCGTTGTCGATGTCTCTATCATGAACACATCCCCAAGTCAATGATTAGGGAATTCTGCTTTGGACATATTGCACGAATGGAAACATTATACCTGTCCAATGCACGCCACGCCATTACTCTTTGAGGGAACAACTCTTACTTACAACCCTCATCTGCTCTTATGAACTTTACAATCGCGACTTCAAAGCTATTGTGTTCCTTGATGAATACATCAAAGTGCTCGGTGTACAGGAGATCTCCAAGGATTGTTGATTTCGTAATCGTTTCGAAGCATGCACAAGCAGCGATGCGACATATCTTTGTGGAATCTTTTCATTTAGCAGCATCGTAACATGTAGATCTGTCGCTTAACACCTTTGCAACAATATTCTCGGCCAGGACGGGGAATCGTCAGAAATTGGAAAAAGAAATAAACTCAGTGGTGAAGCAGCCAACAAGTAACTCGTGCGCATTCCACATTTCTGTGGTGTAGACATTACAGTCGCGAATGTTTAGTTACAGTTGATGAAATCATTCCTCCTGGATTGGATGTTTTTCGGTTCTAAAAATGTTGCATTGGACACAGAGACTCCCTAAAAAGTTGAACATTTTTTGAGTTTTATATCCCTCAAAATAAAAGGATGACTTTTAACAACCGATGCCCATTTAACTTGTTTTAATTGACTCACAAGCCAAAACCTAATCATCATGGCTCGATAGTCCGACGTGGGCCCTAAAACCTAACCCTAATCGAAAGCAACTTTCAAATTTAGTTATTCTCTAGTTTTGCTTAACTTCTGGAGGGATTTACTGAAAAAAATCTGTAATGAACCACCTGTAATGAACCACCTGTAACGAACCATATTATGGTCTGGTAGTGCTGCTCCCACCGGCAGATCGAAGCAGCACCTGATGAGTAGTGATCTGTTGGTGGTACGAAACCAGAGGCCGAGGGTCCCATTACAGCCGAACTCAGGTGCGACCGCGTGGGCGTCTGATCCGTCCGCCAACCATTCCATCCTTATCGACTGTTTTTTTTTTATTCCCCATTTTTACCTCCCCTGTTTGTGTTGTCTTCCCCAGGCCTATGAATTTTTGTTAATACGTAAAGGACAGGGGCAGCGAGCGGCAAAAACCCCGCCCACATCTCCCGAACCGAGCTACAGCAAGCATTGGCCGCTGCTTAGCTCGTTGAGGGGCCTTTTTCTTCGCCAGATGGCACCGCCCGAACTTCACGGTCATATGCTACCTAAGGCTCCGTCCCCACGGGCATCTTCGGATGCCCACCAAACCGTCCGTTACAAATCTTAGATATAAAACATTTGGAAGATTTCCAAGGCACTCCAGTGTTACACCTTCTTGTTTGACCCCTTTATCATCGGCATTCCTCGAAATTATGTTTACGTTTTTTTTTTCGTACGCGCGTACAATCCTCTTGACACTACCACCTTGAACACTATACTATTAAGTGCCTTTATCGGTTTTATTTCGTGCGAATGAAACGAAAAAATCTCCCAGTTATGTCAAGATGTTCTGCGAATTCTTTGAAACTTTTGTTCCAACAAGAAGATGTGCGCATACAATCTTCCACGTACCATCACATGGCATTCAAATCCAAGGAGTGCAATTCCCCGTTCTCAAAATGAACTAACACAGAATTCAAATATACGTTAAAGACACGGTAGTAGTTACTTTGTCGAGGATGTAATATTTTAATATCGTGCACATTATTGATCCTGTCGTCAGATAAGACGAGAGACAGAAATTCTTTGGAATTTAGATAGTGCAAAGGGTTTTTTTTTGGCATGCATGTATCTGAAGTGAAATATATTCACGGGATGTTGGCAATTGTGAAAGTTACAGTTGAATGGATTTGGTCCTTCCTAGAAGTAATTGTAGTTTTAAAGTGGGAAACTGAAACTTGTTCTGTGAGTACCTGAAGTTAGAGATGACCAGCTCAAAGAGCTCGGTTTGCTCGCTCCTTCATCTAGTGTTCGCTTTGCCCACAATTTGATACTAAATTCAGTCGTTTTGGACATTTTTTCAAGGGTGGATAGCCGGACTAAGTTATTATGACTTAGTTTGAATGAATGACCCACTCCACCTTACTCTTTAAAAAAAAGTAGCTTTGGGAATGCTACCCTTTTTCATAGCGATGCTTTGATACTAATTTCGGTTGGTCATTTCGTTAATTTTTTTTTCCAGAACCACTCAGATGCGGGTGTGATTGGGGGAGGAGAGTTCTGAAAGTGCCACCATTCATGTCAGCGAAACCGAAAACTAATGGTTTGATTCTAATCTCGTCAATTTAGAGATTCCTTTGTTGAAGCTTATACTCATCCCCATGTGGGGGTTGAGATTGGTGGATGTCGGACCGAATCGAAAAAAGTCAAAACGCTAAAATCTATTGTAGATCAAAGCAAATATGTTTGTGAAATTTTCTCGGGAATCAATCAAGCCGTTCGGCCATAAGGCACGAACAAACATACATTGTAGTAAAAACAAAACCCTTATGAAATCGGTCAAATGTCTATCTGTCCGTCTGTTCGTCTGTCCGTCTGTCCATGGAATATCTCACGAACGGCTGAAGCTACATACATGAAATTTTGTAGAAATGTATAGAGTTACTATAATTCACCGGAGAAAGCGAATCGTCGTAATAGGTCAACTTTAAGGGGAGGTCCCGATAGAGGGGAAATGAAGGTCGAATTTTTTTTTCGTTTGGTACAGGCAAGTGGGGTATCATAAGAAAGGTACCGTCAAGTACATTCCATTTTTGGAAATTTTTTCAAATTTCAAGAAACGGGAAAAGGGGGAGAGGGGACAATATGTCATCCGAGTTTGTCCCCCCCCCCCTTGCATTTCGAGACAGTTATACTTAGAAATATGAAAATTTACAGAAAAGCGCCATTTTACCAGCGTAGAAAACCTAGATTTCTAGAATGTTGAAATTTCATCACAAAAGGTTAATAATAGTACATTTCTATAGTTGCAGTTAGCACACCCCTGCACCCCTTACGTGCACCCGAGGTCAAAAATATTGATGGCCAATGATAACCAACATCATAGGCAATAATACCTCCAAGTTTCATAACAATCACATAATATTTAATAATAGTACATTCATTTAAATTTTGAGATTTTGATGCCATTCATACAAATAATGCACATAACCGTCATACGAGTACTAGTACTGCTTACTTGAATCTTGTTTATTGTTTTTCGTAAAGTGAATTGGAGTTCTGAAAGGGTGGAGATTGGTGTTATAGGAGTGGTAGGGGAGAGAAGTTTAAGGGGGGAGGTAGGTGGGTTGCCGCTTTAAGGGGAGGTTCCCATAGAGGGGAAATTAAGGTCAACATTTCTTTTCATCTGATATGGGCAAGTGGGGAATCATGAGAAAGGTACTACCGAGTACATTCCATTTTTGGCGACTTCATTAAATTCGAAGAAAGGGGAAAATATGAGATCATATTGTAATTTGTCCCACCCCCTTACCATTTCGAGACCGTTACACTTAGAAATATGAAAACATACAGGAAGATGGCTTTCAACTAGCACAGAAAACAAAAAAATTATGGAATTTTGATATCTTCTCAAAATAGGTTAATAATAGTATATTTCTATAGGGGGAGGGGGGGGAGGGGGAGGGGGAGGGGGAGGGGGAGGGGGGTGTGCTCGTCGCTGACTCTATTCTCTATAATTATTCAAACAATTTATTTTCAATATTTTTTATGCAAACTTACAATTTGCAATATTGTCTTAGCATGAATGGTTAAGCATCTCCAAGGGTAGGACAGTTCATCTCCTATTGGCATGGGACACTACAAAACCCTCGGATTGCGGATGTAGCCCTCTATTTTCCGGTTTCATTATATATATAGATAGAAGAAGATGACAGAAGACTGGAGAGATGTCGTAAACGTTTTTTTTTATTGAAATGTTTGAAATCTCCACTTTCCGGAGTAATAAGGAGAGATTAAGCGCGGTCCTCCACTGGAAGCGTACTTGAGTGGCAACGCGCTTCCAAACCAACATTTTCTGGATCTGGCTCTCGTAGACGCTCGTCGCCGCTTCGCTCAAGCACGCTTGTAGTACAAGCATGTTCGTGAAAATATTCAACTTTGGACGTGGCGCGCATTGTCGCTTGTTGACTCTTGTGTTGCCGATCAAATACGCTTCCAGTGGACGTCCGCACTAATTTTAAACGGAAAATATTTCATTTTATCTTCAAGTTGTCTTTGAAAACCAACCTACCTAAAATTCGAGATGAATTGGGGCAGAAATCGAACCAGTCAACTTTTGAGTAAGAGTCAACTCTCAACGATTAGACTTACTACAAGACCCAAACTGTACATGATATCTTTCGCTGTTACAATCGCCGATGAAAAGACACTTTCTCGATAGCTTTTTTTATTTTTTTATTTGACGTTTTTTTTTACCCTGTGATTTCTTGAATGGCGACATCCAATTGCATGTTTTCCGATTAAAATATTTTAGTTTGCCGACTGTGTGTAAAGGATGTTAACGAAAATACTATTTATTCGTACCAACAAACCCGATAGTCCACCCCTTCTCTGCCACCCTACTCTTCAAAGCAATATAGCAATAAAGTCTACCTGTCGCGATTGGATATCACATATGTCCTGACCCTCTTGGGTCGTATATAAATAATTCAGCCACGACACAGCCGCCCTGCCGCGCCGCCGCCTAATCGATTGACGATTGGTTCCATCAATGCAAAATGCAAGTTATAGCGAATTTCGAGCGATTTATTGCATTAGCAATTTCGCATACACCGTGCCTGATGTAACCACGCAATAATCTGACACTTCACTCCTTGGCTGGACTGAAAACTGAAACTGAACTGACTGCGTCCAGTATATGCATTTGACTTTTTTGCAGCACAGCTAGTCTTCAATGGTTTTATTTAATTATTTCGCTATTTTAAACATGTTCTCTATAAATAAAGCCAATACCCTTGGACGTTTGAATTAAACTTGTACGTAAGCAGGTGTACTGTACGCGCGGTGTTCGTTGCGGAAACACCTGAAGAGCCAATCCAAATTATCTACACATTCCATACAGCAGATACAAGTATCCGCGAGATTTACATTGAGTAGTATCGGAGGTTGACCATTAACTCAATTTCAACACTTTGCGTTTCCTCAATCAAAATGTAATTTATTTGGGTAGTCATTTTGATTTAAGCCATCGTTGAGGTCGTATCGAGAGCAGCAATGTTGTTGGCTATACTTTTCCAGATTTATGTGTGGCAATACGTCAACTTTTATTGACTCTTAACTTACATGATTTGATGTATGTTTTTTCCGAGAAAAGTGATTTTTTGAAGGATAAATAAAAAAATATGTTTTTTTTTGTATGGAAAAATGTGAAGTAAGAGGCTGTCTTCGCACTGCGCTTCTGATTAACAACAGTGTCAGTCATTTACCACTTTATTTCCAAGCATATAGTTGCGGTTCTAGCGGACACCTCTACTCCACATGGGAGTCAGAAGTCGGTGATACTAGTCGCTTTTTTCCCTCTTTTTTTCTTTCTTTCTTAAAGCTGAGGTCCAGCTACTTGTAGCTTACAAAAAATCAAATCGGCAATTCATCATTGGCTGTGATGCTAACACTCACCATACTGTTTAGAGGAGGAGCGACGTTAACGACAGAGGTAAGTTCCTACCTACGGCTGAGGTAAGTTTCTACTTGACCTTACTATATGTGTAAACAAGTGTTCGTCCTAAACAAAGTGTGCAAGCCCCAGTACCAGTTACTGGGGCCAGGAGAGAGGAACTAGCTGAGTGCGAAGAGGTCAATCCTCTTTGGTAGAGGCGTCAGTCTCATGTCTGACTACGATCGTTATGGGTTCAAGTCTCATCCACGGCGTTCGTGGCCACGGATATTGTGCGGCGTAATAATAAGCCAAAACATCTCCCGACTTATCGCAGTTAGGCGGCTAAATGGGGGAACAGAAGGTACATGCTGGCAATGTGCATCGTCCGAAACTGGTTTATGAACGAAACGTCAACTAAGCCACATGGAATAGTTGACGCGCTATTCCCCACTTAGGGTTAGGGCAAATGACTAGTATGTTCAGGGCACTTGAGCTCAGGGATATACCTCTGCTCTGTGATTGTGGCTATCAAGCTATTGGTTACGCCAATGATATAACCATAATTATAAGGGGGATGTTTGATTCATCCGCCACGGAGGTGATGAGTGCCGCACTCGACCTAGTTCTTCGCCGATGCGCTGAAGTTGACCTGAGCGTTAACCCTCATAAAACAGTCTTAGTTCCATTGACTCGGAGAAAGAATCTAGTTTAAGCTTGGTCAGCCTGGCCGGGATGGTCCTCGAGCTGTCCACCGAAGTCAAGTGTCTAGGCATTACGTTGTACTGGAGGCTCAATTGGAGCAAACACGTCGAGATAGTTATTAGTTATTAGTAAGTCCAATCATGTGGGCTTACAGATTTCGCTTTGGACGAACCTAGTGTTGGCGCTGGTATATTTGCTCCGAACACCAGGATCACAATCGCTATGGGCATTTGGCCCAGCGTTTTCCAAGCTGAGAAATTCTGCACAAGAAGTTCAATGGGGCCAATATCGCTATCTGCACTGATAGTCAGGAAGCCATTAAGGCTTTTTGTTTACATAAGTTCTCGTTGAAACTAGTGAAAGAGTGTTTTAATACCCTACAGTTTCTCACAAACACCAATCGAATAAATTTATGTTGGGTACCACTGAGACCGTCCACGACGACGTTCGTGGCTATGGATGTGCAGGAGGTGCATACTGGCAACTGCATTTTCCGAAACCAGTTTATGCCAACGAAACGTCAACTGGACCAGATGGAACGGTTGACGCGCTATGCCCCACAAGGGGTTAGGGCAATTGAGTACCACTGAGACCGAGTGTCGGCTTTGCGTGGATGAAAATTATTTCACCAAACACGTTTTCGGCGAATGCCCGGCACGGTCGCTCGCTAAAGCTTTATGCGTTTTGGTGATTCCATCAGAGGCTGCGCTCTCATTAAGAGTTCGTCTACAAAGGACCTGTGGGCTCCTTTAGGCTAATTGAGGGTGTTTTGGATTAGTAAAGGCTACGGTACAATAGATCTGAAGTTCGCAGTGCCTACCAATTGAGTACCTCAGTCTGCCTTAATTTATTTATTTATTATTTCTCTCAGGCACGTAATAGCCTAGGTCGATAAATTATTAATTTTATTCGTATTAGAAAGCCTAAAAGGTTATTGACGACAACGCCCACTAAACCTCCACTATATGGACGGAATCCAAGCTAGTGAATTTAATCGTCAATCTGCTTTTGAGAATAATTGATTAAGGGATGGAAAATGTTTCACTAGTATGATGATCACTGGTTGACTGGTTGGTTGGGCTCAGTGATTTTCAATTATTAGCACAGAAACCGGATATTGAGCTTTTAATGCTGTACCAATTTCAAATGCTAGAAATCTGAACCAAGGTTCTTTGAAATCCAACTTTTTCCCTATTTTTTTTAACACAACAACCATATTGTTTGCACTATGTACATAGTTGTACCATTGTACCATTGTATTTTAGTCGATTAAGTGATCGAATTCAGTTAATTTTTAAAATGTTGCCCAAAAATAACCTTCAAACAGTAGCCCAAAAAAAACCTCTAAACAGTAGCCCATTTCTTATGTTGAAAGTGTTTAACTGCAGCTTATCTCTACGTTAAAAATCGTACACGACACCACGTTATACCTGGAACGCAGTCCGCGTATTAAAGATAAGACACCTAACGACTTCACACGTTGGAAAATGTTATACGAAGTGCACTCGCTACATCAATTTATGCGTGTTATCGATTACCAAAAGGCAAACAGGTGAATTAATTTCTTCGCCATGTCGCATTATGTCACCTGCGTGGGATACACTTTAACTATGTTCCTTTTGGACAGTCCGGACTTGGGTCCTATCTTCTATTGGGCTTGGGTATGCAATGAAGTTATCTGCACGACCTGTCCGAAGTGTGACTGGAATTTTAATTGGCGGAAGAAAAAGATAAGCCTAAAAAAGGTAGGTTCGTGTGGACTCAATTGAGTAGCGACATTTTCATCGAAATGGATATCAATATGCGGTGGGAATTCAATGATACGAGTATGTATGTGTGTAGAAACGCGGAAATTTGGATAAGACGTTGTACTTAATTTTGTTTTATAATGTAATTTGTACATTTATGTTACCATCGTTCACTTTATTAAGCAGGATGTTAGTTTGGAAGGTACGAGTATGTATGAACAAAATATAGGAAAACTACGTCACTCAGGTAGTTTGACTACCTCGGTTTTTCGACTGGTACTCCAGATCCTGCTGCATTAGAAGCTCGTCTCCATGATGTGATTGATTTTCTGCCCTCCTAATTACTATGCGACGGGTGTGTAAATAAAAATAGGGTATTAAGTTCGACTCAAATATAAATGGCTGCGTTCCTGCGAACTGCGAATGAATCAGGTTTTGACATTTCTCGTATACTCTTTCATATGCTTTCCCCTCCGGTAAAATATGTGCAGACAACTGTCAATTTTCGGATCTGAAAATGTTCCCCTCCGGATCACAATACTTTTCAGATCCGAAAATTGACAGTTGTCTGTACAAACTTCACCGAAACGGAAAGCATATGGAGGAGAATTCGAGAAATGTCAAATCCCAATTGGTTCGCAGGAACGCAGCCATTGGCTGCGTTTTGGAAAACATCAAGGATCAGACAATTTGACACCGAGTAACAGAGAAATGAAGAGTGGAAGAGAGAGTGTTGCTTATCTGACAGGGTCTTTAGAGGGGATATATACTGGAAAAAATTCAAATCGAAACATTGAGCGGGTTTTCGCGAGGACTGGATCTGGATTCACTGATTTAGTAAATGGCAGTAAACAACAAAGATATAAGTTAAGCTTTGTGTATCCGTAAGTGAAAAAGAAACACATTATCTGAGCCATGCCAAAAAACCAAAAATACCATTCCGGACGAAAACCTGCGAAAAACCCCGAAAATTTCATGGCAAAGTGACCCCTCGACCGCCAAATATAAAAGTGCCTGTAACTTCGTTATTTGTGCAGTTAGAGGGGTCAAACTTGCACTTTTTCAAAAGGCTCCATCTCCAAAACCACGGAGGCTAGATACTTGAATTTTAGCTTCAAATGCAGCCTGAACCCTGCCCCAGAAACCAAAAATACCAGTCCGGACGAAAACCTGCGAAAAACCCTGAAAATTTCATGGCAAAGTGACTCCTCGACCGCCAAATATAAAAGTGCCTGTAACTTCGTTATTTGAGCAGCTAGAGGGGTCAAACTGGCACTTATCTCATAGGAAACCCGAAATGACGACTGTCCGCTTTTCGCTATAGCCTTCCCTTACTAATTGAACGTAATCGAAACACGCTAAGAGGCCGGTCTCTCTGAATTCTCTGTCACATCGTATGTAGAGATGTATTTGATTAGAAATCATGGTCCGGAGACACGAATCAGTAATTTTTTCCGGTCAATTTTCCCTCTAAAGATCTGGTCAGATACAGCGACACTCTATCCCACACTTTACATTTCTGCTAATCACTGTAATTTACTAGAGAGTCTGTGCTCGACAGAAAGCGCCCATCAAAAACAATAAGCTTGGTAAAACGTAAAACTTCGTTCTCATCAGTGACGTAGCCAGGGGACGGGTTCATGGGGTTTGTAATGAACCACCTGTAATGCACCATATTATGGTCTGGTAGTGCTGCTCCCACCGGCAGATCGAAGCAGCACCCGATGAGTAGTGATCTGTTGGTGGTACGAAACCAGAGGCCGAGGGTCCCATTACACCCGGATTCGACCGCTTGGGCGTCTGATCCGTCCGCCAACCACTCCATCCTTATCGACTATTTTTTTTCATTCCCCTGTTTGTGTTGTCTTCCCCAGGCCTATGAATTTTTGTTAATACGTAAAGGACAGGGGCAACGAGCGGCGAAAATCCCGCCCATATCTCCCGAACTGAGCTACAGCAAGCATAGGCCGCTGCTTAGCTCGTTGAGGGGCACAGCCCGACCTTCAATTAAGCTACCTTAGGCTTCGTCCCCACGGGCATCTTCGGATGCCCGTCAAACCGTCCATTACAGGTTCGGGCTCACTGATCTGACAATAAAAGTCTCTCTCCCTACCATGTGTACAGACTGTGCATTTGAAAAGGGTTCTATTATGTTGGGGCGTGGAATCTTCTGCTCAATGGTACGAATGTCCTCAGACGCACACTCAAATTTCACATAAACGTGAAGAAAACCAGTCCACTTGTACCAGGTTCGTGTTCGAGTTTGACACTTGTTATAAAGTATCCATAAGGTAAAGGCTAAAAAGTTTTCGTTTCTTTTTTCGTTACGAACAGTACCTGGTGCCCTGTCGCCAAAATTTTTGTCAATTTCAGGTTTGTTAACTAGATGAAATCACACTGGCCCCACATTGGGCGCCAAAATTTTTCGGACTTTTCAACCGTTGTTCGACTATTTTCTATTGTACACTCGTATATAAATATTATATCCTACTCTGATGGACAAAAAGCCTACAGGTAACCTTAAGGTGATCTTAAGATAAATTAAGGTGGTATGAAGGTAGCGGTACGGCAAGGTTAAAAAAGGTTTACGTTTTCATATCTTTGTACCACGCGCCTATCCGGTTACCCATTTTGATTCCATTGATTAGCTGGAAATACACCTAGACCTCACGTTGGGCGCCGAATATTTTCGGGCTTTTTCTTTTATAATTTTTCGGCTATTTTCCACTGTAAATTATCGTTATCGTGAAAAATCGCATTAAGGTGGCGTATACTAGTTTGTCTTAATGCATTGTGGAATAAAACGCGTCAATTACTCCATCATGAACATATATCGGTTATATGCTGATTTATTCGCCTATTTTGGTGGTGGATTTCAGAAATGAAAAGGACTGTGAAATAAGGATCGACTTTAACAGCAACAGATATTTCGAAGCGGACTAAAATGTTACGAGCAATTTCCTATTAGTTGAATAGGGCGATAGGATGCTTAAAGTATCCAAGGTATGACTATTCTCGCTTAAACTTAATACATTAATATTGAAGGAGAGTCGTTTCTTTCGATTTTGATTTGAAATATAAATGCATTTTGGAATTGGTACATATATGATTATCCAAGATTCGTTCCAGTATCTTGATTTGATTACGAAGGAGGTAATGGTAAAGTCTTTCGCGGATTTATAACCGTATCTGCATGCTTTCGGAATGAAGGTCACACGTACATGTTTCCAGGATATAGCGATGTGGTTAGGCGCTATAAAATTGTACAACTAGTGAAAAAATTCACATAGCACAATACCAAATTTAAATTAAATTGTATTTCACCAAATGATCATTCCATAGTTTTGTTGTTTTAAATATTTCAAACATAAACACATGCTGAAAATAAACGATTCTAAATCACACAAATATTATCGCCACTCCATGCTACAATACATAAATACTTTCATATGAAGCCCTTCTGCCACGTACATACACCTTTCACTAACGCAGAAAAAAAACGTCCAATTAAGGAAGTCATTTACGAATCCATAAATTTTTCCGATGTCGATAAATAGCATAACAAGCTACGGGTGGCTTGCACTATCGCATCGTATTCCAATGTACATGAAAATTTCTCCAAAACACTCTAAACAATTTCCCAAAACAATTTCAACTTCCAAAAATAGTCACTGAAAAAAAAAAACTCCAGAAAAACATCCCGAAAAAAAAAGATACAAAAACTAAAATCGTTTCCAAAATCAGAACGAGGTGGTTCAACTCAGGTGCCAATACGTCTGATCTGATATTTCTCGAAATTCATCGTATGCACTTTCTAACTTGCAATATCCTCCCGATAGTGAAAGCAGGCCAAGATAGTGGCTTCTGGTTTCTGCCTTATGACTCTCAACAGTGCAAGAAATTAACGGTGTAATCGAACCGCATATTTCACACCTAATGCCATCTATTTACAAATACTCGAGTACTCGTGGCAAATAAATCAACAGGGCTCTGAGTCCTAAGTAAATAATTAAACGAAGGGCTCTCGAAGTGTACACGTTGATTACTTCCTTGGGCCCGATTCTAAGCACCTTGCACAGAGATGAAGTGAACCTTCATCCCGTCTAAGTGGTACGAGATCAGCATGCGTGAATGCATCTGGGATGTCATGATCGCTAGTAATGTCTCAGTATGAGTCCAATAGATAGACACCCTTCCACGAGCAAATATCTTTGACACCTCATTACTCCAGATGGGAAAACCAAGTTGCTTCCATGTCCAATTAGAAACACCTAATGTGCACTGTGCACACGGGGAAAATAAAGCATGGCCACGAGGCCTGCATACGGCGAAATGATATGGGTATAGTAGGTTCGTGTATAGTTGAAAATCTGTATACACCATCGTCCAGTCAAACTTGAAAATTACGTGATCTTCCGCAGCCGACATGCAAGACTTTCGGTAGTTAGCGAGGAGGATCACAGTCTGGCCATGTTCTCTCGGGAACGGAATCGATTTCTCATTTTCCGTGTCATGTCAGGAAAGTTTACATTCGCGTCCAGCATAAATCTGTCGGCGAGAGTATTTGTTTTGGGATTTCCCAGTTTATAACAACTCGCACGAGTATGGATATTTAGTTCCCATAGCATAATCAACTCACTATTTACTACAGAACAGATGATTGCTGGTATTACTTGATTTGAACTCAGTGCAGAGTACAGGGTGGTGACGAGGAAAGAATACACTACTGAGCCTACTACGGAAGATCCTAGGGATATTTTGACAGATCAGCTGTGCATCTGTACATATAGGTAGTTTGTTTTCTGGGAAAAAGGTGTAATGGATGGTTTGGTGAGCATCCGAAAAATGCCGTGGGGAAGAAGCCTAAGGTAGCATAGGTCTCGTCGTGCCATCTGCCGAGGTAAAGGCCCCTCAACGAGCTAAGCAGCAGCCTATGCTTGCTGTAGCTCAGTCCGGGAAACGTGGGCGGGGTTTTCGTCACTCGTTGGCCCTGTCCTTTACGTATTAATAACCAGGAGTCCGAAGCGTATATACCCTAGACTTGTACAGACCTAGTGGAGATACCAAAAGTACCAATTGGCAACGACCATATGCATTAAGAATGGGTCTGCTATATGGCCAGTTCATAGGGGAGGTTGGCACTCATTCAGTAGGATCTTGACCATTCTCAAAATCAATTAACTAACTAACCCATTCTACAAATATTTGTCGATTTTTTCAAGGCGCTAGCTTCATTCTATCGAAAGGTATTGCTTATTTGAAGTTTGACTTGTAGGGGAGGTAGGGGTTCCTTGGGTCGGATCTTGCTCATCATTGGCACCAACCAATTAGATCACCCTACAAACATTTAAACAAAATTACAAGTCTCTAGCTTCATTCTATCAAAAGTTATCGCTTATTTGAAGTTTCATTTGTAGGGGAAGGTGGGGGTTCCTTGCGTCGGATCTTGCCCATATTCAATACCAACTAAGTAGGTCTTACTAGCAACATTCCACCAAATTTCGAACTCGGTAGTATCATTCTATCGAAAGTTATCGTAATTAAAGGAATATTTAATTTTTTGAAATTTGTAGGGGAGGTAGGTGTTCCTTTGATCTGATTATGCCCAACTTACAGAGCCTTAAGCAGCTTCTTCCCTCAGGGTTACGTGCCAAAAATCAGATGTCTACGTCAATTTGTTCAAGAGTTATAGACAAAAAACCTGAAAAGTAGGGTAGTACGGGGCTTTTTGTAAGAAAATTACCGTTAGTTTTCAACTGATCGATTTGATTTTCCCAGGAGAGTATAAGATTACCCTTACTAGTAATATACCAAAGCTAGAGCTTTTCATGATTTTTTAATCGGAAGTTATAGATACATTTAATTATTTTACATATGTAGGGGAGGTAGGCTTTCTCTTAGCCTGATCATGCCCAATTTCAATACCATCCAACTAGATCATACTACCAACATTTGACCAAAATTTCAAGGCTCTAGCTTCATTCTATCGAAAGTTATCGTGCGAACGGACAGACAGACGGACAGACAGACTGACAGACAGACAGACAGACAGACATGGCTAAATCGAATCAGGAGGTTACCCTGATCATTTACATATACACATTGCTATACCTCCGGAGCCTCCTTTTAGGATTTTCGTCGTGACAAAAACAATATACCCTATACTATAAGTCTAGGGTATAAAAATTCATTGGCCTGGGGAAGACAACACAAACATCAGAGGCAAAAATGGGGAATCATAAAAAAAATTGGGAGACAAGGATGGAATGTTTGGCGGACGGCGCAGTTGCCCTCGCACTCGCATCGGGGTCCAGGTGTAATGCTACTCTCGGCCTCTGGTTTCGTACCACCGACTGATCACTACTCATCAGGTGCTGCCTTCAATCTGCCGGTGAAAGCAGCACAACCAGGTTATATTTTAGATCATTACGGGTGGTTCAATACAAAGGTGACAGGCATTTCGTTCAATGGAATTTCTCTAGTTAGCCGACAATCTAAAGACGTGCGATATAGTGCAATCGCTAGAACAAAGTAGCTAGAATTTTTTTTAGTTAAAAGTGTAAGCAGGTGTGAAAGGTGCGAAAGTCGCGTGTGTTTGTGTCGATATGACGGATAAACATGTATACACGTAGAGTAGCGGCGTTAGATTAATTCCAGTTTCGAAATTGGCTCGGCCGATCGTATGAATAGCGTGTTCCCGATGAAGCTGACGTTTGGGCTTTCACTTGACGGCGACTCCAACGATAAGCGACCAACCTGGTACTCAGCCTGCGATAGCAGCCTTCCTGCGCCTTAAGGTACGTTTCGAGCTCGAAATTATACATTAATTCGTACGAATTTTGCTCTTTGTAGGCTGTTTAACACGACGTGCCGGCGACGCCTAAGACCATTAATTCCGAAGTTGGCTACGAACAAAGTGCAACAAATTTTTAGAACCACGAGAATATGAACTTTGATATGACGCACCGTGGGTGGACGCTGCGAGGCGGGCCAACTTTATTCTCGATCGAAGCGATCGAAAGGCATTAAGGACTACTAGCCTTAATGCTTTTCGTTTATTCTTATAGCTTACGTTTTTGACATTAATTTAATTTTATTAAGAGCAGCGAAATTCGACTGCACCCTGTATTCTTACTAAATTATCAGTGAAATTACAACAAGATACAATTCTTATAACAATTAGCAGCTAGTATCTAGAAATCTGTCGATATTAACATGTTTATTTGGGAATTGGTTTCTAACTACGTGCTGTTGATGATGCAAGCTCCGCGGAAGAATAAATACAACATACTCTGCATCTTAGATACTCAGATAATACACTACACCACATTATACTAGTACGAACAGTCCGTATTCGTATCCGTGATATCCGAAAGTGTATCTAACACTAGATAGATAGTCTTTGGCCTTATCGAATAGAATCTGGAATTTGTAAATGAAATAAATAATCGGGAAAATTATTTCTCCTGAAAAATAGTTTATGTAGGTGGTAGGTGATGGCAAACATGACAGGGGCGCTAGAAATTTATGAGTTTTACCATTAAATCGTTGGTGTTGAATGCCATGCATGTATATTGTATACATCGGGTGTATTGGAAACGCTTTCAATATGATGATGAATTTTCATTAATTCGATGGATTTATGGAATATCTCAATATTATTTTTGATTGATAGCGTGATGATGAGTTGAGAAAATTCGGATTGTATGGTGACGATAGTAGGATTTCATTCAGGATTTTTTCATGTTGTTTTCTTATTTTTGTTTAGTTTAGGTTAGTCGTTTTTCTAGCAATATGGCCCACAAATGTCAATAAAAGTAATGAGCTGTGTTTAAAATTGGATGATATCCGAACAAACCCAACAAATACTTTTTAGATAAGGAATTAATCATTTGGAAATTAAATTTCATAGATTTAAGCTAATGAATATCTTCCTTTCAGGACATTTTACCAAGATCTCAACAAAGACCAATCACCTATAATAATCAATTACAAGCGATAATCTCATGTAAACATTTACAATCCAATTCTCCATACTAAAACGCACCGAAAATATTTATTTACGAGTCAACCGCACCAGAATCCAATAGTAGCTCCCAAATAATCCCGGAAATCCCTTGAGGCACATTCTGTAAATAGTGTTAGGCACGTGACCGACACAAGACACACTTCATAAATTCTACCGCATTAACAATGTCATAGGCGACTACAAACACTTGACGTTCGCCAGCTATATTCATTACCGTGCGTCCCTTTTTCCCGGGGGTGGGCGCTAAAAATGATATCACCCTCAAATCCGGCATCTCAAGTCAAGGAGTCAACAATGCACAAGAGCAAAAGTCTTCCCGCTCGTATTCAACATTCATACTGTGTCGTCATCGACGATTCTTTTTCGGTCGAAAGTCGCCTTCCTAATATGATGCGCACAATGTCTGCTTATGGGAAAAATGACGGCAAATCCTTTTTTTGATTTATGCAACAATTTTAATTGATTTTAAGTTGTTCGAGGAAGTCGCCGTATAGTATTGCATTGGTTTGATGTTAATAATTCAATGCGGGCGTATGTTCGCCGTGTTCGTAAGGGTGGGGTGGTTGTAAAAGTGTGCTTATGACATTTTTGAAGACATAATGATACGGATACGTAGTTTATGTTCGAACGGGTGATTCATTTAGGGGATATGCAAAATACATTTAATTTCAAAATTGAAAAAAAAAAATGAATGGTAGGTTTGTAGCTTTTAAACGAATATAATAACAGTAGTTTTCGAGATACTCTCACTTGGTAAATAATATATCTGAAAAACGAAGACTTGTCCTTTTCTAGTCTTTTTCAAATGCCAATATCTCGAAAACTATCGATGATGGCTATTTCTCAAATTTGTCACAAAAATTTTGGAGCCAACCCTCAGATTCGTAATCTGCACCCCAAAAACATAAATGAAAAAATACTACTAATCCACACAGAATCGTGCGAAGATTTAATGGCCGCATTCATAAATTGGTAGCGCTACCGGAGCGCAAGCCCGTGCGGAAGGGCACCCGCCTCGGGCACCGAGAGCGATAGCACAAAAACAAAATTGTTTAAAATATTTTATTGAATTAACGCTAGTACGTATTTTTTTTTTAACTGGCGAATAACCAATCAGCCTTGATTCAATTCAATTCAGTTTATTCACAATAAAAGTAGTATATATAGGTAAATACATATTAATTACAATTTATTATTTTGTGTATTAATCTCCCTAAAAGCGATGCTTGTGATGGGATTATTGATAATTAGGTTAGGTTAGGGTTAGGTTAAGGGGCTGCCATGATACAACACAGCACACTTAGACCGCTCATGGGTCCATTGTGATACCACCATATAACATTACACCTCGCCAAAAGAAACCTAGGTTCCAAACCAGCCTGTGCTGGCCAAGTAGCGGTTGAGCTTTATCACGCTCATGTCCTTGAGGTCCTCCAGGTCACAGTAAAACCAAGAGCCCAGGAATTTCCTCCTTCTGATGGCCAGTGCTGGGCAGTGACATAGAAGGTGCAAGACACTCTCCTCCTCATCCACATCCTCACAGCTCCTGCAGTAGTCATTATGAGGAAGACGGAGCCTCCATGCGAGCACGCCGATGGGGCAATGCCCTGTGATAGTCCCCACCACCCTACCAATATGCTTTCTGTTCAAAGATAGCAAAGAGGCAGAGCGGCTAGAATCGAATTTCTGCCAGATCATTCTCGTCGTTTGGCAAGTATTTAAATTGAGCCATCTGTTGTTAGCCCTAACCACCGCAACGGACTTAATTGCCGCCTTGCACGATGCAATTGGCATTCCGATATCAATACGGTCTCCATTGACGACACCTGTTGTCCCCTCATGAGCAAGATCGTCCGCCCTGCAATTGCCCACAAAGCCATTGTGACTTGGTATCCAGCAGAGGGTAATGTTGAAGAAGTAACCCATCTCTAACAGGGCCGAGCGGCACTTCTGAATGGTTTTCGATGAAGTGAGAACAGAGTCAAGTGAGCGAATCGCAGCCTGACTGTCCGTATAGATAGTAATGTCTCTTGCAGTCACGACATGACTTCTTAGCCAGGTTAGAGCTTCCAAGATCGCCGTAACCTCAGCCTGTAAGACACTACAAAAATCAGGAAGACGGAAGGATAAGTTGATTCCCAGACCCTCCGATGATGACCAAGGAGTTGGGGGTGAAGGGTACATTGTCAGCCCATAGGCTTCTCGACGGAATCCTGCTAGTGTAATTCCTATCAAAAACATGTTTTGGAGACGTGTAATCAGTCTCCGTAGGGAGATCCAGGTTGCCTAGAATAGCAGAGTGGCCAGTATTTGACGTGCGCCATTGGCCTGCTTCGCGAAGACGCAGGGCCGTGATTCCTGCCAGTTGTTCGCCAAAAATGTCAAGCGGGAGCAGGTTTAGCAGCGTGTCCAAGCTGGCTGACGGAGTTGTTCTAAAGGCCCCTGTCATGTTAACCGCTGCTAGTCTTTGCACTTTACTTAACAAGTGGCAATAGGCCGCCACTCTTAGTGCCGTCCACCACACACAAATGCCGTGCAGTAAAATTGGCCGCACAACCGCTGTGTACAGCCAGTGCACCACTTTCGGTTGCAGACCCCAGTTCCTGCCAATCGCCTTCCTACACGAGTAGAGCGCAGCTGTGGCTTTATTCACCCGCTCAAGGATGTTGGGCTTCCTATCAAAAATAAGACCCAGGAACTTAGCTCTATCACTGAAGGCCAGTTTCTTACCATCAAGTGATGGAGGCTCAACAGGAGGTAGTTCGTGTCTTCTGGTGAAGAGCACAAGTTCGGTCTTGTCAGGGTTAACGCCAAGACCACAGTGGCGTGCCCATTCGGTGAGAATACCTAGAGCATTCTGCAGCAACTCACTAAGGACTCCCGGGAAACTCCCGGAAACAGCAATGGCAACATCGTCCGCGTACGCCGTAACGTTGAAACCAAGCTCTTCCAATCTCAGGAGCAGTCCATTGACTACCAGGTTCCAAAGAAGTGGAGACAGTATGCCTCCTTGGGGGGTGCCCCTGCAGACACATCTACTGACGGATGAAGTACCCATAGTGGTACATATAATCCTAAAAGTTAACAGCAAACTAATAAGTTTACAGAGCGAGTCATCAACATGCAGTTTCAAGAGTGCTTCGATGATTGCACTATGTTTAACATTATTGAACGCTCCCTCGATGTCCAAAAATGCAACCATGGTATATTCCTTGAATTCAAGGGATTTCTCAATGCCACTAACCAGAGAGTGAAGAGCCCACTGATCTTCCTTTCCAGTATGCATGTTGCGATGAAGATAGAGACTGAGGTGGAATGGTGTTCCGAAGATGAACATCAATCAGCCGCTCCAATAATTTCAGCAAGGTTGAAGAGAGGCTGATAGGTCGCAGGTCATTTGCGCGCGCGTGTGAGCAGCGCCCGGCTTTCGGGATGAAAACAACCAGAACTTCCGACCAGATGCGCGGAACACAGCCCAGTGTGAGACAAGCGGTTAGGATACTCTCCACCCAAGGATAGATAATATCTAATGAGTACTGTAGGTCCGCAGGAATAATGCCGTCGGGTCCAGCGGATTTAAACGGCTCGAAACTGCCGATCGCCCACAGAATCTTTTCTTTCGACAGAATGCTCGTAACGTCACATGCTGCCGTCAGGCAAGTGTGTAGGGCCCCAGCAGAGCTGGCCGCCGTGCTACCAGGAAAGTGTGTGTCAAGCAAAAGTTCAATGGATTCTTTGCTCGACGATGTCCATGAGCCATCCTGCCTCTACAGAAAAGTGGGCGGAGGTGGGTTCGACGATAAAGTTTTACGAAGTCTAGAGGCCTCGCTACACCCTTCCACGCGTTCGCAGAAACTCTTCCACGAGTTTCGTTTAGCGCTTCTCAGCTCTTTCTTGAAAAGGCTAAGTTGCCTCTTGTAGAATTGCCAATTACACTCCAGCCTAGAAGCTTTTGCCTTATTAAAGGCCTTTCTGGATATAATTAGATACATATCATTAATTAAGTGTAATGTATGCTTTAGTTAATATTTAATATATAGATACAAATTGCAATTATTATTAGTGAGAGTACAAATTAGTTCGGTCCGTTTTCAAAAGGTGGCTCTGGCTGTTACGAATATTTAATAGTAACAGCTGATGTCGGTAGTTTCACAGAGGTTAGACATCTGTCAATAATATTCAGTTCATATCGCTTCGAGTTTCATAAAAAAACCTTGTTTTTCACTGTGCTAAATATGTCCAACTTTGTGTTAACTAAGCAGCATTTGCGGGAGGTTTTAGTTTTTCGTTTTAATTGGAAGAAAAGTGCAGCTGAAGCGCATCGAATGCTTGTGCAAGTTTATGCTGACAACGCTCCAATTGATAAATCATGTCAGGAATGGTTTCGACGTTTGAAGAATGGAGATTTCAGCGTTAAAGACAAGCCTCTTTTTGGACAGCCAAAAAAATTCGAAGACAAATACTTGGAGGCATTACTCGATGAAGATCCGAGTCAAACGCAAGAGTAGCTCGCAGAATCATTGGGAGTGACTCAACAAGCAGTTTCTGTACGATTAAAATCCATGGGAATGATTCAAAAGCAAGGCAATTGGGTGCCTTATGAACTGAGACAGTGAAAGGCGATTTTTCACTTGCGAGCAGCTGATTCAAAGGCAACAAGGAAAGGGTTTTTTGTATAGAATTGTTACTGGGGATGAAAAATGGATATTCTATGACAACCCCAAGAAGAAAATACAATACTACACTATGCCCGGTCGATCGTTGCCATCGACCTCAACATCAACACCAAAGCCGAATATTCATGGTTCGAAGGTCATGTTGTGTATCTGGTGTGACCAAAAGGGTGTTGTGTACTATGAGCCGCTACAACCTGGCGATACCATAACGGGCGATCGGTATAGACTGCAATTGACAAAGACATGACAAAGTTATTTTTCTGCATGACAACGCTCGGCCTAATGTCGCAAAAGTCGTGAAAAAATATCTGGAAACGCTCAAGTGGGATATTTTGTCGCACCCGCCGTACTCTCCGGATATTGCTCCTTCTGATTTCTGGTTGTTCCGACAGATGCAACACTTCTTTCGCAGAAATCGAAAATTGGCTTCTAACTTGGGTCACCTCAAAAGACGAGACATTTTTTCGAGATGGAATTCGAAAACTGCCTGAGAGGTGAGAAAAAGTAGTAGCTAGCCATGGACGAAACTATGATTAATCTTTTGATTCTTTTTATTTTGAAATAAATGTATTTTGGACCACAAAAAACGGACCGAATTAATTTGTACTCCCAATATAATTTAGTTATTTACAGATTTATATAGCCAATCAAGTGAAATAAAATACAACAGAGAATTCATCATAATTTAAATTAAGGAGCCATTTTTTTGATTTATTTTTAAATAGACTTAAGGAGTTGATATTACGTATCTCAAAAGGTAGTAAATTAAAGCTACTTGGGCCAATACAGGACACATATCTCTGAGTGTGTGTTCTGCGACAAAATGGAACAGGTAATCGCCTATTATTGTAATGCGTTATTCTATCATGCAATGGAGTAATATTATGTTGGTTATATGTGTAGTATATTGCTCATTTTGTTCAGGGATCGTACATTCCAGGATCAGAAAGAATAATCCTTTAGTCGTTTGCGTGGTTGTCGTTGGTGATCCGTCCAATCCGAGGTTTTAGCAAAGATTAACCATAAGGAAGATACCCTACTTCATACAAATTAACGCGATTGACTAGTAGTTGCATACATGTTGGTTCTCATATGCGTATACGAAGGGGTAATGCCAACTAACAAACATGTTACTCACACATTGAAACTTTATAGGCAGTTGCCATTACTGAAGTGTTGCCGTCTCTATCTCTCTGAAGGGAATTTACCTTTGAATTATTGGCAAAGATTAAACATGAGTGCATACCGTTCTAAATATTAAATCGTACTAAGTGGGGTATCTTAGTAATGTTTAATCTTTGGTTTTAGTTCCCGATTTCTTGACGTGGAGTGGTTTTTGCAAGGACGAGTTGTCAGCAAATCGCTTAACCCCATTCAGGGGATGGCCTCGAAAGATAGCTGCTTCAGATGGGTTAATAAACGTGCTGGAGTCCACACAACTATGTTGCAGGTCCAACTACGCAAGCCATTCCATCCTACTAAACCTGAGACGCTTAGGTGTTGGTCAGCCATTCAGGCTACAGCTATCTGCCTTTTTCCAAATGTCTTATCGCTAAGACTTGGTCATCAGCGGTTTTAAACACTGCCGTTACCAGGGGGGCCCACGTGGATGACTATGGAAAAGGTCTTTTGCCCTCTACCATCATTACCTTGTACGTATTTCGATCCGCGTATATCGGATGAGTATTTCTCCATCAAAACAGGGGTGGCATTCTAGAGGTGGGCAGTCCCGATTCTTTTTTCTTTTTTGACTTTAGATTCAGAATTAGCGACCCAAAATTACCTTGTATTTCCAACCAGCTCGATCAGACGAGTATTTCCCCATGAAAGCAACCAGGTCGGACGTGTGCTTCCTATCAGAACCATCCTCACCTGAAGCATACTCGCACAATGTTCACATTAGGCGAAATCGGAGACTGAGTCGTATCGTGTCATGCCGTTGCGGACGAGAAAAAAAACTCGTTCTCCACTAGCACACAAAAATAATCAGCTTAAAGCCAACTCATCCTCTTGTCACTTGGTTTCGTCCACACCATGGATTCACTCTTCAGGAGCTGCCTTAATCCATGGAGGAAGCAGCTCGACCAAGCCAGGGGTTTGTATTCCGACATAAATCGGAATACGTCCCTGAGTGGAATGCTAACACCTTATATAGTGTGCATTACATGACACGAGTGCGAATTTTCATCCAATGAAAAGTCACTGTGTTTATTCACGCATAAGCGCATTTTAATGTTTTTAAGAATAAAGTCGAGTGGGTCATTGCAAGTCTAAGTGAAAAATGGCTGAAACTCGCTCTCCACTACCACACAAAAATAATCAGCTTAAAGCCAATTCATCCTCCTGTCACTTGGTTTCGTCCACACCATGGATTCACTCTTCAGGAGCTGCCTTAATCCATGGGGGAAGCAGCTCGACCAAGCCAGGGGTTTGCACTCGTGTCGTGTAATGCACACTATACAAGGTGTTAGCATTCCACTCAGGGACGTATTCCGATTTAGGTCGGAATACAAACCCCTGGCTTGATCGAGCTGCTTCCCCCATGGATTAAGGCAGCTCCTGAAGAGTGAATCCATGGTGTGGACGAAACCAAGTGACAGGAGGATGAATTGGCTTTAAGCTGATTATTTTTGTGTGGTAGTGGAGAGCGAGTTTGAGTCATTTTTCACTTAGACTTGCAATGACGCACTCCACTTTATTCTTAAATTAATTCATTTTAGTTTCGATTGTTTTCAAGGCTTGCCTTCAATTTTCTAAATAATTTTTGCTGTTGTTTCGCTATTTGTTAAAAAACGAAATCAAATATATATTCCGGTGGCTTATCGTCATGTATTGTACAACCGTGAGTAAGAGATAGTCGCCTAAGGGTGACTTTAATGTACGAGTAGTAATAGCTCATAAAAAATATGCACCAAAAACAATGAATTGCTTCCTATAAAAATGACGTCCAACGCATAAATACTCTAAACAATTCGTAATGGATCAAAAGCTATGTAGTTTCGTTCCATAATGAACACAGTAAAGCTATTTGTTGGTTCAGTGTAGAAAAAGTCAGTCAGTCCCCCGAGGCACTGTAGCCCTCAATCTCAACGATTATATAACTACCGTAACCGTTTAAAACAATCCAAGAATTATTTAGAAAGGTGGAGCGCGGAGTCTGGTTACTGACTGACTGACTGACTATATGGCAAAGTCCACAGAAGTTCATATTTCACTGCTGTAGCGAACAAAACCGACTGCTCCAATACAAATATGTACTATATATGCCCACACCAATTCGCTTGGGCTGTGGAGGCTAAAAAACATGGCGCGCCTGTTGGAACTGCACCAAAGAGATTGCATGGTTGGACCAAAATCAAGCCCCAAAATCGAAACATTATTTTATGAAGGCCGACTAAGTTGTTCTGAAACGTTGAATCAGCTGATTGCGAATTGCGATAAGACAATGTTTATGGCTGCACTTCGATTGGTTCGAATCGAATCCGGGCCCATTAAAGTAAATTATGGCATCCGTGATATTGGAGGTTAGTGTCCAGTTCATAATCCAGTTAGTCCTCAGTTTGTTTCGCCTGACTGCCTGAATGCAACGAGATATAACACAGGGTGAGGGAAGACGGGATGAAAGTGGCGCTGTTGTGCGGGCGTTGGAAATTTGCTGAATGGACGGACACTTTTTTTTACACAGAAAACAAAAAAAAAGAAAAGGAAATTTATTTTTGCTTGATTCCGTTCATGTTGCTAGTTCGCCAGATTGCAGACTGATTGCAAAAGCAACTGCTCTTACTTGAACGACGACGACGACGACGATGACTACGACATACAATGCCTTCTTGTTGGGGCGAAATTACTTGCGAATCGAAGAGATTCGCGCTGGTACCATGAAACAAATGTATGGGAGTCGATAAATCACTTGGCATTGCTGAACACTATCTGCAAACCAGTTCCATCATAATTCAAAGATCGTGAGATGATTTTCATGTACCGAAGCACGTTCCCTCATTGCTGGGGAAACAAATTTGATATCGCGTACTACTTCGTGGTCAAGTTTTCATTGCCCGGTGTAATGAATTGTGGTTATATTTTGTTGTTGGCAAGTTAGTTTTGTGCCTCTAAACAAATTATAGTATTGTTCACGGAATTCGTTGGGAGTTGTGAGCACCTGTCGTCAGATGATACGGAAAAAAAAATGCAGACAAAGAAATGGAAAGACATTTATCAGGTCAGTTCATAAGTTCCCGCGTTTTTCCAAGTAGCTCAAATGATTGAAATTTCGTAAGTTGTGAAATCACAGATCAAAGTTTTCTATAAATAGTTGGAAAGGGTGAAGGGTTAGTCAGTTAGCATTGACTTTTAAACAGGAACGATCACTATTCATCAGGAAAAAACATGGAAGTTACGAAGGAGTATAAACGAAGCATTTTGTACTTTTTGTTTAAAAAGGGCAAAAAAGCTACACAAGCCTCTGCAGAAATAAACGAAGTTCATGGAGCGAACACCGTAACTGTGAGGACTGCACAAGAGTGGTTCCGGAATTTCAGGCTGGGCTGCACAACCTTGTAGGATGCACCCCGTTCGGGTCGTCCAAACGAGTTAAATGAATAATCCTTGAAGGATGTGATCGAAGCAGAACCATCGTTAACAGTGGATATGATAGCAGACAGGCTAAATTCATCTCACTCAACGGTTTTTCGCCATTTGGTCAACATCGGAAAAATTTGTAAGCCTGCAAAGTGGGTTCCTCATCAATTGCCAGCATCGAATCTCGCACAAAGAATTATCATCTGCTCTCAGGTGCTGCAACGGCACGAAAGTGAACCTTTTTTGAACCACATTGTAAAGGGCGATGAAAAGTGGCTTCTATACGAAAATGTTAAGCGAATGCGCCAATGAGTCGATGCGAACGCCACGCCAGAGCCGACTGCCAGGCGGATTACACTCGCAAAAAAATTTTATTGTCGATATGGTGGTATATGCAAGGAGTCGTCTACTTCGAACTTCTGGAATCGAACGAAACCATCAATGCAGAAAGGTATTGCCGTCAGCTCAACAGTCTGCATGCAGAATTGATAAAAAACGCCCCGCTTTAGTGGATCGACAAAAAGTTTTATTCCACCATGGCAATGCTCGCCCACACACCGCAAGAGTGACTGTGGCAAAGTTACGGAGTTTGATTGGGAAATCATGCCATACCCACTATACTCCCGTGACATAGCCCCTAGCGACTACCACCTGTTCCCGAGCCTGCTGTCGTTTTTAAGTGGCAAGCATTTCCAAAACAAAAATGCTGTCCAAAGTGCCCTAGTTTCTTTTTTCACTTCAAAAGATACCAAATTTTTTTCGGATGGAATTGAAAAATTACCTCAACGCTGGCAAGACATTGTGAATAAAGATGGAAAATATATAATTGATTAAAATTAAAAAATTGTGAATTTTTTGAAATATTGAAAATACTATAAAAAAACGCGGGAACTTATGAACTGACCTGATATATATACATACATACATATGTATATGTACGAGTATTTACGAGTATATAGTGGAATAAATATCCCCCTGTGGTGTGGAGTGTAAAAATAATGCCACGGCCTCTCTCGACAGGTCGTGGAAGGTGATTTAAAAGAACAGGATGTGTATGCCAGCAACTTGCATCATCCGAAAACGTATATACAGTAGAAACTTTATTAGCCGAAATAAAAGGGCGGGGGTGGTTTGGGATAAAAAAAATTTGGTAAATAAATAATAGCATTGGCACACTGCCCATCATTATTACGCTTACTTTCATTATGAAATTCAAAAACCATCATAATTACGGTTGATAATGAAAGTGAACAGCCATACTTTTCAGTTCCAATGAAGGTAGTAGCCATCTGTTGAAGTAGTACAACCATAATTGACAACTAATTGGCTGTTATTTTGAATTTTGTATGGCAATTGGCATTGATGTTTTCGTTGACATTTCATAAATTCAAATTCAATTTTTAAATAACAAGTCGCGATGAAAGGAGCAACAACGGTTGTCAAGGTGATGAGGATGACACAAGGCAATGATGGTTGTTGTAGTGTGTCACAACTTCATAGAAAATGCGTCATAATGACAGTAAGCGTAATAATGATGGTGGCAGTGTGCCAATGCTATAGTACCATTTTCTAAAGCATAAGCTCAAATATATGAAGGACACAGTACAAGTTACACTTCCAGCTTAAATAACATACTTTAACTCTGTATTTACTCGTATTTAAGTGTGCTTGTTACTCAGTAAGTAACACTAAATGAAGCGGCAAACATGAAATATCGATTACCGAAATGTCACTACAGTACAAAATAACCATTTCGGCCGTTGTGGTTAAACGCCACTTAAAAAGGTTTAAAAGGGTTTCGGATAAGAGAGTTTCTACTGTATGTCAACGAAACGTCATACTATTCCCGGATAAGGACTCACCCACCGGTTACGACTTTTGGCTATCGTTCTACTAGACAATGGATCAGAATGTCCAAAGAACGCAGTATTTCTTCAACTAGATAGTGAATTTCAGCGGCTCCTTTTAACCAGAGCCGCATGAAATTGTCTTTTATTCTAGGATTTTGTCTTCGACAGAGCATGACTGCCAGCTTGCGGATCAAAATGAAAAGCTTAGAATTATGCAATTAACTAAACCCAACAATGTCATGGTGAAGGACTCCTTCTATACGAACGACTTAACGCCGCCTCGGTGGTCCAGATACACGAAATTCCTGGCAGAAAAACCGAAAAAATTTGGGAATATTTTTTTTTTTTTCAATTAAAAAATTATTAGATTTTAGGATATCCGAAATCTTGAAATTTTTTTTAAGTCATTTTGCATTATATTCCTTCCTATTCACTTATTGAAAAGGACTTGAAATTCGATTACAATAGAAATATACTCACATTTCAATTAAATAAGGAGGAGGAAGATATTGAAGCAACGGGAATAATGCCTAGAGTATGGTATAGGTATGTCGATGACGTGTTTGCCGTCGTTAGAGGGGATCAAATAGACCAGGTCCTCTCGAGATTCACCCCAGAATCACGTTTACTACTGAGATGCAAAAAAAATGGAGCAATCCCATTCCTGGACTTGATGATCCTTAATAACAACGGAAAACTGGAGTTCGAAATTTACCGAAAACCTACGGCTACCCAGCGAACGATACCATCTACCTCTTGCCACACATTCTCACAAAAAATGGCGGTATACAACAGCAGGGTTCACCGACTGGTCAAATACCCTTTAACCGAAGCGGGATACACGAAAGAACGCGAGTTCATAGTGGATACCGCTTTAAAGAATGGGTATAATGCTCACGACATCGAGAAGTTGATCAGGAGGAAAACCATGCTCGAGTATCGATCCATGCACACAACGTTATTCACCCAAGCCAAAGAGGAACCGTCGAGACGTATCAGCATCCCCACACCTCACCTCTTTACTAAAATTAAAATTTTTTTGGTTTCTTTTAATTTACAGGTTGTGGGGTCGAGCAGAAATGCATCCCTCAGGACATTACTGGGCAGCGCGAAAGACCCGTTGAATTTCGACGAGAAAAGCGGGATATACCGGATTAATTGCAAGGACTGCAGCAAATGCTACATCGGGCAAACGAAGCGAATAGTCACGACTAGATTCAATGAACACATCCGAGAAGCCGAAAACTTCAAACGAAATCCCAACCGAACAATTCGATCGTCAGTCGCCGCGCACATCATCGAAAAAGGACATACCGTTACCCGCGAAAATTTGGAGATACTTCGACACATCAACAAGCCGTACACCCTGGATCAATGGGAAAGCCTCGAAATTATGCGCAAAAACCCGGAGGAATTGTTAAACACGGACCAAGGAAATTGCACTTCGAAACTAATTAAACTCGCCGCGAATAGATGTAGGATAGGAAAGCAGGTAGTAAAGGACCCTAAATTGGTGACATATGGCCCCTCACTTTTTAGGACACAGGTATAACTTTTTATGGCTCTCGACAACCTGCAACGTTAATCTTAAGGTTCTTAAATTTATTTGTAATTTTTCCAGCTTTCCAGGTTTAGTAGCTTGTATACTGAGGAAGGGAGTAAGTTGCTCCTGAAATACATGTATATATAATACAAAAAATAAATCTTGTAGTTTGGGGAAAAGCTACGTTTTTTCACTTATTGTATTCACTTTCAAACGCAAAATTAGGTTTCCGCTTTTAAGTTGCTTGGAATTCAAATCTAATTCAAGTTCGATGTTCGTATAGAAATTAAAAAGTACAGTGAAACCTCTGCTAACGGACACCTCTCTCTAGCGGGCACCCCTCATTGCGTAAAATTTTGAAAAGTCTCGGACGGAAGGTATAGGAAATCAATGCATATAAACCCCCTCTGTAACGGACACCTCTCTAACGGACACCTCTCTAACGGACGCGGACAGCCCAAACTTCGACACCTAGCAATAAATTTACCTCTCCTGAACGGACACTTAAATAAATTTGAAAATTATTACCTTCCTCATACAAAAAGACCAGGAAAATACCGGTCAAGGGATCAACAGGTGTGAACCAATTTGCATATTTTCCAGATGTCTAGTAAAGTTACCGCTATTGACCACAAGGCACCAAAATGCCCGACAACATTTTACGAGAAAATTGCTTCCCACAAAATGATTGATTTACCTCAAATGGTGATCTTGGTCGAAGTGCACAGAGTAGAAAACATTTGTTTTCTCTTCTTCACATTCCAAAAAAAAAAAAACTGTTAATTTTGATCCTTTGGAGAAGAAGGACCTACTCCAATATGTCAATTGATGCTTCTTTCTATATACATATATATTATTATTTTTGAAAATGGTTTGGCCTAGAGGCTTAAGATTTGCTCCATTGAATTTATGATATAAGACACAATCTACAGGGCAAAAATTGTTTTTTTTTTCACAGAATTTTCCAAAATCATATATCTTTCGAAAATGGATAGGCTCAGATGCTTGCTTTATTCGATTTATAAGGCCAAAACATGAAATAAACCTAAAACATTTTTTTTTAATTTTCAAAAATCAAGTATTTTTCGAAAATGATTAGGCCTCTAGGTTCGAAAATTGTTTCATTCGGCTCAGGAGGTCAAAAATATAACAAATTATGACTTTCTTTAAAAGAAAATATTTGTAGATTTTGGGCCAGGAATTTTGGATATCTGGACCACTGTGCGCCATCCAGAGCAGAACATCTAAAGGTGACGGGAAATATGAATGCGAAAGTGATTATAGCGATCGACTCAGGTATATGAAGGGGAGACACGGTCTTGGTGATCGTAAAGACAACGGTGAGAATTTTATAGAGTTCGGCAACTTTCATCGTTTCTTCATCGGTGGTATCATGTTAGAGCATTAGGACTGCCTCAAAAGCAGTTGATCCTCTGTTGATCGGCACAGAACAGAAAACCATATCAACCACTTTAGGATTAGCAAAAGATTCAGAAGTTACCTTCAGAATGTGCGATATTGAAATGGAGAGAGATCAATATATTATGATCGCTAATATTCAATTTGCGAGTAGAAAACGTGCACCGTCCTAGTGCGAAAGGCATCAGTACTGGAATAACCATTCAAGGTTGCTTTGTGGTCTTTTATTTTGTCTCAGCAAGTTTGTCACTAGGATTAATAGTTACGGAGATAAATGCAAAAAACAAATCTCCTCTTTAACCCCTCCCTAAAAGACTTAGGGTCCACCGGAGAGGTCGAAAACTTAAATTCATAATAAGGCCTCAACCATATACAACATATAAATGAAACCGGAAAATAGTATAGATGGCTACGCCCGCAATCCGAGGGTTTTGTAGCAAGCGCTTATTTTGGCATGTAAATATTGGCTTCCTGGTCTTCTTGGTACCACTCAGATGGATAAAAACACCATAGCTAAAATGTCTTACCCGTGATATAGTATCTTACAAGTCAATCCATAAAAAAAGACTCCATCTATCACCTTTCAAAGTAATAGTGGTAATAGTTTTAATACGAGAAGCTGTACTGTAGATCTCTCTCTCTCTCTCTAATTGCCTTGACCCCTCCAGGGACATTGGCGCGTCAACGCCTCCAGCATTTCTATGCCTTGTTGACGTTTCAGCAGCATATCTACTTTTCAGAAGTGCAGTTGCTAGCATGTACCTCCTATCTAGTACTCACAGGCAGTTTTTGATCGCGCCGAGATTTGATCTCCGAGCTCTAGATTAGTATCGTAGAGCGGTGACCGAACGATCACGGCCACCGAGCGTGACAAGGCAAATTGCGAACTTGCATAAAAAAAATAAATAAAAATAATTGAATCGGTGATCAGCCTACCCCTCCCCTCCTTCCCTCTCCCGTAAATCTTTACCCTTACTGAAATGGTTCAACTACAATTCGCTCTACGAAAAACAATATGCAAGTAGTACTCGCTCCTATGTATGAGGCCGGTAGGTGCATTTTTTGTATGAATAGTGTAAAAATAACTAACTTTGAATGAATGACTACACAAATACGAGTATTAAACCCTAGACAGACGATACGCGATAATTATCATTATCAGATAATTATGTTTGCGAAGCACATTTGTCATGTGCTGTCTCACCTGTTGATAATTGAAAGACATCATTTCGATCGTCAGTAACATAACGTCATTACGACTTAATTACGTTCACTTTCAACCGCTCGCTGCGCCATTCTTTGGAAAAAATGGAAAGAACAGCTGGTTTCCAGTTGTCATTTGCAATTGTTTGCACGGCAATGTCATCCGTTCACGTCCAAAACCGCACAAATCTTGTTCTGGTTCCCGCTAGTGCTAGTCCCATTATTGGTGTCGACCGTCTGGAGTGTGTTAGAAGGTGTTTTTGTGTGTTTTTGTTCTGCAAATTCTCTTTTCTCACATTCGATACTTTAACAGTTGGAACGTAATTATGTTTTTCACGTGTGTCACTAGTCAACGATAAATACGTTTGGACTTAATGATCATTGACGCAAACATGTTTAACGACGATCGTCTGTCACGGGTTTTATGTGATTGCAATGAAACCTAGAGATATCATTGCCTATGATGTTGAGGGGGGGGGGGGACAAACTCAGATCACATATTTTCCCCTCTCCTTCTTTTCTCCTTTCTCCAAATTTGAAGAAAATTCCAAAAATGGAATGTACTCGACGGTACCTTTCTTACGATACCCCACTTGCCTATACCAAACGAAAAAAAAATTCGACCTTTCGACAGAGGGGACTCTGTGGAGACCTGCCCTTAAATTTGACCTATTACGACGAATCGCTCCATCTCCAGAGAATTATAGTACTTCTTGATATTTCCACCAAATTTCATGCATGTAGCTTCGGCGGTTCGTGAGATATTTCATGGACAGGCAGACAGACGGACGCATTACCGTTTTCATAAGGGTTTTGTTTTTTTATTTTACAAAACCCTAAAAATCAGTTCTACCCCATTTGAAGCGAGATAAAATGTCTATCTATACTTGGGTATCTGAAATTTTGCAAAAGAAAGGAACTTTTAGCGATTCGGTTACATATATGTACATATGTACGAGTAAATACGCAGTCTGATAAAAAAATACGGGAACCGTTACAACCACACGTCGATGGATCGCTACGGCGACGGAAGATTGGCAGCATTGCAACTGTCATAACCTTCCATGTAAGTGACGGTTTACAGATTGCTAATATCTCGATTAGCTTCCGAGTTATTGCCTTTTCCGCGTGACGTATTCAAGGTCCTTGGTGAATTTTCTTTAATGGCTTTAACGGCGCCTTTTCAGTACTGATTTTAATTTTGAAAATACGAAAATATTGCAGTCAGCAAGGTCTGAGCTCTGAGGAGTAGGGGGATCTAGGAAGGGCGGTCGTTCAACTTTTCGCACAAAACTTGCGAATTAATAAGGCTGAGCGGCCAGCACATTGGACGAATCATAAGTTGTCTCACCATAAATGTGCTCTCTTCTGATTTAGTATCTTTATTTCTTCGCGTTAGGCACTAACCAGATTGAACGCAGAATGCAGCAGCAGCGGCAGAAGCAACAACAACAACAGGTAGATCTGTCATCGCCGCGGTGTCGTCGCGACAGATCTACGTGTTGTTGTTGTTGCTTCTGCCGCTGCTGCTGCACTCTGCGTTCAATCTGGTTAGGGCCTTAGCAGCAACCTGTATACTGTACTGTATACTAAAAAACAGCGGCTTAAAGGTAAGGTGCTAATGGCGACCCATTTTCAATCCACTTTAGGCTGAAAAAAAGATGGTCAAACTACAACCGTTTCGTTTTGGCATACACAAAAAAGTCGGAGCGTTTAAATTTTCAATATGCTTTTTATTTCCATTATCACACTTAACTTCTGCGTTTTTTTTTTATTTTATTTCATTTTTAACTACTATTATATATTCATTTATTTATATATATTTTACATTTATTAATATTACAGGTAATTACAGTACATAAGCTGTGTAAATATATATAAAGAACTTTTATTTTATTTCAAATAAATTAAATAATATTCGTTTTTCTACATAGATATATTTTTTTTTATATTTTTGGGTTTACATTTTTATTGATTAATAATTTTACAGTCTGTACACTGTTTGGTTTTCTGTACACGTTCACTTAACAGCAAATAAGTGCTACTTTCTACAATGAAAATCTATCAAATGTAGGCAGTTTCATCATGAAATTATTGTTTATATTATGTTCTCCTAATTTGTTTAATATTTTACAGTTATATATATATACTATTTCTATTTTTTTTTACAGATAACTAAACATTTACAATGGATATTCGTTTTTGTTTATTTTTTAATTTTTTTTTGTAGTTATATATTATACTCGTATATTTATGTTTTGTGGGTGATGTTTTGAGGTTAAGTAACATTTTAGCGGTGTTTTATTTATAGTAGGTATTTATTGCAGTTTGCAAAAATGGAGTCAAGCACAGGCACAATTTGGCTATGTCTACTATGAAGTGTAGCTGCAAATGTTGAAATTGTATGGTTTCGGTTGATTAACGGTGAAGAGGTACTGCGTGTCCCAGAACTTATCTACATAGCTTCGCAAGCTTTTCTTTTAGAATTAATCGAAGATAGCTCTTCCGCAGGAAATTCTGACATTGAGCGAACAATTTTCTTGTAAAAATTATCTTCTATCCATCGAATAAGTTGATTTTTCACTTTTAATCCGAATTTTATAATAAATAGATAACGGGTTAGTTCGAAACAAACAGATTTAACCGAATTGTCAATATTACAATTGAACAATAAAAATAAAAAAACCGTTTTACCTAAACTATAGCCTAACTTCAATACGCTGTTGCCGCGCCATGATGCATCAAATGATGATGATGACCGAAATGATTCAAATGATGATTCATTGAATCGCCGGTGGGTGGTGCTGCCGAATGATACCATTCCGTGGTGGGATGATGTTGTGACGGATGATACAACAAATGATGATTATGATGTCCTGTCACGAGCATTGTGGCCGTGTTCGATGTTGTACTACCAGGTGAAACGGCGGCCGATGAAACGCCCGAGGACGATGAATGATGCGCGGATGCTGTTAGAGACGATGCACCAAGCGGTGGTGGTAGATAGGATGTGGGTGCAACTAAAAGTGAGGGTGACTTTGAACTACTAACGATGGACGAATGATGGGTGGCATGATGATGTGAATGATGATGGTGATGACCTGATTCCGATTTTATTGAGAGCGGTGACGATTTCATTCCTTCGCCGGTGAGTCGACTATTTGGTGGCGTTTGAGCACCACCTGTCACTATACTTGATGAACTCGACTCTTCGCCCTCGCTGTCATATGCATGGGATGGTGATTTCTCATCCAGACTGCCGTGAACCTGGAGGATGGAAGAGGAGGGGGGAAAAACGTGTGATTAGAATTTGAAAAAGAGGTGTTTAGAATAAGGACTGTGACACAGTGGAAAACATTCAACAGTGAAATTTAATAGAAAACATTAATTTTGAAACCAAAACATATTTCGATTTTCTAAAGCTCATTTGATGATATTAATATTTTTATTTTCATTAAATAAACTTGCCTTAAACTTACCTTTTTTTTATGTTTATGCTAAGTCTTAGGGGATACCCTTTGATGCGAGGGCACAGCCTTGGCGGGAAGGAAATTAGGGTAGTGGGGCAATATTCAAAAACTACCCAGTGTCTTCGGAAGGTATATTGTGCCATAGTATTTTTCACGCATAATACCTTCCGCCACTCCTATGAAGGCTAGTAGTCTCACCCAGTGTTGGCCCGATAGCCACAAGCTCTACTCATGTCTACAATCAACTGCTCGCAATCATAGAAAAAATCAGGTGTCTTGTCAGATAGACAGTTCGGATTTGGCAGGGCGCTATCGATGCAATAACAATGGCGAAAGAATTGGCAGTAAGTGCCTTAAGCCAAGGTAAATGTTGCGCAGTGGTGACACTAGATGTGGAGAATGCCTTTAATTCAGCAGATTGGATGCAAATACACTCCCCTCCACAGAAGGTAGGTGTTCCCGAATATTCAGCCAACCTTATCAAAATCTATTTGCCGAATAGGGTGCTAATATGCGAGTACGAAACAGATGATGAACCCAAGGAGTACAATATGTCAGCTAGTGTCCCTCGTGGCTCGGTGCTTGGTCCTCTTCTGTGGGACATAATGTACAATGGTGTCCTAGAGCTTCGTCTACCCAAGAAAGCTACTATCATGGGATTTACGGACGACATAGCAGTGGTTATAGTAGCCAAAGACCTGGCGGACATCGAAATGTATGCGAGCGAGGCAATCACTACTATCAAACTGTGGCTGCAAAAAATGGGATTGAATTTGGCTGAACTAAAAGCCGAAGCCGTTCTCATCAGTAAATGTAGAAAAAGGAATTCTATAAAGATAAGAATCGGAGGCAGTATAAAGTACCTCGGTATAATTATCGACGCGAAACTCACATTTAGGGAGCACCTCAAGTATTCCTGTGAGAAAGCGGCGAAGACAACCCGAGCTTTGTCAAGGTTGGTGCTAAATGTTGGTGGGCCAAAACCCAACAAGTGATTCCTCATATCTAGGGTGACCACATCTATTTTGCTTTATGCGGCGCCCGTCTGTGTTGAAGAACTGAGCAAAATATACAACACGACGCTTGTTAATTCGATTTACCGTAAAAATGCACTAATAGTTTGCTGTGTCTATCGCACCACATCAGACGGAAATGAGAAGGCTCTACAACGGAAGACACTTGGGTTCGGCAGGGGACCTCATGGAACGTAGGCAAAGTGAGACGGATGACTTGATGTTGAGGTGGCAGCGTCGGTGGACTGAATCGACGAAGGGCCAGTGGATACACATCCCAGATATCGGGGCATGGATCAACCGAAAGACGGTGAAGTGGACCATTACTTTAGCCGGAACGCATATTGCTCCCAACCGACGCACAACAATGTTACAACAATAATACCATATGCCTTGTGCGAGGGTTGGGAACGTTTGGAAGCAATATACCCCGGGCCTTACATATTTTCTCACCGGACATGGACGGTATAGCAAATACAATACTTCCAAAGATTCCCACTGGATGACTCTCCCGAGAATCCGATTTGTGCGGGGGTCCAAAAAGATGAGAAACATGTTTTTTATTGCTGGAGAATTGCGGAAAAATAAAATATGAAGCATTGATGGTATTGGTGGGCGTTGCCATCAGCCCGGAATTGGTAGGTGGTGAGCAACACTGTCTGTAAAATACACCGATAACTTCGGAAAGCGGAAGTGTTGCGCAAGGCAGCCGCTAAGAACCAGCAGTAGCCACACAGTTGCAACAGTTACTGCGTGTAATCATGTAATTGATAGCAAATTAGCCAAAAGCAACTTTGCGATGTTATGGCTGAAGGGAGAATGGCGTGAAAAGAGGGTTTTTTTTACTAGGCAATCGGTTGCTTCCTGATAAAAGTCAGACATGAGACTGATGCCTCAATGCACTGGGCTACACCCCCCCCCCCCCCCTGTTGAGCTTGCCAGATAGGGATATTTAAATGAAAATTTCTTGATGTGAACTGACTGTTTAGTCTGAGGCTATTAACAGCCCAATGCTGTCATGAGCCTAATACTGTTCCTCGTATGTCATCGTGACAGACGAATATGCCCCAAAAACGACATTCACCCCAAAAACTATGAATCCCAGCGAAATGGTGGCTTATCTCTGAATATCCCCTGAAAAGATTTGAGAAAAATCCGCCTTAATTGTACTTCATGATACAACATGTTATGTGCGTACTGCCTAAAGCGGAAATATATTTTATGATGGATTTAAAGTACATTTCCATTTAGGTAAAACGAACGTACCGTGAATCATCATCATAGTGGCGCGACAACCCGACGTCTGGCCTTGGCCGCCTGGATCATTGTCCTCCAATTATCTCGGTCACGTGACCGCGTCCTCCAATTTTGGAAGCCCAGTAGCTGCGCAACGTACCGTGAATGCATCCCAATAATGGTTTCACTTTGAACGAACATAGGTTCGTATTGCCTAAAGCCGAAATTTACCTTGAGCGAGGAATATGCTTTAGGCAGTACGAACATAAACGTTTTTAGTTATACATTTGAGGCACACGACTCAAGTATCGTTAAAAACCTTTTGTTGAAGAAATGAATTATCCCAAAGTTGGAATTTGGGAGAATTATTGATCATCCATTCATTCATTCATTTTAGGAACTTTCCCCCCCAAACCAAAATCGAATTTTTCAGGGAATCATTAGAATTACCACCAAATTTGATAGAGGGGGGATGTAAAAAGCACTTGTCAAAAGCCCTTATCCCATACAAAAATAAGGGGAGGGGGATGTCATTTTATTTTTAGAGGATAATTCGCTGTGGGGTAGGCTTGACTTCAGTTGACCCATAAAACTATTGTCGTTTTATTGAAAGCAATTCCGGGTTGTGGGTATTGTCAGTGGACATTACCTCATCGGCTCGTCACAATGATTTCTGTAGAAATTGTGGAGACGATAACAAGGTGGAAAGCAATTTCCATCTTCTCTGTTCCTGTTCTGCTTTTCCAGGAAGGAGGACGTCGAGTCTCAACTACTATTTCTTCACTGACTTCGAGAAGCTAGAAAGCATGGATGTTGGAGTACTAAATCGATTTGCTCTGGATGGTTTTAACAGTTATCAAGATTAAGGGAGGATGAATCCTAGTGATAACTCCAGGACAACATTGTCGTGGTAGTCCGTTTTCCTAACCAAAGCTCGCTTGAAGAAACATCGAATTGATTTCGAGAAAGAGTAACATTTTTTTTTTGCGGAAATCGTTAATACCATTTGGAATAGTGTCAATTTGCATTCAGTTGATAGTAAAAGGCTTATGACCACTATGAACATTCCGTCAAATTTTATAACATTCAATAACACTAAAAAAAGGACCTACCTTCATATGTTTCCTCAGTGACGATGGATGAGTATACGATTTGTCACAGCCATTCACCCGACAATTGTACGGTTTATCCGACGTATGCACATGTGAATGCTTCTTCCGATCCGAAGAATTAGCGAAGCGTCTATCACAACCTTCATGTTCACATTTGAATGGTTTTTCGCCTGAAACAATAAAAACAAAAATTATAAACGGGTTAGTTTCAGGAATATACTCGTATTATAAAAAATATAAATCACTACCCTTAACCTATTTGTCACAAAAATCAAAATTCTTTTCCCAATAAAATGAACGGCACGACACACTTTACAACCACCTTAAAAATCAAATTCATATTGTTTTCACTTCAGTCAATTGTAGGGGGTAAAAAAAACCAATGTCAGTCGAGTCATTCAGTCATTTTTTTAATGATTTTTTAGATGCTAATGTTAAGTCTACACTATAAGTTTATGACTCTCGTCCGAAACGTCTCAAAAGTGTTGTTACAATTTTATTATGAAGGTAATCGGGAATCAAATGCCTTTTCCACTGGGACCCACCTCGAGTCAGAATTCATGAGATCTGTATGTTTGGCATATTTTAGGACTCTTCGTAACTATCCTATTCAAATTCCTCGATGCCATAAATCAAATAAGATGTACCTTTCGGTCGCATCCTAACGCTCGCGCTTAGTGCTATGACTTTTTGGGTGCTCATGAAAGACATGTTACGTGGCCTAGGCGAGGCCTTTTGTTTTGTCCGTTTTCCAAGTGAAAAAAGGTACGGGAACTTCCTACGAGATGACGAAACGTATATATTGTACAAAGATAAGATTCTTTTTCTCCGATCAGGATTTTTGGTGATTTCTTGAAAAGGATTCATCGGAAGAACGTTGTACAGTTTGGGTGTTTTGCAATCTAGGGGTATATGTCCCTCAGGGGTTTCATGGTCAGCCTATGCCATTTTTTTTTGTTTTGATGACGGAGCAATGTCTTTTTTTTCGGAAGATTTATGATTGTGTAAATTGTTGGGTGTGGACGTGGTGGTGGCTTGACTTTCGATTTGGATTTTAAATGAAATATGACTTTTGAGTTGTATCTATTACAGGCCATGAATTTGACAGAGTACGTAGAAAATTTCATAACGCGATTAACTGATTAGGCATCTTTGCGAGACCTTCAACGGACGAGGTAATATTTCACGTATCGACACTAATTGTCGCTAATTTCTCTCGTCATTAACTTGACTATCATCAAAATAAATCGTTTAATCAATCACCAATGAATGTCGCCATTAATACCGAAGAATCTATTCATTGCATAATTTAATCTGTAATCGTCCATCTCTCTTCTCGAACATGCATAATTTAAAACTTTTCATATATTTCTAACTTTTGTTGGCATATTTAGTATGTTTGGGGCGTCTCGACGTATTTTGTGTATTTCAGGCGCCAACTATAAATTGTTAAAATATCGAAAAATGTGTTCTTTCCTATCTTGATCGAATGATCAGATACGTTTTGATGGAATGCAAGACCCACCAAACGCTTCAGATGCATCTGGAGAGGTGAATAAAAACGAAAGAGCCCAATGAAGGGAAAAATATTTTTTTTTTTTAAGAATCTGAGCGTGTGTGTCGCGCACTGTCATTAACAACAGTCAGTTTGGGCGTCCAAGACCTACAAGTTTACCACCGCCGCGCCGCGCCGCCACCAATCAGACAAGCGCCAGATTTTGTCCATACGATTGTTATCAGTGAAGTGAATACCATTATGAAAATTTTGTATCCAAATGGAGCCATAGTGGAGGCTGCAGATAGTCCATAAATTCTGTTGGGAGTAAGAGACATAGATACAATTTCATGATGACTGTTATCGTGGTTAGGAAATCTAGTCCGCCCAGTTAAAACTTACGCCCGGCACGCGCTTTTCACGTAATTTTTCTCTGGTGACCAGAGAACGTTATCAAAGGCTTGTAATGTGGCCAGAGGAGGGGATCATGGGGTCCGGAATCCTCACGAGATTTTTAGTTTTCAATAAAAATGCAACAATCCTTCAAAGGTGTACAATTATAGGAATATCTGATATGTATGATATATTCATGTATTTCATAATATATACATGTGGACTGTATGTTTGTTCGTGTTTTGAGCCAAACGGTTCCATTGATTTCCATAAAAAATTTCCTACACATATCCGTAATGATTCAGAATGGCGTTTTGGATTTTTCGATATGGTGGCAAGGCAACCCCCAACCCTGTGCCCCATATGGGGTGAGGGAGTTATTTTCATGCTCATACTTTTCATAATCTCTAAAATAACCAAGATTAGTGTCAAACCATTGGTTTTCGCGGTCGCTGAGATAAATGATGGCACTCCCTCCACCCGGGGGTTAATGAGAGTGAAAAAAATATCGAAAATAACCGAGGTTAGTGTCAAACCAATGGTTTTCGAGCTCGCTGAAATGAAAATGGTGGTGCTTCAAAAGTTCTTTTCTCTCCGGGGTGAGTGACCGTGAAAAAATGTCTAAAACGATCGAAATAAGAGTCAAATTGTGAGTATAGCGAACCCTAGGTGGGAGAACAACCGAACCGAGCTCGTTCTGTTAGTATGTTATTAAATGTAAATATTAGGTGTTACGAAACAGTTCTTAAAAATTGCTATGTGATAATATCGCAATCGTAGAATTGGATCAGTTCCACAGAAAATGAATAGGGTTAGTATAAAATTCAAAGACATGAGCTGTCGCTCGGGACCATAGAAGGAAGTTTTGGAGGCTATTGTGTCTAGTTCGTCAACTACAATAGTTCATACCAGGAACCCATTCTAAATGCATATCCCATTCGTAAAAAGTCCACTATTCGAAGCATAGTTCAGAAGCTAGGCACTAGGATGGAGTCTTAAGTGTCGCGCTACCGTTGTCAATTGATTTGATTTGTTGTTGATCTTTCATGTTGTATTGTATTGTCTGGTCTGCAGACCTACTCAGACCTGCAGACCTACCTAGATCTGCAGACCTAGATATTTTTCAAATCGTACCTACCGAGCCTAGGTCTGGGCGAGTGGCCTAGGTTCAAAAAAGTAGGTCCGATTTTGAGCACCCATAACTACTGCCCAGGATTGAGTTCGTCTCCATAAAGTCTAGCTAGATCCATTTTGTCCAATAAGAAGTGGTGAAGTTCGGCGCCTATCGGCACATCTAACTTCAGCTTCCAGTAGTCTGGATGGCGCAACGGTTAGCACGTTCGCCTTCTACGCACTGGGCCCCTGTTCGATTCCTACTGAATGCGGTAGTTTTCGATAAAAAGGGGATTTACTTGTCGGACTCACTCACTCAGCTGTTAAATGGGTACCCATTTATGGGGTAAATAACTCGGTTGAGCGTGTTGTTGATCACATACCTCTGCACAAGACCGTCACGATCTAGAAAATGAGATGATGCTAACTCATTTCGAGGCCATGGCTCAAATTGGACTGTTGCGCCAGATATTTATTATTTATTCTATTGAACTTCAGCTTCCGGTGCGTAGCCTGAAGGGTTTTAAAGTATCAAACTTCCGTTGACAATATTTCCTCAAAGTGTATCTTATGATTCTATATGTCGCGCTCTGTGGCCGCGGTCGTTCAGTCACCGCTCTACGATGCTAATATAGAGCTCGGAGTTCAAATCTCGGCGCGATCAGAAACTGCCTGTGAGTACTAATAAAACTCCCACAGCGCTCCGAGCTTATCAGTATAAAGGGGGCACGGATCAGAGGTGCATGCTAGCATCTGGACTTCCGAAAAGTAGATATGATATCGAAACGTCCTCAAGACATAGAAATGCTAGAGATATTGACGTGCCCATGCCCCGGGAGGGGTCAAGGCAATTAACAGAAGGGGTCCCAATTATACTCCTACAATTTAGTAACTATGAAATAATTTCGAATATGAGATTTAAAAATATCTTTTGGGCCCTAATCCGGTTTACATTATAAGTTAAACACGCTACTAACCCATGCAGACTTACTTGTGCTTTCCCATCCGCTAAAATAAGTGCCAACAATCACCATTTGTCAATTTTTGAATCAGGCTACTTTTCCGAATCGTAGGGGAACATTTTCGGATCCAAAAATTGACAGTTAACGGCACATATTTTATCGGAGGGGAAAGCATATGTAGGAGTAAGTCTGTTTCAGATTCGCTTTCAGGACCGCGACCAATGTTTGGACCCCCTCCGAAACTAAATCCTAGTCACGTCACTGAAAGGTCAACGAAAAGATTTGTTTTTTTTTTATGAATATTGGAAATAATCATATCATAATCATATTTCGAAGATAGTGATTAGACTAATTAAAATTTGATACGATGAGATATCATTTGGCGTCACTACAATCGCATCTAAAATATGCCTGACTGCGGACTGTTTCAATTTGAATCATGTGTCTGTTTTGTTCCAGAGTCCACGACGACGACAGTATTAATCCTATCAAAATATGATCCCATGTCATATCCATATTGTCTTTTTAAGTTAATCAAGTAGGAAGACACCGTGAAGATTATAAAACGGTCAGACATATGTTCGGTGATGTTTCTACCTGTTGAAATATCTCTCATTCCAATAATTTTAGTCGATTTGAGTCCTCCGTTCGTAGGGGAGAAGCAGACTTAATATGAGACACGACAGAACTGCGTGCCTTTCCCCGCGTCGTCGTAGTCGTCGTGTTCTTAGGCAAGACAAAAATGAAACGAAAACAAAATTATTGATGTACGGCATTTAAATTGATCACCTTTTTGGAGACTTTACGATACCCTTAAAAAAAAAACCATGTGACCGAGAATACACATAATATTATTTAAAATTAGTCATAAATATATTTGTGAAGTTTTATTCGCTTTTCATTCAACGTTCATACAAAATGTATCTTGTATCTGTTTTATTTTTATTTTATTATTTTTTTTTTCTGTTCGTTCCCGAGTCAAAGAATTGGCCACACATTTCAAAATCGGGGTCCCTGCATACTGTACAAAGGAGGCTACAAAAGGCTCCTACAATGATCAAAGACTCTGTTCAGTATCTTTGTTGTTGTTGTTGTTGTTTTTGTTGTATTCCTTTTTCCCTTTTGGTTACCGTGAAACAGATATGTTGCTCATTTCGAATACCGTTGGTGTTTGGTTGGCATCTTAAGATAAAGAATGCGATCTGAAGAAATTTTATTGCTCTACATTATTATAGAATAGATATATAGATATGTGGAAGGAATTGCATTGGATCTGGATTTGCGTAGAATTTTGATAAACGATTTCCTATAGCGGGCAAACAAACTGCCGTGGCTTGAACGAAGGATACACGCAGAAGACATAACTGTGATCCTTTAGGATAGTAGTACTAAGTAAGGCGTCTACTTTGTAATTTATGATGATTTTTACTGCCGGCACCAACTATTAATCAATCTAATGAGAGGTAATGGAGATGTTTGTTTTGGGTAAATCCAGTGAGATACGTCAAATTCTGCTTGTTTAATTGTTGGAAAAAAAAAGATGGGTTCGTAGGGGGGTTTTCGATATGTAAGCATTGAAGCGAAATCAGTTTCAATTGAAATATATACTAAAGTTTGGTAATGGAGGGTTGTCAATTTTGTGCTGAATGACAGTTTCTTTATTGCAGGGCCTAATATGGGGACAGTTTGTCTAACAACCAGGAAAATCTAGTGAGACCGCTCTACATAGTATACACTCGCCACACATGAATGCGCACAACCATGACCGAACCATGATATTTCGTAGAACAGCGGAAATGAGGAGAATTTTATTTCAGCATGTTCTATTGATTTTGACGTGGTTCGATGGGTGCTTGTGACCCAAATTGTTGCCGTGTAAGTGTCGAGCTGCGGCCTATACTTCTGCATGGTATTATTGTCTGGTGGACTGCCCTCAATTTTGCGGTTTACCGAAGTATGCTGGAGAAATTCCAAAGAATGGTGAGCATCACCATCACGGGGGCTTTTAGAACTACGCCAACAGCTGCTCTTGATGTCCTGCTCAACTTGCTCCCCCTGGATATTTTTGCTAAGCAGGTGGCCTCGAACGTAGCCATTCGTCTTCGGGAAACTGGACAGTTGAGTGTGGCAGCCACGGGACACTCGTCTGTTCTTAGCAGCTTGGATTTTCCTGCGGTGACGGATTACACTCTTCCCAAGTATCTGTTCGGTAAGAATTTTGTAAGCCAAATCCCCTCACGGGACGAGTGGGAAGCCAACACTTTCCAGGAGTCTAATGCTGTAAGTTTATACACTGATGGTTCTAAGACGGATAAAGGAGTGGGAGTGGGGGTGTACTCGGACAAGTTGAATTTAAACTTGTCACTACATCTCCCTGACTTTTGCAGCGTTCTTCAGGCAGAGATTGCGGCTATTTGGGAGGTTCTCATATGGCTCGGGCGTAATGTCATAGCTGCTAAGGATATTATAATTTTTACGGATAGTCACTCGGCGATTAAGTCCCTTGAATCTGTGATTACAAGCTCAAAGATTGTTGCCGCATGCCGCACCTGCATCCTGGAGATGGGAAATTTTTTTTAACATCTCCCTCTGTTGGACTCCGGCCCATAGTGGCTTCGATGGAAATTGCAAAGCGGATGAACTAGCTAGAAGAGGCTCTATTGGGTGGACCGGGTTTAGTCACTGCCATCTCGGGTGGTCTTTATCAGCCTGTAAAGTGTTGATGAACAATGTCGCGTTGAGTGCTGCCAACACGAGGTGGAGTAATGGTAGCACTTGTACTGTTACTAGGCAACTTTGGCCTAGGATCGATCCCAAACGCTCTGAGGAGCTGCTGGCGTTGAATAGACGTAATCTACAGACTCTTGTGGGGGTGATTACAGGGCAACATGCTAGGAGATTGGGGCTTCCACACAATGACCTCTGTAGAAGTTGCGAGGATGAGGATGTGGAGGAGAGTACCTTTCATCTGTTATGTGAGAGTCATGCCCTGGCTAGAAGAAGAAGGATTACGCTGGGGTCTTTCTACTTTGGCAATCTGGACGACCTTAAGAATGTTAGCATCGGCCGGCTCCAGCGCTTTATCAACAGCTCAGGCTGGTTCAATGAATAGGCAGGACTCGGGTTGTCGAGTCGATGGTGGTATCACAAAGGACCCAGTGGTGGTCTATGTGTGCTGTGAGTATCACGGCAGCCCCTTTAACCTAACCTAAGTGTCGAGCTTTCTGGTAATGTCACCAAAAGGAATTACCACGTGTCAATTTCTTAACATTGAGGGAGCGAGCTTTTGATAGCACTATCTTTGCCTCCTTTGACGACAACTTATATGTTGTCCTCATCTCATGTTTGATAAGGGTTAGGTAAAGGTACAAGGGCTGCTATATTAGCGACAGCACACATGGACTGCAATAGGGTACGTTGTGATACCACAGGGGAACTCATCACCATAACTCCTATTTCATGAACCAGCCAGAGCTGATAATGAAACGATAGAGTTTACCAACATCTTAATCAGTGAAAAATTGCGATCCAAGAAATTCCTTTTTCCTCCTTGGCAGAGCAGGACAGGAACATAGAAGATGAAAAATGCATTTCTCTTCGTCATCGCAACTTCTGCAGAAGTCGGTGTAGGGGAGGTGGAGCTTCCTTGCGTGCTCCCCTGGTACGCAATGCTTAGTGATGCTCATACCATAGCTGTGATGTGTTGCCTATTTAACGACAGCAGTTTGGCAGAGCGCTTAGGATTCAATCTGGAATACAGTCAATTAGTTGAAAGGCACTATTTATCCATCTAGAGTTGGTCCTGCTAACGGCTTCGGAATTTAGAGCTAGTTTACAAGCAGCGATAGGTACGAGTACGTAGACGGTACGATGGATTAGTGCAGTCTTTCCAGTTGCGCCCTGCCTGGCAAGCTTATCCACCCTGCACTTACCAGCGAAACCACTATGATTCGGAATCCAGCATAAAATGTTAAATAGCTTACTCATCTTGGCTAGCGTTGAGCCAAGTAAAAGCTTCGATAATGGCCGTAGCCTCGGCCTGAAGAACACTGTACACTGAGAACATGACCGCTCCTACTACCTCCTCCATCTTGGATACATCTGTGTAGATTTAAATTAAATTGGGCAGCGGAATTGCGTTCTCTTTCCATTGATTGCGTATCAGACTGACGACTTATTGGCACCGTGAATTTTCTATGTATTTTCTGAATCTGGCAATGAGTCGAGGCAGGCAGTATATCTAATATGTATCTCTTATCTAGAGAAGACTCCATACTCTTATATAAAATATTACGCGGGATTGACGCAGACGATGGATAGTTTAACTTAGAAACTCTACCTGGTGATTATGGACAGGGAATGCTTTGCGTAGTTTAATAAGAATAGTGTAACCAAAACGGCCTTCGGGTAGGCCCCATGAAAGCCGTTGCATTCACTAGAAAAAGGCGAATCTGTGCGCTGAGTTGTCCCTCCATGTACAGCCCAAATATTTCTCCATCGGCCACGCAATCAATACGGTCCATGACAGGCCGACCGAAACAATTCTCGAACTAGAATTTTGCAATTTCAAGCACCGAATGTGTATCCCATTAATGTTACGATTCCCGAACTCGCAACACTCCTAGTTATCTCGCCGAAAATGTAAGCCCAGCATTATACAAAAAAAATTGAATTCATTCATTACATTCATATTTTGACAGAGCCAGTCTCATCCGCCACCTAAACAATATCAAATCACTGTCCTATTTGCAAATCCCTTTTCCAATTCCCATCAGCTTTCATCACATCTCTTCCACCCCTCCCATAAAATCGCAAACAAAGAATAAAATTCAAAATTCAATATTTTCCAGGTAATCATCATCATCATCCCGTCGTATCATCCATACTCGGCCTCCTCTATACGTAACAATACCAAATTTGGGAAAATAACCAATCATTAATCACACTACTTGCACAATACCAAACGTTGCCCTGCCGCAATCCTCGATCAGAGCGCATCACCCCGGCTCAAATCTACGGAGCAGGAGAAAAAAGATTTCGGGGGCCAATGATACACACGCACACTATTGCGAGTACCATAGACAATTTCGAGAGTTTGTCTGCCATTGTTTGCGCCAAAAGAAAAGCCCGAAGAAAGAGAGTCTGTGAACCGCATCGGCGGCGACACCAAAACAAAAACTCAAGGAGCCGTATCGTTCGTTTATAAGGACGAACCCCGGGAGAATAAGAATCACTTGAAAATTATTATAGACGTGAAATTGTGAAAAATCATTGAAGGGAAAAAACCCCGAAAGATGTGGTATTCCGCGCTTTTGTGAATGTGTAAACAGAAAGGTCACCGATTTGGAGGACAAAAGTGTCATAACAGAAAGGACGAATGAGTTTGAGAAGTGTGTATGAGCAGAGTTGGAGGATATGTAGTTGGATTTTAGGTTAATGGCGAGAGTGTACGCTGACGGCAAGAAATATAGATGGAAGATGCGGCTTTTTTACCGAAAGCTCCCGAAAGGCAGGAACTTTTATTTGGGGTGCATATTTTAATAATAGGAATACTCACTATGTCTTGTCCTTAATCTTGACTTTTTTTTTAACAGAAATGACGTCGAAAGTCAAATTTTCGCGTCAAAAGAATATGCACCGAAGACATTCTTTTTTCTTATGATGTTTTGACTAGGGCGATTCTCAAAAGACGACATTTTTCTATTATATAAAATTATATTTCGTTTTATAGCCCGAAAGTCGTTTAAACAATGCCTTATATAAGTGAAGGGGAAGTAAAGGCTAGCGGTTTCCGGCTCCTTGCATTACGCCACTGTCGACGCGAAAATCAACTATTAAAATATGTTCGTGGCACGAATCGAGCCCGCAATCTCTCGCTTGGTAAATTAATGCTCCTTCCATCAAGCTATCGCGACTAAAGAAAATTTACAAAAAAAAAAAAAAAAAATAAAAAAAAAAACAGCTCCGCTTTTAAGTGATTTCACGCCAGAAAAAATCTACCTCAGTTCTAAGCTTAAAAAGCATGATGCGCGGGTGGCTGAATAAGCTCGCGAAATGGGGAAGATGGCTGGAGTTATGCCCCGTTTTATTGTTTCCATTTTTTTACTAACTATTTAATTGATTAAATACAAAATTTTATGAAAATCGTGTTAGTGTTCGCTAAGTTATCGTCGAGTAATTGAGGCAATCCCAGATTTGATGTGATTTTTTTGTACCTAGCTAGTCATTTTTGGGGGGCAAAACACTTTTTCCATAGTCCTCGACATGGGCGTCCCCTGGTAACGGCAGTGTCTCAAATCGCTGACGGCCAAGTTTTAGCGATAAGACAGTTTGGAAAAAGGCAGATAGCTGTAGCCTGAATGGCTGACCAACACCTAAGTGTCTCAGGTTTAGTAGGATGGAATAATTTGTGTCGTTGGACCAGCAACACAGTGGTGTGAACTCCAGCACGTTTACTAAACCATCTGAAGCAGCTATCTTCCGAGGCCATCCCTGAATGGGGTTAAGCTATGCGCTGACAACTCGTCCTTGCAAAAACCACTCCACGTCAAGAAACCTGAAACAAAAGCCTCGTTGCAGGCGGCCAAGGCCCGACTTCGGACTGTCGCGCCACGATGATGATGATGAGTCATTCTTGTACCGCGAAAATCGACTTAAAGCTAAGCAGAGATTGTGCCACACTATGATTTTTCAGGAGCAACAGTCCCTTGTCCAGAGGCGGATCTAGAAATCGAAATTGGAGTGGGCCCAACTTTGTTTGTTACCTGATGAGCCAAGGGTATGTCCACATTTATTAAACTTACGTTCTTAAGGAGGCATACGTCTATTAATATTGCGGACACATTGCTCATTGGAGTGAAGCGTATGCAATGATGAACGTACAAAACAATGAAAGACACACATGGACTGCAATTCGTTCGTTGGTTCTGCTACCACCACGGGCTCATCATCCAACAATCCTAATTATTGAACTAGACAGAACTTCCTACAAAACGATGGAGCTTAGTCATCCACTTCAGTGACGAAGTGGAATTGAAGAAATGTATTTCACCTCCTTTCTGAAGTAGGATATGAGCAGAGAAGATAAGAAACCGCCTCCTTTTCCTCGTCACCATTGCTTCAATGGCACAATGTGTTGCCTTTTTTAGCAACGGCTTTGTGGAAACGTATGTTTTACCAATTATCCTTCTAAAATTGGTCCTGATAATCGCTTCAAACTTTAGAGCTAGTTTGAAAGTGGCGATCGGTATATTAATGTTTCGACGAATTAGAGCGGCATTGCTTGTTGCATCCTGACTGGCGAACTCGTCTGCTCTACAGTTATCAGCAAAACTAATGTGATCCAGAAACCAACATAATAAATTGCTGAAAAAACGCCTGGCCTGGAAAAAATTGCAGTATTCAGGGAGACTTAAGTTAAATCCATCACGTGAAAATCCCATTTCTAATCCTTCATTTGTCTTGTAACCATCTGCATCGATTTCTACTGAATTAGTCAACAGAAGCGCGTTGTCTTTCACGGACAGCGTGATTTTACAATACCAGAATAATTGGTGGAGGTGTAGTCAGTCATTGCGGGAATATTTGGTTTGTTCAGAATAGCAGCGTGTCCAGGGCATTAAGTAAGTGAGTCGAATGACCGTATTTGTGGCCGTCTATTTATCAAAAATGTCAAGAAGTATGTATAGAGTTTTTACTCAATTGCCCTAACCCCTTGTGGGGCATAGCGCGTCAACTGTTCCATGTGGCCCAGTTTACGTTTCGTTGGCATAAATTGGTTTAGAGAATGCAGTTGCCAGCATACACCTCCTGCACATTCATGGCCACGAACGTTGTCGTGGACGGGATTCGAACCCGAAACGCCGGTAGTCAAACATGAGACTGATGCCTCAACACACTGCGCTACCGGTCGCCCCAACCAACATAGAGTTTTTCAATAGGGACGAAGCATTTTGTTTATGACATTTCTCAAATAGGAGTAAAGTTGGCTTCGCAACTCTTTCATATTTTGAAACGTCAGTTTATGCCATTTAATCCTGGAGAGATACAAGCTTCAACAACGTTTGAAAATTATTCCAAATTTTTTTAACAAATTTCACGTTCAAACGCGACTACGTTGCGCGCACTTACGCCAATTTTCGGTCGACGAAATCGTCCAACAAGTCGGACTATTGAATGTTTGGTGCAAAAATTTGAAACAACTTATGCATTGCATAATGTGCCAGTGACTGTGCAACAACGTAATGCTCGAAGTGAAGAAAATATCGTGGCCGTTCGAGAGAGAGAGTGTGCGTGAGCAGTCAAGGATGTCGATTCCACGCCGGTCGCTGGCGTTGAATATCAGTGTGACCAGTTTGTGGCGAATTTTGCGGAAGGATTTGGCTCTCCGCCCGTATAAGACTCAAGAACTGAAGCCAACCGACCATTTTAAGCGTCGCACATTCGCTAAATGGGCTCTGGACCAGACGCAAGCTGACGACGACTTTCTGCAGAAAATCATCTTTTCGGATAAAGCTCACTTCTGACTCGATGATTTTATCAACAAGCAAAATTGCCGCATTTGGTCGAGTAAGCAGCCTGAAGTGGTGCACGAGACACAACTTTATCCGAAAAAATTAACTGTTTGGTGTTTTTTCATGAAAACGGCGTGCCAACAATCGTCAACGCGATCGCTACAGGGCCAAGATATCGGAGTATTTTTGGGACCAGTTCGATGCTATAGACTTGGACGATATGTGGTTTTAAAAGAATGGCGCAACGTACCATACCGCATACGACACAATCGAATTATTGAAGATCAACTTCGCGCGAGCGAGTTATCTCACGCAACGGTCCTCGCGAATGGCCGCCTCGTTCGTGCGATTTAACTCCTTTGGACTGTTTTCTTTGGGGTTACATTAAATCGCTGGTCTATGCCAATAAGCCAGCAACGTTAGAAGAGCTGCTGGCCAACATCGAACGCGAAAATCCTGGTATTTCGGCCGATTTGTGTGCTCGAGTCATGGAAAATTGGGTCCAGCGCAGGGCCGTCGAGAGAAAATCCGGGCCCGGTACTCAACTTTTGTTGGGGCCCCTATATGGCGACCGGTAGCTCAATGAACAAAAAAAAAAAAAGTCAAAGCTTACCTTTTCCTATTTTTTTGGTAGGGGCCCATATATGGCTACCGGTAGCTCAGTGCGTCAGAGTGGGATGAAAGGGGAAGGAGCAAAAAAAAAAGTTCAGTGCGTAGATACGTTTTTTTTTCATTTTTCAAATTTTCGGGCCCCCGAGAAAAACACGGGCCCGGGACGTTTCGCCCCTTCCGCCCCCCCCCCTCTCGAGGGCCCTGGTCCAGCGTATTCACTCGTGCCAGCGCTTCTAACGATATTGTATTCCATAATTAATGGCATCGATTGTCCTATACCTTCATTTGAAATAAAAATCATTTCCATAATTAACGCACAAGTCTTTTAATTAAAAAACCAAAATGCGTTGCTCTTAATGGAAAACCCTATAGTAGGTTAAACAGCAGAGCGTGCCACAAAAAGCAAAACAGGCCAATCTTTGCACCTTTCCCAGCAAGCTACGATTAGTCTCTGTAGCAGTCCACTAAAAAAATTACCCCAAGGATGAGTAAAGCAGCTACATTTCAATTTCGATTTATCAACAAAACACTCGTCCCTTGCAGCTGAAGAGGGTCGACTAGAATTATTCTATACTTCAGAGAGAAAACTGTGTTGTGTTCGAATTAACCTCTACCCCATAGTTTTTAGACCAAATAGTTTGCTCTGGGAGGGCATTCTGCAATGCTTCAATAAAAACACTATTTATGGTAATAGCAATGTCCTCCACATAAGCACACACCCAGCTGCTGGACATTCTTAGGTTTTGAAGCAGTCTATTGACAAATAGGTTCAACAGAAAAGGAGAGAACACTTCACCCTTCGCGATATCTCTGCTGACAAGTCCTCGTTCAGACGTTGCTCCCAGACATGGGTGGCAACACCAGAACCATGATTTTGATTACAAAAAACCTAAGAGGAACGCATAGCGCAAACAAACCCACCCTTGGTGGGTATCTTTTGTGTTTCCTGTAATTTGTATAAATCATTTTAGAGTATTTCTTCGAATACTCCTAGATCAAGCTCAATGCGCGTATACTAAGCATTTTAGAAAGGGCCCGGGTCCCCATCGCCCCCTTTGGATCCGCCACTGCCCTTGTCTGGTACAAAGAAATAAATGATAGATCGAAACACGATTTTCTACGTTTTCAAAATTATCTCTCGAATTGACTTGTTTACTCGTCGATAAAACTGCGAAGACTGTCATGATTTTTTTTATATTTGACCCTTATTAGGTTATACCTATAGTTATCAAAAAACTAAAAAAAAAGTGACCTCACCTCATCCATCTCTCCGATTCCGCGAGCTTATTAGCCTATACTCGTATAATTATGATTATAATTCCCTAGTTCCTGCTGATTCTTCCACAAAAGCTGTTTTACCCTGAAGCACTCTCAAACTATGAATAATACTGTCATTTCTCTAATCCTTATTCCACTTTGTCCTATTGACAAACTCGCCGAATCCGCTGACTTAATTTCCATCCTACGCTTTTTGCCCCCAGTCGTACATCATCCTTACTCATTCTTCATGCGGCAGAGCCTACGATTTTGCATCCCCCATTCGGCCAGAATCGAATACTCTCAGCCATGAATTCTCTTTTCAATAAAACAAAAACTAGAAAAGGACAATGTGATGCTTGCTCATAAATATGAAATTGTTGCCACTCGATTTGCACTAAAGGAAATAAATTGGCCAACTTTTGATATTCCTGGAGCCGAAGTGAGTCAATTTTTTTTATGTGCCCAACTTCTTTGCCTTTCGTCTTTTATATTAGTGTTGTTCGTGTGTATTCAAAAAGGGTGGAGGCACAATAAGCAAACAAATATTTATTAGAGTTCAAAAAAGGACCAACTCGTTGACGATGTAGATATTGAAGTGTCCTCGTCGTTCAGTGTTTTCGACTTTATTGTCAGATTCAATGTTGAGAGGATGAATACCATGGCAATGGCACTTTGATTTCAGTTCAAAAGGTGCAAATATCCTTTTGAATTGAAATGCTTTTATACATATTTGTTTTCAGGTCAAGGCATGAGTTTTGAATTCTCGTGAAGAGAGAGGTGGAAAAGTGGGCTATGCTTGAGGGCATAAGAGAATTTTGGGGGAACGTGTTTTTGTTGTTGAGAGATATTTGTCCTAACCCCTAGTGGGGCGTAACGCGTCAACAATTCCCATGTGGTTAAGTTGACGTTTCGTTAGCACAAATTGATTTTGGACGATACATATTGCTAGCATTCACCTCCTGCCCATTTAGCCAGTCGGAAGAGGCTGTGGCTTATTGTTTGAAGGCTTATGTCTCTTTATCTAGGTCCACTATCAAATAGCCATTGCATTTTTGCTCCAATCGCTATTTACTAGTATTATTGTTAAATTAACAATTGCGGATGAAGGTTTTCTCATCCCGATCATATTACATAATAAAACGACTCGATTTCAAAACTATTCATTGCAAATACATCAATTTCAAAGTAAATACTTCGCGACGCGACGGTCTCTTTAAAATTTGCCGTCAAAACCATTTTCTCCTTGTATCCTTTTTGAGACGAAGAAATCAAAATGAATTCGATTCAATGCATAAGACGTCGAAGAAAAAAGAAGGAATGAATAGTTATATGAAATCGAGAGAGTTGACGGTGAAAATCCCGTATTCGGTAATGACACGACCTCAAATTAAGTGTAAACTGATATGGGGTTTCTTTAGTTGTGCAATGAATGCGCAAACCGCTAAATGGATCGAACGAGAGCACATTACGGACGGGATTAAGTGGTTTGTCAGGCATGACAGGATGTAGTAGGTTAGGTCACACGAGGTACCGTTATGAGCAGTATGATTTGTTTTCCCCCAAAGATAATACGGATAAAATCCTTCGGTAGAAGGTATGAAAAAAAGTTCACATAGTATAAAAATACATACCTACCAGTCCCTAATTATAAATCAACTAAACATAGACAACGTCATGGACATTCGACAATAAATGATTGGCACAGGTCTGATTTATCAATCATGCACTGAGGTTAATGAAACACATGAACACAACGCTACGCTGCAATGAAGATCCGCGTCTAATCCAATATGTTAAATTGAACCACGAAAGGGTTGTTTCCCATTTAAATTTTGACAGCTACAAACAGTCGATTATGGAGTAGCAAGAAAGGTCGAAACACAAAAGCCGAGGCCTGTGCGAGTGCGAAAAGGTACCCACCTGAAGCTGGAGGTCCGATGAGGTTCAGGGGTCTGGTTCAGGTTGCTGTGTTTCTTGGATTTCATTTGGGTTTCATTTTTTTTTTGTTCTTGTTTTGTTTGTCCGTTCTTCGGATAACTACTAACATTCCCGAAATTCCGAAAACGCCAGTCATTCCTAAGCTTCACTCTTCATTTATTCAATCCCGATCGCGGTGTCTCGTCATTGTGGTGAACCAAAACCGAAAAGTCTACGCGCGTATGTATATAAACAGATATCCGTAAACGTGTGCTGCCGGCCTGAAGGCTGATGGTAACGTGCGTTTTTTTTTTATTGTAGTTGTCTTGTTGATAATCCGAACTGCTCGACAGCCAAAGACATGGATTAATCCAAAATGCTTAATCTGTTCATATATGAGTACCAGACCAAATATGTTTCTGTATCTATGTATCTCGTACTCTCACAGGTAATCATCATTGTAAAGCCATGCAGACATACAAACTGATGAACAGAAAAGAAAAAAAAAATACTCAAACGAGATAAAAAGATATAACTGAAGGAAGAGATCGTAAAACAAAAAGAGTTAATCTAATTGTGACATTATAGAATGACCGATAATTAATGAGTGACATAACAAATTGTTTGGTAGTCCTATACGTTTAACCAGGCATTCAGTTCAGATACATGAATGCGTCAGTTTAATTTGAATGGACGCTAATGTTTAGATTATATATTAGATTTTAGTATTTGGGGTTTTGTGCTGTTTGGCGGAATGCAGTTGTTGTTGTTAATTACCTTGACCCCTCCAGGGACATGGGCGCGTCTACATCTCTAGCATTACTATGCCTTGTTAACGTTTCGATAGCATATCTACTTTTCGGAAGAGCAGTTGATAGCATGCTTCTCCTATCCGCGCCGTCTTTTTACTGACAAGCTCGGAGCACTGTGAGAGTACCCACAAGCAGTTATTGGTCGAGCCGAGATTTGAACTCCGAGCTCTAGATTAGTATCGTAGAGCGGTGACCGAACGATCACGGCCACATTGTACTAAATTCTTTTGCAGACCCCCGCGAGTACCATTATCAAAAATAGGTGGAAAAAATAATCTTGGCGTGGGTTTTGGACGAAATAGGTATATTTTCTTGGAATTTTTCAAGTGTTTGAATTCCAATTGTTTTAAACTACATATAATTTTCTGTTAATGCGACTAAAATGGCCGCATTGGTAGCTAAGTAGGCGGAGGTTTTGCCGTGGTTACCACAGCATACATACCATAGACTACTTCTGGGTCCGTTGTGATACCACCAAGACGCTGTATCTTATCCTATTCCCGAGATACCAAACCAGCCAGCCCTGGCAATAAAACGATTGATTTGAATCGCACTGACTTCCACAAGACCCTGTTGGACATGTAAGAAAGAGAGTCCTAGAAATTTCCCCATCCTATTAGCTAAAGCTGGATAGTATGGTATGGTATGGTATGATAAGGAACGACGATAACTCGTACGTATACGTCGTTTCAGCGTCGTATAACGACATCCGCCCTTTATAGCAAAACCAATCTTAGCGGTTCGTTTTATTAAGCACACGATCATCGATCAAGTGATAGAGTACGGAGCAGTATATGTGTATATATGACCGATACTGACCCGTGTCTGGCAAAACAGACCTTCAGTCCCAAGTCAGCTCGACGCAGCGACTGCGACTCGGATTCCAAGTAGCTACGACTCGAACTCGATGCGATATGCTTTCTACTACACGTTGTTCTTCAAGTCCCAATTGCGGTTTCTTCGAATCCGAGTTGCAGCCGCTGCGACCCTAAGTCGACTACATACCAGTAGCGACTAATTTGTGGGAGTGATCCTGTGGTCTGTTACGTTTGTCAAAGATAAGATAAGAAAAGTAAAAGAAAGATTTTGCAAAATAGTGTTCTTCAACCCCCTAACTGTCTTAGTGCTTTCTGACAACAAATTGCGTTTTCTCAGCCCACCTCCGTTTGTAATTATGTCAGAGAAGAATCTGAAGTTAAAACTGTCTTAATTTGGTTTCAAATAGCAGAAAAAGAGAAAGAAGGTTCCATTTTTTAAATCTTCATTTCGCGCCTTTTCCTTTTTTAGATATCTGTCAAAGTCGGGAATCCTTTTAACTGCTATCTCCAATGGTAATGCTACTGACACGTGTATTAAAGTGTGGTATTTTCGTATTTGCTAATGTTGTTAATTGCCTTGACGCGCCAACATCTCTTGCATTACTATGCCTTGTTGACGTATCGATAGAATATTTTTCGAATGCAGTTGCTAGCATCCACCTCCTATACGCGGCGTCGTTTATTGACCGGCTGGGAACGTTGTGGGAATTCTAGTAGTACGCACAGGCAGTTTCTAATAACGTGGCGAGGATTGAAACTCTGTTTCTCTAGATGCAGCATCATAAAGTGGCAACAGAGACCTCACAGCTACCGCATCAAAAGCGCTAATGTATCCGAACAAGAAAATGAGGAAAGTGGCACCTGCTAAATTTTCCCTTCAACGAAACAACTTTCGAACCAAGCTGATGTCTTCCGAAAGTAATTAAAAATTTTCAGAATCAACTTCACAACTTTTCTTATAAAATTAACTGGACGTGGTGCCCAAAAAAAGACGTGAGAGAACTGATGCGCAGAAAATGCGGGACACCATAAAGGCTGTAATAGAGGTGCGTTTTGCCAAGCACACGATCATCGCACTGTTCGCGATCATACTATATAACACTATTTGTGTGTATCTTTTTGATAATCGCCAGCGATCGACGCACAGTGGTGTCTAGCAAAATGAGCCTTTAACGTTTGTGTTCCTCGGGGTGACCAATGCGACGGTAGCTCACCGACAATAGCCCTACGAGGAAAGCTCATCGACGATCGTTCGCGGGTTGTGTTCCTAAAAGCAATGATCAAGCACAAGCAATAATAACATAACCATGTAGACGAAATATCGACAGCGACTTGCATGCCATGTACAATGCAAGTACCCTCCATGAAGCCAACCCTGCGCACGCACAAGCGATCGACAAACCATACATTTTTCTTGGCACGCACAACATCCACCGTAGTCTGCCAACATGCACAACAGCGACTGCGACGCCTAAATACGATGCCCAAGCCATGCATGCTCGTTGGCGAGCATATTCGCAGTCGTTTGGAGGAGCACAGCTCCATAGACAATACACACTAATAGTGCCACTGCTGATCGCTGAGCTGGGATAGCAGCACTGTCGTCGCGTCGATCGCCGCGAGGAACATGGACATTTAGCGCTGCAGTAGCGCAGCCATGAGACTACTGTTCCATGGTAATGTGAAATCAAAAATCTTGCGGGTCGTTGTCTCGGGTCGGATGTACGCATTTGTTTTCCACATGGGGAATAGAAGCATAATTTTGTCTTAACTTAATTGTGAAAGTTCCCAGAGTTCAAGGCGAAGAGAACTCTATCAGACTTAAGATAAGAAAAATGTAAGACAGATTTAATCTTGAGGCGGGTGTGAACCAAATCGCATCTTAAGAAATGTCCTTGAATACGACCCTTTATGGTTTGTCAGTCTAGATCTTCTAGCATATCCGTATTACGAGATTTTACGACGCAAAACAATGCAATTGAAAACATTCTGTAACCCAATATACTTCAGAGGATTTAAGAGTTGAAGAGGTTACTACGACTTTGTTAAAGAATCCCATCCTAAGTAGTAGCGTACAAGCTATATTATATCTTTCAGTCCATTTGTCAAACCACTTTACAAGTTTATTAACATGACTCATTCTCCTTCAACGATCTCCAAATTCACCACTCTCTCGCATAAACCTTCTTCTATATACATACTCGTACATACATAATGTCTAAAACTCCTATTCCTAAAACATAAATTTCAATATTTATTCTGCTTTCGCCAGTCTAAAATTGTCATCGTTGAGAAGCCACCACCCTCAATTCAACTGCGGCTTTCCACCCTTCCAAAGCAACGAACAAGCGAAAAGACGGTACACCAAGTAAAAAAAAAGAAAAACAGAAAAATATTTAAATCTTAAAGTACCTTAGTAAATCCACTTTTTAATTTAGTTTGTTTTGTCCGTTGTGTCAGGATATAATGTTTTTGCGTGCGCGCGAGTGTGCGACAAAAAGCCAAAGAGACAAATACCCGAAAAAAATGGCCGAAAAACATGCGAGGGTTGCGAGTCCTTGTTCGTCGTTTGCCACTCCATTTTGTGTGGCGAGGGTGAGTTGTGTGTACGCACCCTTTTACACGGTTCGGTTCTGTTGTTGATGGGAGATGTGAAATGCCACTTTTTTTTTATCCTTTATTAATATTTATATACTGCTACGCAAAGTACACACAAACACACTCCCGGGAGCAGTCGAGTCCTTGCAGCTTGTTTAGGTTTTTTTTCGGGGTGTCAAAATATGGGACGTATTAATACACAATTCGTGTATCGTGAATGTGTGTATATAGAGGGGTAAATACATGCCAATTCTGAATGGTAACAGTAGTGGTACAAAAACAAATATATGTATAAATACGCGTACAGTCTGGGACTAACAACAAAACCAGGGAACAGACAAAGAATTGAATGTAGATATGTTGTGTGTCTGAACGAGGTATCCCCAAATATTGTATGCTTTCACTATCGCCATCGCTTCGGTTCAAACTGCCACCCCACTTCAACTCTATACCCAGTTCTACGGTGCAACCTAACCGGGAGAGATAAATTTGAAATGGGAGTTGGCAACTCCTAGAAATCCAGTGCTTCACCATTCCTATAAGCCTTGCCTTGACAGCACAAGATACCGAGAGAAACCCATCCGGCTCTTAGAATGCTGATCAGTCAGCTATTCATAAAGAAAGCGTACAAGGACATTCCAATTCAACGGTAGTACGGATGGAAAAGGCGCCCAAGATATCTTTTCGCAATTTTACTGCACAAGTATATATCGGGTCGACATAGTCCCGGAACGGTATTGACGTTTTCATTTTAAGGGAGCTTTCCATTTCATTTGGGAAGCTACTATGGAAATCGTAGAAACCTCCACCCCCATCTTTCCTATTTGCACTGCCTATACATTTATCATATCGGGCGGTAGGGTGTTCTATTCAAAGGAGGAGGACAACGACGACGATGACAAGTTACTAAGGAAGCCCGACCATATGGTTTTTGCTTGTTCAAAAGGTTTGTCGTCTGTCGTTGTCTGTTTGTGACGTATGTCGCCACCAACCTCCTTTTCTCAAACTACGAGGAAAGTACTCCTAGGGCTAGGATGCCGGGGTTTGGATTGTGGTTTGTTCATTGCAAATATTGCGATATAGCTGTACTGTGTGCGTGTGTCTGTGTATTAACATTCCAGTGCCAGGATTCACGAGTGTTGTTTAGTATATGTTACGAGCACGCGCTAGCTCCGATTTATATCAACATACAGACAAATCCGAATATATTTCTCGATTGTGGCTTTTGGCCTACGCAAATGTTTATTTTCGGGAGGGAATATTTGTGTTGGCACACTAACAAACTTTGCAGAATGCTCAGCCGAAGGATACATGGATGTTTTGTATGCTTGTATAGGAGTCGAGGTGTCGGGAAAGTGTGAGATTCAAGTTTTATGCGTGTACGCATTCAGGACGATTCATCCATTGGAATGCGTTGAAATTCGGCTAGGGTTGTTTTTCGGCTGGTTCTATGTCGGTAGCCATGAAAAAAAATGTCTGTATTAACATATACTCGTAGGGATTTGGGAACATCTTATTTTCTTTTACTGGATGGAATATTTGAAAAAAAAAACACGCTGGGGGATGGGTGCTTGTCATGGGGTTTGAAGAAAAAAAAATTAGATACAAGTCCGTTCCAGACATGGATTTTATTCTCTTTACATTTCTTTTGTGTTTTTTCCTGTAGGCAGTTCTTTTTTAAAGAATATCTAATACATTAAGTCGAATAGTCAATGGTCAGTCTTTAAAATGAAAATTGAAGATTTTTAAGGAGTTCACCATGAGAAGAAATAAAACTGAGCATTAGACGATATTCAGATTAGCTACATTTTCAGCCCCGACGCAGCCACGCACAATAGCCAAGCATAGTCGATCGTATCGTATGCTGAGCGATGAGTGTGAATCCGCTCATTTAATGTTGTGTATCTCGACTGAAATTTCAAGCAGTCGTGCAGCGCAGTGTCGTGTGTGTGAATTTCGCCTTAAGGAGCTGATAAGTTCGATTTTTTGATCTCGTCAACCGATGCATAGCATCAGCTTCAAATTGGTAGGACTACTTTTATACAGTAAAAAATTACCTAGCGAAATTTTCGGATTCGGAGTCCCATTATAACGGTTTTTCATTTAGTATAAATAAAATACTTTCTGTGCCGGTATTATTTTCACACCTTTAAGTGAATTTTAAAATATCCTGAATGGATGAAAATTATCCATCAAAACGGTTACAACAAATTATCCAACAGGTGAATCACTGGATATTTTTATTCAATCGGCAAAAAGATCAAACACCCACCTTTGCCGAGATTTGGGCCAGATTTGAACCCATGATTGGAAGGAAGAATACATCGGACTGACATTACACACAATGCTACCGACTCACTGATATGAAGATACATTTTTCGGAAGAGGAATAAAGCCAATATGATTAAATATAGGGTTATCCATTTCGTGTTTCGTTAAGTAAAGCCCTGCCATTCGACATCTGTCAAATGTCAGTGTATTCCAAACTGGTATTGGTTTAGTTGAAGGTTTGCCATTTTACAAGATGGAACGTTTTACGACTGAACAACGCGTTAAAATTATTAAATTATTCTACCAAAATGGTGAATCTGCGGTGGCCACGTTTCGTGCATTACGCGCAGATTATGGTCGACATAATCGTCCCAATGAGCGCACAATTGCCTACACAGTGAAAAAATTTGAAGAAACTGGATCGGTGACAGACATTTCTACACCTGTGCATCATCGTTTTGCTCGTTCGACCGAAAACATCGCCGCTGTGAGTGAAAGTGTGGCCGAAGACCCGAATTTGTCGATTCCGCGCCGAACTCAGCATTTAGGCCTATCTTACGGTACATTGTGGCGCATTTTGCATTTGGACCTTCATCTCCATCCTTATAAAGTCCAGCTCACGCAAGAATTAAAGCCGACTGATCACAGATTGCGTCGTGAGTACTCAGATTGGGTCCTCGAACAGCAGGCCACTGATGCCGATTTTTCGAAGAAAATCTTCTTTAGCGATGAGGCCCATTTTGCGCTCGGCGGCTATGTATTTGGTCTACAACTTAATAATGAGACTTTTTTTGGAATTTTGGGCATTTATTCATAGATTTATTCATATAACTAAATTATTCAAAATATTGGCCATCAGCAGCGATAACTTTCTCCCATCTTTCGGGAAGTCTACGAATTCCGTCGCGAAAAAAATCTTGGGGTTTCGAGGCTATCCATGAATCGAGCCAGTTCTTAGTATCCTCATATGAAGTGAAGTGCTGATCAGCCAACGCATGAGTCATCGAAGCGAACAAATAGTAATCGGATGGAGCAATGTCAGGGCTATACGGCGGGTGGGGTAGCACTTCCCATTTGGTTGTTTCCAGGTACGTTTTCACGACTTGCGCAACATGAGGGCGAGCATTGTCATGCTGAAGAATTATTTTGTCGTGCCTTTCAGCAAATTGTTGCCGTTTTTCACGCAATGCTCGACTCAAACGCATCAATTGCAGCCGATAGCGCTGCCCGTCAATGGTTTCATTCGGTTTTAGCAGCTCATAATAAAGAACACCGATCTGGTCCCACCAAATGCAGAGCATAAGCTTGGAACCATGAATATTTGGCTTCGCGGTCGATGTTGATTGGTGCCCGGGCGGTCCCCATGATTTCTTTCGCTTTGGGTTATCATAATGAATCCACTTTTCATCGCCGGTCACAATACGATGCAAAAAACCCTTCCGTCTTTGCCTTTGAAGCAGTTGTTCGCACATGCAAAAGCGCCTCTCAAAATCTCTTGGCTTCAACTCGTACGGAACCCAGTGGCCTTGCTTTTGGATCATTCCCAGTGATTTTAACCGCTTCGATATGGCTTGCTGAGTCACTTCCAACGAAATTGCGAACTCTTTTTGAGTTTGGCACGAATCTTCTTCGAGTAATTTCGTCAATTCTTCGTCTTCAAACTTTTTTGGCTGGCCAGGTCGCTCTTCGTCGGTAATGTCGAAATTATCATTTTTGAACCGATGAAACCACCGAAAACACTGTGCACGCGAAAAAGCATCGTCACCGTAAACTTCCACGAGCAATTTATGACTCTGAGCTGCAGTCTTCTTAGCAAAATAATGTCCAAGTAAAACTTCCCGCAAATGTTGTTTTTTTCGTGAATTTTCGAAACTTTCCATGGTCCGGTAAAATACGTTGTCAACAATCAACACGAAATGTTTATACTGACATTGACAGCTTATGAATACAAACTTCAAATGGTATGTATGTCAAAGATGGACTACCATTGGTTTATCGGTGTTGCCATCTCTAAAAAAAGTCTCATTATTAAGTTGTAGACCAAATAAATAAATAAAATTGTTGCATCTGGGGCAGTGAGCAACCGCAAGTGACCGCTGAGAAACCGTTGTACCCGCAAAAAGGTACTGTTTGGTTTGCATTGTGGGCCGGCGGCGTCATTGGGCCGTTTTTCTTCGAAAAAGATGAAGGAGCCGCCGTTACAGTCAATGGCCAGCGCTATGGCTATGAATCATGTTTCATGACTTTTTTTGGTCGGAAATTGAAGATATGGATCTCGACAATATGTGGTTTCAACAAGACGGGGCCACATGCCACACCACGCGACAAAATTTGGCTTTATTGCGCGAGAAATTCCCAGGACGCGTAATTTCGAGATGCGGCTTCGCCGGCAAGGTCTTGCGATTTAACGCCGTTAGATTTCTTTTTGTGGGGCAATGCGAAGGACCGTGTTTATGCGAACAATCCCACGACGATTGGTCAATTGAAGGACGAAATCCGTCAAGTTATAGCCGAGTTATTGCCCGAAATGTGTGAAAAGGTAATCGAAAATTACCTCAAAAGGATCGAGTCCTGCAAGCGGTCCCGTGGGGGACATTTGACAGATATTATATTCCACGTATAATGGCATAATCCAAACTTTATTATGAAATAAAAATTCCATCGAAATTCAAATATTTACTGTGTTTAATTTAAGTTTACTTTCCGAAAGAGAAAGTGGATAACCCTGTATATTTGGGGCGACCGGTAGCGCAGTGTGTTGAGGCATCAGTCTCATGTTTGACTACCGGCGTTTCGGGTTCGAATCCCGTCCACGACGACGTTCGTGGCCATGGATGTGCAGGAGGTGTATGCAGGCAACTGCATTCTCCGTAACCAGATTATGCCAGCGAAACGTCAACTGGGCCACATGGAACAGTTGACGCGCTATGCCCCACAAGGGGTTAGGGCAATTGAATATATAAATATTTACACCACCCATTGGAGTTATAACTATCTAAAATTTTCCAATAATTCGCATTAAAGAAAGAAAAAAACGTGGTAGGGAGGTGAAACAAATTTACTTCAACCTTACTTACTTTACTTACTTAACAGGTAGCCCACACGACGATTTGGAGAGTCCCTTGATATGCTCCGAAGTCCCGGCTGATAGACGGTCCGAAAGTGTAGGATAAAGGTGGTTAAAAGTAATTTTATCCGGGTTTTCTTCAATATTTCATTTTTTTTAGTGTAAACGCATCGATATAATAACAGAAGAAAAAGCCGTGCAGTATTGACATTTTTCGAAATTAATAAAGGCAGTGTCCTGAATATATTGTATAATCCAAAGTCGCCGTTGCTAGGAGGTCCAGAAGTGTAGGGGAGAGGGAATCAACGGTCTTTCAGTTTCCGTTGAATATTTCGAAAGCTATGAGTTCTAAAAAAATTCTAAGGTGAATTAAAGCACATAAAAATTCCTACGGAACGGTATATCATGCAGCAGACCATAAAATAGTTGTTTTTTTTTCTATGTTAACACCAAAGCTAAGGGAATACCCTTTAATGCAATAGCATAGCTTTGGTAGGTGAGGGAATTAAGGTAAGAGGAAGGGGATGGGTTGAGCTGGATTAGACGAAATTAAATGACGGTGGACATTTTGTTTAAATTTCTGCAAGTCGTAATTGCAGGGGAAAACAGATGATGGTAAAGCGTTCCACATTCGAGTTGTTCTGTATACGAAAGAGTCATAAAATTTTGCGGTTCGGCTGACACTAGTTTCGATGGTAAGATGGTGGGCACGAGTTGACTGCCTGGTGTTGCGTACAGGAAATGCAACATCGGCAATTAAACTACTTATTTCAGCAGAGCAGCGGCCGTTGAAGTATCGATAAAAAAGTGATAGACAACCAACGTCACGTCTGTGCTGAAGTGGTTCTATCCGGGAAGTTATATCGTCATCACATCACCAATAAGTCTGAAAGCTTTTCGTTGCACTTTGTCCAATGCCGACAGTGCAGTACGACCCGCATCGGCCCATAAATGGCAATTATATTCGAGTCTCGGTCTAATGTGACTCTTGTATATTAGCGCTAAATCGGATGGCGTGAAATATTTTTTGCAACTATTTAGGAAGCCCAGGCATTTCATTGCGTTTTTCGCAATGGAAAAAATGTGGTCAGTCCAATTAAGCTTTTTCGAGATGGTAAGACCTAATATATTAATGAAATTCTCACACCGTCGACGAGGATGTACTGTGAGGTGTGTGGAGCAGATACTTTATTGGTAATAAGACAGCTTTGGGTTTTGGAAGCATTGAACACTACGCGATTTGCTTCGCCCCAAGCGATGATATTTGAAATATCCCCATTTAATGAATCATACATGCGATCCCGATTAGTAGATGTTGTGTTCCTACGAGATTCAGTCACGGTACTAAAAGAGTACGTGCAGTCAAGGGTACTGTCATCGGCAGAACTGTGTATTTGGAAGTTATACCCAAATGGTCATTGATAAACAGGAGAAAGAGGGTTGGAGACCGGACAGTGCCTTGCGGAACTCCGGCATTGATAGTATACTGACTCGATTTCACTCCGTCAGGGACGACTTGGATCGAACGGTCATGCAGGAAACTTTCAATCCATTTGATGAGCTTGGAGTCAAGACCAAAAGCATGAAGTTTAACCAAGAGTGCTGAGTGCCAAACTCTGTCAAAAGCTTTGGAGATATCTAGAGCAATGACTTTGGCCTCACCGTATTGATGGATACAGCGATTGCAACGCTCGGTGAGAAATGTCAATAAGTCCCCAGTGGAGCGAGCAGATTGAAATCCGTACTGTCGATCGCTTATAAGATGGTGTGAATCTAGATAATTCATTAATTGGGAATTAATAAGTGTTTCAAAAACTTTTGACAAGATCGATGTGAGGTGAGTGCAATTGGCCGGTAGTTCGAGGGATCACTGGCATTACCCTTTTTGGGTATTGGTTGTATATTAGCAATTTTCCACTCAGATGGAAACATAATAGGATAAGTGGAATAACTTACGAAGAGGTTTTGCTAACGAGGATGCGCAATGTTTGAGAACTATAGGTGATATACCATCAGGTCCCGCGGATTTGGAAATGTCGAGTCTTGAAAGAATTTTGAATACCTGTCTTGTACGAAAATGTAGGGGCTCTTGCCTTGAGTCACACAATGGAATGGATGGTGGTTTTTGAGTTGAGTTTGCGGCAAAGATCTCCGCAAAGAGATTGGCCTTATCCTGAGACACGCTGTACACTTGGTCTTCATACAAAAGAGGTGGAACGGATGAAGACGTGAAGTTAGTTTTTACTGCTTTTACGAGCGACCAAAAGCCCTTGTCACCCTTCCTTTGAATAAACACTTTTTGCCTGATGCTTTTGTCAAAGTTGTATTTGGCCATGTTGATGGTAGATTTACAGGCGTTACGCGCGGATTTATAGATATTTTTGAGTTCAGCAGAGCCACATAGTTGATAGGCGCGAAAAGCCGCTTCCTTGTTCCTAATTGCTTCTTCGCGATGGCTATTAAGCCAGGGTGTAGTGATCGGTTTAGGGTTTTTGAAGCTATGAGGAATAAATGAGCACATTCCGAACCATATAATATTTACAATGCTTTCGCTTATAAAATTGATGTTTTTTGTTGCGAAGCAGTCGGACCAGTCAAGTTCCCTAATGTATTTATTTAAGGAGGTCCAATCGGCTTTGTCATATTGCCATAGAAGTCTTTTCGCTGTTTTTATGTTTTTACTTGGCATAAAGTTGTTGGGAAATCTAGTATATTATACCCTACAACATAAGATGCATTTTCGATGAAAATGAAATTTTTTCGAAATTTGAACAGTTGTATCATTGAAGTCACGGCGAATTTCGCAAAAGGGATAATGTGGTTTTATATGAAATTTTATGTAGTTTCAGAAAATGAGGTCAAATCTCGGATGAAATGATTGTAGGAGTGGGAAATTTTGATTTTATTCGTCAAGCTTTTTGACACAAAATTTACGAAAAATGCTATATTTCTGTAATGGTCTAAGAGAGTGTCCATTTAAGTGTCAATTTTCCAATGAAATGAATGGTACTATCTACCATTAAATTATTTACTATCGGAAGCGGGATACTCTGCATTGTCGTGAGTAAATAGTAAAACAAATACAAGAAGTGGTAGACACTGGATATCCGTTTCGAATTCAAAAAAATCCACCATGATAACGTGGGTGTGTTGCGAGAGAAAATTGGCAAAAAAAAATTTCTCACAACCCACTGACTTTGTCAGGAAAGTACCTTCGCCATTGCCCGTGGATTTTATTTACTATTATCACTTTGAAATTAAATGATACATGTTTCTAAAATTATTTTAAAATAGCTGACTACAGAGTCAACACATCCCAACAATCCAAATCGTCCCATTTATCTTTTCCCATACATCGCCATTCAACCAAAACAAATTCCACAAAATGCCCCTCACCACCAATCCAATTCTTCCATTTTCTAAAAAAAAAGTGGGGAGTGTACAATAATTGTTAATTTCAATAACAATAAAAATCACCTTCAGGCAATTTTGAAAAATTCAAGTCAGCGCGACACAAGAGTTCACAAGAGAAACATTCACGGTTACAAAAACCCAATCCAAACCTCACACACAAGAATCACCGCGAAACACAAAGTCAATTTAACTCAATCGAAAATATCAATCAAAATATTCATAATCAATCAATTCTATTTTAGTTTATCTTTTGTGTCTTTGTTGTTGTTGCTTTTCTTCTTAACTGTTATTGTTGTTGTTTTTTCTCTCCCTCATCTATTTCGTTGGTCAACTATTATTAGATACAGTCATTTAACATTTTGTACCTTTAACCAAGTTTTCGAAAGATACAAAATTCTCTATAGTCGATAAATTAGATTACAATCCAATATGGCGTCATAAAGATACGAGTGTAGAGAAGGGGGCGCGAGCGATTAATAATAATAAAAATAACAAATAAAAAATAAAAATTAGACAGCATTTTCAAGCTAAATTAGCTTGAGGTCAATGGGTGGATATAGCTTGACAGACAGAATAATGTTTAGTTCTAATCGAAAAAAAAAAACTAACACACAAAAACAAAACAAGAAAAAACTGCTTATTGTTTATAAGACAGACACATGTTTAATTCGGTTTCTAATATTCGCAGATTTTGCCGATTGTAGTTTATGATTTCTAAATTAGATCTTTGAAAAAATGCTAGCTACTATTGTCTGATCTGAACTAATCGAATAATTTGGTTGAAGGTTTTGTTCGTTAAATTGTTTTCCTAGTTCAAATAATCGAGAAACTCGTTCGCGAAATCTGACATTTTTTTTCTCAGCCCTGGTTTTCATAAGGAAAAGGAAAGACATGACTCTGAATATTGCCCTGAGAGTTCAAAAGTTGGGTGTTATCACCTCTATTTTTTGACATAGGTTTTAAGGTAATATTGACCTGAGAAAAAGGAATATCTAAATTTTTATTTTTACAAATTTGCATTGGTTTAGGAGATATCCGCTCGGAAAAATATCCAACAATAACCGGCAATAACGTCACATTACTTAGCAAAATCATATAAGCCATCAAAAGATAGCTTAATGCAAACAATAGTGAAGACGCTTGGTGTTTGCCCACATGGGTCGTCTCGTAATCGGCTCGTCTGCGATTTGAACTCCAATTCCCAAGCAAATGTATGGAGATACTCACACGAATCGCCCACTGGTCGGCACGTAAGCGAATTGATTTGCCAGGGAAGTGGAGTTCGAGTCGCAGACGAGCCGGTTACGAGACGACCCGTGTGAGCAAACACTTACAATAGTGAATACACCTACCACAGTGAATACAGACGTAGTGAGCACACTTTCCGCTGTGAAGACAGGGACATGTAATGAACCACCTGTTACGAACGATATTATGGTCTGGTAGTGCTGCTCCCACCGGCAGATCGAAGCAGCACCTGATGAGTAGTGATCTGTTGGTGGTACGAAACCAGAGGCCGGGGATCCCATTGCACCCGGACCCAGATTCGACGGCGCGGGCGTCTGATCCGTCCGCCAACCATTCCATCCTTATCAACTATTTTTTTTCATTTCCCATTTTTAACTCCCCTGTTTGTGTTGTCTTCCCCAGGCCTATGAATTTTTGTTAATACGTAAAGGACAGGGCAACGAGCGACGAAAACCTCGCCCACGTCTCCCGAACTGAGCTACAGCAAGTATAGGCCGCTGCTTAGGTCGTTGAGGGGCCTTTTTTCGCCAGATGGCACGGCCCGACCTTCACGGTCACTATGCTACCTTAGGCTCCATCCCTACGGGCATCTTCGGATGCCAACTAAAACGTCCGTTACAGACAGTCGGCATCGGCAGTGAAGAAAAGGGCGAAAATTGAAGTTAGAGCGGGAAAACAGCACCTGCTGTATTTGCAAGTCCCCTATATACATATATGGATAATATGGCTGTTGGCACGTAGCGAGCGGAGTCTACGAAAAGAGATTTACGGACATTGCGCTGTTGAACCCAGAGTAAGTGACGCGAGCGTTCATGTTTGTGCGTATGAGAGGGTTGTGATCCTTTAAGCGCGCAACGAGCGTAACGAGCGGAACTACGGAAAGGGTCTTGTGAATAATGCGCTGTTGAACCCAGAGCGAACAAATCGTATATTGAAGATTGCGATCCCTTAGGCTGAAAACACACCGCATAAGACAAAACGTTTGTTTCTGTCTCAAGAAACAACCGACCATTGCTTCTTATCAGGCAGCACACACCAAAAGAAACGAAACAAAACAAACGTCTTTGGCTCGATGCGTTTTATGACTGGTTGTCGATAATGCATGTCTTTGGATACTATCAACACACACCGAATGAAACAAACATGCTTCAGACAAACGTCGTTGTCGATAATTGCATACATTGCAATAGGCGCAACACACACCGCATGAATCGAAACAAAAAGACAAGAAAAGACAGAAAGACATGTTTCGTTGCCACTAGACGGCCAGTTGTCTTTTAGAAACAAAACTTCGTTTCCGCTTAATAGCTGGTAATTTTATGTAAAATGTCGCAAGTTATGGACGTCGACGCCGAAAAGGTGTTGTTTTTAATTGAGGCGAGAAGCCCAATTTATAATTATAGAGAAAAGGAGCATGCAAATGAAATTGCAATTGATAAGCTATGGGTAGAAATAGCAACCGAAATGAATTGTGAAGGTAAGTTTATTGCATAGTATTTCATTTGATTAAACATAGGTACTACTAAAGCGAGTTGGAAATTCAATTTTGTCTCATCTCAACACACACCAAACGAAACAAGACAAAAAAACGTTTTGTTTTGTCTCACTGTGTTTCGCTTGGTGTGTGCTGCAATGAAACACGTTTTTTTGTCTTAAAAGACAGAAACGTTTTGTCTGATGCGGTGTGTTTTCACACTTAAGCGTGGAGTGAACGGAGCGAGCGGAGCCCACGCAAAGAGTCTTGTGAATAATGCGCTATTGGATCAAGACCGAGCATTCATGATTGTGCGTATATTGAGGGTTGTGATAACTTAAGCGGGGAGCTAGTATAGCCATGGGACTTGCGAATATTCCGGGTGCTGTTTTCCCATCTAACATCAACTTCCGCTGTTTTCTTCACTGCCTCAATTGAATTGCAGCGTCATCAACATATGTTTTCTAGCAAACACTCCAACTATCCATTTTTTCCATAGCATCGACATGACCAATTTTCAGTTTCCGCCAGGAGAAATTGGAACTTTTATCCAACACAAGACACTCCGCAAGATTTAGGAATACTTGCACTAGAGAGCGATCATTTTGTTCTTGAGCAAGAAGAAAAACTAAGAAATTGGCATTTGCTGTTCATCACATTGGGGCGACCGGTAGCTCAGTGCATAGAGGCACCAGCCCCATGTCTGACTACCGGCGTTTCGGATTCAAATCCCGTCCACAACGACGTTCGTAGCTATGGATGTTTGTGTTGTCTTTCACCTGTGATGCGGGGCGTAATAATTAGACTCATCATCTTCCGACTTGTCGCAGGTAGCCGGCGAAACAGGAGAGCAGGAGGTGCATGCTGCCAACTGCATTCTCCAAAGATAGTTTATGTGAACGAAACGTCAACTGGGCCACATGGAACAGTTGACCTGCTCTGCCCCACAATGGGTTAGAGCAATTGGGTAGTATTCAGCCAGCGCCATCTAGATATACAGGCCAGCGCTCAGCGGATTTTGACGGCTAAATTACGCAATTATTTCCTTTGATGACGCCATCGTATCCACAATCCAGTGGTCTGCGACTGATGGCGGCGAGTCCCCGGTATTTGTGCGTTCCGAGTTTAGTTTTCGTTTTCCGCATTCAGTGCTTATTTGTTAGTAAAATTTCATCTAGTGATCCGAGAAAACAAACACCTGCGCGATGAAAGTGTGTCGTGCGGTCAAAAGATGTATTTTGTCAAGTGTGAACTGTTCCACGATACTCTGCGACTGATGCCCGGGGCTGTGGCTTGCTGTGGCTTCGACCGAATTGCTGCAAGTGTCCAGAGAGTGTGTTTTTAGAGGACTAAAATGCCCTCTGACGCAATTCCAATTGCTGGGGACATCGTCGTGTGCAGTCACTGCCTTGGCAAAGGAATTAATGTCGTACACGATCAGCTGAGCGCAGGCCTATATATCTATTGTAGATGGCGTTGATTCAGCACATTGCAACGTAGAGGAGTGAGAGTTTTCAGCATATAACAAGATGGAGGAGTACTTGTATTGGCGATCATTTGGAAATTGAGCAAGAGGAAGAAATATGAAATTAACATTTGGTACAGTTTGTTATCATGCTCAGTTCGGAGTCAAACGCGAAGTTGCACCATTTTTAATTATTAAAATTATTAGAGGTGAAAATTTCAAAAAAAAAAAAAGAAGTCAGTTGAAAACAATTTCAGCGACATGTCATAAGCTTACAAAAAGTTCTTTGTCCCGGAGAGTCGAATCCTTTGGGTTTCCTTTGTTCTTGCCAAAGCATTAATATACCTACTACTGCCCGACAATATTGGCACATCTTCCCACCCATCAACCAGTTCTCATCGATGAGAAAACAAAGATCCAATATAGTGGCTGGCGTTCGCATCATCGGCTATTGAGAGTCTAACTACAATGGTCTGAAGCCCTAATGTTGCATGCAAATCATAATGGATCGTTCGATTCGTGATCTTTCAAAGATCTATTAAGACTTGACAGCATCATGAGCAATCATAACCAAATTGAAGAGTAGTCTCAAGGCGTCAAATTACCTTTCTAGTTGGGCTTATTATTAATATAAATATATTATTATACACTTGAAAAGTAGAATAAATAGTCCACTAAATATTTCCTTAAATGCCCAATAACCCAGCCTTCAATTTATCGTTCAATAAAAATTGCAATTCTTCCACTCAAAAACCACCCATCACATGAAATGATTAAGTATTGACAATCTGAATAATTCAAATATCTTATCGAAAAGATAATCTGCACTTAAGTGTAAGTCATGATTGTGATTCGAATCTCAATCTACGTCTGCATTCTTAAATTTAATGTTAATGCAACAATTTCTCTTACTTATTCGTACTTGCAAAGCACACACACACACACACGGATGACAGTAAATCGATAAACTGACAATATTATCCATAAAAATATATCTAAAGATATTATTTACGAAACATGTGCTAACAGATCGCAGCACCTCATAACAATGATCCGTAAGAAGATTGTCTGAACAAATCCGATTGTTATTATCACAATATTTATTTATTACTATAGCTTCGAGTATCAAAATGTGTTCTGATCTTTGACCCTTTTCAAACGACTTTATAGACATTTTTCAGATACTAAGAGTATCTTTTGATGTCACTGGAAACAAAATGAAACGAAAGTTGGGAGGTACTATAAAAGCGAAAGGAGTCAAAGGATTAATGTGTCTGTTGAATAAAAAGATTATACAATACAGTATACATGCTCGGGGAAATGTGAGAAAACGGATAAATTATTGGAAAGGACATTCGATGAATGTTGGTCTTTTGTGCATTTGGGAAATTTGAAATAGGATTCAATCGTGTTTTACGATGATATTATTTTAATCTGTCATTAATATCTGCTGTTATTAACAAAAGATACGGGTACACAAAGTGGGACACGACATAGATGCTGTGTCCAGTGTTGGGTCGTTAAAAATGTCCTTTGACCATTTTTATTTGGCCGCGTTTTTTGGAATGGGTCACCTGCTGCATGGGACGTGGTAAAGCAATGTACTTCGACAAGCAATAATCGTTCTCTGTAGTCTCTGACCCCTGCGTTGTGAAGTTTCACGGTGTCCACTGATTTTGAATTTTATATTGTATATTTTAAATGATATGAACCGTCAGTTCTGAAATTTCCAGCTCGACCCTTTCAGACCCTTTAATAGTATTAGTAGTGAGTAGTGCTGAGTAGAACGTCGTTTAAGAGCAACTTGTTCAGCTCCTTGGTGTGCGTTTGGAAGATACTTGCCCAACCGTTTACAGAAGAAAATAGATGAAAAATGATAGAAAAAGCTGAAAATTGAGAGTGCTCAATGTGGCGTCAGTATATGATATTATCTGGTCAATGAAGTCAACTTGGACAATCCTACCCTACCAATTGTCTAATGTGTAGTGGTAATGACAACACAAGAAGTTCTTTCTTAGGTCTTTCATTAAAAGAAAAAAGTGTAAGCTCCCTTAAGGCTTATCATGTCAGTGAAAATTTACAGTAGAAAATACAAAAACCTGACCATATTCGCGCCCAATGTGGAATCAGCGTGATTTTATCTAGTCAATGAAGCTGAAATGGGCAATCGAATAGGACTACCGTTAATCACAAAATAAGAGGAAACAGAACCTTTTCAAGCCTTTCCTTAAAACTTCCTTATAAGCGCCGTGCATGCTCCACATTTTCGATATAATAAATGGAAGAATTAAATCGGTGGTATAAACCTCACAAATCAGATGATTGTCTGATCCTTACTCACCAATGTCAGGCATATTAAAGGTATGATATCCGTCACACGGATTTTAATTGACGACTGAACGTCAATTCGGCTGGAAGCTTCGCTTCGGTCCTGAGTCCGAGGCGTGTATACCTTAGAACCGTGCAGACCTAGTGCTGACACCAAAACTTCAAACAGGCAATTGGAAAGGAAAGGGAAGTTAGGCGTCATTTGAGTCGAGCGAACTCTCTTTACAACAGCTTTATGAGGGAGATGGAATCTTGCCTATTCCTAAAATCAACTAACTAACCCACACTACAAACATGATCATATGATCATACCGGTCAGTTTTTCCGGATCGATGTTCATTTGTGCATCCGGCCGCCTGAACCGGCTAAATTTCGCCATACACGATAGGAAATTAATCAAGGCCAGGCATGACCAGTTTTTCCGAGTACGAATTCCAGATCGTCTATGGCGACCTTCAATATAAAATTGTATGCAAGCAGCATGCACCGTCAGAAACACGTTATATACTAACGAAATTCAGTCGCGACTGACGCATTTATGCCCCATTAACTTGTTGTAGGAGGATACTCTACTCAATTGCCCTAACTCCTTGTGGGGCATAGCGCGTCAACTGTTCCATGTGGCCCAGTTCACGTTTCGTTGGCATCAACTGGTTTCGGAGAATGCAGTTGGCAGCATGCACCTCCTGCACATCCATGGCCACGAACGTCGTCGTGGACGGGATTCGAACCCGAAATAGGAGGATATTCTGCGCAGGCTGAAAAGCTACGGCTGATTTCTATGTATCTCTTCAGGAAGTGATGCTCCCACGATCTTGAATTTCGCCTATTCTTATAAGTCCGGATAGCGCAACGGTTAGCACGTTCGCCTTCTATGCACTGGGCCCCGGTTCGATTCCTACTGAAAGCGATAGTTTTCGATGAAAAAGGGGATTCACGTGTCGGACTATGAGCCCACTCAGCTGTTAAATGAGTACCCATTTATGGGGTAAATAACTCGGTTGAGCGTGTTGCTGATCACACACCTCTGCACAAGACCGTCACGAAAATGAGAAGATGCTAACTCATCTCGAGGCCATGGTTCAAATTGCACTGTTGTGCCAGTTATTTATTTTATAAGCCAGTACGTACCTTACATAGTATGTATATAGGCTAATATATTGTGCTTCTGGAGTAATCCTTAACAGTTCAACTTAGCTTAGTAGTTCGGCCTTATCCGACCACAGGTGTCCACTGATTACTGCATGAACACTGTAGCTAGTTCATATGCCCTCTGTTGGTGTTTATGCGGTTAATTACCTAAATCGTGTGAGGCGCTCGGTGGCCGTGTCCATTCGGTCACCGCTCTACGATCTAGAGAATGGGGGTTCGGTCCCCGACGCGAACAAAAACAGCCTCTGGGTCCAATAGAACAACCACTGCGCTCCGAGCTTGTCACTATAAAGGTAGCAACTGCACATCCGAAAAGTAGATATGCTATCGAAACGTCAACAAGGCAAAAAATACAAGAGATGTTGACGCGCTCATGCCGTGGAGGGGTCAAGGCTATTAACAACCAATTAAATCGTGTGTATAGCCTTCCTAGTTTGGCAACGAAAACTAGTTTAGTTCACTGTACTTTCGTTTTCTATTATTCGTCGACTTCTAGCTATTTAATTTCACTAAGAACGACATTTTTTATATCCAACTTTTGCATCGAAAAATCAATTCGTCGTTCCATCGAGTTCATTCAAACGCCATATTATGTTAGTTTTCGATTGGACCCACCTCTTCTTCATTTAATTGCCTCATTTACATACTCATTTGAATTTTTGAAGACTTGTGTACATGAGTTTAATCTAATAAATTAGTATCGTTTTTTAGCTATACAAAATGAATGACATAGAAAAACCGCAAAAGATTTTTGTTTTGCTTGTGTGTATCTTAGAAATGATCATTTATTTATATTATCTTTTTAAATCCCCGCGCCAGATGTGTATTAAAAATGACTCCATAGTTCTTTCTCTGGAATCGATCTCTTCAGATCCTTATGAATGAGAATGCCTCCTGATTCTCACGCCTCCTCGCACCTCCACTACTCAGTCTAATGATATATGCATTGAACACTGAAATAAAACAACGCACTCTTGTATAATATTCAAATTCAGATACACAAGTATCTGAACCTGAATCTTTATACGGTGTGACGGAGAGAATCGCACATTATGACACATGCGTTTCGAACGAGGTAGACAACTCGCGAAAACCATCATACGAGTATATTTCCCATCAAATTCTTAGCTAGAGGGCACGTTTAAAAGAGGATTAGCATGGCCCCGTGATCGTATATGGTGTCTAGATGCCACCTTTTTTTCGGTCATGTGGATTTATCGAACTGCAAATGATATGAAGTGACATTTTAATTTTATGGTTTGTTGCTAGATATATTAAATATGGGAAACAATTTGAAAATTGGATGAAGAGACCAACAGGCATGTAGAGAATGATGCGCAGAGTGGCAGAATTGGTATTTGTAAGAATTTTGAGACAAAGAATCTCATTTTGTAGACTTTCCAATGCAGTTAGAATTTAAAATTCTGTTGGACCAGAATTAACTTTTATAGTAAATTACTGGTAACAAAGGCCATTATAAATTGTAATGAACCACCTGTAACGAACCATATTATGGTCTGGTAGTGCTGCTCCCACCGGCAGATCGAAGTAGCACCTGATGAGTAGTGATCTGTTGGTGGTACGAAACCAGAGGCCGAGGGATCCATTACACCCGGCCCAGGTGCGACCGCGTAGGCGTCTGACCCGTCCGCCAACCATTCCATCCTTATCGACTATTTTTTTTACTCCCCATTTTTACCTCGCCTGTTTATGTTGTCTTCCCCAGGCCTATGAAGTTTTTTAATACGTAAAGGACAGGGGCAACGAGCTGCGAAAACCCCGCCCACATCTCCCGAACTGAGCTACAGCAAGCATAGGCCGCTGCTTAGCTCGTTGAGGAGCCTTTTTCTTCGCCAGATGGCACGGCCCGACCTGCACGGTCTTTATGCTACCTAGGCGCCGTCCCCACGGGCATCTTCGGATGCTCACCAAACCGTCCATTACAAAATCTAACGTGGATGCATCAAAAAAACCTTTCAATGGAATTGAAATTTACAGTTCCTTTAAATTCTGTCAACAGTATTGCAAATTTCTTTCTTCAGAGAATTGTGAACGCGCCTACGTTCATTTAAATCCTGGCAACATTATTCAAAATTTCTAGAAACGCTCCAGAGTTGTTCTAAAAAACGCAGGAGTTTTATACTAAACTCCTTGCAAAAGTCCCACATATTGGGTGATGTATCTTAAGTTCGACTTTCATTTAAATTTCCAATTACCCAAGATCAAATGCATGCATCATTTGAATTCCTTTCAAGTCCACTAATAAATTGTTATACGACAATTCAACTTTTGAAATTTCTTCGCTTGTTCTTCCAACAGTTCCCATGTCATTCTTTCACTTTATTCAGGTTGTAGGTATAGCAGCCATCATATTAAATCGTGACAAGGACAGTACAAGAAGATACACCTTCAGCTTCAACCACGTTATCCATAATAGTACAAATAAATATGCATGCACATATTTCAATCTGTAAACCTATGTATCTTAATATCGATATAAACATAGTGCTATTCAAATTAATTGAACGTAGAGAGAGAACAAAAACAAAAAAAAAATGTTTAAGTTCCTCACTTCAGGTACAGAAGGAAGAGTTGAGCAATACCAACAACGACAACAACCAGAATCGTACAAGCGCTGACTAAAAATAGATACACGATTTGTTTGCAGTGTAGCGTTTAATAAGAAAAAAATATAAAATAAAGAAAAAAATTTCGATCAACAACAATAACAACAAAATTCAACTTCACTTATTGCAGATTGCTAGCTCTACGAGCTCGAACGATAAGAAACAGGGTGGAGATATGATTTAGTAGAGTCGATAAATGTCAGGTGAACTTTTGAGGGAGTTGAGCGAAAATTGGGACAGCACTAACTATCGAAACTTACTGCATGTGAATTAAGTCGGCGTGGATCTGGAGATTATTAGCAGGTTCATATCCCCGAAAACATTTTTCTGTAGTTTATTCACAGGTGAAGAAAATGTTCGCAATGAAGTCTCTTGTATAGGCAGGTACACTTTTTACTATTCATCAGAAATCAACAATTCGGATAAAGCAGGCAGCGGCTCTGCGAAATATCCCTCCACAAAACAAATGAATTATCCCCAAAAAAAAAAATGCGTGGTATTGGGGCTATTTTTTTTTTTGGGGTGATTATTCGTGAAATTCTCCAAAAATTCGATATAAGTCTGGGGCGAAAGTTTCACATGAAAAATAACTCCCAAAATGCATATATGAGTATTTGGCTGATGAACGATCCCTCTCCGCACATTTCTAAATTTTATTTGCATATTTTTGAGGAAATGTTATCAATGGTACTTAAGTTGTCACTTTCTCCATCATGTAGACCTTTACAAATACCAGATTTTGCGCAGACCCGCGCTTAAGAGTTATACACCCGCAAGAGTCTGTTTTTTTTTAAGTTTATGCTAAGGCTTAGGGGATACCCTTTGATGCGAGAGCACAGCCTTGCCGGGAAGGAAATTAGGGTAGTGGGGCTAGGATGGGTTGAGTTTGAATGAGGTACCGGTGTACGTTTCGTTTAAATTTTTGCAGATCATAACTGCAGGGGAAAACAAAAGATGGTAGGTTGTTCCACATTCGTGTTGTTCTGGATACAAATGAATCATAGAATTTAACGGTACGACTACTACTGAGTTCAAGAAAATGAGGATGGGCACGGCAGGCTAGCCGGGTGTTACGCGAAAGAAGAGCAAGCTCAGGAATAAGACTGGATATTTCGGCAGAACAACGGCGGTTGTAATAGTGATAAAAAAGTGATAAACAACCGACAGCCGGTGTTCAAGCGGCTCTATATGAGAAGTTATGGATTCATCGCCAATAAGCTTGAAGGCTTTCCGTTGAACTTTGTCTAATGCGGATAGGGCAGTTCGACCTGCGCCTGCCCATATGTGGGAATTATAAAATATTCCAGTCTCGGTCTTATGTGGGCCTTATAAATTTGTGCCAAATCAGATGGTGTAAAGTATTTTTTACAGCGATTCATGAAACCCAGACACTTCATGCTTCCAATTTTGGACGTCCAGCAGTTGTTCGGCGTCCGTATTTACTTTCCAACGAGCTCTTGGTCTTCCTCGCAGCCTTGCTCCGTCGACGCGTCGTCCGTTTAATATTTTCTTAGGCATTGTTACTACTTTGCCTTAACCCCTAGCGGGGCATAGCGCGTCAACTACTCCTGCGCGCCATCGTACTCTGTTCTGGAAATATCAATATATGTTATGAAGTACAGTTTTTGGGGTATTGTTCACAATGAATTTCGGTGTCTTTTTTGTTGTTTTTTGTGAATTTGAGAAATTTTTTGTTTCCAAATTTTTTTTTGTATTTTTCATTTAAAATTGGGAGAATAATTCATAATCATCTTTTTTTTAGGGGAAAAGTTCATTGGGGATATTTTGTAGAGGCCGGGTAGCACGCACCCCAAAACCATAATGGACAATCGTCCCAAACATTTCGTGTGGATTTGAGGCGATATTGTTCATTTATAAACAACAATTGCCCAACTGTGGGGGAATATTTCGGCTCAGCAATGATACAATCCCTCCAATGACCCCCCCCCCCCCTTAGAAATACGAAGAAATGTCCCATTTTTAGTGTGATTATTCATCATGAATTATTCCCCAATGTAAAATGAAATATTACCCCAAAAAGATGAATTTTCACCCGAAAAAAATGAAAATTTCTCTCTAATTTGGGGGGATAGTTCACATGACATAAGACCCCAAAATCGATTGTGAGCAAAATTATACTTCATCCCAGCAAACAATTTCGTATCATTTGGAAGATAAATCGCCCAGATAATACGATGGCGATTCTTCCATGCGATAAATTTATAGATTATTTATCGCTTTTTCAATAATTAGGGGATATCCCTCAGGCGAAAGAATGGCGATAGGATTTCAATTCGCCAATTTATCGCCAAAATGATATTTCGCCAATTCACAATAAATACGAAACGACGATTGTGTCATTCTCATTGTTTGTATCTAGATAGCGCAACGGTTAGCACTATGGACTTGCAAACATGGGAACCTGGTTCGAATTCTACAAATATCAATTGTGAAAAAGGATGAAATATGAATTATGAGCGTCAAAGAAATATTGTATGTAAGATAAAAAAGCATAAAGATTAATCTAATAAAAAAAGCGATAATAATTTTTGTTTTAGTTGACTCTCATCGCGTCATTTTGTCGATTTGTAAATTTATCCCCGCCGCGATTCGCTTTCTTGTTGCCAACTCGTTTCGCCAAAGTTTCTCCAGGAAGTTTCGCTTTCGGTAACTATTTTCTCCCGAAGGGGGTGACTCCCGCGATAAGATGGCGATATCCCCGTCTATAAATTTATCTTCCAAGGCGAATCGCATTCTTATCGCGGAAGATAGAAATTGTTTGCTGGGATAAAATATAACTTATAAGCCCGTTTTCAGAATGTCTGGTTAAACTGCCGTAGTTAGCTATCCGAGGCACTAAATTAAACCTAATCGTATGCAACGCTCAAAATATGATAATGCAATAGAGAGTTCAGCTAAGGCAGTAGAAAACTTAGCTAATTTTCTTGGCGGAGTTCTTCTGCCTGTTCAATTCTATTCTACGCCTGTACCGTCTCTTAGCATTTATTTGCGGCTGAGTTGGTTTCAAATTCTCATCCATCGAATGAATTTGGAGAACTCAGTTCTTTCTGACCCGTTTAATTGTCTCATTTGAATGTGTGCAAACGTTAACAGTTCTAGCAGTCAAAGTCTCAGCTGTTATGAATTATCCCCCGATAAATTTTTAACTGGAAGATGGGTGCCGTTTAGCGTTTATCTGTAGGATGAACTTTAACTAGACATTGTGAAAATGGCCCATACTGAAATGTAATATAACTTCACACTGGAAAAACTTTATGTTCGCTACAAGCGCAGCGAACATTCCAGGTGAAAACATTTTCTTTTTTTAATGAACTATTTCAGGGGATTGTTTATTTTCTAAATATTTATGCATTGATGGGGTGATTATTGATGTGAAACTTTCCCCCCAAACCAAAATCGAATTTTTGGGATCATCATCATCATCGTGGCGCGACAGCCCGACGTCGGGCCTTGGCCGCCTGTTTTTTTGGGATAATTTTGCGAATTATCGGGTGATTTTACATTGGAACAATCATCCCAATCCCACACAAAATGCTTTGGGGGTAGTTATTCATTGGGAGGTAGTTCGCAGAGCCAATTAATTCGTATAGTTTTGGGCGAAAAGTTCATAAAATTTGAGGCAATAGTTCCAAATGAATCATTGTCCCAAACCCCCTTTTTAAAGCCCTAAATTTGGGTACTGCCAAAAGCGGAAATCCTATTTGAGATTTCCTAGAATGGATTTCAGTGGATCCTCTCTAAGATATACTCCTATGTTGCCTAAAGCGGTAATGTTTTTCGTGATTCCTGTGGACTAAGCGGCCATTCCAGCAAGACAATTTGACGCATTTGACATAAATTTTTTTTGGATGTCATGTTGGTTGCTATGATACAATACGAATTAATGCGATTATTGTCAAACTTTTGATCAAAAAAAAAGTCGCTATTACACTGGGTGAGTTTAGAAGTTAACCAAAATTACACAGTGCTTGAGAGGTTCCGCAACCACTCGGTTATCCAGTCCTTGCCTGCTGTACACCACTTTCGTTGTCGAACAATTTACATAAAAATCTTGGAGAAAGATGAAGAAAAAGAGCGTGAGCAGAAATATTTCTTGCTCGGTGATCATTTCATCATGTTCACCTGAGCAGAAATTGCATTGTAATTTTTGAACCTACTCATTGCTAGTAAAAAATTTGACATTTAATGTAGTCTAATATTTTACTGTATAATGGCCGCTTTAGTAAATCTAAAGTCTAAAACGAAAATATTCCATTCCAATCCGGGATGGATTACTTTGTAATAATATAATAATAATAGTTAAAATCAAAAACTATTGCGGGAAATCTCAATCTAGGAAATCACAGACAGAATTTTCGCTTTAGGCAGGATGCACCAAATTTTGGGGAGGTTTGTTGTCTGTTTAGAAGAGTTTTTCCATATGAACCATCATTTCAAAAATTGGAGCGGTTGTTGGTTTTCGATAGTTCCTGGGGCGGTAATTTGAATTATCGCCTCACGACCTATGAGGATATATTTCCCTATGAGCGACAATGAGGCTCATGGGGAAATAGATCTCCGAAGGTCATCGTCGAACATATCCATTATAAAATGCTCGCTACAGTATACTCGTACTTGCACAGTTGTCCTGTGCAAGCATACCTCAATGGTATACCGGAACGTATTTCGCCTGCCTAAGAGTAAGTAAGTCATTTGTCATTATATGCGGCTAAATGGGCAGGAGGCCTATGTTTGCAATATGCATCCTCCGAAACTAGTTATATGCTAACAAAACGTCAACTAAGCCTCATAGGAGTAGTTGACGCACTACGCCACACTAGAGGAGTTAGAGCAAATATCAACGTTTAGTTGATTTCCGATGGTTTGTAGTTTTGCTATAATAAAACAAGTGAATAGCTCTGGTTACTACTACAAAGTTATTTATTTCGTGTAGATAATAGTATTTCGGGAGCAACTTTCTTCTTTACCTTCTAGCTAGCTCCGGTTCCAACTTGCAACTTGATCCCGAAATACTAGTATCTACAATACATGAAATAAATATCATTGTACTTGGAACTGGTGCTATTCATTTGTTTTATTAGGGCAAATATGAAATCTTCAGATACTTTTAAAGAAAGTCTAGTGAAAAAAAAACTATCAGTGAATTAATACTCTTTATTTCTCCCGAATTAAACGGCGCCAAATACTAATGAAAATTTTGATGTATCGTACTCAAGAAAAATCAAACCAAAATGACGCATTGCATCACCTCGAAAAAAAAAATAGTCTCCGTAAAAAAATGTTGAATCATAAATAGTATATAATCCGATTTTATGCACTTCAACTATAGCATCGTGCTCCGTCTCTAAATGAACAAATTCGGTCGTAATCGAATTAAGCCATGAGCCCATTTTTAGTAAGTCTGCAGGTTCAAATATGTATCCGAATCCGAATGTATCTTTCTCGCTCTTAATTCCAAATTCCAGTAGATACCAAGTCTTCGAGGCTCATTTAATCATAAGATCGTGCTGCATATTCTTTTGGCCATATGTACTTCATATGAGATGAGATCCTCTTATGACACAAACGTGTATCGAATAAAATACCAAAACCTAAGAAACAGTGAAAAAACAAAACTCATCTAAATGTTTATTAGCTAAACCAAACGATCGTTTGAAAAGTGATCATCATTTTGGAAGTTTCAATTCGAAGAACCTCTTGATCTTGGTATGCTTCATTTAATAATTGTCCACGGTCGAGGTGCTCTATAATTTGACTGCTCGCCCCCTTTTTTTGATTAAGACCTTAAAACTAGGCTCCAAATTAGATTTTGTTTGAATTACAAATTAAGCCTTCAATGTGTAGATCGAATTGATTTTATTTCCGAAATTTCGAATAACAAGAAGCTTTCGACATCCAATTCTCCAAAAATCAGCTAATGATCGATGAGGTGAACCAAATTGTGATCAAGATTGATGATGATTGTGTTGATCGTGTGAACTATGACATAAGTGATCAGGTGTTCTTCATTCACTGTTTCGTTATCGATGATCCAACAATTGACCTGTTTGCATTGTCACTTAGGATTGTATAACCAAAGAACTGTCATATTTTCGGGGCTACCTCAACCGATCTCAACGCATCACATCCATCCGGTGAAGATTATTATCAAAATATCTAATTTTCAGCATACGAGTGAAAAAAACTGACCTCTGCTTATCGGCAAACCTCGAAGCATTTGTGATCGATCGGTAAAATTGCGAGCCGACAATCGGCTAATCCGGATCGACTTGCATCTTTAAAACCCCTCGATACGAATTAAGAAAAGATATATGTATTCAAAAGATGATGACGAGGATGATGATGATCCGAACTACCGACCGAAAGATAAGTAGGTTGGTTTGACTCAAGGATCTATTGAAAAGGTGTCTTCCTGTCTCCTGTCTTGTTGTTGATCTGCACACACCACACTGACACTCTTATCTGAAGTGGATTCTTGTTTGGGTGATTATCGAACATTGGTTTTCAGGAGGTCGTAGTCGAATCTTTTGATCGCACCAAAAGTGTAACAGTAATACGGTTCTTTGTATACAACACGATGAAAGAGCTACTGATCTTCAGATGATCCTCGACTGATCCTTGAATTCAGCTCAGACACACAACTCAAGAGATCTTTATCTCTTGGTCGTTTTTATAGATATCTAGTTACTTTGGTTTTATCTTTTTTTCTTGTTCTTGTACATTGGCATTTTCGTCTAGTGGTTTTTCTTTTGTGGAAAAAAAAAGAAGTAGCACAAGAAAAAATAGTGGCAAGGTGTTTCAAATCTACTGTAATTATTGGATCTGTAGCTTCTTCACACTGATTATATCATAGATATGTACTCGTATGTATTTTTTTCGGTTGTCTTTATCTGCGGTGATGCTATTACTGGGTGGCAGGCAAAACATTCTCAGCATGATCACTTCAGATTGATTTGAATGTTTTTCATATAGGAGCGACTACATACATATCTTTCCCCAGAGAGTGTGTTGCTAATGTGTTTCACAGCGGTTGGCCACTTAAAACTAGATCGTGTGCCGTGTTAATTTTCACAATGTCGCGTTTGTCAAAAATAGACAAAATTCCCGTGAAAAAAAGAGGAGATATCAACGAGTGCATAACAGAAATTATTCATCATTTCGGAAACAATGTAGCATAATTTATTGTACATTTTTTTTTTGTATAATTAAATTCAGTACCGCGAAAGAAAGAAGGAAAAATGTAAATGCACCATACACGATCTTGTAGTACTCGTACCAATAATGTACATATTTGATATGAGATGCCCCCGAATCCATTTACCTCACGATTCATATAAGAGCCGGGCCACGAAACGTGTAGTTCGACACAAGAAAATATCCGCCATTCATGAGAAATATTCGTTTACGCATATCAATAACCTATCATAACCAATTTGTGAGATTAAACGATTTTCAATTCAAAAAATATTATACGATACAAAAAAAAAGGAGAGGAACTAAAGAAAGATGCGACTACATCAAGAACAGGGGCCCAGGCCAACAAAACTAAAAATCTCAGAAGAGTGAATGCGGAGAAAAAAGCTCGTCTTCAAAAGACTGGCGTAGAATAGTACGCGAGTATGTATAGTAAAACATGGGGAACCTTGTGGTACACCGTCAACCGAATGTATGTACGTCGCCGCTGCGCTGTTACCGCGTTTGTATCATCATCAACATTATTTCCATCTTTTCACTGACTTTTTTTTTATGTATCTTGTATCTTTGGAACCAAGATGCCAGGATGGAATACAAGAAAAAAAGACAACAATTCTGGGTCTTCGAAATGTTCAGAAATGGCATGGAGCTTGCCTTACCATCTTCTTCGACTACTTCTTCGTGCAATAACGTTTATCCCGCGGCTTGTCACCATCGTACCCAAACTCTTGTAAGGGGTGTGTGTTATTGTTGTTGTTTTTGATGAGGTTGGTGTCGTCGTCTTGAGATTGTTCTTTTTTTTTGTGAGATTCATTTTCATGGTACGAGTACATAACGATATTAATAATATTTTACAAATGAAGAGACTCGATAACTACAAAACGCTATAAAATAATATTTTTTTCTTTTTCGGGGTGTACGGAGCAAAGATCCTTTTATTTTTTTTTATTAATAAAATTATCAGTTTTGATTTTTACCATAATATAGCCATGGAACTAGGTTGTAGTTTAATTTTAAAAGTCTTGGGATTTTATTCAGACAATAATCATGGTTAATTTACTGGATGATTATGGACTTAAAACAAACACCAGGACTGTAAGCTCATTGCGTCATTTGAAGGTGGCTATAGCCGGTTTTGGTAAAGTACGTGTTAAGTAGTGATTTTTAATGGGAAAAAATTCTATTTGACTGAGTTTTCACTGAGTCCGGCTGGATGTTATTTAAATTCCATTTGGATTGAATCGTAAAATCTCATGATAAGAAGGGAACAAGATTTGTCGGGCGAAACCTGCCAGCATAATAGTTTTAGAAGTTCAGCAATTAGTGAAGGCGCTCAGACTAAAACCAATTACGAATCCAATTCAATACTCGCATTTATGAACGTGGGTTGTGAGCCAGGGCGCCGCTAGAAATTATATGCTAATAGTGGGGTACTCATTGGAATTCTTTTAAGTCATCTTGCCACAAAATGTATGTTAATTTTTGTTGTCCATTGACTTAGCCCTCGTTCAAACACCACCATCTGGATTATACAGACTGGAATGTCACGTGACCGAAATTACTTTGACGTCATGCAAAACAATGGGTGCATTCGGGGGTCACGGTTGCTAGCTAGCTTTAAGTGCTGCCTCGTGATTTGTATTCCGAATGTTGCGCTAAACCACTGCTAAACTTAGCGCAAATAGCTAGGCGCTAACATTTGTAGGCAGCATAAAATTTGTTCGCTGTCTTGGCTTAGCGGAGATTTGACAGTTCAAACGAATTGCCGGCATTCACAAATCATAGCGCTACATGAGCGCTCCCATTTTGGTTGTTGCAATTCAGTGCAAAATTGGGACAAAAATAGGAGCGCTCCAGTAGCGCTACCGATTTGTGAAGGCAGGCATGTTAATTTACAACATGGCATTTCCTAGTCGACTGAATTGTGGGTTCTCCATTGTTTTCATAGTTTTTACAATGCAGAAAAGAACAACACATAATTACGAGAGGGAGAATTTCGTGTAATCATCTGTTAAATGCCAAACAAATGCCAAACTGAACTTGTCATTTGACAGGTGAGCCAGCATACCATTCGGGCGTCACAAAAAAAAATTGTTATGTGCTGCTTAGGAATTCGCTATTTCTATGCAGCGCATTACGCTTTTTTCCGTGACACCCAATCTATTGACATCTTAGACCATTTAGCAATGGACCATGCTTCGACCATTTAAAGATGCCCAACATTTGAGGAATAAGGCAACAATCAGCCTACTCAGTTACCGTTTCGATATTGTCATAATGTTAACTGTACTGTCGAATTGTGCATAAACAAACGTCAATTGTTTTTAATATTTAAATTTTGCCATTACTAAATGGTCTACTGAGTCAGCTGGCTGTCGACCCCCTGTGGACTTAGTTTCCAGATATTGGAGCCACTGGTTTCGGTTTCGGTCATACATACAGGACAAGCGCATTCCAAGTATTGCACGTTCTAAGATTGACATTTGGACACGGTGACTAGGTTCATGTTTTGTATTATTTTTAATCGAAGATATCGTCGCTACCATCGCCAACTATCGAATGTGAAAAAATGCGTTTTTAATTTTTTATACCCTTTGCTTGCATTAGACATGTTACGTGGAATTTCCAATCATCTTAGAAACTCAGATATGGCTATAGCCAAGTGTCGAATATGCACACTTTTCTGAATAATACTCTAGCAAAGTAACGAATAATTTGTTTGCTGGTTTTACAAAATTACAGCAAGGACTATGTTCACGCGACACAACAAGTACGGGTTTTCGGACCTCTGTAGCTCGGGCTCGTGGCGGTTGTGGGGGTTATAATTTGCTAGGGATATTGCCGTCTTAGGAAGCGTATCCAATTTGAAGTCGATTACGATGAAAAACACCCGAGATATAAGAGTTCGAAAATTGCTATTCTTCAATTTTTTCTTGTTCTCGTTGCTCTTTGACATGGCTCCAGCATCGTAGGGAGCGTATCGCTATCGGGATCTGTTTTCTTTTCTCATGGGTTGGCTCTGTCCCAAGGGTGTGCAAATGGTTCACAGACGGCTCCAAAACGTAAGATGGTTCTTTCGCAGGCAATTTCGGTCCTGAGCACAGAGCCTCCATTCCAATGGGCAAAAACGCCGTCCGTATATCAAGCGGAAATAAACACCATCGGAGTTTCTGCTAGGCTGCACCAAATCGCCGCCTATTTAAGCACGGACATAGCCAGATTCACCGACAGGCAGTTATCAAAGCGCTAACTAATTTCACTATCAATTCTAAACTGGTACTAGCTTGTCAAGAAGTCTTCCATAATGTTCAACGAACAAGCTCAACCTTTACTGGGCCACTGGTCACTCGGGCTTCGAGAGCAATGAGCTGCTAGCCCCTCTAGCAAACCGAGCCTCTCTCCCCATCTACGGCCCGGAACCGTTTTTCGGAATACCACTCTGCTACAGCAGAAATCACATAAGAGACTGGAAAAGCACACGTGCTTCATCCCAGGCCTGAGGCAGTTCAAGCTGTTTATTTTTGGCCACTCACACGTTCGTATCTTGAAATTACTGCGGTTGAGCAAGAACAGAGTCAGAATTATTTGTAGAATTTTAACGGGACACTCGCGTCTGAGGGGTCACCTTAAAATCATGCGTATTTTATCAGACCCTAGCTGCCGCTTTTGCGAGGCCGATGATAATACCTCAGAGCACATCCTTTCCGAGTGTGAAGGTCATGCTCAAATACGTACCGAATGCTTCGGCGTAACACTTCCCTTAGCCGAGGATATTTCTTCTATAAAACCTTTGATTTAGCCCAGCTTCTCTATAGAAAAGGCAATAGCAAAATATACCTCATGGTCGCAGTGCTTGTGGTGCCAATACGACCCACGGCACACTTCCTTCATCTATCTATCTAATGGTGTACATAGGAAAATTGTGAAAACACATCCTCCTCCGTTTTTTTGACGAAAGTAAGCCTATTACGACGCATCACTTTCTCCGGCGAAATATAATAATTCTACACATTCCTACAAAATTTCATGTATGTGGTTTCAGCCGTTCGTGAAATATTCTATGGAGAGACGGACAGAAAGACATTGACCGATTTCATAAGGGCTTCGTTTTTACTACAAAACCCTAAAAATGGGAATTAGCACTAGAAAAAAGTATGTGATTTATAACTACAATACATACATAAATGTATGCATAGTAATTTGAGAAGCTTCTTCGATATTTTCAGATACCCTACTGGATGTAAATTCTTGGGTGGCTAAGATATTGCAATTTGTATACCCTGACTGCAAAGAACTCTTCTTATACGGACCGCAACCTTTAATTACAATACCAGTCAATTTGAATGTCTCTTTTCAAAAGCCATATATTTATCCCATTTTTAAAATGTAGCAAAGATAAAACTTCTATAAATTTGATTTTATTTAAATGTATTGAACTATAGGTTAGGTTAGGTTAAGGGGCTGCCGCGCTACGCACAGGACACTTAGGCCTCCAAAGGCCCGTTGTGATACCACCCGGAAAAGAAAAACCGTCTCCTTAAGAGGGCTGCGTATCAAACCAGCCCGTGCTACTGATATAGCGATTTAACCGCACGGCGCATGTATTCTTAAGGTCATCCAAATCATGGAAGATCCGCGAACCCAGAAAGTAGCCCCTCCTACCAGCCAGGGCCGGACAATGATAGAGAAAGTGGAGGATGGTCTCCTCTTCATCTCCACAACTCCTGCGAAAATCATGATGGGGGATGTTGAGCCTTCTGGCATGCTCCCCGATTGCACAGTGTCCGGTAATAACTCCAACAACTCTGCCAATGTGCCTTCTATTCATCGAAAGCAGGGTGGCAGAGCGGCCGGAATCCAATATCGGCCAAATCGACCTTGTCGTATTGCATGTTGCCCCGTTGAGCCATCTTGTATTGGCCCTGTTGACAGCAGTGGCCTTAATCGCCGATTTACACATAGCAAAAGGCATTGCTATGTCCACCAATCTTACGTCAAACCCCCCAGTTCTGCCCTCCTGAGCCAGATCATCCGCCGCGCAGTTCCCCTCGAAACTACTATGGCTCGGTATCCAACACATTGAACTATAACTATCACTACCTCTCTTCATTTCAGAGAGATCCATTCCAGTGCACTAGCCGATTTACTATAGCTAACTACTAAAATAAAAAAGAAATCTTTCATAGCTGTACTATAAAGGTTTTTTTTTCAGAGCTGTTCTTAATTCAATGACACATCCTTTAATCTGTAGTCTAAATATGAGCTTTCATCAACAGCCACATCAATTAGCAACTACCACCCGCAAATCAAAACATTGCGCCCTATTAGTCAAACTGGACCCGCTTAACATCTTGGACTCCCCTTTCACTCATTTGCCCATTGATACAACCCGATTTGACAGATTCTTTCTTATTTTAGATACGCCTAGTATAATAATGTCACATCAACGTGTGTCTACTACGTGTCATGCGACAATATTTTCCTTTGTTTGTTTTCTTAGCAAATGGAAAATCTATTTTCCCCTGGTACTTAATTTTCACGATTTTGATTCCCTGCTCCAATAACGATGTACGTAAGTCTGGCTGTCAGCTCTGTATACGTGTGTACTTGACTATTAGACAGAATATCGACGAGGCGTCTAAAGAGACGTTCTGAGAGGGACAAGATGATTCTATAGTATACGTAGTATGTAAAAGACATCAGCTCGGCAGAAAATATTGTATTTGTTAAATCGAAGAAAAGATCAGAATGCTGTCATTTGCAATGACAGCTTGTTTTCTCAACGAGCACGGGACTATGTAAGGTGGCATGACACAATGACGAATTTGTATCGTTTCGTTCAATGGTGACATTATGATTCGCCGCGATTATGATGGTCTTTGCCTTTTCTCTGGGCGTACGTATTGTAGTGAGAGTCGCTGTCTGACAATGCGCAGGTATGGGATGGGGTGTGTTTGAAGCATGCCGTACTAGATGAATGACTGGTGTCCAATGCTGGAAGATATTGTTTTCGAAATCGAAACTTCTATTGAATTTCAAAATATTTCAAATTCACCCCATCCGCATTCTTCGACATATTCTAGAACTGCAAAACACATGTAAATACCTTTTCAACTTCGCCTACTCTGCATCTGCTGCAGTACATACTCGCGATACAGGTATGGTATGTGTGTGTTCTTCCAATATACTATTCTATGATTGTAATTTTACATGCGTTCTCAAGTACTCGACGGGGTGCTAAGTGCTCCAGGATTTCACTTCTAGTTTTCAACTTTGCAACCAAACAACAAACAATAATAATACAACAACAACAACAACAATCGATTATAATAACAACAATAGGAGAGCGAAACATTGAACAAGCCATGGAATAAGACGTCACTTAAGATGCATTGGGTGGTGGTCTGTATTTATTGAAAAAGTATCTTTCAGGCGAAAAGTAGATATCCCACTCCGGAAAACACCTTGACTGTTAGTAAGATGTAGGCTGATTTGTGGATAGAGGAATATGTGAAGGAACAAATCGAATGTTGTTTCTGTAGTATAATAAGCTTTCAGTTTCAATTGCAAGGGCCGGTCGAAGGTAGTTGGTATTATAAGCTAGTATTGGATTTAGATACATACATATATGTACATACTTACTCAATTACTGAATTATGTACTAGGATATATCATAGTAGGATGTTGAAAACTCACCTGAAAAAGATAAGGAAAATATGGTTTAATTTACAAAATTCGATTAAAAATGGAATACAGTGTACGCTCTCATAACCGGACAACATCGGAACCTAAAACTTTGTCCGATTGTGTTGGCGTTTGCGGACACTCCCGCCTTAACAAACGCCAACATTTTTTTTTTTGAGGCAACCTTCTAATTTAAGAATAAAATCTCCAAAACAGGACCGGTAGTGACATTTACAAACTTTAACACACACCCTGAGTCAAAGGTTGAGACACACTGGTGGTATTTGGGGGAAAACATAATGGTGACGTAGGTAAGGTTTAAACTTTCTGGATGCAAACCAACGATATCAAGAAATAGCACCACTTTCTTAATACGCCATCTCATACTCATTTGGTTATTGAATGTCACTAACCAGTCCCGGCCCTACCATATATGCAGAGTGAATAGTTGAGCAGGGTGTCATTATATAGGGGCGCAAGATCTCCTGTCTAATAAAGCAAAATGTTACATTTTGAAAATTATTCGGTAGCCTTAAGGTTGGATTTAAAAAGGTTTCAGCTTTGCGCCGTGTAACTAACTGCACCACGCGCTTATTTGATTGTCATTTCGGTTTTAATGAGTGCGTTCAGAAGGTGGCAAAAGAGCAGAAACCGCTCGCGAGCAGCTCTGCAACTGCTCGCAAGCAGCTCCGGAGCCGCTCGGTTTGGAGTCTGCACCTGCTGAACGCTACTTCACCAGCTGACAAATCGACCAGCTGAAAGCTGACGATGACAATTTTAGACGTCAAGTGCCGAAAAGTGGAAAATACATGAATCCCACGCTGTCCATTACAAAAATCACGAACAACGAAGAAACAAATTCAAAAGCACCCGAAAACCAAAGAACTAGAAGCCGAAATAGGCGAAAACACAACAATCAATTTGATAACTGTCAAAACTCGAAACTCGCAACATGAGCGTGAGGTTGAAAAAGAAGAAGAAGAACCTGAGCACTGAGCACTGATCAGTGAGCAGAAATATTTCTTGCTCGGTGAAATTTGATCATGCTCACCCGAGCAGAAGTTGCTCAGTCACTTCTGAACCCGCTCGTTCTGAACATGTTCGCTGAGCGGAAGTTGCTCAGTTCCTTCTGAACGCACACAATGACTGGCTAAAATCCTACTGACCCCACATTGGGCGTCGATTTTTTTCGGACTTTCCATTTTCGACTATTTTCTACCGTTAAGGCTACATTAGAGCTTTTCTTATCTTGTATCAATAAGATAGCCTTAGTGTAGCCTTAAGGGCGACCGGTAGCGCAGTGTGTTGAGGCATCAGTCTCATGTTTGACTACCGGCGTTTCGGGTTCGAATCCCGTCCACGACGACGTTCGTGGCCATGGATATGCAGGAGGTGCATGCTGGCAACTGCATTCTCCGAAACCAGTTTATGTCGAGAAACGTCAACTGGGCCACATGGAACAGTTGACGCGCTGTGCCCCATAAGGGGTTAGGGCAATTGAGAGAGAGTGTAGCCTTGCGGTAAAGGCCAAAAAATATTTTGTTTTCTCTTTCAGAGGGAAAGGTTTTTAAAACACAAGATTTTAGGGCAGCCATTCTACTCGAGCGTCAAACAAGTACTTTTCGAGACCGTTACCACGTGCAGAGTAACTTTCGACGATAGGTATAGCAGAACATACTCTTATTAGGATTTTGTGGGTTTCAGGCCATAGCGTAAGTAACGAGAAAGCTGATGATCTGGCGAGGAGATGTTCAGGAGCCCGATCCCTATACCACGGCCACTTGCCGGCATCGCAAACCAAATAAATGCGACCATATCGGGGTAAATGTCCAGTGTCACATAAATAATAAACGGCTCAACACTCTATAACTACTTCCAAGAGTTAGCAGAGGTGACCAGTGACGTATCGTTGAGTCAGCTGATTAAGTTTAGCGGAGTGGTCACCTGGTAAATTTAATAAGCTAGCGGAGTCCAGCAAATGGACCCAACCTGGAGGCCTAGTGCTGGCTGCGTTAGCGGCAATTCACTTACTTAACCTAACGTAACCTAATGCTTCGTTTACACGTGAACGCTGAGCCAAGCACCGAGTATTGAAAAATTGTATTGGAAAGCACCAACAACAAGAAGATACCTTTTCTACTCTTGCATGGCCAACATGAATTCATGAGCATTCGTGAGCATTTGAGTCATTCCTATCTTTTGTGGAAACGACTCAAATACTTACGAATGCTAATGTCGTCTGAACACAGCATAAGAAAATCACGTTTCTGGAAAGGAACTGATTTGACAGACGAAAAGGAAAGTAAATTAAATTACTTGCTCTCGTAATTTCACCATAAAGTTTAACAGTTTAAACAATATGCAAACATTTTGATCTACAATCGAATATTCGCTATCTATCCTGCATACGTCACGTCTCGAATCAAATCTCTTCTCCAGTACTACGGGATTTCCCTAAGTCTCACCATACACTGTCGAACTCGATCTCGAATATGGTACAAGTTTATGTGAAGTGTGTGTGTGTGAGTGTGTGTGTCTTGAGCTATTCAGTGGACATTTGTACGTACCAGGTTCGTGTTCGAGTTCGATAATGTATGGTGAGACTAATAGTTAAATTCGTATCGAAAAAACATCATTTGCAGATCATCTATAATCAAAATCTAGGTCGCCAGTCCCTGATAAAACCTAAATCCGCTATTTAACAATTTTACGTAAGTAGGTATATGACATTTCACATCACTGCGCCTATTCTAAGGATCAATCAACTCGATTGATGTACAGACCGACACTTTTGCCTTAACAATTATCGAACACGATCAATTTTTATGTCCACTACAAAATCATGACTGGATGAAAAAAAAATAGAATCTGAAACTATCTTTTTTTTTGTCATTTTTTTTCGTGTCTAGTAAAAGTGACATGAATCAAGCATATAGTTGTAGATATCTTTCTGCAAGATCACTGTTATTATATCATACAATAGATAGATGTTATGGTGGAACTAAACGAATAGGAGAAAAGTGATCGTGTCTACGGAAACCTGTATCGATCAAATACGCTGCGTTTAAATTGAAAAATTTATAAGTTTTTTTCTATATAAAGATAAATAGATTGTATTCATAGTATGTACGGAACAATTGAATAAGATAATTTCCTGGAAGTGTTTGATACGTAGATATGAACTTTCAGATGAAAGGCGACAAATGCTTTGGAATCAGATAAGGGAGTTGGGTACAAATGCGTGATTTATAAGAGAGAAAATTAGTTTATAATAAAATATCTGGTCAAAAGGCAGTAGCCAGTTTTCAATACGTGGATCGATGAAAATTCAAATTAATAGTCTAAAATAGAACTAGTGTTGCTCATTAGAAAGCCTGGAAATTATTTTTGGGGACTTCAAACACCACATCCAAGTTTTGGGCATCATTAAAGATCCGGCATTTAAATTTTTCGTTTATTACAGGTGCGTTTTGCTAGACACATGATCGCCGCACATTGTTTCCGATTAACGATCAATCCATAGAGCACGGAGCACTATTTGTACGTATCTTTTTTATGGTCTCCTGCGATCGACGCAGAGTGATGCCTAGCAAAACGTACCTTAAGGTTCTTGTTCTCAGCAGTTTGCGACCGAAATAGATGTGCGAATTCGGTAAACCATGGGCTGTACGATGAGCTACATCAACTTCAATAGGAAGGGCATATACAACGAAAGGAAGACAGCCACTGAAATATTGAAAGGACACATCAGTGTGACCGGAACAATTGTTCCAGACGGCTAAGGCCCGAAGTTGGACTGTTGAACTACGATGAAGGTTCAGTAATTAATGACCGTCAGTTATAAAGTATTTTTCTTATGTTTTCCACATGACTATTCGGATTCTTCATCAGGAAATTTCTGGAATGACAAATCTGTCATTCTATCGCACTGCGGGTCGTTGACATTTGGAAACAGTATATTGTTGGAACACTTATGTGTTCTGTAAAAATATATAATAATAAAGTTTAATGTTAGACCAATAATTGAATACGGAGCTATTGTTTGGTGAAAAAATCAACCACCAATGATGGTTAAATAAAACTGGATAAGATTCAGAGACTAGCATGTCTCACAGTAACGGGAGCTATCCGCAGCTGCCCCACTCCAGCTCCTGAAACGTTACTCAACTTCCCGCCGCTCCACATAATCTTACCAAAGGCGATGCAAAAATAGCTGTAGCCAGACTGAAAGCATCCCGGAAGTCCTTCAGACTAAGCCCACAGCCAAACAACTGAGTAAATGAGGATTATTTATCTGGTATGCCATCAGACTATCTAGGTAGGGAGCCTTGCTTCAAACTACCGTTTCAACCATAATTTAGTATAGAGAGGATTGGAGTTCGAGGCTTAACGCCCTCCCCTCCAACTTTGTTAAGTGGTATACAGATGGATCGAAAACTTAAAAGGGTACAGGGGTGGGCACCGCAGGCCCGTCTCAAAAGTTATCCATTCCAGTGGGAAAGTACGCTACGATAATTCAGGCGAGGGTTCATGCAATCGAGACCTGCGTGAATATATGCTTAACAGTCGGATACCGAAGCAGAAATTTTGCAATCTTCACAGACAGCCGCGGGCCATCAAAGCGCTAAGTAACTTCTTAGTTTCGTCGAAATTAGTGCTTACTGGTCGTAAAGCCTTGCAAAGATTAGGCTCTGCAAACAAGGTTACTATCTTTTGGGTAGCCGGACATGTTAAAATCCCAGAAAACGAGACAGCCGACGAGTTGGCGAGGGAGGCTTCTGCAACCCCTCTCGTCGGCCCAGAGCCATACTGTGGAATCTCCTTGTGAAGTGTAAGACGGAACATCAGGGAATGGGAGCTTAATAACAATTGTGTACTGGGACAATATTCCCGGTCTCAGACATGCCAAACTATTTAAAGCTGGCCACTTACGCAATTATACCCCTGAGGTGCTAAGATTACATAGAATGCGCGTGAAAATTATTTGCGGGCTTTTTACGGGTCATCTCTACAGATTGGGGACTATCTTTGACTCAAGCTGTCTATTCTGTGAGAGTGAGGATAAGACATCCCAGCACATTCTCTGTGAATGTGATCGATTCGTGACGTATTTTCACCCACTCGGTTTCAAACAATTCCGCCTTTTTGTAACCCATATATTCTGTTGTATGTAACCCTGGGCTACGATTTTCCTTTTTTTTTCCTGGTACAATCATTTATCGTCAACAGAACTCTGAAAAGGAGCCTCATTTTTCAAATGTTGAATACATTTTCCTTCCATTTTTAATGAGATCGAGTTCTCGATTCCTAAATTACAGATGTCAAAAATCGTCCCGAAAATTTATTAAGAACAATAAATACAAAGTCGATTTGTTTTTTATTTGCTTTGTATGGAATTCAACATTTGTGAATGTCTTTTTTTCTCTTCTTTAGGAACAAGATCGGTTGATCTTTATTCCTTACCTACTATGTTTATTTATTTTTTGTCAGTTATCATTTATGGACCATCTCGAAAAGAAACTGAACTCATTCTCAATCTGCACAGACACAGAACACACGATGATCGTTTTTATAATATATTATTGTTTCGGATTAGCCGATCTTGTTGAATCGCGAGGGTTATTAATAATCTTCCGCGAGTATATGACAAAAAAAAAAATATCGCTCCACCGTTTATTTTGATTTTTTAATACGGCGGCATACCTTCCAAAAATGGGCAAAATAGTCGCAAAACTGGTTCACAATACTCGTGATAAAAAGCAGCTTGGCACGCATTTTCGGTTGGAATTTCAAGTTTATCTGTTTAATGTCTCGTTTACGCCGATTGCTGTAAAACAAAACGACTGACGACAAGATCGATGTGCTTTTTATGGCGAGATATTGCAAATTTTCTATCTCTATCCCGATAAAAAGGTGACAAAATCCTGGAGTAAAAGTGAAAATTTTGTCTCTCCTACATAGTTGACAAGGATATCACCGGAGAGATACAAAACACAATCTGCCGAAAGGAACAAAATGACAAGATCTATCAATGATAAGAACCGAACCTATGTATGTACTCGTTATAGGGGTGTGTAGCAATCGTCAATCGCCAGCAGTTGTCCAGCATTTAGGTAGGGATACAAATCCAAAATTCCGAAAGATGAAAAGAACGATTGTTACCAGCACAATACTGATGGATACAATCGATAAATGAGTTGTGTGTTTTGTCCGCGAACAATGTTTGTTTAATGTGCCATCATTATCGGCTGGATCAGATCTATTTCCATCGAGCAGTCTAAATTCTATCTAATCGATAGCTACATCATCGTCTATTTGACTTTTGTGTATCTTTCGACTTTTTCGATGATTGAGAGGTTGTGTCTGACTAAATGGATTATATGTAAGACGATAATAGGATTTGTCTAGATTGTGTAGTGTGTGTTTTTTTTTTCGGGAGGAGAAAAACAGTGAATAAGATTCGGTCATCGCATATGAATTTGAACGGGAAACGAGTCGATTGTCATCCTGATATATGTGATTTTTTTGTATTGCGAAAACTTTGTTAATTTTTGGACAAGCAATGTGTCGAGAAACAGACATATATATATAGGAATCAAAGCACTAAAAGTCGGCATTTCGGGAGAATCTGATTTTCGCCTAAAACTTGATGAGCTTGTAACGTGCATCCGCTGAGATGTCGACTGGGACCGGGCGTGTTACTCAGTTGCAAGTGGTCGGCCTGAAAATGTTGAGTCTGGGCACTTTCAGCTGACTGTCACAAATCGGAACCAGCATATAGCACCCCAGTGAAAGGAAGAATGCAATGAGCGGAAATCTGCCGGAGACCGTAATGACAGTCATGCAAAGGTGCTTAGACTCAGCAAATACCGGACTCGTTAATTGGCTATTCAATTATCGTTAGCAAGCAAGTTGCTATCACTACAGTGGAGACAGGTCGAATAATTGCCGGATTTTTTCATTTCTATATATACCCTATACTAATTTTTTTTTCAAAGTAGTCACTCACTCAGAACGCCAACTTGTTTTCTTCTTTCAATTATACCGTATTTTTTAATACAGAGTAATTGAGACTGTAAGATACTTGCTTAAGCATTACATCCAACTCGACAGGAGTATTTCCATCAATATGGAAGCTAGCTCATATCTAATCAATCTCCAAAAAAGGTGGAGCATGGGATCCCTCTAACAATCGACCATTAGCATTGACTTCGGTCCTGTCAAAAATTTTTGAAAGCCTTGCCAAGAACCAACTTATGAGCTATCTTGATTGACACCATCTTATCAGCGATCGACAACACGGTTTCCGTTCTTCGCGCTCCACTGGAGATTTAATGACATATCTCACCGAAAGATGGAATCGATGTATTCATTAATTTGGTGAAGCTAAAATCATTGCCCTCGACATTTCGAAAGCTTTTGACGGAGTTTGGCATCCCGGCTCTTTTAGCTAAACTCCAGGTTTTTGGTCTTGACTCAAAATTAGTTGAATGGATTGAAAGTTTCCTCTACGGCCGTTCGCTTCAAGTCGTCCTTGATGGAGTTAAATCGAATTGCCACACCGCTAACGCAGGGGTCCCTCAAGGTACCGTCCTATCACCAACGCTTTTTCTCCTGTTCATCAATGATCTTCTAAGTGTGAGATCAAACCCGATTCACAGTTTTGCAGATGACAGCACCTTGATTCTATTTATACTTTGAACTCTGCAGCTGACTCCTGCCAAAATGCAACATCTTTCAACCGAGATCGCATGTCTGACTCACTAAATAGAGATATCTAAAAAATTATTGCATGGGGGAAAGCGAATCGAGTAGAGTTTAATGCCAATAAAACTCAATGTTGTCTTATTTCCAATAAACGACGTGCCCCATCTACCGTCCAACCCATTCTTGTCGATGGTGTTAACATTACTGATTCATTGGATTGGATTCATTGAACGTACTAGGTATAAACATCTCTAGTAAACTAAATTGTTCTGACCACATCTTCAACATTGCAAAAAAATGCAATAAAGTGTCTGGGTTTCCTGAATCGCAGCAAAGTGAGCTTCCATTTCGGCTGAGCAAGTGACCGGGTGTGCTTTTTAGAGAGCGGGCTGGGGCATTCGTGGCGTTGGTTCCTCGAAGAGGCGTGCAGCGAATAAAAGTGAATTACAACGGATCCGCCAGCAATTGCTGGGAAGCAGAAGACATCAAACGTGGTTGGGAGTGCGGGGTGTGCCCGCAAGTGCATCGACTTGGTGGAGTGGTTGAAGCAGTCGATGGAACAGCTGTCCAAGAACTGGAGCATTTTGGACAACGTTTTCGAAAAGTTCGACATTTAACAGCACTCATTTAGAGTTTTATACGTTACACCGGCGAAGTTTTCCAATGTTTAACACACACTGAGTCGGGGAAATCTTTTTAAATTAGTGAAAAATTTCCTAGATTTGGGCACAGGCAAGCAGTCAGGCCGTTCGGGTCCTTGGGCTGTAGACAAAATTCGCTTCTCAAATCACAATTTTTCGCGTTCACGCTGATCTTTGCCAATTGTGTTTACATACGAAGTTGTAATGCTGCACCCAAGCTCTTATAGGTAGATATCACGTTGATCGCTACAGCGTAGGGTGCGAGGCAGGTGGAGTTCCCCCTGTGGCACCGCAATTGCGTCCGTCATCGCCCGATGTCACCGTTTGGCCTCCCGAGTATTTAGGTGTTTATCCTGGTTAGGTTAGCGATGGTGTTACAGTGCAATTAAACAAAAAAAAACAAACAGTATGCTAAATGAGACAATTATATTTAATGGGTGGTTGCATCGAAGTGAAGTATCAATAGACAAGTTGCGAGAATTGAACAGAATCAAACTTTACCCCTTGATATGTACAGTAATGGAACTACCATTATAGAAGAAAAAAAAAAAGTAGCCAAAATATGGATTTGCTTATTATAAAAGAGGCGTTAACATACATTGTAGTTATTAGCTTTATTCCGAAAGTTGTTTGATTTTACATACAGTTAAGTACTTAATTGTCTAACCAGTTCTGTGTAGCAATTAAGGCTTGTTCGGACTAGGCTAGTAGTTTAGTCTAGTCAAATGGAGAGGTGAAAAATGCAGTATACCAGTATTTTTCAGGTTTAGACAATACATTTTTTTCTCACGGTTTAAAGGGATGGGAGAAACATACCAAATATGTATATTGAGTTACAGATAGACTACGTCGCGATATACATTTTGTTTTGGTTGTGTGTTTTGTTGTGTTTTTCTTAAAAAGCCCGCGAGCTTTTCAAATAGTCCTCGTATATATAAATTTATTATTTCTTGCGTCGCCTTCAGCAAATATCAAATATCATCCTGCCGAAAAATAGATCACGGTGACGCAATATACTATACAACAATCTCCAATAAAACATATTCATGTTATAAAATGATTTCTCCTACTAACTACGGATATACATTTATATCGAAGCACTGTTTTAACTTTTCGAATTAGTATCACATTAGTCGCCTCAATTTCTCCCGAAAATATGAAAGAACCCTTTTCAGAATGTCACGTGAAGCGTTCTCAAATTAATGGAATAACTTCGCCACAAGGATATAATTTTCTGAAAATGTTATAGAGCAGCAACAACAGCTTGCACATAGATGCGGCTTAAGTCAACTAGCGATGGATACGAGAATGCACCTTTGGAGAGTATTTTCCACAGGAACTGAACTTTCAGTTTTTCAACACACTGCGGATAGGAAACGAAAAATAGCATTTCAGCTATGCTTATACCTTATGCCAACCATGGCGTTACCATCTGCATTTCTGAAGTTTTTCATTTTACCATGAAGCCACATTAGAGCTATGTGTATATCCGGATATATGAAGGTATACAGGCTGGCAGGATATCCTAGGAGATTCAGATAGTACAGTCTCAGGAGATTTTTGAGTAACAGTTTGAGCAGTGAAGCAGATTGCAAAATAAATTTCGCATAATGTCGTAGCTAATTATATTGAGGACTGAAGTTGATCTTTTTTAGAATAAGCTAAGGGGTCATCATTAGACCAGGCATTAGACCACCTATTAGACCACTTATTAGGTCAGTCACTAAACCACGTATTGGACAACCTATCAGGCCAGCCCAGTGGCGCAACCAGCATTTTGTTCTGGGAGGGGCTGAGAAAACAAATAAGTGGTCACTAATAATATTAAATAATATGTTGACAAACAGGTTCTGCGGCTGATATTCATTCCATCTTCCTTGCAGGAAAATAGGGCACAAAATTAGCACAATCAATTTCTTTATAATGTAGTATGTTGACAAAGAAACTTTAATTTGCGTGTCTACTTTTCAATAACGAAAAATTGAAAAATAAACGTTAGACTGATTTCAGACGATCGGCGGCTAACGAGCTCATCAACTCATCGACTCACTGGCTCATTGACTCACTGGCTCATCGACTCACTGTCTCATCGACTAATGGATTAAATGGAGGCTAGCATGCTAGCATGCCTCTAGCTGCTTGTAAACTGGCTATTAAAGATGCGGCATATGATAGGGCTAGCACCAGATGGAGCAATGGTAATACCTGTCATGTGGCTAGACAGATGTGGCCCAAACTGGATCCCAAGCGATCCTCTGGGCTGCTAATGTTAAACAGAAATCAGCTGAGAACTGTCATAGGAGTTTTAAACCGGACACTGCCTAACTGGGGAGCATGCTAGAAGACTTCGTCTTCCCCACAATGACTTCTGCAGGAGCTGTGGGGACGAAGAATATATATATATATATCATTTGAAACCAAAACAATTCTCAATTTATCTTTATCACTAACGGTTCTATTAACAAAACTCAAAATATCGATATAACCAACTTGTCTAGCAACGCGGGGCGGAAAATACAGGCATAGGTGGAAAAATAAATAACTGGCGAAACAGACCAATTTTGAACTATGGCCTCGAGATGAGTTAGCATCATCTCATTTTCTAGATCGTGGTGGTATGTCTTGTGCAAAGGTGATCAGCAACACGCTCAACCGAGTTATTTACCCCATAAATGGGTACTCATTTAAGAGCTGAGTGGGCTCATAGTCCGACCCATTTTTATCGAAAATTTCCGCATTCAGTAGGAATTGAACCGGGGCCCAGTGCGTAGAAGGCGAACGTGCTAACCGTTGCGCCATCCGGACTACTGGCGTAGGTGGGAAGATGCTGAATATAAATTCTAGGTTTGCCAACACAAATTTTGAACGCGAAAACCAAAATAATGCACTTTGTCCTCATTAGTGTGACGAAAATGTTCATCGCAATTTTTAAGAGCCGTTAATCAAGAAGGTCTGAGCATTTATTTTGCTATTACGTTTTAGCAAATTTGGTGTACTTTAAGAATATACTTTAGGGAATACGAGATGTCAATCCATAACATTGAAAAAAGTGAGCTGTTGTATTAAAAGGGGGTTCCCAGTCAAAATTTCCAAACTTCGTTTTAGGTTCAGGAAACAAAAACGTTGAGTTACAAAAAAATTATTTCACCTTCAACATATTTTTTTTATTTTTAATATTTATTGGTCCTGGGAGGGGCTTTAGCCCCCTTAGCCCTCCCCGTGGTTGCGCCACTGGGCCAGCCATTAAGCCTCGCATTAGACCACCTATTAAGCTGCTCTGATGCATGGTCTAATAGGTGGTTTTATGCGTGGTCTAATGTGTGGTCTAATACATTAGACGTATTATACCACTTATTAAGCTGCTCTGATGCATAATTTAATAGGGCTAGTGTGTGGTCTAGTGTGTGGTAATACATAAGACCACCCATTAGACCACCTATTAGACCATGCATCAGAGCAGCTTAATAGGTGGACTAATGCGTGGCTTAATGGCTGGTCTGTTAGGTGGCCTAATAAGTGATCTAATGCGGGTAGTTGGTCTAACGTGTAAAAACTCCCTAAACGATATGGCGCCGGTTTTATTAGGAAATTTTAGACTCCTTCGTCCATGTCCAATCAGAATAGATAACTTTTTACTTCGCCTGAACCTATGACCTTAATCGCCTCTTCATTGGTCTTCGATACTTTCGGCCTCCGTATTTTGTAATTCTAAGCTATTTGAATTTTCTTTTGGTAGCAACGAACCCAACCCAGAATTTTTTTTAATCACACTTGCGTATAGTTGAATCTTTTATACGCTTTTTGAAAATTTTGTATTTTCTCTTAGATAGTTTGTCATGTCAAAGTTATATGCGGTAAGTTTTTGGATGACACTGTTATCGCTTGTTGGTTTTCATTGTTGGTCATTTCATTTTAGGAGTCTTCTCGTTCTGCTATTCGTACGTATTTGTCATGGTCGGGGTCTTGCTGGCGAGGGCGATAAGACTAACTTCTCCTATAAATCGGCTTCAACTGCCACTCCTCCTCCATCTTTCAAGATCTATTCCAAATTCAGCATTTCAAATTGAAACATTCGCTGGTTGACTTTTCAAAATATAATACTTAACAAAGACGGTCGGAAATTGTATTTAAGTAGCCCTTTATTAGGGCTGTATCCGGAATAATCAATCAATTCTCAGTCAAAGTGAATATTCCGAGTGGGCGCATGTGCCACTGCCAAGACTCAATCCATATATTTAAAAAAGGAAAAAATGGGACATATTTCACGAAGGCCGCTAAACTAAAGGAGCATTCCAAATTTCGTGCTGCCTAAATTCCCGGCCAGATGTTTCATCCATTGAGTATGGGTTTTTTGAACGACTCTTTGAACGACTGTTTTTGAACAATTTTGACGAAAGAGTCGGAGTTCAAGTGTTTGTACGATGAAAAGTGTTATTATATCTCGCAGATCTAGTAAACTGGCAACGTTGACACATGTAAATGTTTCACACCGATCCGCACTCTATCATCAGTATCCGAATTTTGATGGCCCCACTCTATACCGTTTCCCACGCATCCTTAACAGCCTTAGCAGATCCCATTGAACCCATCCACTTTCCCGAAACAATGCACACATTTCACATAGTATTGACCTCAATGTACAAAATAAAGGATAAAAACGATCGAATTTCCATTGTGTTGAATATCGCGGTGATCTCAAATTACCCACGCGGGTATATATAGTTGTGCGCTGTCAAAACATATTCCACGCGCAATATTTATTTACGCGGACCGATTTACCATGAACAGATTAACAGAAGTTTTTTTGTGTCCACATGAACAGTTCGAACAATGTCCATTCGATCCCATCATTTTGACGCCTTGACTGCGATTACTTTGCTGGATTGGATATTGCGATCGAATCGGGGGTGCAAAAAGAAGAACGAACATTAAACTGGTTACTATGTAGTTAGTTGTGGAATTTTGCATCTATGTAGTAATATGGACATCTATCCAAACGGTTCAGACTTCTTGTAAGACATATTGATCGCTAATCGAGCAAAATTCGCTTTCATTTGACTGATTTGAGACAAGAGTCGTCAAAAGTTGGGAAAATGTCTTTTCGATGAGATAGTTTGATTAGGGGTTTCGACAGGGGGTCAGTTGGGTTTGCATGACGCCTAGTGCACACTGAGAGTTTTGAATAGATTATTTTGCGTCTCGCCAGAATTTTGTCTGCCCCGACTCAGTGCAAGAAGCAAAAAATGCTTATAAAATTCACGGCGACAATGTGTCGAGGCGGGCGAGACAAAAGAATGTACTCAAAGTATCGCAGTGCGTACTAGTCGTTAGATTATATTGACATCTGTTTCCGAATTGTCAAATCGATATCATAATGAGTATTTAAATCATGTAAACCTATTTTTTTTAAAGAAAAAAATCATACAAAGTATCTACACTGCATGCAGATACATCGAAACATGGATATGTCTTATGCCTACCGAAGGCGTGGGATGGGTTTTGTCGAATGATTTCATCCAGTATAACTATACTGGGATCTTTATAAAACTTACGTCGATATCTTCAACACAACAGGTTACACGCAGTCGGTAGCCAAAGACATATCCATGTTTCGATGTATCTGCATGCAGTGTAGATACTTTGTATCATTTCCCACCTTTCAAGAACCGATTCCCGATAAACTCGCCCCAAATCAAACTTAACACCCCCTTTAGACAGAGAGACATACATACCATTGAAAGCTAACGTCCCATATGAACCGGATACACCCGTTCTAATGAGATTGAACACCCAACCACATGAGACAGATAGACACGCCCTATTGAAAGTCAACATTTATGCTGCTAATACATCGTACCGTATGTGGAGCTTTTGTTCGGCTCGAATTAACTTCATCCGCTCTCGCTGATCTTTGGGGGGGGGGGGGGGGGGGGTAAAGCCTTAAGTGAAGAGTGATTATTTTGAACTTTTCGAGTAAAAATTTATAGTTGTTCAATAAAATTTTCGCAGAGGTCACAAATTCCCCCGCCTAAACAACGTTCAATACATCTCTCATCTTTTTTTTTTTCACTACTATTTTCGTCAATCATCCACACTCCTATTATTAGCCCATAATGAGTTCCAATAATAATCCGGAAAAAAAAGATCTGAAGTACACTTACGATGAACAATGAAGAGAATGAAGTGAAAACACCTCTAAAACGTTGTCGTCGTCATCAGTTATGAAGCTAATGGTGATGCTGTTGACGGTGATGATGATGGTGGTGGGCAAGCCCTCCTCTTCCTTTTTACATCTTCTTCAATTACGTATACCACCACTTGAGGGCTTGTGCAGCGTGAGCACAGGACATCCGAGCAAAACAAAACGACTATGGCAAAAATACCGAGCACTTCAAGTTCCCGGGCCACATAATATAAAACCTTAAACCACCGTGTGGTACTGGGGATATTCTTGTTTCTAGTAGATAGAAAGATACGTCCAAGTATAGTGGGGTAGTTGAACGTTGCGTCTTTTGCTATTTATTTTTTTCATTTTTTTGCTGAATGTTCTTCAGGTGAATGTCACACGAAGTAGTAATTGCTGATGGAGAAGACAAGGGATTATAGTGTTGGCTATTTTTTTTAGTGTGCACGATAATCTGTCATCACATTGATGCATGTTAATAGTCGAGAAGTTGAAGGAATGACTGACATTGGACATTTTTGGAAGATGGCTGAATTTACCTTTACCTAATCATGATTGAGTTGCATGAGTTGCAAAGGGTTCAATAGAATACCGAAAAGCAAAACCTTTCACACTATCGCTGATATAGGGGATAAGCGTAGATCCACAGGAACGACTTACCATGAGGTGGTGCGCACCATCGGACAGAGTGTTCAGTATAAGCAATATACGTTATGCACTTTCCTCGACATAGAGGGTACATTCAAGAACGTCAGCATCGAATCTATTCACGACGCCCTATCAGCCTTGGGAGTCGAGGCGAGAATCGGATCGGCAACTGGATAGTAACTCCGCTAAGATCTAATCTAGAATAATTCATGCGAACTTAGAAAACAGCCTCAACCACCTAACCAGATTTGTATGCAAAGGAAACCTCAGGAAGGCGTCACCCCCCCCCCCCCCCCGCCCCTCTGGCTAGTTTTCATCAATGAAATCCCCCCAGCTAGGATTGACAAGGAAGGGGTTAAAGTATAGTCGCGTACGCGGATGACGTGGCAATCGTGTGCAGGGATGTGCCTCTCCGTGATAAGTCAAATCATGGAAAGGGCCCTGGGTATGGTGAGCGTCTGAGCCACAAGCTGTGGGCTAGGCATCAACCCAGGCAAGACCGAGCTGATGTTATTCACCACATAAAAAAGTACCACATTTTACCATCCCTCAACTAAACAGATGGTGCAACGGTTAGCATGTTGGGCTTCTACTGAATGCAGAGGTCTTCGATAAAAATGTGATTTCCGTGTCGGACAATGAGCCCACACAGCTGTTAAATGAGTACCCATTTGAAATAAGTAACTCGGATGAGCGTGTGGCTGATCACACACCTCGGTACAAAACACACTGTCAAGAACTTGTAAATGAGGTGAGGCTAACCCATCTCGAGGCCTTGGTTCAAAATTAAACTGTTACGCCAGTTATTTTATTTTTTTATTTTTAAACTAGACGAACAGCCACTCCAACTATTGCCCAGCGCAAAGTATTTAGGTATCATTTTAGCCACGAAGCTCAGCTGAAAGTTAAACATTGAAGAATGGGTAAAGAAAGCCTGCATAGCTTTCTACACCTGTAAGAAGGCCTTCGGAAGAAGGTTGGGCTTTAAGCCAAATAGGGTTCTTTGAATATGTGTGTTTGCTAATTGTTTTGACCCCTCCAGGGGCATGGGCGCGTTAATATATCTAGCATTTCTATGCCTTGTTGGCGTTTCAATAGCATATTTACTTTTCCGACGTGCTGTTGCTAGCATGCACCTCCCGTCCGCGCCGTCTTTATACAGACAAGCTCGGAGCACAGTGGAAGTTCTGTTGGTACCCACATGCAGTTTTTTTTTGTTCGCGCCGAAGATTGAACTACCATTCTCTAAATCGTAGAGCAGTGACCGAACGTACACGGCAACTGAGCACCGCAGTAATCCGTTCGCTTCTTATACATATATGGGTCGTTAGTTTGGTGGCCAACGTTTGCTAAAAAATACAACGTTGCAAAACTTTGCGAGGTGCAAAGAGCGGCATGTACCATGCGAACATGCCCGAATGAAGTGCCAAAAGTGATCCTGCACCTTCCACCTATCGACTTTTATATCAAACAACTAGCGGCGGGCAATGCAGACTGACTGCACTGCCCCAAGAGTCAGGAGGCTGGACTGCCAAATCGTACGGCCGTAGCCACATTCTGAATCAACTGCCATAAAATATAGCCAAGGTAAAAGCCGACTTTACCGTAACGAAACTGAGGTTTGGAAGAAACTTCTTCACCAAACTATTTCGCAATAGAAGCACACCGTTTCAGTCACATTCTTCGCCAAATTCTTCATCAGGGCTGAATGGAAGAGAGGCGAGGTGGTGGAGCATTTTGACATTATAATTTTCACCGACGGATCTAAAATGGCGTCTGAAGCACTGAATATCTCGGAAGTAGTACCGCCAGATCATGTCAGGATTTTCCAAGCGAAAACGTTCGCAAACATCAAGGCTTGTCATAATCTCAGAGATTATACAAGATAACCACAACATCGCCGTTTGCTCAAACAGCCAAGCCGGTTTCAAGTCACTGACTTCGGTAAGTACATCTTTCAGTCTTATCGAGCGATTTGGGTAGAAGTTAATTTTCCTTTGCAGATAGCTCAATATTACCCTGTTCTGGGTCCCTGGTCACATGAACATCGAGAGCAATGAAAAAGCACACATGCAACCCAGGAGGAGCGCCGCCCTAGAAAGCTGGCGGATGGCGGAATCTGTCCAACTGAACCGTAACAAAGAAGATATGGCCCTCATCTGAAAGCATCTGAGCTTATGCTCAAATTACGTAGAGATGTCGCCACGGCTGCGGCGATCATGACGAGGCATTGACCTATCGGTGATCGCGTAATCAGACTATATCCCGTACAATCCACATTGATGAAGTTGTGGGAATAAAGATGAGAAAGAAAGATTCACCCACTTCCTTTGCGAATGCGCGGGTCTTGCTAGCTAGGACCAGACATCGTGCATTGGGGAAGTCCTTTCTTAATATGGGGGGGATTGGAAAGTGGCTTTATTTCCAGAACTCCTTCGGTTGGATCTAGGCACCCTAGCATCCCCTAAAATCCCAATCATCATCAAATAACAAATTTTCACAAGGTTTGTGACTTTAAAACGGCGCCTTCTGCGCTAATTGGGCTTTGGTAAGTCGTGCTTCAGCCACCACTTATACCAACCAACCATAGGTGATAAAAAAAAACTAGTTAACATTTAGAATAACGAATCACATGACAGACTCATCTCTATTAGCAACATCCTCTCAATTACATTTTCAGCAATGACACTCTATGCTATCCGTCACAGCATTCCTAGAACTTTTTCCCGAAAATATTCCCAGCATAATTTTGAGAATCTTATATTTTTTTTGTCTTCTAAAGATGTCTTCAAATGACTAATCGATCTTCTTGAAAAGATATTTGCAAACTCACTTATCTACAAATTCATTGCCATTAGCTTATTAAAGGTGTACACCAATCAGGGTGCTAGTCAGATATGAATGATTGATTGCCAATTTTTCTTCGAAGTCTCGTTGAACAACGGACCACAAAAATATTTCAGACATTTCAGAGGCTACCACCATTCCTGACCACCACACACTGACCTGTTATTACAAACTAGTAAAAATCAAACTCGATTTCCTCTTCAAGCGCCCTTTGGACTTAACATTAATTTTGACATTTCTGCCATGCTGCCTATAGGATGTGACACACTTTCACAAAAATATCCTTGAGAGTTGTGCTTGTTGGTTATGACATTTTTTCGAAAACATCAACTATACGTCGTATACACCAACAAAAATCCGCACAATTCGATTTTACTATCTGCATCGGGTAGGCAAAAAAAAATCAAATACACTCGCACACATTGTGCAAAGGAAGAGATACCTAAGATATATGACTGCAATGCCATAAAATGAGGATATCTTGTTTTTGGATGGAACACTATACGAGTCCGGACTTAGGGCTCCGAGTGACACAAAAAAAAAAGGTCATTGAAACGATTCGTTCCATTCAAGAGGATAACAAGGCTCATTGTTCATCCTTGGGATTTGTCTATATATTTCTGAGATTTTTAGTTTTTTTTTTTTTGCTTAAATGTACTCTACATGCCTACGTACAGAAACGACCAAGGACGACGACGACAAGGACATGCGATGATTTTCTCTCGTTTCGTATACTTATTTTTCTGGCTGCATGTTTGTGTGTCATCTGTAAGGATACACTATAGTGTGCCAATGTTGCCAACAATACATGCATACGTGTATATGCGACCATTGTTAAGATCCGGACGACATACACACTATAGGGATGATCCTGTTTTTGTTGATGGTGACCAATTTAAAACCTATTCAAAATCTATTGTTAATATTGTTGCAGTGTTGTTGGTTTTGTCACATTTACAATACACGCCCCAGGCTTATGTTGGAAATATGGATGCGGAAACCATTCGGATATGTGAATAAGTATAGCTTGAGTTAGTTGTCTGTACAAACCGGAAGATGCAAATATTTCCGGACAGAGAAAGTTCAAAATTTCACTCACTTTTTTTTGTATAAATGTGTAGAGAGAATATGGTATTTCTTGGTCTCAGGTCGCTGAGTCTAGGGATATCACAACGGACCCAGGGTGGCCTATGGGTGCCGTGCTCTGCAAATACGTATGGTATTTCTTGAAATTTCGGTGAAATTTTGAACAGATTTCCCAAGTTTTAAGCTACTTTAAAAAGGGAGTAGTTTGCTGCTTCTGTTGTACGCCCCATACTTATTCACGGTATTGTGGTTTGGTGGAAAGCCCTTCATATTGCAGCCTATTGCAATCTACTTAGTAAAGTCCAAAGACTAGCGTGTGTCCTCATTAGGAGGGTACTGAGGACAACTCCGCCTTCTGCCTTGGATGTGTTGCTCAATCTGCCTTCTCTGAATTAATGGGAGAACAATGTGCTGCAATCACAGCCATACATACGCCTTCATGAAACCGGCCTGTGGATCTCGTCTGCCCATGGCCACTCGGCAATTTAAAATAGTTTAGATGCTCCTGTAGTAACTAACTATTCCACTCCCAAACATCTAATCGACGAAAACTTCACAACCGTTATATCAAATCGGGATCAGTGGGAGAAGGGTGAGTTTCCATTTTCTGGCTGTATTGAAAACTATACAGACGGATCCAGGACAAACGGAGGGACTGGAGCAGGCCCGTCGAGAAGGTAGGGGGGGGGGGGGAAACGTTTCGCGCCGATGATTTTGAAGGAGCCCGGAAATTCGAACGTTTTGTACAATAATTTTACATTTGCCCCGTTGCAAAGCTCGGTCCCTATTCGGTCCGGGATCGACTTGGCGCGATTGGAGATACAGTAACACCACTGATCTGAGCGAGTGTAGATATGAGGGCCAGATCTCGGTGCATCGTTGAGTTATATATTATGCAAACAGCTGACCCTATGACACCTAAAAGAAAAAACCATTTTGCACGTGACAGAATTTGAGCCCGCCAGATAAGATAATTGAGCAACCTTAAAAGATATCGATGAGTACTACGATTAAAAATATAAAAAAGTCATCAAACCTGATTACTTCCTGATGAGTTGATCAATTACTTTCATCAAATATTATTACCTACTGCCTGATAAATTCAGTGGTACTCTTGTAGCAAGTCGCAAGTGGTCATGTAAATCTTTTCATTGAGGGCAATTTATTCAACAAGGGTGCGTGAGCGTATGTCCACAAATATCTTCGCCTAATTGTGCTTCCCCAGCTTCTCCTCCTCGTAGAAAAAATAGTAGACTGATGAGCGATTGTTATGGTGAGCAGAGACCCTGCTAGGTTAGGTAAAGTTAGCTTGAAGGGTTGCTGTGCTTACCACAGCACACATAGACCGCAGCAGGGACCATTGTGTTACCACCGGGGTCTTCATCACTCGACCATCCTAATCATTAAACTAGCAAGAACTTTAAATGAAGCATGGAGCTTGCCAATACCAACATTAGCCAAGTCGCCCAATTAAGTGAAGAAGTGGGCCCCCGGAAAAGCCCTCCTCCTTCTAGACAAAGCAGGGCAGGTGCATAGGGCATTAAACACGCACTTCACCTACTTTTGGTCACGGCAGCTTCTACAGAAGTTACTGTAGGGGAGGCGAAGCCTCCTGGCGTGCTCACCAATCATACAATGCCCAGTGATGACGCCCACAGTTACTCTGATGTGCTGCCTTCTGAGTGACAGCAATTTAGCTGATCGGCTACAATCCAATCTGGGTCACAGACATAGAGACCCTGTTAACCACAACCATCGCTTCCACAGAAAACAACCAACCTTACACAACCAATGAACTAAAAAACAATAAGGGCTGTCAAAACGCACATACTACGAGTATAAAACTTCCTGTGGAAGATCACATGTGGTTGAAAACTATGAAGCTACTGCACATACTGCAAGAACCAGTTATAAGTATTAGAAGTTATCGAAAAGCATGAGACATGCTGCTAGTAGTAGTTGTTTAGTCCCGGGCTCGGATTTTTTCTTGATGGCCCTGGGCTGGAGCGGTCGTCTGTTAAATTTAAGCTTAACTTTCCGTCTACATGTTCACTGTAGTGTTTTGCAGGTGGAGGTCACGGCGATTTCAGAGGCTCTAATCTTGTTTATACTTCGTTAAGCCCTAAGTTCAGTTGCCAACTTCACAGAGTTACCATAAACCTATATCATAGAAAATTGGAAATAGTCAAAAAAAGGTTGAAAATGGCTGAAAATATTCGGCGGCCAATGTGGAGTCAGTGTGATTTCATATTTTAAATGAATAAGTGATCTTAATTTCCTTTTATTCTCCTACGTTAATAGAAATCGAAATTTACGGAAGACAAAATCGAAAAACGGTCAAAAATAGCCAAAAACTGGTCGAAATCATCCAATAATATTTGGCGCCCAATGTGGGGTCGTGGTGATTTCATCAATGTATTGGCAATTTGATAGGCGCACAGTGCCCTTAAGCACGTGACAAAATAAAAAAATATTTACGAAATTTTAGACTTGGCCTTATACTACCTTTTAATTTTATAGTGCAACGAATGGTTATTTTAAACAGTCAGGAGATTTCGCGCCCCTACATAATGACACCTTGTTCAAATGCACAGTCTGCACATATGGGAGAGCCGGGCCTGCCCCATTTACTTTACTCCTTTGTTCGTGTTATCTTTTCCAAGGCCTATGAGTTTATTAATACGCAAAGGACAGGGGCAATGAGCGGCGAAAAGCCCGTTCTCCCGAACTTAGCACGCTGAGGGGAATTTCTCTTCGCCAGATTTAACTGCCCGACCATGACGGTCACTATGCAACCTTAGGCTCCGCCCCCACGGGCATCTTCGTACGCTTACCAATCCAGTCCATTACACGTCATTGCATATTCTCTGTAAGTGTAAGGCGTTAGCCCAACGTTGCGTCGTTCAGTTTGTTTTGGCATTACCTTTCCTGGAACAGAAGACATCGCCTCGATTCGACCGCCTTTTTGTAATGAACCACCTGCAATGGACCATATCCTGGTAGTGCTGCTCCCACCAGCAGATGGAAGCAGCACCTGATGAGTAGTGATCTGTTGGTGGTACGAAACCAGAGGCCGAGGGTCCCATTACACCCGGACCCAGGTGCAACCGTGTGGGTGTCTGATCCGTCCGTCAACCATTCCATCCTCATCGACTATTTTTTTATTCCCCATTTTTACCTCCCCTTTTTGTGTTGTTTTCCCCAGGCCTATGAATTTTTGTTAATACGTAAAGGACAGGGGCAACGAGCGGCGAAAACCCCGCCCACATCTCCCGAACTGAGCTACAGCAAGCATATGCCACTGCTTAGCTCGTTGAGGGGCCTATTTCTTCGTCAGATGGCACTGCCCGACCTTCACGGTCATAATGCAACCTTAGGGTCCGTCCCCACGGGCATCTTCGGATGTCCACCAAACCGTCCGTTACACTTTCTAGAAAATTCGTCAACACGATCAAGCTTGACCGACAGACCTAACCCTGTTACTAGAGTAAGGCCCATTTTCTCAATGTCTGGTTAAATCTTATCCTGTAGATAAACACTAAACGGCACTCATTTTCAGGTTAAGAATTTATCGGACAATAATTCCAAACGGCTGATACGGGCTGCTGAGATTTTGACAGCTAGAACTGTTTACGTTTGCACATTCAAATGGGACAATTAAACTGGTCACAAAGAACAGTTCTGGATATTCATTCGAAGAAAACGGATCTGAAACCAACTCAGCCGCAAAATAATGCTGAGAGGTGGCACAGACGTAGAATAGAACAGGTGGCAGAATTCCGCCAAGAAAATCAGCTGACTTTCTACTGCATTAGCTGCGCTGAGGACTGCATTATCATATTTTGAGCGTTGCATGCGCTAAGGTTAAATTCAGTGTCCCGGATAGCTAACTGGCAGTTTAACCAGACATTGAGAAAACGGGCCTAAGGGTTATAGCACAATAGGCCGTTTCAAAAGCTTCGGTGCTGATGGGACCATTTTACCCACAACCCAGTTCCCCCCAGTCTAATCTAACTGCATGGGAGCGTCAATTACAAAATGCATTACATCTCAGGAGAAAAGTTTTCCACGACAAAATGAGGCAGATTTCTTACGAGCGATTGGCTGTAGATATAAATTTTCATACTAGCATGCCTTCTAGTCAAAACCATTCACGAAAAAATTATCGGCAATTGATTGTAAAAAAAAGAATGAAACATTCGCTACACAGAGCTGCTGTTTGTTGCTGTCATAATTAGGAACCCAATTGAAACTCACAGCCATATACACGAATAAATGTTCAACAAAGTTTCCCTTTCCCTTTATTTAAAACTCACAAATAATCCCCAGCGTCCTTTCAAATCCGAGCAAAACGGAAGTTTTGTAAATATTTTGCAGTGACTGGAGGGTTTGTATGTGTAGGGTAGGGGATCTTTACGACCCTTGATAGTGTTCATTTAGTCATCATCGACGTAATCACCACTGTTGTTGTCGTCATCATAATCATCATCACCAAACCATGGTTTTCATCACCCTATCGTAAATTTTCTTTTTTTTTGGGTGAAGAGAGAAAGAGGTTGCGCTCTGTCTGGTTCTCTCTCCCTCTGTCTCGCGGATGTAAAATGAGTTGTGAATTTATATATTCATAAATGATGCTTCAAAAAGGATACACGTATTTTGATTTGGTATTTCGTCACACTTTGTCGATAAGTGTAGTGGTAACGAGACGCAGTTTTTGTGCGTAAGGGACGTTTTTGCTTGGATATGAAATTATGGAGAGGGTTGTTTCATCGTTTATTGTTTACGGCATTTAACAACAATACGTAGCATCTGTAAACACATATGTTGCAATAAGAGTGTAACGCCATTTTCGGATAGGTTATCAGATCAAGAGACAGGGGTTTGATTTTCAGGGATAATAATGGTGAGGACATTTTAGCGTTAGATAACAGTGAAAGAAAGTGGTTTTCGTTTTGTTTTTAGTTATAATTTAATAAATTTAATGATGAATTGAACAGTTTCAGGTGTTTTTGTACTATAAAAATTATCCAGTGTGCGCAGAGGGTTAAAAACTGACCTATGTAAAGCATATTACAAGTTTGAGTTGATGCGTAAAATATGCTAATTGAACCATGTCGTTTATTTTTTCAAAATCAAAGGGCGCACAGACATACTGTCCCTCACAAGAGGTCACTTTGGAGGCCCTATCAATCCATCAACTAAAATATGCGACCTACCAAAAAACCTAATAATCAAATTATAATTCTGTTCCAATATTTATGAAGTGCCGCCAATATTCTCCTAAAATCAATATCAAGGTCAGTTTCAAAAATCTTAACTGGTATCACATACCAAACCTAATAATTATATACCTTCATATGGTTCCCATTCAATTCAAACGAAAACAAAAGTCCATAAATAATTTTCAAATACTAATCCCTTTCAACGTGTTTTTCAATGTATACTCGTACCTAACATAATCAGCGATTCATTAAATTTTCCATAGAAATGACATCGAAAAATTCTTAATAATCCCAGCCATGAATTTTAATTTGAAACGTAATAAATTATTGAAAAAATACATATAATAATAAAATCCATAATGTACAGTAAAGTAGGGGAGAAAAAAAGTTGCCGAAAATGAGTGGAGAAAAAATAAAAATTAACTAAATAAGCAGAAATAGAAAAATGTCGATAAAAGACGTTGACCATGGAACCGAAAAAGAGTTTACAGAATGGAAATCCAATTTTGTGGGGCATCAGAGAATCCCGCCAAACTTGTGCTCGTCATCAATCATTATTTAAACTTATGTACAAATCCGCCCCATTAATGAATTAAGGCAATTTTTTTTTACTACAGGACAATAAAAATGTCGTCTGAGAAATGTTTGATCGGTTTAAATTAAAATAAATGATGAGTTAAGTTGATGGGATGAGTAGAGTATAATGTTAGACGAAAGTTCCGCTGTAAATAGAAAATCTTTAATATCCGTTTTTGTCGAGCAAAAACCACTATTGTAGTCAATACGAGTTTTTGGGAAGTTTCAATGTATGACCCCTCAAGACTGAGTTTAGAAGCAATCTAGACCAAATCTACTAATGAGCATTTTTGGCCTGATGACATTTGGACACTCGTCCGCTTAAGGTTAGGTTATACCTCGGACAGACGATGAACTCAAATGACCAATAAAGGAATGACAATGACTATGACTTTCGAATTATCATTCGCGAGGACAGACATGATAATTCGAGTGTATAGCATATCCGAGGTATCAGGCTGAAAAGGCCGATAGTGCTGATAAAAAGTGCATTTCTACTCATATTTGTCTGTACAGCTTTTACCGAAGTCTCGTTGTCGGGCAGCTAGTTACGACTCCCACCAATAGTCAACGGAAGATAATGGATATCACATGACGTCCCTGCCACATCACAGCCTCAACTAGTGTCTAGGCTCTACGGGCTGCCGCGGAGGTGAACGGCACACCCAGAGTTGGATCCATTGTGTTACCACAGGGCGTATCTTGTCCCTAGCACCCACTACTTGAAACAACCTGAGCTTTTGATAAATTTATGGAGCCGGCTAATCTCTGTATATCCGCCAGTTCTCCTAGATGTGCAAACAAAAGTTCCCCAAATTGTGCACTTCTTCTTTTTGTCAGTGCAAGACAGTCGCACAAATATGATAATCTTAAAAATAAGATTGCCAGTTAATAAAAGAAATAAAATGAAAAGCAAAGAAATGTAAAAATCTGCTGAAGTCACCTTTTGAAGTAAATTTTTCTAAAGCATGAAAAGAGGTGGATAAAGGACCAAACTCCAATCTGTCATAATTAGTCATGACCCGAGGTAGTAGCGAATTTTTTTAGACAGAAAGCAAGGCCATGGGAGTATCAAAAACGGCGGTGGTGCGGGTATTTTAGGAAGGATGTCTAAAAGTAATATCACGGGCAAACGGCGAGCGTAATGAGCTACTACATATTTTGTAGAGGAAACATTCATCAAGAAAGATCCGTCTGGAACGGGTAAATTTACGTTGGACGGACTGTGACCAAACCAACTTGAAACCAAGTTCCATCCGCTAACTTAGCGGACCTGTTAATAATGACAGCATAGTGATTGTTAATTCTAAGTTTGGTGTCAAAGACTACACCAAGGTTCTTGGTAGGGGGCCATACACAAGCGGACAGAGATTAATTTTGAAAAGGAAAAAAAATGAGGGGATTTTAGGGAATAAACCATAATTGAGCATTTGGATACCTTGAGAGAAAGGTCATTAGAGCAGCACCAGGAATATAAACCAGTCCGGAGCGTATATACCCTAGACTTGTACAGACCTAGTGGTTATACCAAAAGTACCAATTGGTAACGACCATATGCATTAAAAGTGAGTTTCATATACGGCCAGTTTATAGGGGAGGTTGGCAATCATTCAGTAGGATCTTGACCATTATCAAAATCAATTAACTAACCCATTCTACAAATGTTTGTCGAATTTTTCAAGTCGCTAGCTTCATTCTATCGAAAGTTATTGCTTATTTGAAGTCTCACTTGTAGAGGAGGTAGGGGTTCCTTGGGTCGGATCTTGCTCATTATTGCTACCAACAAATAAAATCATGCTACAAACATTTATACAAAATTTCAAGTCTCTAGCTTCACTCCATCGAAAGTTATCGCTTATTTGAAGTTTCATTTGTAGGGGAGGTAGGGGTTCCTTAGGTTTGATCTAACCCATCTTAAATACCAACTAACCCGATCTCACTTCAAACATTTGACCAAAACTTCAAGTCGCTGGCTTGATTCTGTCAAAAGTTATCGCTTATTGAAGTTGCATTTGCAGGGGAGGTAGGGGTTGCTTGGGTCGGATCTTACCCATTTTCAATACCAACCAAGTAGATCCTACTAACAACATTTTGTCAAATTTTCAACTCGCTAGTGTAATTTTATCGAAAGTTATCGTAATTAAAAGAATATTTATTTTTTTGAAATTTGAAGGGGAGGTAGGCGTTCCCTTGATCTGATTATGCCCAACTTACTAGGACTTAAGCATCTTCTTACTCCAGGATTACATGCCAAAAATCAGGTGTCTTCGTCAATTGGTTCAAGAGTTATAGACAAAAAACCCGAAAAGTAGGGTAGTACGGGGCTCTTTGTAAGAAAATTACCGTTAGTTTTCAGCTGATCGATTTTATTTTTTTAGGGAAGTAGAAGATTATCCTCACGAGCAATCTGCAAAAGCTAGAGCTTTTTATGTTTATTTAATCGGGAGTTATAGATACATTTAATTATTTTACATATATAGGGGAGGTAGGCGTTCTCTTGGCCTGATCATGCCCATTTTCAATACAAACCAAGTAGATTATACTTCCAACATTTGACCAAAATTTCAAGTCTCTAGCTTCATTCTATCGAAAGTTATCGTGCTAACGGACAGACAGACGGACAGACAGACATGGCTAAATGGAATCAGGAGGTGATCCTGATCATTTATATATATACATTGCTATACCTCCGGAGCCTCCTTTAAGGTGTTACATACATATTTTCGTCGTGACAAAAACAATATACCCTATACTATAAGTCTAGGGTATAAAAATGGGGCGGTCGGTAGCGCAGTGTCTCATGTTTGGCTACCGGCGTTTCGGGTTCGAATCTAGTCCACAACGACGTTTGTGGCAATGGATGTGCAGGAGGTGCATGCTGGCCACTGTATTCTCTGAAACCAATTTATGCCAACGAAACGTCAACTGGGCCACATGGAACAGTTTATGCGCTAAGCCCCACATCTGAAACTCTTCTCATGTTTCAAAATGGATTGCCTGTGAAGGAAGGACACTCGTCCAAACTGGAGATTAACCGAAGATATAACTCAGATCGGGGAACAGAACACTGCAGGTTTTTTGGAAGCCCTAATTAAGGGCTTGAAATTAGGAACTCTGAAAACTTTAGATCTTAACTTTTGAGTTTATCATTTTGCATAAAAAAATATGCAAATTCATGACCCGAAAATGAAGTTGACTTGAAGACAGGAACCTTAAAAGCAGTATATCTGCCGTAACAGAAAAATGGGATCAGGCTAAGGTATAGATACATGCACAGCATTGCAAATCTTCGCCTGATACAGGACTACAACCCTATCGTTCAAGTGCGAAATCTCTGAAGGATTAATTTTGGAAATAGAGCTCTGATTAATGTTCAGAAAGCTTATGCTGCAGCCACCGCAAAAGAAAGCGAAGTCACGGCACAGGCCTTTTGAGGCGTCTTAGGTTTTCTTTCCAATTAGCGCTATCTAGAGTGCGGTGAAAATGGGGATTAATGAAATCCCTTCGGTTTTCTTTAATTTTGTGAGATTTGCCGAATAAAAAAGCCAAAACGCCGATAAACTATTACAACACCCTTAAAAACAAGATGATTTAATCGATTTGAAATGAATTTCTGATAAGGCTTCTTCAATGTCAACTTTTTTTTGGAATCCGAGCCATAGTTGTTTTGCGGGTAACGGCAAAGCGGATGAGCTGACTCGGGATGGTACAACTGGTGTTGTTGATGAAGACTGCGAAAACATAAAAGTGCCATTTAAAAAAAAAAAAATAACTGGCGCAACAGTCCAATTTGAACCACGGCCTCGAGATGAGTTAGCACCATCTCATTTTCTAGATCGTGACGGTTTTTTGTGCAGAGGTATGTGATCAGCAACACGCTCAACCGAGTTATTTACCCCATAATGGGTACTCATTTAACAGCTGAGTGGGCTCATAGTCCGACACGTAAATCCCCGGAATCGAACCGGGGCCCAGTGCGTTGAAGGCGAACGTGCTAACCGTTGCGCCATCCGGACTACATGCCATTTGACAAGTGCCATTTGCGGCGTGTAAATTGGCGATTCAGACCGCTGCTGCTTTAGACACGGCTAACATAAGCTAGCTCTGCGGCAACACATGACAAATACCAAGGATGATTTGACCGAAAATTGAACATCGGGGGAGTTCGCCTGGAGGCTCCGTCTTCCTCATTATGACTTCTGCGGAAATTGGTGGATGGACGAGGAGGACAGCTAGATTTCAATGGAGGTGATTGGTGGTTCCACAACTGACCCAGTGGTGGTCTAAGTGTGCTGTGATCCTGTGATACACCATAACAGCCTCTGCACCTAACCTAATCTAAGGTTGAAGAAACTGGGTGGGCCCACTACAGCCTAAGGCACAAATATAAATTCGTTTGAGTGAATTTCAACTTTAGACAGTAGGGATCTATCATGTGGCTTCTATTCGGCACAACAGTCTTTCCTCATTTAGGGGACCTTAGATTCGTTCATTTTCAACTGAAGTTAATTGGAATCCATGGCAATAGAGCTACTTTCTATCTTGTTCAAATCTTAGGTTTTAAACTTCGCTAACTTCAGTACTATTTAAGTCTTTTGAAAGGCCAAACTTTTCAGGAATTTTTTGTATAGGGATTCTAAATTTGGGGATTTTGTATTTGGCGATTTAGCGCATGGTGATTTTTTTTATTTAGGGATTTTGCGACTATGAATTTCGTATACGTTCAGCCTCAGTATACCCATTTTCAGTACACAGATCGACAGTTTAGGTAATCATTGTGCTGAAAATGGCAACAAAAGATGTTCAAACAGCCCTTTTATAAAAATACCCAAATATTTCGACTTAAAAAAATCAATTATGATTTTTTTTTATTTTAATTTTCTTGTCCTATTTTCCGAATATCCACATCCTTCAAACTCAGACCTTAATTCTCTACCTTGCTTGTCATTTAATCCATATATTTAGTAGCCAACATCCTATCTGTGGTTGTCTCCTTGAACTCAATATTGGCACCTCAACCCACATTAAATCGACTTCATTTATTTTGCAACAGTTTCAGGCACGTGCCGTATATCGTTCGCCAACCTCTTCTTGTTCTTTTTCTTGTACCCTGTCAATGTCAGCTACAAGCATTTTTCTGTCTACCGTTCACTTCAATCGCTTTCAGCTATAGCCCCATTTTTATTCCTATCATCTCCGCTTACTTGCCGCGACCTCTCTTGATGAATCCCTTTAATTTACTCATTGATTTTCATCTCAACACCTCCCCCTGGTCCGGCATGTTTATTTACGCTGAATTTTGTGGTAATCAAGGATTAAGGACGAAGAATTTAGTCAACGAAAACAGAGAAATATTAATGTCGCTACAGCGCACACTGCGCTCGCACTCAATGTCTTCGAGTCAGTGAAGAGTCTTTCGACAACACCTCAAGAGCCCTTGACAAGTGGTTTTGATTTGAAAAAAAAAATGTAAAAGACGTCAAGGATATGGAAGTCAAGTGGCGTTTATATAAATGGCACTGATTATATTTGATGTATGTTCGATTGTCGGCACGTGTCATTAAGCGGTTTTCATTTTGGTTCATGGGTTATGTGGATAGTGTCCTGATTGCATAGTTTAATATGTTGTGGTTCAATTAAGTTCAAAAAGAAAATGTAGTGCAGGACGTCGACGTTTAAAGGATTAAAAGCATTAAGGGCACATTATAGTTTACAGGTTCTTATGAAACCTAAACTCAGACTTGGAACATCGAAGGCATTTAGTAGAGTTTCGCAATTCAAAGATCCAAGCCCAGAGCATAACGCATTAGAATTTTGCATAGATATTTCCAGGATTTAATGCCGTAGCTAATCTTTCTATTAACCGAACTATAATCCTATTTGCTCAACAATGAGTGGACAATCGATTTTCATGAAAGTATTAGACAAAAAGGTACAATTCGCACATTGCAACAGATTCTTAGAATTGATAGATCCTTGAGTGGCAGGTATATGGATTAAAGTCAAGTGTCGTGGCTTCTGTATATATGAGCATAGAAGGTGGCCAATTAACACGGTAATTACAAACAGTATTGATGACCCGACGAAATTGACCCTATACTCGTACGTACCTGTGGCTGTGGTTAAAAGACTCTTAATCACTCGGCACTGATACTGCCGGACAAAGTTCTGGACAGGACAAAAAAACACTAACCAAACGTGGAATTTCAGGTTTTGAATGAAATAAAACGGGTTATTCCAATTTAGCATTGTTTTCAACGTTTCAAATGTTGAGAAGTTAAATGTCAGCGGATTAAGTGATTGACGGAAAAGCCAACCACTGGTCTGCTATCGTTCGGTTCCATATCAAGCTTGAGGTATCGGTCAAATTTTCCCTAAGTCATATTTTGCCAAAATTTTACACAGTTTGACAACTAGAGTCCCTGAAGCAACTCGATTCAATCTTTAGCAGAGAAAGTGGAGTTACTCTTCTCTAAATTTGTAGTTATAACTGAACTGATAAAACCCCAATTAATAGACAATTTTTACTCTGCAAAAGCTCTGGTGATTCTGCATTGTGTACAGTCGAAAACGAACAAGTGCAATCTGCTCTGGCAATGAAATTTATTGCAACTTATCCGTCGCAAAGATAGCCCAGTAAATTTGCGGGTCTTATAGAAAATAATTGAGATATATCTGGAAATAATTTTAATCCTTTCTATAGATTTTGAATACATGAACTGTGTGAGCTTAACTTTTGGCAGGTGAAAATCCAAGGCATGTGAACTTGTTATTATAGGAAGTAAACTAAAAAGTGTTAAATTTTGCGTCCAATGCACTACTCAAAGCAGTGGCGTAGATAAGGGGGTGATTAAGGGGATCAATCCTCCTCCGCAAGAGTTCTTACATAATCGCTAATATTTTATGTGTCGTCCTTAAGGCAGATTAAGGGAGCGTTTCGGTTTTGTGTTTTATGACTAACGATACCACGCGCTTATTTGATTGCCCATTTCGGTTTCAACGACTAAATAAAATTCTACCGAGCTTTATGCACCAAATATGAGGCTTTTTCGATCATTTTATGAGAATGTATTTTTTTCTACTGTATATTACCACTCACTTTAGATTGAAAAAAAACCGTAAGCTAGCAATGCAACATCGATGAATGGCTGCACAACAGAACAACGATACAAAAAATGTCATCAAATAAAGGAGCTTTCATGTCTCAGACTGGATGACCGATGACTTATGACTTTATTTTTAATTAAGTCTTAGTTTTAAGTGAGTTTGGGTTTTAATTTTCAAATTCGTATTACCTACGTGAGGGTTACTTCAAGTTTTTCCATCTTACGTCAGTGAAAATTTACAGTAGAAAATAATCAAAAAATTATCGAAAAGCCTGAGAAAATTCCGACCCCAATGAGGGTCGGTCAGCGTGATTTTATCAAGTAAATGAAAATGAAATACCGTTAGCAACGAGACGCAAGAACCAAAGCCTTTGTAGACCTTACCTTAAGGCTACCCCTAATCTACCTTATGAATTTCTTAAGTTTTAAAAAACGTTAGTGAAAATTTGCTTTAGAAAATGAAAATAGGACCAAAGCCAGCCTAAAAAATGGCACCCAAAGGGGGGTCGGTGTGGTATTAATAATAATATATAGCATTGTTTTGAATTGGATTATTTTCTAGCGTAAATTTTCAATGACTTACCGAATCCAAAAAGAATAATCAAATACGCGCGTGGCATCATTCGTCACGAGACAAAAAGACCTTACTTTAAGGAAAGTTTCCGGGGATTTACGTGTCGGACTATGAGCCCACTCAGCTGTTAAATGAGTACCCATTATGGGGTAAATAACTCGGTTGAGCGTGTTGCTGATCACATACCTCTGCACAAAAAAAAACCGTCACGATCTAGAAAATGAGATGATGCTAACTCATCTCGAGGCCGTGGTTCAAATTGGACTGTTGCGCCAGTTATTTATTTATTTTAAGGAAAGTTTCACACGGAACGTACGACACACGAGTATTCCGCAAAAAGCATCAGTGGCGAGTGAGTTTTGTATGTGCGACGATTGAATTAAAATTGCACATTCATATATATAAAGTTTACTGGTGCTTTTTGCTAGAAATTCATATACCGTACGTGCCATGTGAAACGGGCGTACGGAACCGTGCACATAATACGTCATGCGATTTTTGCCCATTTTTGACCCTTCCCTCCCCAATTGTCACACATCGTCACAAGCCTTAGACTCTCTCCCCCATAACGTCACGACACATTTTGAAAATTGTTTGTCGCTCATGGGAGATGCCCGTTACGGGATATATCACAGTATTTGATTTTCAATTTAACACACGCAAAAATCTTATAGATATATATATGATTAATATAGTGCGAAGACTAGACTAGTACAGGCGGAATACGAAATATAATCTGGATGAAAAAAGAGACATAAATTCAAATACAGCGACGCCACATTATCGGTAGAACCCCTCCCTCCCCTATGTCACACTTAGTTGATTAATTGTTTACTATAGGTACTTGGGGCGACCGGTAGCGCAGTGTGTTGAAACATCAGCGTTTCGGGTTCGAATCCCGTCCACGACGACGTTCGTGGCCATGGATGTGCAGGAGGTGCATGCTGGCAACTGCATTCTCCGAAACCAGTCAGCTGGGCCACATGGAACAGTTTACGCGCTATGCCCCACAAGGGGTTAGGGCAATTGAGTAGTAGCAAATGACCTTCCATTACTCGTACGAAGACTAGTATGTCTTTTGCAGGAGTTTTCCTGGTAACAAGGAATGTATACCTCACCCGCGCAATCGCCGGACATACACATAAAATATAACATGTGGTCTCAACGTCTTCCAAACACAGACGACACTCCGTCTCGTTAGATAAACCCTTCTTTTTTAGATGAAATTTCACCCAGTGGTGACCAAAGAGGCCGCCCACAAGTACTCTAAGGTCGGCTCTACTCATGCAGGTGGTATGTACGCAGTTGAAGGGTCTCATCAACTCCTTTGATTATCGCAATCCTGTAAAGTTATCCCATTAGTGCTGTCGTATTCTTTTAGATTGTCCTAGTTGAATTTCAGCCTAGACCACAAATTTTTATGATAAGCCTTACCTTGCAAGTTTATCCGCTGCTTCATTTCCCGCCGCAATGCCACTGTGACCTGATACCCAATACAGAAATAGTTGATTGACTGTCGCCAGACATCGGAGATCACGACACTCTTTCACCAGTTTTGAAGAAAGCCTAAGTAAAGAGAGAGCCTTAGTGACTTCCTGGCTATCTGTACATATATGTAGCAATATGTGCGCCATGGAGTTTATTTTCCTGGCGCAGGCCTCAGTGGCATGGATCAAATTTCTTGAATTTTTTCACCCGATTTTGCTTCGTTTCCTAGGGTATTTTTAGTTTCTATTAGTTGGGTCATCTGAACAATCTAGCGCAATAAACGTATCCATCCTAAGGTTGCTTCAGATGTTGAAGCTTGCTTATAGCGACCTTTAGTGCGAACTGTCAACGCTGGCGTATCAAAACAATCGGAATAAATATATTTTGCCTATTTTCCCTGGACGTGCATTCCCGTCTCTTAACTACGATTTCGCAATTTCCATTATATGCTAATCCCTTTTAATATCGAGTTAATTTTATTGCTGTCTAAATGATAAGAACGTAATTGCTATGCCACCTATTTTCGCTATGTCTATCATGTGCTAAATATTTCTCATTTACTGAAGTGCAGTTTTTTTGCATTTACGAGTACTATGACGTGGTCATTTAACTGTGCTAATGTAATGTCTGCGCGAAATGGGAAAATAAAAAATACATACGAGTATAACTCGACTACCATTTCAAGTGGATATATTTTTTTTATTATATACGAAAGAATTAAGATTGAGCATAGCTAAGCTAGTTAGCATACAGGGGGCGCCCAGAGGATGCACTGTTGTTCCTCTTCTTTAATTTTTAATTCCTATATTATTCACGGAGATGAATAAATTGCAAATTAATCATAAATTTTATAAGAGTTTTTACATATTGAAAAATTAATCGTTGAGAGAATAAATAAATTAGAAATACATGAAATCACATTTCTTACTCGTTTGAAACTCTCTGATTTAATTTTTTTTTTGAATCTTTTTTCAGACATTTTGTTTAACTCGGTTCCTCTCGTTTCGTGTATCTGTGACCTGGCGTTTTATATGCGCACACATGATGGAAGTATAACGTTGCGTGGAATATGTAATTGGATTATGGAAAACATGAAATTGACTTGGTCGTTGTTTTTTTTGTTGTTGTTGTGTATCTCTTAAGCTACGTGCAGACAAGAGAGAAAAAGTGGTAGAGTTCTATCAAAAAGAAGACTCTGCTCTACCAGAGACGTTTATATGGTAGTGTGTCTCTACCATAAATTCGCTTTACGTAAATTCTGCAGAACATCTTTTGATGGAGCTCCGCATTAGCTCAGCTGAGCTGCAAAAATGAGTTTCAGAAAAACTGCAGTTCATCATCATCGTGGCGCGACAGCCCGACGTCGGGCCTTGGCCGCCTGGAAGAATAATCCTTTAGTCGTTTGCGTGGTCGTCGTTGTTGAACAGTCCAATCCGAGGCTTTTGTTCCAGGTTTCTTGACATGGAGTGGTTTTTGCAAGGACGAGTTGTCAGCACGTCGCTTAACCCCATTCAGGGGATGGCCTCGGAGATAGCTGCTTCAGATGGTTTAATAAACGTGCTGGGGCACACACAACTATGTAGCAGGTCCAACTACGCAAGTCATTCCATCCTACTAGACCTGAGACGCTTAGGTGTTCGTCAGCCATTCAGGCTACAGCTATCTGCCTTTTCCAAACTGTCTTATCGCTAAGACATTGGCCGTCAGCGAATTGATACACTGCCGTTACCAGGGGGCGCCCACGCGGAGGACTATGGAAAAGGTTTTTGCCCCCTGCAAACTGCAGTTGCTACAGTTTTATATTTATTGTTAAGTGAAGAAAAAGAACGATGACCTCCTGTTCATTACTGGCCAGGACAGGATAGGCACCTCTATAAAAAGGCGAAAGTGGCAATGGATAGGTCACACACTCCGAAAGGGGCCGGAAAACATTGCTAAACAGGCTCTCGATTGGAACCCACAGGGAACCGAAGCAAGTCGCCGCGTTGGACGACCTAGAAACACCTGGAGAATATCAGTTGAGGTCGAGGGTAAGTCATTAGGCAAATCGTGGTGACAGTTGAAGGCGATGGCGGCGAACAGGACGAGGTGGAAAGTCGGCGTGGTTAATGCCCTATGCCCCACAAGGGGTTGACAGGATCCAGAGAGAGAGAAGAAAAAGAGCAGAACTTTTCGCACTTCTGCATTAAATTGACATCTTAAATTGTTAGCTTTAGCGTCAAAATTTGCGCATTAATATTTAATTATTTTGCTGTTGTGTCTATAACGGTTCATTTGTGGATTCTTAAAAAAAGGATGAAGTAAAAGCTGCAGCCACGAAAAATTCAATTCATAATTTTAATTAAACATTTATCTATCGATTCCTGTACAGTGGACCATAAATCTACTTGCGCCTCCAATAATGACATTAACTTCAAACATATTCGCTGCATCCCGGTCATCGGGTATGTATAAAACCCACAAATCGAAATCCACAAATTAAAAATCCGCCAGTTCCAAGTTTTCAGATGGAAAATACAAGTACGAAATTTGTCTTATACATATCATGTTCCCTGTTTCCGCTGTAGGTAGTATAAACCTAGTTTGTTTTATGTGAAGCCATTGTAACGGACGGTTTGGTGGGCATCCGAAGATGCCCGTGGGGACGGAGCCTAGGTAGCATAGTGACCGTGCCATCTGGCGAAGAAAAAGGCCCCTCAACGAGCTAAGCAGCGGCCTATGCTTGCTGTAGCTCAGTTCGGGAGACGCGGGCGGGGTTTTCGCCGCTCGTTGCCCCTGTCCTTTACGTATTAACAAAATCTCATAGGCCCGGGGAAGACATTACAAACAGGGGAGGTAAAAATTGGGAATAAAAAAAAATAGTCGATAAGGACGGAATGGTTGGCAGACGGATCAGACGCCCAAGCGATCGAATCTGGGTTAGGGTGTAATAAGACCCTCGGCCTCTGGTTTCGTACCACCAACAAATCACTACTCATCAGGTGCTGCTTCGATCTACCGGTGGGAGCAGCACTACCAGACCATAATATGGTTCATTACAAGTGGTTCATTACACCATTCATGATCATGTCATGATGCACACGCGATGGATATTTAGTCTCCAAAGCGGGAATGGACTCTGAAGCCACATACGAAGAATTTTTGTTTTAGGGGCTAAAAATCCACCGTGTGAGGGTTCTAGGTTATTACCACCTAAAGCGGAAACGGACATTAAACCCGTAAAGTGGGAGCATGTATAAAACATATTTCGTACTGGTTCTTTTCTCTACAAAAATTTGCGGATTTTGAACTTATTTATTTTGAATTTGTGGATTTTGAAGTAAAATGATATCAATAACTGACGCAGCAGTCCAATTTGAAACATGGCCTCGAGATGAGTTAGCATCATCTCATTTTCAAGATCGTGACGGTATGTCTTGTGCAGAGGTGTGTGATCAGCAACACGCTCAACCGAGTTATTTACCCCATAAATGGGTAGGTACTCATTTAACAGCCGAGTGGGCTCATAGTCCGACACGTAAATCACCTTCGTTCTCGAAAACTACCGCATTCAGTAGGAATCGAACCGGGGCCCAGTGCTTAGAAGGCGAACGTGCTAACCGTTACGCCATCCGGACTACATTTTAAGTAAACATTTCGTTTTATTTCATTAAGCACAATACCGCATCTCTGCTATGTACTTCCAAGAAGTGAAGGATCGTAGGACATAATAAACTGTAGAGCTTTACCAACTTGTACTTCTCTATGTATAAGTTGTTGAGACGAAAAAGTTATGGACGAAAGGTGTTTACACGGCAGTGAAATCTCTATAAAACATTCTCTCGTAGAGATAGCGTAGAGCTCTACGCGGTGTTTACACGTCTCTACATGTCTTAACCGACAGTTTTCTCTACACTCTACCACTTTTTCTTTCGTGTCTAAACGTATAGCTTTATAGATAGCGTAGAGCTCTGGGCTGCTGCTCTACGCAGTGTTTACACGTCTCTACAAGTCTCTACCGACAGCTTTCTCTACACTCTAAAATTTTTTCTCTCTTGTTTAAACGTAGCTTTAAACTTGAAGAACCATTGAATACCCCGCCCAATATTGAGAAATATACCGAGTATGTGTGCTGAGAACGCGGACAAAGTCTCGTGTGCTGACTGGCGCTTAAGAGAAAAAAAAATGAAAATTGCACACACAAATTTTGTACAAACTCTTTTCAAAATATACAAAATGTATACTCGTATAGGTACACAAGCGCAAATAATATTATATATTTCATTTCAAAATGCGCGGAGTTTTTAATTTTCTATAATCCTATACGAGAGTAGACGCACAAAATGACGACTGTCATAGTTTTTTTTCCTTTTTGTATTTATCTGTTATCTGTGAGAGATTATCAGGTATGGAAAAATTAAATATGTAAAGTAAATTATAAGATATGAATAAGGAAATTAATAAATTATTTTATGAGACTCTTGTGAAGAGAAATATAGAAAAAAAAAATAATAAAATGATTTTAGCCGGAGTTTTTCAAGTTCAATGCTAACATGAATGCGGCAAATTAGTGTGATTTGCCGCGTATTTAAGATTCAGTGCTTTGAACTTTGCGGGCCGAAAACGTGTGATACATCCGACAGTTTTGTGGCAAAATGTAAACACTGGATTAGTTAGCGGGAGAAGAAAAAAAGAAAAAATTGATTTTTTTTTTAATTTAACAATAAGTCGGAGCATGACGCTGTTTGGATAGGTAAATATTATGTAAGTATTCCAGTCGATTATGGAATATGATAGATGGTTAATACAGGCAAATGCTCCGGAGCATTTTGTAATTATGATAGATAAGTAGACTTTTGGATTTTTCATGCTTGGCTTACGGCAAATTCAAAAACTTCTAATGCTTTTATGATTTAATTAAGACTAACTACATTTTTTAATAAATAGTGGTGACCAAATATCCAGTTATGGATATTACTAACAAATTATTTTAATTGTGGTTGTAAAATACCTAAGTTAAAATTGAATTTGTAATTGCTGGTCAAAAAAAGGCGGTAATTATTATTTTATTAGTAACTACTTCGCCTCCGATTTTCCTGAAATTGTAATATGTTCTCCTGTTCTGATAGATGTGTGTATACGTATACACGTTGGGCGGGGCAAGCATTTCTCCACATAGTTTTTAGAGTTTTGTAATAAACACAAAACCCTTATAAAATCGATCAAACATCAGTCTTTGTGTCCATGAGATATCTCACGACCACTGAAGCTACTTGCATGAAATTTGGTGGAAATATGTAGAAATATTATAATTCTCTGGAGAAAGCGATGCGTCGTAATAGGGCAACTTTAAGGAAGGATTATGGTAGACAGCCTGAGGACCTCGTATTATTGTCAATAAGGTTTTTAACATAAAAATTTATTTAACAGTAGAAGGAAACTGTTGCTATAACAGAAATGGAGATTTATTAAAGTATAATAATTCATTTGAATTGCACCAGTATAATAAAACCCTCTATCTGATCGCAAAAGTCAAAGCGATATAATAGACAAGAGTCGTCGAAGAGAGATTCGATCTTTCGCATGAGATAAGCCGAAACACCTGTCCGCCTAAAAGCAGATGGAAAACCAATGATAAAAATCGGAAATAGGTAGATTATAATCCCTGCAATTTATAATAGTTTCCTGCGACAAACGACCATCGGCGCAGAAAAAAAGGCAAAGAAAATTCCCTTGGGGAAGTAGAATTAACTGTAGTCCTCCAATAAATACAGAATCAGTATGTGTATTAGCGAGGGAAAATATGCGAATATACAGGGTATCATAGGTTAGGTTAGGTTAAAGGGTTGCTATGATTGTCCACAGCACACATAGACCGCATCAGGGTCCGTTGTGATGCCCAACGAGATAAGTAGTCCCGACCCATTCTAAACTTCGAACCAGCCCGAGCCCACAACAAAACGTTGGAGCTGGCCAACATCGACGTCCTGCAAGTCACCCAGGTCGGCAAAGTAGTAGGCCCCAAGAGTAGCCCACCTAATACTTTCCAGGCCCGGGCATTCACAGAGAAGGTGGAAAGTACTCTCCTCTACCTCCTCATCCCCGCAGCTTCTACATAAGTCGTTATACGGAAGCCTAAGCCTCCTGGCGTGCTCTCCAATTGGACAGTGCTCAGTGATGATTCCCACGACCGTACCAATGTGATGCCTTTTCAGCGACAATAGCTTAGCGGAACGATTCATATCCAACCTGGGCCATATCAGCTTTGTCTTATAACAAGTACTGCCACTTAGCCATCTCGCGTTAGTGATACTTATCGCGGCCTGCATTATGCTATGCTTACATGCATCAAAAGGCATCTCAACATTGCAGAGAGTACGTTCGGAGTCTTCCGAGGTCCCTCTTCTAGCAAGTTCGTCAGCTCGGCAGTTTCCAACGAAACTACTGTGACCCGGAATCCAGCACAAGACATCAAAGATACCACTTATCTCTGTGAGAGATTCGCGGCACTCCAACACTATCCTTGAGGTTATACTCGTACGTACGGATTCCAGAGCTCTAATCGCAGCTTGACTGTCTGTTAAAATAATGATGTTCCTCACAGATACGTCATGATGGTGGCGTACCAGCCAGACCAGGACTTCCCAAATAGCTACCAATTCGGCTTGCAGAACGCATGCAACGATAGCACGAGAATCTTCATGTAATTTCCAGCAAAAAAAATATACGGTAATACTTTTCCGAAATCTTAACCCTTTAAATGCTGCAGGCATTTAAATTTTTGTTTTTGAAAATTGCTTGATGCATGTTACTAAAACCACGATATCTCGTAAACCACGCTAGCTAGCACCTACAAAAAAGTGATAATCACAGCTAATTTTCTGCTCTAATATTTAAAATTTATTCCGTGATAATGAAATATAATACATAGTTGTTATAAAAATTTTAAATTGAAATTTCAGTTTTGCCTTAAAAAAAATATATTACCGTTTTCTCGAATTTTTGTCAAACATATCGGAGATAGATATTGTATAGGAGGAAGATATTCAACAACAAATAAAGTCATATGTCTTATGACTTCTCCAGGAATTTGTTGCTGAATATTATGTTACCTTTAATCTTAGGCGATAAGAATTTTTTCTGGTAACCTATGATATACAGTGGCGGACAAAAGTCTACGGCAGCACCTTATATTGAGGTTTTGGTTAATTGGAAGCTTTAATCAAAAATCCTTTGATGCACATTTTTTCAGTAACGTAAATATATTTATAAAAAAACGAAAACAAAAACTTTTCATAGCAAATTTAAAGAGAAATCCATAAAAACATAAAAAATTGAATGGACAAAAGTCTACGGCAGTCAGTGCTGGCTGACTTATACACATAAAATTTCCAACTAAACCTAACTGTATTTCTTCGAAATTTGTTTATTTGAACTTACTGCCATTCAGTACATGTGCGGCTGCAGCTCTACTATAAGTTTATCGCTAGTTTCGAACTGTAAGGACCGCAAAATGTCATCGCGAAAAGAAATTTCTAGTGATGTCCGAAATTTGATCGTCCAGTATAAAAAAGTGCTCGGAAATTGCGAAATAACTGAAGCTAAAACGAAGTTCTGTTTATACCATTATCAAAAAATTTTAAAGCAGTGGTTCCATTGAAAATAAGCCGCGAACTGGCCGACCGAAAAAGCTTTCACGCAGAGACATTAGTTCAATTTGAAAAGAAGTGAACCAAAATCCAAAAATAAGTGCTCCAGATTTGGCGAAACAAGTAGCTGCGGTAAGGAAAAAGGATGTCCATGCAAGAACAATCTCGAGAGCATTAAATTTTAATGGGTTTCAAAGCAGAACTTCACGTAAAAAAACCAATAATATCCGCAAAAAAACCGACTTCTGCGGCTAGAGTTCGCCAAGGCCCATATCAACAAGGACAATGATTTTTGGAATCGAGTCCTTTTTACCGATGAGTTGAAATACAACATGTTCGGGTGTGATGGTCGCAATAAAATATGGAGGAAAAAAAATACGGCATTAGAGACCAAAAATTTGATTCCTACTGTCAAGCACGGTGGAGGTAATGTTATGGTTTGGGGAGCCATAGCTGCATCTGAGGTCGGCAGATTGGCTTTTGTTGAAACTACTGTGGACCGCTATGTTTACAAGAGCCTGTTGGAACAACATTTAAGGGCATCAATTGAGAAGTTATGCCTTGGAGGGAGCTAGATTTTCCAAAAAGACAATGATTCGAAGCACACAGCACTTTTCGTCAAGAACTGGTTGTTGTACTACGCTCCCAGGCAGCTGAATACGCCTCCCCAAAGTTCGGATTAAAGCCCAATAGAACATGTATGGGAGCTTCTGGGGCAGAAAATTCGGAAATGTTGCGTAAAAAGAAAAATTTATTGAAGGAAGCGCTCATTACAGAATGGGAGAAAATTACATCCGCAGAAACTGGTAATTTAGTCGCATCTATGCCCCGAAGACTACAAGCAGTAATTGATGCGAAAGGGGGCCCAACTATGTATTAAGCCAGGAAATAATTTTAAAAATTCCGACACGTTTAGTTGGAAATTTTTATTGTATAAGTCAGCCAGCACTGACTGCCGTAGACTTTTGTCCATTCAATTTTTTATGTTTTTATGAATTTCTCTTTAAGTTTGTTTTGAAAAGTTTTTGTTTTTGTTTTTTATAAATGTATTTATGTTACTGAAAAAATGTGCATCAATGGATTTTTGATTAAAGCTTCCAATTAACCAGAACCTCAATATAAGGTGTTGCCGTAGACTTTTGTCCGCCACTGTAGGTACGTAAAAATTACGAAGACTTAGAATGCGTATGTGGCGTAATGTTTTCAAAAGAGTTTTGGCAAGCCTAGTTTTTTTATATGGTACAATTTTAGTGTTTTATACACAGTGGTGGATCTAGAATTCGAGTTAGTTACCTGGAGACCTAAGAGTGTGTCCCCACTTGTTCAGATTTCCGTCCTCAAGAAACACGGAGAGAAGCATGCAATGATGAACGTACAAAACTATGAAGCAAGATTATGTTAGGTATAAGGGTTGCTGTGTTTGGTCTGCAATAGTGTTCGTTTTGTTGCCACCAGGGACTTATCAGTCGATGAACCTAATCATTTAACCAAACTGAACTCGCAATAAAACGATGGGGTTTGCCATCATCCACATGGCGTACTCCCCATTCCCCAACTATGCAATGTCCAATGATGACTCCCCCAGCCCAGCAGCTTTGTTGTGTATTTTTAACGACAAGAGTTCCGTGGTGCGTCTATATTCCAATCTGGGCATAATCGTAATCGCCGATTTCTATTAAATTTATTAACAGAAGAGCGACAACATGATTTTCTTCAGGCTAACGAAATGCTTGTAAAGAGAGTCAGTCGTTGCCGAAATATGTAGGTTCCCTAGAATAGCAACGTGTCCACAGACTGAAGTAAACCACTGGCGAGTGTCGTAGAGTCGACTGACCGTATTTGCAGCCATCATCATTCACCAAAAATGTCAAGAAGTATCAGGCTGAAAAGCATGTTCTATGCAGCAAAAGGAATAGTAATCAAAATAAAAATCAACGTAAGTCAATTTTGCAACTTTTCCAGCAAGCAACGGTTGTTACCACCAAATTCCAGACAAAAGGATAAAGCACTCGATTTTGCGGGGTATCCTTGCACGCAAGTCTTCGTTCAGACAATGTTTCCATACAAGTGCGCCAACACCAGCACCATGAGCTTCATTTAGCAAAATTGTAGAGGAACGCGTAGCGGAAGAAAAGGCACCGTTGTTAATTTAATGTTTTTTTTTATAATTTTTGTATACCTTATCGTTTTTAAAAATCATTTTCGAGTATTCGAATACTCCCAAGACTAAGCTTTTTATATACCAAACATTCTGGAGGGGGCCTGCGTCCTCATGTTCCCCTTCTGGATCCGCCACTGTTTATAAAGAATATGTAGTTATAAATATCATTTTCAAGACAAATTTTCGGTTTCTCAACACAAATTCACGATTCATCATATTAAATTAGTAGTAGTAGTCCGGATGGCGCAACGGTTAGCACATTCGCCTTCTACGCACTGCCCCGGTTCGATTCCTACTGAATGCGGTAGGCTTTCTATAAAAACGGGATTTTCGTGTCGGACTTTGAGCCCACTCAGCTGTTAAAGGAGTTCCCATTTATGGGTTGAGCGTGTTGCTGATCACACACTTCTGCACAAGACATACCGTCACGATTTAGAAAATGAGATGATGCTAACTCATCTCGAGGCCATGGTTCAAATTGGACTGTTGCGCCAGTTATTTTTTTTATCATATTAAATTAACGGTACTACAAGCAAAAATAACGCTCTTACAAATGAAAATAACGCTCTAGAAATTAAATTAACGCTCTTACAAATGCATTGGGTCGACCGGTAGCGCAGTGTGTTGTGGCACCAGTCTCATGTTTGACTACCGGCGTTTCGGGTTCGAATCCCGTCCACGACGACGTTCGTGGCCATGGATGTGCAGGAGGTGCATGCTGGCAACTGCATTCTCCGAAACCAGTTTATGCCGTGAAACGTCAACTGGACCACATGGAACAGTTGACGCGCTATGCCCCACAAGGGGTTAGGGCAATTGAGAGAGACAAATGCATTTAACAACGTTTCAAAACCAACAAACCACTTTTCAAGGCAATCCAACGTCCTGCCGGGTAAAATAGTAAAATTCCTGGTCCGCCAAATGAAAATAACACTATTGCCAGTTTAATTAACGGTTATACAAATAGCATTAACGCTCTTGTAATTTGTAATGGAAATGACAATAAGACAACTACGTCTAAAAGAAAACTGACTATTATCAATTTCATCAAACTAAATCGATAATTAGATGGAATAGTAAACGTGCAAAATAATTTTGCTGCTTAAAGGAAATTTGTCCGATTTTATCTGTGCCATGGATTTAAGTTTCCTCTTGAAATTTGAGTTGACATTTGAATTCTAACTACACCTAGACACACTCCCAGCACAGACATGCCGCGTTTTCGTGTTCGCTACCCTAATTTGGTCTCGACCGTTTTTTTCGCGGCTTAAGGTGTGAGTTCCAAGGCAGCGACTGAGCGACTTGCGTTTGCGACTGTAAAAAAAAACTATCATAACGAAGCACTATTCGTGTGTAATTTATGTGAAAGTACAGTCGTACAACTACGGCCTGCATTCGACGATCCCCTAAACTTTAAAATACTCAAGAATAGGGCCCCGTTATGATAGTTTTTTCCACAGTCGCAAACGCAAGTCGCTCAGTCGCTGCCTTGGAACTCATACCTTTATCAAGCTCTACTCTGTACAAAAAACGCAGTTATTTTCATTTGTAAGAGCGTTATTTTCATTTATAATAGCGAATTTTCACTTCACCGTTAATTTAGTCTGATGAATTGTGAATTCGTGTTGAAAATTGTATAAATAAATAAATAAATAACTGGCGCAACAGTCCAATTTGAACCACGGCCTCGAGATGAGTTAGCATCATCTCATTTTCTAGATCGTGACGGTTTTAGTGCAGAGGTATGTGATCAGCAATACGCTCAACCGAGTTATTTACCCCATAATGGGTACTCATTTAACAGCTGAGTGGGCTCATAGTCCGACACGTAAATCCCCGGAATCGAACCGGGGCCCAGTGCGTTGAAGGCGAACGTGCTAACCGTTGCGCCATCCGGACTTGAAAATTGTATAAAATCTACTTACATATTTATATAGAAAAATAATTTTTACAAATAAATATACATTCATCATTTCGCAAATCTGTAGTACCTAGTCTGGATAGCGCAACGATCAGCATGTTTGCCTTCTATGCATTCAATTCCTACTGAATGCAGTTTTCGATATGAAAAAGTGATTTACGTGCCGGACTATGAGCCCAATCAGTTGTTAAATGAGTACCTATTCGGGTTAAATAGCTCGTTTGAGCGTGTTGCTGATCACTAGAGACCGGATTATATGCAAATGCATAACTTCATATGCATTTGCATATATTGGCTGTTTTTAGAGGTTTTAGCATATTTAATTGAAAATCCATTAATTTTGCATATTTTTAGGGAAATTGTTGCGAGTCTTCTCATGATTTATCCAAATCTCATGTATAGTGTGCAAGGGACATTTGGTGTTTATAAGCAAACACTGTGAAAACAGAGTGAAAGCTATGCTATGATGCTTGTGCTGGTGCTGATATTTTGATCGTAAACCCTCAGCGAAGAGAAACGTTCACGTCAAACGTGCTCATGGAGCTTCCCCTAACCATGAGCTTAAGATGACATTCGTAATTGTCCTAAGTACTCATTTTTCCCACATACTCGAGTGTATCAAAAAACTTGAAGCTCGAGGCTTGCAGTTGAATGGATCTATTCTGTTGATGGAAAAAGTTCGTAAAATACACTCTGAATTGCCAGATATATTCCCAGACAAACAAAAAAGTTTGAAAACATTCTAAACAATAGCCCAGGCTTCGAGCCTCTGTGCCAGATTAATAGTTTTATTGTGGTACAGGTAAAACTTTGACTGGGACAATATCTGCCAATACAGCACCCAAGTTGAAGTATTGCCCTGTGACATCGGTGGACGTAGAACGATCTTTCTCAAATTACAAAACTATTTTAAATGTATCTTACAACTGAACACATAGAACAATATATTATAGTAAACTTCTATAAAAACAACAGACTTCTAAAACCATTAAATTTGTGACTTTTCGTTCCTTTATTTCTTAGTAAGAACATAATTATCTAATTTTTTTCTTTAATTTCATGTTGCATATTTTCACATTTTACTTGCATATTTTAAGCATTTTACATGCATATTTGCATGCATATTTCAGCCTTTTTATATTGCATATAATCCGGTCTCTACTGATCACACACGTCTCTGCACAAAACACACCGTCACGATCACGATCTAGTAGAGATGATGCTTACTCATTTCGAAACCTTGGTCCTAATTGGACAGTGCGCCAGTTATTATATATTTTTCTGTTTATTTATTTCCCTAAATCAAATTAATGCTTTTTCAAAACCATTTAACATAATTTCAAATTAATCTAATGATTTGTCAACTTAACTGTTTTGACTAATCGTTAACTTGATTTGATAGTTTTGAAACAAAATCGTTTATTTGACATGAACAAGCATAATTTTAATTTTGGAAAATGAGAACTTGTCTTGAAAAATCTATATAAAACAGAAACGGATTTATTAGAAAACGAATACAGAAATTATTCCTAATTCCTTTTTTTATAGACATAAATTTATAAAATATTCATTTTGTTGTTAAACGCTGTTTTACGTCAAACCAAGTTCAAAAACTTACTATACCTATTCAGTCAACAGAAAATTTAAAAAAAAAATAAATAAAAAAGAAAACATTTATTAACAAATAAACATTCGCTTTAACCTTTGCCCAATATCTATTTATTATTTGCCACCTGACAATTTGCAGAAATCGCCAAACGTCTGGTAATTAATAAATAAAAACAAATAAAGTAAAAGATTGTGCTTATTTATTTATGTAAGCGCATACACTTATTTAAAATTAAAAACTGTAATTAAATATTATCGGATTGTATGCGTAGAAGTTGACGATAAACAGCTTTAATACGAGCACATCCTTGTATCTTTTTAGCTTGGATCTGAAACATTAGCATTTATCATTTGGCCATTTTGTTTTAATTTAGTAACTTTGATTCGTTTTTGTGAGAATTTTATGATTGTATGTTTTTCATTTTAATGGAAATAGAAGTAATAAAGTTTTTGTTCAAAAATGTTTACTTATACGCAATACGATCGGGACCAGCTTCCTCCCTTTCTTCAGTGCTTAGGTTAGCAATAAGGTTGCGATACCCACCCGTTACAAGAGGACGGGCAGCGCAGGTATTAGGGAATAAGTTAATGCCGAAATACTCTATTCCGGTAAATAACAAGATACTTTTGTTGTATAGGAACTTATTTTCGTTCTAATTTTATTTTAATATTATTTAAAGTCATTGGGCCGGCACGCTGATAACCTGTCCCCATGAAGCGGGTTGTGTGAATTTAACAACTCACAGAATCTCCGAAATGACAAAGGAGAAAAAGAGGCATAAAAACGGAAAGGCCGAAAACCAGTACGTCCAAAATTAAAACAGAAAACAGGAGTGAGTTTCATGTCGTCATATTGGGAGAAATCTTTATTTCCTTTTTCATCCTTTTTAATAGATATTTGTGTTTCTAATTTTGCAGGATATTCGAATTTCTCTCATCAAGCATCCACTTACGAACAAGGACGACGACCGAAGCTCGTTGCCGTTTTCATCAAAAGCGCATTTCGCACCCAATTAAAAACCCTTAACATATAAAGTATAAAACTTCAACTGACCTGTATGTGTTCTCTTGTGAATTTTCAAATTTTCGCTTCTCGCAAACACCTTTCCGCATCCACTAAACGGACATGCAAACGGTTTCTCGCCAGTATGCACCCGAATATGATTCACTAGTTTGTACTTGGCCTTAAAGGGTCTTCCGTTTCGGGTGCAACCCATCCAGAAGCATGCATGTTGCGTACACTCGGGACCTCCAACATGATCGACCGTCAAGTGTGTGACAATTTCATGCATCGAATGGAAGATCTTGCCACACGTCTTACGACTTTGCGGTCCGACCGGATGGATCTGATCCGGATCGATCCATAAACATTGCATCTCCTGCTTGATATTCATCGTATTGGGCGGTTGATGTCGCATATAGCGGAAAAACGCTCCCGAAGCGCCATGATTCATGGTCATCGGATGATGATGATGATGTACCGACGGGAAGTTGGCCTGATGATGGGCATGCGGATGATACGGATGTGTATAGTCGGCTGCGGCCGCGATTCCCATACGCATTTGATGCTGATGGTGGTGATGGTGAAAGGGATGATTGCCAAAGGACGTGGATGTGTCGTGTATTGGATGCGTGTGATGGATGGCCGGGAAGAGCATTGAATCGGTGGCGGGAGCCGTTTGTGCAACTCCGGCGGCCGATGCCGCGCCCGCTGTCATATAGTCCTGATCGCGACGCAACAGGAAATCCCGGGTCGAGTATGAGCCCAGCTGACTGTTCAGATGACCCATGTGTCCGTAGGCACCGGCTGTGGCGTTCTGATAAGACGCCGAGGACGTCATGTCGCTGGACGAATTTGCCAGACTGGACATGGATCCGGACATCAGGCCGGACGAATCCATTTGTTGTGCTTGAATGGCAGCGGCTGCACTCGACGTATCCTGAGCCGATTGTGAGGATTGTTGCTGCACGCCCGATGCCGTTGGCGACATCCGCAGACCGTACGACGCTAAATGGTGATGGGACGCAGATGGATCCATAAATGCATTCATCATCATTTTGTGTTCAGTCCAATTTGAATTTTAATCCGCGCAGATTTACTGTGTCTTAAATGTATAACACTATGCCCCGAGTCGGGTCAATGTTGCAGGCATAGTCAAAATATTCAGGGAAAGCCTCAAAACTAAAGGAGCACTAATTCCAATTTGGACACTGTTCACTTATTGAATTTTCCACTAGGATGCGATTTTCACATTTTCCAACTACACGTAGGTATATTTCAATCACTCAACAAAAGTATTCCTTTTTTCACTTTTCACTCTTTACCATGTTTCTATCGTATACGCGAAATATTTTTCCTTTTTTTTCCTGATTTCTGTCTCGAAACTTAATTTGCAATTTTAAAATTTTATTAATTTAAAATTATTTTTTTTTTAACTGTTTAACGCGACACCGATCGCGCGATAAAACACATACACGCAGCCTGAGCGCAAAACACGAGGTGGCGCCGCGAACTCTAATCGTACAATAACGAACTCAACGGACACTCGCAGCAGGACTGAGCAGTGCTGAGAGACTATTGAGAGGTTCAGGTTCCTCTAAAAATTCCCTATCCAGATTTGACCTTTGCGTCAGCAGGGATTCCTACAACCCCATGCCGTGTATCCGTGTGTGTGCTACTCGACTGCCTGCTGGCGGCTTAATACGGTCCCTCCGACAGGAAATCAACAGCGAAGCCACGACCAGCGCAGGCCCGAAACCCGACCCCGATGGCACAACACACACGCGCGCGCACACACCAAAATACGAACGACCCGATCAATCGACCGAACAACCGACCGAGAAACCAGGCTGGGCAACCACGAAACCAAAACACACAAAAACCCGAATCCAAACGAGTTGTGAGAACGCCTATGGAACGGTGGCTGGTACACTACACACTGTACACGGCCATTCTGAATGAGGGATTGCGCGATAGTGTGCCATTGGTTGACTTTCTTGGCATAGTCACCTGGGAGATTAGAGCGACGAAGAGAGAGCATGCCAATTTCATATATAGTCTTCTCTGTTATGTCGATAGCTTGTACACAAGCCGCACCCCGAGGTCCCCGTCTCACTCGAAACCAGTTTCTCGAAGGCATTTTCTCACGGCTGTCCTCCTCGGACAAAGCCGCGCCTTATCGCCATTCTCATTCAAGCAAACAAATAAGCACAAGCCACGGGGAGGACCGTGTGGGCGACACGGACCGGTTTGCGCATGTGCGTCACATGCCAACCCATGGACGATGAACAAGCGATTGCGCTGCAGGTACTTGACTGACTCACTCCCACCAAAGGCCTGCCAGGGCTTTTGTTGTTTGATTTATTTAGTCTGCGCGGTGGGTAGGCGTGTCAGAAGGCAAAACACAAACGTTTTAGTGGTGGAAGACGAACCAATCGCCCGCCGGAATTCTGGCGCTGACGCAGAAAATATGGTGGCCACAGTTTAGATAAATAGATGATTTGTTTCTGGTCAGATACAAACATGTGGAACTGAGGCCACTGTGTGGCGATTTGCACTGTAGAACAGGAATTCTGTGGCCCGGCTGGAGGCATGTGAGAAAGTGGCCCCAATATGTTCGCCTCCTGGACTTACGGACCAGCGTATGGATGCATGGATGGTGAGTCGTCGACCAGGACGGGCGAACGGACGGAATGCTCGTTTCCTGGCTATTTTCGCTCAACAGGTGAAGACTGCGTTTTGTTATGATTTGAACAGCGGGACGCAACGAAGAAGATTCCATCGAACCCGGGCTTTTTTTTCTGTTTCTTCTCTCCACTTCTTCGCTCAATTCGATTCAGATCGCGCAAATGTTTTTAATTAAACGTCCAATCTAGCTCTTTTTTTGCGCGTCTTCAGAATTCATAAAAATTACAAAGTGCACTCTTATTGTACGTTTTGCGTTGCTTTTGCGCCAGGAGTAAGTTTGCAAAATGACCGCAATACAAGTTGGATTATGCAATAGCTATATTGGCCGATCTGGAAGATTTTTATCTGATCTTGTTTTGGTCGAAAGAGTGTGTGAATTATGGCGAAATATTTATTCTCGTGTGAGAAAAGAAATACGATTTTTTACGATCATTAAAATTTGCAATGAACTATCAATGTGAGGTGAATTAACTAATATCGGAAGAAATAAATTTCCCCGAATCTTTTCTGTGGACTTTGATTTCTGTGTTAGGATGGAAATAGAAAATTTATTGTTATTTTTGTGAAAAAGGATTTTTGAGATAAAAAATAAAATATTTGTTTGTTATTGATATTTTTCAAAGTTAAACAGGATGGAACTATGCAAATAAATAACAAATTGGCAAGGACTTGTTATTAAATGGAAAGTAAAAGTGTAAATGTAGTCCGGATGGCGCAACGGTTAGCACGTTCGCCTTCAACGCACTGGGCCCCGGTTCGATTCCGGGGATTTACGTGTCGGACTATGAGCCCACTCAGCTGTTAAATGAGTACCCATTATGGGGTAAATAACTCGGTTGAGCGTATTGCTGATCACATACCTCTGCACAAAAACCGTCACGATCTAGAAAATGAGATGATGCTAACTCATCTCGAGGCCGTGGTTCAAATTGGACTGTTGCGCCAGTTATTTAATTTATTTATTTAAAAGTGTAAATAGAAACGTTTGGAGTGGGATGATGCTCATCAGTGGCTTATTTGCAAAAGAGGAGAACCCCTCCGTGCGCTCTTCAATTACGTCTCATCAATCTAAATAATTTGAAGTTGGGGTGACCGGTAGCGCAGTGTGTTGAGGCATCAGTCTCATGTTTGACTACCGGCGTTTCGGGTTCGAATCCCGACCACGACGACGTTCGTATAGCCATTGATGTGCAAGAGGTGCATATGCTGGCAACTTCATATTCTGCGAAACCAGTTTAAGCCAACGAAACGCCAACTGAGTCACATGGAACAGTTGACGCGCTATGCCCCACAAGGGGTTAGGGCAATTGAGTAGTATTTCTTCTTTGTCTTGAAACTTTTGAATATTTATTTTTTAATTACTCGACTCAAATATTAGCAGACTTATATGTATATGTGATTGGAACGCTTAAAGTTTATTGATAGATAGATAGATAGATAGATATGTGTTTTATTAAAATTCCAATTTTTTATAAATAAATACAATGTAGCTTAACTAAAACAAGGATATGGCATGGCTTAGCCGTCTGCCCGATCTGATTGACTTCCTACTACATATTAAATTACATTTTATTTGATTTATTACATATTATAATTATTGTCTTAATTCGCGTTTTTTATTTATGTTGTTTTATCCTTACATTTATTTTATTTCATTTATTTTTAAATCAGTATTTAATGGATCGATTATGCTTTATGTTTATTCTTTCCTTTCATATCAAGGCATCGATTATTGTTGCATTTCAGTATCACGGGAGTGCTGGGCGATGAAGTTCACACAGCTCCAGATTCTGCGTGTTCATCTACCCATCATCTCTATAACTTATTATTTACAATGGATTTTTTTATATGCTTTCATTAATTATTTTTTGTCTGTAGTTTATAGATATATTACAATATTCATATAATTTTTCCCAGTTTGAACCATTTAGAATTGTATCCACTTCCATTTCATTCAATGTGTCTTTTCCGAAACATGATCTCCTGACCTCCTTCAATATTGGGCATATGCCCAGAAAGTGTCGTGTGTCCTCTCTCGTCATCATATTGCATAAATTGCACAATAGAGGCAGATCGTCGCGATGTGGTATGTAATTCAGCGGCAGCAATTCACCTCTGGCTCTAAATATAAGAGATATTTTGTTGACCGAAAAGTGATTTTGGAAGTAGGTGTTAGACTTCAAGTTGTGATTTAGGCGGCAATAAATTTCACGATGCTGTGTCGTCGACGCTCTTTCCAAGGTTATTTCTTGTAACATTTGCTTCACGTTGCTTGTTAGTCTACGAAGTACGTAACCAGCTTCTACTGAGCCATTCCAGTTGAAGTGCGTCCCGCTCTCATTTGCTAGCGCTTGTAAATCAGTATAGAATACGTTCCTCGTAACTACTTCATGGGCCAACATTCTCTTCGGAAGCCGTTCATCACTCATAGCTGCAACCTTCAAGAGATAGTTAATGTGTGTGTTCAAAGTTTCCAGAAACAATGGCGTAAGGCCACTTTCTTGTAGTAGCATGTAATTAGGCGTTGTCATTGGAAGGTGGAAAACTCGTTTTAAGTAATATCGCTGCAATCTTTCAACCTCTTCGAATCGTCTTCCACCCCAGACTTGGGCGCCATATAGTAGAACTGATTTAGAAACCGCTTGGTAAATGTTGTATTTAGCCGTATGAGATAAATCTGGGTTATTAAAGCAGTTTTTCCACACGGTGTTCATTGCCCATTTTGCTTCTTTAACCTTTTTTTTTAGATGTGGTTCCATTGATAGGTTGCTGGTTATTAAAATACCAAGATATTTATACTCCTTCACTACTTCAATTTTTTGTTCGTTGTATGTCCACTTCTCATCCTGAGCTAGTCTGTAGCGCTTTTTGAAAATCATTATTTTCGACTTGTCTAAATTTATTGTTAGCTTCCATTGCGTGCAGTAAGACTCAATATGGTTGATAACTTTTTGCAAACCTTCTGGGGACTCAGCAAAGAATACCATATCATCCGCATATAGTAACCCTTTTAACAAGATACCGAAGGCCTCCGCTCCACCAGGAATGTCGTCCAAGATATCATTTACAAATACTGCAAAAGCGTCTGGACTCAGTTTGCAACCTTGGCGAACACCAACATATGTATTAAATGGCGCAGAGAGTTGTTCCCCATTCCAGATCATCGCATTTGTATTCTCGTACAATTTTTCCAAAATATTTCCAAACTTAGATGACATGCCATTATTATAAAGTTTGTAAATTAGTGCAAGGCGGTCAACGGTGTCAAATGCAGCTTTGAAATCAACAAAGAAGGCGTATAGTTTTCGACCTGCGTTCATATAAGACCGAGCAAAATTTTGCAATACAAAGATATTGTCATTTGTGGAGTATCCTGGTCGAAACCCTGCCTGATTTTCTTTTATAATTTTCTCGGTGTTTAGCCATTCGGCAAATCTTCTCTGTAGCAGCGTTGCGAAGATTTTCCCTGAAGCATTTAGGAACGAAATAGCGCGGTAGCATGCCGGATCCTTTTTTGTATATGGGAAAAATGATTGAGTCCCGAAATTCGTTAGGAATATCTCCGCTATTAAAAATTCGATTAAACTCCTTAGTTAGCATGTCTTCAAGAGTTTCCGTCCCGTATTTGTAATACTCCACCGGTATTCTATCACTTCCTGGAGCTTTATCATCTTTGCACATTGCCAGAGCCGTTCGCACTTCTTCTACGGAAATTGTTGCATCTAGTATTTGGTTAGTCCAATTAGGTCTTGCAAATTGTACTGCATTCTCACTGTCGACCCTCTGTAGAATTCCACTGAAGTGGGTTTTTAGCCGATCAACATCAATTCCATGTCCAATTGTATAGCTATCTACTCCGTTTAAGCGCTTTGCAGTTTTCCAAAAGTCTTTTGTAGTTGCACACTCGCTCAGTCTTTCTGCCTGTTCCTGGTAAAAATGTCGTTTCTTCTGTTTGCACAATATAAAGTTTATTGTATTTGAAAGATTCCATTCTGCAGTAGTGTTATAATCAGCTTGTTGACCGCCATGTGCAATTCGTATACTGGGAATCCTTTTTAAACCGTGACTAGCTGACTGCGGTATAGACTTGGACATGTGAAGCACGCTTGACACTGTAAGGATATGGGAAGAGAAGTCCGAATCGGAATCGTTGATATTGGGATCCCAGATGTTGTAGAATTGAATGAAGGAAACTGTATTTGCAATGCACGCCATATTTATCATATTCACTTTGGCGTTGCCAGATTTACATATTTGAGATACAACAGCTCTCCCTCACTTAACTGAAACATTTCTTTCCTTAATAAAGTTCATTATTAAACTGTTAAGGCGAACATGCACCATCCGGAATTCCGGACAGGCCGTTTATTTCAATAGACGAATGTATTAGGTGTACAACTATGCATCCGCCGTTTTCCGACACAGCCGTCTATCAGAAAACGGCGGAAGCAAAGTTGTACACCTAATACATTCGTCTATTGAAATAAACGGCCTGTCCGGCCGTAGAGAGAAAATCCGGGCCCGGTATTCAACTTTTGTAGGGGCCCATATATGGCGACCGGTAGCTCAATGAACAAAAAAAATAAAAAAAGTTAAAGTGTACGTTTTTTTTTTTTTTTTGTAGGGCGGTAGCTCAGTCCGTCAGAGTGGTATGAAAGGGCAAGGAGCAAAAACAAAAGGCTCAGTCAGTGCGTAGATAGGTTTTTTTTTTCAATTTTTCAAATTTTCGGGCCCCCGAGAAAAATACGGGCCCGGGGCGTTTCGCCCCCCCCCCCCCCCTCTCGACGGGCTTGTCCGGAATTCCGGATGGTGTATGTTCGCCTTTACATAATCTTTTAAGTATTGAGGTGGTTTCCGTTGTCTCGTAGTCGATCGCTCAGAAAGTTGTCTTGGAGCCGATTCCTTCTCTGTTATTTGTGGTGTTGTTGCAGCTATAGAAGTACTTGCCATTCCATCGCAGAAAGGACTATTTGTTGAAAAATATGGTACCACGGGCGGCTGGTTGTTGATTCATCCACTGATCGACCTCCTGGCTTGAATTTAACGCAGTCGAGTCTGGCTCTTCGCTTCCTGTTGGATTGTCATTTCGAATCTTAGTAGCACGCAGTTGATCGATATGCCGTTTAAACATAAATTCAGCCAGTGCCGTGCGAATAAAATTTAGCGTCCGGGGCGAAAATTTAATATGGCGCCCCCGAGTGTTGGGGAAAGAACGTTGCTCAAACCATTTTATTCCCTTTTTCGCAAAATTCTGGAAGGAGTGCCAATGTTTTTATTGGTAATAATAATAAGTTATATGTATTATGCCTATAAATAGTGAAAACTTTTTATATGAAATTCATTCAGTTGTTGATAATACCGTAATAAGCAAGAGGTTGCAACTTGAGTGAAAAAAACAATACCAATATTTTGGTTTTTGCCCCGAGAAAATCTAATTGTCTGCGAAATAGGTGAAAGACTGGATATCCTTTAGCTTATTGTGGCATATGGTACTTCAAAAAGGTTAGGGAAATAGTAATGGGCACTGCCGACCGGCACCAAGGATCTTAACGGTTAGGAAAAACTACTCCAATGGTAGATCGCCTTTTATTTTCACAAAGCCGCCGGGATAACGTTAAAACTTCATGGCATTAGGAACGGTCTATTTCGGGCCACGAGTAGGCAAATCTCATCAAGTTAGATCAGAAAAAGGTTTGTGAAAGCTGGCTTAGGTTAGGTTAGGTTAGAGGGGCTGCCATGAAGTGTCACAGCTCACTTAGACCACAGATGGGTCCGTTGTGATACCCGCGGTATTTAACAACCTGCAAAATTAATCATTAAACCAGCCGGAACTGATAATGAAGCGAAATATCCTACTGACATCCATATCCTTCAAGTCATCCAAATCTTCAAAGAAGAAAGACCCAAGAATTCAATTCCTCCTTATCGCCAAGGCAGGACAGGTACAAAGGAGGTGGGAAGTACTTTCCTCCTCATCCTCGTTATCGCAACTTCTGCAAAAATCATTGTTAGGACGCTGGAGTCTTCTGGCGTGCTCGCCGATCAGACAATGCCCAGTGATAACTCCCACCAGAACGCTAATGTGCTTCCTATCCATTGATCGAAGTTTGGAAGATCGCCCAGGATCGATTCTGGGCCATATCATTTTTGTCACTTGGCAGGTGCTACTGGTACCCCATATTGTATTGGCCTTGCCAACCGCATCCTCCAGTATCTTCATTTTGCAAGCGGATATGGGCATTCCAATTTCGTGAGGCCCCATCATGATCTCCCTAGTCGCTGCACGAGCCAACTCATCAGCTTTATATTACAATTGCCAGCAAAACCACTATGGCCGGGAATCCAGCAAAATAGAATGTTGAAGGCTTTTCCCAGCTCAATAAGGGACGAGCGACACTCTTCCACCAGCTTAGATGAGGTGGAAACGGAATCGATGGATCTTATCGCAGCCTGGCTATCGGTGTATATAATTATGTCTCTAGAGGCTACAACGTGACGTCCTAGCCAAGTTAAAACCTCTGAAATCGCTGAGACCTTCGCCTGAAAAACGCTGCAGTAATACGGTAAACGTAAGGAGATATTAACTCCTAAGCTTTCGGAGTATAGACCCGCACCCACTCCTTATTCAGTTTTAGAGCCATCTGTATAGAAAACAATAGACACCGTTTCTAAGGGGACAGTGTCAGCCCAGTCACTCCGTGATGAAATCAAGCTTGCAAAGTTTTTTCCGAATACAAGCTTAGGAGACGTGTAGTCGGTCGTTGAAGGGATATCCACATTGTTGAGAATGGCAGAGTGGCCGCCGCTTGAAGTTACCCACTGACCAGTCTCACGAAGACGCATGGCCGTATTTGCAGCCACCACTTCAGCATAAATATCTATCGGTAGCAAGTTAAGCAACACATCCAGGGCAGCGGACGGTGTTGTTCTAAAAGCTCCAGTCATTGCTATGCAACCTAGACGCTGCTTCCCCAACATTTTGCGATAAGCCGCTATACGCAGTGCCGTCCACCAAACAGTGGTACCATGCAGGAGTATTGGACGCAGGACTGAAACGAACAGCCAGTGGGCAACTTTTGGTTGCAGGCCCCATTTTTTACCTATGCCTGAAAGCTGGCTTACTTGCCCTGAAAACTGTCTATAAGCCAGACTTTCCGTTGAGAGTCAGGCAAAAACGAACGGAATGGGCTGAAAAGTATGCCGTTTGAGCTCGGAAGATGATAAACTCTGTCATCTTTTGGGAAGAGTCGACCACTTTCATGACGGGGAAACATTCTCAAAACATTAATTCTTTAGAATTTGGAGGGAGTCATCGAAGGAATTCGTCGTTGACCCTCTCTCGAGGTTCCCACAACGTGTAGTTTAAATTTTGACTTTCTGAAAAGAGGCCAACTTTCCACTTCTTCTAAGTCCAAGAAACATGGTGCTGAGCCTATTGCAAATGCGTTTTCTGACTCTTACTGGAAAGTCGGTCGTACGGACGGGTTTTATGACCTAAGCCAAGCTTTCTCGTCAAATTTGATCTCATTTGCTTACCCGTTGCTTGAATTAGATCGTTGCTAATGTCAGATTAAGTTTAGAAGCGGTTCCGGAAAAGAGAATAAAATGATTTCAGCATTTTTTCCAGCACTGTATATGCACTCGTATAAAATATATGTTGTACATATATATAATTGTTAATAAAATCCTGTGTGTTGTGGGGTGTAAGAATAAGGCTTGTCATAGAAGTAAAAGGCTACTCAACGGAAAGGATATATATGCCGGCAGCGCACGTAAGCCGACACTGGAACTGACACAACTTTCTCTTTTGTAAGGACTCATAAAAAATGCAATTCCTTTGGGAAATACCGGATATAGTAGCCATTGATGTTAACTTTCTTTTCATCCGAAGAAACTCATCATCGTTGTGGTCTGGATTATTGTGCTCCAATTATATTGGTGAAGTGACCGCATCCTCCAATTTCGGAAGCCTAGCAGTTGCTCCGCTTCAGCGTGCACTGAGTCTACCCAACGAACTCCCGGTTTGCCTTGGAGCGTTGTTTCGAAGATACCATTTGCCTTTGTGACGATCCCTCTCAGAAGAGAAAATTGCGTCGTCCTAGATACTGCGTACAATGCAAAATGACAACAAAATCATAACATACTCGTAGGATACGGAAAATAAGAGTAACTTTTTCCACAACTCCAGAATATTTTTAGTCCAGTTGGAGGCACCTTACATTAGCAATGTTTTTTTTTACAATATTGAATAAAAATTTGAACATTAAACTATTGTACAAAAATTTGAGCACTAGTAGACCCCTCACACTATAGCAAATTATGTTCAATGTTTTGATCGAATGCATGCGCCAATAACCTCAAAAAACATGCACAATCGATTTCATACTCACATCGATACAATGGAGTATGAACTCTCCCACCCACCTCCACTCTGGAGCCGCGCCTGCTTTACCCGGGTCGAAGTTCTCAAAATTTGGAACCAAAATTGTGGTTATGCTGCTCGACTGTCCTGGGTCCGTCGACGCCCCAGCGCTCAATTGAGACAATTGTATCACCAACGATTCCTGCAGCTTCATGAACTGCGCAAATTGATTGGGTATGAGCGGGTCTATTGTGCATTGCCCTTTCCACCGAGAAGCTGAACTAGATCATATGATCTAGACAACTCTTCTTGATAAACTGATAAACTGATCTGAAAGAGGAAATGTCATCGGCCAAAAGGAATGTTTCGCCGAAGCATTCCGTGTCATTGGAATAGTCCTTCCAACTCGCAAGGAATTCGTGGCAGCTAACATCCGATACAATACGCACGGTTTTATCACTAGGATGCGAGTATCCCCTCTAAATTACACACATTATTCTGAGCCTATTCTAGCTCAACCGCAGCAATTCCAAAGTACGAATGCGTGATTAGGCTGAGATTAATGGTTTGGCCTGGGGGCCTTTCATTGGGATGTGCGCTTTCCCGTTCTCCGATTTGGTTTCAGAAGTAGTAGAGTGGCATTCCACAAAAAGGTTCTGGGCCGTAGAAGGTGGCTGTGGAGGCTCGGTTTGCTAGCCTAGTTGTAGCCATCCGCTCACTATTCTTTGTCCCATATGACTTATAGAAAGGAATAGTTGAATCAAAGAGTTTTAACAAGGAAGTCGGTTGGCATGCACTTAGCCCATTGTCACTTTTCAACTAGCCTATAGTTGGTTTGAAATCAACTTCATCTTTATGTCGCAGGCCCCAAGTCTAACTGTCGCAATTTCTGTTTCCGCTTCAATGTGATTCAATCGATCAAGATCATTATTTTCAATCGATTGACTCTGTATCTATTTGTGTTGTTTTTTTCCTTTTCTTCTAATAAATTTGTAAAATTGTTTGAAATCAAGATAAAATGTCAAAAGAACAAGATCTCAATTCGCTGATAAGACTCCCAAATCGAATAGCACCTGAGAAATTAAAGGCGCCGTCAAAAACAAAGTTGCCTGTGTCTGTCCCTATCCTTGCCGCAATTCTATTTAGTATTTATGTATCTTATCTGCGCGTCACACATATGCCTACACCTTGGATGATGATGACGATGATGATTAAACATTAAACCAAACCAACCAACCAACGACTTGAGGTCAAATTCAGATCTGATGCAAGATCATGGATGGTGGATTTTTATTTTATTTTGTAAATATGGGACCCTGTTTTTTCAGACAGTCCGAAGTGAGCATTGGTTCTGGAGAGAAATAATAATAAACAGCAAGATAAATGATTCAAATGATGGTTTTATTCGATTTTCGAGGTCATTTCTTTGGGGCTTTATCTTTTTCATTATATTCGTTGAAAAGGTGCCCGAAAGACACAAAAGAAGAATACCGACACAACGAGAAAAAGTGTCGCATGATCCAGTGTGGACGCTTTGTATTTGAATTTATGAAATATGTACCGAAGGTTTTGACTTTTATAGGGTCTTATATTTGGTTTGTACCTTTTTGTTTGTTTTTAAATTATTACTGACTTTCATTTACTTTTAACCCGACATCGGTCCAAAGATTGTGTTGATAATGACAAACAAGTGCATGTTAATGGTATATTAGGTTCGCACAAGCGACGAAATCACTTAATCTGGCCTGATCAGTTGATCTGAAACTGTCAAATACATACAAATGCGAAGTTTCTGATCAAGTCAGTGCTATAAGCGTATACTTTTATATGCTTCATAGATAGATTAATGTGATTGTTCATACTTTGAAGCAATGATAGTTTATGAGACTTATTCGATATCCCTTTCATTTCAAATTAAAAGTTAAACCACACAAACGTTTAAAATTCAGCCTCAGGGTTAACCAGCACCACCAATTCCCAGACAGCAAGAACATATAATATGCCCAAAAACCAGACCCATTCGATGATATCAACGACTTACTTCAACATCATCTTTCATCTTAATTTATCGAATTTTATTTATTTATTGAAAATTTATGGAAAACAACTTTTTGAATTCTTATAGATAATTATCCGAGATCCGAGTGTTATCGCCAACGAAAAGGATCCCCGATGGCTCAGAGCACATAATCGGCGATCCACGACAAAGACCATGAAGATACCTCACCACAAGCGCGAGACTATCTTCATAAGAATGTCTCAAGTCGAAAATGTATTGTCATTCACTTCCTCCTGTTGTCAACACTTTGGTCCATAAGAATCATCAGATTCACCTCTTTCCACACACCCGCTGAGGGTCAGATGGAATCTGAGGTAATCACGATTGTTGTGACCATTATTGCGGCAAAGATGAGCACGTTGATTGTTAGATTATTTGTTGGATAATTTTGCAAATGAGTGCGCTGACTTGAAATTTATTGATTGCCAGGAAATTATAGCTATGAATCTATGAATCTCTTTCTTCTGGTCATTCATCTATTCGCGCGTCGTCCATTGAGGATTTTTGTTGATAATTAGAGTCAAGATGTTGCCCATAGATACAGCAAATCAATCTGATGAATTGTGCAGCTCATTTGAGTGATTTATTATTGCTCGTGAGATATGGTCACGTCACGAAGGTGTACGTAAATAGCCTATGAATTATTTCTTTGCAATAAATCAGCAACCTTTTTGTGTGAAAGTGGGCGGACTAGTTTCAACTCCAAAATGGGATTTTGGGCAGAGAATATTTTATTTATATTTTTGTCTTTATGTTTTCATGTTTCTGTTTCATTCAGTTCTTGTTAGCATCCATACATTGAATATTATTAGCGCTAATTGGCTAAGCCATAAAAATTCGCAAAGTTGTCACCAAAATATTTATTAAATTAGACAATGTTGCTTTGGCATTCGTTGAAATTCAATGGGCGATTATAGTGGACTTAATGATTATGTGAATTTTCTGGCCTGGAGTGGATTTGGTGGTAATTATGGTGAAGGTGAAATATGGCCGTCTGGATCAGTATGAGATTCTTTTAGAAATTCTTAGAACTGTTTTGCATAAAACTTTAAATTAACTGAACCTAATGAACTTTAAAATTGATTCATTCAAAAGTGTTTTAACTATTAGTTTTTTGTTTTAATACAAATTTATGCTCAATTATGAATTTGAGGTGATAAGGTCGCCTCCATTCATCTAGAAGTGAGGACAGTTTTCCCAAATTTGAAAAAAAAAAAATCTAACGATTTTCCAAGAATCAGCCTGATGTATTTACGATTTTGCCGCGGTGGTCTACACATTCTATGCCAGAAATTTTGATAACTACTTTGCCTTAACCTCTAGCGGGGCATAGCGCGTCAACTACTCCTGCGCGCCATCGTACTCTGTTCTGGGCAATGGGGCGCAACTCCCCAAAAGACTTACCCAGTACATGACACTCCTTTGCCACAGATCGACGCCATGTGATTCGAGGACCCCCTCTTGGTCGGCCTTGGTTGGAAATAGGGTTCCATTTCATGGCATGCATAGCAATGCAGTTATCACTCTTCCGCAATGTGTGACCTATCCACTGCCATTTTCGCCTGCGTATCAATTCGTCGATTGGCATCTGACCCGTACGCCGACTTAGCTCTTCATTTGATATTGTTTCGGGCCAGAAAATTCTTAAAATTCGACGAAGACATGAGTTGACGAAAACTTGCAGCTTTCTGGTAACTCCTACGGAAAATTTCCATGTACTGCTCCCATACAAAAGCACTGATAGTACCAGGGAGCGAAACAGGCCCAGCTTGGTCTTGATGCTGAGATAACTGCCCTGCCAGATTTTGTACAGCATGCCGTATGCGCGTTTAGCCTGGTTGATACGACGAGCGATGTCCTGCTCCGTACCACCATTTTCGGCAACAATGCTACCCAGGTAGACGAAGTTGTCCACCTTCTCCACAGGCTGCCCATTAATATTGATGGCAATAGGTGTCGGATTTCTTTTTCGCAACGGCGGGCTAAGAACCTTGGTCTTGTTGGTATTAATCTTTAGCCCAACCTTGCTTGCCTCCCTCTCGAGATCTAACGCCATTGCGGACAGATCCATGATTTTGTGGGAGAGTAGGCATATGTCGTCAGCGTAGTCAAGATGTTGTAGATAAGATGTCAAAGTCCATTGAATTCCTCTGTCGAGTCCGGATAGGGCTGCATGCAACACATCGCCGATCACAATGAGGAATAGGATCGGTGAGAGGATGCACCCTTGCCGAACTCCACTACGAATCTCAAAGTCCCCCGACACCTTACCTTTATGCAGAACGCGACATTTCGCGCCGTCATAGGTTGCCTTAATAATAGCCACAAGCTTCTCAGGGATGCCTCTCCTGCGCAAGGCCGCCCATATAGAATCCCGGTTCACACTATCGAAAGCCTTTTCGAAATCGATGAAAAGCAAGTGAAGCGGAGAATCGTATTCAGCGCATTGCTCGATGATGATTCGCAAGGTGTTAATGTGATCGACACAGGAGAATCCGGATCGAAAGCCAGCCTGCTCTTCATCAATTGTGCTTTCTAAGTGGACCTTTAGTCTTTCCAGGACGATTTTAGTTATTATCTTGGCAACGGCAGGAAGCACACAAATGCCTCTCCAATTATTACAGTCTGTGAGGCTACCCTTCTTTGGAAGTTTGATGATCAAACCTTCCTTCCACTCAGTGGGAAAGGTCTCTGTATTCCACGCTTTATCAACAAGTGGGTGCAGCAAATCGGCAGTTACGCTTGGCGCTGCTTGATAAAGTTCGGCAGGGATGCCGTCAAGTCCGGCGGCCTCTCCTCGTTTTAGTGCAATAATTGCAGTGACTATTTCCTCTTTAGTCGGGGCAGTGGACCGTATACGCACATTTTGATGGTTAGCTAAATTATCTATATGAGGGGGAACTTCACCAGAGGTTACACGGTTCAAGACCGCGGCGAAATGTTCTTTCCACCGCCTCATTTGATGTTCTTCCAAGATAAGTAGCTTTCCATCACTATCTTTCACCGGATGTTGGCAGGAGTTCCGACCATCTGTAAACTCCTTGATGACACCGTATACGGCGTTTAAGTTGTTACTTCTAGCGGCTTCTTCTGCTGACGCTTAAAGAGAATTGGCATAAACTCTTTTATCGCGTCGCACACTACGCTGAACTTCTCGAGCTTTCTGACGGTAAAGGTGTTCGATGCTGCTTCGATTGTCGTCTGATGCTGCAGCCAAACGAACTTTCAGCTCCTTTCTTTCAACAATCAGCTGCCATGAAGCGTCGGACATCCAGGGCTTATTCCGGCAATCCGGGTTTGGGCCAAGGATGGTATTTGCGCTATCAATGTACGCATTTTTTATGGCATCCCAGTTTTCGTTTATGTCACTATCTGGGTGACTAGTTATCTCAGCCGCTTTTTGCGCAAGATGGCCATTATATTGTTGTAAGACAGCTGGATTTTTTAGTCGAGCGGTGTTGAATTTGCGGGGCCTGGATCTTTCGTCGCTGGGGCGGCGCACGGCTGCAATACGCAATCGAACATTAGCGATCATAAGATAATGGTCTCTTCCCATCCCAATATCGGCACCCTTCTTGTTTCGCACGTCCAGGAGGCAACTCTTGAATCTTTTACTAATGGCAAAATGGTCGATCTGATTTTGCGTTCTGCGCCGATCAACAGAGGACCAACTGATTTTGTGGTGGTCCTTATGCTCAAACATAGTACCACCGATGAAGAGACTGTGAAAGTTGCAGAACTCTACAAATCTTTCACGGTTATCATTACGATCACCAAGATCGTGTCTCCCCATCACATGTCAGAGCCCATAGTTATCAGCGCCAACTTTCGCATTCAAATCACCCATAACCATTATAATGTCACCTTTAGGTGTTCTGCTCTGAACGGCGTTTAGTTCTTCGTAGAAGGAGTCTTTTGCCAAGACATTGTCGGGTTCAGTAGGGGCATAACATTGTATTATTGAGATGTTCCTCATTTTGGTCCGGAACCTGGCGGTCAAGACCCTGTCAGAGACCGGTTCCCAGGATAAGAGACAGTTTCGCGCGGCTCTGGTTAAAAGGAGCCCCACACCTGACTCACGACGACTACCGGTAGCTTTACCGGAGTACACCATTACAGTGCTGCCCGTTGGAGAGATGAATTCTCCGCTGTTCCACCATCTTATCTCACTAACTCCTAAGATATTTAATTTGTACCTCAGAAATTCACTCTATAATTGAAGAAATCGTGCGTTCTGGGGACCTTCTGATCCATTGTCCAGGAGAGTACGCACATTCCAGAATCCAATCTTTGTCATTGTACGATAGCTAAAAGTCGTAACCGTTGAGTCAGTCCTTATCCGAGGCATAGTTGACGTTTCGTTAGCATATAAAGATTTCGGATAGTGCAAGTTGCTGGCATACACATCCTGTCCTTTGATTGTCGGTTTTAACGACAGGCCCTCAAAGGGAAAGGCCGTGGTATTTTTTTCACACCCCACACCACAGGAGTACCTCAACCAAATCATCGCACCGCCATCACTGGCGGCTTGACGTTGGTTGGCAATGGTCAGTGACCACTGCTGTTCCAGGGGGCGCCCACGCGGAGGACTATGGAAGAGGAGTTTTTGCCCCCCCCCCCCCCCCCCCCCCGAGAAATATTGATAAGAGGCCCTGTACATTATTCATAGTTGATATTGGCACCAAGATGTAGAACAGTCCACAGCCCTGAATCGAAAAAGGTTTTTTTTTTCTGAAACTGTAATTATAGGTTCTGCAATCTATCGCTCCAACGAACGTTCCCCTCAAATTTTGTACTGCCCAAAGGAGATATTCAGTCTGGCCACACTCAGGTAAACTTTAGGCAGTGCGAGCCTAAATTCTTCAGCAAGATACTGTTATGTAATGATACACAAATGGTAGGTTTGTACTGCTTAAAGCGGATATCAACTCTGGGGCCAGCCACAAGTGAATTTCTGCTTTAGGCAGTACAAAACTACGGTGTATTCGTTAGTGGAGTGTAGTATAACGTCCTGTGCAATAATGTAAATTTGACGTTACGTTATTTCACTTTTGAAAGAGAAACAATAATTTACATTATTCAACTTGACGTTATTACACCCCACCATAGAAATTATTATTATTTCCCCTGTGGTGCAGGGTGTAACTGTAATGTAATAAGCACCTAATTCTGCACCATGCCTGATATCGATACTTAGTGGTGGGGGTGCCAGCGTAACGGACGTAAATACTTATCAGCTCCACATAGCAGCGTACTAAGCGAGCAACTTGTCAGTGGGGCTGGATTAAATTACGACGAGCTGAGAAGTCGTTTGGAAGGAGAAAAGGCTTGTTAATTACTTTTCCTGAAGTGTAATTTACCATTACTTAATTTTGTTTATTGAACAGTCCCGTATTCTCAATGTGATTAACTGCCTGTTAGCTAAGAGGGATAAGTAAGTCCCTGTTAGCTAACAGGTATAGTTTAACAAATTGAAAAAATTGGACTGTTGTGCCAGTTATTTATTTTCAATTTTGATTTTTGATTATGAAGTAAAGATTCTGTAGATGTTTCTCCAATGAATTAAAAAAAACGACATAAGATCGGAGTTTAGTTTACCATTACTTAATTTTGATGGATAATAAGTTTCTAATTATTAATATTTACTGTAGGTTAGGTTAGGTTAAAAGGCTGCCGCGGATAACGCAGCACACATAGGCCACCAAAGGGCCCGTTGTGATACCTACCAGGATAAACACCTATCCCGTTGAAATTACTATCCATTGAACCAGCCAGAGCTGGCAATGAACCGATAAAGCCTGATCGGGCTTATGCCCCTTAGCTCTTCCAGGTGAAGGAAGAAAGAGTCCCCCAGAAAGACCCGCCTCCTCGTAGCCAACGCAGGACAGGTGCATAGAAAATGGAGGGTAGTCTTCTCCTCGTCAGCATCCTCGCAGCTTCTACAGAAGTCATTGTAGGGTAAGCGAAGTTTCCTTGCGTGCTCCCCAATGGGACAGTGCCCAGTGATAATATTCACCACCACACCAATGTGCTTCCTATTCAGTGATAATATTGCAGTAGAACGGCCGGGGTCCGCTGTGGGCCATAACCTCTTCATAGTTTGACACGCACCGTCCTCAATCCATCTAGCGCTCGCTTTATGTTTCGCGTTAGAGTTGATAATTTGCTTGCAGATTGTGAAAGGCACTCCGATGTCCCAACGACCATCCTCAATTGCCCCAGTCGTCCCAGCCCGAGCGAGCTCATCGGCCATACAATTACCAGCATAAGCGCTGTGACTTGGAATCCAGCACAATGTGATTTCAAAGTAACGTCCCATCTCATCAAAAAGCGATCGACAGTTTGTAACCGTCTGCGATGTCGACTGAGCCGATTCAAACGATCGAATTGCAGCCTGACTGTCAGTGTAAATAGTGAGTTTCCTACCAATTGTGACATTACATCCCAGCCAGACGAGCGCTTCTGAAATCGCCACAATCTCTGCCTGCAGCACGCTGCAATGATCGTGTATGCGGAAAGATAAACTAATCTTCAACGTCTCCGAAAAGATACCGGATCCCACTCCAGCATCCGTTTTGGATCCGTCCGTATATAAAACGATGGAGTTTGGGTGAGTGATTACCCCAGTTTCCCACATGTCCCTTGAAGGAATCTGGCTCACAAAATTCTTGCCAAACATATACTTAGGAGAGATATAATCAGTATATGCAGGGAGGTCAAGATTATTCAGAATAGTAGAGTGGCCGGAGCTTAGCGCACGCCACTGACCTGTCTCGCGAAGTCGCAATGCTATGATCGCTGCTTGCTGTTCAGCAAAAATATCGAGCGGTAAAAGATTTAGAAGCACATCCAGGCCAGCTGATGGAGTGGATCTGATAGCCCCGGTTGCAGCAATCGTCGCCAGTCTTTGCACCTTACCCAAAAGAGTCCTGTGGGAACCCATTCTAAGCGCCGTCCACCAGACAAGAATGCCATGCAAAAGAATGGGCCGAAGAACTGATGTATACAGCCACAAAACTACCTTCGGTTGTAGTCCCCAGTTCGGACCTATCGCCTTCCTGCAGGTGTAGAGTGCCATAGTGGCTTTGTCAACACGTTCCTGAACATTTGGCATCCATCCCAGCTTCCTGTCTAGAATGAGACCAAGGAACTTAGCCTTGTCAAGAAACGCCAGTTTGACACCCTCCAGTACCGGAGGCTCGATACCCGATGGTAGGTTGTGTCTCCTTGTAAAGAGCACAAGTTCCGTTTTGTCAGGATTGACCCTGACACCACTCCGACTAGCCCAACTGACCACAGTCGATATAGCATTTTGCAGCACTTCACTAAGAACGCTCGGAATATTTACTGTAACTATTTCTCTAGTTAATTCTAAAAAAAAACTATATTGAATTCAATTGTGTAGCAATTTATTTTATATATTCAACCTTATTCTCATCCGCATCCACATCGGCATTCTCAAGTCTTCCTCCACCAATATCCTCATCCACATCCTCAATCTCAAACTATTTTTTATCCCCATCCTCATCCGCTAAACAAGATCCGTTACATACCTATTCAAAACTACCAATCGATCATGCAGGAAGTAACGTCATGGTTGTGAGGTCACTGATCCTGTTGTTTACCTACTTGAAAACATGCAAGAATACAATAGTACTCTACCTCGGCGGTAGCATAGAAAGGAGTGCACTTCTTACCCGAACTAACAACACAACGTTAGCTCGCGTTTATCTCAATAACGGTTAATTTTAGGGAAAAAAAAGATTTAAGTCAATTTTGTAGTAAATTTTACAAGCCACAAAGCTGATTTTTATATTTTTTGTTGAAAAATTAATATTTTTCGCAAAAACCATGAAAAACGTCATATAACCTCTTTTCACCCTTTCAACACCTATAAAAAATGATCTGTCATCGCTTGTAATTGGTACTTTTGAAAGGTTGATTGGAACACTATTAGAAAGCTTCACAAAAATTCAGCTTGCTTCCAGTTTATTCCTAGCGGAATATAATTCCTGGGCTAAGACCCGAGGGACTTTTTTATCGATTTAGGCGCTTGATCGTAAATTGTCTAAGTTTGTACCTGTTTGGGCACTAGGTCCCGACTGTGAGTCTGGTAAAAAAAAATGATGCAGAGCATTGCTAAAGGAAATAATGTCAAGTTTATTTTTGTAGTACTTAAGTCATTTCCTCGGGAAATGTACGATTTTCGTGTTGTAAACAAAAAACATGAAAATTTTGCACATTTTTTTAGATTTTCTCAATGATGCGGAACTCTTTAGGGGGCAAAGTTCAAATTCGCAATCAGCGCCCCAAAATACATAAACCAAAATGAAGAAAAAAAACTTCTGGATTTTTTCACGAATAAGTACCAAATCGATCGCAAATTACTGAACTATATGTGACCCAGACCAATATCACTTCATTCCCAGCCTCCACCTTCATACACTGTAAAAGAGTGCACCTTAAGTATCGCATAAATCAAAATGTGAGGACCGAAATGATTACTCATAATCGTTCAGCTGTCACATTTTAATAATTTTGTGGTGCGATCAGGGTACAGCCCCCCAATGGCGCCCCAGGCAATATCTCATCAATAACAAACATTACACAGGACCAGTCAAATCGTCTTTTGGTTTGGATGAGCAGACCACAAAGGTTTATCGTACATTTGTCTCTACACTTTTAAAGGGCAAACGGTGAAGAAAAAGGAAATTTAGAGGAAAAGCACCGGTATTCGGTGAAGACGGTGACTGAAACGAATTTATACAACGGATATAAACAATCACATAGCAACGAGACTTACTCTGTGCGTCCCCAGACTAAGGCTGCCCGCATATCGCATCGCGTTCGAGTATTTTCTGGATATTTGTCGTTCGTCTGTAGTCAGTCGACGCACAGGAATCAGACCTTTAGAAAAAGAAACTATTTAATTAGATATCATTTGGGTAAACTGATGAGTGAGAACAAAATGACGACGACGCGACAATGACGCATGTTAGAATATATCGTTGATCACTGATCTGGTTGCCTTTCTCTCATGATGCGCGACACGAGGCGTGGAGGTGGCTGATAACTTTGTGCCTTCAACCCTGACCGAAACTAGACTCATGTCGATAGTTACAGTGAAAATCGTTTATAACGGCATCGGATACAACGTCATATCGGTTATTACGTCCGGTTTTATGCAGTTATTTGCGCCGCCTAATCAAACAATGTTAATAAGTATTGCTTACAACGTTATCGGTTAGTACGACATATCGCTTATAGCGTCCATATATTGTAGTCCCTGGAACAAATTATATCGGATACAAAGGCGACTGCCTTTCTAATTTTTGCCAATTTTTTTTTTAATGAATTGTCGAAATATTCCAATTGTTTGCGGTATTGTTCCTTTCATGGGAAATACCAGACCTTTTCAGATCTGTAATGGACGTGGGGACGGAGCCTAGGGTTGCCATAATTACCGTGAAGCTCGGGCAGTGCCATCTGGCGGAGAAAAGGTCCTATCAACGAGCTAAGCTGCGGCCTAATCTTGGTGTAGCTCAATTCGAGAGACGTGGGTGGGATTTACGCTGCTCGTTACCCCTATCTTTTACGTATTAATAAAAATGCATAAGTAGTCCTGGGGAAGACAACACAAACATGGAAAGCAAAAATGGGGAATAAAAAAAATGTAGCGGTAAGGATGGAATGGTTTGCGGACGCTCAGTTGCCCTTGCCTTCGGGGCAACCGGTAGCTCAGTGCGTTGAGGAACCAGTTTCATGTCTGACTACCGGCGTGTCGGGTTTCGAATATCGTCCACAACATCCTTCGACTTGTCGCAGGTAGGCGGCTAAATGATGGACCAGGAGGTGCATACTAGCAACTGCATTCTCCGAAACTAGTTTTTGCCAATGAAATGTTAACTAGGGCACATGGAACAGTTGACGCGCTATACCCTAGGGGTTAGGGCAATTTAGTCGATCTGCCGGTGAAAGCAGCACTTCCAGACCAAAATATGGTTCATTACAGATCATTCGCACGTTGAAATAAGTCTGGTCTGTTCCAAAGCGAATTTCCACTTGTGTTGTGCTATTGTACGTTGGTAAACCAACCTCAATTTTTGTTGTTGTGTGTGGACGAATTTTTGAATAATAATGTCACGGAGACAGTTTTCAATCGAGAAAAAGCACACATATTGTAGTGCTTAGCAGCGGGAGAAAAAAAAAATCAAGAAATAGAAAAAAAATCTCGGGGTAAGTCACTCCAAAATTACCTCGATTAACAAGAAACGTTAGACAATTTAGAAGTTGTTCAATGAGGGATGCTCGAGTCAAAAAAGGGCTAGACCCAGCAATCATTCAAGTATCGAGAACGCCCTCCGAGAATACTCCCATAAGCAGGCCGCTGTTGCAAAGTAAAGCTAATGCCTTTGCTCAGATGATGGGGAAGGATGTTGTGATATTCAGCGCAGGGTACAATCCTTTAAAAATCGTCACAACATTGTGTTTCGGAAAGTTTGCGGCGAATCCCAAAGCGCGAACGAAGTGATAGATTCGGGGCTTGAAACCGTTTTTTCCCGAAATCATAAAAAGAAATGAAGACGACGCAATCTTCAATACAGATGAGACGGGTATATTTTACAAATTAACTTCTGATCGAACCATGCATTTTATAGGTGAAACGTGCAGCACCAATCCAAAGAGAGGATCACAGTTATGGTTGCTGCAAACATGAGTGGAACAGTTAAACGACGACTTTTGGTGATCCGCAAATATGCAAGACATCGTTGTTTTAAGAATGTTAGTAGCTCACCCGTGCTTTACAAAAATACTAAAAATTCATGGATGACGAGAGAATTATTTACTGCCTGGATAACGCACTGGGACAAAGAACTAAAAATCAAAAACAAAAAAAAAATCGATTGTTCGTTGAACCGCACGCGATAACATTTCTTTAAAAGCAATCAAGTTAGTTTTTCTTCCTCAACAACAAACTTTTACATTTTTGAATTGGAAAAAAAATGCAGCTTATGAAGCATGCACGCCAAACTCAAAAATCAATTAAAGACTATTTCCAAAAAATATGATTTCTTTGAGTTATGTGTATACTTTTTTTAAGTTTTGTGTTATTTTCTTTCAATTAAATTTGTGATATTTAAATTACATGTGTACCGAATGTGTTAATTTTAATTTGTGATATTTTTACTTATGTGCTGATTAGCTGTCGTTATTTTCGTTTAATATATATTTATACACATATGAAGTTGTTTCACTTCGTTTCAAGTTAATATCGGGTACAACGTCTATCGGTTAGAACGGCGATTTTTTGATGGTCCCCTCAAGGACGCTATAAGCGATTTCCACTGTACTTCTATTCTTAATGGAAAGTGAGTATATAGGACAATAATAGGTCACACTCTCTAAATTCTTGCATCATCTTCCGTCTTCCCTTCCATAGCTCTGCGCTTTTTTTCCACACGCTATTTTTTCCTCCCGCCTGATATCATTTTTCATCCTCATAACAAAAAAACTATATTAATACAAACATCCATGAGGATCTTCTTCGGCCTTTCTTGTTGCATCGTCCTGGCTACTCGTGTATACAATTGACCAGAAGGCGAGACGATAGGGACGTTTGCGTGCAATTGTGCCATCCTTCAATTGTCATACGGACATCGGATGGACATTGGATGGTTCAACACAACCAAAGTGTATAGATCCAAAAGGCAAACACATTTCATCGTACATGAAGCAGCCGAAAAAAAAATGTCCTGAATACGAGCGAAAAATGCAATAAAGAAATTATTTATTGGAGCAAATTATTGATGGGATTTATTTCACGAAAAATGAAATTTGTGTGGTATCGTTAATTGAATTCGATACAGAAATATGTGGACCGCAGACACAGTGCGGATGTGATAGATGTCGATGGAGCAGGTTATTATTTGGTGGATATGAAAAGAATGGAGGCGACAGACTGGCGACATGATCAATATTAAATTTATGCACTATTATGGTTGCTAGATATTGTTTAGTGAGAGTTCATCACTTTTATGAAGTCGAATATTTTTTTTTTCTTTGAACTTGGTAGACATGATAATTATCCTATAGATCCGAACCAACATGCCACTTTTGTGAAAGTTATACAACATTTTTAATCTAAACAAAACAATCATAATTTGCCGGCATGATCCACTCAAAAGTGGTAAACAAAGAAATTGAAGCATCAAATTTCAAAAGTCTCCGACAAACAGAGGCGACACGAACAATCACCTTATGATGACAGATACAAAACGATTTCATAGATACTGCCCTCATCTTCAGATGGACAGCAGCTGTACTTCAAATCGTATGCTTGCAACACGCCTTTTTGGTCGCTTCAATGCAAAAGGATCTGAAAACATAGAACACCCACATTAGCCACGGACGAAGGAAGTCATTAATAATCGCAGCGCTCAATTCACAGAAATGCCTAGACGAATTCAATAGGAGTAGGATAGGAGACGGTTTCTCTTAAAAATTAGGAAATTTCCATTGGACAAGGGGAAAAAAAATCGACGGAACAAAGAAGGCTCGTGCGGTCAATGAGGTCTAACACAAAACTTGGTTTCGTTTACATTATCCTGTATGCCTATGCCTACCCCCTCCCTGCTTTTTTTTCAAAGGAGCAATCATTAAAATTGTGTTTGAATATGTCTCTTTTCGAGGTAACACCTCAATCGCCAGCCATTTAATGGCAAATAAGATTGCAATTACACCTACGAGAAAAGGAGCCACTCTGAAAAGTCCATAGAAAAGTGCACAGCAAGAGGTGAGATAAGGTATACCGGGAGGATTCAAAGATCACAGTATCTCATATTAGTGCGGAATGCATTCTAGATACTGAGATTGGCATGTGTCATATTATAGGTTCTTTGTTGGGCATGACTTGAGAAGACTCTTTCCGCTCTTGTCGCATCGGCCAACCGATACTAAATGCTATTTGGAAAACAAACGTCCTTTGAACGATTGTCCCAAAACAGAGTTACGGGCAAACATAGAAATTTGAGTCACTGTGAACGTATTTGTTCGCGGAAGCAACCTGGAAAATTTTATGACAGCATGACTAAGGATCTTAAATGAAGGCATCGTAAAATGAAGATTGTGCTCTCCTCAAGAAATCTAAACTGCAAATTTTTATGATATATCCGTACGAGTACATATTCGGATAGAGAATTGCGTTCCTCCGAATCCAATTCGACACGACCGACGAAGGACAGTTCTGAATGGTCTAAGTGTCACCATACACTGTCGAACTCGAGCTCGAACTCGAACTCGAACCTAGTACAAGTGGACCGGTTTTCTTCACACCTATGTGAAGTGTATGTGTGTGTCAGAGGACATTTATACCAGGTTCGTGCTCGAGTTCGAGTTCGACAGTGTATGGTGACACTAATGCAACATTCACTTGATGGGCGTTGCATAGGCTTATCAGCCCATCAACTCATCGGCTCATCGACTCAATGATTTAACAAAGGCTTAAATATGTATTCTAAAGGTGCGTTTAGCGATCAAGCCATTAAGACGGAGCATCTTTGCGTCCATCTTTCTGATCATCGCCTGTAATCAACGCAGAGTAGTGTTTATCAAAACAGACCCTAAGACCCTTCGTCCTCCAACGCAACGCGACAGTGATCCGACTTAAAAAAAAGTCGCTTAAGCGTTGGACGGGACGGGCATTATAGTCGGTCGGACACTTGTTATAGCGCTGAACCTTGTCCACTGATGCGACTGCAACCACTGCCATCTAGATTAAACAGACCGGCTATCAGCTGATTTTGGGTGATGAATGATGTCATAACCGCACTTTGACGTGTCTCTCTTGGTAGTACCAGTACCAAGTTGGTACTGTGGTACCCTTAGGTAAAAGACATCTCTAAGACATCTCTTTGTCAAAATGTGATGTTCCGAACTTGGTCGTAGGCTACTAATTTTCATGCGTAAGGACTTCTTCGATATTCGTGCTTAGTTTCGATCGCAAATTCCACTCTTCTTTTTTATCAAGACTACTGCTCCTGGTTGACGTATGGCTTCTGTAATAATATACGTTAATTGGCTTAACTTTACGCTGTCCATATAAGACCGTAAAAAAGCCCACGAGAATTGAACATAAAGAAATGCGTATTTTCTTCTACAATATATTCTAAGGATTTTTGATTACGGAGTGTAAACTTCTTTGTAATGAGCATTTTTGGAGTTAATTTAAAATATGCAGTCAACTGAAAAACAAAATAAAATATTCGAGAAAATATGTATGTAATGTAAATTCTATGGATGGCGCATAATTAGTTTTTCCCGGCGTTTCCTTACGATGCGCTTCAGCATTTACACAATATTAATGAAAACAGCTAAAGTGGCTCTTTGCCATATTTTATAATAAAATACATACAAAATTACCCAGTTTTTTACTTAGTCCTCTTACAGCGCAACGACACAAAAAAGCAAAACTTGGTGAAAATGTGAAAACCCTGGACCCCATTCAACTAAATGATTTACAATTTCCCAATAATTGTTCAAAAAGTCCATTAAAGTAAAATATTTGAAAATATTTGACAATGAATCGCATATTATGGCGAGCTGAGCCGTAACAAATTGCGTACCTCCAAAAACAAAACACTTGAATCCAACCCAAAGATCCTCGTTTCAACTTGACCTCAACGTAGAGCAAATTACTTTACAACATGGCCTGAACCGGTAACCATATCCTTGTCCCGATTCAGATTTTTGTTGTGCATTCCATGCAGCCGCAACGAGTGAGGGGATTTGTGTAGAAATTTCCCATGAAAGGCAGAAGCCTTCAAACTCATGTTATCATGCCCACCAAATTGACTTTCTGAAGGTTAGCAAACACAGGTCCAAGAAGTCGAGAAAGTCGGTTATACGGGGCGGTCATAAATTACCGCGAACAATAGCAAGTCACTGACTTTCTCGCAAGGATTAGGTCGGAGAGCATTTAAGATGTTCAACGGATTTCTAAGAGAACGAATTCGGATCCCTCCAAATATACGAGTAGGTGTGTTTACTGCGGGTTGGTTTTTATATCTTCCAACCATATAGGCTCGGAACGATGCCGTAGAAAGTCGGATCAGGATTAATTGGAAGAGCTGTAAACCGATAAAGCCATTGATTTTGTGACACGGATCTCGGAAAATCCTGACTATTTGGGATGGCTAGTAAACAGAAATGGTAGGTTGGCTAAATATTTACCTTTTTAATCGTTTTATGCAAATATAAGATGCAAAGATTGCAATCGTCCGGCTAATGGGATTTGGAGGGTGGAACAATCGGTTAAGAAGTTAAAATGTAAAATTAGCATGTGATCCTTTTCCACTGACCCTATAATGAGTAGTGCTACTGGCTGGACGAACGTCTTGATAGTCGTTGACCATAGGATGTGTTTATGGTTAGAATATTTTAACATGATTAATTTAAAATGCTTTTAATCAGAATAAAGTTATTGAAATAACTTTCTTGTAATTGATTTTATTTGCAGAGTATATGTACATATACAACAATAGCTCCGTTTCCAGAGCACAGTAAGGCAGGATAAGCGGCAAAAAACGATCGAGAGCCGATTAGGGTAGCAAACACTAAAATGGGGCATGTCTTTACTGGGTTTAGTTAGCATTCAAACGTCAATTCAAATTTCAATTAGTGCGTATACAATCGGACAGATTTCCTTTTGGGAGCAGAATCATTTCGTATGTTTACTATTCCATAAAATTACACAAAACAACCATTATATTGACAGGAAATGAGTTTTATGTGCTTCCCAAACTGTAAACTGCCTGAAAGCTTCGACACCTGCGACGCCTGAATTTCAAAATGCAAACTACTCAACAAGGTACAATTCTTGCACTAACCTTCTATCCAGAGCAGCTCAGATCAAATTGTTAAAAAAACACGTTCGTTCTATAAGATGAAACACTCGGGGTAAAAGGCACACTTATTATATCATCTATGTACCTAACTACAGCCTTAAGCACATAAATGTTAATAATTGACATCCAAATAGATTTTCCCCATAATTGTTTTTTCTTTAGATTTATATTAAAAAATTCGCGGCATTGTTTCCTTGATCGATCGTGTGTTTTAACTGATTACATCTAATCTTATATAATGACTACTACTAAAAAATGTCAAAGGTTCAATATTGATGACGATAATTATCAAAACGATCCTCGATCAAATTGAAATGACATTTTTTTTCCCTGTGGCCTACGGACGGATCAATGAAGATCGCGTCTTCTCCGACCGATCTGATAAAAAAATCTCCGATCTCCACTATCAGGGAATCTCGTAAAAAGTGTTGTTGTACAAGGTAATAAATGACGGCGCTTGGTTTCAATCAAAGCGCCATCAAAAAACGATCATTTCGGACGCCAGCCAAGTAAAATAACGAGGATAGCCTGAGTGCCGGTAAAACTGCTTTTCGACTGACATGCTTTCCCATAAAAGAAAAAAGAAAAATTAAAAAAAGGTGAAGTGACTCCCAATAACGAAGAAGACGTAAGACGTTTTCTATGGTCTTTGCGTTGAGAAGTCACAGAAGAATTTGTAATCGTTACGCATGATGGTGGAGACAAGATCGCCACAAAACGACTTTGGAAGCAGACTCATTACATGATCGGATCGTATGAGGTCCTGCCTGAACACTTGGACCGTTTTTATCTGGAAATCGGACCGTGATGTCTGTGTGAAACGTTATTGGAAATTCTCGTGGCGACATTGGAGATATAATTTAAATGGCTTTCGTATGGGTCAATAAAACAAAATTGCCATGGGGAAATAAATAGCTTGTTTGCTTGGGGGTATCTAGGAAGTGCTTAGTTACCACAATGCTGGATAATTGGTTGTTATATACCTACGCCGTATGTGTACGGTCTGTGGTAAACGTTTGCAGGATGAAAAATCAGGTAAGTAGGCATTTATTCCTTTAGTTGCTAGTAACTGGTAATACATACACTTGCGTGGAGAAAAATCAACCCACCCCAAACGCCTTGGGTTAAAAGATGATAACTCAAAAAATAATATCAGTAAATAAAAACTTTTAATACTGTGTGAAGGTACGTTTCATAAACTTAATTTGCACATACCTTACACTTTCATAAAAAAAACCATTGTTGACAAGATCGACTCAAATCATCAGAAACCCTCATTTCTCATTTTTAAAAACTTTAGCTCTGTGACTGTGACCTTGCTGCTTTAAAGTTAATCAAATCTTTGTTTTCGCATAAAACGGTAATCCTTGCTGGTTTATTGACTATTTAACTTAAATTTAAGTGTGATTACTCACTGTGAAAATGGATACTACTGGAACCGTGGATTGAACCAGGCAGGCTTGAGTCAGCGCGTCGTGGCTATATGTCTTAATATGAGTCGATCAGCAGTAAGACGAGTGTACGGAAGGATTTTAGAGACAGGAAGCTTCAATAGGCGATCGGGTCCGGGAAGAAATCGGGTAACATTAGAGCAAGATTACCGCTTTATGGTGTTAATGGCTTTATGAAATCAACATCTCTCTGGTGTTCAGGTGCAGCAGTAACTCCGGAATGTCCGTGATGTCTCAGTAAGTAAGTGGACCATACGACAGAGACTTGCAGAAAGAGGTCTACGTCCACACAAGCCTACCAATGGTCCAAAATTAACTCCTGCTCATCGCCCGGCACGGCTTATGTTTGCTCGTGCTCAGTCAAAGTCAAAGTGCCTAGACGATTGGTCGCTCGAACAATGGAATCTCGTACTGTTCTCAGATGAGTGTAAAATTAATCTTCATAGAAACAATGCGCGCAGAAAAGTATACCGAAGAAAGGGAGAGCGATTTGCACAGGCTTACCCATTATTTTCCATTTCCTATGCTGTTTGGAATCCACCTTCCCGTAAGTTTTCATATTCTAAGTGTAACGAGCTCGAAATGCAAGAGGCTGCGACAAATTACGATCTGTTTCTCTTCCCCCGCAGTTTCCCCTTCTAAAAATTTCAAGAAAATGCCACAAATGGCATGTACTCAACATTAGCTTTCTCACGACACCCGCATTTGCCTATACTAGTGGATAAAAAAAATTTGACCTTAATTTCACCTCTATGTGGACCCCCCTTAAAGTTGGTCAATTACAACACATCACATTCTCCAGCGAATTGTAGCATTTCTACACATTCTCATCGAATTTGATGTGCGTAGCTTCAGCTACTTCAACATATTTTCACCAAATTTCATGCAGGTAGCTTCGGCGGTTCGTGAGATATTTCATGGACAGACAGACAGACAGACGGACAGACGCATGACCGATTTCATAAGGGTTTTGTTTTTACTACAAAACCCTAAAAACAAGAAAATGGAAAATATTTTTTTTTTTTCAAATTAGGAAGTTTTGGGGTGACGGGGGCGATAAGTGACAAAAAATCCGTGTGGAAGTGATTCTTTCACCCCGAGTTCCGGAAACTAAAAATTTCCCCTATTTTCAGTTCATTTGTTAGCCAAATATCCTAGACTAAAAAATACGAAGGAAACTAAAAATTAGAGTCCGAAGCGTATATACCCCAGACTTGTACAGACCTAGTGGTGATACCAAAAGTACCAAATGGCAACGACCATATGCATTAAAAGTCACAAACTTCATTTTATCGAAAGTTGCCGCTTATTTGAAGTTTCATTTGTAGTTGAGGTAGGGGGTTCCTTGGGTCGGATCTTGCCAATCATTACCACCAGCAAATTACATAGATTACGCTCCAAATATTTAAACAAAATGTCGAGTCTCTAGCTTCATTCTATCGAAAGCAGTGGCGCAACTAGAATTTTGTTCTGGGAGGGGCTGAGAAAACAAATAAGTGGTCACTAATAATATTAAATAATATGTTGACAAACAGGTTCTGCGGCTGATATTCATTCCATCTTCCTTGCAGGAAAATAGGGCACAAAATTAGCACAATCAATTTCTTTATAATGTAGTATGTTGACAAAGAAACTTTAATTTGCGTGTCTACTGTTCAATAACGAAAAATTGAAAAATAAACGTTAGACTGATTTCAGACGATCGGCGGCTAACGAGCTCATCAACTCATCCACTCACTGGCTCATTGACTCACTGGCTCATCGACTCACTGTCTCATCGACTAATGGATTAAATGGAGGCTTTGACAAAATCTGACTGTGGCTAAGACTCATCACCCACAAACTTACCGAATGTAAACCTCTATTTAAGTCAATGGTAAATTCATGAGTTGACGAGTCCAGGAGGAAAAATAATGTAATCTTCTTATGCGCCAACTTTCCATTCAACCTAATAAATTAATGATTTCAGTCGCGACCGTTTGAAAAATTCTACTTAAAAAACGGCGAAATGCGGCAGGATGTAAATTACCAATTGGAGGCAGTTCACTTGAAACTCAATAAAAAGTAAAAAATGAACCCTAAAAATTTTTTTCTTTTCTTAAAGGATGCACCTAATTTTTTTATGATTTCGACGCCTTTGGCCTGGACCTTCGACCCTTGCCTTCAATTCCCATTCTAGCACATAATATTGCTCCTTGGTGAACCGATGAGCCCTTTAGCCCGTGAGCGATTCATGAACACATCTGTATAGAAGCTCTGATTTACCTAAAAGTACGATTGAGTTCGGGCCTGGGTGTAAGTAGCCTGACTTTTGAAACTAAAACAATTCTCAATTTAGCTTTATCACTAACGGTTCTATTAACAAAACTCAAAATATCGATATGACCAACTTGTCTAGCAACGCGGGGCGGAAAAAACAGGCATAGGTGGAAACTTAAATAACTGGCGAAACAGACCAACTTTGAACTATGGCCTCGAGATGAGTTAGCATCATCTCATTTTCTAAATCGTGGTGGTATGTCTTGTGCAAAGGTGATCAGCAACACGCTCAACCGAGTTATTTACCCCATAAATGGGTACTCATTTAAGAGCTGAGTGGGCTCATAGTCCGAACCATTTTTATCGAAAATTTCCGCATTCAGTAGGAATTGAACCGGGGCCCAGTGCGTAGAAGGCGAACGTGCTAACCGTTGCGCCATCCGGACTACTGGCGTAGGTGGGAAGATGCTGAATATAAATTCTAGGTTTGCCAACACAAATTTTGAACGCGAAAACCAAAATAATGCACTTTGTCCTCATTAGTGTGACGAAAATGTTCATCGCAATTTTTAAGAGCCGTTAATCAAGAAGGTCTGAGCATTTATTTTGCTATTACGTTTTAGCAAATTTGGTGTACTTTAAGAATATACTTTAGGGAATACGAGATGTCAATCCATAACACTGAAAAAAAGTGAGTTGTTGTATTAAAAGGGGGTTCCCAGTCAAAATTTCCAAACTTCGTTTTAGGTTCAGGAAACAAAAACGTTGAGTTACAAAAAAAATTATTTCACCTTCAACATATTTTTTTTTATTTTTATTGGTCCTGGGAGGGGCTTTAGCCCCCTTAGCCCTCCCTGTGGTTGCGCCACTGATCGAAAGTTATCGCTTCTTGGAAGTTTCATTTGTAGGGGAGTTTCCTTGGCTAGGATCTTGTTTTTTTTCAATACCAACCAATTAGATCATGCTTCAAATATTTGACCAAAATTTCAAGTCTCTAGCTTCTTCTTTGCTTCGTTGGTAGGATTTTATGTATTTTCAATATTAGCCAACTGGATCCTACTAAAAACAATTGACCAAAATTTCAAGTCTCTAGCTTCATTCTGTCGAAAGTTATCTTGCGAACGGACAGACAGACAGACATGGCTAATTATTGTAGAATTAGGAGGTGACCCTGATCATATACATATATATATACATTGCTTTACCTCCGGAGCCTCCTGTAAGGAGTTACATACTTTCGTCGTGATAAAATCAATGCTATACTTATCAAGTCTAGGGTGTAATTATCACGCGCATGTTACAGAGTATGTTTAAGCTGCGAAGTTTCATTTTTAGCCTACCCTCTAAACGTAGCTCAGCAAAGTTTGCACGATATAAGAGCAGGACCCTGTCACCACTCCAGTCCATTAAGCAAAAAAAAATCACCCCTTATGCCTCAGTATTAGCAATAAAGCTTAATGTTTATGACTTTTCTTCGCGTTTAGTTTCGTAGATAATCCGCACAAGGCAGAAAAGTAATCCAAGTACACTGATTATGGGTACCTTGTTCAACTTTATTCTCAATTTTACCTATACCATCAAACTACAACGGTTTCTTCTTCATGTGACAGTCCTTATCGAAAGAATCTCCAGGCCACCTAAAAAGTGCTAAATCTCTCAAGAAGTCGTTAATAACCCCGAGATGGCACACGACTGCCAGCAACATGTCTTGATCTCAACAGAATACCTTGCCCACGAAGGCGCGTCTACTTGTTCTACCACTATACGGTCATGGCTCCTTCGGGGTGGATCACTCAAACGTCGTGAATAACAAGCGTTTCGATCACCGACCACAACGCAACAAACAAGATAACGTGCAGGTGAACATGATCATGATGGCGATACAAGCCACCAACTTGAAATTATTACCCGTCCCCGGGTAGTTTAGTGACACAACTGATTAAACGCTTGTTATACCCTCGGCGGAGGCTTGTCATTTGATAGGTTTCCTTTTTTTTATATTAAGCGACTATGGCTGCAACACCATCATATAATCGTAAAATCGAAAAACTTTTAAAAGAAGACCATTAATACAATTTACGACGTTTGTCTTTGAATGTCGTAAATGAGGGTTATGGAGGAATATGATTAGGAATTGAGTGAAGCCATAGTCAGCGTGTTCGCCAAGATTCGGTAAAAATTAGCATCCAACTACAATTACGTTTGTCTTCTATTTATGCAGAAAATTAATCTAAAACTCTTTTATCTGTTTTACATGGATATGAAACGTTGATGGTCACGGCGATCTTGTACCGATCTGACTAATCTAGCAAGTTTGAGTGGACTTCTTTCTGGCTTGTCTCTCCACCAGGTTTGCCAGGTTGGAGAATTTTCTAAGCTGGGCGAAATGCTGGGGAAAATCGGTTCATGAGGATTTTGTCGGGGACAAAATCCCCACGCAGTTACGCGAAGGTTTTTTCTAAATTACAACAACCGCTGTAAGAATCAAGGTTGACGGCGATTGGCAATTCCATTATTTCACCTTGAGTATCGAACTTAAATTCAAATTTCATGGATTATGGTTTTGTATCCGCCGTATTGCTTCGTGATTCCCGTATTTCAGCATCTATTCCAGGGCATTGAAGAGTTTCAAGTGTATAGAATTATAGATTCTATAGATTTTCAAGCACAAAACTTAAATTCTACATACACTGTTATTGAGAAATTGTCTCGCGATCGATCATCATCATCGTGGCGCGACAGCCCGACGTCGGGCCTTGGCCGCCTGGATCGCGATCGATGAGAATCATATTAAAACAATAGCTTATAGTGTCCTTATTAAAATATATTTTTTAAGCTCGTCTTTAACCTAGAGACATATTATGAACAAAAACCCATTGAAGAATTAGATGGGAGAAGGTGTATTGAACCATATTCTGGTTTGGTTCTGCTGCTTCCACTGGCAGATCGATGACAGTTTACAGTTTAAATGTACTCGCTGAGGATGACAATAGTCGAAATGCATCCGAGATTTAAATTTATTGTAAAATAAATTTAAATAATTAACAAAGTCAATAAGGTGTTTTAATTTTAAAATTATTAGGTGTACAACTTTGCTTCCGCCGTTTTCCGACAGACGGCTGCATCGGTGAGATCTGGTCAAAATACAAGGCTCAGCAGATACGTCATAATTCTTAGGCGAAACTAAAAACTGCAAAAAAGTGTAGATTAGATAAGTCGTTTCAAGTTAGCAAGGCAGAGCTCTGGTTCAATTCGTTGCTTTTCGTAGTTTTTTTTATTATTTATTTTTTAGTGTTGTGAGATTAGAATTTTTTTACCAAATCAATAAAAATGAATATTTTTTTTTTTTGCTTAGAATTGTTTAAGTGATCGTGTGGTTTGGTGAGTTTGACCAGTGGAATTGGGACAGCCCATTTGATATTTTGTCAGCTAATTTGTTAAGGATATAGACACTTCAGAGTTATAAGCTTTTCCGGGGACAACACTCATTGGCCTATCAAAAGAAGCTAGATTTAGATAAGTAATCGTAATAAGAACGGATCTCCTGTCTCCTTGCCTTGAAAGTTCTGGTCGTTCCTTTCGACCGCAAGCCCAATATTCGCACCGAACCCTCTCCAACTGTACTGTACTGTACTGACTGACATATTTGCAAAACCATCATTATGACGGCCTTCATCAACCGCAGTATAATAAATTGGTCCCACTGTCAATCATTTCATTTACAATATCGCATTTGATCGCTTTATTCAATTAATTTGCATCCCACTTATCCTGATTAGTCATTATACGTTGGCTCGATTATCTCGTCTATTATACTGTGATGGATTTTTTGTTGGTATTATTGATTAAGATGAAGATGATGATGCTGATGATGTTGTTGTTGATGATGGTTGTGATGACGACATGTAGTTCTAATTCAATTCCCCCTGTACGTGTGTACTTGTTTGTCTTGTTTGTTTCGTTTCATTAATTCGAACGACCCTTCAACGAATCATCGACTTCCTCCTTCGCGTCGCTTGCTCATATGGAATCGTATGGCTGTAAGATTATCTGCAGACACGAGTAGACAATCTCCCCCTTGGCATGGATTTCTTTTGGAATGTAACAAAATTACAATCTGACAGATCTACGAAAACATATGCATACGTCAAAATAAGAACAGATAGATAGTCGTTGTCCTCTCAGAAACATGCATTGTCGACAGAGTATGTTCGAATTTGAAGCAATGCTGTTGCGAGTTCAACAGACGGGAAACGATGAAGTGAAGTCAATCAGGAACTGTCGGACAAGAGACGACCCAAATTGCTTCTCGATGTTAATAAGATAAAATTACTTCAATCTTGTTGATTTACTCAGATACATTATTTCGATAAGGAGAAAACAAATTCTGCTGCTTATGAGATTGTCAGTGAGGGTGTGCGATTGGAATATTGCAAATCTAGCGATGTAGTCGTTGCTTAGATTAGAGATTGATTTTTTTTTTTCAAATTTAACATTATCAATGTTTTTAAACGTATAACATAATATGTGACAACAATCACCCCTTATTTTTTTTTTTTTAATAATATACGAAGAACATGTAAATTTAGTGATTTTATTATAAAGACCTGGCTGGGGTTTTGACGTGTAAGGTTCTGGAGGGAGATGGTTTTTTTTTGTACTTCTTGAATTTTAGGGTGTTGAAAATAAATTACAGATTATGACTGGAGGACTCTTTCCAAAATAACTAAACTAAATCCTTACACTTAATTTGCTAAAAGCTTATACCAAAATCGGCGCTGTACATCTAGAATTTCCGGAGAAATTACTCTTAAAATGTTAACTTTAAAATATGTACATATTCAGAAATGATGTCGGGAAATATAGGCAATTGAAACGTCGAAGGCTTGTTTCAGTTTTCTTGAGATTAACTTTCATACTACTGGAGAAGTTTAGCCATTCATATTCCGACGCAACCAGCAAATTGCAAATTTCTACCAAAAAAGTAAAGAAATTATATGAATAATTATACCTAGAATCTCCTCGCCAAGCAATATTAACTCTTTCAGAAATGGTTAGCCGAACCCGATTCTACTGTGCATTTGAACAGGTGACACCCCGCTTGGCTGCATAGTATAATACTTTGGTCTTTCAGCGAATGGTTATATTGATACTTGAGACTAGAAAAAGTAAAAAAAAATTTCTAGTCTCAAGTATCAACATAACCATTCGCTGTAAGATCAAAGTATTAGGCGAAATTCACACACACGACACCGCGCTGCACGGCGCAGCCACGAACAATAGCCAAGCATAGTCGATCGTATCGCATACTGATGACGATGAGTGTGAATCCGCCCATTTGATGCTGTGTATCTCGACTGAAATTTCAAGCAGTCGTGCAGCGCGGTGTCGTGTGTGTGAATTTCGCCTTATGCTACTCAGCCGCACGATTTAGGTCGCAACACCATAAAACGAGGATCACAGGTGTAATGAACCATATTGTGGTCTGGTAGTGCTGCTCCCACCGGCAGATCGAAGCAGCACCTGATGAGTAGTGATCTGTTGGTGGTACGAAACCAGAGGCCGAGGGTCGCATTACACCCGGACCCAGATGCGACTGCGTGGGCGTCTGATCCGTCCGCCAACCATTCCATCCTTATCGACTATTTTTTTTTATTCCCCATTTTTACCTCCCCTGTTTGTGTTGTCTTTCCAAGCCTATGAATTTTTGTTAATACGTAGGTTAGGTTCGGTTAAAGGGGCTGCCGTGATACACACAGCACACATAGACCACCACTGGGTCCTTTGTGATACCACCATCGACTCCACAACCCGAGTCCTACCTATTCATTGAACCAGCCTGAGCTGTTGATAAAGCGCTGGAGACGGCTGATGCAAACATCCTTAAGGTCGTCCAGATTGCCAAAATAGAAAGACCCCAACGTAATCCTTCTTCTTCCAGCCAGGGCATGACACCCACATAACGGATGAAAGGTACTCTCCTCCTCATCCTCATCCCCGCAACTCCTACAGAGGTCATTGTGTGGAAGCCCCAATCTCCAAGCATGTTCGCCGATCATTGTTAATACGTAAAGGACAGGGGCAACGAGCGGCGAAAACCCCGCCCACATCTCCCAAACTGAGCTACAGCAAGCATAGGTCACTGCTTAGCTCGTTGAGGGGCCTTTTTCTTCGCCAGATGGCACGGCCCGACTTTCACGGTCACTATGCTACCTAGGCTCCGTCCCCACGGGCATCTTCGGATGCCCACCAAACCGTCCGTTACACAGGTTCTATTCCCGGGCGGAGATAAAAAGTTAAAGACAGAAAACCGAAGAAATAATGGAGTAGGAAAAAATGCAGAAAGTAAGAAAAAACCAGGCCGAAGCGTATATACCCTAGACTTGTACAGACCTAGTGGTGATACCGAAAGTACGAGTACCAATTTTAAACGACCATATGCATTAAAAGTGAGTTTCCTATATGGCCAGTTTATAGGGAAGGTTGGCACACATTCAGGAGGATCTTGGCCATTCTAAAAATCAATTAACTAACCCATTCTACAAATATTTGTCGAATTTTTTATGTCGCTAGCTTCATTCTATCGAAAGTTATTGCTTATTTGAAGTCTCACTTGTAGGGGAGGTAGAGGTTTCGTTTGGTGAATCTTGCGCATTTTTAATAACAACCAACTAGATCCCACTACAAATATTTTGCCAAAATTTCAAGTCACTAGCTTAATTTTATCGAAAGTTATTGCTTATTTGAAGTTTCCCTTGTAGCGGTGGTAGAGGTTCCTTGGATCGGATCTTTCCCATCATTGCCACCAACCAATTAGATCACCCTACAAACATTTTAAAAAAATGTCAGGTCTCTCGCTTCACTCTATCGAAAGTTATCGCTTATTTGAAGTTTCATTTGTAGGGGAAGTAGGAGTTTCATTGGTCGAATTTTACGTATTTTCAGTATTAGCCAACTGGATCCTACTACAAACATTTGACCAAAATTTCAAGTCACTAGCTTTATTTTGTCGTAAGTTATCGCTTATTTAAAATTTAATTTCTAAGGGAGGTAGGGGTTCCTTAGGTTGGATCTAACCCATCTTTAATGCCAACTAACTCAATCTCACATTGACCAAAATTTCAAGTCGCTGGCTTCATTCTATCAAAAGTTATCACTTATTTGTGTTTCATTTGTAGGGGTGGTAGAAGTTAATTGGGTCAGATCTTGCCCATTTTCAATGCTAACTAACTAGATTTTACTGCCAACGTTCCGCCAAATTTTCAACTCGCGAGTGTTATTCTATCGAAAGTTATCGTAATTAAAGTAATATGATTATCACTTTTTTATCGCTACTACAACCGCCGTTGTTCTGCCGAAATATCCAGTCTTATTCCTGAGCTTGCTCTTCCTTAGCGTAACACCCGGCTAACCTGCCGTGCCCATCCTCATTTTCTTGAACTCAGTAGTAGTCGTACCGTTAAATTCTATGATTCATTTGTATCCAGAACAACACGAATGTGGAACAACCTACCATCTTTTGTTTTCCCCTGCAGTTATGATCTGCAAAAATTTAAACGAAACGTACATCGGTACCTCATTCAAACTCAATCCATCCCAGCCCCACTACCCTAATTTCCTTCCCGCCAAGGCTGTGCTCTCGCATCAAAGAGTATCCCCTAAGCCTTAGCATAAACATAAAAAAAAAAAAATTTAATTTTTTTAATTTTGTAGGGGAGGTAGGCGTTCCTTTGATCTGATTATGACCAACTTACAAAATCCCAAGCAGCTTCTCACTTCAGGGTAACATGCCAAAAATCAGCTGTCTACGTCAATTGGTTTAAGAGTTATGGACAAAAAACCTGAAAAGTAAGGTAGTACGGGGCTCTTTGTAAGATTTTATTTTTTCAGTGGAGTATAAGATTACCCTCACGAGTAATCTACCAAGGCTACAGCTTTTCATGTTTATTTAATCGGGAGTTATAAATACATATAATTATTTTACATATGTAGGGGAGGTAGGCGTTCTCTTGGCCTGATCATGCCCATTTTCAATACCAACCAACTAGATCATACTTCCAACATCTGACCAAAATTTCAAGGCTCTAGCTTCATTCTATCGAAAGTTATCGTGCGAACGGGCAGACAGACAGACGGACAGACAGACAGACAGACATGGCTAAACCGGATCGGGAGGCGACCCTGATCATTTATAATTATACATTGCTATACCTCCGGAGCCTGCTTTAAGGTGTTACATATTTCAGTCTTGACAAAAACAATATACCCTATACTAAAAGTCTAGGGTATAAGAACCGCTGTCGCCGCGAATTCGTGAACAACTCCATTAGATGCCAAGTAAAAAATTTGCGAATCCACAACGAATTATCCGCTGCCAATAAGTCGCGTTGGCTTGCAGAATGCTTTAATGTCAAGTTGGGTCATGAAAATTAAGTTCATTAAAGTTGGTAAATAACCACTAGCTTTTGTTCGGCCAACAAGAATCTTTAATGATGGTAGATACAAGAAGTATAGATATAGTTATTACATATTTGCCAATATTATAAACAAAATACAAACCGTCGGGATCATATCGAAATGAAAACTTTCATCAAAGTTGTTCTTGTCGGGACACAATAACGACTAAGCTTTCCGTTTCCCACTTTTAATTGACAATTTGCTAGGTTTGGCTTCCATTTCACATTCTGCCCAGAAACGTGCTAATATCCTGACAGCTGGAAGAAAAACCATATTTGCTAGGCTCAACATCCATTTACCATTCCATTGTTTTACTTAAACGAGTAGCATAAAATTTATGTCGACCCCCTAACCAAAGGATGTACTCGCATACACGTCAAAAAGGTCAAAATTATAGTTGAAAAACCTCGGATTTCAGCACCCCAAGGAAGGTACCCAACAGAAAAATGTCCTTGCAGCAATTTACACCTCGGCCTGTGATATAAGTCCACGTTCCTGCGGGCTAGTTTCCAATGATCTGGTTTTAATTCTCCTATAATTCTAATATTTGGCTAATTTCAACGTTCTGTCTGAGTTACTACCTATAGTTAGTATCAACTACCATAATATCTTACTCACTGAAAATACTGTTTCCTAATGAATTATTACATAATTCTGCTATTCATGCCAGGAAAAAAATACTAGAGAGTATTTTCACCTTGCTCGTCTATCCAAACAATATTTGTCCCATTTCTTGGTTAACATTTCCATCAACAAACATTTGGAAGATGCCCTGCTGTGCCTGATAAATGACCAATGAGCACGAATGGCGAAAAAATGAACAAAACTTCTAATTTTCGACTAAGTATGTTTCATTTTTTCCTGAGAAAAGACAAATATTCTTCGTGTTACAATTATATATAGGTAGGTATAAATGTTGGTATATTTATTATGCTTTTGGAAAAACATGGAAAATTACTATGGTGAAAATAGGCATGGCGAAAAAGAATATCTTAATCTAAGGTGGAGTAATTGGATATGTAAATAAACGAGCATAATAATGGCTGAAAATAAACGATGAACTGATTAATTTTTAGTTCATGCATATTTTTAGTAGGATAAGGATCTATGGTGAACTTACACGTTTTGTAGATTTTCGTAAAATATTTATTCAATGTCAGTAGTGCGAATTAGCAAAGAAAAATATTGCACTAATTTCTTGTAATATGAAAATTGGACTAAATTATTTTAGAAATTGATATAGAAGTAAGAATAGAATTTAATACATTTATAATGGGTACATGCTTGAACATACACCAACTTAAGGTGCATTTTGCTGAGCACACGATGGTCGCACATTGTTCGCGATCAGTATCATGCCACAGAGCACGGAGCACTAATTGTATGTATCTTTTTGATAATCGCCTACGATCGACGCAGAGTGGTGTCTAGCAAAACAGACCTTCAGTAGGCAAGGATACCAATTTACTTTTAACCATTCCGAATTCATCGACGAACATCAGTTTAATTATAAATCCGGCAAAAGAAACTTGTTATATTTTATTTTTATGCAATCACGAATTGCATGCAATTTTCCTATTGAACTATTTAAATCAATATCATAGCTTGTAATGTCGTCGTGGTCTAAAATTAACATCCACTCTACAACCCGCTTCACTCAATTAGCGCAATAAAAATTAAGTGTCCTTTCGCATGACCTGCATTAAGACTCTCGCAAATATGATGAGGCCTTTTTGATTTATTTCTCAATTGCATGAGCACTAAAACACACAGATTGAAATCTTCATGCGCATTTTATGCATATCAATTAAAATGGCAACATGCTTTTGCATATACATATGTGTGCTACATGAACCGATTGTAAATTGAATGTAATGGAATATTTCCGCTTGGCATTTCAATTACATGCATAGTAGTACTGAAACGCTTGAGCATAGGCGACTTAAAATTTTACATGAATGCTTGAATGGTATTTTATCGAAAGCACATAGTAGAAAACAAAGTTCAATTCACAAAGACCAGTCAGACAAAACACCAAAATACTGTTCAAAATCGAACTTCTCAGCGAATTCTCAGGTGTTGATACCTTAACGCCTAGTCCGGATTACTATATAAATAAATGTTCAGAAACTATATTGAACACTGTTCTGAACAGATCAGAATAATAGATGTAATACATATTTGTCGCGCTCGGTGGCCGTGATTGTTCGGTCACCGCTCTACGATACTAATCTAGAGCTCGGAGATCAAACCTCGGCATGATCAAAAACTTCCAGTGATTACTAATAGAACTCTCACAGTGCTCCGAGCTTGTCAGTATAAAGACGGTGCGGATAGGAGGTGCATGCTATCAACTGCACTTCGAAAAAGTAGATATGCTATTGAAACGTCAACAAGGCATAGAAATGCTAGAGATGTTGACGCGCCCATACCCCTGGAGGGGTCAAGGAAATTAGAGAGACAATCCAGCGTTTTTATACCCTTCACGAAAGTGACAGAGTATATTATTATTAACATTATATTCTGGGGGATAGCCGAAGCAGACCACTAACGTTTGGGTCCCTTTTCGCCCCCTCTCGATCATCAGTGGCTTCCAGATGTCGACTGATAGTTGTCGACCTCTTTCTTCATCACTGGGTCCCGTGTTATTGCTAGCATTTGTTTAAGGCTGAGTTCACTCATGGCTTCCACACTTATCGTGTGCTTGCCTGGGATCCTCAACCTCGTGCTAGCCAGTGCTGGACATTCGCACACAATGTGTGCTGCCGTCTCGGCCTCCTCCAGGCATAGCCTGCAAACGTCATCTTCCCTGATTTTCATCTTGGCCAGATGAGCCTTAAAATTACCATGCCCTGTGACCAAGGCAGTTTTCCAGCTTAGGGTACTCCATTTATAACTGAGTACCTTTCTCGCTTCCCTGCCTAAAGGGCTGGTCATTGCATTCCGAGCTTGTTTGCAAGTGACTAGCTCCTGCCATCTTTGTTGATGCATGGAGTCCATCCACTCCCTAACCTTCGCTCCAATCATTCCGTTCCCCAGAGCAACTCTGGGTTCTGGGCCAATGAAAGTTGCCGCAGATCCCTGTTTTGCTAGGGCATCCGCCACCTCATTTCCTGTTGTACCTATGTGTCCTTTTACCCACATCAGCGTAACCTCATTTTCTGAGGCACACGTGTTGAGCTTCCGGACACGCTCTAGTACCAGTTTAGAGTTTATGTTCGTCTGCTGCATGCGTCTGATCACCGATTGGTTGTCCAGTGCAATAAGGATTTTCTTCCTCCGCACCTGACCTTCAAGCAGGTGGTCCAAAGCATGCAACAAACCAAGCATCTTTGCCTGGTATACGGACACATACTCTTCTAGACTAAGCGCACATGCTAGGTTTAGCTCTTCAGACTAAACACCCGCCCCCGCCCCGCTTTACTGTCCATTAAAGAGCCATCAGTAAAAATGCTGATGTCATTGTACATACACTCATTGTGTATGTTTCCATCTGCAATGTGAGTCTTGTGTAGTCTTTCAACTACCCTACGTCTGCTCATGCCTTCTACCGGCATTAGAGTCTCACTGACCTCATCATGAATAATGTCTAGGATGCTCTTATGACCGCTGCTAGTTCCAAAGCGATGCCACATGGCATCCCTTTCCATCCGTATTGCTGAAAGCACCGCCGTTTTCTTTATAAATAAGTCCAACGGCGGCAGTCCCAGCAATGCCTCCATTGCTCGCGTTGGTGTGGTGCGCATTGCACCACATATGCTTACGCAAGCTATCCTTTGTACTCCATCTAGCTTCTGCTTTGTGGTATTCTGCATGGCTTTTGGCAACCATACCACTGATGCGTAGGCTAGAATGGGTCTTACCATCATTGTGTAAATCCAGTGTGTCGCTTTAGGTAAAATTCCCCACCTACGAGCACACACTCTCTTACATTGATGCAAAATCCTTTTCGCTTTTTGGATCTTTTCATCAACGTGAACATTTCAAGTTAGTTTCGCATCTAAGGTAACTCCTAGATGCTTCACTTCCTTGGACACCTTAATAGAGTATGCAGAGTATATTAACTTTGCCATGGAGTTTCCAGCGCATAGAAGGAATCATCTCTTACCATATAAACTAATGTACAATATATATTCTTGGTCAGTGGGATGTTCGTCTGTTCGTCTCTCTGCCTGGTTCTATGCAAACTAGTCTCTCAGTTTTGAAGCTATTGAGCGGAAATTTTGTACTAGTGCTTCTTTCTATTGTACACTATGTATAAGTCGGAACCAACGGAATCAGGCCACTACGTCATATAGCTACCATAGGAACGAAACGACCGTTCCAAAAGCCCGTCTGTGTGAGAAAAACTTTTTTATTTCTGAAGGTATCTGTCTAAAATTTTATATTATTCAATAGTATCTTTCGCCAAACTACTCCTTCGTATAGCTGTCATAGGAACGACCGTTATAAAAGCAGGTTTCTGTTTTTATTTAAAATAATTTTAAGCAGTGAACATCAATTACTAATTCCACTCTGTATCTATTATTCCGCGTCCAAAATTAAGTTAGTGTTTCGGTGTTTCTCAAGGTGTTATCATGTCCATTGAGGCTATAGTTTGTCTCTCAGCCAAGTTGTCTGAATATCCACAAAAACTGGTCAGGAGAAGTTCCTCGGAAGTCGCATCAGTCGCAATCTCCTACCCGTGCTCGCTACAGTTTTTTGGTCGTCAACATTAAATTGGACCTCACTAATAAACGAAAAATATTCAAAATTCAATAATGATTATCAGCACACAGTATGGTGATATCTATCCTCCCATTGCTTCTTGCAAACTGATTGTCAAATCTGAGGCGATTAACAAAGTCAATACAAGATACTACTCAGTTGCCCTAACCCCTTGTGGGGCATAGCGCGTCAACTGTTCCATGTGGCCCAGTTGACGTTTCGTTGGCATATACTGGTTTCGGAGAATGCAGTTGCCAGCATGTACCTCCTGCTCATCCATGGCCATGAACGTCGTCGTGGACGGGATTCGAACCCGAAACGCCGGTAGTCGAACATGAGACTAATGCCTTAACACACTGGCAATACCTGCCGCACAACTCGATCGCTGTGGCCCATACTGGACGCTACCCGATCTGAAAATTTACTGTCGCTAAATAGAAGGCATATTAGCTCGGTGATGGGTGTTATCACTGGGCATTGTCTAATTGGGGAACATGCCAGGAGACTTCGGTTTCCCTACAATGACTTTTGCAGGAGCTGTGGGGACGTGAACGAGGAGGAAAGTAGTTTCCACCTTCTCTGCTCCTGTCCAGCTTTTGCAGTTAGAAGGAGGTCGTTACTTGGATCCTACTTCTTCACAGCTAGAAAGCGCGGACGTTGGAAAGCTCCAGAGTTTTATTGTTGGCTCTGGATGGTTCTAACTATCAGAAATATTGAGAGAGGATGTGTGTTAGTGGTATCACAATGGACCTATTGAGGTCTAAGTGAGCTGTGTTTTGTCACAGCAGCCCATCTACCTACCATGAGCACACAATTCTTTTATTATAATCAAGGTGCCACTTCAACGCCAAGCCCTTCAATTAACTGGTAGTCTTGCAATAATTCCGCGCCTCCCTGTCAAAATTACGCCCTATATTTGATTTGTGCAAAACTCCCGAAATCACGCTGCCTCACCCACCGTCGATGTCCGCAACTATCATTAATCTCTGCGAAAATCACTTGAAAACAGAGCCCGCGAAAGGGCGTTCCAAGGGCGTAACCACATTTCATAGTCACTAATTAATTTACTGCGATCCCAAGGATGAGAATCAAGAATCCTGGGCAAGTGTATATCTGTCATGGGGTGAGTTATAAGTATAGTATACCCGTAAGCTAAGCGATGCATCCAGTCACTAATTAATTTGTTTCATTTTTGAGTCCTTCCCAAAAACAACTGAAGGCACGATACCATGATATTTGAAATTTCAATAATAACAGGTGAGCGGAGGATCCCTGTGTGGAAAAGACTAGGTCAATTCAGGCCTTAAGACCAAACATTCAGGAATGCAATTAATTATATTTCGAAAAATAAAAGAAAACAAGAAAAAAAAACCCAAATGGCATTTTTTGAACCATTTTAAGGTCTCCGTTTGGTTTGCTGTTGAATTATTTCGTCTCCGTTGCATATCGATTTCAGATGAAATATCTGTTTTGTTGTTGCCCTGATGTGATGCTCACGATCTGGAAAACATCCTTTTGTAATGCATCTTGTGAAACCATTTTTATTCGATTGTTATTAATTATTTCTAGAAGAGTGATTTCTCAAAGGCATCTGGGATTTTTTTTTTTGTTCATTTGTTTGATTCGATTTGGTTTTTGTGGACAAGGGTCAATAAGGGGCGGCATCGTATTTAAGGGACTCTAACAAGTTGGTCACAATGGAATACGAATAGTTTGACAAATGATGTTTTCATGAACTCGCACAACACATGATAGTTTTACGAGTAAAGGTGATTGTGTCTTCAAAGAACGTGTTATTGGAAGTGCGTTTGAATGATGTATGCACATGGATACGGTTTTTAATGCGTTCCCTGGAAAACAGTCGTTAACTAACAATCTACAAATAATCGGATGATATGTTTCTAACTGACAAGATACATTTTGTTCTTCTTTAAGGTGAATAATTAGAAACCAGTCGCGTAGGAAGCACAATAATACCCCGGTTTTCCCAGTTGTGAGAATGAAAATAATCGAAAAATGGTTGAAATAGCACGATAATATTCGACGCCCAATGTGAGGTCGGTATCTCAGTTGTTAATTGCCTTGAACCCCCCCAGCGGCATGGACGCGTCAACATCCCGAGCATGTCAATGCTTTTTTATCGGTTAGGGCGATTTTCATTGCGAAGAATTGTGCTAAATTTGGGTCAAATTTCGCAAAATTTTGGGACAAAAGTTCATAATATTTAGAGCAGTAATTCTAAATTAATTATCGCCCCATACCTTTCATTTATTTCGCTATTCATTTGTTTATTCTATTTTCGTTTTGGGGCTATATGGCTGGGGCGGAAATTCATCACTACGAAGAATAATTATTGTATATGAAAGATTCACTATTAAATGTGCATATTTGAGAGGTGCTAAACCAAAACGTTGAATGTGCCACATTTTCAACTTTACAGGGACACAAAAACCGATTAATTTGAAAAGGATACGTCTTTTTGCTGATATTTTTTTGCTGAGTACTTGAGTTTCGAACACCGGGCTGGATCGCACGAAAGGAAGGAGTGGCCTTTTACTGGGAATTTATGAGTTACTTCCGAAAGTACCCCTTTGCTACTAATGTCAAAATCATAGCCAAAACTGCTTGATTCCTGTTCTGGTTGCCGCAATTATCAGACCACAGAATGAGCCTTGATCTTTTATGACAGTTTAGAAAGTTTTCATTGGTAAGGAACTTGTACAAGTTAGTCGCTGTTATGTTTTGGACGCGCTCCTTCACGTTTGTCTTGGAGGACATACTCTTCAGGGCCACACTGTTTTTCACTAAATAGTTGCACCCTCAATTTTGCAACACCAAACGTTTCGCAGAACGTCTTTTTACATATCTGCAGTGAGAAAATATGGAACATTCCTAGTTGACCGGGCGACGCATAGTGGTTCGCGTATTTGATCAATAGGCGATTTTGAATTGAGATGATTTCGCGCTCCCCTAGCGTGGGGTTCCAACACTCAGTATATCGCCTTAGAACGTTTACATCGCTCGCTCCATATCCATATGATTTCTTTCGTAGTTACTGCAATCTGGAGGCACTTACAACTTTATGACTTGCACCTCCCATTATTTTCCGTTACGGGACATTTTCTTGTACCAATTTTTTAACAGCAAGTGTCTGCCGGCACATACATAATTTTAAGCTTATTAAAACGGTTTTTCGTTGGTATGGCACTTACAGCCTTATGGTTTAGCACCCCTCATTTATTCATTTACTAGCTGCGTCCGCTCGGTTCGCTCGCCTCCACATCTAGTGCTCGGTTCACTCGCGTTGTTGCCTTTGTGAAGAACGAAAATGGGTTTTATTTGTTTGTCAACAGGAGGCGAGATGTATGATTGCATCAATTAATACTTAGACTATGTGCCAGGTAAATTGCTATTTTATATGAAGCAATTTTTTATTGTTATCCTTGAACACCGGAAACTTGGTCCTTGCGGTCCATTTGTACTCCTTGATCACATGAAACTTATGGACTTGGTCATTAGCGCATGCAATTTTTTTTTTATTATCCTTGACCACATAAAACTTGCTCTTGACGATCCTAACCACATAAACCTTGGTCATGGCGATCCATTGGTACCCTTGTGTATGCAGCACATAATTATCAACGTGCACCACCACCCACCTGCTTACCAGCACAACTTGTGTAATCACACGAAACATTTTCCAGACGATGCCTTGCACACCCAGATGAATGGGACATAAGATTGCAATATTGCGCAAGTGTGAAAAGGAGCAATTTGGCGTTTTATATGAAGAGCCCATTTAGAGCAAGCAAATATTGGCGGCGAGTGAAATGTATAGAAATTGTATGAAATATGAAGATTTCATATGAAGCATTTTATATTTTAAGAAGAAGAAGAAGAAAATGTGATGGACACGGTGGACATGTTACCTGTTGTTGTCCCTTTTTTAAAGCAGGTTGTCCCTTTTAGGAAATTTGAGGTGGATAAGGAAGCACATTCAGCGTGAAGAAGCGGAAGGAAAATGAAAGACAAATGGAAGGAACGACCGTTTTCATTTCAGGCAAGAGGTCGTCCTTTTTATAAGAGACCAGTGGAAACAACAAAAAACAAATTGCATTGAGGAAATGTATAAAGTACATGCAACTACTGGATATATTTGCACGAAGGACACCAGGTCGTCCTTTTTCCCGACAGGTCGTTTGGGAATTTGGGCTCAGTAAGAATTCACGTTGAGCGCTCCTTTCCGCTCACAACAGAAAAAAATTGAAGCAAATCGGATGTAGGATAATTGAAGTGGTAGGAAAAACATTTCTTAGTACAAAGTCGTCCTTTTTTGACCATGTCATCCTTTTTTTGGAGTTTGAGCTAGATATGGATCCAAGTATAGCGTAAAGAGACAGAACAAAAAAAGATTCCGGCAAATCGGACACACGGCAATTTTCATTTCATTCAAGAGGTCGTCCTTTTTAGGAGAGACCATGGGAAACAAAAAAAAATTAATTGCATTGAGAACATGTGTAAAGTACATGCAACGTACTGGATATGTTTCCTCGAAGGACACCAGAATGTCCTTTATTGTCAGCAGGTCGTCCTTTTTTTTTGGACTTTGGGCTCAGTGAACATTTAAGTTGAGTGTTAATGGATCAAAAGGTAAAAAAATTCAGGCAAATCGTATGAAGGGTTAGGGAGATAGAAGGGAAAACATGTCTCCATACAAAATGTATGGGAAAATGAAATTTCCCGAATTCCCCAATTTCCCAGGAAAATTTCCAATTTTTAATGATGTAATTTTTCAAGTGGAGCGTAAAGAAATCGAATGCAAAAAATTTGAAGCAAATCGGATAAAGGATAACGACGCCAACCCTGTTCATACATACGTAGACGACTTTCTTTTATATATAAGATTTAGTTTTGACATTGGTATTATTTTCCCCTCAAATCCACTAGCTCATATCTAGATATTCCCACAATACGCATTATAACTATAACAGCTAATAATACTTTCGTATTAACTTGTGATCACCTTTCATAGAAAATCGAATGAAAACTGTAAATAAAAAATGCACTTATAAACATTTTTTTTTTTGGAGGATCGGTAGCCATTTCACCTGGAGCGAAAATACGAGTATGAAAGAGCGTCTGATTTCGTGCGATACCCAGCAGTTGGTCAGTGTAAACAAGCACAGTGGGTGCCACCTCCTACTTTCGCCTACGACATACAAACTACGTGCTCACCAATAGGAAAAATCATAAGTTATTTATAATCCCAAATTCCATTCAAAAATAAGAATAATAAAACATAAGCGCAAGCGAACCTGTACATGTGTACAGTTTTGAAAGTCAACAAGGATTGTCCTGGTGAAAGGAAAATTCCAGATTTCGAAACATTAAAAATTGATATTATTTAAGATAAAATGGAGATACTGTAAGTAATAATAAGTAAAAAGTCAATTCACAGTGTGAATATAAAGTGGCTGGTTTATATCGAATTTATCGTGTTATTTTAAAAATATTTCAGTTGTCCTGTATTACTATTATTTGCCTCAACAATTCTAAAAACATGTCTTGCCGGTTTAGGCACCTTGGAAACGAATCAGTGGTAAATTGAAAATAGTGATGACAAAACCCTTTAACAACACAAACCTCTTCCATCACACTCATTTCTCACGCCAATTTATTTTGTTATTGAAATGGTTTAATGCAAATTGAAAATTAGAAAATTTGAACAGTGCTATTAATTAAATACAAATAACAATCAGGCCTCTGTGACTTCCAACAAACAAACCTATCAACAGCAATTTCTCCAATTTGGTTGCAAAATTCCTCCCATTGGGGTCGTCTATTCACCAATTTCGAATTTTTACGATAGTTCCCATGGTGTGTGCGATACCACCTGTTGCTACATTATCATCTCGATCGACTCGCTTCTACTATATGTATCGATAATCGACAAAGATGATCTTTGAGACGCAGCAGGAAAAATGTCATACTTTATGCTTGTTACGTTTCAATTTTATATTGGGAACTATGATAATTATCACTTGAAGAAATCAATTTATGATGCTTCATCACTCATAAAATAGCATGTCCCCAAAAGTTATAATGTGCCGCCGACAGCGCATTTTGTAAATACTGCCCCGATACGTCAGCCTCATTGTGACGTTTAGATTTTAAGTAGTAAAATTTTAACCATAGAATGTTTGAATGTCATATAGACTTCAAAGTGTTTAGCTACGAATCTTTATTCTGGACTCAAATGTAGCCGCGACAGTACTCCATTATTGCACAATTGTCGGAAAATTTAATTTGAACTTCAAAAGTATTAGTTGGGGAGCTAGCGGCCCATTCGATTACGGCATAAGTACCGAGGCTGAGATTTTGACGATCGTCTCTTTGTAATGCAGGATTACGAAAATGAGAAGTCTGACAAGCCTCCGAGCATTGGCACCGACTATGGGGGCAAGACACTTTTTGCCACCACAATCCAAATAATTGGGGGGGGGGCAATATTTCAGGCACAAATAGCAAAAAGCGATCCTCACTCGACTTCTTCGTTCAAACAATTAAACAATTGTTTAGCTATGACGCATTTGAAAGGAGGGAAGGAGCTTCTATAGACATATATATATATGGCCCATTAGGATTCTACCATTGAATTATTTACTTTAACAAGGCTTGACAGCCGTCAATTCCCCGAGCCCCGGGTCACGGGAACCCGTATCATATTAGTCCGAACCATAATGGTGATACGAGTATGTGGTTTTGGGTGTACAGCTTTGCTTCCGCTGTTTTTTCCTGGAATTAAAAGCTTAATTGTCAAAAAGTACTTATACAGACGTACATATTATTCAAAGTACTGTCCATCGCTTGCGACAACTTTCGCCCATCTCTCCGGCAATTTTCGGATTCCATTTCGGAAAAAGGAGGCGTCTTTCGACGCGATCCATGATTGCATCCATTTTTCGACTTCCTCGTACGAACGAAAATTCTGATCAGCCAGGCCGTGCGCCATGGAACGAAACTGGCAGTCGGAAGGAGCGATGTCTGGGGAGTACGGCGGGTGGGGCAAGATTTCCCATTTCAGGGTTTCCAAGTATGTCTTGGTCTTGACCACTTTTGCAACGTGTGGCCGAGCATTGTCATGCTGGAGGATGACTTTGTCGTGTTTCTCTTGGTACTATGATCGTTTTTCCTTTAATGCTCGACTAAACGCATCAATTGCGTTCCGTACCGATCTCCTGTTTTTTTTTTTTTTTTTTTTTATGTTTATACCAAAGCTTAGGGGGTAACCCTTTGATGCGAGAGCACAGCGTTGGCGGTAAGGGATTAAGGTAGTTGGGAGATGGGTTGAGTTTGAATAAGGTGACGGTGTACATTCCGTTTAAATTTTTGTAGGTCATAGTTGCGGGGGAAAACAAAAGATGGTAGATCGTTCCACATTCGTGTTGTCCTAGATACAAACGAGTCATGGAATTTGGCGGTGCGACTATTGCTGAGTTCTAGAAGATGAGGATGGACACGACTGGCTAGTCGGGTGTTACGTAAAGGAAAAGTACGCTCAGGAATGAGGTTGGCTATTTCATCAGAGCAACGGCGGTTGTAGTAGCGATAGAAGAGTGAGAGACAGCCAACACTTCGCCGGTGTTCAAGCGGTTCGATTTTAGATGTTATGGGTTCCTCGCCAATAAGCTTGAAGGCTTTCCGTTGAACTTTGTCTAACGCGGATAATGCGGTTCTACCTGCGCCTGCCCATATGTGGGAATTAAATTCAAGTCTCGGTCTTATATGAGCCTTGTAAATTTGAGCCAGATCAGATGGTGAAAAGTATCTTTTACAGCGATTCAGAAAGCCCAGACACTTCATTGCGTTTTTTGCAACGCAAAAAATGTGGTCGGACCAATTTAGTTTACTGGAGATGTTAATACCTAGTATGTTCAGTATGGGCGAATCAGGAATGCTGACCCCATCGACAAGAATGGGTTGGGCGGTAGGTGGAGCACATCGCTTATTGGAAAGTAGACAACATTGAGTTTTTGAGGCGTTAAACTCTACTCGATTCGCTTTCCCCCATGCAATAATTTTTGAAATGTCTTCATTTAGTGAGTCAAACATGCGATCTCTGTTGATAGATGTTGAATTTCGGCGAGAGTCAGCTACAGCGGTGAAAGAGTAAGTGTAGTCAAGGGTGCTATCGTCTGCAAAGCTATGGATTGAGTTGGAAGTCACGCTGAGAAGATCGTTGATGAAGAGAAGGAAGAGTGTTGGTGAAAGGACAGTACCTTGGGGGACCCCTGCGTTGGTGGTATGGCAATTTGATTTAACTCCATCAAGGACGACCTGAAGCGAACGGTCGTGAAGGAAACTTTCGATCCATTTAACTAATTTTGGGTCCAAACCAAAAGCCTGGAGCTTAGCTAGAAGAGCCGGATGCCAGACTCTATCAAAAGCTTTCGAAATGTCGAGGGCAATGATTTTAGCTTCGCCAAATTGGTGGATACAGCGATTCCATCTTTCGGTGAGGTATGTCATTAGGTCGCCAGTGGAGCGCGAAGACCGGAAACCATATTGCCGATCATTGATGAGATGATGTGAGTCAAGGTAGCTCATTAGTTGGTTGTTAACCAGGGTTTCGAAGACTTTTGATAGGGTCGAAGTTAGTGCTATTGGTCGGTAGTTAGATGGATCACATGCTTCTCCTTTCTTGGGGATTGGTTGGACATGAGCTAGTTTCCACGATGATGGGAACACTCCTGTTGCGTAGGACAGGTAAAAGAGTTTTCGGAGAGGTTTGGCTAGCGAGGAAGCGCAGTGTCTGAGAACTAAGGGGGAGATGCCATCAGGTCCAGCCGATTTTGATACATCGAGTTTTGAGAGTACTTTAAATACTTCCCTAGTGCGGAAATGCAAAGGTCTCTGGTGTGAATCACATAAGGGTATGGCTGGTGGACTCTGAGTAGTGGGTAGTAGGCAAGAGTTTGCAACAAAAGTTTCGGCCAACAGGTTGGCCTTGTCTTGCGGTTCACTGTATATTTTGCCATCATAAACCAGTGGTGGAATAGAAGAGGAGGTGAAGTTATTCTTCACAGATTTGACGAGTGACCAGAAACCTTTGCTACCTTTCCGTTGAACGAACACTTTCTGCCTAATTTTGCTGTCAAACTGGAATTTAGCCTTATTTATGACTGATTTGCAGATGTTACGCGTAGAATTGTAAACTTCTCTCAGTTCGACAGAGGGGCATTGTTTGTATGCACGGTATGCCGCTTCTTTTCTCTTTATAGCCTTTATAGCTTCCTGTGATAGTTTCATTCGATTTCAGTAGCTCGGAGTATATCACACCGAGCTGGTCCCACCAAATGCAAAGCATAACTTTGGCGCCGTGAATATTCGGTTTTGCCGTCGACGTTGAGGCATGTCCCCATGACTTTCTGCGCTTGGGATTATCGTAACGGACCCATTTTTCGTCGACGATGCAATGTAGAAATGATGTATGACATGTATGAATATTTTTCTGGTCAAAAATCGGAAGAATACTGATAAATCAGTAGATCTGGCAACCCTTGTAACGGACGATTTGGTGGGCATCCGAAGATGCCCGTGGGGACGGAGCCTAAGGTAGCTTTATTGATCGTGAAGGTCGGGCTGTGCCCTCTGGCGAAGAAAAAGACCCCCCTATGCTTGCTGTAGCTCAGTTCGGGAGATGTGGGCGGGGTTTTCGCCGCTCGTTGCCCCTGTCCTTTACGTATTAACAAAAATTCATAGGCCTGGGGAAGACAACACAAACAGGGGAGGTAAAAATAGGGAATAGAAAAAATAGTCGATAAGGATGGAATGGTTGACGGACGGATGAGACGCCCACACGGTCGCACCTGGGTCCGGGTATAATGGGACCCTCGGCCTCTGGTTTCGTACCACCAACAGATCACTACTCATCAGGTGCTGCTTCGATCTGCTGGTGGGAACAGCACTACCAGACCATAATATGGTTCGTTACAGGTGGTTCATTACACCCTGGTGGGGTGAGCTGGCGTTCACTCTGACAGTCTAAATCTAAAGTTGGCGATACGACAGCCCGACTATACTGCAGCGTTCTACAAGCGGAATTGGTTACAATTTGGGATAAGCTTTGGCCTGCCTGGGACGTCATGTCGTATCTGTGAGGAACATTGTTATATTGACGGACAGCCAATCTGCGATTAAATCCCTCGAGGATTGTGCTGGAATGCCGCAAATCGTTTATGGATTTGAGTAGTTTTGTTTTGTGCTGAATTCCAGGTCACAATGGATTCGCTGGCAATTCTCGAGTTAACGAACTGGCTCGCTGGGGTACAACGCAGGAAGCTGAACGTACTCGCTGCACAGTTAGGCGAAATTCACACACACGACACCGCGCTGCACGACTGCTTGAAATTTCAGTCGAGATACACAGCATCAAATGGGCGGATTCACACTCATCGCTCAGCATGCGATACGATCGACTATGCTTGGCTATTGTGCGTGGCTGCATCGGAGCTGAAAATGTAGCTAATCTGAATATCGCCTTAAAATGCCTTTCGACGCATGCAAACAGGACATTATGCAGTCTGCGATCAGCAGGAGAAACTCAAGATGGCTGTGTGGCAGCACATGTTACATAACTAAACTGATGTGACCCAGGCTGGATATGCGTTGTCCTGCTAAGTTGCTGCTGTTGTAGAGACATGTCCCTAAACTCGATTCACTTAGGGTTAACTTCATTCCGTAATTAAATAATTTCATAAACAACTATTAAAACTCCAGTAAAAAGAAAATATATCCAAAATTTTAAGCACCTTTCCATCATTTGAATAACAAATACCATTTCACTTATATTTTTCTGATAATCATTAACATTAGATCTTATCAGAAGCCATTTATCTTTAGCATTTTGTTTGTTGCTTGGACTGCATCACGCCGCCGAGTGGACATCTTTAGTACGCACGCCTTATATGGAGAGATCGGAATATTGTTTACGGGTTTCGAGATCCGTTTCAGAGATTGGAGGCCAAACTATGGTGAAAAAATTGCGCACCTCCTACGTTTAGGAGATGTTATCAGCGAAAACTCGTCACTTAGTTTTTGTTAGATTTCAAAGAAAAGTTCCATTCATTAACGATTTCGACTTTTGATTATTTTTTTTTCTTTTCGCCCAGAAATTCAGAGATTTTCACCTATTTAATAAAGTATACCATAGGTAAAATGTGATCGTGTCACCAGACCTAGCTTGTCGAGCCGCGGGTCCTAAATCATCGTTAAACTTTTTTTTTTGAAGCTTTCATTGTTAATTTATGAAATTCGAGAAAAAAAGAATTAAATGCATGAAATGTGAAGAGAAGACGTTAATCCCGCATTCAACTCTGATCATGACAAGATACTAAATCAATTGGGTAATAATATCATAATATCGACGGCACGATCTTTCGACACATTACATGCGAGTATTTAACCATTTTGTATGTACCTATACATACCTGGTTCCCACATAGTACTCAAGACTCGAGCAAATCAAGCGGGAACAATTAAGATTTGGCATCTCACCTTTAGCTATGTCCACGCTTCGTCTATACTCGTACATACAGAGGCTCGTGTCGATGTTTGATAGTGAAAAATTGAAAATCCAAGCGGGTCATTTGATCGTTTGGACCATCTGCCAAAAAAGATTTGAGCCGAAAGATATCAAGAAAAATGTCTGGATCCTTTTTTGTTACAGTATCTGATAATAGTAACTGTATTGGTGCAGGTACAATATTCAAACTATAAAAAGGAGTAATAAAAACTTATTATTTTAGTTTTTATTAAGTCAGGAAGTTAGATCCCAATGAGACATATGTATAATTACGAGTATTTAAAATAGAATAAACCTCTTCAATGCTTTCCATACAATTTTATAAGAATAGAGAAAAAAACTTGATGATTTGAAGGCCGCCCTATTAGAGTGTCTTCTTGCAAACAACCGATAGAAGGGGATAAAAAAGCCAATGCCAGGTCACAAAAAAACATAGGTTAGGTTTACGGGCAGTCATGATCTCAAGCGCCTCCGTTGTCCCCCGTCAAGCGAGCTCATCAGCTCTGATGTGTAATGAGCCATATTCAAGTCTGGTAGTGCTGCTTTCACCGGCAGATCGATGACAGCACCTGGTGAGTAATGATCTGTCGGTGGCACGAAACCAGGGGCCGAGGGTCCCATTATACCTGAACCCCGATGCGAGCGCGAGGGCAACTAAGCCGCACGCCAAGCATTCCATCCTTATCAGTTCATTTCTTTTATTCCCTATTTTTGCCTCCTCTATTTGTGTTGTCTTCCCCAGGCCGCTGAATTTTTATTAATACGTAAACGACAAGGGCAACGAGCGGCGAAAACCCCACCCTCGTCTCCCGGACTGAGCTACAGCAAGCATAGACCGCTGCGTAGCTCGTTGAGTGATAGCGGTGCTACAACTTGCAAGGAAACTACATCTTCCTCACCACAACTCCTGTAAGAGTTGCGGCGATGTGGAGGAGGAGGAGGAGAGCGTTCTACATCTTTTCTGTTATTGGTCCACCTTGGCTGGTAGGAGAAGAAAGTTTCTATGCTCACGGGTCTTTTACGATCTGGACGACCTTAAGGATATGACCGCCACACGGCTCAATCGTTACATCTCCAGCACAAGCTGGTTTGATATGTAAGTTCAGGTGAAGGTGATAGCGGTGCTACCACAATGGACCCAGTGTTAGTCAAAGTGTGCTGTGATACATCACAGCAGCCCCTGTACCTAACCTAACCTTGTATTCGTTTGAAAAATGTGCCAGGTTATCAAAACTCCCAACGTTTGCCACTTCCGTATCAATTGTCGAATGTGTGGCCTGAAAAACAACGTGTCCGTCATTGATAGTTTTAAAAATTTCAAACCAAATAGATGACATTCAGGCCTGCCGCACACGATGCAACTGCTTTGTAACTCGAGTTGCAAATCCGTTCGCGGTGCAAATGACTTGTGACATTACCTGGGGAACCGCATACGCCGAGTTGACTAGTTATAAGCCGGTTTGCAACGAATTTGCAACGATTTGCGGGCGACCGGATACCCAAGTGGAAAAGAAGTTCCAGTTGCAAGTTGCGTATGAATTTCGTTGTTGCCCACAGACCACAAGAAATCTGGTTCAGTCTGTCAAAATGTGGCGTTTGCGGTGGAGGAAAAGTGTCATGTTTTGAACATTTGAGCTCTTCTGCCAGGGTGGGAGGGAGTTGAATCTCGTCGTCATCGTTAGAGCCGGTTTCTAAATAGCCCCTAACCGCTTCCTTTCCCTCTTCATACAGGATTTTTAGTATGATTTGTATTCTGTTGGCAATTTTTGACTGATATTTCAGCGTTTATCGTCTGCTATTATAACTACCTAACTTACTATTATAACTAACTAACTTACTAACTTGTTTTGCGACTTAGTTTAACCGTTTGCTGGGTAACCCCCCCTCCACACCTGGTAGGTCCGCAGCCTTTAAGTATGTTCACCTTCTAACTAGTCCAAACAAAACGCCATAGTTCATTTTTGTGGTACCGACATTTCTATCAAAAAAGTCTTATTGCCTATGGTATAATACTGTTACCTGTATATTACTGCAAACTGGAAATGGACTACTAATTCTCGTCTTCACTGTTCTGACCGACGACAACATGAATCGAATAATAAATTGATTGATTATCCCATCGCCCGCTTTGACTGGCTGTAGTCGCGTTCTAATCACTTCCATAAAATCTTAAACATCATTTATAAAAGTAAAGATTGCCAAATGATTATTTGTGCAGGCTTGCGCATTGTGCGTGCCTGCTCGTTATTGGAATGTAAATGATTTGGAAAAATTTTAACGGACGTCCCAAAATAATGATCAGATGGGAACAAATGATAATGGGCTAATTAATTCGTTTAATTTTTCATTTCTACTTTTCTGGGTTTGTGTTTTATTTGGGATAAAATTTGCTGCGGATGCATTTATAACAATATTCAAGCAAATCACAGATTTCTAAAGGCAAAGTAACGATGAAAGTAACACCAAACGAAATTAACTGTTTTTGAAATGAAATGAACGCTCTCGCAAATAAAATTAGGTACTTTTCAGGTCAAACAATTTTTGAATACTAGCTCTCTTGTTAGTCTGATGTCTGACTGCAGTCGTTCGTTACGGCTTCAAGTCCCTCCACGGCGTTCGTGGTCATGGACAGGGGCGGATCTACTTAAGGGCTTATTGGGCTGCAGCCCAGGGCCCCGTGAATACAAAGGGCCCCCAGCCCCCATTGAAAACATTAGACAATATTGTGAAGTAAAGAAAAATAATATCTAAAATTAAAAAAAATCCAACTATAAGGTTGGCAGCCCTGAGATCTATCAACCCGTTTGCGTGTCTATCGAACGGAACGGGGATTTCCCCGTCGCTTGTTTTCGGCCGGTGTATTTTCTCGTGTGTGCGTCTATTAAGGGGGATTACCCGTCGTTTATCGCACGACGCAATTTTGTTTTGCACTTCTGTTCTCGTCGTCAAAGTGGCAAACTGACTGTTATTGTTAAGCCCAACATACACCATCCGGAATTCCTGTCCGGAAAAACTGATGAGGCCCGGCCTTCCGGTTTGCCTGAATATAGAATACACCATACACCATCCGGAATTCCTTCCGGAAAAACTGATCAGGCCCGGGCTTGAGGAATTGCGGATCGTGTATGGCTGCTTCAGGCCGCCTTGAGGCGGCCGGCCAGGTCTTTGAGGCGACCGGATGGAATTCCATGAGGAGTTCCGGACAGGCCGCCACAAGGCGAACTGTCCAGCCGCGTGAGTGAAATGAATTTTCACTGCAGTTTATTTCAATAGACGAATGTATCTGAAGCGCGGCTATGGAAAGTGAAATGCCGTAGAATTCAATGCAATACATAGATACTTTCATTCTATGGCGATAAGATCGATTCCCAATTATCCATCTGGTGGCATGTCCGGAATTCCTCAAGCAATTCCATTCGGCGGCCTCAAGGCGGCCTGTCCGGCCGCGTGACTAAAATGAATTTTCACTGGAGTTTTTTTATCAATAGACAAACGTATCTGAAGCTTAGCTATGGAAAGTAAAATGCCGTACAATTCAATGCAATAGATAGATACTTTCATTCTATGGCGATAAGATCGATTCCCAATTATCCATCTGGCGGCCTCAAGGCGGCCTGTCCGGCGGCCTGCCCGGAATTCTTCAAGCAATTCCATCCGGCGGCCTGAGATATTAGGTGTACAACTTTGCTTCCGCCGTTTTCTGACAGGCCGCTGTGCCGGAAAACGGCGGAAGTAAAGTTGTATATATTTGTCTATTGAAAAAAAACTCCAGTGAAAATTCATTCTAGTCACGCCGCCCGACAGTTCGCTTTGAGGCGGCCGGACAGGCCACCTCAAGGCGAACTGTCCGGCCGCATGAGTAGAATGGATTTTCAGTGGAGTTTATTTCAATAGACGAATTTATCTGAAGCTTGGCTATGGAATATAAAATGCAATCCAATAGATAGATAATTTCATTCTATAATGATAAGATCGATTTTCAATTATCCATCCGACTCAAGGCGGCCTGCACATGCCACTGACGATCCGGAATTCCTCAAGGCCAGGCCTGATCAGTTTTTCCAGAGAAAAATTCCGGAACGTGTGTGGTGGAGGCCTGGCCGGAACGATTTTCCTTCCGGCCGCCTGAAAGGCCAATCACGATCCATACACGATCCGGAATTCCTCAAAGCCGGGTCTGATCAGTTTTTCCGGACAGGAATTCCGGAAGGTGTATGTTCGCCTTTAGAGCTGTGTTTAGTGAGCGTATAAAGGAATTTGCAGCACAAAAATGTAGAAAGATTGCTTTATAATTAATATAACATATCACACATAACCTGTCAATTTCATATTAAATTATATTAAATCATATTAAATAAATACAATTTTATTGTCCTATTTTTTCCTATACCGTATACCTTCATCACTATATAAAACAGTTTTTTTACAAAATCGCAAATAGTTGAGTAATTAGGTAGGCCTTTAAGTAGTATTAGCCCAGGGCCCCACAAATTCACGATCCGCCCCTGGTCATGGATGTTTGTGTTGTCTTCCCACTGTGATGCGGAGCGTAATAATATGCACAACATCTCCCAACTTGACTCAGGTAGACGGCTAAATGGGAGCAGAGGTTCACGCTGGCAACGTACGTCGTCCGCGCTACCCCCTAAGGGTTAGGGCTGCTCCCACCGGCAGATCGAAGCAGCACCTGATGAGTAGTGATCTGTTGGTGGTACGAAACCAGAGGCCGAGGGTCCCATTACACCCGGACCCAGGTGCGACCGCGTGGGCGTCTGATCCGTCCGCCAACCATTCTATCCTTATCGACTATTTTTTGTTTATTCCCCATTTTTACCTCCCCTTTTTCTGTTGTTTTCCCCAGGCCTATGAATTTTTGTTAATACGTAAAGGACAGGGGCAATGAGCGGCGAAAATCCCGCCCACATCTCCCGAACTGAGCTACAGCAAGCATAGGCCGTTGCTTAGCTCGTTGAGGTGCCTTTTTCTTTGCCAGATATCACGGCCCGACCTTCACGGTCATTATGCTACCTAAGGCTCCATCCCCACGGGCATCTCCGGATGCCCACCAATCCGTCCGTTACATATCTCTTGAGAAATCGTTAGATTGACTTGAAAAACTGTGGATTTTATTTTCTGAAGCCTTACTTTCATTTGAAAAATGTTGAATTTTATTTAGTTAATGGTCAAGTTGACTTCAGAAATAAATAATTTAACTTGTGAAAATCTTATCTTATTTCAAAAGAGGACGTTTCTTTTTTATACTGAACATAAGCAGAAAATGCAAGCGATTAACGCTTACGAGTACTAAGTTGATAAACAGAACGAACGGAGTCAAATAAATTCCAAATTTTCATCACTCATGGAATTCGATTATATTAAATTTCCCCGCTATAGAAAAAATTCAATTGTTTTAATATATAGCCCCCTCCTGACTATTAATTATCGTCTAATCATCTTTTCAATGAGAAAAACAACAGTATGAAATACTCTTAATAGATTTCCACAATTTAATAACGTCCCCAGATCAAATTAGCAGTCCCTCGTTGAAGAAAACGAGCTCCTTAGGGTTCATATATTTCAACACACAACAACCACTCAATTGCATTACATTGGAGACACTTGGGCTATAAAAGACTACCATGGATATCCTGTCAGCCAACTGAAGGAGTCTCCGAACACGTTCATCCGATATGCATTCCTGCATTCCCCAAACACGAACATATGTTTGTCGTTCAATTTCCGAAGGATATCCATGTATATAGACGGGGGATGTAAACAGGGGGTGTTATCCTGATTCAATGAAGAGTCATGCTCATGATACAAGGCTCCCAATATGAACAGACCACCCTTGGCTTGTGTGTATCAACGGGAATGTTCGAGCTATAATAGAGTTTATTAAGAGCCAATATAAACATTCCTGAGGATGCTAGGGTGAATCATCAACACACTTAGTTAAAGGGTCAGTATATGGCTCAAATGAAAACTCCTGAAATTTGCATTGTATTTTTCACGGAGACCTCCATGGTAACGTGTGAGATGTCAAGTGCCTGTGGATTGATTAAAATGCGATACAATGATGAGAATTTTGTTTCGTCCTTAAATAGAGGTATCGTGCGGTGCGAGTTTATTTAATGTTAATTTTTAAAGTTTAGTCTAATTACAGTGGCGTTGTTCGTCCGACATTTGTTTGATTGAAGAATCGAATTAAATGTTTAGCTTAGATTAAAAAGTTTCGTTTGAAAATTCATATATTGCCCGTTTGGAGTTGGTTATAATGTCCTCGAATGGAACGTGTTATTTAGAAGCTATATCCAATCACACGAACTTCAACGAGCCACTGAAAAATATTACAGATTTCGCCAGTCAGCAATGATACACAATTGCCCTAACCCCTTGTGGGGCATAGCTCGTCAACTGTTCCATGCGGCCCAGCTGATGTTTCGTTGGCATAACCTAGTTTCGTAGAATGCAGTTGCCAGCATGCCACCTTCTCAGCAATGATGAAGTACATGGAAAATTAGTGAATTTTTGTTTTCAAACAAAATGGCATTTCAATCATCCAAAAATAAAGCTTATATCATCATGAATGCTTCACTGGCTCTATATGTCAGTTATTGGTTCCATACTTATGCACGGCTTGCGTTGAAGTTGTTACTTATTGCGGCTTCTACTGCTGAGGCTAAAAAAAATTCGCATAAACTCTTTTATCGCGTCGCACACTACGCTGAACTTCTCGAGCTTCCTGTCGGTAAAGGAGTTCGATGCTGCTTCCATTGTCATTTGATGCTGCAGCCAAACGAATTTTCAGTTCTTATCTATCAACAATCCGCTGCCATGAAGCGTCGGACACGATCTGAAAGCAGTCATAGCTTTACCGAATTTTCGTAAATTCAAATTTTATGGAATTATTAATCCCATTATACAACAACATTGTGTAAGCGTGTTAATACTGGGATTAGAATACCATCAAGCTGTGTAATGATTTTATAATGAATTGAATGGAAAATCGTTAAAGTATTCCGCATACAAATTATTTTAATCGACAGAATGAAAGCCAGACTTTTGTTCTTATAATAAAATGAATAAACGCCTTTTGTAATCCATTTGGAAAGAGAACAAAAGATTGCGTCTGAATCTTACAGTGCGTCAAGGACTTTCAAAGGAGGCGTGAATAACTTTTAATAAATATGAAATCATAATTCAATTTTGTTGACCATTCAAGTTTATTTCCGTCAAGTAAATGATACCACCACGCCTTGACATGTGCTATGCAATATTTTGGACCAACCTCCCGGCAGAATAAGCATTCTCAATTAATTTGAAAAAAAAAAGAAGGCCTCATACCCAAAACGGATCAAAACATACCATCTCAGTTGCGCTATGGCATTTGAATGAATGCAATCCTTGATAGGACTCTTGGCATGGATTCGTACAAAATTCGCTTACTTTCTTCTCATCAATTTAATATTAATTAATTTGAGAAGGGCTGAGGCTGTTTTGACAAGTAACCGACACACAAAATCTTTTGAGGCATAGAAAACGTCTTGAAAGTACATCGCAGCATGATATAACCGCCGCCGAATGCTTACTGAATTCGTTGTCGGTTTTTGCGCGGGGAATGCAGATAAAAACGCGCAGACGACGAGGCAACAGCAAAGAAAAGAAGCAGTCAGCGTACAAGGCTCGCGAACAAAATTAATAATAATTTGCACAAATCTAACTTAAGACTTGGAGAATTGAAAATGTCGGATGGCTTAAAGTCAATTGGTGGTTTTCATTCAATTCGCGGCCGTTGTAAATGTTATACGAGTAGTAAAACTGCCGACATACATTCACATGATTCCAGACAAACGAACATGATGATGAGTGGCAACTGGCAAGGCAAAAGAACATGATGGTTGGCTGGTAAACCATCGACCAAATTGTGAAAGGTCGACCTGAAAAGAAAGAACGAACGTGCCTTTGTAGATTTTTTTAATTCAAAACTACTAAATATTAGCGCGTGCTGAGGTGTCTCGATGGGAGGGCCAATTCAGCACCCTGCTGGGCGTTTTTTTTTGTCGCATACTTAAGAGAACAGCAAAACTAAAAAAATCGTAAAATCAAAGTCAATTCAAGTACAAAACAGCAGCATAATGCATCTATATATGGAGACAACAAATACAAGACCCCTAAACAAAATCAATGGCCCACTTCCTTGTTAGCCAGTGAACCTATGATGGGATCCCGTTGACAGGCTTCTTCAACGCAGCCCGACTATACTGTCGGACAAGTCGTTCAGATTTTGACGAATTGTGAAAATAATCGGAAAAGTCGTTTTCAAAGGTGATCGTGCTTGAAACAAAAGGTCTCATTCAATAGACTCCATACACCTCATGTCTGGTACTTGAAAAGGACCCATCCGGTGTGCACATTTACAGCCACCTATGAGGTCGTCCTTTATTCCCTTGTCTCTGCGCATTGAACTGCATGGATCACGACCACATTTGAATGGCATTTTACAGTTCTCGCGTTGTATATTAACTCCGAACCATTAGCTTTGGCTGACAAAGTCCCGGCAACCGTATACGGAAGCCTTGATTAGTCCTAATGGTTGATTGTGCTGTGCGATTTCCTCGGCTATAGGGAAAGCCACAAGTGAACATAAACAATAATCACCCAGGGGCACTCCCAAGGGGGGGGCAAACATAATGTTCACAACCGTGCAAAACGGCAAATAAATGGGGGAAACCTATGCCAATTCACAAAAACAAAGAAACCATCAAGAAGTCATTTTATTGTTCGCACCGGGGTTCATATGAATTTGAGCGATTTGAAACGGGACGAGCAACAGCTTCACTGGCATTGGAAATATCCATTTCCTTTCACCGAATAAACAAAAGGATCTGTCAAATGAGTGGAAAATATTCGTCCCACTTTTGTTCAGTTTTTGATTTTTCAATTGTTATGTAGCGACAGTGAGCCTTTTTTATAAGAAATGGTCCTTTTTACGAAGACGAACAGGAAAATCTTCTATAATGCTGTTTGTTTGTCGTACGTTGTTTCTAGGGCCACTAAATTTGTTTACGGACCGACGCGACTTCTTGAGAAACGACCCCTGATGCCGTTTGTGAGGATACGGTAGATTTCAATGCTATTATTCACCGCTTTTCGTCTGTTGGTAATTCCATCAACTTGAGAAGCCTTTGTTTCTAGCAGTTGAAGAGGACTTGTTGCGATATGCAGTTTGAATACTTGAACACGTCTTAAGGAGCTCTCTGTGGCACGTATCAAGCAAAATCGAGTGGCGCAATATCCCTTCGTCAAAGAAAGGCGGATTCAGTTAAGGTAACAATTTGGTTTACATATTTTTAAATATTTTTTTGTGAAACATCTTTTGTTTTCTAAGTGAGGGTTTCTACTAAACTAAGACGGAGATGAAACTAAATTAATCAAACTGAAAAGAAAAACATTCCAATTTCAGACTCAATTCAATTTAAATTTCTGGTCCCTTGTAAGCACTTTTCACGGACTCGTTAACATTTTGACTTTTTAGCGATCCAGTAATGAGTCGCCTGTGCTGAAAGCCATCCTTCGGTAGGACCATTTCACAGAGTCTTCTTTCATATTTTTTTTTCGTCATTCCGGGCAATTTTATTAACGTAAGGCCCGCCATAGACAATCCGGAATTCTTCTCCGGAAAAACTGATCAGGCCTAGCCTTGAGGAATTCCGGATCGAGTATGTCTAATGCTGTTTTTACACGCTAGGCCGTCCAGCTGTTAGACCATCCATTAGACCGCGCATTAGACCGTTTATTAGACCGTCCATTGGACCACGCATTAGACCGTCTATTAGACCGCGCATTAGACCGTCCATTAGACAGCCTGTTGGACCACGTATCAGAGCAGCTATTTTATTATAATGATTTATCATTATAAAAAATCAAATAGCTGCTCTGAAACGTATTTTAGTTTTCTATGCTAGTGGAATTCCGCTTCCCTGTAAATTTTCATATTTCTAAGTATAACGGTCTCGAAATGCAAGGGGGGGACAAACTCGGATCACATATTTTCCCATCACCCTCTTTTCTCCTTTCTTCAAATTTGAAGAAAATGCCAAAAATGGAATATACGCGACGGTACCTTTCTTACGATACCCCACTCGCCTATACTAAACGAAAAAAAAATTTTGAATTTCATTTCCCCTCTATGGGGAAATCACCATACACAACCCCACCCCAGCTTTAAGTTGGTTTATTACGACGCTTTCGCTTTCTCCAGAGAACTATAATATTTCTACAAATTAACACCAAATTTCATGCATATGTAGCTTCAGCGGCTCGTGAGATATTTCATGGACAGACGAACGTTTGACCGATTCCATAAGGGTTTTATTTTTACTACAAAACCCTAAAAGAGCTATGTTCCGCTTTTCGCCATTGCTCCGGTCCCTAACATAGCGAATAAGCGGAGGACGCCTGTATTTGTATTGTGTTGTGCAACTTGGCCTGCAGCGAATTTTGACGCCACACCGCCACGGCAACATTCGCAATAGGAAACGTCGCGAATCCATCGCTAATCCGCTGCGATTTATACGCTGCGGATTCGCGATTATGTTCACACCATTGCAATTCGAACAAAAAATTTCAATGAAATCCATAAAAACCAAACGAGTAGCCATAGTAATGCGAATGTTTTACTGCAAAATAAAAATAACTTCAATGACTTCCATGAAATTTAAATCAGTGGCCATAGTAACGCGAATGTTTTACTACTACTTTGCCTTAACCCCTAGCGGGGCATAGCGCGTCAACTACTCCTGCGCGCCATCGTACTCTGTTCTGGGCAATGGGGCGCAACTCCCCAAAAGATTTACCCAGTACCTGACACTCCTTTGCCACAGATCGACGCCATGTGATTCGAGGACCCCCTCTTGGTCGGCCTTGGTTGGAAATGGGGTTCCATTTCATGGCATGCAAAGCAATGCAGTTATCACTCTTCCGCAATGTGTGACCTATCCACTGCCATTTTCGCCTGCGTATCAATTCGTCGATTGGCATCTGACCCGTACGCCGACTTAGTTCTTCATTTGATATTGTTTCGGGCCAGAAAATTCTTAGAATTCGACGAAGACATGAGTTGACGAAAACTTGCAACTTTCTGGTAACTCCTACGGAAACTTTCCATGTACTGCTCCCATACAAAAGCACTGATAGTACCAGGGAGCGAAACAGGCCCAGCTTGGTCTTAATGCTGAGATAACTGCCCTGCCAGATTTTGGACAGCATGCCGTATGCGCATTTAGCCTGGTTGATACGACGAGCGATGTCCTGCTCCGTACCCCCATTTTCGGCAACAATGCTAGCCAGGTAGACGAAGTTGTCCACCTTCTCCACAGGCTGCCCATTAATATTGATGGCAATAGGTGTCAGATTTCTTTTTCGCAACGGCGGGCTAAGAACCTTGGTCTTGTTGGTATTAATCTTTAGCCCAACCTTGCTTGCCTCCCTCTCGAGATCTAACGCCATTGCGGACAGATCCATGATTTTGTGGGAGAGTAGGCATATGTCGTCAGCGTAGTCAAGATGTTGTAGATAAGATGTCAAAGTCCATTGAATTCCTCTGTCGAGTCCGGATAGGGCTGCATGCAACACATCGCCGATCACAATGAGGAATAGGATCGGTGAGAGGATGCACCTCTGCCGAACTCCACTGCGAATCTCAAAGTCCCCCGACACCTTACCTTTATGCAGAACGCGACATTTCGCGCCGTCATAGGTTGCCTTAATAATAGCCACAAGCTTCTCAGGGATGCCTCTCCTGCGCAAGGCCGCCCATATAGAATCCCGGTTCACACTATCGAAAGCCTTTTCGAAATCGATGAAAAGCACACTTGCGGAGAATCGTATTCAGCGCATTGCTCGATGATGATTCGCAAGGTGTTAATGTGATCGACACAGGAGAATCCGGATCGAAAGCCAGCCTGCTCTTCATCAATTGTGCTTTCTAAGTGGGCCTTTAGTCTTTCCAGGACGATTTTAGCTATTATCTTGGCAACGGCAGGAAGCACACAAATGCCTCTCTAATTATTACAGTCTGTGAGGCTACCCTTCTTTGGAAGTTTGATGATCAAACCTTCCTTCCACTCAGTGGGAAAGGTCTCTGTATTCCACGCTTTATCAACAAGTGGGTGCAGCAAATCGGCAGTTACGCTTGGCGCTGCTTGATAAAGTTCGGCAGGGATACCGTCGAGTCCGGCGGCCTTTCCTCGTTTTAGTGCAATAATTGCAATGACTATTTCCTCTTTAGTCGGGGCAGTGGACCGTATACGCACATTTTGATGGTTAGCTAAATTATCTGTATGAGGGGGAACTTCACCAGAGATTACACGGTTCAAGACCGCGGCGAAGTGTTCTTTCCACCGCCTCATTTGATCTTCTTCCAAGATAAGTAGCTTTCCATCACTATCTTTCACCGGATGTTGGCAGGAGTTACGACCACCTGTAAACTCCTTGATGACACCGTATACGGCGTTTAATTTGTTACTTCTAGCGGCTTCTTCTGCTGACGCTAAAAGAGAATTGGCATAAACTCTTCTATCGCGTCGCACACTACGCTGAACTTCTCGAGCTTTCTGACGGTAAAGGAGTTCGATGCTGCTTCGATTGTCGTCTGATGCTGCAGCCAAACGAACTTTCAGCTCCTTTCTTTCAACAATCCGCTGCCGTGAAGCGTCGGACATCCAGGGCTTATTCCGGCAATCAGGGTTTGGGCCAAGGATGGTATTTGCGCTATCAATGTACGCATTTTTTATGGCATCCCAGTTTCCGTTTATGTCACTATTTGGGTGACTAGTTATCTCAGCCGCTTTTTGCGCAAGATGGTCATTATATTGTTGTAAGACAGCTGGATTTTTTAGTCGAGCCGTGTTGAATTTGCGGGGCCTGGATCTTTCGTCGCTGGGGCGGCGCACGGCTGCAATACGCAATCGAACATTAGCGATCATAAGATAATGGTCTCTTCCCATCCCAATATGATAATGGTCTTTTCCCATCCCAATATCGGCACCCTTCTTGTTTCGCACGTCCAGGAGGCAACTCTTGAATCTTTTACTAATGGCAAAATGGTCGATCTGATTTTGTGTTCTGCGCCGATCAACAGAGGACCAACTGATTTTGTGGTGGTCTTTATGCTCAAACATAGTACCACCGATGAAGAGACTGTGAAAGTTGCAGAACTCTACAAATCTTTCACCGTTGTCATTACGATCACCAAGACCGTGTCTCCCCATCACATGTCTGAGCCCATAGTTATCAGCGCCAACTTTCGCATTCAAATCACCCATAACCATTATAATGTCACCTTTAGGTGTTCTGCTCTGAACGGCGTTTAGTTCTTCGTAGAAGGAGTCTTTTGCCAAGACATTGTCGGGTTCAGTAGGGGCATAACATTGTATTATTGAGATGTTCCTCATTTTGGTCCGGAACCTGGCGGTCAAGACCCTGTCAGAGACCGGTTCCCAGGATAAGAGACAGTTTCGCGCGGCTCTGGTTAAAAGGAGCCCCACACCTGACTCACGGCGACTACCGGTAGCTTTACCGGAGTACAACATTACAGTGCTGCCCGTTGGAGAGATGAATTCTCCGCTGTTCCACCATCTTATCTCACTAACTCCTAAGATATTTAATTTGTACCTCAGAAATTCACTCTCTAATTGAAGAAATCGTGCGTTCTGGGGACCTTCTGATCCATTGTCCAGGAGAGTACGCACATTCCAGAATCCAATCTTTGTCATTGTACGATAGCTAAAAGTCGTAACCGTTGAGTCAGTCCTTATCCGAGGCATAATTGACGTTTCGTTAGCATATAAAGATTTCGGATAGTGCAAGTTGCTGGCATACACATCCTGTCCTTTGATTGTCGGTTTTAACGACAGGCCCTCAAAGGGAAAGGCCGTGGAATTTTTTTTTCACACCCCACACCACAGGGGTACCTCAACCAAATCATCGCACCGCCATCACTGGCGGCTTGACGTTGGTTGGCAATGGTCAGTGGCCACTGCCGTTCCAGGGGGCGCCCACGCAGAGGACTATGGAAGAGGAGTTTTGCCCCCCAATTTTTATTTTATTATAACGATTTATCATTATAAAAATCAAATAGTTGCTCTCATATGTATTTTTTAGTTTATGCTAGTGAAATTCCGCTTCCCTGTAAATTTTCATATTTCTAAGTATAACGGTCTCGAAATGCAAGAGGGGGGACAAACTCGGATCACATAATTTCTTCTGACCCTCTTTTGTCCTTTCTTCAAATTTGAAGAAAATGCCAAAAATGTAATGTACTCGACCTTACCTTTCTTACGATACCCCACTTGGCTATACCAAACAAAAAAAATGTACCTTCATGTCCCCTCTATGGGGGAAATCACGATACCCCCCCCCCCCCCCCCCCCCCCCGCTTACGATGCTTTTGCTTTCTCCAGAGAACTACATATAATGCTTCTACAAATTCTTTTCGCCGAATTCCGCTTTTCGCCATTGCTCCGGTCCCTAACATAGCGAATAAGCGGGGGACGCCTGTATTTTGTTGTCCAACTTGGCTTGCAGCGAATTTTGACGCTACATCGCCACGGCAAAATTCACGATAGGAAACGTAGTGGCTGAGGAAGAAGAAAGGCAAAGGTAAATTGAATTCCCTTAATAATAAATGACGGAACGTTTATAAACGCAGTTTATTCTTAGGGAAATGGGTGCATGGTATACATTTCAATGCAACCGTTACTTATTGCTTTTCTCGGAAAAAGCGGGAGCTTGAAATAAAAAATAGAATTAATACTTACTACATGTTGCTCCAAGCTCGTCAGCAATATCTTTCCAGATTATATCTTTTTTCGTAAGGTTTTTTTATGTATTTTTTTTTTATGATTTTCATCAGTTTTTCGATATTGCTAGCCATATCGAATTTGCTGGGGATCGAACCCGCGACCCATTTGGATAGAGTTGCACTTGTAGCTGTCACTGATAAATAACTCGTTTGAATGATGTTTGTTAAGTTAGAGCGGTACGTCAAATTTATAAATGTCCGCTGTAGCAATAAATAAACGATCCGACAATCAAATTGATATTTCAATCGAATTTGTAATTTATTTCCACCACATATGAGGCGCACCACTTGACGTCAGTGTAGACAACTTCACGATTCGGAATTTAACCTGGATGCTGCCCTAGAGCGTTTTTTTGCGCAACCAGGGCAGGGACCCTACACGGTTACGTAAAAAAAACACGCCTATTACTATCGCGAGATTCTAAGATTCAACAATGAAAATTCATGGAGCTTCCTTATTCTTCTGACAAACGTTTTCCTAATTGTGGTTAACTTTCATCATTCGCTAAATTTTGACTTCAACACCATAATAGAATATAGATTTAAACTCAGTATGTTGCCATAATATTATTAGCCAAGCCCAAAGTCGGTAAATTATTAAATACCCATAAATTCAGCAGTGATTTTAGCATATTCGACAATTTGTATGGTATTCAACTTCTTTTCTTCTACCACCTTGTTTTCCGCCAAACGTCAGCGGATGCAATCTTGCTGCGATGACAGCATGATGTCAATTCAATAATCGCTTGCGTAGGCCCGAATAGTCAAATTTAAGTGTTTTTTAATAAAATGGTAGCAAGTTCAGCTTAATTCAGCCTTTCTAATGGAAATGCCATGCAAACAGACGCGTTGATTTCTAAAGTTTTTGTAATTTTCCTTCAAAATTTACCGTTCATAAATTTAAAATTAGATTCCAATTAAATAAAGAAAAATTTCCTAAATTGATTGGTCATAACAATAGTAGCAGTATAGTAGTAATTTCGTTATTTTCAGTGTTATGTGAATTTTTCAAATTCATATTCATAGCGTCCTGCAGAGAGAAAATGGGTTTGCTCAATGACGATGACGTTTTTTCGGACCATTGCCGCGTGTTTCTGAAAATTCCAATGGCACTTGGCGCTGGGCAGCAATAAAATTGTTTTTTTTTTTTTTGTCATTGTCAAGTCACCTTCATTGTTTCTCATTTGTTTCTAAATCAATTTACTTTTTCTTTCTAGTGCTGTCGACATTTCACTCAAACTGAAATGTTCATTTCATTGGCATAATATTGTATTATATACAATTTGTCGGCATATGGTAAAAAATTATGATAAAATGAAAAAAAAACTGCAACCAATCTTCGAATAAACAATGAAAATCTAATTTCATCATGGCTAGTGATTGCTAAGTCACTGTATCTTAATTGTAAACGAAATTTATTTCGTTATTAATGAAAGAACTCAATTTTCATTGGAAGGGAAAATGAATTTATAAATCAATGAATGTTTCAAAAGTATCTATGTACGAGTATATACTCATCATAAGTATATGAGCATGTAACGTACAAGTATGTCCTTGATTTACAGTTGAAAGAATTACAAAGTTGTCATAGTCATGCAACACATTGTTACAACTTTGGTTTATAAAACATCTAAGAGCCCTTAACTCTTTTAGTTTTTCAAGATTCTTTTGTATTCCTTCAAGGAGTACTTGGCAAAAAAAACGTTACATATTGGACGTTTAGTACATAATGAACGTTATCCTCTATTGTTACAAAATTTTCGAATGAAATCCTTGAATACACATTTTTCCAATTGACTTGGCCGTTAATAGCATTTTCAGCCTTATAAAAAGGGTTGACTATTGGATAATGGAATATAGGCCGTAAGACGATTATATGTTTTGTCGTTTTTGTGAAGATAAATCTTTAAAATAAAACTGCTTTAAAGAAATCTTCTTTCGATATGCGAGAGACATCTACAATTTTTCACGAAACACCGAACATCAACAGGGGGTATTTTGGGTATTAAAACACCCTCCGAAATATCTGCTAAATTGCAAATAGTAATTTTATACTACTTGCGTGGGGGTTTTGCGAAGTCGAAATAAGATTTTTCATGCGAATTACATACGCCATTCCCGGTAAATGACGTTGCCTCACCCATCCATGGCACAGCTTGTTTTTTATACCCTAGACTTATAGTATAGGGTATATTGTTTTTGTCACGACGAAAATATGTAACACCTTAAAGGAGGCTGCGGAGGTATATCAAAGTATATACATATATAAATGATCAGGGTCACCTCCTGATTCGATTTAGCCATGTCTGTCTGTCTGTCTGTCTGTCTGTCCGTCTGTCCGTCTGTCCGTCTGTCTGTCTGTTTGTCCGTCTGTCTGTCTGTCTGTCTGTCCGTTCGCACGATAACTTTCGATAGAATGAAACTAGAGTCTTGAAATTTTGGTCAAATGTTGGTAGTATGATCTAGTTGGATGGTATTGAAATTGGGCATGATCAGGCCAAGAGAACGCCTACCTCCCCTACATATGTAAAATAAATAAATGTATCTATAACTCCCGATTAAAAAATCATGAAAAGCTCTAGCTTTGGTATATTGCTAGTGAGGGCAATCTTATACTCTCCTGGGAAAATAAAATCGATCAATTGAAAAGTTACGGTAATTTTCTTACAAAGAGCCCCGTACTACCTTACTTTTCAGGTTTTTTGTATATAACTCTTGAACCAATTGACGTAGACACCTGTTTTTTTGGCATGTAACCCTGAGGGAAGAAGCTGCTTAAGGTTATGTAAGTAATAATCAAATCAAAGGAACACCTACCTCCCCTACAAATTTCAAAAAATTAAATATTCCTTTAATTACGATAACTTTCGATTGAATGATACTACCGAGTTAAAAATTTGGTGGAATGTTGCTAGTAAAACTTACTTATTTGGTATTGAATATGAGCAAGATCCGACTCAAGAAACCCTCACCTCCCCTACAAATGAAACTTCAAATAAGCGATAACTTTTGATAGAATGAAGCCAGTGACTTGAAATTTTGGTTAAATGTTTGAAGTGAGATTGAGTTAGTTGGCATTAAAGATGGGTAAAATCCGACCTAAGGAACCCCTACCTCCCCTAGAAATGAAACTTAAAATAAGGGATAACATACGACAAAATAAAGCTAGCGACTTGAAATTTTGGTCAAATGTTTGTAGTAGGATTCAGTTGGTTAATATTGAAAATACGTAAAATCCGACCAACGAAACCTCTACTTCCCCTACAAATGAAACTTCAAATAAGCGATAACTTTCGATAGAGTGAAGCTAGAGACTTGAGATTTTGTTTAAATGTTTGTAGGGTGATCTAATTAGTCGGTGGCAATGATGGGCAAGATCCGACCCAAGGAACCCCTACCTCCCCTACAAGTAAAACTTTAAATAAGCAATAACTTTCGATAGAATGAAGCTAGCGATTTGAAAAATTCAACAAATATTTGTAGAATGGGTTAGTTAGTTAATTGATTTTGAGAATGGTCAAGATCCTACTGAATGAGTGCCAACCTCTCCCATGAACTGGCCATATAGGAGACCCATTCTTAATGCATGTGGTCGTTGCCAATTGGTACTTTTGGTATCACCACTGGGGTATATATGCTTCGGACTTCGGACTGGTTTTTCTTTAATAAATACTCGTAATATTCGAAAATTTTCAAATCTAAGTCCTTGAAATTTGCATACCGTTCGAAAGCCAAAACATTGAGGCAACTTTCTTAGAAATTGTAGACTTCTAGGTTCGGGTACCGTTATAAAATCACCATTTAAATTTCAATGAAAAAAAAAATCGAATTCTAAATTTCTTCTAGGCACTAGGCACTTGCGGTGAATTTCGACACCAGAAAAAATTTCCTTTTATAAGAAATTTAATGAAGCTTCAGAATTTTCGTTTCAATTTCCCAGAGACTAGAAAATTTTCGTTTTTCTCGGTAGGTCTAGCTTTTTGAAAAAAAAAAATTCCAAAAAAAAAACTATAGCTCAGTAACGGTTAAAGACAGAGTGTCCATTTTGGTGTCAGTTTTCCACTAATGAACGGTTCTGTCTACCATTAAATTATTTATCATCTGAAACGGGACATCCTGTAGATATACTGATAAGGTATAGGTTACAAAAATCGGGTTTGCTTTGATTTTTTAATAATTTCTAAATAAAAAAAAAATGCTTTTAGAATAAAATCATAAATTAATCGAAATCCTACTTGGTTTCATTTTTAAATAAGTATTTTCTTGTTTTTTTAGATTAAAAAGGCAATAGCATGAAAAGAAGTAGATCATATTTCACAACATTCCAATAAAATATTTTTCCCCGCTTTCCGCTAATCTACAACATCGATAAAGATTTTAAATGGACATTGAAAGCCATAAACAACATCACACCAAACATTCAATATGATACCGATCACTAGCAGATGGATAATAATCCACGATCCACACACGGCTAATTTGTCTTATCTATGTAAGATCTTAACAGTCATTATCTTGATAAAATATGAAATTTTAATATGCGCGCAACCATAAAAACTTGTGGACTTAAGAAATTTATTGACAAAGCAGAGAGAAGAAAGAAGTATAAAATTCGTAGCAGAGCATGGAATTGGTAAGACATGGTTCATATGTATATCAGCCGAAATTAAATTATGTATCTGCTTCCATCTCTGATAATGATTTATATTTTTGAAGTTAATGAATCAGATACAGTATTTTTTTTTTCACTTTATTATTATTATCAAAATGGCGGGATCGTTGTACATAAGAGTACCTGGTATGGATAGGTTTACAGAAAACTGGATATTACGTTCGGTGTTTATTAAAATGGCAGAAATTCGATAATATTAAAGATAAAGATCTCCTGAATGGAGCAACTTTATGAATGAATGTTTGGGGCGTTACCGAATATGGTACGAACGAAGGCAATGGTGAAAATTGAATTTAAAAGAAGTGTTAAATATTGAAATCCAATGGAACATGGGCTGAAAAGTTCCGGGATTTTTAATGAAAACAAGCTTTTTTTTGGGCAAAGCTATATTTATTCCTCAATATAGTGGCCTTCGAGGGCGATACACTTGGTTAGCAACATTTCGATGCCCTTTCTGCAGCACGAAACGTCCAAGCCATCGAAATACGTCTCGGTTTCCGCGATGACTTCCTCATGCGATCTGAATCTCTTTCCCCGGAGCCACTGCTTGAGGTTTGGGGACAGATAATAGTCGCTGGGGGCCAAAACTGGAGAATACGATGGGTGAGCAACCAATTCGAATCGTAATTGGTCTAATTTGGCCATCGCTTTTAAGGTGTGTGACGGTACGTTATCGTGATGGTACAAAACTTTTTTCTTCGCCATACGGGGCCGTTTTTTTCTTTATTTCGTCATTCAGTTTGTCCAATAACGCTGCTTAATACTCTCCTGCGACTGTTCTTCCCTCCTGCAGGTAATCGATGAAGATTATGCCATGCGCATTGTAATGATTTTCCTTTTTTCCTTAAATTCGATGAAATCATTGAATTTTCAAGCGGCATTGTTTTTGTTTTTTTCTTGTAAAGTCTATAGTTGGGACGTAAGCGATTTGACCTTGCAAATTATGATAGAGCAATACCGTTTGGTATTATTGTTTGTGGTCCCCATACATTCATTTTAAGAGATGGAGCCATCTGGGACTCCGCGGCAGAGAGGCTGTGCGGACGAAAAACCGAAAAATTTGAGCCCTTTTTTTAATATTCTCCTCTCCTTCTCCTCATTTAAACGGTACCTCAGATCGAAAAACTTAATAGGATTTCAATTAAAGAGCGTCAAATTCTACATCCAATGCATTGCTCAAAGTTGGAGTTCGGTTTAGTAGTATTGTCAAAACCAATGGAGGGTTTGGAGGAAAATCACACTATTTCGCTTTTCAAGCTTACATACATATCTCTGAAACCGATGCTACAAATGGAAAAATATAGATGCTTCACACCATCTAGACCTCCACGGTCGAGTTTTCAAGAAAAAATAACGCCTTCACGGCTTATACTAACAGAGTTCTCACACATTCGTAGTTTTCGTGCACATGGATAGCTGCAAAGATTCATGACCTGATGAGTGCTTCCATCCATACGAAACCACTAAGCTTGGAGAAATTAAAACAGAGGGAATTCGAGAACAAAAAATATTTGCTCCCGTTGCTGGGCTTGAACCGCAGAGGCCGTGTTTCGAGTAGCGAAAAATGTCCGGTGCGTTACCGAGCTAAGCTAGAGATGCATACTAAGTTGGTGTGCAGAATGAAACCAAGTGTCACAAAAAATTCAAATTTTCACTGAAATAATTCGCACTGGCATATTGCAAGAGCATTGAATACATAAATTCAACTTAAATTCTTAACCATATTTAACAACTCTGTCACAGTCTCCTTTTCACACTTGCATAATTACCCATCCTCGTCAGCATTGGCGTTCTAGCATGTGTTAGGCGCCCTAGATAGAGCTTCTCGAAGAATGTCGATTAAACAAGTGCGCCCTCCAGGCTCGTAGACGAGCTCTTCCTTGCGATCGATTTCGGATTATGCTATTGTGCTTTCGTTCGAGATGGCCCGCGTGACACCCTGAAAACGAAATGATGTGCAACTTGATGGTGGATCTGGAAGGATATAATACCCCTCACATATCATTCCATCAATATTGTGCCTTCTAGTGATGCTGCTTAACCCTGATCGGAGGTTGGGTAAGAACACTCAAGGAAAATAATGGTCTGGTCCTAGAGGAAGAGACACTGACAACGTTTTTCCGTAAAAAGATCCATGTTCACAAACCTGGAGTTCAACTTCGGATTTCATAATTACCCAGCAACAGCATATCCCCTTTCACGTATCTTATCAGGTCCTCATAATCTCTCTCTCTCTACAACGGCTAACGATGCATAATCATCTTTTTTCGTAACCCATAATCAGTGAATTTACGCCGATTCGCACTCCCCGTTTTTCCACAATAGCTCCGTCAGTAGTCCAGCACTCTAATCGAAGCAAAATTGCATTTTAACATTCAATTTCATCAACCATGGACGAAACAACAATGGTCCATTATCCTGAACGACAACGCGACGGAATGGGTAAATAGGATTGTACGCAGTCCTTGCTACACGGCCCAATATCGGTCTCTTCTAGTTTGTTGTGCCGCGTCCTTGCATTGACGAAAACTGAAAACACATTTTTACTGTGTACGATGCGGCCGTGGAAGCTTGCAAACTAATAATAGTTTTATTTATTGAATAACATGACGTTATAAGGGCGCGCTATTTGCACCCCGGGTGAACATCGAATTGACTATGAAGACCCCCTGTGTAACGAACACTCATATCCTTTCAGTAATGCCACCCGGGGGTCTTCCGAGTATAATTTTCCCTGGGCTTTAGTTTTGGTTAGTTCATTGCCAAAGGCCAAATGGTCGTTTTTGATCCTTGTCCTGATAGAAGAGTTTTTTTGTTGAGTCATTTTTACTCTTTTTGCTCGTGTTTCGGGAGCAGCAGCGGTTAAATTAGTGTAGGAGCAGAGTCAGTAAGGAGCGATGAATAGTTCGTCGAGGAAGTAACGTATTTCAGACGAATAACAAATATTTTAAAATGAGCTGCGTTTTTCTGCTACTCGGTGTACCTATTTCAAATGGAAATTAGTTAAATTGATTTGACAATTTATTTATTTGTGTCAGAAATTTCATTTTTTTGTCCTCCTCTCCTCCTCACATCTCCTTTCCACTTTTGCGCAGAGCACTATCTTAATTCAATGTTCATTGGTTCATTCAATGTCGACGTAGTATGAGCGTGCGAGTAAAAAAAAAACCATGCGGAAAAAAACTCAGTGGATGACGTTACTACTATATTCTTGTTGATTGCTCATTTTCTATTTAAAATTTTATAGATTCTGGATAGTGCGACTTTCTTTTGTAGATGTTCCTACAGTGCCTCCCAGTCAACTAATTGTTGGTATAAGGGATGGCATTGTAAATTATTTTAATTCCGTTTTCGTGTTATACTTCTTTTAATTTATTTGGTCTGACGTATCAAGAAAGTTAAGAGAAATGATTATGGTAATGTACTATATTATCGATGTTTCTCGCAGATGTCCTTTTAACATTTTTTTAAATGCTATTATGTTCGGCGCTGCCTTTATCGTTGTTGGCAATTCGTTGAAATAGGCTATGGAATGTATTACGGGATCCGTTCGAAAGCGCTCTGTTCTTGGGGTTGGTGTGACAAAGTTTTCTGCATTTCTAAGTAGGTATGCATGGCTTTGGTTCACCTGCCGTAGTATGACATTCGTCTTTAGTTCGTTCATTTTCACTTTGAATACAAATTTTCCTCGCTCCAGTAGTATTAACTGCCTTATTGAAAGAGTGTCAGTGTCCCGGTAGACAGTAATCGATGGTGTCTGTACAGGGATTTTGTGTATTATTTTAATCGCTTTAGTCATAATTCGTCCTATTCTATCTATGTTTCGTTGCGATGTTTGACTCCAAAGAAGAAGGCCATACGTTACTCTGGAGATTATGAAAGCATTGTACAGAAGCATCTTAATTTTTACTGGTAGAAAACTAATTCGTTTTAGCAAACCCACAATCGGTGTGATTTGTTTGGCAAGAGTGGCTATATGTTGATTCCAATTTAGTTTTTTATCTATTACGACTCCTAAGTAGTTCATTTCATCAGTACGCCTTATAAGTTCACCTTTAATATGAAGTTGTAAGTCTATTGGCATTTTGTTTTTCTGGTGATAAATCATATATTTCGTTTTTGATGTATTCATTACAAGCTTGTTATGGAGTAACCAATCTGAATATTTTTCCAAATCACAATTGATCATGTTTTCTAGATTGTTTCCATTATTACAGGAGTACAATAACAAAGTGTCATCAGCAAACATCACAGTTTTAGCAATCAAGCCACAATTTTTAATATTGTTGACGTAGAGTAGAAAAAGTAGGGGTCCCAAAATTGAGCCTTGGGGTACGCCAATGTTCGTTATTTCAGGGTTGCTTAAAATTTCAAAGTTTTTTGTGGATAGTGTTCGGTTTTTTAAGTAGTTACTAATTATGCCTTTAGCTTTGCCAGTTATACCATAGGACTGCAAAATCTTCAATAAAATCTCGTGATTCATGGTGTCGAAAGCTTTTTTCAGATCCACAAAAATGGCGACGACATATTCTCCCTTGTCCATTTGTTGGTTAATGAAGTTTATTGCGTCCGTAAGTGCGCTGGTAGTGTTACTTTTAGCCTGAAATCCATATTGATTCATATCTAGAAGTTTATTTTCAGTAACGTATTTAGATAAGCGGCTATGGATAACCTTTTCAAAAACTTTGCTGAAAGTATTTAGAAGAGCAATGGGCCTATAATTGTTCATATCATTTTGTTCACCTGTCTTATGAACTGGTATTATTTTGGAAAATTTAAGTTCGTCTGGAAACGTACCAATATTTAAGTGTTTATTTATTAGTTTCATTAGAGGATAGGCAATATGCTCCTTTAAAATTTTTAGATCATCAGAAGTAATACCATCGGGTCCAGGAGCTGTGTGTGACTTCAAATTTGAAATTATATCTAAAATTTCTATTTCATCCGTAGTAGATAACGAAGTTAGTACTGAAGTTGATTCAGGTATATGTGGTAGAGTGCTTGTTCGAGTTGGTAAATTATTAATTAGTTGTTGACCGATATTAGCAAAGTATTTGTTGAGTTTGTCTGCTATTACTTCCATGTCCGTGAATACTCCGTCTGGTGTTCTTATTTCCGAGACGCCTTTATTTGTGGTATGTGTTTTGCGCATTGAAGCGTTGTTAACTACACGCCAAAGCTCTCGTGTATTTCCTGCAGCATTGGATATCTTTCGATGGTAGTATTTGGCTTTAGCTTCTTTTGAGAGTTTATTGCAGAAGTTTCTTGCACTGGTATAATTTATTTTATACGCAGTATTAGTTGGATCGCTGACAAACAGTTTATAGGCCTTTCGTTTCTTTTTGGATGCATCAATTACACTGTTCGTTATCCATGATTCTTGCCTCACGCGTACTGTCTTTGAAGTGGTGGCACTATTTTTTGCTTCAACAATTAAGTTTGCAATATCCTTGAAATTATGAATATTGGTTATAGCTAATTCGGCTGCAACACGTTGCTTGAAAAGGTTTTCATTTAGGGAGTGTAAGGTTACTTTAGTTGGTTTAGACTTTTGAGTAGAACATTTTTTAATGGAAGTTAATAACTTTATGATCCAAGTCTGGCGATGTCCGTGTACGAGTATTTAATTCTATCTTTAAAATTAATGTTATTGTAAGTAATATGGTCTAACAAGGAGCTTCTAGTAGCACAAATTCGGGTTGGAGAATTTTCGTTTACTATTGTTGCACAATTTGATTCTAGCATTTCGTTGTACAAGGAAGTAAAATAGTCATTTGTTAAAAGATCAATATTAGTATCACCAATGGTCACAAGATTAGTGTTTATTGAATACATAGAGTCAAGATGATCAATAAAGTCGATCTCAGACTCAGACGGAGCACGGTAAAAAGTCCCAATTTTTAGTTTTTGATTATCTAAAGTCAACTCTATAATAATCGTACAAAATTTTGAATCAGCTGTTAAAACTTTATGTGCGTGACACGTTTTGATGAAAATTGCTGTCCCACCTCCTCTAGAATGTTGCCTACAGCTGTAAATTGAATTGTAACCAGTTATATTGAAAAATTGAGTCTCAGAATCCGATAACCATGTTTCACTACATATTAAAATATCAATATCGCCGTGTTGTTTAAGGTATGTCTCAAAATCATGAATTTTATTTCGAATACTGCGCGAGTTAGCATACAAAATATTAAAATTATACGATTGGGAATTCATAGTTCTTTGATGTTATAGTCTGTATTCCTAATTGTAGTTTGTACTCGTTTCATGAATTCTGGACATTCTCTTGAATTAGCTCTGTGAGAAATATTTTCATTAGATCCATGTTTTCTAAGGCAATTTGTGCATTTTTCAATCGTAGAATGACAATCTTTGGTAATGTGGTGCCCAGCACATATGGCGCAGATATCAGAATCGCTGGTGCATTGTGTGGTTTTATGTCCAAATTGCTGGCATTTGTAACACCTAGTTATATTGAAGTCTTTGTATGCAGCACTTAGTTGTTTTTTTTTTAACTTGATCCAGATCGACGCGACGCATCGTGGTTTGCTTATTGGCTAATAGTGGCTCCACTAAAGAGGTGGAGTAGACCGTAATCTTGGCTGTACTATCGGGAAAGTGAGTCTCTAGCAATATACGAATTGTTTCCGAGCTGATGAACGTCCAGGGGCCTTCATGTTTCATTAAAGAGCTAGGTACAGAGAGATTGGATTCTACAATTCTGGAGAGACTGAAGGCCTCGCCGGTTTCTCTACACATCGACTTTTTGTTAGTGTAACGTGTGCAATTCTTGTTTTGGTTTGATCTGGACTGTGGAAAAAAAGTCCAGCTAATATTTGGTTGATCAACTGAAAAGTCTCTCAACACTGCTGAAACCAAAAGTCGGCCGAATTTTGTCGTTCAATAAAAATCGACTCTTGATAACAGATTTTAAGAAAGAAGAAAATATTAAATAAGGCAGATCTACTTTTCAATTTCAAACTGTATATAAATAAATCAACAATTTCCAATCAAAAAATGTATTTTGAAAAAAAAAATAAAATATGCCCCTTCACCGTGCACCTCAACAATCATCTGCAAAAAACCACCCAATTTTAAAACTCTTTCTAAACTAGGCCAACATTTTTCAATTCGGCGCTACAGCCGCCAAGACATTTCAACAGCCAGCGCTACTTTCTTGTAACTTTTTGCGTAATTTCTGTACATATACTAGACGTACAAATACGTACCAAACTCTCTTGTAAGGGCAACACATAAATGACGTACATACATACGAGTGGTACCTACATTGTAAATGTTTCAGCATCGCACCAGGCTCCTCCAAACTGCCAATACGAAATTTAATTAAAAAATCTCACAAAGAAAAGATACTTCAATTGGGCGCAAGTTTTCCTAATCATAAGGTCAACAATTTTATTCAGTAATTGACTGGAAATGTTGTATAACAATATTCAAAAGTGTACAATGTATTATTTGGCTGTTGCTGTTCTTTTTTTTTTTTTGTCTTATAGGCGTGTGTTGTAGATACAAGGTATTTGGGTTATGAATGATTAAGCGTATATCTTGAAATTAAGATAAATTTAGCAAATCGATAATTATATTTTGATAAAATTTTTAACAATTGTTATTATGCTCTAACAATTAACAAATTTGTTTGATGTTGTAAATAAGAAAATGTGGAATTTAATAAACGTCGCTTTGTTGAAGGGGAGGAAAAAAAAACCAAATCGATTGTTTGAAATTTTTAGAAAGTGATTGGAAACAGTACAATGAAATACTCTATAATCAAAACTGAAATAAAGAAATAAATTGGCAAAAGAATAATAAAATTCATTGGCCTTCTTTGCTCGGTGACATTGTATAACGTCCTTCCTGTTGAAAAGTTTCAATAATTCAATTATTGGCATCGTCAAAGGCACATGCCCCCAACAGTCAGTGGCTTGTTAGCCCGTATTTTTCATGATTACACGTTCATGTTTCTGATTCGTAATAACTGAAGGATTTGAAAAAGTTATAATACGAGTATTTGTTGGTTTCGATCTTTCTAGTTTTTTCATATTTCAAATCCCTTGCAAATGAAATTATTTTCCCTATATCTCCGTGATTACACTCAGCGGCACGGAATGTGGCCAAAACACAAGCAATGCGGTAATTATTGACTATCGCCTATGAAAATGTCAAGTGGCATTTTGTTAATTTGAGAGGGTTAATACAAAACATAGTTGCCTAGTTCGAATTTGGTGATACCAAAAGCACATTATGCTATGGAACGCAAACGATGCCCCTTACTTCAGCCGAAGTTCTCTCTCTCTCTCTCTCTCTCTCTCTCTCTCAATTGCCCTAACCCCTTGTGGGGCATTGCGCGTCAACTGTTCCATGTGGCCCAGTTGACGTTTCGACGGCATAAACTAGTTTCGGAGAATGTAATTGCCAGCACGCACCTCCTGCACATCCATGGCCACGAACGTCGTCGTGGACGGGATTCGAACCCGAAACGCCGGTAGTCAAACATGAGACTGACGCCTCAACACATTGCGCTGCCGTGTTCGCCCCAGCCGAAGTTGCGCTACCTGCGAAGGGAAAAATCAGCGGTAGATTGCTGCGTCTTTAAATATAGCGCGCACAACTTTATAGTATGCCTTAAAAGGACCAGGTGTGTATCGACCCAAAATGAGCGACTTATTGCACTCGAATTATTAAGAAATCGGTTCTTCTCGCAGAGCCAAAAATAAACGAGAGACGTAAATGTAAATGGGCGCACCATTAGAAAAAGAATTGGACAATAAGTGTTACGTGCTCGAAGATCAGCCTGAGGTTCACAACTACTCCCACATCATCGCGTAGCTCGACTTCGGTTCACTCGCGAACATGCAATTGAACGACCGCTACTCCGTTTAATGGAGTAAGGTTCCTTCGACCAATGAGTGCAGAGTAGGCGTAAGAGCTCCAGGTGATCGCACACGTACATATATGGAGCAGACGCGGAGAGAATTTTCTACTCATCACCACCGGGCGAACCTTCAGTTTGAATACTTTGTAATATGTACGGACAGAGGCAACGGGTGGCGAAAACCCCGCCCATATCTCCCGAACTGAGCTATAGCAAGCACAGTACGCCGGTTAGCTCGTTCGCCAATTTTCACAGCTGCCAAATTTGACAGCTGTCACTTCCGGACCTTAACGGTCGGAAGAGCTCCGTCCCCATTGACACCTTCGGGTGTCGTCCATCGTCCATTACAGTGTGTCAGACCCCACCTTGTACGGGGTGGGACTTTTAGTCACCTTGTATCCGCAGGGTTAAATGTTGTCTCCACCAATACAAAAAAAAAACTTTACACATAAGATGCCACAACAATATGCTTTCAAAGCAATGCCTAGTTGGCTATTATCGAAGTTTTAAGTTTTAATTTGATGGACAATACCCCACCGCCAGGACAAGTCAAGTGCAACCTGAAGGACCTTGAAAGGGAAGTCCAAAGATTTCGATAACAAAATTTGTCCTCAATTCGGGTTAATTTTTCATTATGGCGAATTTCCCACAAACTCATATTGAATATTTAATTTTTTTTGGGTGGTTGTCCGCGGTTCCATTATTCATAGAGCCAGTCAACCTGGATCGGCTAGAAAAAAATTTTAGCCACCCCCAAATTTCGCTGTATCAATTTTTGTTTGAAGCAACTTTTGACGCCACCCTCATTACCCTAATTCTGTTGACTTGAACAACCGGGTAGTTAACGTTGGACTTAATTTTATCCAATCAGATACTGAGTACCTACTCCTGAATGAAAAGTCCTTTGACGTAAAGCCGGCATTCTCGGATATGGAATCTATGCAGACGATCAGAGAAAGGAGTCGTAAGGCTTTCACGGAGAAAAAATTAGTGCAACACTATTCGAATATAGATTGCATCATACGACTATAAATTACATTTTTTTCGTAAAAAAATTTCAATGCATTGCATACGTTTCACTAAATTCCGTAACGGTCCAAAATGCATCCGAGTGTCACCTCATATTTTCCGAAACTATTCATTACTTCCTGCAAGTTGAGCATGAATTGCAAATGTTCAAGAAAAAAAAAATTAAATTGCATGCCCATTTAACTGAATTTCTCACATCCAAGATATCTGAATAAAACGTAAAATGCCACCGTGTTCGCCTGCATGAAAGAAATCAAAAGGGATATGGACCATATAATACGATCGTTACTTCCACTAAATACCAGACTCCTTTTGCTCACAATTCTAATTACAGGACTTTACATGCGGGTCTGAATCGCGTCACAAGAAAGGAACCAGTCATTATTTTCGCTTCATTCGGAAGTCAATCATGTAACTACGTCAGCAAGTGCTGAAAAGGTCCTACGTCTTTCAACATTGCAAACGCTCGTCGTGCAAACAAGTCGAAGTGAGCGTTCTCATCGTGTCCTATTTGTCCTGGTTCGTTTTGCTCGGGGCATTTTCAATGTGAGGAAATTCGATACTTCTTTCGTCAGACCGGATGTTGTCGTGAATAAGTCGTTGCCACTTTTTTGATTTCAAAGTCAAGACGTTGTGCGTAGCTCCTTTGAATGTATGCCACGGTCCCCTGAAAATCTCCGCAGACTTTTGACATTTCTGTGTCGTCGTCGTCCCGTATAATTACTACCCTGGTCAATTCTTTAGATTTTTGTTGAATTCATCATTCCCCATAGTACTTGAATGAATACGAGATTGCGCCGAATTCCGAACAATACAGGGCGTTCTGACATCGTCGGTAAGGGACTAGGACCCGTTGACATTCCCACGGATGTGAGTTTACTGTGATCAACGCAAGGCTTTTAGCAGCCTAATTGAACTTTCTTCTTCTTTTTTTGTAAGCATTCGCATCTCCAATTTAAAACAATGTACGGGCAAATCTTAAGATGAAAATTGCGCGAAAAAGGACAATCGCAACGATTGCAGAAGTGTTCATGCGAAAAAATAATGCATCGCACTAATTCACTGAATTCGAAATTATGAAGTGCAAAAATGCCTGCAGGTGAGCATTAAGATTCGATTATATCGATAAGGTGTCAATTGCAAGATATTGTGGTTTCTTTTCAGGCGCGAATGTGCAGAATTTTATGCATAAAATTGATGGTATCAAGCTGTGGCTGTATACCTCGCGATTATTATCGCGAATTTGCTATTGACAAATGCAGTTCTGGATACTTAACAGAAGTGTCGATCCGTGTATAAATCCTGTATCTTGAAATATCAGTGTCCTGGAAGATTTCAAGTTAAACTCATTCTATAGCACGGTCGCCTGTAAGATTCAATTGCAGTGTAGTTAAGTGCGAATTCGCTGTATGCTTTATGGAAATCAATGATCTAATATGTCTGAAGTATAGAAGATTGAACTTCAAGGACAATATTTGTGAAACGCAAAAGGACCTATTATTATAAAAAGTAAATCCGAAAATACACGATTTGTGTGAATTGGATTAGGTTGGAGGGCTGCATGTTATTATTATTAAATAGATTGTAAATTATTTAGCTATATAAATAGATTTATTGCAGTAACTAAATTACGTATATATGTACAGTTTACATCGTGGTCTGATATAGTGACTGTTTGACAGATATCCTGTTCTACAGTATGAACTTAGCTACACATTAATTATTATAACACTGCACACGTAGACCAAGGCATGGGTCAACACTGTTGCCCTAGAATTACGAACAAGCAGATTACTATACTAATAGAACCTCCCGGAGCACGAAACGAAGAAGTTGTCCCACATCCAATTCTGCTAATACCCCCAAATGCTTATAACAATACTTTCCAAGGGTTGACTTTCTCAGTTAGTACATACATATGTCGCCATTGGTTAAGTTTGCTTCCCTGACCATCAATCACATATTTCGCCATTGGTTCATTTTAAGTTTGCTTCCCTGACCACAGTCAATTTTAATCTGAATTTTAAGACCAGATGTTCGGCTAAGTTTTCCCACCGAGCAGTCGGTCTTCCTCTCAGCCAGGTATCCAACATAGCATGGTTGTCTAAGGTGGTTGTTTTCTGTAAAATAAAAAACCAATTGGAGCGGGGTGCGCCGTTTTGATGCCACAAATTCTCACAAGAGAAAGACCGTTCAAATTGAAGTCTATTTAGGTGATTAACCAGGGTGTTTCCTTAAATCCAACCTGTGGATTTGAGAAAACAAAGTAGGGAGATCCCTATTCCATTGTAGGCGGTCTCTAATAAATCTTTGAAGAACGGACTGCCTAAGCAGCCTACTGTGGTTTGTTGGGGAAGGTACAAAGGCTGGCTGCGTTGGTCACGACGGGAACTTTTAGAACTACTCAATCTGCCGGACTGGACGTGATTCTAGGCTTGCTCCCATTGGATATTTCTGGCGAACAACTGGCAGCTTGCACAATCTGGATCTCCCCAGGGAGGCGGACTACATTTCTCCAAAATATAATTTTTGGCAGAATCTTCTTCAGCCTGATTCCGTCGAGGAGTCTATGGACGGGGGATTTGCCCTGAACTACCGACACCATGATCATCTATACAGATGGCTGTAGAACCGACGAGGAGGTCGGGGTGGGCATTTACTCGGAAGGAAATCCGCAGTCCTCAAGCCCCTCACTTTGTCTTCCCGACTATTGCAGTGTCCTACAGGCGGAGGTTTCGGCGATCTCGGAAGTCCTGTCTTGACTGGGCAGTCATGTGTCACTACTGTGAAGGACATCACTATTTACACAGACAGTCAGACGGCGATATGGTCACTCGAATCCGTCCTCACGACATCTAAAACCATTGATACCTGCCGCTCAGCCGTCGCAGAGATAGGTATCTTCTTCAATATCACTCTGTGTTGGATCCCGAGCCATAGTGGCTTTGTGGCTAACTGCAAGGCAGATGAACTGGCTCGAGGGGATACAACTGGGATGGTTAACGAAAGACGCAAAGACATTATTGCCGATTAAGACAGCTGTGGACAGGGCTAATACAAGATGGCTCAGCGGCAACACCTGCCAAAAAACAAGGATGATTTGGCCGATATTTGATCCCAATCGCTCTGCCACACTGCTGTCGCTGAACTGAAAGCACATTGACAGGGTAGTAGGGGTTATCACGGGACACTGCCCAATAGAGGAGCTCGCCTGGAAGCTCCGGATTCCTCATCACGACTTCTGCAGGAGTTGTGGTTGTGGAGATGTAGATGAGGAGGAGAGTGTTCTCCATTTTCTCTGTCACTGTCCGGCAGGAGAAGGAAATTTTTGGGCTTTTGGGGGTTCTATGATCAGGATGACCTTAGGAATATGACAGCCACAAAGCTCAATAGTTATATCGCTAGCACAGGCTGCTTTGAAATATAGGTTCGTTTGAAGGTGATTTCTGGTTGTACCACAACGGACCCAATGCTGGTCTAATTGTGCTGTGATACATCACGACAGCCCCTGCACCTAACCTAACCTAGATTGTTATAAGTTATATTGTGAAAAAATAAAACTGGAGTACACTTACCTTTCTTGAAAGAATATACTGAATGAAAAATGAGTTGAAACGCTGTTAGTAATGGACAGCGATAAAAATGAGAATAGACCGATTGTCATTTGCCCTTGGGATTCTATGTAGGCGACTCGGTATAACTCGCATAATACAGATTGTGCGTCTCTCTTTCACTTACGGATACACAATCATTTACATCTCTGTTCGAAACAGAAACAAGTTCAGTGCTCGCCAAAATGCGTCCAATGTATCTATATTTACAAAACAATAGATACATATCAGGGTCAATTTAAGTTTCCTTGATCAAAACCCATTCAAACGTTTTAAGATGTTGTAATGAAAATATAATATTTCCGAAAATTTCAAGGTCTGTCGACCATTCCTTGCAACAAATCAATTGTATGCACTTAATTGCAAAAGTATATTTCCGTGTTTATTTGGCAAGTACATATTTCTGATATTTAAAATAGTTTTTTTTTTTGCTTGTTTTTCCGAATTAAAGCAACAGACGTTAAATTCTGTGTTATTGCTTACCACAAGATTGAAGCTAGAATTACTACGATATAAAAAAAAAGACACATCGTCTTCGGCCGCTTAAACACCTCTTCAGTGCAATTCGGCACGGTTTTTTTTTTCATATTTCCCGACACATCTTACATTTCTTGAACATCTGAGTATCTTATCTTACAATATACGAATTCTATTATTATAATTTTTTTCTTCTGAAAATTATCGTCTGATTGCGCTAAACTTCGTAATTATATCGGACCGCAAAATCAAGGGGCCGCTCCCACATAATTAAATCAATCATCGCCACCCCGGGGTGACCGCATCTACTCGTACTATGGTTGGTGAAGTCATGTCTGCGGTGATACCAAAACACCGATATGACGTTGTGTATATTTACTATCCACCGAGTATACTACCAACTACACACATTAACGAATTTTTGCCATACATATATTGTACATACAAGTGTAAAGGAAATAATTGGTAAAAAAGTGAACAAAATTGTGAAGTGAGATAGTAGAAAAAAAGATCAAAATGGAGAAATGGTCCAATCATTGTGGCGACCCCATAACGCGCTTTTAGTTCACATCAAAAATAAAAATTTCATAATCATCTCTTGCACATATGAAATATTGTGTGTAACGTCTATGTTTGTGTGTGAGATATTACACACATCAATGGCCCGAACTGAATTAAGCCACTCTTTTTTCAAATAATTATTTTCGAGTTTCTTCTATTCATCCGATGTGTTTTCCCATTCGGTGAAAAGAAAAAAAGGAGATACTTCAATAGTACCGAAAATGGAAATACAACATTCGCACCAGGTGGTTACTACAACGCATATGAATGTTTTGTGTGGTTGCGGTAACATATTTGGCGGCTTGGCAATCAAAATGACAAACCGAAACAATTCATGAAAAATGATTTTGAAAAAATACCAAAACAAAATAAATACATATGTATATGTATACGATCAAGATACAAGATATTAATTGAAATTTCGACCGAGCATATTGTAATAGTAATATGTAATTTTTTTCTTAAGAAAATGTCTATTATTCAACTTAATTTTTAATTAATGAAATTGGGACGAAAAAATGATTATTAAGGACTCCGCCAGCCCAAGCTTCTACCACATTCCAGGCTCCAGCCCCGAAAGACTCGACTTTCTAAGCCCATGGTTCCATGGCTGATAAAAATGTAAAATTGGAGACTTTTCTTAGCGAATGTAGATATACATGCGCATACCTAATTTATTGCTTTTATTATTCAAAATGTTGAAAAGAAAAAGGATAGTTTTTTTCCTTATACTACAAGCCTTTTATTTTTTTGGCATACAATACGTTTTGGAAGCATCGTACTTCGTACTTCAGTGCTATAACCTAATTAATTAGGTAAGGAAATACATTGTTTCCAAAACAGTTGTATACCGAAACGGAAGAAGCTTGCGGTATGAGGTAAAAACCTTTTCTTTTAATTTACAACTAACTGCAAGGACGATTTCAACTTGTTGAAAAGATTTTCTAAAATAACAAATTACTTTTAGAAATCACGAAAAATATTTAAAAGAACAACGTTAAATTGCTTTGTAAATCGCCAATTTATTTTGAAATATCGTTATTTTGATTCGAAAAAGCCTTAATTTAAGTTTAAATATAGTTGATTTGAAAAAATAAAACGCTAACTTAAATTGAAAAAGCATTAATTTGACTAGAAAATGCCATAACAGTTGATACATAGATTCATTCATTTGTGGAAAATTGACACCAAATTGGATACCTAGCATTTAACAGCTATAGCAGTAACTCAAAAATGTAATGTGCTCACCGGTTTCGATCGCTGGTGTGACGCGCGTCTCATCAGACGCCTTCGCTTCGCGAATCACACCAGTGAGGAAGTCGTGACCGGGCACAAGCCAAGTCGGATTGTATTTTGCCTTATATTGAGTGACAGACACTACAAGGGTGCGAATTCATTTCAAATGGAAATCGCAACTTACGATTTTCCGATATGAGCTCGTCTGTGTTCTGGCATAGCGCCAGTGGCTACAACAAACAAGTTTTTTGTTGTCGTGGCTTCAATGCCTTTTAACAATGAGTGGAGTTACAACAGATTCAAAGCTTCTGTTGTTGAGATTATGCCACGTGATTTTCTCGACTGGCTTGGGGATTGCTTAAGGTCTTGTTAATAAATAAATAACTGGCGCAACAGTCCAATTTGAACCATGGCCGCGAGATGAGTTAGCATCATCCCATTTTCTAGATCGTGACGGTATGTCTTGTGCAGAGGTGTGTGATCAGCAACACGCTCAACCGAGTTATTTACCCCATAAATGGGTACTCATTTAACAGCTGAGTGGGCTCATAGTCCGACACGTAAATCCCCTTTTTTATCGAAAACTACCGCATTCAGTAGGAATCGAACGGGGGCCCAGTGCGTAGAAGGCGAATGTGCTAACCGTTGCGCCATCCGGACTACAAGGTCTTGTTACTCCTTTCAAAATAAATTCTGTCAGGAGCAACCGCTGCTGGGTTACCGCAGATTCACCCAAGATGACTTTACAGTCTTTCATCCAACGTCTCATGAAATTTAGGCACAGATGATAGTCTATCTGCGTCACATGTGCTCCACTGATGTATGCTATCAGGTGCTTTTGGTTCTTAATGAATCATGTGTTGAGGATGACTAGACCGTGTGATCTGCACATAGTGAGGATAGCCTCGCCTTCATCATTTCTGGCTGTAGATTGGCTAGCCTTCCCACCATGGTAATCCTCGTAATAATAGTTCGATTCTCCAACATGCCCATTGAAATCCCCTCCGAAAAAAAAACCAGCTAGATGTCTGGTATACTTCGAAGCAGTCTGTCAACGTCGCTTCAAAATGCCTCTTTTCGACTTTGCTGAAAACCCATTTGTGGAGCGTAGGCAGTTATGACGTTCTACACTCTTCCGCAGATAGCCAATTTGATACTCATCAAGCGGTCGCTTATCTTCGAGATACTCACGATGCTGCCAAGTAAAGCCGATCACAGAATAACGCCAACCCCGTTTCTATCATTCGAGTTTCCATAATAGTATAATTTGTACTTTATGGAATTCGTCAAAAAACGAGCTCGGTTGGCTTGGTCATTTCGCCACTAAGTCACCTGCACGCACATAATGTCTATCCTACTTCGTTTCATGACGTCGGAAGTAGTGCCCAGTGGAGTAGTGCTTCTAGCGTGTTCTACCATAAGGCCTTACATCCATTCTTTTTCACTATCTGGGGAAAAGTGGAGTTGGGTGAGGGAAGTGTGTGGAAAATAAATTTTTATTTTTAAGGACTTCTCTTTTACATCCGGCGGTGGTCTCCAGACCCGGCAACTCACTCACACACACTGACCTGCACGAGGTCCTAAAAATATTGAACAGTGCCGCAGGCTCATCCAGAGGTGTTGTTGTTGCCTGTACGTGATCGGTCGTATTAGTCGCCTCCTACTACTACTACTTTGCCTTAACCCCTAGTGGGGCATAGCGCGTCAACTACTCCTGCGTGCCATCGTACTCTGTTCTGGGCAATGGGGCGCAACTCCCCAAAAGACTTACCCAGTACCTGACACTCCTTTGCCACAGATCGACGCCATGTGATTCGAGGACCCCCTCTTGGTCGGCCTTGGTTGGAAATGGGGTTCCATTTCATGGCATGCAAAGCAATGCAGTTATCACTCTTCCGCAATGTGTGACCTATCCACTGCCATTTTCGCCTGCGTATCAATTCGTCGATTGGCATCTGACCCGTACGCCGACTTAGCTCTTCATTTGATATTGTTTCGGGCCAGAAAATTCTTAAAATTCGACGAAGACATGAGTTGACGAAAACTTGCAGCTTTCTGGTAACTCCTACGGAAACTTTCCATGTACTGCTCCCATACAAAAGCACTGATAGTACCAGGGAGCGAAACAGGCCCAGCTTGGTCTTGATGCTGAGATAACTGCCCTGCCAGATTTTGGACAGCATGCCGTATGCGCGTTTAGCCTGGTTGATACGACAAGCGATGTCCTGCTCCGTACCACCATTTTCGGCAACAATGCTACCCAGGTAGACGAAGTTGTCCACCTTCTCCACAGGCTGCCCATTAATATTGATGGCAATAGGTGTCCGGTTTCTCTTTCGCAACGGCGGGCTAAGAACCTTGGTCTTGTTGGTATTAATCTTTAGCCCAACCTTGCTTGCCTCCCTCTCGAGATCTAACGCCATTGCGGACAGATCCATGATTTTGTCGCCTCCTACGATGAAGGTAGAACTCACCTAGGGGTGCATATTGTAAAAAAAAAGTACCGTTATAAAATTATCATTTGGATTTTCGATGAAAAACCGATTTTGAAATTTCTTTAAAGTTTGAACAGTTAGAACTTTGAAGTAACGGTGAACTTCGCAACCGGGAAAAAAAGTCGTTTTATATGAAATTCTATGTAGTTTCAGAAAGTGAAGTCAAATCTTGAATTAAATGATTGGTAGAGTGGGATATTTTGACTTTATTCGGCAAGTCAAGCTTTTTGACACAATTTACTAAACATACTAGACGGAGTTCTAGTTAACGGTTAAAGACTAATTAAGTTATCATGTGCAAATGTATCAAAAAAACATAAAAGAACTACGATTGGGGTAAACCCCAATCATGCAATACTCTAGATGAATTTGAACCAGGTTAAAGCCAATAAATAATTTTGGTTGCAATCTCGGATGCATCGTTAAGACTTTGTTGATCCCATCACCTCTCAGATTTCATCTAGAGTATAAACACAAGAGATGAAATCTGACAGCATTATAGGTTTCTCACAAAGTTTGCAACGCTAAGAAATAATGCACCGGCTGAATTGGCTTAACGTATTTCATGAAATAGTGCAGTTTGTATGGGAGGGGGTAGAAGGAGGGTGAGGATTACAATAAATTTTATAACATAGGTTACAATTATCATAAAAGTGATATATTCAAAATTTCAAAGCAAGATGTTTTATAGTTTCTGAGAAAATCTGATTATTGTAAATTATCAAAAATGTGTCATTTTGTATGGGAGGGGGTAGACGGAGTAAGGGTAATCGATTAATTTTTTTGAATCTAACTGATATTGTTAATTAAGTGTTAAGTACAAAATTTCAGCCCGATAAATTGTATACGTACTGAGTAAATTGGCTTAACGTATTTCATGAAATAGTGCAGTTTGTATGGGAAGGGGTAGAAGGAGGGTGAGGAATACAATAAGTATTATAACATAGGTTACAATTATCATAAAAGTGATATAGTAAAAATTTCAAAGCAATATGTTTTATAGTTTCTGAGAAAATCTGATTATTGTAAATTTTGAAAAATGTGTCATTTTGTATGGGAGGGGGTAGAAGGGGTGGAGCGATTTAGCCCGTTCACGAACTTAGCCTTCATTTTTTGTCAAAAATAACGTGTGCAAAATTTGAACTTCATAGCTCAACGCGTTCTCGAGCTAGAGAGGTCACGGACGGACGGACGGACAGACGGACAGACGGACATCCGGTTTTGAGATATTCGAGTGATAATATGAACTTCTGTATCATTCATTTTTTTCTGCGAGCCTTATTTCTTAGCGTTACAAACTTTGTGGCAAACTTATAATACTCTCAGATTTCATCTAGAGTATAAATATACCTTTGGAAAGTCAATACTTTGGGGCAACTTTGTCAAATTTATAAATTTTTCAGATCAAAGTACCGTTATAAAATTATCATTTGAATTTTCGATGAAAGAGAGAGAGAGAGAAAGATCTACCATTAGAGTATTTACCATCTGAAGCAGTACACCCTGTATATCGGAATAACATACTATAAAATAAAGCGCCTCTTATTTAGAAAAATAAATAATTTATTCTTCTGTATTATTTTTATCTTTAAGCTTGACTCATTTATTATCTTTTTTTAAACATTTGTTACGAAAGTAATTTCGATTTCACGTTTGGATGGAAAACATCAATTTTTAATAAAATATTTTCAACATTTTGGCTCGATCCATTCACATAGTGTTATGATTTGCGTAATCATGGTATCGCATTATCCGAAATCTTTTTTCATTGTAATGAAACGTTAACTAGGACTAGCGTACTAAACGCTCTGTGTCCCACAAGAGGTTCTATATTGCCCAATCGTATACATTCAGTTTGACGAAATGCTCCAATAAATTTTTGATTTTTTATACCCTAGACTTTTAGTATAGGGTATATTTTGTTTTTGTCACGACGGAAATATGTAACACCTTAAAGGAGGCTCCGGAGGTATAGCAATGTATATATATAAATGATCAGGGTCACCTCCTGATTCGATTTGGCCATGTCTGTCTGTCTGTCTGTCTGTCCGTTCGCACGATAACTTTCGATACAATGAAGCTAGAGCCTTGAAATTTTGGTCAGATGTTGGAAGTATAATCTAGTTGGATGGTATTGAAAATGGGCATGATCAGGCCAAGAGAACGCCTACCTCCCCTACATATGTAAAATACATAAATGTATCTAAAAATCCCGATTAAAGAAACGTGAAAAGCTCTAGCTTTGGTAGATTACTCATGAGGGTAATCTCATACTCTCCTGGGAAAATAAAACTGATAAGTTGAAAACTAACGGTAATTTTCTTACAACGAACCCCGTACTACCCTACTTTTCAGGTTTTTTGTCTATAACTCCTGAACCAATTGACGTAGACACCTGATTTTTGGCGTGTAACCTTGAAGTAAGAAGCTGCTTAAGATTATGTAAGTTGGGCATAATCAGATCAAAGGAACGCCTACCTCCCCTACAAATTTCCAAAAATTAAATATTCCTTTAATTACGATAACTTTCGGAAAAATGATACTAGCAAGTTGAAAATTTGAAAGAATGTTGCTAATAAGACCTACTTTGGTGGTATTGAAAATGGGCAAGATCCCACTCAAGGAACACCCACCTCCCCTACAAATGAAACTTCAAATAAGCGATAACTTTTGATAGAATGAAGCCAGCAGCTTGAAATTTTGGTAAAATGTTGAAAGTGAGATTGAGTTAGTTGGCATTAAAGATGGGTAAGATTCGACCTAAGGAACCCCTACCTCCCCTAGAAATGAAACTTAAAATAAGCGATAACTTACGACAAAATAAAGCTAGCGACTTGAAATTTTGGTCAAATGTTTGTAGTATGATCCAGTCGACTAATATTGAAAATACGTAAAATCCGACCATCGAAACCCCTACTTCCCCTACAAAAGAAACTTCAAATAAGCGATAACTTTCGATAGAATGAAGCTAGAGACTTGAAATTTTGTTTAAATGTTTGTAGAGGGATCTAATTGGTTGACGGAAATGCTGGGCAAGATCCGACTCAAGGAACCCCCACCTCCCCTACAAGTGAAACTTCAAATAAGCGTTAATTTTCGATAGAATGAAGCTAGCGACTTGAAAAATTGGATAAATATTTGTAGAATGGGTTAGTTAATTGATTTTGAGAATGGTCAAGATCCCACTGAATGAGTGCCAACCTCCCCTATGAACTGGCCATATAAGAGACCCACTTTTAATGCATATGGTCATTGCCAATTGGGACTTTTGGTATCACCACTAGGTCTGTACAAGTCTAGGGTATAGCCGAAATGTTGTTAATTTATCTAAAATGTAAATCATTTCATTTGAATAAATATGAAAGAACTGAATCCAGTGCTTAAATAGGAATTCCGTTTATCCTTTCCTATGCAGTCGCTTGGTAAAATGTTAATTGTCCTGCTAAACCACGTACTGCATAATTCAAATTTCAGATGAAACCTCATTATTAAATGGGATTGACATTATCAATTATGTGGTTACATTTCTATTAAGTTTACTGTGATTCTGCTAGATACATATTAACGGGTGTATCACAAGAGCTTTGATATATTAAATGACAATGTGGTTTCTGTTTCAAAGTTTGTACATACTAATTAGTTTTAAGGCTTGCGGATTGACTTGGCTGTCATTGTTTGAATAATTATGCATCTTGTGTCTACCTGCAGGTCTCGATAGAAAATCTGACCCTGGGACTCAATAGTTGTTGCCCCATATACTGGATCCCATACTTCCCGACGATTCCAGATACTTATAGCTAGGCCTGTTCCTAATACCGGGACCCCGGCTTGATACCGGTTTTTTTTTCAGTACCAGTACCAAAAACTGAGAGTACCGATATCCCAGTTTTTTTAGTACCGGTATTGAGTACCGGGATTTGAGTACCGGTTTTTTCAGCCATGAGCCGGTTTTTTCAGTACCAAATCCCAGGTTCTTTTCAGTACCGAGTCTTTTCAGTACCTGTTTTTTTTCAGTACCGGGATCCCGGGATTCTTGGTCAGTATGACGAGACGAGTCGGATAAGCCTTGCCCGTCTGTCCGTCTGGTTCTATGCAAGTCCCTCAGTTTTAAAGCTATCGTGCTGAAATTGTGTACAAAGCCGTGTTTCTATTGCACGCTGTAAATATGTCGGAACCAACGGAATCGGACCACTACGTCATATAGCTGCCATAGGAACGACCGGTTGAAAAATTTGTCTTTATGAGAATAACTTTTTTACGTCTACATATATCTTTTTCAAATTTCACACTAATCAATATTGGGTGGTATGCATAATAATGAGGATATACTCAAGAGTGAAGTCTATTGAGGACATTCCTGAGTCTGCTATGTTCGGTGAATCGAGTGAAAAAGTTTTATGCTTAAAACTACTCTCCGCTCCATAGTGAAAATTGAGTGGAATTCTGTCAATTCAGCTTTACTCCACTCGACTCACTTTATGCATACCACCCATTATCTTTAGTTAAATCACATTCCCGAATTTGGTTGAAATTGGACTACTCTATCGTATAGTTGTCACTTTTTTGTTTCTGAAGATATCTTTACCAAATTTCATATTATTTAATCATATTGACTATTAAACCACGTTCCTAAATTTGGTTGAAATCGGCCCACTATTTCATATACCTCTCGTAGGAATAGTGAAATCGGAGCAAGTTTTACTACTAATGTCAAAGTGGCAAATGCACCATAAGTCACAACATGATACCCTTCACGCGAAGCGCTAGCTTGTTTTTTTTTATTTATACTATTTTATTTTTTATACTATTTTTTCGGTCATTGGCACTTCGAAATATTGAGGTTCAACTATATTTCAATCTACTTTAAACTTTTGTTCTAAAATAGAAATTCAAAAAACCAAAGGGATAGAGATCAATTTGTTTTGGAAAAGTGTTAATAAGGCTCGGAAAGTCGTTATTTTCATCAACTCATTAGCAAAACTAATAATTCCGGAAAATCGTTAATCCGATTTGGAAAGATATTAAATTATTTCTTAAAATCGTTCATTTGATTCGAACATTTGCTGTTGTTCTAAAGAGAAGAAGAAAGCCGTTAATTTAGTTCAAAAAGTCATCGGTGTGAAGGGAAAATGCATATTATTGGATTATGTCCCGTGTTCAACACTGTTAATTTGGAGCAATAAAGCGCAAATTATTGTAGATAAAGCTTTTCATGAAGGTAGGCATATCAATGACATATGTAGCTTCAGACATAAAACAAATCTTTATTAATTCCGAATTAATATAAATTTTCAAAAATTAGAACCCGCACCAATTTACGACCGTCCAGCGTATTCATTCTAATCAGCACCTGAAACGCAGTCATTACGATCGCAAACATCGTAACCTGCTGCGGCATTTGCCACTTGTTCACCTCTTCCTTATTTTAAATTTTATTTTAGACACATATAGTCATGAAATAAATAAATAAAAGGAGGAGTGACTTACAATCTATTACCGTGTACTTTATTTGGCCGTACCAGCGTCCCGCTGTGTGGGGTTACAAAATTTTAATTATTCCTTTGCTAAAGAGGAATCCTCTACGAAACTTTTCTCAACTTTTTTTTGTTCGCTGTTCTACTCCTTTCTCTGCAGAGTTGCTGGTCCGTTTTGTCTTATTCTTGTTGCGGCTGTTGGAACTGTTATCGTTATTATTGGTTTTTCTTCTTGTGGTATGTATAGTAATTAAAAACCATTTGATAAATAAAAACATCGGTGCAGAGAGGCAAGAACGTAAATTTGTGTAAATTACAGCGAAAATCAGAAATGGCTGTTAATAAATTTTCATAATGATGTAAAAGAAAAAAAAACAGAAAGGGTTGAAGCAAATAGAATGCATGTCGTGATGTAGGCTGAGGGTTGTACACGAGGGGAGATAAAGGTGAAAAGAAAATCACATTTGATGGTTAAAGAAAATTTATGGAAAGTTCTGGTCGTAGATTTTAGCACGAACACATTGGAGGTTAGTGGCCACAGTTTATTGAGACTAGGGAGCGTGACATCAGATAAGTTGAACGATACTTTTCCAACGTTACATCGGTAGATGAAATGGACGTGTTGCAATATCGAACACTGCTAAGCTTGAAAGCTTCTTATTATCTTCTTTCCTTTTGAATGCAATTTTCAATTGAGAGCTTAATTTAATTTTCTATTTAAGGTCAATCGCAAATAATTCTCCGCTCCGTAAATACCCAAATGGGGTTTTAAACGTAGTGCTACTCTAGCTATGAAACCTACCATCAGGCATGCTGTCAAACCTGCCATCAGACCTGCTATCAAACCCGTTTTCTGATAGAAGGCAGTTTGGATAGCAGGCCTGCCGGTAGGTTTAACAACCGCCCTGATGGCAGGCCTGACAGCAGGTATGATTGTTGGACTGGCATTATGTTTAAGAATCCTTTTAAAGATTTCGACATTTATTGGAACCTCGAATGAATACTAAAGATCTTAGTATTTATTTGAACTTCCAACAAATATCAAAATTTTGTAAATAGAGAACGTCACCTCCAATTTGGAAGCGACGTTCTCCACATACATATAAGCTTGTTTTTCCTGGAAGCTATTCTTGATGAATGAATGATGAAGTAGTCCGGATGGCGCAACGGTTAGCACGTTCACCTTCAACGCACTGGGCCCCGGTTCGATTCCGGGGATTTACGTGTCGGACTATGAGCCCAATCAGCTGTTAAATGAGTACCCATTATGGGGTAAATAACTCGGTTGAGCGTGTTGCTGATCACATACCTCTGCACAAAAACCGTCACGATCTAGAAAATGAGATGATGCTAACTCATCTCGAGGCCGTGGTTCAAATTGGACTGTTGCGCCAGTTATTTATTTATTTATCTTGATGAAAATGATTGTATATTCGTTCATAAATTTTTTTTAATCAGCGAATTAGTGGTATATACATTTATAGCACATGCAAGGCTCTTCCTCTTACATTGCCGGAACTCCTAGAAATTTATTACTGCATTAATGTGGAGTTTGGCAGGGTTGTAGGAGTTATCACAGGGCACTGCCTAATTGGGGAGCTCGCCTGGAGGCTCCGGATTCCTCATCGCGATTTCTGTAGGAGTTGTGGTGATGTAGAGGAGGAGGAGAGTGTACTCCACTTTCTCTGTCACTGTCCGGCCTTGGCCGGCAGGAGAAAAAAATTTTTAGGCTCCTGGGTCTTCTATGATCTGGATGACCTCAGAAATATGACAGCCACAAGGCTTTACAGTTACATCGCTAGCACAGGCTGGTTTGATACGTAGGTCGGTTGGAGGTGATTCCTGGTGGTAACACAATGGACCCAATGGTGGTCTAAGTGTGCTGTGATACATCATGGCAGCCCCTGCACCTAACCTAACCTAATGTGTAGCTTGGCGCGCTAAAAGAAAACATAAGCCTTCGATACATCCAATCATAGATTCCACCCTGGATCCACTATCAGTTCCGTAACACACGCTTTCGCGCTTGTTCTCGCGCTATCGCACTGCACACTTCGTAATAAAATTAATTCAGTGCCATTAATTATGAAAATTAATTTTCGCGCGCTCGTATACATGCATTTATTATTATGGAAATAATCGGGCGACTAGTAACACTAGACTACAAGTAAATTGCACGAGGGAGAGGGATGTAAGAAATTGAGGGTAGGCGACGAGTCTTTTAGCAACATCGTACGTCTTCAATCGAAGATGTCGTCATTTATAAATCCGAATGCGCTTGTTTCTATACATAAATACGAAACATTCTTAAGGAGTCTTGAGTAGAGAAGCGAACAAGAAAAAGGAACGAACCAAGAACCAGTACATATACGAGTAGAATGCATTTTTCTTTTCTGTACGAGAAAAGGACGATTAATGCGAGGCATTTAGACGTGCGCCTACTCAAAATTAACGGACGTCGAGACATTTACATAAATGGTGGCGTTAGTCTACCTTGTTCCGAATAGCAAATATTGAAATTTAATTAAAAGTAAACACGCAATTTGTATAGTTGACCGAGGAGGGGGAGAAGGTTATGTCACGGATGCAGTCAAATAAACCTGGAAGAAAATTTGTTTAAAGCTTAGTTAGTTTAAGGAAGGCACATGACACAATTTCCGAACTTTTGACTTAAGACAGTGGCGGATCTAGAAATCGAGTTATGAGGAGCCCGACTAAGATTGTTACCTAGGAAACTAAGGGTATGTCCACATTTGTTAAACTTTCGGATACATTCCTTATTGGAGAGAAACATGCGATGATGAACGTACAAAATCATGAAGGCACTGCAGTAGGGTTCGTTCAGTTACCACCAGCGACACGGCATCCAACAATCCTAACCATTCAACTAGACAGAACTTCCTATAAAACGATGGAGTTTCCGACCATCAACTTAAGCTTAGTCATGCAATTCCGTCAGGAATTGGAATTTAACAAATGTCTTTGCCAGAGTAGGACAAAAGCAGAGTAGAAAAAAAAAACGTGCTCACTCGTCTACTCTAGAGTTAACAGCGATTAATACGACCCAGAATCACATAAAAAAAAACGTCGTAACCTTGGCTTGAAAGCATTGCAGTGGTCAGGGAGATTGTAAGCGAGACTAAAGTGAGCTTCATCATAAAAAATTGCGGCCTCTATCTCCATAGATTTCTATTCAGTCAGCCTGGCATTACACTTTGCGTTTTTCTGCCGGAAGAGCAATCCCGCAAAAAAACGCATTATCGCAGAAGAAGAGGAACGCGTACATTTGAATGGAACGCTACTTAGTTTGGCATTACACTTTGCCTTTTTCTGCAGGATGAGCAATCCCGCAAAAAAACGCATTGTCGTCCAAGGGGGCGACCGGTAGCGTAGTGTGTTGAGGCATCAGTTTCATGTTTGACTACTGGCGTTTCGGGTTCGAATCCCGTCCACGACGACGTTCGTGGCCATGGATGTGCAGGAGGTGCATGCTGGCAACTGTATTCTCCGAAACCAGTTTATGCCAACGAAACGTCAACTGGTGAGCCACATGGAACAGTTGACGCGCCATGCCCCACAGGGGGTTTGGGCAATTGAGAGAGAGTAACGACAATGCTGCAGTTTGCAGGAATCGTTTTGCAGCAGCAAGTCCAACGACAGCGGGAAGACTTCTCCCGCAAAAAAACGCAGTGAGAAGATGAACACACGGTGGTATATGAAAAGCATTAGACCTTCCATTTTTTTGGTTCAACGACAAACTAGAAACTCATTCACCCAGTGACGAAATTCATGCAGTGCATCCATTGAGGACTGGCTGAAATTGTATCGGCCTCCCGACTTTTACCTACTATATTGCCACAAAAATAAAACCATCAATATCCTCACTGGGATATATTTATTTCTCTCACAAGCTTTTCCCGCAGCAAAACGCAATGTGTAATTATAGGGTCCTCTTCTAGTACGACAATGCGTTTTTTTGGAAATAATGAAAAGCTATAAGATATGGGAACAACAATACTCAAAGGAGTTCGCAAGGTAAAACACTTGCCCTGTTTGATGTCATACGAGTGGTCTATGCTTGACTACTCAACGAGAATGTTACAGTGAAGCTGGTCATTGAATGATTAATAGCATCCACCAGGAAAATATGGGAGAATAAATCACTTGCTTCGATTACGGGATCTAATCGATCGTGGAGCCCACAGTACCTACAAGACAATTAAAAAAAAAGATTCAGAGATACTACATAACTTATTTTCCATATTATATGTAGCTTCGAATACACTGACAAGAATGTATGCACAAAATATTTAATTCACAGTACGAATGTGAATGTGAATGAAAAGAGGCGAAAGCAACTAAGTTATGCAGGCTAGAAGAACTTACTTTAAAGATCATTAATTACTTTCTGGTTCATATTGGGGGCAAAAACTCCTCTTCCATAGTCCTCCGCGTGGGCGCCCCCTGGAACGGCAGTGGTCACAGACCATCGCCAACCAACGTCAAGCTGCCAGTTATGGCGGTGCGATGATTTGGTTGAGGTACCCCTGTGGTGTGGGGTGTGAAAAAAAAATACCACGGCCTTTCCCTTCGAGGGCCTGTCGTTAAAACCGACAATCAAAGGACAGGATGTGTATGCCAGCAACTTGCACTATCCGAAATCTTTATATGCTAACGAAACGTCAACATATTGGAACATGTTAATATTATCTATAAAATTTAGCAATATTGGGTGTGTTCGTTTCATTTTGGTTTGAGTCATGAGTGAATCGAACGCTAGCAACCCCCCTTGATCCGACGAGATCTCATATCACCCCTGGATCTGAATCAAAGACCTGTCAGTCGTTTTTGTATGGAAATTCATCCAGACCAAAACGAAACGAAAACGTAGATTACTCGAATGGAAATAAGTCTTCACAAACATTTTAGCTGGAAAAGTTAATTTTGAATGCTTTAATACAGAATGTGGTTTTTGATAACTGTATTTCACATGTACATACACTCGTATGTTAAGAAGTTCATCATGAACATGAGTGTGATTTATGAACGTATAAAGAACAGGTCCAATCGTTAAAATTCTTAGGTAGTCTGTTGCCGACTGATATAGTGTAGCTACTGGTTAAAGACTAAACAATAAGATTAATTAATCAAGTTGAAGAATTATTGTTATTTTTGTTTGTGCTTTCAAAGATAAATAAATTTATTGCTTAGCAATTAATGAACACTTTTTGACTTTTTCTTTCAGACTCAACCAAACAAGACCGGAGAACAAATTCATTAGGCCGGTTTCACATGACAGGCACGGTATACGAAGTTTCAGCAAAAAGCACCACTGGCAATCGTTGAATATACTAAGCTCCCTCGCCACTGGTGATTTTTGAGAAAAACTCGTCTATCGTACGTTCCGTGTGAAACGGGCCTCACGGTCTCAATACTAAGGTACTAAGGTAATACTTTGTTGTGGGTCATATTCATGCTGCTTATAGATTTGAGGCAGCATCCATCGGTGAACGGAACACTGCGGTGGGTGTGTGACCAAAAACACTGGAGGTCAACTAAATTGATACAGCCACCCCCTCAACTCAATCATGTCTAATGTACATATTTTTTTTACATAGTGGAGATGTTAAACAAATGTTTTGCTCAACCACAAACTTTTAGTTGGAATGTATTTTCAGCGACCCGTTTTAAACGCTTCAAAAAATAAGCGAAAGATTTTGCACATTTTGTTTTGTAGCTGCTAGGTCGTTAAAAATGAGTAGAACATATTTCGTGCTACCTAGTATAGTACCTAGTTCAATTGAATTTTTTTTTATTTAAACCAATAACAGTTATTTGACCCTTCCTTGATAATAACTTTCAACCTTGGAGTTGATTTTCTTCATGTTTCATGACCCCAGGGATAGATTGGCATCATTCGATTTTTTTAGTGCATTTATTACGTATACCGGGTGTCCAGAAATTGCCGGATAAGTGCACTGCCACATGATTCTCCATACAATTTCCAGTCAAAAATACTATGGAACATTTTTCTGAATTCTCAAACCCTTAGCTATGACAGGCATTTACATTTTCCATAAAAATTCGCCTCGCATGAATAATAAATAGCGCAGCCAATATGTTGCTCTAAAATATAAAATTTGCTTGGTAAAAATCAGACAAATGCTTTAACTATTAAACATTTTTAAAGTTATTTTTTTTTTCTTTCATCTTTCTTTAAATTTTCCATGCATAATGAACTTGTCATGTTTTAAAAATTAATTCTTTAGTTGATAAAAATCAAATTGTGTTAACATTGTTTTATTCCATTTTTTTTATTTCTGGAAGCTATAGCCCTTTGAGAACTGAAAGCCAGGGTTTTTTTTTGCCTTGAAACGTCGAATACTACGTCGATTTTACATTACTAAAAACGCAATAACTGGAGTACTTCGCAAGCAATAGCTGCCAAATAAAATCTTAGGCGAAATTCACACACACAACACCGCGCTGCACGACTGCTTGAAATTTCAGTCGAGATACACAGCATCAAATGGGCGGACTCACACTCATCGCTCAGCATGCGATACGATCGACTATGCTTGGCTATTGTGCGTGACTGCGTCGGAGCTGAAAATGTAGCTAATCTGAATATCGCCTTAGTCTCAGCAAATACTTTACCCTTACTAAATTAATCCTATTAAATTCAGAGCTACAGTTTAGTGTTTGTACCTCCATGAAATGAAAATGTTTGTTTTAATTTTTTTAAATCTTGGATTTTTATCATTTTACCCCGAATTTTCCTTTACATAAAAAAAATTTATTTACAAAATCCAATCTCTATTTTTTTGTGGTCAAATCTTACTCAGATCATTCTGCCCTAGTTTCTCAATTTCTGGCAGTTGTGGACCTGTGTATGAACATGATTCAAGTCGAAAATGTACCGTTTCATTTAAAATTTCGTCCTTCATTTTTTAAACAGCCTTTCCTGATTTTAAAACTGAAATATTTTGAATGAGAAATGAAAGATAAAATTAAAATTAAGTTGTGGGCGGTAGGCCCGAAGGACCCACGAGCACATCGACCATTGGGTCTATTGTGTTATAGCCCTGTAAATCTGCTCAGCTGCCCAAATTTGAAAGAGGCGATCGCTTTCGCTTCAGGGAATGCCTCGCCGAGGCTCTCCAAGCGGCGACGGGCGAGTTGCTCACACTCACAGAGAATGTGCTGAGAAGTTTCATCATCGCTTTCGCAAAAACGACAGTTGGGGTTAGAGTCAATCCCCATTCTGTATAGGTGACTCCTCAGGGTTGAGTGCCCTGAGAGGAGACCGCAAATGATTCTCAATCGGCTCCTGCTAAGGCACACCAATTGCAGGGAGCGCTTGGGTGAGTGAGCTGAAATAAACAATTTCGATTGTCTCAGGCCAGGGAGGTTTTCCCAATGCGCAGTGGTTTCTAACTGTTCCTGCTCTCTTATGTGTAATTTTACCCTACATGGAGGGATACAACAGAATCGTTCGGGCTCTGTAAACGGACTTGCAAAAGCGTTACCCGAAATATCAACACGTCGAAGGACCCAATAGATGGTAACTATATTAGCAGTGTCAATTCTGCTAAAGCCAAAGCTTCAAATCAGTTCAGAGCCAGTTTCAATGAAAAGGAGAATTCGCTAAGCGCTTTGTCGGCAGCTTGACTATCAGTGAAGATTGCAATCCTTCTGTCACGGTAGCCAGCTTCTGGACATAAGTTCGCATATAGCTCAATTGCGTGAACTTCAGCTTGGAAAACCGTGGTGTACTTCCCCATAAGAACACACACTTAAATTGAGGAGCCTACGATACCCGCCCCTGAGCCATCTTCAGTTTTGGAGCCATCCGTAAACCATTTAACAGTTCTGGAAGGAGAGGTTGATTACTTCATTTCGTATTCCTCTCTGCTCCAGATGGTTGTAGAGAAAAGGTGATTGAAGTAGAGTTCCCTTGTTCAGTGGTCTGATGGCAAGCCTAATTGATCATCCTCATGGAGCCAGTGTTCCTGCACCGAATTAAACTTGAGGCTAGTCTGATTAACTTTAAGACTAACTACTGCTGATTTTATCCCTGCCTTTAGATGAATGTGGAGCGGCGGAAAATCTAACAACGCTTCAAGGGCAGCCGTGGGGCAGTTGCGAATAGCCCCTGTAATTGTGAGACATACCAGTCTTTGGATCTTTCCTAATAACGTTATTCCTTCCTTGGTGGTAGCTTTTTTACACCAGATGATAGCCCCATATTCAATTATGGGTCTCAAATTGCCTTATAGATCCATAGTGCTATTCGAGGGCTTGTCCCCCCAAGTCTTACCTACAAACTGCCTACAGATCCATAGACCTTTGGCGGCTTTGTCCGAGATTATCCGACCACAGTAGCTTCTTATCAAGAGTAACGCCTAAGTGTTTGACGGTATCCGCCAGGAACACTGGAGTGTTATACATAGTGGGATACCTCATTTTGGTCTGATGTTTCTTTTCCTTGAAAAAGGGACGATAACTGCCTTGGCCGCATTAACCCGTAGGCCATTATCATTGCACCAATTTTGCACTGTATTAATCGCTGATTGGTGAATTTCCGTTATTTTTCCTCTGACAATTATTAGCAAGTCGTCAGCATACCCTTGTATTGAAAATCCCATAGTGAAGAGTTTCCACAGTAAGCTATCTACTACGATGCACTAAAGAAGTGGTGATAGCACCCCTCCTTGCGGACATCCACTAGTGACATATGCTGTTAAAGTGCCGTCCCCGATATACGTGCTGACCCTCTTAGATGATAACATCCTTTTCACCCATAATGCAGTTGTGTTATCTGCTCCCTTTGCTCTGAGTGCAGAGTCAATGGAAGAGAAAGATATATTATCGAAAGCTCCTTTAATGTTAAGAATGGCACATACTTCCATCATCTTCTTAGCTGCTATGACAAACTCAACTTCTCTCACTAGAGAGTGTAGAGCAGTTTCAGTTGACTTTACTGATTGGTAAGCAAACTGCTTTCAGTGCAGCGAGAACACGAAGGAGGTCAAGCTAATTGACCTATAGGATTTAGGGTCATCCTTAGAACGATTTCCCATTTTTGGGATGAAGACGGCTTTAACTGACCTCCAGGAATCTGGGATATAACCAAGAGCAACACTTCCTCTATAGATATTCAGGAGGTAGGGTATCAATATATCCTTCCCTTTCTGTAACAGAGCGGGGAAGGCTCCATCTATGCCAGCCGATTTGAATGGTTCAAATGAATCAATGGCCCATTTGACTTCACTGTAGGTGAAGATATCTATGGCAGAACTCCAGTCTACGCGGTTCGCTTTGTACCGCAATGATTTTCATGTAAAACACGTTTACGCTATTTTCAGAAAAATTGTACTTATCCCGTTTTTTACCTTTAAAACGTCACATTCGTAAATTTTCAAATCTAAGTCCTTAATATTTATATACCGATCAAAACATAATATAATGGGGCAACTTTGCAGATTTGTCAGTTCAAAGTACCGTTACGAAGAAATCAGTTGGATTTTTGATGAAAAATTTATTTTACAATTTTTTAAAAGTTCGAACGGTCGTATCTTTAAAATAACGGTGATTTTTTTAACCGGTAAAAGATTCGTTTATATGAAATTTTATGGAGTTTCAGCAAGTATGTAAGATCAATTCTCGGATCGAATAATTTGGGGCTTAGCAAATTTATAATTTGTTGGACAAGTCAAGGATTTTGGCAGTTTTTTTTTAAAAAATGCTATAACTCTGTAACGGTTAAAGATGGAGGGTTCATATCGTACATTAATTTTCCTCGAATGAGCCATACTATCTACCATTGAAATATTTACCATCATGAACGGGGCACCCTGTATAGATATGCTGTACATATGTACATATAGATTGACAAATTCTAAACAAGCAGTTAGAGCAAATATATTCATAAAATCCGTGAGTTATCCGTCTTGGAGATAAATCAGTCCTGGTTTATCGAATCGAATATACATATATGTATATATTGTATATATATATTTTAGACTTGTAGGGAATGGAATGAACTGCAGATATTTTGCACGGAAAGGCATCATATTGACTTATTCACGAAAAAAAACTGATTCGGAACTTTATTTAATCAACTTTGGGGTGTTGGAACATTTTATATGTTCATTTAAACTGAACATTTTGTACGCGAATGTTGAAGATAATTTTATAGCGAATAATTAAATTTTTTATTTTTAATTATGCGACTAACGTGAGCGGAGATAAAAACAAAAAACTAAAACAAGGATTGTTGTTATTGAAGGATGAAACTCAAAAAAAAAATATTAATAAATTATATAATTATTATTTACTTCAAAATTGTGCAAACACAAACCACATACTTATGAAATCCAAAAAAAAAACATTAATGATAACTTCCAATAAACGATCCAAATAAGTTATTGAGAAAACCCTTCCAGAAGGAATTCGAATTATATTTCCAGCACACTCGATCATTTTTCAAAGCGCGCTCAACTGTACCGTGCACCCAAGATCAACCAATACATCAAGAAACAAACATTCTGACCACCACCTCCAATCCGTCATTTGTCCTATTTGAGTAGAAATGGAAAAGATCGCGTACTGATTGATTTTCAGTTTAACCCACGATATAAATCATGGATCAAGTCCGCTACAAGATGATCATTTGTTCAACTAATGTGACATGATCGCGAGCAACTTGGATACGTTTCGTTTGTAACAAATGATGGACCATCAAAAACTAATTGATTGTTGGAGGTTGGAGCATCTAGGTGTTCTCAATAATTACTTTAATCAAGAAACGGACAATGAAAAAAATACAAAATGTTGGCGAACGATAACTTGGATCAACCACACACATGGAGTGGTATGTGAAGAATCCAGAAGTGTTTTTATTGCCAAGGATTACGTTGGAATTGAAGCTCATAAATCAATAAACTAGAATTTGATCTCAGATTATTATTTTTATTTACTGTATATGCAAATGTTTGAATATGGAAATTCCAATTAGAATAATTGTTTTAAGTCATAGTTTGGGAAACATCTTCATGAATGCTCACAAATATTAATACTCAGTTAAATTGGGTGGGTTTAGATTCAGAATTATATATTTCTGCTCACTATGCTGAGTATTTTGTGACAACATGATATTCGCACTGTCACTTTGCAAGGCACATTTAAATGAATAAAGTAATTTTTCATTTCAATAATATGTGTAATTCTTTGTATCTCTCTCTCTCAATTGCTCTAACCCCTTGTGGGGCATAGCGCGTCAACTGTTCCATGTGGCCCAGTTGACGTTTCTCGGCATAAACTGGTTTCGGAGAATGCAGTTGCCAGCATGCACTTCCTGCACATCCATGGCCACGAACGTCGTCGTGGACGGGATTCGAACCCGAAACGCCGGTAGTCAAACATGAGACTGATGCCTCAACACACTGCGCTACTGGTCGCCCCGAATTCTTTGTATAGAGAATTATTATTAATTATTATATTTACTACCATCTCTTTTTTTTAATATCAAAGGAGAAATTAAAGTTATGAGTCATATCATTTACTATTTACTTGAGTTTGTCAATGTGCGCATTATTAATTAAGAGCCATAGCCACATTCCTTTTTACTTTCGAATTTCTGGGAGGTCTTCCGATCTTAATAATAATGAACCTATAATGATACTTTACAAAAATATCTACCAATTGAGAAAGCATTAGTCTTACAACTTTTTTATCTCTCCATGATTAATAGGCTTTAAATTGCTCTTTTACGACAATCAATCGGAGAATTCCAAAAACATACCTACGAATATGTGTAGTTTTCTGTTTTGTCGCCCAACAATAAAAGTATTTTATTTTTTTCTTAATAACCCATTAGTACATAAACAAATTTTAAAAGTTTAGAGTGTCACCAGGCTTTCTATAAAAAATGCTAAGAATTTGGGTGGTCACAATAGTATAGTACTGAATTATAAAAATTTGATCCTGATCGGTATGTGGTCTTGGCCTATATTATTGTTTTATAATCAATATACGAGTATACATATAATAATAATAAATTAAACGTCGGACTCGTCACTGAATTCAGATTAAGTGCTTAAAAGTTTTTATATAATGTTTAATTACTGATTTTATTCCAGCAATAAAGTAAAATATCTTTTTTATTGAGCAGAAGAAGCTTAAGAACGAAAAAAAAGCTGCTGTAGTTTGTGACCTTCATCAACCACTTACGAGTATTTTATTCTCCAGCGATATTGCCAAATACGCCGCCAGGGTTTTTTTTGTTAAAAAGCACAAAAGGAAGAAGTACTTCTATTCCTTTCGCAACAAGCAGTCATCAAATGTACACTGCACGTCACCAGAATAGGTTCAACGTTTGTGCAAAAGTAAAATAGTTCTACCTCTGTAACCAACCGGACGATTTCAATGAAATAAATTTTTATCGATAGCCTAACATGTTGTTAATGAAGTAAAATATTTTGGGATTTAAAGCACACATTATAATTTATTTATAATTTTTTTTCTAGAAAACATAACAAAAAGTAATTTTTTTTGGTCACCAGAATAGGTTCAAACACAAAATAGTATAAAAATTCATATCTAAAGCAAAGATTCAAGCTTACATTGGTTGTAACATAAAAGTGATTAGTTTTAAAATATTTTAATAGTGCGTACTATACCTCCTCGGTTCAAAATGACTTCGTAAATCCGGTCTGGCAATGAAGCATCATAATTTCCAATATTTCGAAGGGAGATTTGAGCCCACGCCCTTTTAATGGCTTCCTTTAGGGTCTCAGTATTTTCGTACTGTATCCCCCTTCATACACCCTCCGTGATAAAAGTCCCCACATATTTTCTAAAATATTAAGATCAGGAGAGTATGGCGACCATTCAAGCAATTTGACATTTTGACCCTTGATCCACGATTTTACCTCTCTCGCAGTATGAATGGGTGCATTATCATGTTGGAACGTCCATGTAATTGGTCCAAAAATATTCGCGAAGTGTGAAAATGCCTTTTCCAATACCGATTCGTAAGCATTCGCGTTCATTTTGGGAGTTAAAAATTGTAATTCTCAAGTCCCATAATATGAAATGGCTCCCCATACCATTATACCGCCTGCACAGCTGTGTGTGATGACGACTTAAATAGCTTTCAGGCGTTCTTATATCGTGGAAATAAAAGTTATATCCATCAGGTCCGTCGAGGTTGAACTTTTTTTCGTCGGAAAAGACGATGGTGTGCCACTCCTTATTCCAGGTCATATGCTCTCGAGAAAAACGAAGACGTGTAGCCTTACGAGCACTATTAAGCGGTGTTTTTTTTTAGTTTTAGTCTTTTTAACTTGCAAGTGTTGCGTATTACACGTGTTACAGTTAATAGTCTCGCTTTAACACCACTTTTTTCACTGATCTTCGATGCATAATGGCGAGATTTTGACGCAGCTCGGACAATGTGTCTTCCGTCTGTTGCTGTTGTTGCTGAATAAAGACATCCTTTCATATTTTTTCCGTATTTTGCACCTTTTCGGGTAAAATTGTTCACTACATTTTGACTTCGACCAATTTTTCTGGCAATTTCTCGCTGATTTAGGCCACATTCGAGGTAACCTTTTATTTGACCCTTTTCTAAGTCATCCAGTTGTTTACCTCGACCCATTTTGCACTAAAATCACTCTACACTACCGGAATTGTTAAAAATAAAAGATTTCACACTGTTTGATAGCTACTACTACACATCGCAAACTAAATGAATTACCGTTGAACCTATTCTGATGACCTAAAAAAATGTAGTGTTTTGAGTGAACAAAACAATTGAAGCAAGATTTAACATAGGTACAGTCACAAAAATGTCCTCATTTTTGTATTATCAAGTCTAAAGAAAAGAAAGTTTAAATATCCAACAAAAATATAATGTACATTTTATACTTTTTGAGATATGAGAGAAAACGTAAATGAAAATTCTTGAACCTATTCTGGTGACGAGCAGTGTAACTAGATATTCGCGTTCTGAATATAAAATTTGCCCAAGGCTGCTTTAGTGTCACTTCATGTGAACATTCGGAAGTCATTTCCTAAAGATTCTTCTAAGTCAATCGGGCATGGGATCTCTTACACCGTGTCTTGGACTGTGTCTTAAATACAGAAACATGAAGCCACACATTTAGGCGGCTTTCACACGGATCGCACGATTCACGAGATACAGGGAGCACCAGTGACGAGCGAGCTTTCTATATGAGTGCAATTTTAAATTAATCGTCGTTTGCTTGAATCTCGTTTAACGTGCGTTCCATGTGAAAGCCGCCATAGGCTGAGTCTTTCATACGGCCCTAGGTGTTTGCACGATAATGGGTGGTATGCATAAAGTGAGTCGAGTGGAGTAAAGCTGAGTTGACAGAATTCGACTCAATTTTCACTGTGGAGCGGAAAGTAGTTTTATGCATACAAATTTTTCACACGATTCACCGAACATAGCAGACTCAGGAATGTCCTCAATAGACTTCACTCTTGAGTATATCCTCATTATTATGCATACCACCCAATGTCAATGGGTGGGGACCAAAGACCTCTCCAGAGTCCGCCTTGTGGCCGCCCACTTGGACAGTGAAGGTAAAATGTTGCTAACCAGCTCTTGCTGTACTCCATACGGTAAGGGATATGGTTGGGGGCCGGTACCTCAGTGCGTAGAAGGATCAGTCTCATGTCTGACTACCGGCGTTTCGGCGGTTCGAATCCCATCCACGACGACGTCCATGGCCCCTGTAGTGCGGGACGTAATAATAAGCCACAGCATCTCCCGACTTGTCGCAAGTAGGAGGCTAAATGGGGGAGGTATCGCCAGTCAGGCCGATGTTATCTCGAATGATTGCATTTGTAAGCTTCTTACATACTTATAGAGACATCCTGATTGTATGAAAGCAAGCCAATACTTCGCTGGTATTTTCCGCCTGAGCTAGCTCGTATGCGCAGCAGTTACCACTGAAAACCAATGTAGCCAGCAATCCAGCACTGGCTGATATTGAAAAAAATTACCAAGTCCTTAAGAGCGGTGCGGCACCCCACAACGATTTTCAAAGTGGAAAGTGTGGCTTTGCAGGATTTATTCCCCGATTCACTATCGGTACAGAATATGATATCCTTAACCGATGTAATATTACATCCCAAGCATGCAAATCTTCAGAATCGGCGTAATCTCCTGAAATAGAAGGTTTGGTGGGCAAAAAGATGCCCGTGGGGACGGAGCCTAAGGTAGCATAATGATCACCGGCCTATGCTTGCTGTAGCTCAGTACGGGAAATGTGGGCGGGGTTTTCGCCGCTCCTTGCACCTGTCCTTTACATATTAATAAAAATGTATAGGCCTGGGGAAGACAACACAAACAGAGGAGGTAAAAATGGTAAAAAAATTAGACGATAAGGATGGAATTGTTAGCGGACGGCTCACTTGCCCTCACGCTCGCATCGGGGTCCAAGTGTATGTAGTGGGACACTTGACCTCTGGTTTTGTACCACCGACAGATCATTGCTCGTCAGGTGCTGCCATCGACCAGCCGGTGGAAGCACCACTACCAGAATATTGTTCACTACTGGCTGTTAATTACAGTCCGGCTAAAAGACGCTAACAAAATCCGGAAGACGCATCTCTGGGTAGACACCGTGCATATGCCCTCTTCTGTTTTTCAGCCATCAGTAAAAGTATTTATTCCAATTGTAGGAAAGTATTCTCGCCCCACTCATCTCTCGATGGAATAACCTTGAAATATCACTTTTGAAAAAATCGTCCTAATGCGAATTCTTTTCTTTTAGTACTTACCGTTTAAAAAATAATAATAAGCAACTGGCACAATAGTCCAATTTGAACTACAGCCTCGAGATGAGTCAGCATCATCTCATTTACTAGATCGTGACGATGTCTTTTTTGCGTGTAGGTGTGTGATCAGCAACACGCCCAACCGAGTTATTTACCCCAATTGGGTACTCATTTAACCAAGTCAAATTTATCGCTATGTAACCATTGAAGCCAAAATTGCGCCGTACTTAGAAACAATAAACAACTATTAACTTAAAGACAAGAAAAAAAAACAAACAATTTTCATATGCACCCAGAAATAAACCATAAATAATACCCGTTTACCACCATCACACTTTCCTTGTGGTATCATGGCGTTAGCTGCTAAGTCCATCTAATTAAATTATATTCTCTATGTCAAACAACTAAGGGTTCCTTTTTAATTAAGTTACGGCCCACATTCATACAATCCGTAGTCTAACCTGGGGTAATATATGACCTCATTTCTACAGTCCTCTTCCTCTCACCTTCAACCCCAAATTATTTAATAGCCATCTAAAATCTACCAGAAAATGTGCACCTAAGTCACCCTAGTACACGCATTCTTTTCCACAATTTTCCAGAGCTATCAGTACTCATGGCCGAATTATCATTGTCAAATATGACGACACAACTCTGCTCCTATTATCCTTATTTTCCAGTCAATTTATTTTTGTTGTTTTTTTTTCCTGTTCCTCGCGCTGAAAATCGGATATGTACATAATGCGGTGGTGTTGCAAATGGGTACGAGTGGGCCCTAAGGGTATACTAATTGCCGGAAAAAAGAGAGAACCAGGATATAACAGTCGTCGACCGCTAATAGGTCAATTAAAATAGTCACAGTCGGACATCATAGAAATGTTTAACCCGACAACTATCTGAATTGCAGCAATGGTAACAAATGGAGAAAAACGTATATGTAACGTATGACAGATGAAAATGTTTGTCATAAAAATAGAGTGACAAAGTATAGGGGAAGAGTAAGGATGTATAATATGGCTGTATGACCGCCTGTGGATTTTTCCGAATATCGGTATGATCTCTATTTTACTATGATCAAATCGTCTTTACATCATTCCATGAAGTATCTTAATCGTAACCTATCACAGGCTTCATTCTCTATTTTATTGTAATTTAAACGTGTTAACATCATTAGTTAGAGTTGTTGTTGTTCTTCTTCTTCTTGTGCCGCTCCTTAAGGAAGATTGGACAGCATTATGGCAATTTTCACTTTCGATACTGCCGCTCGGAAAAGCTGTTCTCCTTCTTCCTGCTGAATATTGTAAATGTATGAAAGCAATGTCGAGCATTTTCATATAAATGTGAAAATGCATGAAAGATGAACTTCATGCGTTTTACATTGGCAGGTAACGGTAAACAATAAACGGTCTAATTTAACGAAAAACCGTGAATTATAGCAATCATTCATATTTCTACCAAACTTAATTCCTGTAGCTTCAACCGTTCCCCAGCTATTCTCTGCACAGACGAACGGACAGATATTTGACCGATTTCATAAGGATTTTGTTTTTACTACAAAACCCTAAAAATGTAAATGTATGTAACAGCTTAGGTTAAAAAATCGAAAAGAAATTCTTCCCGAAATTTTTTGCCCGTAATTTCATGGAGAATCGTTTAGCAAGGAGGGCAGGCTAAGTTGAAGTTTCATTATCATATGACTGGTTTCGAACTTTGCGTGTTGCTAGCATATATAATCTGCCCATTTGCCCGAATTTTGCGTCAAATCGGGAAAACTTATTGGTAGTCCTCACACCATAGAGGGAAGACAACACAAACAACCATGGCCACGGCAGGACTCGAATTCATAGTACCGATTTAATGACGCATCAGACCAAGACGCCTCAACGCACTGAGCTACCGATTAGAGAATCAAGAAAAAGTCAATTAAGGATATTTTCTGTAAAAAAAAGGACATACTTCACACAGCATTAAATTCAGTTTGTAGGTCTAAAGGGAGTTTAGACGCGCTCGGTGGCCGTGGTCGTTCGGTCACGGCTCTACGATACTAATCTAGAGCTCGAAGTTCAAATCTCGGCGTGATCAAAATCTGCCTGCGAGTACTAATAGAACTCTCACAGTGCTCCGAGCTTGTCAGTATAAAGATGGCGCGGATAGGTGGTGCATGCTAGCAACTGCACTTCCAAAAAGTAGATATGCTGTCGAAATGTCAACAAGGCATAGAAATGCTAGAGATGTTGACGTGCCCATGCCCCTGGAGGGGTCAAGGAAATTAACCACAATGGGAGCAGACTACTCGTAGTAGTCCTTAGGCTCTTATTTAATACAGCTCGAATTCATGTCTCTGTCGCAACGAGCTATGCGTCTTTCAGGCAGTCTAATTCCACGATTTCTTATTTACAGTGAAAACCTCACTCTTATAAACCCCCAATTTAAAACATCGCCATAAATAAGTAAATGTCATAACACACCCATTAAAATCATTTGGATCTTATCAACGTACGACGCGGCGCCATTCTATCGATGTCATCCATCACAACCCCAAATTGGTCAGAGGCCCTGTGTATTTGTCTCGTCCAATTGTCGCTTTTCTTTCCATGACAATGAATTTTAACCCATTGCCAGTCGCCCAACAGGGTGCCTCGTCAAAAAAGAATAACAACTAATTTCCAAATTGTCTTCAAGAGGTTTGAATATTTTCCCTCTGCATTTCTATTCGTTTTTTCTTTTTAATGATAAAATAATCTTGGCCTGTTTGTTTATTGTATTTTATGGTAAGGGTTAGGCATTTAGGCTCTTTTATAGTTTGATATGTTGCTTTCAACATGAGGTACCATAGAAACCACATGAGTAATTCTGTGTCTTGTTTCGATAAATTTTATGAATGGAACTCCACTAATATTTTTGGGGAATTAATTAACTGTTCAATGACGAGGGAGGCCAATTGTAACATAATACAAATTATTATGGAGACTTGTGTCTTCCTTCTACTATGATTCCGAATTCAATTGGAAGCCAATGACAGTAAATTGACACAAACTTAAGAAGCTTTCTTTCGTATTAGAGCTACCCACGCCTTAGAATTGAATTCATGCTGTTCTAGAATGTGAATTCAATTAGCTGAGATGAAAAATATGGTGAGTGTATAATGGGAGTACTTCAAATGAGGTCGCCAGTATATGTATTGTAGGTTGTGGTCTATTACACAAATAAGTTAACCTTTCATTTTAGTGGGTTCGGGTCAGCCTAGGCAGATTTGATGCCCAACTGGCCTGTATTATTCACAAGACTCTTCCTTAACTACCTCGCGTTCACATGAATAACATTTTCGAATATCAAATGCATTCTTCTCACCTTCAGCTTCAGAGAAATATCAAGAAATTATATCCTTTTCTCTAGCTGACGCCTTTAGTGCCGCTTTCCATGGGCGTTTTTTGCCAGCAGTGGATGGGAACAACAAAATATATAAAAAAAACGCAAACCGCGGCTGTCAAAAACCGCACATGGAGAGCGTCACTTAGTGGATAGGTTACGATCTGTTAAGGTCAACCATTTTGGTCGCGAGCCACCATCGAATCACATCAAAATCAGTAGAATGTTCAGAAAAGAGAATCGCCTCATTTCCACTGTCCTCTTGATTTTGACGTGGTTCGACGTTGACCGCAACCAAACTGAGTGCCGTGTGTGTCGAGCTTTACGAGTCCACAGATTATAATAACACTGTTGGTAGCTCTTTTGCCTGCCGTTGTAGAGATTTTTTTCGGAATTGGCTAGGAAATATACTGAACCCTCTTAAGCTCGACATACACGACAAACATTTTGGTCGCGAGCATGCATCGAACCACGTACTCAAGGGTAGGTACCACGTCAAAATTAATGAGGAGATTTTTTTTAAACTTTGATGTGGTTCGGTGCTTGCTCGCGACCAAAATGCTTGTCGTGTGTGTCGAGCTTTAGAAGGTACTATGTATATTGCTTTTTCCAATTGACTCGCCGGAGTTGCAGGATCCAATACAGAGTAATTTTTACCTATTATGAAAAAACACCCCACGAAGGCAGTATGGAAAAATCTTACAACGATGTTGTCATCTCGAGGACATTTCTTATGTATCTCAATCCATTGAGTAGGCCCAAAAAAATGTTTTTCGCAAAAAAAAAAATACATACCTCATAAGAAAACCCCCAACGACCGGACGCAATAAATCCACACAGTCTTTTTCAATACAAAAATTTCCTTTATTTGCAACGGAATCTCACACCTTTGCAATTTCGACATTTTCATTATTGTATCAACCGCGTGCCAAACACACGGAAACCGGAAATAATCGAAAACAAGGCAAACGACATTACCTACAACTGTATAGGAAGAAGACATCTATCGCTGTCCTTATACAAGAATGTTGCAACCTGGCGTGCGTCATAGTGAAAACGCACTAGGGTGGCCCTTGTTCAGATCAAACCAATATAAAAACAAGATGGCACTTATTTCGAAACCTCCTGGTCCTCGACAGATAAATCTCTTTATTAGGACGAAACGACATATTTATTACCCAGCAGGCGTTGTTTTTTTTTCTTGTTCTTCTTCTTCCTTTGCACTGAATTGGAAAACATAAAGAAGCATATTGTAGCTATTATTCAGAGATACCGGGGGTGGATTTTTCAGTTTAGTGTCCTTTTGTGACACGAGTATCTAAAGTTGGTATTAGTGCGCATCTTGTTATGTCATGATACAGATCTGTAGCCTTTGTAACAGATGAGGGCAAGAATCCTTTCGAGCATTATTTGATAGGGGTGTCGTCAAGGTGTTAATAAAAATGTCTATTGAGTGGTGAGAATAGAAAAAGGAAAACAAAACAATTGCCGTGTCTGAATACAAAATTATATAATTTTGTTTGATATTTGTCTTCAAACGAAATTTCAGACTCAATTTGAAGACAAAACAAGCGCTATTTTGTCTAGAGAAAACGAGGTTTACAATTGAAATGAGCGTAAATAAATACAAAATTGATTAAAATAAATAACAGTTGTCGGAGAGAGTCGGAGATGCTTTGTGTTGCCCACTCTACACACCAAATTCCCGCCTGTCTGGAGTGCAACAGATCAAATTCATCCAGCCCGGTACTGCTTTTTCCAATATGGCGAATCAATTTACGAGTACCTACAGTGGCGGACAAAAGTCTACGGCAACACCTTATATTGAGGTTCTGGTTAATTGGAAGCTTTAATCAAAAATCCATTGATGCACATTTTTTCAGTAACGTAAATACATTTATAAAAAAACAAAAACAAAAACTTTTGAAAACAAACTTAAAGAGAACTTCATAAAAACATAAAAAATTGAATGGACAAAAGTCTACGGCAGTCGGTGCTGGCTGACTTATACAATAAAAATTTCCAACTAAACGTTTCGGAATTTTTAAAATTATTTGCTGGCTTAATACTTGGTTGGACCCCCTTTAGCATCAATTACTGCTTGCAGTCTTCGGGGCATAGATCCGACTAAATTACCAGTTTCTGCGGATGTAATTTTCTCCCATTCTGTAATGAGCGCTTCCTTCAACAAATTTTTATTTTTTATGCAACATTTCCGAATTTTCTGCTCCAGGAGCTCCCATACATGTTCTATTGGGTTTAAATCCGAACTTTGGGGAGGCGTATTCAGCTGCCTGGGAGCGTAGTACAACAACCAGTTCTTGACGAAAAGTGCTGTGTGCTTCGGATCATTGTCTTTTTGGAAAATCCAGCTCCCTCCAAGGCATAACATCTCAATTGATGCCCTTAAATGTTGTTCCAATAGGTTCTTGTAAACATAGCGGTCCATAGTAGTTTCAACAAAAGCCAATTTGCCGACCTCAGATGCAGCTATGGCTCCCCAAACCATACCATTACCTCCACCGTGCTTGACAGTAGGAATCAAATTTTTGGTCTCTAATGCACGTATTCTTTTTTCTCCATATTTTAATGCGACCATCACACCCGAACATGTTGTATTTAAACTCATCGGTACAAATTACTCGATTCCAAAAATCATTGTCCTTGTTGATATGGGCCTTGGCGAACTCTAGCCGCAGAAGTCGGTTTTTTGCGGATATTAATGGTTTTTTTACGTGAAGTTCTGCTTTGAAACCCATTAAAATTTAATGCTCTCGAGATTGTTCTTGCATGGACATCCTTTTTCCTTACCGCAGCTACTTGTTTCGCCAAATCTGGAGCACTTATTTTTGGATTTTTGTTCACTTCTTTTCAAATTGAACTAATGTCTCTGCGTGAAAGCTTTTTCGGTCGGCCAGTTCGCGGCTTATTTTCAATGGAACCACCGCCTTAAAATTTTTTGATAAAGGTATAAACAGAACTTCGTTTTAGTTTCAGTTATTTCGCAATTTCCGAGCAGTTTTTTATACTGGACGATCAAATTTCGGACATCACTAGAAATTTCTTTTCGCGATGACATTTTGCGGCCCTTACAGTTCGAAACTAGCGGTAAATTTATAGTAGAGTTGCAGCCGCACATGTACTGAATGGCAGTAAGATCAAATAAACACATTTCGAAGAAATACAGTTAGGTTTAGTTGGAAATTTTTTGTGTATAAGTCAGCCAGCACTGACTGCCGTAGACTTTTGTCCCTTCAATTTTTTATGTTTTTATGGATTTCTCTTTAAGTTTGTTATAAAAAGTTTTTGTTTTGGTTTTTTTATTAATATATTTACGTTACTGAAAAAATGTGCATCAACGGATTTTTGATTAAAGCTTCCAATTAACCAAAACCTCAATATAAGGTGCTGCCGTAGACTTTTGTCCGCCACTGTATATATCCAAGATGCTTGAACAGATTTCAGTTGCGAAATTTTACAGCAGACTATTCGAGGAAATGACAGGTTTCGACATGCTTCAGAACAATTTCTGCGAATCTTGATGTTAATGAATATTTTGTTGTATTTTACGAGACACTGTAACGGACGATCTGGCTCGTTGCCCCTACCCTACGTATTAAAAAAAAATCATAGACCTAGGGAAGACAACACAAACAAGGGAGGTAAAAATGGGGAATGATAACAAAATTAGGCCATAAGGATGGAATGGTTAGCAGACGACGCATATTCCATCGCGTTTGCATCAGGTCCAGGCGTAATAGGACCCTCGGCCTCTGGTTTCGTACCAACAACAGATCCTTACTCATCAGGTGCTGCCATAGATCTACCGGTGGAAGCAGCACAACCAGGATATGATCCATTGCAGGTGGTTCATTATAACACCATTTGCAGAAGCCGCGACTCTACTAAAGATTGCTTAGGATGCGTTTCCACGCTGTCAGTTACCAAATTAGTGTGACTGACAAAGATGACGATGACCAACTCCGTCTCACAGGTCAGGATCCATAATAGACTTACTGATCTATTTGAAACACGAACTGGTCTGAAACAGGGCGATTGACTGGCACCGACGCTCTTCAACCTAGCACTGGAACACACTATTCGGGCTGTGAATATGGACAACAGCAATACGCTACTCATCAAGTCGACACAATTGGCAGCGTACGCCGACGACATGAACATCATGTCCCGAAGATTGGCCGACGCAGAAGAACTTCTGCATACGCTCGATACCGCTGCAAAGGAAGTTGGATTACGTATTAACGAGGGTAAAACTAAAATAATGATGCAATCGGTGACAAGGACACCTGCACAACCGAGCATCAACGTGGGGGACCTCAACATCGAGTTCATATACCTGGGTTGCAACTTGTCAAGGGAAGCCAACGAAACTGACGAAATCAAGCGACGGATACAGTTAGCTAATAAGACTTTTTTCTCGGTTTTTCCAATAATGAAATCAAAGCATATGCACAGAAACACGAAGCTCCGCGTATACAAAACCATTATACGACCAGTGCTATGCTATGGCTGCAAAGCATGGACCCTAACTCAATCTCAAGCCTCCGGAAACATGCTAGACACATTTGAACGTAAGGTTCTACGGCGAATTTTCGGGGCTGTTTGCGATCGAGACGGATGGCGCATCCGGTACAACCATGAGTTGTATGAACTGTACGATGAGCTGGAAGTTTCGAAAATCGTCAAACTACAACGACTTCAATGGGCAGGGCATGTACACCGAATGGACGATGATCGCATGCCAAAGAGAGTAATGAACGCTGAACGAGTTGACGAAGCGAGACTGCCTAGACGACCGAGATATGCGGACGCCGAGCAGCTCCTGGGCTTCTAAGATTGGAGGACGCGGTCACGTGACCGAGCTAATTGGAGGACAACGATCCAGGCGGCCGAGGTAATTGGAGGACAACGATCCAGGCGGCCAACGCCCGACGTCGGGCTGTCGCGCCACGATGATGATGATGATTATGTTCAAAAAATAATAACCATAATTGTAAAAAGTAAAAATACTCTCCCTTTGATAATCAAAGACCAGATGTGAGGGTGTGTACTCTTTACCACAAATTTTCTCTGCACCACATGATAAGATCATTAGTTAATAACATTGCGATCAAAACTTCTATCAAATAGACCGCACTCTCTTATTTCGCTATTAGACTCATTGTTCGCATTGGACAATCATACAATGACTTTTTCAAAAATCCATTGTCGGACGAAGAGTCCTCCATAAGAACGAAAAGCTTCTCGAATGGAAGCAATTTGTTGCCTTGGTGGTCTTTGCTCCAACCCCAGCACAATTGCCGACAATATTCACACAAAAACGTAACAAATTTATCACAAATCGACGTTCAATAGCCCGAAAAACGATTGATCAGAAATAAAAATGAAAAAAAAAAAACAAAAAAATTGAACCGAACTGTATGAATCAAAGGTGAGAATCTTTTTTTACGCCCCGCTTTCAAGGAGTCTTAACATTATTATCGAGAAGGTCGGGGAGAGCCCGAACCCGGGCAATATGAAATAAAGAAAAAAGTAGAAGAATCGAATCAGAATGCTATTTTGTCCATCAAAATTTCATCGATCTCAACATATGAGGCTCGATGTCAATACAAAACATTACGATAATGACGATGGCAGTCATCATCAGCATCGCGATATTGATGATCATCGTGATGATGAGGATGCAATGACGATGATGAAGGTGATGATGGCCATAATGATGACGAGAGATGGCGAAGAGGAGAAGATCATCAATTCGCGCCAGAGATCAATCGCGGCGATCTTTACGAATTAGATTCGATTCGATTCGAATCGATTGTGTCCAGAAAATGAATGATAATGGTGTGAAAAGAGGAGAGGGTTCACTCTTCAATTCTAATCCAATGAATGTCTTTGGAAATATCCGAAAAAATGGCTTGAAAATAGTTCTTAGATTTTAAGGGTATGGGCTGATGTGGCTTCAAGAATCTCTTAAAAATCTGAAATCATATTTTGAATAAAAAATAAAAAGTTTTAGGATACAGATTTTTAGCCGGTTCACCAATGCAGACACGACTTTTTCTATCACGCCAGAGAATTGAACCACTGCAACGCTATTATGCGAGTGCGACAATTACTATACATACTTCGAGTAGTAAGTAGTTTATATTTATACGTATAGTTTATAGTTTGTCGCGCTCGGTGGCCGTGATCGTTCGGTCACCGCTCTACGATACTAATCTAGAGCTCGGAGATCAAATCTCGGCGCGATCAAAAACTACCTGTGAGTACTAATAGAACTCTCACAGTGATCCGAGCTTGTCAGTATAAAGACGGCGCGGATAGGAGGTGCATTCTAACAACTGCACTTCCGAAAAGTAGATATGCTATTGAAACGTCAACAAGGCATAGAAATGCTAGAGATGTTGACGCGCCCATGCCCCGGGAGGGGTCAAGGCAATTAGAGAGAGAGAGAGTAGTATAGTGTACTACTCGACATGTACACACCCTTAACTTCTAGCCACACTCTCAGCCACATGGACGACTCACACTCATTCACGATAACTTCCCGTATGCCACAATCACCATAATAACAACAATAATGGTAACAACAAAATGCCCATTGTTCCTTCAATCAATAAGTTTTTTTTTCCAGTGAAGTTAATGAGTTTTGATCAAAATACAAAACAACCAAGGTGATCCATAAATAAGCTGTCCCGCGGTGAGTAGCACAGGTGTGAACTTTCCTTTGCGTTTGAACTAATAGTGAACGCACAGACGAATCTGAACTCAGCAGAAAACCAGACACAAGTGCAGAAGTTCTTATTCAACATGAAAATTATTAAATTTTCTTTTGATCAAATGCCGCTTTTCGACTACTAGTATCAATTTATTTGATTGTACGATACACGATCGAATCCTTTTATGGAAACACTTGTGCGATTTAAGTGTTAAGAACTCAAGTGTGTGTATGTGTGTGTATGCGTATGTGAATGGGCATACTCGTATGAAATGGCACTCTTTCCAAATATTACCAAACATAGAAATTTCGATTATCATTTCGGTTTTTTTCTTCTCCATCAATTGTTAACAAATTTTAGATGTCTATCAAAAATTAAATGAAATATTGGTATATTGATGTGAGGAGAGTAATAAACATTAACATCATTTGCCGACATAATTATGAAAAGAACAGTTTAATAATTTCGACAATCAACAGAGGAAAATGGCATCGTATGTATTTATAATGTATGTTGTCGGTATCTTTGTATCTTTCAACTCAGTCGTTTGGTGAAACGTTATGATGAGGCATTACATTGATCAATGAAATTTATTTTAACGGATCAATAATTTTATTATTCTTGATCCTGATTTGGGTAGTCCTGAAGTTCTTTTTTCACAAGCAGACCTGGAAGTCTCCAGACGCACATACCGTCAACCAAATTGACCACGTCCTCATTTGCAGGAGATGGGCGTCTAGTGTCATGGATGTCCGCTCCTATCGAGGAGCAAACTGCGACTCAGATCATCACTTGGTGAAGACGACCTACAGATGTAGAATCTCCTCAGTGCACCAGTCAAGAATCAGCCCTCCCAAAATCTTTGCGGTTGATAAGCTCTTGAGTGATGCTACAGCGGTGGCGTATACTACCGCCCTTGAGGAAAAACTATCACCTATGCTACACAACATCAGCAACACAGGCGTCCATGGGTTCTGGGAAGAACTCAAGGGTACCATCAAGGATGTCGCAGAGAAGGTCGTGGGATATAAAGCCCGGCGACCGCGAAATGACTGGTTCGACGAAGAATGCAAAAATTCACTTGACGCGAAAAACGAGGCCTACAGACAATGGATTCAACGAGGAACCAGAGCCAGAAGAGAAAAATATGACGAGCTACGGCGAATATCGAATAGAATAATTAGACGTAAGAAACGTAAATACTTTGACGAGCAGTTGCTGAACATAAACGAAAACTTAGCTAATAGGAACACCAGACAAGCGTACAAACTAGTAAATACAATCAAGAACGGCTACCAACCCAGGACTAGCCTTTGTAAGGACAAGGATGGAAACATCATCAGCGACACCGATGGTATTAACAAACGATGGGCCTCTTATTTTGAAGAGCTTCTAAACCGACCATCTAACATCCCCACACAGGAAGCTCTCGATGATATTGTTGATCTAGGCCCACCCATTCAACCCCCGACAGTAGAGGAAGTTGATCTCGCGTTGCGGTCACTAAAACGAAATAAAGCGCCGAGCGCTGACGAGATCCCAGCTGAACTGCTAAGATTCGGTGGAACGAGTCTAGTTGATGCCATACATCAATTACTCCTGCGAGTATGGGAGAACGAGGAGATCCCAGACGATTGGCGCAGAAGCATCATCTGTCCAATCCATAAAAAGGGAGATAAATTGCGGTGTGAGAATTACAGGGGCATCTCACTAGTTTGTACGTCCTATAAAATTTTGACGAAAATTCTGGAAAATAGAATAAAACCGTACGCAGAACGAGTCATTGGCGAATATCAAAGCGGTTTCAGACCTGGTCGCTCCACAACCGATCAGCTCTTCTCAGTCAAACTGATACTCCAGAGGTGCTGGGAATACAACGTAAACGTATACCAAATCTTTGTCGACTTCAAGCAGGCATACGACAGTATCGATCGTGTAGTACTGTACAACATCATGCTGCAATTTGGTATACCAGCAAAATTAGTGCGACTGACAAAGATGACGATGACCAACTCCGTCTCACAAGTCAGGATCCAGAATAGACTTACTGATCTATTTGAAACACGCACTGGTTTGAAACAGGGCGATGGACTGGCACCGACGCTCTTCAACCTAGCACTGGAATACGTTATTCGGGCCATGAATATGGACAACAGCGACAAGACGCTGCTCATCAAGTCGACACAATTAGCAGCGTACGCTGACGACATCAACATCATGTCCCGAAGATTGGCTGACGCAGAAGAACTTCTGCATACGCTCGATACCGCTGCAAAGGAAGTTGGATTACGTATTAACGAGGGTAAAACTAAAATAATGATGCAATCGGTGACAAGGACACCTGCACAACCGAGCATCAACGTGGGGGACCTCAACATCGAGTTCGTGAACAACTTCATCTACCTGGGTTGCAACCTGTCAAGGGACGCCAACGAAACTGACGAAATCAAGCGACGGATACAGTTAGCTAATAAGACTTTTTTCTCGGTTCTCCCCATAATGAAATCGAAACATGTGCACAGAAACACGAAGCTCCGCGTGTACAAAACCATTATACGACCAATGCTTATGCTATGGCTGCGAAGCATGGACCCTAACTCAAGCCTCCGAAAACATGCTAGACACTTTCGAACGTAAGGTTCTACGGCGAATTTTCGGGGCTGTTTGCGATCGAGATGGATGGCGCATCCGGTACAACCATGAGTTGTATGAAATGTACGATGAGCTGCAAGTCTCGAAAATCGTCAAACTACAACGACTTCAATGGGCAGGGCATGTGCAAAGAATGGACGATGATCGCATGCCTAAGAGAGTAATGAATGCAGAACGAGTCGACGGAGCGAGACTGCGAGGACGACCGAGATCTCGTTGGGAGAGTTCAGTAGGTGTGGACGCCGCGCAGCTGCTGGGCTCCCAAAATTGGAGGACGCGGTCACGTGACCGAGATAATTGGAGGACAATGATCCAGGCGGCCAAGGCCCGACGTCGGGCTGTCGCGCCACGATGATGATGATGAAGTTCTTTTTAGCTTTACGATGCAAACTTCTAAGTTTAGATATACGAGTACTTCTCTTTTGCCCTATTGAGGCATAGCGCATCAACTACTCCCATTCGGGGATATTTTTAGTTTCCGGGGCCCCGGCTGGGGAAGCACTTTTCACTCGGATTTTTGTCACTTTTCACTCGCGTCACGCTAAAAGTCAAGAATGTGCAAAAAAAAAAAAAAACAATTTTAATTTTTTTTTTAATTTTTTTTAATTAAATCGTAATTGGTGTCCGAAATCCACGTTTATCTTTTGGCTTGGGAATCATTTAAATCATTTAACATTTTTCTATTAATTTTTTAACTGTAAGCGAAAAAATAGGCCGATAAGGACTGATTTTATTAATCTTTTAACCGAATCTCCAACTATGACAAAATGGGCTTTAAATTAAACAAGAGAATATGTAATGAACTGTCGTATTGTTAATAAATATTCAGATCATCATTGAATACTATAGGAACTAATGATAAAATATCTTTAAATTAAAAACTAATGCACAACATCATCCTCGCATATTGTCAACACTCGGCTACATGCTAGTAGTAGCAAAAGAGACAAAAGAAAATATATTTTTACATTCTGCATTTTCCCGTAGCCCATAGCAAGTATAGCTATAGTGAAGCTTCTGATTCCTTTCGTCGACAGGCTCCCTCCCAGTGCTCAATGCAGTATCTTTTGCTTAATAGCTGATAGCGCTCATAATGTTGGAGGATGCCCAAGTACAAAACACACAAAAATATGATGACATATCGCGTCATAGTTCAAACGGCAGGGACTCCTCTGATCAATTTCATGCACAGCGTGGTAACAAGAACATTCATCCTTCCTCCGATGGCTTGGGGGCTTGTAAAACTTGGAGCAAACGTACGTATACATGTACATGGCACTATCGTATCAGTTGTTCCTGCGTTCTATTCCATTCCGGGCAGAATTGGAGCAACAAAAGACCGTTGCGATACGACCAACTACAAGGACATCATTTTATTTGGACAGGCGAGAGAAAGAATGCACAGTCTTGCGATTGATGGAATTTCCTTTACGTGACGCCAACAAATTTGTCAAAGCTCGTGGGTGAATAATGGAGGATATTTGTGAGAAAGACTTTTTTGGCCCCGATGATGGTGTCAAATAAATACGTATCTTTTGTTGACCATTTTCATTCAAATGAATTCTTGCTGACAGGACTGAATTTGATTGTTAAGGAGAAAAGCTTCAAATCCGTCTTACGAACTGAAAAAAAAATATTCTCACATTGACTGATTAGTATACTTACGATCTTAAGTAGGATAGTCAGCTGGTAGTTTCCCAAAAGCGCTCGTCGGGCTTTATATCACACGACCTTCTCTGTGACCTCTTTGATGGCACCCTTGAGCTCTTCCCAGAACCCATGGACGCCTGTGTTGCTGATATTGTATAGCATAGGTAATAGTCTTTCCTTAGGGGCGGCAGTTTACGCCACCGAAGCCGTAGCATCGCTCAGTAGCTTATCAACCGCAAAGATTTTGGGAGGGCTGATTCTCGATAAGTGCACTAGGGAAATTCTACATCTGTAGGTCGTCTTCACTAAGTGATGATCTGAGTTGCAGTTTTCTCTTCGATAGGAGCGGACATCTATTACACTAGACGCCCATCTCCTGCAAATAAGGACATGATCAATTTGGTTGACGATACGTACGTCCAGGGCCGTGCGAAGGTAGGGGCGAAGGGGGCGACCGCTCCGGGCGCCATTAGCAGGAGGCGCCGAAAGCGAGGTTGATTCCTTTGATTTTTATGAGATAAATTTTTGGAATAAGGGCAAGGTACTAGTTTAAATTAGGTGTTTATTCGAGATAGTTGATGTGAAATATTATTAAAATTTGTATGTAGTACAAAACCAGAACAAGTAGGGCGACCGGTGGCTCAGTGCGTAAAGTCATCAGTCTCATGTCTAAATACCTGCGTTTCGGGTTCGAGTCCTGTCCACGACGTCGTTTGTGTTGTCTTCCCCCTATAATATAAGCCAAATCATCTCCCGACTTGTATGTAGCAGGTAGGCGGCTAAATGGGGGAGCAGGAGGTGCATGCTGGCAACTGCATTCTCCGAAACTACTATAGTTTATGGCAACGAAACACCATTGGGCCACATGAAACAGTTGACGCGCTATGCCCCAAAAGGTGTTAGGGCAATTGAGTAGTAAAATCAAAGCAAATATAAAATAAATAAAAGTAATTTGCTGTGTATTATATTCTTCTCTTTATATATGGGGGGCGTCACATTGAATTTTCGCCCCGGGCGCCAAATTTTCTTCGCACGGTTCTGTGTACGTCTGGAGGTTTCCAGATCTGCTTGTGAATGCGTCGATGCAGGCGAAGTCGTTAAGTTAATGGCTGTTGTCGTTACATTTTTCATGGAAACTGTGACCTGCAGTGGTCCTCCGGAGTCAACTTTCATTTCTGACTTTCGCGTTAAAGTCTCCCAGCAGCAGTTTGACGTCATTTGTTTGAAGTCAGTCGAAGAGAGTCTCAAGGCGGGCGTAGAACTCGTCTTTTACTGCGTCTTCTTTAACTTCAGTGATGAGCCAGAGATTGCAGAATCCGTTCATTTCTGGGTTTTAAGTCAGTAATGTGCGGCTTGGGGTGATTGTTTACTATAAATGCTACTCCAAACTTCTTGCGGCCCGATGGTTTGCCACTTATAAAAAAATTGTGTGCGATTTCTTGTCATTAATCTCGCTGCCAAGCCAATTTGTTTCCTGGACTGCAGTATTGCTCAGTTTTTACTTTTCGATATGTTGAGGGAAGGCCTTCTCGGCCCCCGGTTTTTTCAGGGAGTGTACATTCCAAAATCCGAAACAATAATCCTTTAGTCGTTTGCGTGGTCGTCTTTGTTGATCCGTCCAATCCGAGGTTTTATTCCAGGTTTCTTGACGTGGAGCTGTTTTTACAAGGACGAGTTGTCAGCACATCGCTTAACCCCATTCAAGGGATGGCCTCGGAGATAGCTGCTTCAGATGGTTTAATAAACGTGCTGGAGTTCACACAACTATGTATGTTGCGGGTCCAGCTACACAAATCATTCCATCCTACTAAGCCATCCAGGATACAGCTAACTGCCTTTTTCCATACTGTCTTATCGCTAAGACTTGGCCGTCAGCGGTTTGATACACTGCCGTTACCAGGGGGCGTCCACGAGGAGGACTCTATCTACTTGCTTTATTTTTTCTTCTTTTTCCTCTTCCAATAATAAATAAACTAGATTTGACGCCGCTGCTGCTCTGAATTTTCCTGCCATGTTCGTGTATTACGTTTTTTTTTGGACAGAGCGAAAAATTCAAATAGAAAGTATCAGGTGGCAGAGATTATGACAGAGAGACTTGACAGAGCTCTCGGACACCACCAACTGTCAGAGAAATTGTGCCAGATTTTTCACTTACGTGTGAAAATCTTTGACAAAGCTCTGGCCGTTGTGATGCCGGAGCTCTGTCAAAAAACGACAGCGTGTACAAAGGCCTTAACGATATGCTGTTCAGAGGAATTTTTACCGGAATTTTATTTTCTACCCATTATCTGAAGACTGTCTAGATCGGTTGATCTGTTGCATTAATCATATACATATTTACATATTCCAACACCCATTATACAGATTTAGATGTTTAGTATGTATGTGTGATTTACTTATTTAATAATTCGAAATAAATCTGTACCCCCTTTATTATTTTCCTAAATACGCCGCTGGCTGTGTTTGCGTGTTGCGTTCTCATATTTTCCGTCACGGGTTGCGTCCTTACTTTTTTTTAGCAAAGACCAAGTCAAGTTGCAACAGAAAGCCCGCGAACGTGATCGAATATGTGGGTAACCTTAAGAAATAACCATAAACAATATCTGCAACAATAAAAAGATTTACCCAGCTTAGAAAAATTTGATTTGGCGTTTACTCGTACATATCAATAGGTATTTCCTATGTGTTTTTTTTTTAATCTTTCATCAATCACGTTTCACACAAATTATCATTAACTGGCGATCTTGCGATATATTTTTGATGTCTCCGATAGGCAGTAAAAAGATTTAATTTTAATTATTGCTTCTGATAGTGATAAGAATTAAATGCAATTTAAATATGACGATGATCGAAAGTGCCTTATTTATGCAAAAAATACTGTATAGTAGTTTTTTGGGGGGTTTTATAGTACAGTTCAACTTCTCTATAACGAATTGCCAATGGCCGGAAAATATATACTTGAAAGCCATTGTGCAACAGAAAATATTAGTACTAATAATATTAAACTCGATTGACGATATTTGCACTTTGTGATAGTCCATATTAAATTTGAAATCAAAAACGGATACTTTGTCTAATCACTGATTAGACAAAATATCCGTTTTTGATTTCAAATCTAATAATATTAATTTGTGCAATATAGCTTATATACGTCAGGGACAGGGACGACAAGCGCGAGAACCCCACCCACGTCTCCCGAACTGAGCTACAGCAAGCATAGGTCGCTGCTGGGCTCGTTGAGGAGCCTTTTTCTTCGCCAGATGGCATGGCCCTACTTTCAGGGTCATTATGCTACCTTACCTTCCGTCCCCACAGGCATCTTCTAATTCGTCCATTTAATAAATTCAAAAAATTCCTCTTCCATAGTCCTCCGCGTGGGCGCCCCCTGGAACGGCAGTGGTCACTGACCATTGCCAACCAACGTCAAGCCGCCAGTGATGGCGGTGCGATGATTTGGTTGAGGTACCCCTGTGGTGTGGGGTGTGAAAAAAAAAATACCACGGCCTTTCCCTTTGAGGGCCTGTCGTTAAAACCGACAATCAAAGGACAGGATGTGTATGCCAGCAACTTGCACTATCCGAAATCTTTATATGCTAACGAAACGTCAACTAAGCCTCGGATAAGGACTGACTCAACGGTTACGACTTTTAGCTATCGTACAATGACAAAGATTGGATTCTGGAATGTGCGTACTTTCCTGGACAATGGATCAGAAGGTCCCCAGAACGCACGATTTCTTCAATTAGAGAGTGAATTTCTGAGGTACAAATTAAATATCTTAGGAGTTAGTGAGATAAGATGGTGGAACAGCGGAGAATTCATCTCTCCAACGGGCAGCACTGTAATGTTGTACTCCGGTAAAGCTACCGGTAGTCGCCGTGAGTCAGGTGTGGGGCTCCTTTTAACCAGAGCCGCGCGAAACTGTCTCTTATCCTGGGAACCGGTCTCTGACAGGGTCTTGACCGCCAGGTTCCGGACCAAAATGAGGAACATCTCAATAATACAATGTTATGCCCCTACTGAACCCGACAATGTCTTGGCAAAAGACTCCTTCTACGAAGAACTAAACGCCGTTCAGAGCAGAACACCTAAAGGTGACATTGTAATGGTTATGGGTGATTTGAATGCGAAAGTTGGCGCTGATAACTATGGGCTCAGACATGTGATGGGGAGACACGGTTTTGGTGATCGTAATGACAACGGTGAAAGATTTGTAGAGTTCTGCAACTTTCACAGTCTCTTCATCGGTGGTACTATGTTTGAGCATAAGGACCACCACAAAATCAGTTGGTCCTCTGTTGATCGGCGCAGAACACAAAATCAGATCGACCATTTTGCCATTAGTAAAAGATTCAAGAGTTGCCTCCTGGACGTGCGAAACAAGAAGGGTGCCGATATTGGGATGGGAAGAGACCATTATCTTATGATCGCTAATGTTCGATTGCGTATTGCAGCCGTGCGCCGCCCCAGAGACGAAAGATCCAGGCCCCGCAAATTCAACACCGCTCGACTAAAAAATCCAGCTGTCTTACAACAATATAATGACCATCTTGCGCAAAAAGCGGCTGAGATAACTAGTCACCCAGATAGTGACATAAACGAAAACTGGGATGCCATAAAAAACGCGTACATTGATAGCGCAAATACCATCCTTGGCCCAAACCCGGATTGCCGGAATAAGCCCTGGATGTCCGACGCTTCATGGCAGCGGATTGTTGAAAGAAAGGAGCTGAAAGTTCGTTTGGCTGCAGCATCAGACGACAATCGAAGCAGCATCGAACTCCTTTACCGTCAGAAAGCTCGAGAAGTTCAGCGTAGTGTGCGACGCGATAGAAGAGTTTATGCCAATTCTCTTTTAGCGTCAGCAGAAGAAGCCGCTAGAAGTAACAACTTAAACGCCGTATACGGTGTCATCAAGGAGTTTACAGGTTGTCGTAACTCCTGCCAACATCCGGTGAAAGATAGTGATGGAAAGCTACTTATCTTGGAAGAAGATCAAATGAGGCGGTGGAAAGAACACTTCGCCGCGGTCTTGAACCGTGTAACCTCTGGTGAAGTTCCCCCTCATATAGATAATTTAGCTAACCATCAAAATGTGCGTATACGGTCCACTGCCCCGACTAAAGAGGAAATAGTCACTGCAATTGTTGCACTAAAACGAGGAAAGGCCGCCGGACTTGACGGCATCCCTGCCGAACTTTATCAAGCAGCGCCAAGCGTAACTGCCGATTTGCTGCATCCACTTGTTGATAAAGCGTGGAATACAGAGACCTTTCCCACTGAGTGGAAGGAAGGTTTGATCATCAAACTTCCAAAGAAGGGTAGCCTCACAGACTGTAATAATTGGAGAGGCATTTGTGTGCTTCCTGCCGTTGCCAAGATAATAGCTAAAATCGTCCTGGAAAGACTAAAGGCCCACTTAGAAAGCACAATTGATGAAGAGCAGGCTGGCTTTCGATCCGGATTCTCCTGTGTCGATCACATTAACACCTTGCGAATCATCATCGAGCAATGCGCTGAATACGATTCTCCGCTTCACTTGCTTTTCATCGATTTCGAAAAGGCTTTCGATAGTGTGAACCGGGATTCTATCTGAGCGGCCTTGCGCAGGAGAGGCATCCCTGAGAAGCTTGTGGCTATTATTAAGGCAACCTATGACGGCGCGAAATGTCGCGTTCTGCATAAAGGTAAGGTGTCGGGGGACTTTGAGATTCGCAGTGGAGTTCGGCAGGGGTGCATCCTCTCACCGATCCTATTCCTCATTGTGATCGGCGATGTGTTACATGCAGCCCTATCCGGACTCGACAGAGGAATTCAATGGACTTTGACATCTTATCTACAACATCTTGACTACGCTGACGACATATGCCTACTCTCCCACAAAATCATGGATCTGTCCGCAATGGCGTTAGATCTCGAGAGGGAGGCAAGCAAGGTTGGGCTAAAGATTAATACCAACAAGACCAAGGGTATTAGCCCGCCGTTGCGAAAAAGAAATCGGACACCTATTGCCATCAATATTAATGGGCAGCCTGTGGGGAAGGTGGACAACTTCGTCTACCTGGGTAGCATTGTTGCCGAAAATGGTGGTACGGAGCAGGACATCGCTCGTCGTATCAACCAGGCTAAACGCGCATACGGCAAGCTGTCCAAAATCTGGCAGGGCAGTTATCTCAGCATCAAGACCAAGCTGGGCCTGTTTCGCTCCCTGGTACTATCAGTGCTTTTGTATGGGAGCAGTACATGGAAAGTTTCCGTAGGAGTTACCAGAAAGCTGCAAGTCTTCGTCAACTCATGTCTTCGTCGAATTTTAAAAATTTTCTGGCCCGAAACAATATCAAATGAAGAGCTAAGTCGGCGTACGGGTCAGATGCCAATCGACGAATTGATACGCAGGCGAAAATGGCAGTGGATAGGTCACACATTGCGGAAGAGTGATAACTGCATTGCTATGCATGCCATGAAATGGAACCCCATTTCCAACCAAGGCCGACCAAGAGGGGGTCCTCGAATCACATGGCGTCGATCTGTGGCAAAGGAGTGTCAGGTACTGGGTAAGTCTTTTGGGGAGTTGCGCCCCATTGCCCAGAACAGAGTACGATGGCGCGCAGGAGTAGTTGACGCGCTATGCCCCGCTAGGGGTTAAGGCAAAGTAGTTATTTAATATATGGCGCCCTAGGTGGATCCCATTTCTGGTAGTATTATTCCTCTTCCAGTATAGTGTACATATATTGGGTAAATGTTGTGGTCGCATCCTGTGTGACATCCATAAGGAGCTCCGGGAAGAAGAGGAGAGGCACCGATCTGCGTGTCAGCTAGCTAGTCAACCCCATCCCGCGAAGTAATAAAGTAGTTCCGTGGGGCCTCCGGTGAAGACAAAGATAGTTTTTTTACCTATTGTTCAACTGTGGTTTTCAACCCGGTTATGCTATGACAAGCGACACACAATGTCAACCGTGATGTTTGGGCAAGCGAATTTTTATCCTGTCTCAAACTAGAGGAACAAAGACTGCGTATCTAACGTTAACCTAAAATGCACTGAATAAGGCACAAAAAAACGAGCCTAATATGTGGGATACCAAAATTTCTGATATCGAATGTGTGGACCCCCTCCGAAACAAAATCCTAGTTACGTCACTGAGCTAATTACTTTTTGTATTCTCATTTTGTTCGCATTTCACTTAAAGGATTAAACCTTCGACAAGCACCAAGAACGATAAAAATTATTTTTGATGAAAATTTGTTTGATTGTACGACAAACTGGGATTTGATTTGTCAAACTATCAAATAAAAATTTCCATCAATAATACTTTTTTATCATTTTTGGTGCTTGTCGAAGGCTTAATCGTCCACTCCAATTATGACCCTTGCAGTGACTGATGAATTGATAAGGTTTTCCCAACATGAAAAGTCCATCGATAATCCCATTTAATTATTGTGAATATGCTAATCTACTCAGAACAACACAACAACAAATTGATACCACGGCACCCGGTACCAATCTTTTTCGATAAGACCACATCCAATGTTCATTGGGACCTATTGTAAAAAGCAGGTATTTAAGCAAGACTAGGCCAGTTGGAGATTTGTCAGTTGTTGAACTCAGTTCTTACGGCTTCAGGATGTTCAAACTTTGCATTTTCGGATTGATGGTTGCGGCCGTTGTGGCCAACCCAGCCGTCCCAACCAGGGAAGAGCAAAAACTCGAAGAAGCTGGTGGCTTCTTTGAAGGTGATATGCGTTTCCCACCCGGCAGGAATGGCTTGACCAATACCAACACTCGCTGGACCTCGAAGACTGTCTATTACACCATCGACGGTGCTTTCTGTAAGTTCATATAACATCGGTAAAGGACAATGGATCATGTATTAACATAATATGATCTTTTAGCCACTGCTGAAAGGAATGTCATCACTGGTGCTCTTAATGCCATCCAATCTGCCACCTGTGTCAAATTCGTTGCTCGTACCAACCAAGCTAACTACGTTTACGTCACCGTAAGTATATTTGTAAAACTGATCCTTTGGATGGAAGTTTCTAAAGTGCATGTTTGTTTTATAGCGTGAAAACTCAGGATGCTGGTCGTACGTCGGTATGCTTAAGGGACGTCAACAATTGAACTTGCAAGGTAATGGATGCGTCTACCACGGTATTGCCATTCACGAGTTCTTGCACGCTCTCGGCTTCCACCATCAACAAAGTGCCTCCGATCGTGACAACTACGTTACCATCCAAAGTGCCAACATTCAATCCGGAAAGGAAAACAACTTCAGCAAGTACTCCTCAAGCACAGTAACTGATTTCGGAGTTGGCTACGATTATGGCAGCATCATGCATTACGACGCCTATGCCTTCAGCAAGAACGGTCAAATGACCATCGTTACCAAGAATGGTGCCAGCATTGGTCAACGCACTGGACTTAGCGCCAAGGATATTTCTAAGATCAAGTCTATGTACAGCTGCTAAATCGAGTGATAACTGATACAATACATATCGTTCCTTTTGATCGTTCATATATAAATTGATGTTTTTATTGTACCCATACGCTGTGGGCACTGCAGCCACAAGCGATCTATTGTGTCATAGCCTTTTTTAGGAGAAAAAGACCCTCAACTGACCTAATAAAGGCCTGTAAGTCCTTTGTGGGGGTATTCTTGATAACATTTACAGTTGCCTCTCCAAAAATCAATCTCTTAGACCGAACAATCGCCGGACATTTACAAAAAAAGGTCTTCATAGCCGACTCTGCGCCTTGTTGGACAATCCATAATGTCGAGTTGAGGTGATATCTCACCCAGTGGTGCCCCGGGAAGTGACGCACGATCAGTCTCAAGTCTGACCTACTCAAACAGGTGGTAAAATTGAAGGGATTTATGAGTTCTATAGACCGCCGCAGACCTGGAAGGTTGTTCCAGCGTTGAAATCTTTTGTTTCCGGAATATTCCCTAGCAAGTGTCCGGTCCGCAGTAGGGATCCGCAGTCCGCAGATTTGCGGGGATGAGCGGTTTCCAGCGAGCTCACCCAAAGCTTCGTTACCATCGACGACCCGTAGTCTGTGTATGACGACCCTTGTCTTTCAAGTTTGCGGTGACTCTGGTCAAGTGGTATCCAATCTCTTCATTCCACTCCTTCATTTTTGAAATAGATACAGTATCTAATGAGTTCCAAAAAGTTAATACATTTTGTTTCATGTCCCGTCATCGTCGTACGTGTCAAGTTTTATTTTCTTTTTGCACGCGAACCTTGGTTCAAAACCAAGATCGGTAAAACAAGCAATAAGTAAGCAAGCACCATAGCTTTACTTGCTTTTCATTGATTTCGAGAAAGACTTCAACAGTGCGAGCCAGGAATCTATATAAGTTGCCCAGGAGAGGCATCTCTGAAAAGCTTATGGCTACGATGGCGCAGAATGTCGCGTTCAACATAAAGGCAATATGTTTGAGACGCGGATTGAAGATAGGCAGGAGTGCATCCTCTCACCCAGTAAGACTGCTTCCACCGGCCGATCGAAGGCAGTAGTAATCTGTCCGTGGTACGAAACCAAAGTCCGACGGTCCCATTACACCCGGACCTCGATGCGAGCGCAAGGGCATCTGTGCAGCCCGCCAACAATTCCATCCTTATCGCCCCATTTTCTTATTATTCCCGATGTTTTGCCTACCATGATTGTTGTCTTCCCCAGGCTTATTAAGGACAGGAGCAACGAGCGGCGAAAATCCCGCCCACGACTCCCAAACTAAGCTACAGCAAGCACAGGCTGCTGCTTACCTCGTTGAGGGGCCTTTTTCTTCGCCAGATGGCTCCGTCTCCATGGGCATCTTCGGATGACCACTAACTCATTACAACACTTCACTCAAATCTAAAGAAAATTGTTTACTGAGACCATGTTCATATTCGAGTTCGTGTTCGACAGTGTGTGGCCGGGCTAATGTCGTTGGGCGTACTATGGGCCGCCGGTAGCTCAGTGCGTAGAAGCACCAGTCTCATGTCTGACTACCGGCGTTTCGGGTTTGAATCCCATCCACGACGACGTTCGTGGCAATGGAGGTTTGTGCTGTCTTCCCCCTGTGGTGCGAGGCGTAATAATAAGCCACAGCATCTCCCGACTTGTCGGAGGTAGGCGGCTAAATGGGGGAGCAGGAGGTGCATTCTGGCAACTGCATTCGCCGAAGCTAGTTTTTGCCAGCGAAACGACGACTGGGCCACATGGACGCCAGTTGACGCGCTATGCCCCACAAAGGGCAAAAATGCGGAACAATTAAAAAATGAGGCGAGAAGGGTGGAATGGTTGGCGGATGGCGCAGACACCATCGCGATCGCATCGGGGTCCGTGTAATGGGACCATCGGTATCTGGTTTCGTACCACCGACATATCACTACCCATCAGGTGCTGCCATCGATCTTCCGGTGGAAGCAGCACTACCAGTATATCGTTCATTACGAGTGGTTCATTACAAAGTCTCCCATAGCTCGGCTCGGCTTTTACTCCGACACTTACGAGCGTTTTTTCGCGTGGCTCGGTTTTCAGCTTTTACATAGGTCGCGGCCTTACTCTGGGAAGTACTCGCACTTTTCCATGAAAATGTGTGAACAATATAGCAACAAATAGCTCTTTTGCAATTAACTAGCTTTCTGCTCAGCTCAGCTCCTTGCTCAGATTAAGACTTTCACTCTGACTTACGCACCACTTCTTTATGATCAATAATATTAAATGAATTATTTTGAAAAAAAAACCGTAAATGATTCAACGAAACAATGTGACAATAGAAAGCTTTACCTGGCTTAGGAAAATTTCGCGTTTAGATAAACCAACACTCGAATACTCGTAGGTACCTTCCGAGTTTTTTTTTCTAATTTTCAAATATCACGTTTCACAAAGACTATGATTTATTGAAAATCTCGCCTTATTTCTTTGATGTCCGATAAGCATGTGAAACGATTTTTAATTATTTATTGCTTCTGATAAGTATGATAAGTTGTAAGTAAGTAAGTAAGCTGCAAAACTTATTTTCGAATTACCTATTATCGTATTATTTACGTATGTACTTGTACATTACAATATTTTAATAATTTTAATCAACTGGGTAGCAGCAGCTGGCGATTAAGGACTGTAACAGACGGGTTGGTGGGCATCCGTAGATGTCCGTGGAGACGGAGCCTAAGGTAGCATAGTGACCGTGAAGGTTGGGCCGTGCTGTCGATCTGTCGGTGGAAGCAGCACGACCAGGATATGGTTCGGTTCAGTACAGGACCGTATCAACATCATGGCGCTACAACACGACGTCGGTCGTCGAGCTTTGGCCGCGTGGATCATTGTCCTCCAATTACCTCGATCAAGTAACCGCGAATTCCTATTTTGGAAGCCCAGCAGTTGTTCCGCATCAGCATTTACTGAGGCTTCCCAACGAGCTCTCGGGCTTCCTGGTAGCCTTGCTTCTCTGATGCGTCCTTTCAATATTTGCTTAGATGTTTTTTATGTTTCCGGAGGGTTAAGTTAAAGTGCAGGTTTCGCAAGCCATAGCAAAGCGTAGGTCATATAATAGTTTTGTATATGCGAAGCTTCGTTTTTCTGTGCAAATGCTTCGATTTTATTATTGGGAGGACCGAGAAAAAAGTCTTATTTGCTAGCTCTAGCCGTCGGTTGATTTCGTCAATTTTGCTGGCATTGTAATGAACCACCTGTAATGAACCATATTATGGTCTGGTAGTGCTGCTCCCACCGGCAGATCGAAGCAGCACCTGATGAGTAGTGATCTGTTGGTGGTACGAAACCAGAGGCCGGGGGTCCCATTACGCCCGGACCCAGGTGCGACCGCGTGGGCGTCTAATCCGTCCGCCAACCATTCCATCCTTATCGACTATTTTTTTTTTATTTCTCATTTTTACTTCCCCTGTTTGTGTTGTCTTCCCCAGGCCTATGAATTTTTGTTAATACGTAAAGGACAGGGGCAACGAGCGGCGAAAACAACGCCCACATCTCCCGAACTGAGCTACAGCAAGCATAGGCCGCTGCTTAGCTCGTTGAGGGGCCTTTTTCTTCGCTAGATGACACAGCCCGACCTTCACGGTCAATTAAGCTACCTTAGGCTCCGTCCTCACGGGCATCTTCTGATGTCCACCAAACCGTCCGTTACAGCGTCATAACCCAGACATGTGAAATCTTCTACGAATTCGATGCTGAGGTCCCCGATACGAATGTTCGGTTCTAGATTGCATCATTATTTTTTTTCGTCCTTGTTAATGCGTAGTCGAACTGCTTTTGCAGACGTGTCAAGATTATGCAGAAGTTCTTCTGTGGCGGGTAGGTTTCAGGATGTTGATGTAATGTAATGTTGATGTCGTCTGCATAAGCTATCAATTGTGTCGACTCGACGGTTAGCGTACCGCTGATGTCTGCATACATCGCCCAGATGGCGAGTTCAAGTGCCAAATTGAAGAGCGTCGGGCCAGTTCATGGCCTTGCTTAAATCCAGTACGTGTTTAAAAAGATCAGTCAACCTGTTTTGGATCCTGACCTAAGAGAGACGGAGTTACCCGACTTGGATTGTTCCCGGTCACGCCTCTCCCACTGGCGCGAGGCGGGAAGCAGAGACACCATCGCAGGGGTCGAAACTGGCAAACGCGATTTTTGGGCCTCTGCGTTCTCAACGATTTTATTTATCAAGTTTGTTTGACTCTTCCGGTAGATTTAATGCCTATTTGTAACGGACGGTTTGGTGGGCATCCGAAGATGCCCGTGGGGACGGAGCCTAAGATAGCTTAATTGACCGTGAAGGTCGGGCCGTGCCATCTGGCGAAGAAAAAGGCTCCTCAACGAGCTAAGCAGCGGCCTATGCTTGCTGTAGCTCAGTTCGGGAGATGTGAGCGGGGTTTTCGCCGCTCGTTGCCCTTGTCCTTTACGTATTAACAAAAATTCATAGGCCTGGGGAAGACAACACAAACAAGGGAGGTAAAAATGAGGAATAAAAAAAATGAGGCGAGAAGGATGGAATGGTTGGCAGATGGCATGCTTGCCCTTGCGCTCGTATTGGGGTCCAGGTGTAATGGGACCGTCGGCCTCTGGTTTCGTACCACCGACAGATCCTTACTCATCAGGTGCTGCCATAGATCTGCCGGTGGAAGCAGCACAACCAGACCAGAATATGGTTCATTACATATTCGATTTGCGGTTAAGAATAAATTTGCTTAACTATTTCTGAAAAATCGTCGACTTTGTTAATAAAATATTCGAATATTACTTTAAGAAAAGATAGTCGAGTCGACCTAGTAGCGGGGTCTATTAATAATGTGATTGAAGATTTATTAGACCTTATACACAAAATATAATTCAAGGGATGTGCCGCATCCAACGCATCTGTGGAGTGAGCACGCATCTGTGCAGTGAACACAACTTATGCGCTGTACTTCCTTTAGCTGACGTATGTGATTTTATAGTACATTTTCAAAAAAGAAAGTGGGAAGGTGACAGTAAAATCTATTCGGTATTGAGTGATGTTGAAGGATTTCTTCACGACCAGGACTGAACACAACCCGTACAATTGATGATACGGTTTCAATTTTCCCACTTATTATAAAAGCTATTCGTAAATGACGAACAGTGTCACAAATAAAATATTCAAAAATATTCGACAAAAACATTGGCAGTTCATCGCAAATAACTGTCATCATAAAAATGCTATAATTTTCAAAAATCTTATGTATTACATTTAAAATTATCCCTCAACATGAAATTTAATTATTCTTAGCTCTTATCAAAGATTTAATCCTTCACTTCAGATTCGCCCAACATGAAAAGCCCATTGATAATTCCATCAATTATTGTGAATATGCTAATCTAGTGAGCATGATACCACGGCGCACGGTACCAATTTTTTTCGATAAAGATTCCTTCAATGTGCCATAAGTATTTAAAGAAGACCAGCCAGTAGCAGATTCGTTAGTTGTTGAATTCAGTTCAGACGGCTTTAGGATGTTCAAACTTTGCATTTTCGGATTGATGGTTGCGGCCGTTGTTGCCAGCCCAGCCGTCCCAACCAGGGAAGAGCAAAAGCTCGAAGAAGCTGGCTTCTTTGAAGGTGATATGCGTTTCCCACCCGGCAGGAACGGCTTGACCAACACCAACACTCGCTGGACCTCGAAGACTGTCTATTACACCATCGACGGAGCTTTCTGTAAGTTCATATAACATCGGTAAAGGACAATGGACCATGTATTAACATAATATGATCTTTTAGCCACTGCTGAGAGGAATGTCATCACTGGTGCTCTTAATGCCATCCAATCTGCCACCTGTGTCAAATTCGTTGCTCGTACCAACCAAGCTAACTACGTTTACGTCACCGTAAGTATATTTGTAAAACTGATCCTTTGGTTTGAAGTTTCTAAAGTGCATGTTTATTTTATAGCGTGAAAACTCAGGATGCTGGTCGTACGTCGGTATGCTTAAGGGACGTCAACAATTGAACTTGCAAGGTAATGGATGCGTCTACCACGGTATTGCCATTCACGAGTTCTTGCACGCTCTCGGCTTCCACCACCAACAAAGTGCCTCCGATCGTGACAACTACGTTACCATCCAAACTGCCAACATCCAAGCTGGAACTGAAAACAACTTCAGCAAATACTCCTCAAGCACAGTCACCGATTTCGGAGTTGGCTACGATTATGGCAGCATCATGCACTACGACGCCTATGCCTTCAGCAAGAACGGACAAAAGACCATCGTTACCAAGAATGGTGCCAGCATTGGTCAACGTACTGGACTTAGCGCCAAGGATATTTCTAAGATCAAGGCTATGTACAGCTGCTAAATCGCTTGATACCTAATATATATTGTGGTTGTTGATCATTCATAAATTGATGTTTTTACTTGGTATGATTGAGCTGATTTGATATGTCTAGTTCTCTGAGACGAAGTCACCCACCGAGCTCGCCATCTTCCTCTCAGCCCTGCTCGGTTCATGCACGACAAAACGCGAGATCACTTCACCACATTATAAACCTAAATAAAACCGGTCTGAGCTGACAAGGAAATTGGAAGGGGGGCATTGCCCCCCTTTGGGATAAGTTCAGATACCGCGATTCTCTCTCACACAATATTTTACATCTCTGCCACTCACTGGATAATTTTGGTTGGTTAAGGCTCGTACTAACCTCTTCGTGCGAAAATGTTGCACCAAAAAGTGACAGTGTATAGACTTGCACACACACAGCACATATCCGCGGCGCTCTATACTACACTTGAATTTGCCCCTCTCACTCAAAAGAGAGCGATCACCACTGTGATGACCGGTTTGGTTTCCACGCGAAATAAAATGCAAAGTAATTGTTTTCGCGTGGAAATTGCACACAACAGTGTGGAGACTTTTGTCTGTGTATAGGGTTTTCGTGCGAAGAACTGAGTACCGAGAAGAGCGAAAATTGTCGTTCTAACCGGATTTTTGACAGTTTTTGTATGCGATTTCGCACGAAAAACGGAGGTTAGTACCTTTCTTTAATGGTAATTTTTTACCGATTTAATTAATTGAAATGAAACTGTGCATGGTTGAGGCATTAAGGCGGTAACGTATACGAACAACCCAATTAATGGTATTTTATGCCGGTTCCAGATGGTGTAATGGACGGTTTGATGAGCATCCGAAGATGCCCGTAGCGTCGAAGCTTAAGGTAGCATAATGACCGTGAAGGTCGGGTCGTGCCATCTGGCAACGAAAAAGGCCTCTCAGTCTCAACCAACTAGGCAGCGGCCTATGCTTGCTGTAGCTCAGTTCGGGAGGCGTGGGTGTGGTTTTCGCCGCTCGTTGCCCGTGTCCTTTGCGTATTAATAATTAATAATATTCATAGGCATTGGGAAGAGAATAGAAACATGGAAGGCAAAAATGGGGAATCCAAAAAATGGGGCGATAAGGATGGAATGGTTGGCGCATGACGCAGGTGACTTCGCGCTCGCATCGGGGTCCGGGTATAATAGGACCCTCGGCCGCTGGTTTCGTACCACTGACAGATCAGTACTGATCAGCTGCTGCCTTCGATCTGCCGGTGGAAGCAGCACTACCAGACCAGAATATGGTTCATTACAGGTGGTCCACTACAATGGCTTTTAAGCTACGAGTGTAAGTAAATCAACAAAAGCTTTTATCGAATAGAACAGTGGCAGTGGTAAGCTTCATGTGACGTTACCGCGGAGCCAATGCGTGGATAATTCTGTAATCGAGTGATGGTATTTTCCATGTACACACTACAAAGCTTGAAAGCATTTCTTTCTGTCTCGTTTTCGAGAAAAAATTATCTGAGACAATTGCTGCGTTTTATTGAACAGTCCAGATCAGAGCAGAACAATTATTGCATGCATTACACTAACAACATTGTTCTGGATAACTCTCAAAACCAGCCAAAAACTACCCCAAAACATGAGCAAAACAGCTATATAAGTAGAAATTTCACCTTATCAGGAAAAACTAGGCTCGTCCCATACAGGTCAAGAGGCTCGACTGAGAGTATCCTATACTTCTGAAGACAATAAAATCTAAGATGAACGCAAGAAACCCACCCTTGTCAGGTATCTTTTGAATTCACTGTCATTTTTCAGTATTTAATCGAACATTTTAATTATACATTAAAAATAAAGTCTAAAAAATATAAAAAGTTAAAAGTAAAAGTATATTTGAAATCGTCGGTATATATGGGACATTCTGAATGTTGGCCAATAGTTGTTCAGTCCCGGCGCGGATTTTCTTTCGACGGACCTGCCGGCGCGTTAGTAAAAACTGTCTGTGTGGGTATTTTTATAACTCCCACAGCGCTCCAAGCTCGGCAGTAAAAAAAAGGCTCGGATAGGAGTAAGGCTCTAAAAAGGAGAGTACGCTCGCGCAGCCATTTTGTTGACATCGAATGGAGATTGACAACAGCAGACAGCACTACTGTTGACAGCTGGGAACTGTCATGTGTACATGCCTGCCACTCTCCATTCGTCGTCAACAAAATGGCGTCGAGTGTACCTTCCTATTTAGTGCTCTAATAGGAGTGCTGTTTAGCAATTCTGAAGCACTGCACTAAGCGCATCCCATTCATTCACCATTCGACAGAAATAATTCGAAATAATCAAATCATCCGCAACAGCAAATTTGTGGACAGTTTACAGCACAGCAGGAAGTAGCACTGAGGATGTTTGAACGAGCACACAAACCCGCATTGACCTCCTATTGACATTATTCTCACCTTCTTATTAAGATTGTTGTCCATTCACATTGGTCGTCCCTCCATTCGGCCGTGCACGAATGAATTCAATTGAAACTGTAATTAAAACGCAAGCAGCAATATTGCCGCCATCTTGAATGCACAAAAGAAAAGTAAACACACGTGTCCATAGTTTTGCTGTGACCACAAAAAATGAAAATCGACACGTGTGCGCACTGAGAAAAGATAATGTACCCCACTCGAATGTGGTAAAAATATACTCGTACACAAAGAACGCGACTTCGGACACCAGTAGACGAAAGTTACGGAGATGAACTGAATTATGGGCGGACCGGAATCAATACGTGTCTGGACCAATCCAATCACTTCCGTAGGCACATGCTCGATTTTCATTTTGGCTTGGCGAACCAAAACATCTTCCTGATGTCTCTGTGCCCTTTTGTTACATGCAGAAGGCATCTTATCCGACACAGTTGGAGATGGAGGAGCGATGGGTATAGTATACAGATTCCATCGATAGATGTGGATTACAGATAATTGGATGAAAATTGAGTAAGTGCCAATTATTATCAAATACATGTGTATATGGGTTGGCAATTTTGTATTTAAGATATTTTATTATTTGATGATAATTTATGAACTTTATACTTTTCAGTACCTAATAGAAACGATGGCGTTTTGTGTACAGTCGATTTCGCACTAAATTATTTACACATGGGAAATTTCAAAGAATTTTGGATTCTTTGGAGAAGTATCCGGCGCGAGATGAACAAAAATCGAAAAATCTCATTTTATGTTGAGCTTAAAAGTATTCTATTCTTTAAAAAAGACACTTTAGAGCCTCTAAAAATTGGTTTCAGGTTGTTGTTTTTTACAAATCGGAAAAAAAAAACAGTGATGTATGTTGGGTTGGTCCTTATATTCAAAGAGCCAACTGCAAAATTTTGCTCAAATCTTTTAGCAGGATGAAGTAATACTCATCATCATCGTGGCGCAACAGCCCGACGTCGGGCCTTGGCCGCCTGGATCGTTGTCTTCCAATTATCTCGGTCACGTGACCGCTTCAAAGATTAAACATTATGGTTAATCTTTGACCGCGTCCTCCAATCTTGGAAGTCCAGTAGCCTGTCGACGTCCACATATACTGAGCTCTCCCAACGAAATCTCAGTCGTCTAGGCAGTCTCGCTCCGTTGACTCGTTTTGCATTCATTACTCTCTTTGGCATGCGATCATTGTCCATTCGTTGCACATGCCCTGCCCATTGAAGTCGTTGTACAATAGTTTGACGATTTTCGAAACTTCCAGCTCATCGTACAGTTCATACAACTCATGGTTGTACCGGATGCGCCATCCATCTCGATCGCAAACAGTCCCGAAAATTCGTCGTAGAACCTTACGTTTATGACACTTGGTTTCATTCTGCACACCAACTCCGTATGCGTCTGTAGCTTAGCTCGGTAACGCACCGGGCATTTTTTGCTACTCGAAACACGGTCTCTGCGGTTCGCGCCCCGCAACGGGACCATCTATTTTTTATTCTCAAATTCCCTCTGATTTTAATTTCTCCGAGCTTATAGTGGCAGTCACACAAAACGGACATTTTATTGAGAGGAAATGAACTTTATGTGTTTCCCAAACTGTAAACTGTCCAAAACTTCCACCTCTTGCGCCGCCTACATTTCAAATGTGGAACTATTTAACAGAGTGGAAATCCTGCACTAATGCCCGGTTCACATTATTCCAATCCAGTAATCCAGTCCAGCAATCCAGTCCAGTGCTGGACTGGATCATATCGTCTACATGATTCCAGTCCAGTAGTCCGGCGAGTGTGTTGTTGATTCGGTAACTATAGTGACAATGATTTCTGGGCGAGCTGGAATGAAAAAGTAGACCGACAATCCAGTCACTGGACTGGATTGCTGGATTGGATTGCTGTCCAGTGCCGGTTCACATTATTCCAGTAGCAATCCAGCGCTGGACTGGATTACTGGACTGGATTGGTTACTGGAATAATGTGAACCGGGCATAATAGCCCCCATACGCGATGCAACCGTCGTCAGATCGATCTGACGATATTGTGATCGTCAGATCGATCGCACAGTGTATGTGACTATCGTTGACGATTTTTTTGACAATTCCATATACAATAATTTCGATCGTCAGATATTTTGTGGCGATCCATCGTCAGATCGATCTGACGATAGATCGCACCGTCTATGACGATCATAACGTTCTATCGAGAACAACTCAGATCAAATTGTTAGTGTATCCGTAATTGTGTGGTCTTAACCTGCTCTGCTCTATATGGATCTCGAAAAAAAAACGCGCCTAATATGTAAGAAACGCAGTCGCAAACGAATATGCTGAGAAACCGTACTGATACAAAATAGATTTGTGGACAGTTGAATTCCGCCAAAAAAATCAGCTGATTTTGCCATAATTTGTGGTCTGGGATACACTTTATTGACGTATGAGAAAACGAAAATACTTATTGGTCTGTTTATAGCTTCGATTAATTAGTGTCCCTGTTAGTTAACAAAGAGTTTAATCGGACATTGAGAAATCGGGCCTTATAGGCGCATTCCTGGTACAATTGTACAATACAATCTATCGAGTGCAGGTTAGCTACTCAACTGGCCCGTATAGGATTAAGTTGTTGTTGTAATACTACTTTGCCTTAACCCCTAGCGGGGCATAGCGCGTCAACTACTCCTGCGCGCCATCGTACTCTGTTCTGGGCAATGGGGCGCAACTCCCCAAAAGACTTACCCAGTACCTGACACTCCTTTGCCACAGATCGACGCTATGTGATTCGAGGACCCCCTCTTGGTCGGCCTTGGTTGGAAATGGGGTTCCATTTCATGGCATGCATAGCAATGCAGTTATCACTCTTCCGCAATGTGTGACCTATCCACTGCCATTTTCGCCTGCGTATCAAATCGTCGATTGGCATCTGACCCGTACGCCGACTTAGCTCTTCATTTGATATTGTTTCGGGCCAGAAAATTCTTAAAATTCGACGAAGACATGAGTTGACGAAAACTTGCAGCTTTCTGGTAACTCCTACGGAAACTTTCCATGTACTGCTCCCATACAAAAGCACTGATAGTACCAGGGAGCGAAACAGGCCCAGCTTGGTCTTGATGCTGAGATAACTGCTCTGCCAGATTTTGGACAGCATGCCGTATGCGCGTTTAGCCTGGTTGATACGACGAGCGATGTCCTGCTCCGTACCACCATTTTCGGCAACAATGCTACCCAGGTAGACGAAGTTGTCTACCTTCTCCACAGGCTGCCCATTAATATTGATGGCAATGGGTGTCGGATTTCTTTTTCGCAACGGTGGGCTAAGAACCTTGGTCTTGTTGGTATTAATCTTTAGCCCAACCTTGCTTGCCTCCCTCTCGAGATCTAACGCCATTGCAGACAGATCCATGATTTTGTGGGAGAGTAGGCATATGTCGTCAGCGTAGTCAAGATGTTGTAGATAAGATGTCAAAGTCCATTGAATTCCTCTGTCGAGTCCGGATAGGGCTGCATGCAACACATCGCCGATCACAATGAGGAATAGGATCGGTGAGAGGATGCACCCCTGCCGAACTCCACTGCGAATCTCAAAGTCCCCCCGACACCTTACCTTTATGCAGAACGCGACCTTTCGCGCCGTCATAAGTTGCCTTAATAATAGCCACAAGCTTCTCAGTGATGGCTCTCCTGAGCAAGGCCGCCCATATAGAATCCCGGTTCACACTATCGAAAGCCTTTTCGAAATCGATGAAAAGCAAGTGAAGCAGAGAATCGTATTCAGCGCATTGCTCGATGATGATTCGCAAGGTGTTAATGTGATCGACACAGGAGAATCCGGATCGAAAGCCAGCCTGCTCTTCATCAATTGTGCTTTCTAAGTGGGCCTTTAGTCTTTCCAGGACGATTTTAGCTATTATCTTGGCAACGGCAGGAAGCACACAAATGCCTCTCCAATTATTACAGTCTGTGAGGCTACCCTTCTTTGGAAGTTTGATGATCAAACCTTCCTTCCACTCAGTGGGAAAGGTCTCTGCATTCCACACTTTATCAACAAGTGGGTGCAGCAAATCGGCAGTTACGCTTGGCGCTGCTTGATAAAGTTCGGCAGGGATGCCGTCAAGTCCGGCGGCCTTTCCTCGTTTTAGTGCAATAATTGCAGTGACTATTTCCTCTTTAGTCGGGGCAGTGGACCGTATACGCACATTTTGATGGTTAGCTAAATTATCTATATGAGGGGGAACTTCACCAGAGGTTACACGGTTCAAGACCGCGGCGAAGTGTTCTTTCCACCGCCTCATTTGATCTTCGTCCAAGATAAGTAGCTTTCCATCACTATCTTTCACCGGATGTTGGCAGGAGTTACGACCACCTGTAAACTCCTTAATGACACCGTATACGGCGTTTAAGTTCTTACTTCTAGCGGCTTCTTCTGCTGACGCTAAAAGAGAATTCGCATAAACTCTTTTATCGCGTCGCACACTACGCTGAACTTCTCGAGCTTTCTGACGGTAAAGGAGTTCGATGCTGCTTCGATTGTCGTCTGATGCTGCAGCCAAACGAACTTTCAGCTCCTTTCTTTCAACAATCCGCTGCCACGAAGCGTCGGACATCCAGGGCTTATTCCGGCAATCCGGGTTTGGGCCAAGGATGGTATTTGCGCTATCAATGTACGCATTTTTTATGGCATCCCAGTTTTCGTTTATGTCACTATCTGGGTGACTAGTTATCTCAGCCGCTTTTTGCGCAAGATGGTCATTATATTGTTGTAAGACAGCTGGATTTTTTAGTGGAGCGGTGTTGAATTTGCGGGGCCTGGATCTTTCGTCGCTGGGGCGTCGCACGGCGCAATCGAACATTTGCGATCATAAGATAATGGTCTCTTCCCATCCCAATATCGGCACCCTTCTTGTTTCGCACGTCCAGGAGGCAACTCTTGAATCTTTTACTAATGGCAAAATGGTCGATCTGATTTTGTGTTCTGCGCCGATCAACAGAGGACCAACTGATTTTGTGGTGGTCCTTATGCTCACACATAGTACCACCGATGAAGAGACTGTGAAAGTTGCAGAACTCTACAAATCTTTCACCGTTGTCATTACGATCACCAAGACCGTATCTCCCCATCACATGTCTGAGCCCATAGTTATCAGCGCCAACTTTCGCATTCAAATCACTCATAACCATTATAATGTCACCTTTAGGTGTTCTGCTCTGAACGGCGTTTAGTTCTTCGTAGAAGGAGTCTTTTGCCAAGACATTGTCGGGTTCAGTAGGGGCATAACATTGTATTATTGAGATGTTCCTCATTTTGGTCCGGAACCTGGCGGTCAAGACCCTGTCAGAGACCGGTCCCCAGGATAAGAGACAGTTTCGCGCGGCTCTGGTTAAAAGGAGCCCCACACCTGACTCACGACGACTACCGGTAGCTTTACCGGAATACAACATTACAGTGCTGCCCGTTGGAGAGATGAATTCTCCGCTGTTCCACCATCTTATCTCACTAACTCCTAAGATATTTAATTTGTACCTCAGAAATTCACTCTCTAATTGAAGAAATCGTGCGTTCTGGGGACCTTCTGATCCATTGTCCAGGAGAGTACGCACATTCCAGAATCCAATCTTTGTCATTGTACGATAGCTAAAAGTCGTAACCGTTGAGTCAGTCCTTATCCGAGGCATAGTTGACGTTTCGTTAGCATATAAAGATTTCGGATAGGACAAATTTCCTTTAGGCAGCAAAATTATTTTGTATGTTTACTATTCCAAATAATTACACGAAACGGACATTTTATTGAGAGGAAATGAACTTTATGTGCTTCCCAAACTGTAAACTGTCCAAAAATTTCCACCTCCTGAGCCGCCTACATTTCAAATGTGGAACTATTTAACAGAGTAGAAATCCTGCACTAACGTTCTATCGAGAGCAACTCAGATCAAATTGTTAGTGTAATTGTGTGGTCTTAACCTGCCCTGCTCTGTATGGATCTTGAAAAAAAACGCGCCTAATGCCATGTGGATGCTGCCCTGCCTACGACGCAATGTGCGGCCGACCCTAAAGTTTCACTTCTGCCGCGTACGCCCTCGGACGCATTTATATTTTTTCACTAAATATACAACTGGCTTTATTATTTTGCTGAATATAAAATTTCATAAAATATTTGTTTTTATCTACGCCCCTGGCCAAGAATAATCTCTTCCTCCAACAAGCCGTAACGTAAATTTAACGTATTTCATCGTATGACGAATGCGCATGCGCCAACTACCGGCAACTTGTCAACGTACAATCAACGTATCGTATCGTGTAGTACTTCGACGTACTCAAGCACTGCATGCAATCGTACTATGTCGTACGGTACGATGATACGGATGTGGAACTTGTCCAAAAATGAAACAGCCTGCATTCACAAATTGGTAGCGCTGCCCATTGATATACAAAAGAAGAGGATGGAGACCAACGTATGTGTGTGCTGTGTGTGTAGGGAACCAAACTGTTGTTTTCTTTTTTTGGCTACCATCAGCTGTTTTTACTTTTAATGACAATTCTAGACGTCATTTTCGTGCTGATTGAAATCCAATTGTGTGATATCAGTGAAAATTGATTGATTTTTGAGTGAAAACGCGGTTAGTTTAATTGTAATTGCCACCGGAACTGTAAATTAATGTTTCAGTGTCGATTTAGTGTACTCAGTAAGGTGATTCAATGTGCAAAATCGTGTAAATACCACTGAAATATGGTGTGCAGTTGTAGTTTGCGCGAAACAGATGAAATTCTCGACAAAGTTGAGTGTCGGTTCTCAGGTAAATACCCTGATTGCTTTCAAAATTTAGTGTAGTTTCGCTCTATGTATTTCAAATTCCCATAGTGTAAAGATCTTTTTCGGAAACTAAATGTTTTTGCTCGCGGTCCATCAGCCATCAAATGAAAATAAAAGTTGCCCACGTGGGTTATCAGCTGATTTGCTTTTGTTTCAGTGGCGTAGCGTTTAAAGTGTGATGTGTGGGTGAAAGAAAGTGGGAAAGTTTTGTTTTTACTAATGGTCAATTAATTAGAAAGGGCCAAATCTGGTCAGATAATTTTGTATGAAAATGTGAGATCCATACAAATGTGATTTTGCTGTTCACATAACCCGCCAAATCAAGTGATTCCGCCTGTAGTGTGAAACTACTTTCTCAATTGCGTGTAGTGACGAACGGTTCGGTACGATTTCTGTGGCGAATTTATTAATATAAAATAAACTGAGCACCATAGCGACTGCATCTGCCCTAAAAACGTTTATAAAAAAGTGGAAGTGATGAAAATTTCATTGAGCACGTCCTATGAAGTTCATGTGGTTCGATGGCGGTTTGATCGATCGTCTGTTGCGAACGTTAAACAATATTCATACTTGCAACAATAAGGCCGGCCGCATCTTGGACGTAGGCAGGGCAGGGCAGCCCAGCGCAGCGCGTACATGGCATTGTTGTTGTAAATTCCGATTTTAACAATTGTTACAACAACAATGCTATGTGCGCGCTGCCCTGCCTAATAAATTTCGTAACTCGCACCAAATTTTTCCAGTCCCCAAAAATATAATCACCTACGCCATTTGTTAAAATGTAATAGTGGTCGTGTGACAACCACATATAGGCGAATGGTTCCCAAATGTTTCGATATAACTACTTCCTGTGTCTTCTTCTTCATTGGCGCTGCCTGAACGCTCCCATTTCTGTCCCAATTTCGCACTGAATAATTACAACGACAAAAGCGGGAGCGCTCCGGTAGCGCTACCATTTGAGAATGCAGGCACAATCAAAAAAATATTTAACGATTTTCGGTAAATTTTACAACTAGAAGGATGTTTTCACGAATCAGTGACAGAAGTTTACACAACTTTACGACAAATACAACGTTTACGACGTGAGCATGAATCCCCCTATTCACTTTAAGTTTAACTTGATGTACTACTTGTACATGTAGCCATGTTCCACAGAGATATATAGAAGGAGTTGAAACCACCATATACTGGGCACTAAATTCTGGACGTAATTCCACCGCATACGAACTAGAAAAAGCAAACAGAGAAACACACGCCCTCTCAGTCCATAGTGGTCCATACAGTAGCACATGAGATGTCAAACTCGCATTCCCCCTCACATACTTCCCCTTGGTGAACAATAACATTTCACTTTGTCTCCCTATCTTGGAGCACCCGCCCGGTCCACTTAGCCGATACATGAGATGCCAAACGCACATCCCCCTTCCTATTACCACCCCCTTGTACGGAATTGTTTCGTTTCTCTCGCTCTTTTTCATTTCCTTCTATTCTTAACTCTCTCTTCTGTGCCATGGTCCCAATATTGGTCCCAATTCAGCGATCAGTTTAAAATAGTTTAACATGGCAGCACCGTTCGTTTTGAAGTTTCGGTCATTTTTGCAATGGTAGTGTTTTGTAAACAAACAGTTCGGCGTTTTGCGGTTTTGTAGAAAATAATGATAATCCAGAGAACATTTAGTATTAAAAAAGTAAGAAGTGTTTACCTTAATCGGAACTCAGTGCGGAACTTGTGCGTGGAGACGAACGCAGGTGTTTCGAGAGCGTGATTGCCTAGAGACGTCGTTTATGAAGTGACAGTGTTTCCAGAGATCTAATACATAGCACTGGATAGATCATTGGCAATTTCGAACGGGCGCTTCTACTTTCAAACCGTTTTCAAGTGATTTTGAGCTAGTTGCGCAAGCAGACGAAATGATCGTACGATTTGACATGACGCCTCGTTGAGCGCGTACTTGCCACTTGGATGTGTCTCGGCTAAACGTCAACTACATCTGTTCCGATTGCATTTGACCTTGTCCCAGCGTGCGTGCGAAAGTGTTTTTTGGAATTCTCTTCTTGTTGCATTTTATCCGCGACAAATGCTCGCCAGTTCGACATTAGTGGACGACAGAATTCCTGCCGAAAATCTCCTTTGTAACATTTGCCAGTCGATTTTCGTGGAGCCGGTTCTGCTGCCGTGCGGACACGGATTCTGTCGGAACTGCTTCAACGGCGTGCTCAAATTCAACGCTCTGACCTGTCCTTGTTGCCGACGACGCTTCGGAAATTGGCTACGAAAAGCGGGCAAGACCAACACGTTAGTCGATCAAGCGCTCTGGACCTACATCCGGACACGCCACCGCGACGAGCTCGAAAAGGAAAATGTTCAGCCGTTAAGCAGCGAGGCCGGAAGAAGGGCGCAACGGCGGAATCGAGTCGCCGCCAAAGGTCGCAACCCGTCCCAATGCACCGTGGCCGGTGCAGCATCCACATCAGCCAATCCAGCAACCGCTTGCAACAGCAGCACAACACAGACAACAACGGCGCTGTCAGCAGGTGATTTTGACAGGACAACGTTCCGATTTTCTCTCGTCCTGGCATTGGACGTGCAAAAGTCAATAGTGTGGTTTCTAAACGATTTTGTCGCGCGTCCTTTTCCGCAAAATTCAGTCCAAATGTCTCGCGAGATGGTCGCGTGAGAATTGCACTTGGGTCGCGACCGTTTTTTTTTTGTAGTGTGCCCGATAGAATCGATGGGACAGGCTCAAGTAAGTTGTGTGGATCGTAGGGGCCTCGGCACTGCTTGCCGGCTGACATGACCTTCCATTCATGAAAATTTTTACAAATTGTCTTCTGGTCGCATTTATGCTACGCTTGGGTTAATATCTTGCGAGAAGAGGAAAAAGTTTTGATAGCGGTGAATGTTTTGTGATTTGGTTTGGTCTAGTGGTCGTTCTGGGAAGGGGATACCGGGGAATTCCTATCCTCCTCGGTATACGGACTATTGTGGCCTACTGGTGTTGTGTTTCGTGGTGAAGAGAAATGAATGTTGCGAATGATGTTTAAGAATTTCATGTTATTTGTGAAGATTTTTCTTGAGCACCGGTAGCTATCAAATCCTTCCACACTTCCATTTGTAAATCTGTCACTAAGCAAGAAAGATGAGTTAAAGGAAACTCATCTCGTTTACACAGCCATTACCGCCTGCAGCATGATCCTTGGTCTTCTGTAAGCACATCTAAGATTCTGGGAGAAATTATTCTCCGGAACACTTTCTTCTAGATTCCTTGACCCAATCATAAGAAAAACATAGATCCTCATCTTGACTTTCTGATATTTCAGAAAGTCCTGGTATTTTTCGGAACTAGGCAACTTCTGTAAGACACCCGAGTTTGAGGGTAGTTTTCAATGAATTTTGTGATGACCAAAATTTTTTTTTATTTTATATTTTTATTCCATTATTATAGCTTAGAATTGATCAGCTTCAAATGGAAGCAAGTGGTCTGCGAGTGCTACTGTATCGAGAAGGCATCATTGCAACAATGGGCGTCCACCGAAATAATTCTCATCAAGGGTGGCTTCGACTATCGAGACTGTTCCTATATCTCCGGATGAAATAAAGCTAAACTGGGATGCCATTAAAAATGCGTACATTGACAGCGTTGATTTCATTCTTGGCATAAATCCGGATTGTGGGAATAAGCCCTGGATGTCCGAAGCTTCATGGTTGCGGATTGTTGAAAGAAAAGAACTGAAGGTTCGTTTGGCTGCAGAATCAGACGACAATCGAAGCAGCATCGAACTCCTTTACCGTCAGAAAGCTCGAGGGAGTTCAGCGTAGTGTGTGACGCGATAAACGAGAATATGCGAATTTTTGTTCTAGCCTCAGCAGAAGAAGCCGCAAGAAGTAACAACTTAAAGGCCGTATACGGTGTCATCAAGGAGCTTATAGGTGGTGGTCATAACTCCTGCCAACATCCGGTGAAGGATTGTGATGGAAAGCTATTTAGAGTTAGATCAATTGATCGGTCTTGAACCATGTAACCTCTGGTGGAGTTCCCCCTCATATGGATAATTTAGCTAACCATTAAAATGTCCGTATACGATCCACTACCCCGAGGAGAAATTAGTCGTTGCAATGATTGCACTAAAACGAGGAAATGCCGCCAGGCTCGCCGGTATCCCTGCCGAACATTATCAAGCAGAGTTGCTGCACCCACTTGTTGATAAAGGCTGGAATACACAGACCTTTCCCACTGAGTGGAAGGAAGGTTTGATTATCCAACTTCCGAAGAAGGGTAGCCTCATACTGTAATAATTGGAGAGGCATGTGTGTGTGTTTCCTGCCGTTGCCAAGGTAATAGCCAAAATCGTCCTGGAAAGACTAAAGGCACAATTGATGAAGAGCAGGCTGGCTTTCCATCCGGATTAATACCTTGCGAATCATCATCGAGCAATGCGCTGAGTTCGATTCTCCGCTTCGCTTGCTTTTCATCGATTTCGAGAAGACTTGATAGTGTGAACTGGGATTCTATGGCGGCCTTGCGCCGAAGGCGCATCCCTTAGAAGCTTGTGGCTATTATTAAGGCAACCTATGATGGCGCGAAGTGTCGCGTTCCGCATGAAGGTAAGATGTCGGGGGGCTTTGAGATTGGCAGTGGAGTTTGGCAGGGGTTCACCCGATCCCATTCCTCATTGTGATCGGCGATGTGTTGCATGCAGCCCTATCCGGACTAGATAGAGGAACTCAATGGGCTTTAACATCTTATCTACACCATCTTGACTACGCTGATGACATATACTACTACTCTCCCACAAAAGCATGGACCTGTCCGCAATGGCGTTTGATGTTGAGAGAGAGGCAAGCAAGGTTGGGCTAAAGATTAATACCAGCAAGACCTAGGTTTTTAGCCCGCCATTGCGAAAAAGAAATCCGACACCTATTGCCATCAATATTAATGGGCAGCCTGTGGAGAAGGTGGACAACTTCGTCTACCTGGGTAGCATTGTTGCCGAAAATGGTGGTACGGAGCAGAACATCGCTCGTTTGTATCAGTCGTATGCTAAATGCGCATACGGTATGCTGTCCAAAATTAGGCAGAGCAGTTATTTTAGCATCATGCTTCTGTATGGAAGCAGTACATGGAAGGTTTCCGTAAGAGTTACCAGAAAGCTGCAAGTTTTCGTCAACTCATGTCTTTGTCGAGTTCTAAGAATTTTCTGGCCCGAAATAATTTCATATTTAGAGCTAAGTCGGCGTACGGGTCAGATACTCATTTGCCGTAACTAGTCCTCTTCACAAGGAGAACCAGAATTCAGGAATTTATCCTGCCAAAGATGGGTGACACCGAGTTAACTTTGTCAACCCATGCGAAGTACTTAGGGATGATCCTGGATAGTAGACTTAACTGGGGTCGTAACGTCGAGGAACGAAACAGGAAAGCCAGCATCGCCTTTTACACCTGCAAAAGCATGCTTGGCAAAAAGTGGGGTCTCAAACCAAGAATAACTCACTGAATATACACGGCTGTCGTAAGACCGATACTAACGTACGGAGCTGTGGTCTGGTGGACAGCACTCAACACGAAAAGAATCCTACAGAAAATGGAGAGGGTACAAAGATTATGTTGCTTAGGGATCACTGGTGCCTTAAGAACAGTATCTTCGCTCTCTCTGAACACTCTTCTAAACCTGCCTCCGATCGGCCTATATCTGAAGAACGAGGCAGCTAAATGTGGCCTAAGGGTTAGAGAGGCAGGGCACTTCAAAGAGAGGCCATATGGCCACCGCTGTATTAGGCTGCCATCTATTAATACTGACTATATGAAACCACAAGTAGGTTTTAACACAAACTTCGTGGTCAATATACCCGATAGGGAGCAGATCCCGGTAGTTGATCATGGACGCAGGAAGGCGCTGAACTTCTACACGGATGGCTCCAAGATGAAAGCCGGAGTCGGAGCAGCAGTCTACTCGTTGGAAATTCCATGCAACCTTTCCTACAGACTGCCGAATGAGTGCAGCATTTTCCAGGCGGAGGTGCTTGCGATCCAAAAGGCAGCTGAGGTGATGATTTCATCCCGGAAAAAGGGAGGAATCGTCATACACTGGGACAGTCAAGCAGCACTAAAGGCGCTACAGTCCGTCACAATCAAGTCGAAGACAGTGCATAACTGCCTAACAGCTCTACAAGCTCTGGGATCAGCTAGGACTCTGGAACTCTTGTGGGTTCCGGGCCATAGCGGAGTTCTAGGAAACGAAATAGCGGATGGACTAGCTAAACAGGGGGCTATCCTCGAACGAGGGACAGCTCTAGAGCTGCCGACGCCAATACAAACATGCAAGAAAATAATGGACGACAGTATGCGTCAAAAGGCCATATCTAACTGGCTCAACACAAACGACTCCAGAGTAACGAAAATATTCTGGAATTCTTATGACAAAAAGAAAACTGAAAGCCTCTTGGGACTACCCAGAAGTCAGTGTGCACTATTAGTGGGCATACTAACGGGCCACTGCCTGATAGGGGAACATGCCCACAGATTAAAGCTAATAACCAGCGATGGCTGCAGGAATTACCAAATACCAAACGCGAAAGAAACTCTAAAGCACCTTCTATGCGAATGTCCTGCACTCGCTAGAAGGAGAGTAAAGTGCCTAGGAGCTCACTTCTTCAACGATCTTGAAGGAGTCGCAGGACTCAGTTGGAGAAGCCTCTTGAGCTTCGCCAACGAGTCGGGTTCCTTCAAGCTCAACGACGATCTTCTGGTAAGGACCAGCAACGACACGGGATGAGTACCTGTTATATGTGGTATCGCTATGGACCCCAGCGTTCTATGCGGAGTCGTCTAGGCTGCCACCCTACCTAACCTAACCTAACCCCTAATGGGGCATAGCTCGTCAACTATTCCATGTGGCTTAGATGACGTTTCGTTGGCATAAGCCAATTTCAGACGATGCACGCAGGTGAACAAGGCAGTGGATAGGTCACACATTGCGGAAGAATGATAACTGCATTGGTTAACATGCCATGAAATGAGACCCCATTTCGAACCAAGGCCGACCAAAAGGGGGTCCTTGTTGGTGTGGTTGTGGTTGTAGCAATGGTCAAAGTTCGTTGTGTGAGTGTGTTACATGTTGTGTTGTTCTTCGTCTTCCTCGGTGTTAAGTGACAGGAAGTTGCATCTACGGGGCTCTCCCACAGCGACCTGGGGGTCAGGTGTGTGGGTGCAGCTGGGCATTTGAAAATGTGATCCACATCGTGAGGTGTACCATTGCAGGCGGGGCATGTGTACGTGACATCCCGGTCAATGCGAGATAGGTAGAAGTTAAGTTAAGGAGTTAAGTTGGGCAAGTGTCGTCCTCGCTGCTCTCGGAAGCGTTCTCTCATCAGGAGAAATGGCTGGTGGTTGTGTCGAGAGAACTTTATTTGGACCTTGTCCCGCGATTGATACTTGTACCTCCTCGTGGTGTATTGCTGCTATGGCTGCTCTGTATGCGTTGTTGTTACCTCTGAACGTCTCTTTCGAGGTCCCTTAAATCACGCCTGACATGCCTTGGTGCTTTGACTGAAAGCTCGTGTGGGTGCTCACTGGTGTAGGGGGTGAGGCGTTTTTGATGAGCTCGCTGCTTGTGGACCTCGGTTTCTACACTGACTGGCGATAAACGAAGGATTCCAGTGCCTGTGATGGTTTAGACCGGAGCAGTTTCTCAGGTGACACCGCTCGTCGCAACAGTTGCATCTCACTGACGTCGCATTGGGATGCAGCTCTCTATTGCATACGCAGCAGATCCAAGGACCTGGGTTGTTTTCAATGCCGACGCGGAGAAGTGTTGCTCCCAATAAACACAAAAAACAAATACAGCATGTAACACACAAACACACATCCTTCTTGCATTGAAGGGGTTTGGCAGCTCTTGACCGTTGTAGAAAACGGATCGCTCCGATGCGTAGAAGCGGCTGCCGCAGGAACGATCTCCTGTGATAGTTTCATTCGGTTTCAGTAGCTCGTAGTGTATCACACCGAGCTGGTCCCACCAAATGCAAAGCATAACCTTGGCACCGTGAATATTCGGTTTTGCCGTTGACGTTGAGGCATGTCCGGGGCATTCCCCATGACTTTCTGCGCTTGGGATTATCGTAACGGATACATTTTTCGTCGCCGGTTACGATGCGATGTAGAAATCCCTTCCGATTCTGCCTTTGAAGCAGTTGTTCGCATGCAAATAATCGCCGTTAAATATCTCTCGGTTTTTACTCGTACAGAACCCAATTTCCTTGTTTCTGACTCATGCCCATGACCTTGAGGCTTGCTGAGTCACTCCTAGTGATTCAGCTAATTCTTCTTGCGTTTGGCATGAATCTTCATCAAGCATTACTTTCAATTCGTCGTCTTTGAAAATTTTTTCTCTCCCGCCACCATGCTTGTCCTCGACATTGAAATCGCCACTTTTAAAAGGTTGAAACCACTCACGGCATGTTCTGTCACTCAGAGCAACCTCACCGTAAGTATCTGAGAGCATTCGATGAGCCTTAGCTGCAGCTTTTTTTTTTTTTTTTTTTTTTTTTTCAAATGGAAGCAGAAGATCGAAACTTTCCGCAAAGGACGAGAACTTGGCTCGAAAACAGACATTTTGAATCGCGAATCTTATTAAAAATGCGAACAACTTTTACTAATGCGGGGATGTCGATACGTTCACAGACATCCAAACTCACTTTGTGACACTTTTGAACTACGTATTTTGACCAGCCCTCACCGATGCAGCCGTAAGTCGGAAAACGGCGGAAGCAAAGTTGTACACCTAATAAAACAATTTTGCTCCCAGGGAGTGAGTGTCCAGAAGCAGCTTTCCCGTACTACCGGAGTCTTGCGTGGAATTACCTAGTCTAGCAGCTTAGTTAGTAGGGGGCGACCGGTAGCGCAGTGTGTTGAGGCATCAGTCCCATGTTTGACTACCGGCGTTTCGGGTTCGAATCCCGTCCACGACGACGTTCGTGGCCATGGATGTGCAGGAGGTGCATGCTGGTAACTGCATTCTCCGAAACCAGTTTATGCCGTAAAACGTCAACTGGGCCACATGGAACAGTTGACGCGCTATGCCCCACAAGGGGTTAGGGCAATTGAGAGAGAGAGAGCAGCTTAGTTGGTGTTGCTGTCGAAGTTTGGCATATCGAATCTTCTTAGTTTATTCTTCTGTTCTTAGTTAAATGTTCAAGTTCTGAAATAAAATGTGTGTGGAGAGAGGGGGTATGAGTATATTGGAACGAATTGTAGGACATGGTTGCATTGAAATCCTTTTAAAGAATGTGCTTGTCGCGAATGTGATTTTTAATGAACCTCATATGAATTAATTTCTTATATTTCCCCGATTGGGTAGGACCTTCAAGAGCCGCACCACAAATAAGTCAACCTGGCGAAATTCGTAAAGAGTACGAAGCACAACTTGAACTCTTCCAAAAAGAAATAGAAAATGAACGTCAAAATGAGTTAAAAGCGACATCGGAGTACATTAAACAACTATTAGAAGAGGGTAAGTTTAGTACTTAAAGACGTATAGCTTTTAAACGTAATACCAGTCCAGCTATCAAACCTGCCGTCAGACCTGCCACCGGCCTACTATCGATCCTGCCGTTAGACCTGCCATCAGGCCTGTTATCAAACCTGCCGTCAGGCCTACTATCAGACCAGCTATCCGTTTTCTAATAACAGGCCTGACGTCAGATTTGATAGCAGGATTGACGACAAGCCGGACTGTATGATTGACAGCAAGCCTTTGACAACGACGCATACATACAGATGAGCCATCACAGCAATACATCAGGAAGAGGTACAATCATCAATTGCGGGTTTAGGTCCAAATAACACTGGACAGCAAATAAACTGGGCCACCCTCCACCTTGGAACTCTAATCCAATTTTCTCGAAAAGTATAAAACTTACAACTATCAAAGTTATATCTACAGAAAGTGCTTTTCATGAAAATTAAAATGGAAACACATTGGGATTTATCAATTTATTAAGCGTTTATTAAGGATTTTACAAAGAAGAGACGTTTTCCAGTCGTGTAATCACCAAGTGAAAAAAAAAAATAATTTAATTTAAGCCGAAAAGAAAGAAAAAATTAAAAAAAAGTTGTTGGTCAGTATTTAGTAGTGTTCCCTCCGCTTTCTCGAATAACTGCTACCATCCTCGTATTCATAGACCTCACGAGGCTGACGATGAAATCTTGGGGAATTGCATTCCACTCCTCTCCAATTGCGATTCGCAGCTCTGGAAGCCTTGTTGGAGCAGGTACCCGGGCTCGAATCCGACGTTGCAGCTCATCCCATAAGTGTTCTATCGGATTCAAGTCCGGCCTTCGAGCTGGCCAGTCCATCGTACGAATGCCGACGTCGTGTAGATACCGGGTCACCACATGAGCAACATGAGGCCGTGCATTATCATGCATCAACTGGATGTCCTGCCCGATATATCCTGCGTAACCACATGGTCTGCGAGCATTTCAGTGATGTAGCGATGAGACGTCAATCCACGTGTACGGCCCGTCGGTTCGATGAAAACTAGCGCTGTATGTGCGGTTAGCGAGATGCCGCCCCAGACCATTACAGATCCTCCTCCATTGGCAACAGATTCCTCGATGCAACACTGAGAATAACGTTCTCCAGGGCGACGATATACTCTCCGACGTCGATCACATCCATGTGGACTCACCCTGTTCTCATCAGTGAAGAGTACATTACCCCACTGTCCTAACGTCCAATCCTTATGCTCTCGAGCAAATTCAAGTCGTGCTCGAGGGTGGACTACAGTTTATGCTGGATCTGTTGCAGCTCTCTTTGGAGTCAGGTTCCGTTCAGCAAGTCTTCTTCTGACGGTATCTGAACTTATGACCACTTGGCGTTCGTCACGCAGACTTTGTTGGACTTGAACTGCGTTGAGGCGAACAGCGATTTCGAAGAACAGTAAGTTGGATATAACGATCATCTGCTGCTTATGTAGCCCTGCCCGTTCCTAGACGGCGATCGAATGCTCTAGTCTCTAAGTATCGTCCTGTAAACTCGTTGCACCGAAGATCTGCTGATTCTAAGTCTTCGAGCGACCTCACGTTGCCTAAGGCCTGCTTGAAGTAGTGCTACAGCTTGAGCTGTGTCGTATCCATTATTGGCTGAAAAAAGTTGCAAAAATACACGCGTCTAAGCAAACGATGGACAAAAACTAAAGAAATGATAAGAAATATCCGACTACCCTCACTGTAGGAGAAAAAAACGGTGAACGCGAGCTCTAGTCAAAACAAAGCAAATCGTTAGCATTGTGTTTGTTGCTTGATTAAAATGTAAGTTTACGGTACTTTAGATTAAATTTATAGTCATTTAAATTGCCATTAAACCCACTTTCTGCAGATATAACTTTGATAGTTGTAAGTTTTATACTTTTCGAGAAAATTAAGTTGAGTTCCAAAGTGGCGGGTGGCCCGGTTTATTTGCTGTCCAGTGTAGTTCTCTCGGCACCACTACCAGCCATTTCTCCTGAAGAGGGAAGGCTTTCGGGAGCAACGAGGATGAAGCTCGCCCAACTTCGGCCAGGCTGGTGTTCGCGTCTTTATTCTTGTGTCTCGCATTGGCCGAAACATCTTGGCAGATTACTTGTGAGTGTGAACCTAATGTAACGTCACTTTTGTATGCATCCGACAGATCAAGATCAATTACAATAGTTTGGCCACTAGTGTGAAACTAACATTTTGTATACACTAGAGGATCAAATCACTTGATCTGAAACTGCCGGAAACATAAACAAATGTTTCGTTTCTGGTCATGTAATCTGCCAGATCAAGTGATTTGGTTTGCATGCAAGTGCAAAATCTAATAAAAGACCCAATTCGTTGATCCGGGATCCTAATAAGATAATTTTTTTAAATTAGCATCTCCTTCAATGCAGGGTTGTTTTTATATGGACTAGATAATAATTAATATATTCATTCTAATTTTTCGTTATTTATATCGACTTAATCATATTAAATCAGCAATAGGTACAGTCATTTCCACAAGACCGTATACCTCACAAAATAAAAACAAAATGTTACAAGTAAGAAATTTTATTTTTTATTGAAAGTAAATACAAAATACATTTTCGCAATTATATTTAATACATGGTCCAATCGCCGTCACTATTGATTATTGACTGGCATCTTCGGTGACAACTTTCGGCCAATTTTTCCGCGTAGTCTGTCGATAAGTTCTTCCAAATTTTTTGTAGCGTTCGCCTTAAATGTGCTGCTCCTTTTATTTGCTTTCCTTGAAGCTTCTGCTTCATTAATCCCCATTAATCCCATTCTTCTTTCCAGCGTGTACACAACCGGCTTCTATGTTTCGGATCGTTATCTTCTTGTAGAAACCAATCGGTGTTGTCGTTGCCATATAGCATCCTAGCAGACTTCAATAATCCTTTCTTGTACAAAATGATCATCCTTTCAGCAGTAAGAATTCCGGTAAACGTTATTAATTTTCCGAAACCGCGTGCAGAAAAGCATCCATAAACATGGACCTTCACAGGGTGTTTAACGGTTCGGTTCACGACAGCTTCTCCTTTTTGTGCCCACACTCGTCTCCTGAACGTATTTGCAGCATAACTTGATTCATCCGTAAAGATCACGTTGTCCCAATCACGATCGATGTTTTCCTTAGCCCACTCTACACGTCTTCGCTTCTGGTTTTCGGTAAGTAATGGTTTCATCAAGGCATACCTGGTTTTGATGTTTTCCTCTTGTAATCTTCGCCGAATCGTATTCAAGGACACGTAAATATTCTTCTTCGATAACATTTCTTTGCTTGCACTAAGGTAGTAACGGACGGATTTTTCTTAAAAATATCAATGATGGCCTTATCCTGGGTTTTTGAAGTGCTTCGGGTTTTACCCCTACCAGCTAGATCGTCTACATTTCCAGTATATTTAAAACGCTTTATCCACTTATTCACAAACTGTGTCGAAACTTTCAGGTACTTTCCGGCCGATGCAGGTGTCATTTTTGGTCCTTTCGGATGACTTACTAAAAACACAGCTTCGAATCGTTTTTTGTAAATCGCACTCATTTCACTTGACGTCTTATCACTCTCCTACTTGAACTTAGAATGACCAAATTTATACAATGCGAAAAAGAGGAAGAATGCAGGTAACTAAAAGTCCCCCAACACTCTTTGAGAAATGGTGCATTAAAAAGTTGCAAAGTATACGCTCTTGTGGAAATTACTGTATTTTTGGGCCGAAGTTTTCATTGTGCCATTTATTGTCACAATAATCGACTTGAAGCTAAAATATTTTTTGGCTATATTTAAATCTGTAGCTTGGTAGAAAATGGGCCAAATTCGCTGGTTTGGAATACGAACTATTATTAGGCTGAGCGCACGTTGATCGCGTTCGTGTGTTTTATGTCAAACGGATTGAATCTTTGCTAGAATGACATTCCGTCAGTTTAACAAATGCTCGGGTAGATTGTTGTCCCTTAGGCGGCTATTACACTATAAAAGTTAATTTACAAACATCTTTGACGAACGATATTTTAAAGGAACTTTTATGAATAATATTAGCCGCCTAAAGCGGAAGGGGTGCAAGCTTGTAAGAAAAGTACTTGAAACAAGCAACGTTCATGCCGCAGATCTTTTGTTAGGCGGTATTACGCTAGAAAAGTTCTTTGAAAATGTCTTTTATAAAAGATATTTGTAAAATAACTTTTATAGTGTAATAGCCGCCTTAGAGCAGATAATTAGGCAAGAAATAAGCTACCAAACAAACAAACGGACAATATAAGAAATATATCAGCATTTCATATCCAATTGCTCGTTTAAATACACAAGAGTTAACACAATTGGTGAACCCGAAAACCGCCGAATCTTTGTCAAACTGACGGAGTGTCATTCTAGCAAAGAACCAACCCGCTTGATAGAAAACACGCGAACAACGTGCGCTCAGTTTTATCGCAGGAGTCAGTACTTTAAATGGAAAAATGCCTAATGTCTTAAATCCCGTTCCCATTGAGCGATTTCTGTTGAAGGAGACTAGTCGGGACACAAAAAGCTCACGAATCGCTCAGCAACAGTGTTGAAAGACACTAGCTTGCCGAAGGTATGATACGCTTCGCGTGAAGGCTATCCATACCTTCAATAATCTGTGTTGCTATCAGTGCGATCCATTTCGACTTTACCACTTTGAAATTAGCAGTAACAATTGTTCCGATTCCACTGTTCCTATGATAGGTATATGAAATAGTGGGCCGATTTCACCCAAATGTGTTATAAATGCGGTTTGGCGGTAAATACGGATATGATTGAAACCTGTAGCTACCTTGGATGCCCTCTGAAGTCTTCGTGGAGATGACTCGCTGTGCAGACTAATACACATGATGCTTACATCTGGCGTTATCTCCACTAGTCTCGGCACATCATCTGTAGGCAGACATGTGAACAGGGGTCCTCCCCAGGGTGGTGTTCTCTCTCCCCTTCTTTGGGATTTGGCGGTCAACGGACTGCTTTTAGATCTGGAAGGGCTGGGATGCGAAGTCACTGCTTTCCCTGTGTCTTTAGTGGTGTAGTGCAGAACGCCCCTTATATCCTGACGAACTGGGCTAGTAAATTCGCTTAAAACGGAACTTGTTCTCTTTACTAGGAGATACAGCCTACCTTCATTCGAACCACCTTTGATGGAGGGCAGACGATTTGTGCTCACTGAAAAAGCCAAGTTCCTTGGTCTCATACTGGATAGGAAACTTTGCTGAAAGTTGAACATTCAGGAACGTGTTAAAAAGGCTACTGTTGCACTATACTTGTGCAAGAAGGCCATAGGTAAGAAATGGGGCTTACAACCGAGAGTGACATACTGGCTTTATTTATCGGTTTTGCGCCACATTCTGTTACATGCGGTTGTCGCCTGGTGGACGGCACTTAGGATTGTATTTTACAAAACTCTGCTGGAGAAGGTCCAAAGATTCGCAAGCATTGCCACCATGGGGGCTCTAAGGACTACACCGACCGCTGCCTTGGGTGCTCTGTTGAATCTGCTTCCCTTGGACATTTTCGCAGAGCAGATGGCGGCGATTACGGCTGTTCGCCTCCGTGAAACCGGTCTTTGGGCGGCGTCAACCACAGGTCACTCAGCTTTATTGATCAACCTTGAGACGGACTATACCTCCCCGAAATACTTGTTCGAAATGGGCTTTACAGGCCTGATTTCCGCTACGAATGATTGGCCCGTAAACGCTTTTCAGGAATCAAATGCCATTGCCATTTTCACTGACGGTTCTAAGACTGACGAAGGAGGGGGGGCTGGCGTATACTTACTTAGTAGTGTTTTTCAGGCGGAAGTTACAACAATATCTGAAGCTCTAGCCTGGTTGTCGCAAAACGATATATCTGGTAGGGACATTATAATCTATACGGATAGCTAACTAACGATTAAATCACTTAGCTCTGTCTTGGTAAATTCGAAGACAATACTGGAGTGTCGCAACTCCCTAATAGGGATGGGAAGGCTCTTCAACATTTCCCTAGTGGCTATAATGGTAACTGCAAAGCCGACGAACTGGCTCGAGCAGGTACGATCAATGAGATTAGCGGTCCGTTACGTAGCACCAGGATGCCGTTGGCTGCTTGTAAATTGGCTATCAAAGAAGCGACGTATGATAGGGCCTGCATCAGATGGAGCAATGGCAGTACATGTTATGTGGCTAGACAGTTGTGGCCCAAACTGGATCCCAAACGTTCTTCTGGATTGCTAATGCTAAACAGAAATAGTCTAAGAACTGTCGTAGGAGTGCTAACTGGACATTTCCTAATTGGGGAGCATGCCAGGAGACTTCGTCTTCCATATAATGATTTTTGCAGGAGCTGTGGGGATGAGGAAGTGGAGGAAAGTACGTCTCATCTTTTGTGTACCTGTCCGGCCCTGGCGAGTTTTAGGAAAGACCTCCTTGGTTCCTACTTCTTCACCGATGTGGATGACCTGAAAAAGGTAAATGTTGGTCAGCTACATCACTTCATTGTGAGCTCAGGCTGGTTTAACGAGTGAGTTGGTCTCAGTTGCTGAGTCCAGGGGTATCACAATGGAACCAGTGGTTGTCTAAGTGTGCTTAAGCAGCCCGTTTAACCTAACTTAACCTAAATATGATTAACTAATGTGAAATTTTGTAAAGATATCTTTAGAAATAAAAAAGTTTTTCTAACAAAAACTTGCTTTTGGACCGGTCGTTATTATGACAGCTATATGATGTAGTAGTCCAATTTCAACCATTTTCGGGAATGTAGTTTAGCAATAAAGCATTGCATTGAAAAATATGAAATTTGGTTACGATATCTTTAGAAACAAAAAAGTTTTCTCACAAAAACTTTTGGACCGGTCGTCGCTATGGCAGCTATATGACACAGTGGTCTGATTCCGTTGGTTCCGACATACATATATACAGTGTGCAATAGAATGAAGGCCATGTACAAAATTTCAATTTAAAAACTGACAGACTAGTTTGCATAGAAACAGACGGACAGAGAGACAGAGAGACGGGCAAAGCTTAATCGACTCATCTCGTCATACTGATCAAGAATATACTCGTATGTAGTTTATATGGTCGCAGATGCTTCCTTCTGTGCGTTGTAAACTTCATAACAAAGTTAATATATCCACTTTGGTGGAGGGTATAAAAAACATTTTTTTTCTAACGGCCAAAGTGCTTGCATTGTTGTGGTGTTGGCATGTAACTCGAGATTCCCAAAAATTCAAAATATGGACATTGGCCCATACATATTCCGCCTGCAATGGTACGCTTCATAATATGGGCCACGTCTCCAACTAGTTTCACTCACGCATCTAACTCCCAACTCGCTGTGGTGAACCCCGTAGAAACAGCCATTTTTTTATGGCGCGACACTGAGGAAGATGACGAACCGTAGCATGTTACACACTCACACATCAAACTTCCAATCATTGCTATCACAACAACAGCAGTATTAATAGCATATTAACAACAACAGGATTAAAAGCATGCCTAACGGCGGGTTTGACACCTGGGCGGGCTAGCATTACGTCTAAAACCCCTTAAACTCCTTTCGATAAATTGCTCACATAACTGCCATTTCTTCACAACAGAATTAAATCGATTGCATCCAGATCGGCCACTAACCCGTACCTCGGCAACAATTTCAAACGAAACTATGCTAGTCGCCAATCCCGGTCATCCTTCATACGCCCTAAAGTCCACGACAAATCCAAACAATCTTCCATCACTCGCATCATCGTCGGATGTCAAGAAGAATGCCATTGGCGCATCCTCATCGACCACTGCAACCGCATCATCAAACTCCTCCTCCACCTCCTCTTGCCACAATCACAATAATACCGGAGCGACAGGCTCGCAACACAACACCACTGCTGCATTTCTGGCGCAATCGGCAAAATGCAATTTAATCAAAACGCTGGCTGTTCGTCTGAATCGTGGTACAGATCTAATTAAACAATCCGTACACAAGGCGATTGTATCAAAAATCCCACAAAATTTCTTGTCCGGAACAACAACAAATAATCGTGAAACACTTACCGTCCCGCCAACCAATACTCATCGCTCGCCGCATAGAAATACGAACAGTACCGACAGTTTAAAATTAGAAATGTGCCATTTCAAGCCAATTAGGACGGCGCCAACGACGCCCAGTAAAAAGAAAACGGAAACGATTTTACGGACACCGAAAGTCAAGCGAATTGCGAAATTGAAATTGGAGGAGTGTAATAGTCGGTCGCCCGATGTGAAATCAAGGTATGGTTCGAAATGGCATTTGTTTTAATTATACAGTTTTTAATATTTTCCACTTGCAGTTTGTTCCAGCAATCGCTCCTACAGAGCCAGCGAAGATCGGCTTTCGTTCCGGTTGGCAGTTGCGCCCCGTCGACATCACAAGCAGCCGCGGAATCAAACTCAAGATTGATTGATGAAGTCGCTGATAATCTTAAATATGAAATTATTCATAACAAATGCGTAGTACTGTTAAAACGCTTAAATCTAGATATTTACAATGCCAAACACTTACGAAACATTAAACTACAAAATCATCGACCCAACGGACTTCTCAAAAATAGTACAAGACGTTACAAATATCGTAATTATCAAGTATACGATAGCAACTTAATTGAATTGGCGAAATACGAAAGGCTCATCAAAGAGCAACAGCGCTGTGAAGAGTTAATTGCGCAAGAGCGAAAGGACTTTGAACTGGCCAGGAAACTGCAAGCCGAACTCAACAGAAATGCATCACAACAGCCCGCGGAACGTGTAAGTTTGCGCAAACGTAAAAGTCAAGGCTCGGCGGAAGATGCGCCCTTAGCAACGCATTCCAATCACAACGGATCGGTAGACCCGGACCCAGGTCCGTCAACGTCAAAAAAGCACTGTCGCCGAACATGCGGTCGGACAGTTGCTTTACAGGAAAGTGCCGGTAAAAGGACGAACGCTTCAAAAGATGCAAACCTACGACGATCAACACGAAAGGTTAAGCCCACTAGCAGATACTTCCAATAATTTTCCGACGTATCAAATCATTTTTTTCTGTTTCTATTTATACGTGGATCCTTGGTTATATTTTCAGCAAAATTAACGAGTCTAGTCTTTGACGGTAAGCGTACATTGGAAATGTGCAAAAAACAGTTGTGATCTTTGATGAAAAGTTTCGGGTCGAATTCCTCTTAATCAGTCAACATGCCATTTAAAATATTACGTATGTATGTGTGTAGTTGCGAGAGCTTTTTTTTTAAATGTAAGTTTTTGAAAAATTGGAAGTAATATTTCCGAGGATCTACGAGAGAGGATAGTGTGTCGATTGTTATCCGTACTGTTGTGAATTTATGTGATATTATCATGATATATTATTTCTTATGTCTTCGGTGGGTACATTTTCAAAATGTATTGCAGCAACGCCGAAAGTATCACACAGAGCGCGTTTTTTGTTTTATTTCTCTGTCCTTTGAGAATTCAAACTGATCGCAAGGATATGAAGTAGTGGTTCCTCCTTATGGTTTTTTTTATATCCACTAAGAATAATAATCTCTTTTGTATTTTTTAAGTGTTTTCTTTTTTTTTTTTTAATCCTATAACATAAATCACAACAAAAGCATTTGTGTAAGGAGCGTGATTTTGGCAATTGTCCTGCTATTTTTTTTATACATAATTCCTTTAAACCAAACTATGTTCCTTTATGATGAAAACAAAAAAAAATGTGGGAAAATTATTTATAAATTAATCTTTACGTTTTTTTTTCATACAAGTCCTGTATTTTCTAGGGAGTTTAAATAAAGTTAGAATTAGAAGGACATTTATGCGAAAGCAAAGAAGGACAAACATTCCACAAAGCACAGTAATTATTAGGATATAAGTAGCGATATGATTAGGACGTGTTGTATATTTAAAAAAGAAAACTTATGTCGCAATTGTTCTCTCTCTCTTGATTTGATTTACATTTTTTTCCTATGTTAATAAATATGTTATTCTAAGAAGTGTTCTTTTTTTATCGATTTATTTTTTAAATAAATTATAGTTAGCGTGTAATTCTGGATAAGAAATTTCATAATATTGAAACTTTCCAGAGAACTTAATAAGATACGAATACTTGTTTCTAATGGTTAGAATAAAAACTATAAAAACAAAAGTAAATAAATATAATTTATCTTCTATTTCAATTTTTGTTTTCATGTTTTCCATAGGCGGGTGGAGTCAGAACTGCCGGTAGTTTTGAAATGATTGGTGTCACCAATTGAGAAAATTTGTTCATAGTCTTTTGCAGGAGTCGGCAACCTTTTTCTGAAAAGGGCCATTTTTTTGTAAGGCTCAGCGGGCCGGGTAGCAAATGCAAAATGCAACTTCTTACTGATGTGATCTTCGTCTTCCTTGCCCTTTCATACCACTCTGCGGCTTCGCGTTGCTCTGCCTGTGGTTTTGGCACTTGGCCCATTTTGGCGGTATAATCTCAGCTTCCTTCTAAGGCAGCTCGGTCTTCGATGGTATCATCGTCGAGATTAATGCGTTTTTGTTACTTCTTCATTCGTTGATAGTGTCTTCATGACCGGATTCTCAGGTGGACGCCTTAGAACATGGCAATACCAATTCATACGACGATCTTCGAGCTTTTCACGGATCGGTTGCTCAATAAACAAGCTGCCCCGGATGTACATAGGTACTTTTGATGCGATCCTTTTTGGTCACACCGGCTGACATCCGTAGCATTTTCATCTCGGTCGCAGTCATTTTACTTTCGTATGTTTTATACATAGTCCACCACTCAGACGCATATATGAGTGCGTTTTGTTCAACTTGCCCTTAAGCTTTCGTGGCATCTCTAGAGTTTTCTCGCCATCCAACCGACACTGATGCGATGTTTGATGTCGTCGTCGCAGGTAGCTTCCTTGTTGACCATCGAGGCCAGGTAGTTGAACCTTGTACAGGACTTCAATTGCTCTCCTTTAATGTAGATATGTATGCAGCATGCGCTATCTCTGTTGATTAATTGGACTAATAGATGTGGCCTGGGTGTTAACCCCAGTAAGACCAACTTAGTCCTTTTCACCAGGAAACGCAGCATTCCACCAGTGATGCCTCCTGTTCTGGAGGGGGTGAGACTTGCTTTCGCGGAGAGTGCTAACTTCCTTGGCCTCATTTTGGATAGTAAGCTAAATTGGAGACTGAATATCCAGAAGCGCACGGACAAGGCTACTACTGCTCTTTATTGCTGTAGGCGGGCTATAGGCAAAACATGGGGTTTGAAACCCAAAGTTCTGTACTGGCTCTATGTGGCAGTGCTTCGCCCCATACTGCTGTATGGAGTCGTAGTCTGGTGGAATGCCCTTCAAAAGGCAGCTAACTTTCAATTATTAGCCAAGGTGCAGAGAACAGCTTGTCTGACGATCAGTGGTGCTCTACGATCAACCCCATCTGCTGCTTTGGATATGATGCTCAACCTGTCGCCGTTGGATATTCAGGCGAAGCTCATGGCGGCGAACTCAGCCATTAGAATTAGAGAGACCTACCAGTGGATAACCTTGGGAACCGGTCACTCAACGATCTTGAACGACGCAGAGATTCCTGAGTCGATTGATTACATCTCACAAAAGCGATGGTTCATGAAGAATCACATAAACCTGATTCCATCGCGGAGTCTGTGGGAAAGTGGTGGTCCATCTATACCGCACTCGCTGGAAATTTACACGGACGGGTCGAAAACTGCCGAAGGTGTGGGTGCTGGGGTATTCTCTGAGGAGCTGAACCTTCACCTATCCTTCCGGCTACCGGAATACTGCAGTGCTTTCCAGGCGGAAATTTTTGCGATTAAGGAAGCGGTGACTTGGCTGAGTCTTCACGCGATCTGCACGACGAAAATCACTATCTTTACGGATTGTCAAGCCGCAATAAATTCCCTCGATTCAGGGTTCTGCACTTCGAAAAGCCTATCGGAGTGCAGAGGGAGGCTAGCGGAGATGGGTGATTTCTTCGATATTATCCTGTGCTGGATACCTGGCCATCATGGGTTTTCTGGTAATTGCAGGGCTGATGAGCTCGCCTGGAGGGGTGCCACCGACGTGGCTCTGCAGCTTAGCAGCGATATTGCTACACCGATTGCCCTGGTAAAATCCAGAATGAAATCAGCTGCGATCAGGGAATCCCACCTTAGGTGGACTGATGGCGCTTCCTGCTATAATGCCAAGCTAATCTGGCCGAGGCAGAATATCAACCGCACTACTAAACTACTGTCGCTGACTAAATACCAGATCAGCCTGGTGGTCGGCTCCGTTACTGGACACTGCCTTATCGGCGAACATGCCAGGAGGCTACGGCTTCCTTTCTTTGATTACTGCAGAAGCTGTGGGGACGAGGAGGAAGAGGAAAGTATTACTCATCTGCTCTGCGAGTGCCCTGCTTTTGCGCAATTGAGAAGGTCAACTCTTGGTAAATATTTTTACAACCATCTTGGGGAGCTGGCGGAGGTGGAGGTGGGACAACTTCTTCGTTTCGTCAGCGGCTCCGGGTGGTTCTAATACGTTGCTGTTTGGTTCTCCTAGGGTATCACAATGGACCTATGTTTTCTGGTCTAAGTGTGCTGTTTTCAGCAACCCTGTTACCTAACCTACCTAATGTAGATATGTAGATCGGTCTCTGTGGATCTGAGAAAGGACAGCAAAGATACTCAGTCTTTGGTATGCTAATCCTCAGTCCATGATCCTCCAGTATCTTACACCACTTGTTCAGTGCAGCCTACTTAATTGCCCTAATCCTTGTATTATCAAAACACCCGTGGCCTTAGGACCAAATTGGAGGAATTCTATATTTCCTCACTTGCGTCTTCTCATGACATTATATGTATTTCTGAAACTTGGCTTGAACCATCCGTAGGCGATTCCGAAATTCTTCCATCTCATCATATCTTCCGCTGCGATCGTAATCGCTCTCTCACAGGCAAAGCAGATGGTGGCGGGGTTTTCATCGCGTTGATTAAAAAATATCAATGCTCTCTCCTGTATGCCTCAACTGACAATGCATTCGACTGTGTGGTTGTAAGTGTATGTCTTTCCCCTTCATCCGTGCTCCTGGTCTCTTGTGTATACATCCCTTGTAATTCTAGCCTTTCTCTATATGATTCCTGGTACTCCGATATATCTCGCTTTATTAATAGTGATTTCTTTTCATCTGTTGTCATCTGTGGCGACTTTAATCTCCCTCACGTTGAGTGGCCTCCCATTTCGGGTTTTCCAGTTTCATCTGCCTCGGCTTCGCACCTTCTTCGCCTAACATCTTTTATGCATCTTTGTTCTGTTACCCAGGTTAACTCTATTCGAAACGCCTCTAACCGCCTCTTAGATCTTATATTTACCAACATTCCTTTGCCCTCTCTATTCCTATCTGAACCCTCTCCCTATGTACGAGTTGATTGTCACCACCCTCCGCTTCTCCTTGAGCTGTCTCTCAAAACTTCGCATTCCAGACCGTCCCGCAAACCAGGTAAATTTAACTTCCATGAGGCTGACTACGATGCTCTTAATTCTAAGCTGGCTGAAATTGATTGGGTAAATGTTCTGGAGCACCTTGATTGTGACTCAGCCGTTATCACTTTTTACAATATTCTATTTGATCTTATACCCTCTTTTGTTCCCTTTTCTACCCAGAAATCCCGCAGCAGCCCTGTTTGGTTTACGGCGGAGATTTCCAAGATTCTACATAAAAAGAATCGTTGCCGCCTACGGTACAAACGATTCAGACAACCTGCTGACCTTATACTTTTTCGAAGGTTTCGCTACAAAGCCAAACAGCTTATTGCAGACGCCCGGAAATCCTACATCGTCAACGTAGAAGATTCCATTAAGCGCAACGAAAGCAAGCTGTTTTGGTCTTACGTGCGAAATCTTCGTACTACCACCTCTTCCTCCTCTATAATTTCCCTCAACGGTAATATTGCAAATGACTCCCAATCTATCAGCGAGTTATTTGCGACCTACTTTTCCTCTGTTTACTCACCCTCCACTCCTGTGCCCTTCTCATTCCCTATTGATTCGTCTGATTTCTCGTTTCCTCACATTTCTCCCGATTATGTTGGATTACTTCTCAGCAAATTGAAGCCTGAAGGTGGTGCAGGGGCTGATGGCCTACCAAATATTTTCCTTAAAAACATAAACCAGTCATTATCCCTCCCACTCTCTATTCTGTACAACAAGAGCCTCCTGTTAGGTATTTTTCCATCTCTGTGGAAGAAATCCCTAATCCTACCTGTTCCTAAAGGCAGTGGCGATCTTTCTTCCGCCACTAATTACAGACCCATTTCCCTTCTTCCCTCTTCCGCTAAAGTTTTGGAAAAAAATTGTGAACGGTTTTTTGATTGAAAACTTTGGCCACTTAATATCTCCGTGTCAACATGGCTTCCAAAAACACCGCTCAACCACAACGAACTTACTGGAGATCACGCAGTTCATTACTGAAATGTTTGAACTCCACCAGGACGTTCACGTCATCTATACGGATTTTTGTAAGGCATTTGACTCTGTCAGCTTTTACAAGCTTCTCGCCAAACTTATTGCCTTTGGTATTCCTATTCCATTGGTTAAGTGGCTTGATTCTTATCTCTGTGACCGTCTTTGTGAGGTCATTTATAATAACTCGAAGTCCTCTCCTTTCACTCCCACTTCAGGTATCCCTCAAGGGTCTATTCTTGGACCGCTGCTTTTTGCAATTTTTATCAATGACCTCCCCGCTTTACTTGAATGTGTCAGTTTGCTCTTCGCTGATGACCTTAAGTGTTACCTCTCTGTGTCTTCCACCGTTGACTGTCTTAAATTACAGACAGTACTCAATTCGCTTTCGTCTTGGTGCTCAGACAACGGTCTACAGCTCAATCTTTCCAAATGTTTTTTTATGATCTTTTCCCTTAAACCTATCCCTTTGTCTTTCTCTTACACTATTAACGGTGTTCCCCTTGAAAGGGTGTTCTCTTTTAAGGACTTAGGTGTTGTGTTCGACTGTAAATTGAAATTTACAGATCACTACTCCTCTATCATAAACCGTGCCTCTAAACTCTCTGGTATTGTCCTACGTTGTACTTCCCAGTTTCGTTTTATCCAGTCCGCTGTGCGCCTCTTTTGCTCCCTGATTCGGAGTCTTCTTGAGTATGCTTGTGTAGTTTGGTCCCCTAGTCAAATAACTTTCTCAAACGAAATTGAGGCTGTACAAAGAAAGTTTACCCGTATACTCTTTTTTAAATTCGGACTGCCGTATGCCGATTACCCTGGTCGCCTGCTTTTCCTAAACCTGCATTCATTAAAAAATCGGAGGATTGTCTTAAATGAATGCTTTCTTTTCAAACTTTACCACGGGCTTATCAACTCTTCCCTAGCGGAAGGTATTCGATTTAGGATGCCGCTTCGACCCTCGCGTAATGTGAATATTTTCGATCCGCCAACGGCCAGACTCGCCATTTATTACAACTCTCCTCTGCTCAGACTAATGAGGGTACATAATGAACTCCAACTTGGTCCTTTTGCAATGAATTTCAATGCATTCCGTAGACTCGTATTCCTAAGACTTAGTACATATCCTAACGCTGATCACCTTTAGGGTTTTCACACGTACCTTTGTTATTATTCTACAATCTTTGTCTTCTAATTTCATGCTTGTATACATTTATATTTTTTCTTGTTTTTACTTTTGTTTTTAGTAATAATTTTTATTCTAATTTTCTTTTTACGTATATACGGTTTTTGGAATTTCGTTCTGTGTATATACATGAATTAAATAAATAAATAAATAAATAACCCCTTGTGGGGCAAAGCGCGTCAACTGTTCCATGTGGCCCAGTTGACGTTTCGTTGGCATAAACTGGTTTCGGAGAATGCAGTTGCCAGCATACACCTCCTGCACGTCCATGGCCACAAACGTCGTCGTGGACGGGACTCGAACCCGAAACGCCGGTAGTCAAACATGAGACTGATGCATCAACACACTGCGCGCCCCTCAGTGCAGCGTGTAAAGCATCGATGTTTTTTCTACCCAGGACAACGTCCTCGGCGAAGAGAAGGGATATTTCCAGGTCGTCAGAGATGAGTGTCAATAAATAGAGCAAGATGATGTTGAAGAGCAAGGAACTCAATAGACTGCCCTGGTGAACTCCGACTTTAACCGGAAACTCTTCAGACTCACCAGCTGTGCATCTAACTTTAGTAGTTGCTCCATCATACATGTCTTGTGTCATCCTAACATATGCCTCGGGGACCTTAACTGCTCTTAGGGCCACCCATATCAGATCACGAGCAACTCTGTCGAAGGCTTTCTCCAACTCGATGAAAAAGTGCAAGTTCACCTGTGCATCACGATGTTTTTCCATCGTAACACGCAAGTACTGAATAGCATCGACAGTGGATCGACCCTCCACAAAGCCACATTGATTGTCATCGAACCGTACGTCTTCTTATAAAACGGAAGAAGGAAGCTTTTCCCGAAAGCGTCTGGCATCGGTTGCCCTCTTTTAATTTTGTTGAAAAGAACTGTGAGCCATCTAAGCCCGACATGATTCATCTTCAACCAAAATTCCAAGGGTATCTTGTCCGGTAAAAATGAATATTATAGGTGTCGCAAACAAAATGAATGTGATTAGAACAAAATAATATTTTTTTTCTGTAATGAGGGTACACCAACACAAATAAAAATCATCACAAAGTTTGTATGCTAAAAACCGTGTTTACCAGTGTTATCAGGCAAAAAATGGAGTCCAACTATTCTGTTGTTGTTGTTGTGGTAGCGATGTTTCTTGCATCGAGGGGACTTGGCAGCTCTTGGCCGTTGAAAAACGGGTCGTTCCGGTACGAAGAACCGGCTGCCGCAGGAACGTCCAACTATTCTGTCGTTGGTAGTAGCGACGCGCTGATATCCGATGAATGTGTGTGTCATAAAGCTTGGTTGTCCATGTTTTCTTCAATATCCAGGTGTAGAAACGCAGCTGCCTCAATAGGATTATCCCATAGCGCAGTAGGTGTTAGGCGCGTGGGAGCTGCAGAACAGCTAAAGATGTGCTCAACATCGTGTGGGGTGAGGCCACAGGCTGGACTGGAGTTCTGTATTTCGTTATCAATGCGGGATAGGCACGAGTTCAGACTTGAGCACCGCAGCCAGAACGAAGTTGGGCTAGTGTAGTCCTGGTTGCTCTAGGAAGTCGTAGTTCGTCTGAAGATATAGCAGGTGGTTGCGCATTTAGTACCCTGTTTGGTGTCATGTCCGCGATTGAGGATAGCACTATGAAGTGTTGTGATGGCCGATCTGTAGCTAGCGTTATCAAAGGGGACTCTTTTAAACCTTTGGATTTCCCGCTCGCGATCCCTCATATTACGTCTTACATGACGTGGCGGTGGGGTTCTGTCCATAAGGGTTAGGATGGTCACTCCGATAACAGCCAACCAGATACTGCTTCGTTCGAAGTGTGTTGTGGCTTCTTAGGGGCATCATTCTGGTTTCCTGGTGAAGGTGGTCCTGCGACGACATTAGTAGGCAGCCTGTAACAGTTCTGAGAGCTGCATTTTGGCAGGTCTGGATGTTGCTCCACTGCGTGTCACATAAGTTTTCCGACCAGATGGGAGCCGCATAATTGGCCACAGATCTCCCGATAGACTTGTAAGTCGTTAGTAGGGTCTCCTTGTCTTTCCCCCAGGAACTGCCAGCAAGAACTTTGAGGACTTTGTTCCTGCTTCTCATCTTGTCACAAATGGTTGACGCATGGGCCGAGAAGGTAGCCATGCTGTCAAGGGTGGCACCGGGGATTTTAGGGTGGTTAATGGTGGGGATAGTTTGACCGTCTACTACAATATTCAGTTGTTGCCTCACTTCTTTGGTCCATGCGGTAAACAGTGTGGCGGTAGACTTGGACGCAGACAGAGTGAGATTTTTGCTGACGAAGAAGGTGTTAAGTTCGTCGAGATACCCATTTATCTGTTCGCACATTTGAGTGATATCGTTGCCAGTTGCTAAAATCGTGCAGTCATCATCATAACTGACAATTTCGAGTCCGTCAGGTGGCGTAGGGAGTCCTGACATGTAAAGGTTAAACAGGGTGGGAGATAAGACTCCTCCTTGGGGAACATCCTGTTTAATTCGTCTTAGTTTAGATTTCTCGTATCTAAATTCTGTGTAGGACTGTCTGCCGGCAAGATAGTTGGCGATCCACTTTACAATATGCGACGGAAGCGATGTGCCACATATGTCAGACAGGAGAAACGAGTGGCTGACAGTGTCAAATGCCTTTGACAAGTCTAATGCCACCAGAATCGTTCGTTGACAAGGACGTGCTTGGTTGAGGCCATTGAGTATTTTCGATGTAATGACATCCAAAGCCGTCGTGGTGCTGTGCATCCTTCTAAAGCCATGTTGGTGGTTGGCCATCTGAGTATGAGTCGCAATTATAGGGTGGAGCAGCGCTTCTAAGGTCTTGGCTACAGGAGACAAAAGTGTGATGGGACGGTATGATTCGCCCAGTGTTGGCTTTTTTCCCGGTTTTAGAATAGGGATCACTCTTCCTTTCTTCCAATATTCTGTCGTCAATGACACCCATTCACACGTTCAGACAAAATCTGCGCTGACATGAACTTTCCCTCACACTTTTTGGGTTTCCGGGAACTTTTCGGGACCAATAGTGCAGATTGTGATAATTCGTTATTTACTACTTTGCCTTAACCCCTAGCGGGGCATAGCGCGTCAACTACTCCTGCGCGCCATCGTACTCTGTTCTGGGCAATGGGGCGCAACTCCCCAAAAGACTTACCCAGTACCTGACACTCCTTTGCCACAGATCGACGCCATGTGATTCGAGGACCCCCTCTTGGTCGGCCTTGGTTGGAAATGGGGTTCCATTTCATGGCATGCAAAGCAATGCAGTTATCACTCTTCCGCAATGTGTGACCTATCCACTGCCATTTTCGCCTGCGTATCAATTCGTCGATTGGCATCTGACCCGTACGCCGACTTAGCTCTTCATTTGATATTGTTTCGGGCCAGAAAATTCTTAAAATTCGACGAAGACATGAGTTGACGAAAACTTGCAGCTTTCTGGTAACTCCTACGGAAACTTTCCATGTACTGCTCCCATACAAAAGTACTGATAGTACCAGGGAGCGAAACAGGCCCAGCTTGGTCTTGATGCTGAGATAACTGCCCTGCCAGATTTTGGATAGCATGCCGTATGCACGTTTAGCCTGGTTGATACGACGAGCGATGTCCTGCTCCGTACCACCATTTTCGGCAACAATGCTACCCAGGTAGACGAAGTTGTCCACCTTCTCCACAGGCTGCCCATTAATATTGATGGCAACAGGTGTCGGATTTCTTTTTCGCAACGGCGGGCTAAGAACCTTGGTCTTGTTGGTATTAATCTTTAGCCCAACCTTGCTTGCCTCCCTCTCGAGATCTAACGCCATTGCGGACAGATCCATGATTTTGTGGGAGAGTAGGCATATGTCGTCAGCGTAGTCAAGATGTTGTAGATAAGATGTCAAAGTCCATTGAATTCCTCTGTCGAGTCCGGATAGGGCTGCATGCAACACATCGCCGATCACAATGAGGAATAGGATCGGTGAGAGGATGCACCCCTGCCGAACTCCACTGCGAATCTCAAAGTCCCCCGACACCTTACCTTTATGCAGAACGCGACATTTCGCGCCGTCATAGGTTGCCTTAATAATAGCCACAAGCTTCTCAGGGATGCCTCTCCTGCGCAAGGCCGCCCATATAGAATCCCGGTTCACACTATCGAAAGCCTTTTCGAAATCGATGAAAAGCAAGTGAAGCGGAGAATCGTATTCCGCGCATTGCTCGATGATGATTCGCAAGGTGTTAATGTGATCGACACAGGAGAATCCGGATCGAAAGCCAGCCTGCTCTTCATCAATTGTGCTTTCTAAGTGGGCCTTTAGTCTTTCCAGGACGATTTTAGCTATTATCTTGGCAACGGCAGGAAGCACACAAATGCCTCTCCAATTATTACAGTCTGTGAGGCTACCCTTCTTTGGAAGTTTGATGATCAAACCTTCCTTCCACTCAGTGGGAAAGGTCTCTGTATTCCACGCTTTATCAACAAGTGGGTGCAGCAAATCGGCAGTTACGCTTGGCGCTGCTTGATAAAGTTCGGCAGGGATGCCGTCAAGTCCGGCGGCCTTTCCTCGTTTTAGTGCAATAATTGCAGTGACTATTTCCTCTTTAGTCGGGGCAGTGGACCGTATACGCACATTTTGATGGTTAGCTAAATTATCTATATGAGGGGGAACTTCACCAGAGGTTACACGGTTCAAGACCGCGGCGAAGTGTTCTTTCCACCGCCTCATTTGATCTTCTTCCAAGATAAGTAGCTTTCCATCACTATCTTTCACCGGATGTTGGCAGGAGTTACGACCACCTGTAAACTCCTTGATGACACCGTATACGGCGTTTAAGTTGTTACTTCTAGCGGCTTCTTCTGCTGACGCTAAAAGAGAATTGGCATAAACTCTTTTATCGCGTCGCACACTACGCTGAACTTCTCGAGCTTTCTGACGGTAAAGGAGTTCGATGCTGCTTCGATTGTCGTCTGAGGCTGCAGCCAAACGAACTTTCAGCTCCTTTCTTTCAACAATCCGCTGCCATGAAGCGTCGGACATCCAGGGCTTATTCCGACAATCCGGGTTTGGGCCAAGGATGGTATTTGCGCTATCAATGTACGCATTTTTTATGGCATCCCAGTTTTCGTTTATGTCACCATCTGGGTGACTAGTTATCTCAGCCGCTTTTTGCGCTAGATGGTCATTATATTGTTGTAAGACAGCTGGATTTTTTAGTCGAGCGGTGTTGAATTTGCGGGGCCTGGATCTTTCGTCGCTGGTGCGGCGCACGGCTGCAATACGCAATCGAACATTAGCGATCATAAGATAATGGTCTCTTCCCATCCCAATATCGGCACCCTTCTTGTTTCGCACGTCCAGGAGGCAACTCTTGAATCTTTTACTAATGGCAAAATGGTCGATTTGATTTTGTGTTCTGCGCCGATCAACAGAGGACCAACTGATTTTGTGGTGGTCCTTATGCTCAAACATAGTACCACCGATGAAGAGACTGTGAAAGTTGCAGAACTCTACAAATCTTTCACCGTTGTCATTACGATCACCAAGACCGTGTCTCCCCATCACATGTCTGAGCCCATAGTTATCAGCGCCAACTTTCGCATTCAAATCACCCATAACCATTATCATGTCACCTTTAGGTGTTCTGCTCTGAACGGCGTTTAGTTCTTCGTAGAAGGAGTCTTTTGCCAAGACATTGTCGGGTTCAGTAGGGGCATAACATTGTATTATTGAGATGTTCCTCATTTTGGTCCGGAACCTGGCGGTCAAGACCCTGTCAGAGACCGGTTCCCAGGATAAGAGACAGTTTCGCGCGGCTCTGGTTAAAAGGAGCCCCACACCTGACTCACGGCGACTACCGGTAGCTTTACCGGAGTACAACATTACAGTGCTGCCCGTTGGAGAGATGAATTCTCCGCTGTTCCACCATCTTATCTCACTAACTCCTAAGATATTTAATTTGTACCTCAGAAATTCACTCTCTAATTGAAGAAATCGTGCGTTCTGGGGACCCTCTGATCCATTGTCCAGGAGAGTACGCACATTCCAGAATCCAATCTTTGTCATTGTACGATAGCCAAAAGTCGTAACCGTTGAGTCAGTCCTTATCCGAGGCATAGTTGACGTTTCGTTAGCATATAAAGATTTCGGATAGTGCAAGTTGCTGGCATACACATCCTGTCCTTTGATTGTCGGTTTTAACGACAGGCCCTCAAAGGGAAAGGCCGTGGTATTTTTTTCACACCCCACACCACAGGGGTACCTCAACCAAATCATCGCACCGCCATCACTGGCGGCTTGACGTTGGTTGGCAATGGTCAGTGACCACTGCCGTTCCAGGGGGCGCCCACGCGGAGGACTATGGAAGAGGAGTTTTTGCCCCCCCCAAATTTCGACTCATCAGTTCACAAAATATTTTTTTAAAAATCAGCTTCATTCGCATCGGCTTCCAACACGAAGCGGCAAAATTGCAACCGCATTGTTGGGACTCTCTTCGAGTGTGTGCACAGATTGATAATGGTAAGGGTGTTGCTCTGATTGATGGACAACAGACCACGCCTTAGACTGAGACACCCCAAACTGACGAGCTACGACTTTAGCTGATGTATTGTAATCCGCAATAAAAGCCCCCAATACCTGATCCTATTGACAGGCCATCTTTGCCTGGTCTTCCGCTGTCTTGTTGTCTTCTTTGAACGTTTCCCGTTTCAGCTATATGACGATAGGTACCCCCAAAAACACTTACATGAGGCAGTCGGCAATCGAGAAAACGACGTTGATTTTTTCTTCGGACCTCGGTGGCGTTGCCATCCCAGAACCCGTAACAATAAAGAATATCAGCGTATTCTGAATTTAGAAATATAGCCTTTTTAGTGAAAGATAATATGCTATAGTAGTACACATCAACTAACTTCTTTTCATTCATTCTTCAGTTTTTAATAGAATTACCTTTTACAAATGCGTCGTATCTTGAATTTTGATTTGATTTGTATGCGTGTTTACCTAACCCTTTCCCTTTTCCCTCCCAGGAAATGATGATAACAGCTTTGGATTTCACTGACATTATGAAGAAAGCGTCTTAGTCACACTGATCCCATCATCCCAGTAAAAAAAATTTTTCATTTAGATTATCGCCAAAATTGTTTACTGGCCGACGAGTGTATCATTCTCGTAGTTTGTAGAAAGCGCAATGTAATGAACCACCTGTAATGAACCATATTATGATCTGGTAGTGCTGCTCCCACCGGCAGATCGAAGCAGCACCTAATGAGTAGTGATCTGTTGGTGGTACGAAACCAGAGGCCGAGGGTCCCATTACACCCGGACCCAGGTGCGACCGCGTGGGCGTTTGATCCGTCCGCCAACCATTCCATCCCCCTTTATCGACTATTTTTTTTTATTCCCCATTTTTACCTCCCCTGTTTGTGTTGTCTTCCCCAGGCCTATGGATTTTTCTTAATACGTAAAGGACAGGGGCAACGAGCGGCGAAAACCCCGTCCACATCTCCCGAACTGAGCTACAGCAAGCATAGGCCGCTGCTTAGCTGGTTGAGGGGCCTTTTTCTTCGCCAGATGGCACGGCCCGACCTTAACGGTAATCTGCTACCTAAGGCTCCGTCCCCACGGGCATCTTCGGATGCTCACCAAACCGTCCATTACAGCAACGATTAGCATTATTGCCTGCATTCACAAATTGTAGCGCTATCGGAGCGTACGTACTATATATGGGCACCTTGTTCGAATCCTCCTAAATTGTTTGCTAGGCTAAGAGGAAACGCATTCTTATCGAGGAAGATTGAAATTGTTTATTGGGAATAATTATTTCCCATGGGGACAATATCGACGTTGCCTTGACACCTTGACAATGAAATATCTAAATATCGATTAAACAATTTCAAAAAAAAATATAGTAGTTCTGTTTGAAGTATGGAGAGTGTGTCCTTTTTCATTCCTGAGAACAAGAAAAAAACCACGATTGGTTAAGTGAAAATCATATCCACTTTAGTTGATTTTTTTTAATAAAAAATAAATATGACACAAACATACATAAAACAAGTGATGGAAGAAATGGGATGGACAGATGGAAATATGATACCTGTGGCGAATGAAGAGAATCGAAAACTTCTAAATTCGATAACGGAATTACTAAAAGAAAGGGCCGAACACAAAGCAGCACTGGAAGCGGCGGAAACCCGAGTGAATAGTTTAACAACATATTTAAAGAATGCCGAGTCCACCATCGACCACAATATAGTAAGCGAATAATGAATATAAAAAAATTAGTTGAATTTTCAAATTTTTATTTTGGTATTAAGAAACTAATCAATGCACACCGTTCACAACTAACGACCGAAACGCATCTTCAAAAATTGGCAGAGTACGAATGTAATAGATACAACATGCTAGTAAAGGACTTAGAAAAGGAGCAGGATGAGATCAAGCAATTTGAAGGGAGTACAGAGCGTAAGTATTGTACAGTGCTGTTTAGAACTTTTATGTTGTCAGTATCTCTTTAATATCCGCCGTGAAGTGAAAGTTAGAGAAGGCTATATATTCCCACTGACAATAACACTTTTGCCTTCACGGAGTGGGCGTTTAGAGCCCGCGCACACGGCAAACTTTTAAGTTGGCAGAAAAACTAAATAGTTTGATCAGCAAAATAGAACACACGGTGGTTTATGAGACCGCGCACACAGCGAAAACTTAATAGTTTAGTCTGCTTTGAGCGCGGTCTCATATCCGTAAACCGCCGCTTTTTCTTTAGGTCGTATCTATAATTTTCAGAAAACATCAAACGTCTGCGCAAAAATATTGAAAAGCATTGTAGTCAAATTGATTGGGCGAAAAAGGCATTGGACGAATGGCAAGAGGCTATGGCGAAAGGCGACGAAGCCAATAAACTGATTGAACGTTTTTGCAAAGAAGATCAAAGCGAGGCCAATAAACTCGAGAACAAACGTCGTATGCTTCAAGATAGCATCAACAAGGAGAAGAAAACCTTATTAGATTTGACGGAGGAACAAAAATCCGCTGAGCAAGTCCTACAACGTACCGCCCAACTTTATCGACAAGCCCATCTGGAACGACAAAATCTGATCAAAACCTGGAGGGATGCCGTCAATCAGATGACACAGCGTGAAAACGATATCGTGCGAACTGAAGAAGAGATCGAACAAGCGAAGGCAACCGAGCAAGAAAAGAAAGCGAAACTCAAAGAACAAGAAGAGTTTTTGAATCAGCAAATCGCTAACAACAAAGAAGTCGAAGCCACTATCGATGACTTGAACACGGAAGTTTCGGAGGCGAGAAAGCAATTAGCGGATATCGAAGATGAGAATGCTCTAAAAGCGAATGAGGTATGAATTTGTTTGGTGTATTGGGATATTGTGTATAAAATCTTTGCCTTCATTAATATCGAGGATTGAATACGATGTCTCCATACATCAAATCTCAAAAACCAAAATTAAAAAAAAAAAACAGGAGGATTCCTAGTTCACCGGACGAGGCACAGTGGTTCGCGTCTTTGCAGGGCCGGTCCAGGCCAAAGATCGCCACACATGATCGCGCAGAACCACGACCGAACTTCGACCGAACCATCAAATATCATAGAGCGGCGGAAATGAGGAGATTTTTTTTTCTATTGAGTTTGACGTGGTTCGATGCATGCTCGCGGCCTAAATGGTGGTCGTGTGTGGCGACCTTAGGTTAGGTTAGGTTAGGTAAAGGGGCTGCCATGCTAACGCACAGCACACATAGACCACCGCTGGGTCCGTTGTGATACCACTAAATCCACCTTAATAAAACCTAGGCATTAAAACCAGCCTGTGCTGGCAATATAGCGATTGAGCTGTATTACACTAGCTTCCTTAAGGTCCTCCAGTTCCCAGAAAAATCGGGAACCCAGAAACCTCCTCCGCCTCTCAGCCAGGGCCGGACAGTGACATAGGAAATGGAGAACGCTCTCCTCCTCATCCACGTCATCATAGCTCCTGCAGTAGTCATTGTGAGGAATGCGAAGCCTCCAGGCGAGCTCTCCAATAGGACAGTGCCCCGTAATAACCCCCACGACTCTGCCGATGTGTTTCCTGTTCAATGAAAGCAGTGTGGCGGAGCGGCTAGGGTCAAGTTTCGGCCAAATCGACCTCGTTGTTTGGCACGTAACGCCGTTTAACCATCTCATGTTCGCCCTGTCAACCGCAGTGGCTTTGATAGCAAGTTTGCACGATAAGGCTGGCATTTTGATGTTAGCGCGGTCCCCGTCAATAACTCCGGTTGTCCCCACCCGAGCCAGCTCATCCGCCACGCAGTTACCTGCGAGGCCACAATGGCTCGGTATCCAACAGAGCGTTATGTTGAAATAACCACCCATCACTCTGAGGGTTAAACGACAGTTCGCGATGGTCTTCGATGTAGTCAGGACGGATTCAAGTGATCGAATTGCAGCCTGACTGTCCGTGTAAATAGTGACGTCCCTCGTGGTCACAACATGATTTCCCAGCCAGTTCAGAGCTTCCAGGATTGCAGAAACCTCCGCCTGTAGGACACTGCAGAAGTCAGGAAGACGGAAGGACAAGTAAATTCCCAATCCTTCCGAATAGATGCCAGCCCCGACTCCGCCGTCGGTCCTAGAGCCATCCGTGTAGATGACAATGGAGTCGGTGGTCATAAGCGTGTTAGCACACCATAGATCCCTTGACGGAATCAAGCTGGTGTGGTTCCGACCGAAAATGTATTTCGCGCAGGTATAGTCCGTTTCCACAGGGAGATCAAAGTTGCCCAGTACAGTCGAGTGCTCACCACTCAACGTGCGCCACTGGCCAGTTTCGCGAAGGCGTAGAGCCGCGTTAGCCGCCAACTGTTCGCCACAAATGTCCAGGGGGAGCAAGCCGAGCACCATGTCTAGCCCGGCTGACGGAGTTGTTCTGAAAGCCCCTGTTATAGCCAGCGCCGCTAGCCTTTGTACCTTACTTAGTAGGTTGCAATAGGCCGTTACTCGAAGTGCCGTCCACCATACACTTATTCCGTACAGTAGTATAGGACGTACTACAGCTGTGTATAACCAATATATATTAGGCTGCAGGCCCCAGTTCTTATCTATGGCCTTCCTGCACGAGTAGAGGGCAACAGTAGCTTTCTTGACTCGTTCTTCAATGTTGGATTTCCACCCAAGTTTCCTGTCAAAGATGAGACCGAGGAACTTAGCTTTGTCGGTGAAAACCAGTTGAATGCCCTCCAGTGAGGGAGGTTCAATAGGGGGAATCACGCGTCTTCTGGTAAAGAGCACAAGCTCCGTCTTAAGCGGGTTAATTCCGACGCCGCAGAGGTTTGCCCACTCAGTTAGAAAAGAAAGGGCGTTTTGCAATAGCCCGCAGAGGACACCAGGAAACTTACCTGTGACTGCGATGGCAACGTCATCCGCATATGCAATAACTTTGCACCCGACCTCTTCCAGTTTTAGAAGCAGTCTGTTGATCGCTACATTCCAAAGAAGGGGAGACAGCACTCCTTCTTGCGGGGTTCCTCTACAGACATCCCTACATACCGACGATGTACCAAGGGTAGTGTGTATGCGCCGAGATGTTAGTAGTATGTTAACGAGTTTACAAAGCGACTCGTCGACCTGGAGGCCCAGGAGTGCCTCAATTATCGCACTAGGTCTAATATTATTGAAAGCACCCTCGATGTCCAGGAATACAACCATCGTGTATTCCTTTTGATCAAGGGATTTCTCAATCTGACTGACCAAAGAGTGCAGAGCCGTGTCCACCGACTTACCTTTCCAATAGGCATGTTGCGACGTGGATAAAAGCCGTGACGGGATAGTGTCCCGCAAATGGATGTCAACCAGTCTCTCTAATAGTTTCAGTAAAGTAGAAGAGAGGCTTATTGGTCGGAGATCGTTTGGGCGCGCATGTGAACTTCTACCCGTTTTCGGGATAAAAATCACCCCCACTTCCCTCCAACTGCGAGGAACGTACACCAGCTCCAGGCAGGCCATTAGGATACACTCTATCCAAGGATATATAATATCTACACAATGCTGCAAGTCCGCAGGAATGATGCCATCGGGTCCTGCCGATTTATAAGGTTCAAAGCTGGAAGTTGCCCACAGAATCTTCTCACGAGATAAGATGGATGCACTATCACATGGCGCTATGCGACGCATGGATGGGTCCCTCAGCGGGACTGCCGCCGAACTACCAGGGAAGTGTGTGTCAAGTAGACACATAATGGTTTCCCTGCTCGAGGACGTCCAGGACCCGTCTTCCTTTTGTAGGAAACTTGGCATAGATGGACTTGACGCCAGGACTTTCCGAAATCTAGAGGTCTCACAAGATCCTTCGATACGTTCGCAAAAGCTCCTCCAAGCATTGCGCTTCGCTCCTCTTAATTCTTTCTTGAAAGAGTTCAGATGTTTTTTATATAAGTGCCAATCCGACTCCAGCCTTGAAGCCTTAGCCTTATTGAAACTTCTCCTACACTCAGCCCTAAGTTCGGAGATCCTAGTACTCCACCAGGCTGGTTTTTTCTTTCCTGCACGTGAGATAGCCGGACATGATGAAGACACCGCTGCCTTCATAACATCCGTGAGAGTGTTCACCATGTTGTCCAGCTCCAGTTCGTGTGGCGACCTTAAGGCCAAGCAAGCCTAGGGCTTCGAAAGGGTGCCAAAGAGGGCGCCAAAGAGAGCACCAACAGGAAAGCCGAGTGAATTTTGCCTATTTAGAACTGAATATAATTTCATTTAGTTATAAATATTTCACGATCCATCCGATTGAATGTGATGTGATGGATTTAATCTCGAATCTGGGGCTTCATTCTCCAGTAAGATAGTGACTTACCGATAGGTCCAGCTCTACCATATGTGCAGACTGTGCAGTTTAACAGGGTGTTATGTTGGAGCGCGATTTGGGGCGACCGGTAGCGCAGTGTGTTGAGGCATCAGGCTCATGTTTGACTACCGGCGTTTCGGGTTCGAATCCCGTCCACGACGACGCTCGTGGTCATGGATGTCCAGGAGGTGCATGCTGGCAACTGCATTCTCTGAAACCAATTTATGCCAACGAAACGTCAACTGGGCCACAGGGAACAGTTGACGCGCTATGCCCCACAAGGGGTTAGAGCAATTGAGTAGGGGCACGATATCTCCAAACTAATTTATTAAACTTTATATTAAAAAAAAATCAAATCCATGCCCTTAAGATAGGTCTGGATTTTTTTTTTTCTTGTGACCAACGGCAACGCGTACCTGTTTAATTGCCCATTTCAAATTCAATGACTAGATAAAATCGCGCTGATCCCACATTGGGCGTCGGATATTTTAGGACTTTTTTGGTAATTTTTTCGACAATTTTCGCTATAAAGCGTCACTGATGTCAAAAAAACCTTGAGGTCGTTTTAGGGAATCTAAAACTATTGTAGTTTGTTCTAACCACTTGTTGGACGTATCGCGTCTATTACTCCAACGGTCATCTGTGCCTGTTATATGTAGATGAATTCGCCTATTTTGGTGTTGTTGATAACAAATACAAGCCTTAGTGAGATCTAAGGCTAAAAATATGGTAATGCAAAACGTCCCGGACACATAAGTGCCAACACCTTCTCAGTAAGTGACAGGTTTAACGCGCGATTACTAGCTCCACTCCAACCATTCCTCAGGTCTACAACTGATGCAAGTGTCTCTTGATGGCGTTTGGGGCACGGCGCGCACTCCTGCTAGGGTTAGCCGCGCCTAATCCGTGAAGTACAAATTTGAGCCTCAAAGGTGATAAAATTTTGGTAGTGTGACCTACCATAGGACTTCAAGGTAAAACGACGCTAGGGAAAATCCTATTGTACAAGGAAAGGGTATATGGATGAGATAAAGGATAAAAGATTAAAATATGGACGGAGTCTGTAAGGCCCTGAGTGCGTGAAGCGGTCAGCCAGGGACCGAATCCAACCTTAACTGTAAATTATTGGGCCTTACTTTGGGCGCCATTTGATAACTGAGGTTCAATGACAGTTTTTTGTTCGCGCCGAGAATCGAACCTCCATTCTCTAGATCGTAGAGCGGTGACTGAACAAACACGGCCACTTAACTTAATACCCAACCATCTCGTTTTTTTTTTAATTTAGGTTCAAATTCTTCAAAAAGAATTGGATGCACTCATTCAGAAGCTTCAACATCAGAGACAACGTAATAAAAAAATCATCGAGGATAAAATTCGCATTGAAAAGGCCACAAAAGAAACTGAGAAACAAATAGAAGGACTAGAGGAGCGATATAAGAAGTTTAAAAACGAAAGTATGAACGCGGCCGATCGCTTAGCACGTTTGGACGAACTCCTCGAAACGGAAGAGAAGATAAAAGTCCAAATAAGTCAGGAGACAAATCGACTGAATAATATCCTTTATAGAACGCAGCAGCAAGTGGCCGATTTGAAGAACGAAGAGAAAAACCTTAACGTAAGTCCACATTTCATGTTATGCTTGAATTTATACTTACTGCGATTTTTTAATAGAATGAAAATCGTGGCACGGAAGCTGCCATTGTAAATCTACGGAAATCGATGAAGGACGGTGAGAAGGAGTTGGCGCGCGAAATTGAACAGGCCTACGAACTGGTAAAATACTGTAATATCTTACAAATAGAATATAAATAAAAAGCGAATTGTTTTTTTGTTTCAAACAGGGACTAAAAGTTGAACAATTGGAGAAGAAACTCAGCCGACTGATGGGCGTGGAAAAAGACGCGGATCCGGAAAAGCAGGCTCGGATCACGGCACTGGAGGAACAGAATCGACGAGCTACCGAACAAGTGAATTTGCTTCAAATACAAGTGAAGCAAGTTGAAGACGAGATAAGACAATTGACAAATCTTTATAACAAGGATAAAGTTGAAATGGAAAAATTGGTTTGTATCGTACATACATTTTTTTTTTATTTTGACATGGATATGTCTTTTGGTTGGGGATCAGACTAACTTTTACATCACAAACGTCATGGCACGTTCAGATCGTCACACTCTAGGTAAAAAAAATCAATAGAATGCAAAAGGGATAGTCAAAGTTGGTGAAGTAATCGTAAGAGGAAAACGGAATCGCCACAGTAAGGGCACGATGGTCATAAATGACGCAAAGCACACAACAGTAATAAAGGACGTGAAGATCATGAACAAGGCAAAGGACATGTGTTAATTGCCATGACCCCTCCAGAGCATGGGCACGTCAACATCTCTAGCATTTCTATGCCTTGTTGACGTTTCAACAGCATATCTACTTTTCGGAAGTGCAGTTGCTAGCATGCACCTCCTATCCGCGCCGTCTTTATACTGACAAGCTCCAAGCACTGTGAGAGTTCTATTAGTACTCACAGGCAGTTTTTGATCGCGCCGAGATTTGAACTCCGAGCTCTAGATTAATATCGTAGAGCAGTGACCGATAATAAGTAAATACAATAAATAAATATGGGATATAGGAGATATAATGGATATTAGGCGGCTATTACACTATAAACGTTTTTCGAACTTTTATAGTGTAATAGCCGCCTAAGTGACATTAACGACGTAAGTAACGTAAAGGACACAAAGAGCATAAAGGACATATCTACGGTTTAATCTTTTTCCAAATAAGGGAAAAAATTCGTAACATTTGGATGCAGAAGTTCTTCATTTCATTTATTGTTCTCTCTCTCTCTCTCCCTCAGTCATCCGCCATGAAAGAGAAGGAAGCCTTTTACGAGGGCAGTCAGAGAAAATTAAAAGAAATGACCTCCGAAAATCAGGAGAAACTCGTCGAATTGAGTGTCCTTAAAATGCGTGTGAACCAAATGGAGAATCAAATTTCAAAGCAAGACGACAAACTATTCACCATTGAAAAACATCGCCTCGAACTCGAGAAAACCATGAACGAGCGTATGATTAATATCAAAAGCCAAACGGATTTGCTTAATATGAAGAAGAAACATCTTTTGTACGAACTAAGCACTCTCAAGGCAGACGTAGCGGAACGTGGAAGTCGAATAGACGGTCTTAAGGCTCGCTATGAAGTTTCCGTTGATCTTCTCGGGAAAAATGAGGATGGTAGCGTTGTGAGTGCCACACAGCTTCGTATAGAGGCTGCCCAGGAGAAACAATTACTACTTCAACAAGGTAACGAATTGAATGAGAAGGTGATTAAAGCGGAGAAGGATATAAAAGCCATGGAAAATACTTTGTGCCTGATCAACTATTCGAATGATGCCTTTCGAAAGAGTTTTGCACATAGTGATGATGAAAGTAAGTTAGTTAGTAATGGGCGTTTATACTTTGGCTTTAACATTTTTGACTTTTTTTAGATCCTCAACTCGCTGAACTTAATGGATTGAAGAAGACCTACTGTGAACTTTTGACAAAACTGCGAAATGTACAAAGCAATGTTGCCTTGCGCCAAGCTGAATTGGAGGAGGCTAGTCGAAAGCATGAAGAATTGGAAAGGGAATTGGAAGAATTGAATCGCAACAGGTGATAATTATCATCTTTCCTTCCTTCGACTTTTACCTTTTCCATCGATTACCTGGGCATATGCGAAGAATGAAGAATTTTCGAGGTTATAAGAATTTCATATTCATAAATAGCTTCATTGATAGTAATCTGATATTAAGTGTCGGGTTCTCTCTGAATTACCCTAACCCATTGTGGGGCATAGCGTGTCAACTGTTCCATATGGCCCAGTTGACGTTTCGACCGCATAAACTTTGTTCGGAGAATGCAGTTGCCAGCATGCACCTCCTGCACATCCACGGCCACGAATGTCGTCGTGGACGGGATTCGAACCCGAAACGCCGGTAGTCAAACATGAGACTGATGCCTCAATACACTGCACTACCGGTCGGTGTTGGGTTCTGCATAATTTTAAATGCCTGTGGCTAAGAGTCCCGTCCCCGTTATTCACAAGACACTAAAATCGAATTTTTTTTTAGGACCTTAGTCGAAAATTAAGCGAAAACCTTGAACATGTTCAGCGCCCATCATGGGTCTTTGTGATTTTATGTGGCCAATGAAGCCGAAGTGAACTATTCAACAGGCACATGGTACCGTTAGTTTTTAAAATGAAGCGTAGGAAGAAAATTTCGCGACCCTTCATAATGACACCCTCTTTAAATGTACACAAATGCATACTCTCAAGGAGTGTTTGGAAGATATATTTAAAAAAGTTATCTGTGAGTGGTTAGATATTTACTCAATTTTCCTCCATAAAAGGACAGTTGTAGCAATTCTTTGCGTCGATTTTCACTCAAGAGGTGAAGGGTTTAAATTCTGTTCCGAGCACATATTAAAAAAAAAATTTAGTGCCAACAACATGAAAGCTATCTACGCCACTGCACTTGTCAGATATCGAACGCGTCGCTACAACAACAACAACTTGTTCTTTATTTTCTTTAGAATCTCGTAGTAAATACTCAATTGCCCTAACCCCTTGTGGGGCATAGCGCGTCAACTGTTCCATGTGGCCCAGTTGACGTTTCGTTGGCATAAACTGGTTTCGGAGAATGCAGTTGCCGGCATGCACCTCCTGCACATCCATGGCCACGAACGTCGTCGTGGACGGGATTCGAACCCGAAACGCCGGTAGTCAAACATGAGACTGATGCCTCAACACACTGCGCTACCGGTCGCCCCAGGACAGGATTCTTTCTATCATATGTTTCGAACGGAAATAATATTATTTCGTCCATGGTTTCGAATTAGCGTATATATGGCCATTTTCAAATAACTCATTTTGGTATTTTGTCAATGCTCGCGAAGTGGTCGTTCATTTGGAAAGTGATGGCTATGTTGACTTCCCTTTAGCGATTACTGTTGAGCGTTTGACTTTTATAAATATATACGAGTATAATAATTTTAATATTTTTCTCAGACACCAATTAACTGTCCAAAATCCACTAATTCAATTTTTCTGACCTAAGGATGGACAATAACGAAATTCTCATCAAAATTCATAAAGAGCTCACCGACCAAAAGCAGAAACTCCAGCGCGCCGAACGTGAACTAAAGACAGCCCGAAAGGTCGCCTTACAACGTTGTAACGGGCCAAATTTTGAATTATTCGAACGTGAATTGGATTTGCGCGAACTCGAACAGAAAAACACGACTGCCCTGCAACTGCTGGCCGATCTAGTCGATGTGAGTCCTGATATGGCGCCCGTCGTATCGACATTGCTTTACGAGAAAGGACTGAAAATTCCGCAAGCGAAACACGCCAAAACTCTACCATCTTGTCAAAGTGAATATTCCGAAAGATCCATACGTTCGGTTAGCCAAACCAGCCTGCAAATGTTTAGCGCAACATCTGGTACATCGAAAAGTGAGACGATGTTCTTATAATTTTATTCGACGGTTTATATTTTTTTTTTTTTTGTAGGTTCAGGCTCATCATGTTCATCGTCCACTACGATACATAATATGCGAGCACACGGAGCCGGCGGTAGCAATTCAGCACATCCGAGTATTGTTTCTTTGGAATTCCCTGAAGTGAAAAGTTCGAGATGTGAAAGCGGGGCGTCGGGTTCGTCAAAAAAGAAATAATCAAAGACCGCCTTATACTTGTATATATAAACAATAAAATAAAATATTTTTTTTTTCCAACATGGATATGTCTTTCGGTTGAGTGGTCAGAATAAATTCTATGTTACATCACGATAGTCATTTGACGTCCAGACAGACGTGGAGAATCAGTAAAATTTGTCCGCAAGTTATCTATTATATTGTAACGTTTGACCGAAGCCGAGTTCGTTGGATATTCTTATGCTGAATAATGAAAAACACTTCGATTGAAAAATATACACACTTTATTTACTACTTTGCCTTAACCCCTAGCGGGGCATAGCTCGTCAACTACTCCTGCGCGCCATCGTACTCTGTTCTGGGCAATGGGGCGCAACTCCCCAAAAGACTTACCCGGTACCTGACACTCCTTTGCCACAGATCGACGCCATGTGATTCGAGGACCCCCTCTTGGTCGGCCTTGGTTGGAAATGGGGTTCCATTTCATGGCATGCATAGCAATGCAGTTATCACGCAATGTGTGACCTATCCACTGCCATTTTCGCCTGCGTATCAATTCGTCGATTGGCATCTGACCCGTACGCCGACTTAGCTCTTCATTTGATATTGTTTCGGGCCAGAAAATTCTTAAAATTCGACGAAGACATGAGTTGACGAAAACTTGCAGCTTTCTGGTAACTCCTACGGAAACTTTCCATGTACTGCTCCCATACAAAAGTACTGATAGTACCAGGGAGCGAAACAGGCCCAGCTTGGTTTTAATGCTGAGATAACTGCCCTGCCAGATTTTGGACAGCATGCCGTATGCGCGTTTAGCCTGGTTGATACGACGAGCGATGTCCTGCTCCGTACCACCATTTTCGGCAACAATGCTACCCAGGTAGACGAAGTTGTCCACCTTCTCCACAGGCTGCCCATTAATATTGATGGCAACAGGTGTCGGATTTCTTTTTCGCAACGGCGGGCTAAGAACCTTGGTCTTCTTGGTATTAATCTTTAGCCCAACCTTGCTTGCCTCCCTCTCGAGATCTAACGCCATTGCGGACAGATCCATGATTTTGTGGGAGAGTAGGCATATGTCGTCAGCGTAGTCAAGATGTTGTAGATAAAATGTCAAAGTCCATTGAATTCCTCTGTCGAGTCCGGATAGGGCTGCATGCAACACATCGCCGATCACAATGAGGAATAGGATCGGTGAGAGGATGCACCCCTGCCGAACTCCACTGCGAATCTCAAAGTCCCCCGACACCTTACCTTTATGCAGAACGCGACATTTCGCGCCGTCATAGGTTGCCTTAATAATAGCCACAAGCTTCTCAGGGATGCCTCTCCTGCGCAAGGCCGCCCAGATAGAATCCCGGTTCACACTATCGAAAGCCTTTTCGAAATCGATGAAAAGCAAGTGAAGCGGAGAATCGCAATGCGCTGATTGCTCGATGATGATTCGCAAGGTGTTAATGTGATCGACACAGGAGAATCCGGATCGAAAGCCAGCCTGCTCTTCATCAATTGTGCTTTCTAAGTGGGCCTTTAGTCTTTCCAGGACGATTTTAGCTATTATCTTGGCAACGGCAGGAAGCAAACAAATGCCTCTCCAATTATTACAGTCTGTGAGGCTACCCTTCTTTGGAAGTTTGATGATCAAACCTTCCTTCCACTCAGTGGGAAAGGTCTCTGTATTCCACGCTTTATCAACAAGTGGATGCAGCAAATCGGCAGTTACGCTTGGCGCTGCTTGATAAAGTTCGGCAGGGATGCCGTCAAGTCCGGCGGCCTTTCCTCGTTTTAGTGCAATAATTGCAGTTACTATTTTATTTCCTCTTTAGTCGGGGCAGTGGACCGTATACGCACATTTTGATGGTTAGCTAAATTATCTATATGAGGGGGAACTTCACCAGAGGTTACACGGTTCAAGACCGCGGCGAAGTGTTCTTTCCACCGCCTCATTTGATCTTCTTCCAAGATAAGTAGCTTTCCATCACTATCTTTCACCGGATGTTGGCAGGAGTTACGACCACCTGTAAACTCCTTGATGGCACCGTATACGGCGTTTAAGTTGTTACTTCTAGCGGCTTCTTCTGCTGACGCTAAAAGAGAATTGGCATAAACTCTTTTATCGCGTCGCACACTACGCTGAACTTCTCGAGCTTTCTGACGGTAAAGGAGTTCGATGCTGCTTCGATTGTCGTCTGATGCTGCAGCCAAACGAACTTTCAGCTCCTTTCTTTCAACAATCCGCTGCCATGAAGCGTCGGACATCCAGGGCTTATTCCGGCAATCCGGGTTTGGGCCAAGGATGGTATTTGCGCTATCAATGTACGCATTTTTTATGGCATCCCAGTTTTCGTTTATGTCACTATCTGGGTGACTAGTTATCTCAGCCGCTTTTTGCACAAGATGGTCATTATATTGTTGTAAGACAGCTGGATTTTTTAGTCGAGCGGTGTTGAATTTGCGGGGCCTGGATCTTTCGTCGCTGGGGCGGCGCACGGCTGCAATACGCAATCGAACATTAGCGATCATAAGATAATGGTCTCTCTCCATCCCAATATCGGCACCCTTCTTGTTTCGCACGTCCAGGAGGCAACTCTTGAATCTTTTACTAATGGCAAAATGGTCGATCTGATTTTGTGTTCTGCGCCGATCAACAGAGGACCAACTGATTTTGTGGTGGTCCTTATGCTCAAACATAGTACCATCGATGAAGAGACTGTGAAAGTTGCAGAACTCTACAAATCTTTCACCGTTGTCATTACGATCACCAAGACCGTGTCTCCCCATCACATGTCTGAGCCCATAGTTATCGGCGCCAACTTTCGCATTCAAATCACCCATAACCATTATAATGTCACCTTTAGGTGTTCTGCTCTGAACGGCCTTTAGTTCTTCGTAGAAGGAGTCTTTTGCCAAGACATTGTCGGGTTCAGTAGGGGCATAACATTGTATTATTGAGATGTTCCTCATTTTGGTCCGGAACCTGGCGGTCAAGACCCTGTCAGAGACCGGTTCCCAGGATAAGAGACAGTTTCGCGCGGCTCTGGTTAAAAGGAGCCCCACACCTGACTCACGGCGACTACCGGTAGCTTTACCGGAGTACAACATTACAGTGCTGCCCGTTGGAGAGATGAATTCTCCGCTGTTCCACCATCTTATCCCACTAACTCCTAAGATATTTAATTTGTACCTCAGAAATTCACTCTCTAATTGAAGAAATCGTGCGTTCTGGGGACCTTCTGATCCATTGTCCAGGAGAGTACGCACATTCCAGAATCCAATCTTTGTCATTGTACGATAGCTAAAAGTCGTAACCGTTTAGTCAGTCCTTATCCGAGGCATAGTTGACGTTTCGTTAGCATATAAAGATTTCGGATAGTGCAAGTTGCTGGCATACACATCCTGTCCTTTGATTGTCGGTTTTAACGACAGGCCCTCAAAGGGAAAGGCCGTGGTATTTTTTTTCACACCCCACACCACGGGGGTACCTCAACCAAATCATCGCACCGCCATCACTGGCGGCTTGACGTTGGTTGGCAATGGTCAGTGATCACTGCCGTTCCAGGGGGCGCCCACGCGGAGGACTATGGAAGAGGAATTTTTGCCCCCCCCCCCCCCCCCCCCCCCCACTTTATTTAATAAACGAGGTATATACACGCGTAACTAACAACCAACGACAAACTAGCTCTAAATATCCGTTACAGGCCGATTACAACTGTACTCCTTTCCGTTTCCGAGCGGATCTCTAAAACGGTTTCCCGCTTTTGATGACATCTGGATTTATATAGCTGATCTCTGTTTTCAGAACTATCTAGATGGCTCTGTCTTCGTCCGAAAGCTTTTCCTAAAGGATTCGCAGATGGTTCGAGACTGCGATAGAACTTAATGCAGTCTGTGTCTCAAGAGTGCCACACTCAATGCATATTACGTTGCGTCCTCCTTAAACCTGTTCGTTCCGAACAGAAGTCACGCTCACGCAGCGCAATCACTCTTTTCACTCTTGCCTCCAACGCTTCGAAACGCGACACACCACATTATCCAGGCAGGCAACAATCTTGACCGGGTCTTTCCAGTTCTGCCGAAGCTCCGACAACATCCGTTTTCATTGGCCACGTTTAGACCGTGGAACTAAAAGTCGATTTAACTAAATCATTTTAGTGTTAGTACTTGTTGATGGAGTGTTTATACCGACCATACGGAGAAATACTTCTTCTTCTTCATTCTCCGTTGACAGCACAGATAAATTTTACAAATATAAATTTTACGACAGAAAAGGACTTTTTCTTGCCCGTGATAGCGCACTGCTTTCCTGAAATTGCCAACAAAGCAAACGCCGAACAAAAAAAAACGACAACAAAAGAAACGTCAACCACCGAATCAACATTAGCGATGACAGCGACATAGTCCCAATTTTTTTAGTCCAGTTCCGCATCGCAAGTAGAGATAAGCCAAGTCCAAAACTAACTAAATCGATACGTTTATATCGTCGAGAGTTAGATCGATTTTGTTAGATCTCGAAGATAGTCCCGCGGTCTAAACGTAGTGTCTGATGAGCGCTGTATAACCATTCGACGAAACGAATGTACGGCATTCAATCGGCGTCCGAAGTCGGAGACCAATGCTGACTGCTCCATACACGAACCATACCGTGGGGTTGAAATATACTGCAACACCTCCGAAGTAGGACATTGCAATGCCAAATTGACAGCTGTGGTACGCCTGTCACTCCAGCTATTCATCACTACAGCTGCCTCGAACTACGTCCAGGACTCTTCCACGTCGAGAACAAGTTGCCTCACAACCTTCGCGGATAGCTCGGCCCTGACGAACCTGTTCATCAGCTGTTCATCACTACAGCGGCCCCGAACTGCAGTTCGGCTCGGACCAATCTCAACGTTCCAGATCATTCCCCGATTTTCCGACCTTCTCGAGCTCTACACCCACATTCCCGATCTGGGCGCCCATCCGCATCCATTCGAATTTCATGGAACCTTTTCGAAGCTTCTCGTCGGTTAGCTTCCAGACTACCACAGACCGTTCCTCCAATTGTGGCTTGAAGAAGTCTTTCTGCACTTGCAACTGCATTGTCACTCTCAGCAGTGACTCCTCCAACCTCACCGACCGCTCGTCCAACTTTGCCGATTGACCGGTTAACTTCGTTGTCGGTTCATTCAACGTCGTCACCGTTTCCCCCAGCGATTCCTCGAGCCTTGCCGACCGCTGCGCTTTATCTCCGTTATCATTTTACTCGGCAACTCCTCCTTCCTCGCCGACTGCTCCCTATCGGTCCGGCTGTTCACTACCGTAGCGACCTCGAACTGTTTCCTTCATATGCCCCAGGGCATTTGCCAGTCGAAAACTGGCGCCACCAGATTTTTCACGGTCGATTCGGTCTTGACGAATCCTGATGTTTCAACGCACTCCAGTTCGCTCCTCAACCCTTCGACCCCCTCGGCAGCCATATCGAATCTGTCATCCATTTTGGTGTCCGAAGTTATCGTCGATCAATCTCTGCAACGTCTCGGTTTTCTCGTCGAATCGCTTGGATTGCTCGTCAAATCGCTTGTCAAAGCGTTCGAATTGCCCGTCAGGGTTCATGGCTGAAATCTGTTTCGGTCCAGATTCGTTGAAATTTTTCGACGACTCGTCCCTATCTGGGAATTCGAGCGTTTCCGGATCCTGTTCGCCGGCCCTTATTACTTGTGCTAAACGAGCACACAGCGCGGACTTATTTATTTCCCGTCGTTAACGAATTTCATTTTACTAGTTCGTGTTTTTGGGGCGACCGGTAGCGCAGTGTGTTGAGGCATCAGTCTCATGTTTAACTATCGGCGTTTCGGGTTCGAATCCCGTCCACGACGACATACGTGGCCATGGATGTGCAGGAGGTGCATGCTGGCAACTGCATTCTCCGAAACCAGTTTATGCCACCGAAACGCCAACTGGGCCACATGGAACAGTTGACGCGCTATGCCCCACAAGGGGTTAGGGCAATTAAGTAGTAAGTAGGAGAAGCTCAGCCTTCTACACCCTTCACGAATGTGATACGGTATATTAACCTTGTCATGAAGTTTGCAATGGAAAGAAGGAAGGATCTCTAGTCGTATAAACCAGGGGTCGGTAAACTTTTTCTGCAAAGGGCCAGACTTTTTAAATTTTAGACTCAGCGGGCCAGATAGAAATTTCGAAATGGAACTGCTTCTTCGTGTGGTCAATCTATTGCAAATTGAAGGTCAGGTGGAAGCTTCGCAAGTTTGCAATCAAATGGATTATAGAACTGTTTTCGCAGCGCTGTATCCGCAGGTATATATTTGGGAACTACATTTTTTTGTTAGTAAGCACTTGTCACTTTTCTAGCACAGAAAATGGTCAAATTTATTTTATTTTATTTCCATTTTAAAGCCAAGTTTTTGACAACATGTTTAAGGGTTCAAAGCGAATAAAATGGCGTACATATGAACGACACCTGCAATTTTTCAATTAACTTCGCTCATGCTCATTTTCGCAGCCATTCATTTTTGAATATGTCTATAAATTATATGAGTTCAATAGGTATAAATAAATGTTTCTGTTGCGGAGCCATTGCTAAGGCAAGCCAGGGTATTGAGCTTTGATCTCTAGTGAAAATCGAAAAACTTAAATACGATTAAATCTATAACAAGGAATAAGTTAATCGTTGACACTACTAGATCGACAAAAGATGACAAGTTGAGATCACACTCCAAAACTCAGAGGCCAAGCTTAGCCCAGATTCGGATCCCTAAAATTTCGCGGATGAGTCCGTGGATCAAGTAAATTCACAGCCTCATTTCATCAGAGCATTTGAGGAGCATTTGAAGGCATCATCCGAAACTGGTTTATGCCAACGAAACGTTAGCTAAGCCACATGGAATAGTTGACGCGCTATGCCCCACTAGGGGTTCGGGCAAATGAGTAATTCATCAGTTCATGCCACGGTTATTCTGCGAGTGAGCAGCTTAGGTCGTTAGGCGTATTTATTTCACCCCAAGCTAATGACGAAATCGGTATGTGTTGCTGTTGAGTAAAGAATCACGGACCTGTATCGATTTCGTAAATTCGAAGCGACGAAACAGAGATGTGTATCGTAACACTTGTGATATAAAATGATTAAAAAAAGTGTTCAGTACCCCTGCGAGAGGCAAATGAAATGGAATCGAAATTATGGACGATGTACATATGTATAACGGTCAGAAGAGAATAAAACGGTTACTATTTTAAGTCGCAATTAGAAAGAATTCAAGTAATTTACTTATTCTTTGCATTATTGTGATCGAGGATGAGTGGTATTCCGCCATCATCTACGTGTGTGTATGTGTTAATTGCCTTGACCCCTCCAGCATGACAAGTTTGACGGATGTGAAATCGTACTGCCTAAAGCGGATAACAATTACAGCGATAGATTTCCATTGCAATACTTGGCAGAAGAAACTGCAGTAATGTGTACATTTCTATACAGGGTGTCCCGTGTGCCTACATTATTATTTTCAAAGATAGCAATGTAAGCGCCAATATGACTATGAACTTAAGTCTTCGTGGCACAGGCCTCAATGGCATGGATATAGACTTAATACACGCTGGACCAGACGTCCATATCCATAGCGTTTGAGATCCTAGTTTTCAATTCATCGACCCCACCACAGATTCTCTGTTCGAGTTTAACCATATGATACATCTAGGATCTGGACAGGGATTGCCATTTGATTGATTATTCCAATTAAGTCTCGAAAGTAGCAAATAAATTGATTTAAATTCCACTCAAACGAATTACGTTGTGATAAAAATAAAATCGCTTTAAAACTATTTGCATAAATTTAGTTTTTCCATGTCAAAAACAATATTACCTCTCGGGCCGGATGAAAACCGGAGACGGGCCGGAGTTTGCCGACCCCTGGTATAAACTATATAAATTCTTGGTCAGAATGACGAGATGAGTCGAATAATGTCTGTCCGCCTGTTTCTATGCAAACTAGTCTCTCAGTTTTGAAGCTATATTGTGGGGGTAAATAACACGGTTGAGCGTGTTGCTGATCACACACCTATGCGCAAGTCATACCGTCACGATCTAGAAAATGAGACTCATCTCGAGGCCATGGTTCAAATTGGACCCTTGCTGTTATTTATTTATTCGAAACTGTAATGAACCATATTCTAGTCTGGTTGTGCAGCTCCCACCGGCAGATCGAAGCAGCACCTGATGAGTAAGGATCTGTCGGTGGTACGAAACCAGAGGCCGAGGGTCCCATTACACCTGGACCCCAATACAAGCCATCTGCCAACCATTCCATCCTTATCGCCTCATTTTTTTTATTTCCCATTTTTACTTCCTTTGTTTGTGTTGTCTTCCCCACGCCTATGAATTTTTGTTAATACGTAAAGGACAGAGGCAACGAGCGGCGAAAACCCCGCCCACGTCTCCCGAACTGAGCTACAGCAAGCATAGGCGGCTGTTTAGCTCGTTGAGCCTTTTTCTTCGCCAGATGGCACAGCCCGACCATCACGGTCAATTAAGCTACCTTAGGCTCCGTCCCCACGGGCATCTTCGGGTGCCCACCAAACCGTCCGTTACAAAACGCATGGGTTGCGTGATACCAAATTCCTTCCGAATCGGATTCGATTCCGAGAATACATTTCGTCGATATGAATCGCATCTCATGATACGGCTCCGATTTCTAAAATCGTGGAGCGAAAACTCCGCCTACATCTCCCGCCCGACACAAGCTACAGAAACTTCGTCCCGTCGTTCACCTGATGACGCTGCCAGACCATCACAGCCACTCAGGCAGACCTTAACCCCATCCCCACGGACACTTCCGATGTCCCTTATCAACCAGTAGGACTTTAATTAAGAGTTCATTGATCATAAGGTGACGTCTAACAGCTACAAATAACCAATTAAGGTCGATTCAGACACATCAGTCACGTCAAGTCACAGTTCCGTCAGAACCGTCCGGTATCAGTCACAAAAAATATCGTTTCTTGAAAGTCAAGTGGCGCTGTCTACATTGAGCCGACGCAGTCACGAATTGGAACCGTCAGTCGTGCTTCCGTCACCGAACAGTCAACTTCACTTTTCTTCCCAACGATATTTTTTGTATTTGACGGACGTCAGTTTAGAAAGTGAACATGAGCGACGACGAAAAATTAATCGAATCGGTTCGAAATTACCCCGTTCTGTACTTAGAACATAGAGCCATGGAATGAGATTGTATTGTATGTTTCTGGCTCCAACATTTGGCGAATAAGTCGACAGTCAGCCTACTCGGTTGTTGTTTGATATTGACATAAAATATGTTGACTGTTCTGTCGAATTGTGCATGAATAAAGGGCAATTTTTGTCAGATTATCGACAGTCAGCCTACTCAGTTGGCGTTTCGGTATTGACATAATGGGTGGTATGCATAAAAATGAGGATATACTCCAGAGTGGAGACTATTGAGTGCATTTCTGAGTCTGCGATGTTCTGTGAGTTGAGTTGAAAATTGGTATGTGTAAAAGTACACTCTATTCAGAGGACTTGTTCACTCAGTCATTCTACCGTTTTGACATTTTGTCAGCTGTTCCTGTCATCGTCTTCTCTTGCGAGGTAAAATCATTAACAAAGAAAAAAGTCCTTCTTGCTAATCGTTTTCTCGGTGTTTCAGAAATGCCAACTGTGGAGGAAGTGTGTATCTCTTTTCCGTACCGTTGCCCCGGGAATAGGGCAACGGTACGGAAAGTATTTGGGCTGCACTTGTCGTGGACGAAACCCATCGGCTGAAGAGCGGTCAAAATCAATTCTTCCGAATTTCTCGGGCTACAACACTGGCTACAAATTCCTCTTATCGCAGAACTTTGGATTTAACCAACATGTACATTGAGGCGAAGTTGAGCTGTTTGAGTACCTGCCATCGGCATGACTTCGATATTCGAGGTGTCAAATTTTATCGGTGGCCCATTCATGCTAAATCTAAATTGCAAGTGGCCTGTAAATATAAAAAATTAAATGATGATGTATCATAGTAGGTTCGCAACTACCTAAAGCGAAGATTTATTTGATACACAATTCTAGTACTGGATTTTCCCATACAAAAGTTCCAAATTTAAAGGTAAATATCTCCAAAACGGTTATGAATTCGCAAAAATGGACTTCAGATTCGTTCATTTCAGACCAAATTTGATTGAAACCCATCATTAAAATATGGAGCCTCAGATATCGAAGTCGCCTCCTGCCATCGTTCAAAGTTGCTTCGTATGCGACGAAAGAAAAGAACGAAGAACGGGACATGGAGATCATCAAGCAGGTCGCTGAGGACTACGATCCAGCGTATTGGGTCAAGTTGCTTCGGCACCACAACGAACAGCACCAATAATGCATTGGGCAAAGGCAACCGTGTCCGCAAACCAGTTAATTACAACGACGGTGGCAGAACCCTGCGCCGATTCCAACTGTTTCTGATTATTCGGGTAGATATTTGGAAAACCCAAAAAAATGGTGGCGATTTTTAAGAGAAGATACGACAAAGAAGGAAAAGATGAATAGAATAGAAACAAAATCGTAATGTTGCGGCATATTTTTCTGTTATAATTTTACAAATTAATAAAAATTATCAGTTAAACTTCTTAATATTGTACATATTTGTTTTACTTGTAAATGAAATGGAGATTGATTGGTTTACATTGTGATTAGTCCACACTAAGTGCTAGTGACTAAGTAAATTCAACCTCGTTTCAATTCTGTCGTCTGACATCAGACTTGTATCAGTCTCTTGGGTCAATGCAGACTCATTTCAATAAGGCGTCGAAGCCATCTTGTCTAGCTAAAGTCGTTTCACCCATGGAGTAGTAGAAGTCCTACGCATTATAATCTGGTGTCAGTTTTTGTGAATGTGGTTTGCTGGCCTTCTTAGGTGTCGTGTGATAATTCAATCCATCAAGTAGCTCTTTACGGGGCGAACTTCCTAAGGTCATAGTGGTGGACGCCGATTTAGTTGGAGTTGGTGTATTTTCCACATCGAAATCGTCCTCCACATTATCGTGCATGAAATCGCCATCGTCACGAGTTGATTTTTACTATCCTCTGTTGTCATTATCCAAATAGGGGACTTTCTGAAAAGACTACAAAGCCGCCACTGGTCCGTCCTCCTTCAAATGCCTTCCTCCTGATCGACATCGTCCTGCGGGGATTTCTGCAAGCAACCAGAACTTAGGTAGTTCTCACAGTCGAATAAGTGAATTTGCTTACCAAAAACATGCTAACAAAGCAAATCACCGTATATCTACTTGTTTTGACAATTTGACAACTGTCATGGTGTATATGTACACCAAAAATGTTGAAAGACTGTCGCTTGAGTGTGCATATTTGTAGACTCAGCTTTTCTTGACTCAACTCAGATATTATGCATACGAAATTGAGTAAATTTAAACTTCAGACTGATTTTCACTCAAGATGGCGGCTGCTGGTGAGTGGAGTGGAGTTTTTCGCATATGTTATGCATACCAAATTGAGTGAAATTCGGTCAACTCAGCTTTCCTCCACTCGACTCACTTTATGCATACCACCCAATGTTGACCGCGCTGTCGAATTGTGCATCAACAAACGTCAATTTTTGTCAATATTTAAATTTCATAATTTCTAAACGGTCTACTGAGTTAGCTGACTGTCGACCACATGTCGACTTAGTACCCAGATTTTGGAGCCACTGTTTCTATGGAGACATATAGGACAAGCTCATTCCATGGCTATATATTCAAAGGTTCTGTACGATTTATCGCATAATAAATATATGGATATAGCATAGCAAGTCGTTCTCCGAAAACGCCATAAGATAAATCTAGGTACACTCGAGAGGACACACAAAAAATGACTGAACTGTGACGTGACTGATGTGTCTGAATCGACCTTTTTAATCGCCACTAAACTGCACATTTCTTCGAATTCGTATATAACCTGAAAATCCCCACCTCTTCCTCCAGTTACCGATTAGATTCCACAATCATTGCACATATCTTTTCGGATTTTTATTTTTACTAAAAATTATTTAAGACATGAGTGAATTTTTATAAATATTGTTTTTTTTTTTCAATACACTTGTTTACTTCTTTTTTTTCCTCGTGTAATTGTTACGATACGCATAAGTTTCCTTTACAATTACATAATATTTTTATGTTGTATTATTTCATGTTTTTTTTCATGTTTCATCCTGTCTTTTTGTCTCCACTAAAGCAATTCAGTTGGTTTGAAGATCAATTGAAAAATATGTTTATGTAATTAGTCAAGCGGGGGGAAAAAACAAAATGAAAATGATTTATTAAATATTGTATTTCACTTTTTTTTCTGACTGATCTTTATATATATTTATATATATTTGTTTTTGAATCCCTTAATTTTATACGTACGCTATATATGTATGTACATTTGATTTAATATTATGATCATATCATTAATAACTGTAAAAAATAACTTATTATGGCATATTTTGTAGAAAACTAAACAAATGTAATTCTTCGATCATTTTTAAACATTTTTACTTTATCATGTGTGACAGCTGAATGTGGGGGAATTAAACCATGGAGGAAGGGGTGGAGGGACAGGTATTTAAAAAAAAAGTATACCATATTATACATTGTGTGTGAACATTGTGTATTTTATATATCCGTACGAGTACGAAAGAAAAAGGAAAATGAGTTCTTTACTGAGAACGGTTATCTGATCGCATATTAATCGTTACTTTTTATCTAATTTACTTTAAAAGTTTCAGATTTTTTTCCTTTCACTATCAAGAGACGTTTCATGAGTATACATCAAATAAAAAAAGAACACTCACATAATTCTCCGTTATCCATTCAACGTATTGTAAAAATGCAATGTTTTTAAGCATTTCACGAAGTTACATGCCACATATATATTTATTTTTTATTTTTTGGTTTCTTATAAAAAATGTTCGTATAAAATATATCATTCCCAATAATGCACGCGAGTAACTTGTTAACTGATAATATTCATAGTAAAGGAGACACGAAATCAACTTCAAAAAGAAGGGTGACACAATTTCCTAAGAATTCAACAAAACAATTTTCAATAGGCACTGTGTTAAAATTAAAAACAGTTCACCCTCGGAACTCGATGACGGCCCAATATGATTACTCGTGTTCTTCTTACTGCTGACGACTTTCCAACAATACGAGAATACATCTGAATGAACGGAAATTACATACGTACATATTAAAATTCAAAATCAATAATCAAATTCGACCCTATATTTGTTGGATTTCAGCTTGAAATGTTTATGTATTTATTGTGGTTCAAGGTGCATTTGGTATGTGCTGAGCCGTGGCCCATTTCCATTTAGACTTTCTAAAATTATAAACAAAAAATAAAATACAACAAGCCAGTGAAGCAGGAATCCCGAAAACGAAATGTCCTATTAATAAACTCAAGGTGGAGAAAATGAAATGCATGTCGGCGTGTATACTTGCATGCCAATATAATAAAAAAAAATTAAGAACAAACAACCAAAAAAGATGTGCTTTTTAAATAAAAAATTTTCATTTGTTTATTTCAACTATTTAACAAATTATATAAATCCAAATTCTTTTATCTTCCTATAGAGTCAGACATGTAATAAATATAGCCTGGGTTTCAAGTGTTGTGTACGTTTCCTTATGTTTATTTATATATTGTTTTGCCGTTTCATTGCATACATGAAGATTGTATAGTATCTTGGTTTATTTTCCATTATCATTTCTTCATCCTTTGTTTTTGTTTTGTTTTTCTCCTGTGTATGTGTGTGTGTGTGTATTTTTTTTGTAACTATGATCCTTTGCTTGCTGCTTGTTTTCGATAAATTTTGTTTAACAATATTTTTTCACGTTTCTTAATCATCTTGTTCTTTTCTCCCTTTCCTTTTTATTTCGCTTAAGTTTTCTGTTTTCATTTCGTTAAATAATTACAAGTGTAAATAGTATTAAATAATTTTTATAATAATCTTAATAGCATTATTATTTAAATCGGCTGTATCCTAAATTTGCTCCATAGTTGTTGCCGTTACACTGTTAATTGCATTTGTTGTAATTGTTGTCACCGTACTAACAGGAGATGATGTTGCGGTTTGCTGAATTACTTTTGGTGTATTTTCCACGTTTGTATTGTTATCGTCAACATCCGATTTTGCCGTATTACTTGTGGTTGTGGTCGTTGTATTTGTTGAACCAGTTGGTGGCTGAAATTTTTTGATAAATTTATTGCTATAATTGTTGACTGTTGATGTTGGTGTAGTTGTTTATTGTTGTAGGGTTAGAAAATAAATATTGACCCTAAAAATGCATTGACTGGGTGTGACTCTTCACGAAGTGGCGGCTGTCGTTCAATATACGTATACATATATCACGAATAGCGATCCAGCAAAGTTGGGCATTCGATTACACATTGGGCTGCTAACAGCCAAACATTAGAAGAGGTTTAGAGTGGTCCAGATAATGTAATGCAAAGTAATTTCATTGATAAATAAACTGTTACTCTTATGAAATCAGTATGATTAACGTTACAACATATTATCATCCCCCCCAAGCACGGCGTTGCTACTACAACACCCCCTGTTCAGTTCATGCAGGGTTCGAATCGGGGTGCATCCTCAAATCGAACCTTCAGAGTTGAAGAAACGTAGAATCTCTTCTCTTTAGGATATTTCGGATATGTCCCCGAAGAGTTTCCCTCTAAAATCTCTGTCACGTCCTTGCAGCTTCAGCTGTGCTCGTTGTAGGAAGTGCCCATTCTGGCCGCGTGTTCCCTTAGCCTTCAGCCGAAAGCGGTACACTGGATATACACAGCTGTCGTACGTCCCATATTGTTGTACGGTATCTGTGTATGGTGGACAGCACTTAAAAGGGCGGCCTACTGTGGTCTGTTAGAGAAGATTCAAAGGCTGGCCACGATGGCCATCACGGGGGCCTTTAAGACCACCCCGTCAGCCGGACTCGATATGATACTCGGCTTGCTTTCGCTGGATATTCAGGGAGAACAACTGGCGGCTAACACGGCTCTGCGCCTTCGCGAGGCGGGACAGTGGCGGGCGCTAAATACGGGGCACTCCACTATACTGAGCGACCTGAGTCTCCCTACGGAGACGGACTATACACCCCCTGGTTACCATTTCGGCAGAAACTTCACTAGTGTTATTCCGACGTAGAGCCAGTGGATGGGAGATATGCCCTCGACCTCGGATCTTATGGTAACCTATACGGATGGCTCCAAGACCGACGAAGGGGCCGGGGTCGGTATATTTTCCGAAGGGCTGGGAATCACCCTGTCAGCTCGTCTTCCTGATTTCTGCAGTATCCTACAGGCGGAAATCTCGGCTATCTCGTTAGCTTTGTCCTGTCTAAGCAGTTCTGTCATCACTGTGAGGGACATCGTTATTTATACGGATAGTCAGGCGGCTATTCGCTAACTCGAGTCCGTCTCGATGACTTCTAAAACCGTTAAGAACTGCCGCGCAGCTCTGGAAGAGGTGGGTGGCTTCTTTAACATCACCCTGTGTTGGATACCGAGCCATAGTGGTTTCGAGGGGAACTGCGCGGCGGATGATCTGGCTCGGGAGGGCAGAACTGGGGGGTTTGACGTAAGATTGGGAGGACATAGCAATGCCTTTTGCTATGTGTAAATCGGCGATTAAGGCCACTGCTGTCAACAGGGCCAATACAAGATGGCTCAACGGGGCAACATGCAATACGACAAGGTCGATTTGGCCGATATTGGATTCCGGCCGCTCTGCCACCCTGCTTTCGATGAATAGGAAGCACATTGGCAGAGTTGTTGGAGTTATTACCGGACACTGCGCAATCGGGGAGCATGCCAGGAGGCTCAACATCCCCCATCATGATTTTTGCAGGAGTTGTGGAGATGAGGAGGAGACCATCCTCCACTTTCTCTGTCATTGTCCGGCCCTGGCTGGTAGGAGGGGCTACTTTCTGGGTTCGCGGATCTTCCATGATTTGGATGACCTTAAGAATACATGCGCCTTCCGGTTAAATCGCTACATATATCAGTAGCATCGGCTGGTTTGATACGCAGCTCTCTTAAGAAGACGGTTTTTCTTTTCCGGGTGGTATCACAACGGGCCTTTGGAGGCCTAAATGTGCTGTGTGTAGCGCGGCAGCCCCTTAACCTAACCTAGCGGCCAGAACCCTATTATGACTGCCGTGACCCTAGCCACCTCTAGGCGAATTCTACTTAAGAGAGCGTTGGTTCGCCTTGGGTTATATTGTAGAATGGCCATGACATGAACGCAACCTTGCCGTTATGGTGGTTATTCACAGTATTGTACAAGCCACCTGTATAGTCAGTACCTCCACCTCGAATAAACTAGCAATATCCGGAAGGCGAAGGGATTTTGAGACACCGAGATCCTGTAATGAGACACGTGCAATGGACCATATCCTGATAGTGCTATTTCCACCGGCAGATCTATGGCAGCACCTGATGAGTAAGGATCTGTCGGTGGTACGTAACTAGAGGCCGAGGGTCCCATTACGCTTGGACCCTGATGCGAACGCAAGGGAATCTGCACCGTCCGCCAACCATTCCATCCTTATCGCCAAATTTTGTTATCATTCCGTTGAGGAGCCTTTTTCTTCGCCAGTTGGCACAGCCCGACCTATACTGCCAACTATGTATGCTACCGTAGGCTCAGTCCCCACATCCCACGGGCATCTCCGGATGCCCACCAAACCGTCCATTACAATCCATCGAGTAGATCCCAGGCCCAACCGCGCCATCCGTTCTAGAGCCGTCAGTGAAAATGGTCCGGTCATCCACATCCTCACAACTCCTACAGTAGTCATGATGAGGAAGACGGAGCCTCCATGCGAGCGCGCCGATGGGGCAGTGCCCTGTGATAGTCTCCACCACCCTGCTAATGTGCTTTCTATTCAATGACAGCAATGAGGCAGAGCGGCTGGCATCGAATTTCTGCCAAATCATTCTCGTCGTTTGGCAAGTACTACTGCTGAGTCATCTGGTATTGGCCCTATCCACTGCCACGGACTTAATTGCCATCTTGCACGATACAATTGGCATTCTAATGTCAATGCGGTCCCCAACGACGACACCAGTAGTCCCCTCATGAGCTAGATCGCCCGCCCTGCAATTGCCCGCGAAGCCACTGTGGCTCGGTATCCAGCAGAGGATAATGTTGAAGAAGTAACTCATCTCCATAAGAGCCGAGTGGCACTTCTGAATAGTTTTCGAGGTGGTGAGAACAGAGTCAAGCGAGCGAATCGCAGCATGACTGTCCGTATAGATAGTAATGTCTCTTGCAATCACGACATGCGTCCTTAACCAGATCAGAGCTTCCGAGATCGCCGAAACCTCAGCCTCCAGGACACTACAAAAGTCGGGAAGACGGTAGGATAAGCTGATTCCCAGTCCCTCCGAGTATATACCAATCCCAACTCCGTCATCGGTCTTAGAGCCATCCGTGTAGATAGCCAAGGAGTTGGAGGTAGAGGATACATTATCAGCCCATAGGCTTCTCAACGGAATCAGGCTGGTGTAATTTCTACCAAAAACGTGTTTTGGAGGCGTGTAATCAGTCTCCAGGCCAGTACTCGACGCAATCCATTGGCCTGTTTCGCGAAGACGCAGGGCCGTGTTCCCCGCCAGTTGTTCTCCAAATATGTCAAGCGGGAGCAAGTTTAGCAGCGTGTCCAAGCTGGCTCACGGAGTTATTCTAAAGGCCCCCGTCTAGCAATCGCTGCTAGCCTTTGCACTTAACAGGTGACAATAGGACGCCACTCTTAGTGCCGCCCACCACACATAAATGCCGTGCAGTAAAATTGGCCGCACAACCGCTGTATATAGCCAGTGCACTACTTTCGGTTGCAGACCCCAGTTTTTACCAATCGCCTTCCTACTCGAGTAGAGCGCATTAGTGGCTTTGCTTACCCGCTCAAGGATGTTGGGCTTCCACGTCAACTTCTTGTCAAAGACAAGACCCAGGAACTTAGCTCTATCACTGAAGGCCAGTTTCTTACCATCCAATGATGGAGACTCAACAGGAGGCAGCTCGTGTCTTCCAGTAAAGAGCACAAGTTCAGTCTTGTTAGGGTTGATACCAAGGCCACAGTGGCCCGCCCATTCAGTGAGAATGCATAGAGCATTCTGTAACAACTCACTAAGGACTCCCGGGAATCTTCCGGAAACAGCAATGGCAACATCTTCCGCATAGGCCGTCACACTGAAACCAAGCTCTTCCAATCTCAAAAGCAGTCCATTGACCGCCAGGAAAGCCAGTAGCGAACGGCTTTTGGAAATCCATCTCGTTGGCGGTGAGGCCTGTTGGAAGCAAATCTCGTACTCCCCTCGGTAGGGACGCCAGTATATTACTATGTCCGTATGGTTTTGCCGTCCAACACGCGGATTTCGCGAGCCTGGCCGCACTGCAGGCGGCGTTCAACTCGATATCTAGATGCAGCGGCAAAAGGTGTAGGATAGTGCCTTCGCTGGACTCGAGCGCAAAGCACCTGTGACCACAATGCAAGCGGTTCTTTGCACCCTATTCAGCAGTACGAGGTTTTATTTTCAACTGAGGGCTGGCCCATATGTAATTATCTGTAATACTATTGTCGTATAGAGTCATAGAATCATCCTGGGTTGAAGCTTCTCCCGCAGGTTCTCCTGCAGGCATAGAGAGTCAAGTGAGCCTTCTTTATCCGATGCTCTATATTCCGCCCCCAGGACAGTTTGATGTCGCGAATGACTCCCGGAACTTAATGCCGGATGTAAGCTTCAGCGATTGGCTATTTAGTCGTGGGAGTCTAAATTCCGGTATGCTTATGTCTTCGTGGTAAAGAGTACCAGCTCAGTTTTATATGGGTTCACACTTGGACCACATTCTGCCGCCCACGTGCTTATCATGTTTAGGACATCCTCCATGATTTCGCTCATCAGAGGAAGAAATTTTTCAGAAACTAGAATTACTATCACATCATCTGCGTACGCAACGATTTTAGCTCCTTATGCTTCCAGCCCTCTCAGGAGTGTATCCACTGCAATGATCTTTAGTAGAGGAGAGAGCGCCGCACCTTGGGGCGTATTTAATTACTCGACTTACTACCACTTCCGACTGTATCATTTTGCTTTGCAACTTTCTTTACTACGAGCTTGGTGAAGGACTCACAAATGGCCTCAGTACTGACGGTGTTTAAAGAAGTCCAATAGGGTGTATTTTTTGTAGTGTAGATCTGCACACAACCTCGTGAAGAGCAGTCTCCGTCGATTCCTTCCCTTGAGGTATGCGTGCTGGAATTTGGATAGTAGCGATTTTACCAATATTTGGCGTATGTGGCTGTCCAGGATTCGTTTCAGTGAAGCCTGAAGCCTTTCGCGAACTCATGGCCGCGTCTGCCTATTTTCGGAATGAACGTCTCACTCGCACTCGTCTTCAGCAGGAGAATCCTCCAGCAACTTAAGCTCACGGTTCTGCAACAGAACCAGATCCGGGGGTTAAAATCCAAGCGAGTAGCTGGATCTTAATGTGGCCTCCTCTTCAACTCGTTCATTACAAATGGGCTTACCTGAGCATCCAGAAAACTAATGTGCTTGTTCTCGTCTTTCAAGAGTAGTTGACGCGATATGCCCAATACGGCAAATAGTAAGTATTCACGGTAACATCTTTTTAGATGTATAATACAATTGCTTTTAACAAAGACACCAACCCGTTAGCCCTACAAGATCTCATATCAAACCTGATTTAAAGACCGCCCAGTCGTGTCGTGTGAAAATTCATCCACAATAAATCCAGTGAATCATGCGCACTTACCATCGTACGCACTTACCATTTACTTGAAAGAAAACTATTAAAATCATCATAATTACCTGTTGCGAAAGCCTTAAATCCCTAAATAATGCCGTCACACCAACTTCCGTTTCCGTATTATTAAGTGTATTGAGTAGGGTTGGAGTGTATTGTGAAAGACTCGCAACCGGACTAGAATTAACAGCAGATCCACCTTCCGTGTGCGGTGGTGACGTTGTTGTTGTGGTTGTCGAACTTACCGTTGACTCAACTACTACAACCGGCTGTTCATTGTTGCCCTGTTGAGGCGGTCTATTCTCTTCAACTTGTTCCGCATCGGATTCATTTGTTTCTTCCTGTTCCTGTGAGACGAAAAAAAAACACAAAACTCACTTACATTAAGTCACCCTTATCACACAAAGGACACGACAAACCTCATCAGGACACAATTCGTATGCCAACGTTAGTGTATTCTTAGCTGATTGTGATCTTTCCAACATATAGCCGTTTGTATTATCATTACTTTGAGCCGGCGGTGACCATGAACTGAAATTATATTGATTGGCGATACCACGTTGTCGCTCCAGCTCATCCTGTAGCCATTCAATGGCCAGCGTCCAATGTCGGCCAATGTGATGATTTGTATTTAGCATGGCCAAAGCCACTTGACTTCTCCGGAACAACTGTACCAGACATTTGATTATTTGGTATGCGCGTTTTTGGTAGTGCGTTTTGGCTCGTTGAATTGTTTCCAATAGACCTTCACGTTCCTCGGCTACGCCCATCAGTGCATTGTGTATCCGATGATTTTGCCACGAGTCCTCCATTAATAGGATATTTAAAAGCAGTTCGGTATGATGTCGCATATCGTGCCAGTAGGCCGCAAATCCGCATTGCCATAGCAGTTCGGTAAGAACAGATCGCGAAAAGTGCGGATTCTCCCAGCTACAGTATTGTAGCAATTTCAGTGCATCTTCGCCGACGTTCGTGTCTTCGATGAGTTTCTTTATATAGCTGTACAAAATGGAAATTTTATTACTATAAATGACTGGTTGCTCGCGACAGACTAGCACTTCCTACCTTGTCCTACCAAAAAGGTACTCTGTGGCTTCAGGAGATAGTGGAATCAAACTGTCGTGTGAAACGTTTGGTTCCTTGTAAATATTTGGTAGCGGGCGTGCATTGGCATTTGAACTTTGACATCTTGACGAAATATCGCTACAACGTACCAAATGGGACACGACTTGATGCAATTTCGAAAGCTCTGGATATTGATACTTAATTGGAGGACCTGGACCTTCGTCCAAAGCAACTTGCATAAATATCGCGGGCACATTCAACTAGACAATGAACAATTTAAATGTCATTCAGATGGTCCGGGGGAAGGAGAACTTTATCCGATATTGAATTACCTTTAACAGTTGATGTTTTTCCTGTATTCCTAATCCATCGTACATACTAAATAAGCCAAAGTAGTGTGGTAAATGTTTCCCATGATCCGGTACTTCACTATTCAATAGATGCAGTACACGTATTAAGATTTGTTCGCTTAAATTACTGCCATCGAAACCAGGCAACGGTTCATCGTTATTTGCGAAATGACAAAAGAACACTACTAATTTAACAAATACGGTGCGGACTTCGGGCGACGGGGCCGCGAGAATGTACTCGCCAAGACGATTGGGTGGATTCAGTAGAGCGTTTTGGGCAAACCATGCACGCACCACAGCTGAATATCTAATATGATGTGATAGAGTATCATACCTAGAAAAAAAAAGAAAGAACAATTCAAAGGATATTAAATAGGCGACATTCGCAGTATGACTTACCAATCAATAGCAGCACCTCGTAATGATTTCTTTGTACGGAACCCAGAATGAAACAGAAATTGTGAAGCTAATTGTACGCCTAGAAGGGATAGCTCTTCCGTTTGCCGAGTCTAGGTAAACAAAACACATATAATTTTATCAACAATCAAAACATCATTTAATTTGAATTTACCAATTTTTCGCCTCTAGAAGGTGGAACGCTGCATGTTACTAGCTTACGAACAAAGTTGAAAAATTCCGTCGAAAAAAGACTTCGCGAATGCAGAAATCGTACATTTTGTGTCCTGCCGATATACATACAAAATCAAGTGTAAGTCGAAATGGATTTTAATTTAATTTTCTTTACCTAACACTCCGCTCGATCGGCTTCGGCATGGGAAGTACGTTATTACGGCTTTCGGCCAATGTCAATTGCTCAATGCATGGCTTTAATGGCACCGGCTTGTGATCGTATCGTGTGTAGAATAGCATGTATGCATTCCACCAACGTTTCTGTCGTCTATATTGCATACGTTTTAAATTGTTGTCATAAACTTCGCCCATATAGTCGCCACCGAAACATTGAGCCTTCATTTCTTCGTCCTCGTGCATTTTACATTCGCTCACTTCGCCGTCGTCAAATTTATACCATTGTTCTTTATTCGTATTGGGATCTCTGTGGAAAATTGTGTAGAAGAGAAACAATGAATTATGGAAATTTCGTGACATTTTTCTTTTCTTTTCGAAAACGTGGCAACGTACTTGTGTAAGATGTAGCTAAAATAATGTCCACCCGAAGCTTGACCGCTATGAACAACAATACCGGTAAGCTCATATTTTGTGGTGGATGGTTGATCGTCAGAACTTTCATCAATTTCGATAACTTCACCTTCTAATTTTGCCAAGCCAGACACTGTAATTGGAAATATTAAAATTAAGAGAGATTTGAAAGAAAGAAAACAGAAAAACACACGATTTTCATAAATATGATTTAGATTGATGCATGCTACAAAATAAGGTGGCCTTTTTATGAAATAATTTACTATAAATGAAATTTTTGTAAAAAAAAACACGAACATCTCAAAAAGAATGTGCTAGACATACACTTCATTGATATGTCATACCACAAGACTACACTCGATAAAAAAAAGTTGACCTTAATATCCACTGTCGTTGATAAAGTTTTCCGGCGAATTCTACACATTTCTCCCAAACTCGATTTTTAATTCTCTGGACAAACATTTAACCGATTACCCTATACATTGCCGGCAGAAGCAAAGCAGCGGCAGTGTGGCGGACAAACAATCTCGAGTTACAATGGAAAACATTCCATTCACTCGATTGTTGTCCCGCACATATTCTCACACTATGTGCTGACCATCGCGTCTGCATGTCATCCGATAGCATGCACCATATTATTCTGCTGACGATGCACACGTACGATGTCTGCAGGCCTGGATCATCGTACGACATAGCCACTGTGCTCACGCCGTCGAGTCAGCAGAATATGCGCATATAAAAAGATACAAATCGTATCTTTCAGGAGTAGCTAGCAGTATCTATCTCGCGATAGTCGCCGTACTTGTTAATTTATTTTGTCTTTTTTAAATAAATCATTAGAAACCGCTAAACGCGTCTTTTCTTAAAAGAACTTCCGCGCCCACAGGCCAAATTGGCGATCCTGCCTGTTTCGCGCGTTCACGATGGGACATACCCCATCAAAACCGGTAGTTGGTGATGTCACGAACACGATGGTCGTGAACTCATCAATCGCGATCGAGAGTGAAAAATTAGAAGCGCTTCTTCTAATAGTGCTAGTCGTGCACGTTACCTCATTCGCGTACCAGCTTTACCGCGACCACGTACGAGGAGTGAAACGGCGCGCTCAAGTGAACAACACGGCTTAGTGCAACGAACAATTAAAGTGCAAAGTGACTAAACTACAGACAATTTTTCACCGACATCGGTAGCGCTCCAAAATGTCGACAACAACGGAAGCGAAAACATCCGTGCAAGACAATGATGTGCAAAACGAAGTGCCGAACACAGTGCCCAATGACGCGTCTAACGATGATGCAATCGAGAGAGTCTCGGTCCGAATCCCTCCGTTTTGGGGTGAGGATGTCGAGCTGTGGTTCTCGCAGGTGGAGGCTCACTTTTCGAACAGCCGGATTACTAGTGACGCGAGCAAGTACACCTACCTCGTGAGTGGACTAGAACCGCGCGTCGTGGTGGTAAACCCGCCCGCTGACGATAAATACGGTGCTCTCAAGAACGCTATAGTCAGTGCCTTTAGTGAATCCTCGCAGAAGCGCATCCACAAACTACTTTCGGAAGTAGAGCTAGGCGATCAGAAGCCATCGCAACTTCTTAATCGCATGCGTTCTCTCGCGGACAAAACAGTGCCTGACGTGATGCTGAAACAGATCTGGTTGACGAGATTAGATACCAACCTCCGCACGATCCTTTCAGCCAACGACGTCGCGCTCTCTGATCTTGCCGTAATTGACGACCGCGTTCACGAAGTAAACCACTTCACCCGGTCGTTTTCCGTTGCTTCTGTCGCAGGGAGTTCCTCCGAATTCGGGAAAATTCAGGAACTCAGCAATCAAATCGCCGCATTAGCTAAAAGATTTGATAAGTTCGGTACCCGGTTCGATCGCGTAACATCTAATACGAAAAGTCGTTCCCAGTCCCGTTCGCGCCGAAATTCGGAATCTTCCTCCAAACCGAAGAAGGAGGCTAAAAACAATCTATGTTGGTATCATGATCGGTTCGGAGATGCTGCCAAAAAGTGCAGACCACCCTGTCGTAACCAAAAAAACTAGCAGCCGCAACGCTAGACGACGCGTCTAGCGCACCCGTCCTATTTCGCCTTAAAGTTCGTGATCACACTACTTCTGAAGTGTTTCTAATCGACACAGGAGCTGACGTCTCGGTCATCCCACCCACGAGACCGAATCAACCCCGATAGGACGACACGACTGTTTGCCGCAAACGGTACTGTAATACGCACATTTGAAGAAAGACGTCTCAAATTAGACCTTGGACTTCGCCGTAATTTCGTCTGGACATTCATCATTGCCGATGTGAGCTCTCCGATCATTGGAGCGGATCTTTTGGATTTCTATGGACTCCTGGTTGACATACGTGGCCGAAAACTGATCGATCGAGAAACAAGCTTATCAACAGTGGCGCAAATTCGGGCAACGAATAAACCACCAACGCTTTCGTTTCACACCTTTGATCGAAGTAGTGCCTACAGTTCGTTACTCCAGAAGTATCGCGAAATAACCATCCCTCATCCGCGCCGCAATGTAAATTGCACAACCACTCATCACATCGTGACGAAGGGTCCACCCATCCGTGCCAAGGTACGCAGGCTTCCACCCGACAAGCTTGCCGCCGCTAAATCCGAATTCGAATACCTAATGGAACAAGGAATTTGCCGCCCATCGAAAAGTGCATGGAGCAGCCCACTTCACATGGTGCGCAAGGCAAATGGTGATTGGCGACCGTGTGGTGACTACCGCGCGCTCAACGCTTGCACGCTCCCAGACCGGTACCCTATCGGTTTCCTGCAAGACTGCACATCCTCACTGCATGGAATGCAAGTTTTTTCCGTGCTGGATCTGCATAAGGCTTTTCATCAAGTTCCAGTCGAGCCAGATGACATCCCAAAAACGGCCATCATCACACCCTTCGGTTTATTCGAATTCGTCTACATGACTTTTGGTCTGTGCAACGCTGGACAAACCTTCCAACGCTTCATGCACGAAGTTTTGCGAGGGTTGGATTTCGTATTCGTCTACATTGATGACATCCTGATCTTCTCACCGGATAACGAAACACATCAGAAACATCTGTCCGAAGTCTTTGCCCGACTCAAAGAGCATGGACTCACCGTGAACATCGACAAATGTCAACTGGGTCAGTCAGAAGTTCGTTTCCTCGGACATCTAGTGTCATCCAGCGGATTGAAACCCTTACCAGAGAAGGCCGAGGGCATATCTGCGACACCACAACCCAAAACCGTCCACCAGCTGAAATCGTTCTTAGGAATGGTTAACTTCTACAGACGTTTCCTACCACATGCCGCACAGAACCAACGCATGCTCCAGTCATTAATCCCTGGCAACAAGAGACGAGACAAAACCAAACTCATTTGGACACCAGAAGCCATCACCGCGTTCGAGAGATGCAAGGCGGATCTGGCGAACGCATCATCCTTGGCTCACCCAGACGCTTCTGCAACTTGGTCCCTGAGCGTAGACGCATCCGACTACGGACTTGGTGCGGTACTGCAGCAAACTAGTGGAGACTCAACCGTTCCGCTCGGATTTTTCTCACGAAAACTTTCCGCGGCCCAGCAGAAATACAGCACGTACGACAGAGAACTACTCGCAATCTACGAGGCCATAAAACACTTTCGTCACATGCTAGAAGGAAGAGTCTTCGCAATCTTTTCGGATCACAAGCCACTTCAGTTTGCATTCCGACAACGTCCTGAGAAAGCTAATCCACGGCAACAACGCCAACTGGACTACATCTCGCAATTCAGTGTGGACATACGCCATATCCCTGGCAAAGACAACTGTTTAGCAGACTACCTGTCATGCGTAAGTAGTATAGACAGTCTTAATTTTTCCGCACTCGCTTCAGCTCAGCAAGACGATAAGGAACTACAAACCCTGCTTCTGGACCACGACAACCCGCTTGAGTGGAGGAAGCAACACGTTCCCGGTACATCTGACCCACTGATGTGCATCGTCACCGAGCAACGTATCCGTCCGTTCGTCCCGAGCCAGTTCCGAACACCAATAATGCGCATACTTCATGGACTTGCGCACCCTGGTATACGCGCCACTCGGAAGCTGATTACCGACCGCTACTTTTGGCCCAAGATGAACAACGACATCAATGCATTCGTCCGTGACTGCCTCGACTGTCAACGCAACAAAGTCGCACGTCACACCAAATCACCGGTGCATAGATACGATCAAACCAGCGAGCGATTTTCACACATCAACATCGACCTTGTGGGACCTCTTCCATTGAACAATGGGTTCCGCTACTGCCTGACCATTATCGACCGTTTTACCCGCTGGCCCGAAGCCATCCCGCTTCAAACCATCACCGCATCCGCGGTAGCCGAAGCACTGATAGACGTCTGGATCAGCCGATTCGGAGTACCCGCCAAGATTACTACCGATCTGGGACGCCAGTTCGAAAGTCAACTCTTTGCGGAACTCAACAAATTTCTCGGCGCGACTCACCTCCGGACAACTCCATATCATCCGGCAGCGAATGGTATCATCGAACGATGGCACCGAACGGTTAAAACCGCGATCCGTTACCACACCACCAGCGAATGGGTAAAAGCCCTACCATTGGTCCTGCTAGGCCTGCGATCATCTTTGAAGGAAGACCTATCAGCAACCGCAGCAGAAATGGTATATGGAACGACACTACGACTTCCAGGAGAATTCTTCTCGGAGTCACAACCATCAGTCAACGAGACCGATTTTCTTCGTGATTTGCGACAGCGCATGCATGCAATCCGCCCTAGGGATACAGCACATCACGACTCCAGCAGTGTCTTCATCAGCACATCGTATGTGTCTTGGGTAAATGTGCAAAACCTAATGAAGAAACTCCAAAAACTACGAGGAGTTTCGCCAAGGGAAAACGACCAAGATGTTCGAGTTGAGCTTCTAGAGGATTTCGTCATCCAACAGGTCAAAATCGGAATTCACGAAAGAGCAAGAGGAATTGCTCAACATGGGGTTGAACTTCGCTCTTCAAGAACGCCGGCTACCCAAGCAAGACATCATCGTTGACATCGAGGCAGGGATACAACTCGAGGACCAAAACACCAAGGAAGCAGTACGGAAGAGTGTAGAAGGTTATATCCGCAACCATCGAAGATTGCGACAACACAATCAAGAATTGTCAAGTAGTTACAAGCCAAAGGAGTTTTCTATCTGAGAGCGGACAAAGGCAACGCAGTGGTGATCGTAAAAAAAAGAGGACTACGATGCGGCAATGTTGGAGAAGCTGAACACTGGAGGGTACTTCGAGCTGCGAAAAGACCCCCTAGAGGAATTCATCAAGAGGGTTGGGAAAGCTCTAAAGGATTGTCGTTCCATCGTAGAACAACCCTCGAAGCTCAGAATGCCCAACCCCGCTCTTCCGAGGTTGAAGGGGCTGCCCAAAGTTCACAAGCCTGGGAACGAATTCCGAGAGATCGTAGCAGCCACCAACTCCCCCACACAAAACATCGCCAAATGGCTCCTCGGAAGGTTCAACGATTTAGGTGGGTCCAGCTCGTGCAGATCTCTTAAGAACAGGGACGACCTAATCGACAAACTGAAGACCGTGGGTCCAATCTCGTCCGATGAGCGGGTCGTCTCTTTCGACGTTAAAGCCCTGTTTCCAAGCATCCCGGTCAAAGAGGCGCTATTTTACCTGGAGGAATGGCTACTCGAAAAGGAGCCCACATCTACGGCTTAGAGGAAGGAAGTCTTTTCATGAGGCTGGCAACAATATGCATGACGGGGAACTACCTCACGTTCCGTGGCAGATTCTTCAAGACAACCAGGGGGGTGGCCATGGGCAACCCACTCTCTCCGTTCATTAGTGATATCTTTATGAACAGGATAGAGGAAGAACTGAAGGCGGGAGGATCACTGCCAAAATGCTGGACGACATGCTGGCGATCATCAACAAAGTGGAAGGAGAGGAAATCCTCTCCAACTTGAACACGGTCCACCGGAACATCAAGCTTACGATGGGAATGGAGGAACATGGAGAACTGCCATTCCTCGATTTGAAAATCATAAGGAGCCAACCCACACACAAAGAACGATTCCATCGAGCTCCAACCATTCGTACTCCCAGAGGTTTGCCCCGTTCCACTCGATGATACACCGACTTTTCACGGTTCCATTGAGCACGGAGCAATTCGAAAGGGAAAGGAGGTACATCCTCGACACGGGCTTCAAGAATGTATACGAACCACGGGCGATATATGGTCTCATCCGCAAGAAACACAGAAAGCTAGAAGAACAACGATTGACTACCCTCCAACATAACAAGGAAGAACCTAGGAGAAGGATAGGTGTCACACATTCGTACGCATCCGGGAAATTGAAGCGGGTGATGAAGGATATGGACATCGAAATGGTCTCATCAAGCCGGAGGCAACAGCTCAAGACCAAGCTAGGGTCCACGAAGGACAAGAAACTCAAACATGAAGTAAGCGGCGTATACAAGGTGTCATGTCCGGAATGTGACAAAAGATACGTCGGGCAAACGAAGCGGCTAGTTTCCACACGATGGGGTGAGCACGTGAGAGAGGCTGAGTCTAGCGTAAAAAACAACAAGGACCCCGCGTCGCTAAAATCGATGGTAGCGAGACACATAGCAGGAGACATGGGACAACGTGGAGATCATACAGACAGCAGGAAACTGGATGTACTAGAAAGTCTGGCCATTCTAAGGGAACCGGAAAACCAAAGGCTGAACCATGATATCGGGAATCTACAATCAGGGCTGCTGAAACTACTGGCAATGGAATCACCCAGGAAGTGAAACGGGTGGTTTTCATCATTATTCTACCTGTGGCTCAATTTTCTTCTTTTTTTCTCGATTGGGTTTTTCTATTTTTTATTTGCTTCCAAAACATTTTGTATGTCATTAAATGGCAATTAGAGTAACGTAACGTAATGTAAAGTAATTAACGCTGTCCAAAATATAGGGTATATACATAGGTGTAGGTCTTGAATTGCACTGAAGAAGGACACAGCTGGTGTCCGAAATGCGCATTTACAAATAAAAAAGAATCCCGTCTTAGGAAAAATCAACGTTTTTCATTTAGTATTGCTATAGGCGTGGAAAACATCGACGAAAATCTCTTGTGTGTTAATTTACAACCAACCACGGGAGCAAGCAGGGTTTCGTGCGAGCTTCTCTACTTTAGACCATCTTCAGGCTGTTAACCAAGAAGAAAATGCAACTGAGTACCAAAACACCATCTACATTGCTTTTGTCGACTTTAGCAAGGCTTTTGATACAGAGAAACACGAAGAATTATGGGCAGCACTAGAAAATCAAATGGCCCCAAAGAAAATAATAAGGATTCTCAGAAAACTATACAATCAAAGCACAGCGACAGTCTCATTAGAGTCCAAAGGAAGACCTTTTAAATTAGAACGAGGAGTACGTCAAGGAGACCCGCTTTCACCAACACTTTTTTCAACGGTACTAGAAGCAGTCTTTCAAAGATCAAACTGGGACGAATACGGTGTCAACATCGATGGAGAAAATCCACACAACCTACGATTTGCAGACGACATAGCGCTATTTTCCTCGAACTGGAGGTCATGCTAAAAGATCTGGAAACTATGGGAAAAACAGTTGGTCTAAGTATCAACATCGAAAAGACCAAAGTAATGACAAATGGCATCAAGGACACAGTGACACTAAACGGTATCAATATCGAGGTTGTAGACGGCTTTATATACCTAGGCCAACTACTGTAATGGTTGGAAACGATTTTGGGCTGTCAAGAATATATTCGATGCAAACAGCCAGCCAGAGTCAAAGAAGTATTTGAAGGATCAGTCTTCCCAGTACTCATATATGGCGCTCAGACATGGGCTCTCACGGATAGGCATGTACAACAACTACGAATCACACAAAGAGCAATGGAATGGGCAACGTATCGAATATCTAGGAGGCAAAGAATGAGAAATGACTCACTTCGAGCAAGAACACTTTTTACTGACGTTATCGAACGAGCTAGGCAACTAAAATGGAATTGGGCAGGTCATCTAGCAAGGCTCACCGACAACAGATGGACAAGCCGCTGCACACACTGGATTGATTCCATATAACAAAAACCGCACAGTTGGCAGACCACGGAAACGATGGCGCGATGATATTGACATTTTCTGTCCAAATTGGCGAAGAATTGCGAAATGTAAGCTAACATGGAAAAGCATGGGGGAGGCTTATGCCCAAAGAGTATAATGAATTCAACTACCACCATTTAATTAAATTAAAGGAACAAATGAATTTATTATTAAGCAGCATGTTCAAGGTTGCAGAAGTATTAGTCCAAAGAGCCCACTAATAACGAAGCCTGTCAATCTTTGCACCTTTCCCAACCGGCTACGCGGTTAGCCTCTGTACTCAGAGCAGTCCACCAGACTACTGTGGTGCTAGTGGGCCTTTGGGGGGCAAAAACTCCTCTTCCATAGTCCTCCGCGTGGGCGCCCCCTGGAACGGCAGTGGTCACTGACCATTGCCAACCAACGTCAAGCCGCCAGTGATGGCGGTGCGATGATTTGGTTGAGGTACCCCTGTGGTGTGGGGTGTGAAAAAAATACCACGGCCTTTCCCTTTGAGGGCCTGTCGTTAAAACCGACAATCAAAGGACAGGATGTGTATGCCAGCAACTTGCACTATCCGAAATCTTTATATGCTAACGAAACGTCAACTATGCCTCGGATAAGGACTGACTCAACGGTTACGACTTTTAGCTATCGTACAATGACAAAGATTGGATTCTAGAATGTGCGTACTCTCCTGGACAATGGATCAGAAGGTCCCCAGAACGCACGATTTCTTCAATTAGAGAGTGAATTTCTGAGGTACAAATTAAATATCTTAGGAGTTAGTGAGATAAGATGGTGGAACAGCGGAGAATTCATCTCTCCAACGGGCAGCACTGTAATGTTGTACTCCGGTAAAGCTACCGGTAGTCGTCGTGAGTCAGGTGTGGGGCTCCTTTTAACCAGAGCCGCGCGAAACTGTCTCTTATCCTGGGAACCGGTCTCTGACAGGGTCTTGACCGCCAGGTTCCGGACCAAAATGAGGAACATCTCAATAATACAATGTTATGCCGCTACTGAACCCGACAATGTCTTGGCAAAAGACTCCTTCTACGAAGAACTAAACGCCGTTCAGAGCAGAACACCTAAAGGTGACATTATAATTGTTATGGTTGATTTGAATGCGAAAGTTGGCGCTGATAACTATGGGCTCAGACATGTGATGGGGAGACACGGTCTTGGTGATCGTAATGACAACGGTGAAAGATTTGTAGAGTTCTGCAACTTTCACAGTCTCTTCATCGGTGGTACTATGTTTGAGCATAAGGACCACCACAAAATCAGTTGGTCCTCTGTTGATCGGCGCAGAACACAAAATCAGATCGACCATTTTGCCATTAGTAAAAGATTCAAGAGTTGCCTCCTGGACGTGCGAAACAAGAAGGGTGCCGATATTGGGATGGGAAGAGACCATTATCTTATGATCGCTAATGTTCGATTGCGTATTGCAGCCGTGCGCCGCCCCAGCGACGAAAGATCCAGGCCCCGCAAATTCAACACCGCTCGACTAAAAAATCCAGCTGTCTTACAACAATATAATGACCATCTTGCGCAAAAAGCGGCTGAGATAACTAGTCACCCAGATAGTGACATAAACGAAAACTGGGATGCCATAAAAAATGCGTACATTGATAGCGCAAATACCATCCTTGGCCCAAACCCGGATTGCCGGAATAAGCCCTGGATGTCCGACGCTTCATGGCAGCGGATTGTTGAAAGAAAGGAGCTGAAATTTCATTTGGCTGCAGCATCGAACTCCTTTACCGTCAGAAAGCTCGAGAAGTTCAGCGTAGTGTGCGACGCGATAAAAGAGTTTATGCCATTTCTCTTTTAGCGGCGTCAGCAGAAGAAGCCGCTAGAAGTAACAACTTAAACGCCGTATACGGTGTCATAAAGGAGTTTACAGGTGGTCGTAACTCCTGCCAATATCCGGTGAAGGATAGTGATGGAAAGCTACTTATCTTGGAAGAAGATCAAATGAGGCGGTGGAAAGAACACTTCGCCGCGGTCTTGAACCGTGTAACCTCTGGTGAAGTTCCCCCTCATATAGATAATTTAGCTAACCATCAAAATGTGCGTATACGGTCCACTGCCCCGACTAAAGAGGAAATAGTCACTGCAATTATTGCACTAAAACGAGGAAAGGCCGCCGGACTTGACGGCATCCCTGCCGAACTTTATCAAGCAGCGCCAAGCGTAACTGCCGATTTGCTGCACCCACTTGTTGATAAAGCGTGGAATACAGAGACCTTTCCCACTGAGTGGAAGGAAGGTTTGATCATCAAACTTCCAAAGAAGGGTAGCCTCACAGACTGTAATAATTGGAGAGGCATTTGTGTGCTTCCTGCCGTTGCCAAGATAATAGCTAAAATCGTCCTGGAAAGACTAAAGGCCCACTTAGAAAGCACAATTGATGAAGAGCAGGCTGGCTTTCGATCCGCATTCTCCTGTGTCGATCACATTAACACCTTGCGAATCATCATCGAGCAATGCGCTGAATACGATTCTCCGCTTCACTTGCTTTTCATCGATTTCGAAAAGGCTTTCGATAGTGTGAACCGGGATTCTATATGGGCGGCCTTGCGCAGGAGAGGCATCCCTGAGAAGCTTGTGGCTATTATTAAGGCAACCTATGACGGCGCGAAATGTCGCGTTCTGCATAAAGGTAAGGTGTCGGGGGACTTTGAGATTCGCAGTGGAGTTCAGCAGGGGTGCATCCTCTCACCGATCCTATTCCTCATTGTGATCGGCGATGTGTTGCATGCAGCCCTATCCGGACTCGACAGAGGAATTCAATGGACTTTGACATCTTATCTACAACATCTTGACTACGCTGACGACATATGCCTACTCTCCCACAAAATCATGGATCTGTCCGCAATGGCGTTAGATCTCGAGAGGGAGGTAAGCAAGGTTGGGCTAAAGATTAATACCAACAAGACCAAGGTGCTTAGCCCGCCGTTGCGAAAAAGAAATCCGACACCTATTGCCATCAATATTAATGGGCAGCCTGTGGAGAAGGTAGACAACTTCGTCTACCTGGGTAGCATTGTTGCCGAAAATGGTGGTACGGAGCAGGACATCGCTCGTCGTATCAACCAGGCTAAACGCGCATACGGCATGCTGTCCAAAATCTGGCAGAGCAGTTATCTCAGCATCAAGACCAAGCTGGGCCTGTTTCGCTCCCTGGTACTATCAGTGCTTTTGTATGGGAGCAGTACATGGAAAGTTTCCGTAGGAGTTACCAGAAAGCTGCAAGTTTTCGTCAACTCATGTCTTCGTCGAATTTTAAGAATTTTCTGGCCCGAAACAATATCAAATGAAGAGCTAAGTCGGCGTACGGGTCAGATGCCAATCGACGAATTGATACGCAGGCGAAAATGGCAGTGGATAGGTCACACATTGCGGAAGAGTGATAACTGCATTACTATGCATGCCATGAAATGGAACCCCATTTCCAACCAAGGCCGACCAAGAGGGGGTCCTCGAATCACATGGCGTCGATCTGTGGCAAAGGAGTGTCAGGTACTGGGTAAGTCTTTTGGGGAGTTGCGCCCCATTGCCCAGAACAGAGTACGATGGCGCGCAGGAGTAGTTGACGCGCTATGCCCCGCTAGGGGTTAAGGCAAAGTAGTAAAACAGCTACATAGAGCCAGTGCAGTAGTTAGCTGACGTTTCGTTGGCATAAACCGGTTTCGGACGATTCACGTTACGAGCGGTGACCGAACGACCACGGCCACCGAGCACATTCTGCAGTACCTCACTAAGAACACCAGGAAATTTGCCTGATACGGCGACGGCAATGTCATCCGCATAACCACACACCACGCAGCCCACCCCCTCCAGGTCTAAAAGCAGTTTATTGACAACTAAGTTCCAGAGACGGTATCTCGCAGGGTATCCCCCAGTTTCTAATAATTTCAACATACACTTTTATAACTTCCCCACTAAGTAGATAATTTCTGAGCAATCTTTTTGCTTTTCCTTGTACGCCATAGGAAGTTATTTTATTCCGTAGAATGGCATGGATCCCTAGTTGCAAAGACTTTTAGTAGATCGAACAAAATATACAATGCATGAAATTAACACTTACCCGTATATGGCTCCATGTCTAACACCCTAGGAAACTCAAAGTAATCGTTAAACTTTATAGCACAGACTCGTTCGTAATCATATTCAAATCTCTTAAGTTGTATCGCTAATACAGGTGGAAGTTTACGTACGCACAGTCGTTTAACGGTGACCACCTGAAACAACCAAACAAATTTGCACAAAGTCATTGCGTCATCTCCTGCACATCCAAATGCTGCGTACAAACCTTTTTATCACATTTATCACAGTGGTATGCATCTGCCCCTTCTAACAGCTCTCCTTTCACATATTGTTCCAAAGATTCTGTTAAAGAGCTATGATTTCTAATATCAACACTAATTACACTAAATGGCTCCTCTTTGGAATATCGATGTGGACATTCTTGACATATTTTCTGATCACTAAAACATCCACCGAGCGTAGCGCCCATTAATTGATTATGACCTAATGCTTTTAAGCCTTCATCCAAACTTTCAAATAAAGACATAAAAAATTCTACAGCATCCTGTTGCTCGCGTAAATTGACCGGTTCACCTTGCAACCTGCACCAAAAAAAAAGGAAAATGGCGAAACGTTTAGTTCCACGGACATAACAAGGAAACGGTTCGCTTTGTTCACTTACTTGAAATGCGTCCATAGACCACGTGGTACATAATACTGCAGCGCACTATGTCCCAAGTGAGCGAAAATGGCTTGAACATATTTTAAAATGCCTACGTGATAATTTTTACGATTACTGGTCTCCTCTGAATTGCCATCGTTGGGTAAACAATCCGATTCGCCGCTGAAGTCTTCGTCATTGGCCGTGGCCGCGCCTTCGGCCGAGAGGATTCCAATTCGAATTGAAGGGACCATGTAGAGTTGCTGCAACACCGAATTCATGTAGCAAGTTGCTCCGGCATTTTTCAAGCCACAAAATCCTTTCGACGGTCGTGGCCCAACGGGGGGCAGGTATTCCCATTCCCTTAGTGGTTCAGTGTCGGCTAAATAGGTGAGAGGAAAGTGAGTCAATTATTGAATAAGTTCAGACATCAATTGTAGACAAATAAAAATATCTACCTGAGCAGAACATATCAATAAGCGTATCGACCAGCAATTTCATATTTGGAACACAATTCTGACATAGCGCCACCAACAGATCGCATGCAGCAGCCGTTGTATGCGGAGTTCGGCAAACTGGCGGCGGGCCGCTTACATCTTTCAGTTGGCCCGTTCGTCGCAATTCGAGATATTGTCGTGACGTGGGAAACAGGAAATCATCGATACATTCCAAAATAAGCTCCTTCAGTTGTGCCTTCGATTCAGGCATGAGGAAGAACATCAATTCCTTGGCCAAACCAAGATGTCCTTCGAGAAGCTCCTCGTGCACTTGAATGTCACCCGTCTGTTGAACATTCTCCCGTACAGTTCGCAGCCAATTGATTTCCTGTGACAGCAAGGCATCATTGCAACTCAGCGGCCAATTCCATATACATCCGTAGCTCAACGTGCGACACAGCAATTGGAAGAATTCGGCGCAAGTGTTGGCATGCTGCGGAACCAGATTTTGAAGGGACGACACCAACAAACGAACCATGAATGCAAATGGTCTTCGATCCGCCGTACAATACGTACAGCTCAAGAACAATTGCTCGGACGCCACCTGACGAACATGTCGCGACGGGCTTGTAAGTACCAGGGAAGTTATGAATTTTGGAAAAATCGGATCTTTGCTCAGTGCCTCGTTAGCTTTCGGATTCAATACCAAACTGACTGTCAGCACTTCCAGTGCTTCCTTACACACGGCAAAGTCGTGCGATTCCGACATTCCTTTCTCGTCGCTAAAGTCATTTTTCGTGCCCAACAGCTGCAGATTGCCGCTCGATGCGACCCAAGCCAGTTGAACAATCGCTTTGATGGTTGGCAGATCTGGACATGACCATTGCAGCGCCGTTGAAAACAACATTCGACAACGTCCACCCTCGGGACTGGCCGACAGCATTTCGGCGGCCAAATTTTCCGCCAATTTTGCCGATATCGTACGCAGTGTATGTTCCGAGCTGCCCGGAATCGATGTGAGCACTTGTTTCAGAATCTCCACCTGTGAACGTCCGTCGCCATCATAGTCCGGTGACAACGGCTCGTCGCCCACTCTACTCAACACGCTCCCCACAATGTAGAGGAATAGTTTCACCAATCGCAAAACGCATTGAAATGCCGCTCGTTTGGTGTGCATGTCGGCATTCGGTAAGAAATTGTTTTTCGTTAAAAGTTCCAAAATGAAATGAGCGACGCCGGAATGCAGCCACGCCAATTGCATGTGCAACGTCATGTCGCACAAGGGCTCCAATGCGGGCAAAAGAATTGCATGTAGAACCTCCAGATTGTATAATACCTGGGCCGGAGTGGCGTGCAGGAACAGCGCTTCGGGCGTGGGCGCCTGCGCTTGTGTGCCTGGTTGCGCTGATTGCGTTACCGGTGGCTGATCGAGTAATTCATTGGCCATGCGAACGCGACACATTGTCTGCAGCTGTCGCACTGTGAACTTATCGAGTGGCAATAACTGGAGAAGAGCTCGCGTACTATCACGTAACGGTCCATGTTTCAAATCGCTGCCGAGCTGATATAGTTTCAGGAAAAATTCCGTGTAGTGTTGCTTTTGTGATATTATGACGCCCGGTAGAGTGGATTCCGACTCGGGACGTAGCATGTCGGGACACGGACGTGGTGGCGAACCGGTGCTACTGTCGCTCGAACTGTCCGGGCTGCTTGCGAGTCCAGCTCCAACCTGTATCAGTTTCACAGTCAGCATCATTTTGTCCCGAATCGCGTACTGCGAGAGAGCATTGCGATCATCGTTGATTTCAATCAGTTCGCCATTATTGTAGTAGAGGTCCACTTTAATATTGGACACGGGCGTGCCTTTGATTCGTTTCAATAGATTTCGTTTGAAGGCGGCCACCGTTTCGTTGCTATGCGTTGTCACCTCGATGTCGTCAATTGGCCGTCCCATATTCTGAAACCGAATATACAAGCTCATGTATTTGCCGCGAACGGCACGACTTAATGGCAATTTAAATCGATCCCCTGTAAAAGTCCTATCACACTCCTTTATGTACTCCTGCAACACCTTGACAATCCGACACATTTTCTCCGCCTCCACGAAACGTAGCTTCGAGTCCTTACACTCCGGATCGTTGGGGACTGGATTGTCGATAGTTTTGCTTAAAATAATGATCGTATCGTAATGAGATTTAAGTCGATCGCAACATTCCCCGATGAACATTTCGTGAAATTCGCAAATATTCGCTTGCAGACGAGGGCCCAGGGCAGTTGAAACTTCTTTCAGCAAGTCAATAGCTTTGCCGGCAATCTCCTCGCCACCGGTCGTAATCACTCGCCACAAGTAATCCTTGCCAATGAGGTCTTCATTGTCCAGAACGTAGCCACGATGGATGGCTTTAAGTTTCTCCTCCTTTGAATTGACCGCCTTGAAGAAACGTTCAAAGCATTTGATGCCACTTTCAGTCAACAGCTGTGGGTCCAGTTGAAGCAGATCATTCTCGAAGAAATCCTTATTTATGCCCGGATCCAGATCTGGCTCTTCGCCCATCAATTTTCCAAACCAGCGGAAACATTCTTCGCGATCGCTGGGAAAGACAGCCGTCACGGCCAGACAATGCCAAATTTGTTTCGCCTGATCGGCACAGAGCCACAATTGTCCGTCCTTTAGTAGAAATTTCAAAAAGTCGAGACGCTCCTGAATTTGTTGACTGTGATGATAGCGTCCATCGATGCATATAGTGTTCGGTGTGAGTTCCGCGTTTTCGCGAACCATTGCTCGAATCTTCTCCATGTACGCCGTTAGGCTATTTGTGACCAGTATGACGAGCGAGTGATCGTTCTGCAACCGTTCGATGATTTGCTGTCGATTCAGAGCTTGGTGCGTTCGGGGAACATGATTAGGTGTGGCCTCGTACAGGCAACAAATCTCACGAATTAATCGAAGCGCCGGCAGAGCCCAGCTATCGCCCGACTTGAGCTCTTCCACGCACTTATCTAGCCAGACCGTTTTCTGCGCGTCCCTCTCTTGCGAGCAACTGTAATCGAGAATTTTCACGTGGGCGGCCAACGCTTGATCCAGCACTTCCGGCGGCACCTCGGCACTATGAGCCAGTGTCCAGAACAGTTTGAGCACTTTGTGAGCCATCACGCCATTTTTATCATCCTCGGCCAGCCGCCGAATCAGTTCCAATAAACGTTCGCGTTGTCGTTTATTGGCCGTCGTCATACTCGCCTGGAAACAGTCGAATAAATGATCCAGTTGCTCCGGATTGAAGTCCCATGCCAGTTTCGCGAGCAAATCATGAACATTTTTCACGATCGCTTCATGTTTGCCGGCCTGAGCACGCCACACGGCATCCAAGTCGTCTAATGTTAAAGCTCGTTCCTTGATTAAAAATCGAATGATTTTCTCCAGTTTCTCCACGTATTGTGGCTGATGTAAGGAGTCCTTTAAAACTATGCCTAAAACGTCAGTCTCTTTGATCCATGCCGCCATCCGTTCGGCCGTCAACCAATCCATCTCGTCGTCGGGCAAGCACGCCAGCTGCGGAGTTCGATGCGAGTAGAATGACACAGATGTTAAAACCTTATTGATCTCGTTGAGAGCATTCATTTTGCCATTAAAACTCGACACTTGTAAAAGACGCAAAATCATTTTCAGTCGAAACATTTCCAAATCGCGAATGAGATTTTCCTGATTCGGCAAACGACTTGCCAACAAACGGGCCGCCCTGACAATCCCGTTAATATAATCACTACGACCCTCGGGCTTTGCTTCGCGTTTCAGCTCGTCATCGGACAGACTATCTAATAATTCCAGGACTACTTCCCAAATCGGCATAAAGTACTTTTCAATGGTCGGCACGGTAAGTAGCTCGTAACATTGTCCGAACGGTCGAAGCAGGGCGTGGATAAGAGGAAGCGACAATTTGTTGGAATCGTCCATTAAAATGCTTGTACTCGTGCTGTTCGTTCCGCCGCTGGACGACATCGTTGACGTTCTCATTTTCGACGACGAATCGTCGCTTAAGCTTTGTGTCGACACACAACTTGTCGAGCTCTGCTGCACATCATCCGATGACGGTTGTTTCTTGAGTAGCGCCACGCCCGCATTAAAACGTTCGAGTAAATTGTCAAAGCCGCCAAGCTGGCCGAAACGATTGATCAAGTCGACAAGCCATCCGCGGGGGCTTTTCGGTTCAGGCGGAACTTTGGCGTAGACTTGATTTTCATCCATGATGCCCCATACAAAGTCCGGTCCAAAGCATTCCGGATGTCGGGCCGCGTTGAATGTGTTGAATTTATTATCGGGATCCAGGACCATAGCAAGTAGATCGAGTAAGTAGGGGTTGTCGCGCTTCATGTGAATCGCTATCAAATGCAATAGTTTGCCACAGGACAATAAAATACAGTGATGAATATTATATTTCCATGAATTCACAGCCTCGTCCGTAAGGATTTTTGCAAATGATGTTGTCATCGCCTCCCGGTAAAACTGCACGCATGGCTCGCAGTCGTAGTCGACGCCTGGAGAGAAGTAGGAATGATTATGATCGTAAATCGAACTATGAGTCGGTTCGAACTATGAAGCATTAAAATAAGGTTGACGATTATTTGTAACTATCACCCCGAGTTGCATCAAGAGCGAGCGTTCTTGTGATGTATACTGAGTGTGGCGTTTATGTTTGTGCGATACTGAGGGTTGTGATCCCATAAGCGCGTAACTCGCATAGCGAGCGGAGCCCACACAGTAGGCTGTTCTATAATATCGTGTGTGTAAATAGTCTCGCTTGCGAATTGTAGTGCGAAATAGTATGTTTTGGAAGCTCCACTCGCACCGCGCTTAAGGGATTACAACCCTCAGCATCGCACAAACATAAACGCCTGCTTCGCTCACTCTAGGCGCAACGGCGACAACCCACTTGTTAGACACAAACCCCCTAGTTGGCGGGACGCAATATAAACAGATTCTCCTATTATTTGCGGCCCAACAGGAATGTTCAAAAAATCTTTATATGACACCAACCTTTATTTTGGAACATTTGTATTTGGCCGGGGACGACCAGATGGTTTGTGCCTTTGCTAGAATGTTTAAACTTATCAGTGGATGTCATTTCCTCAAACGGCAGTGGCTTACAGCTGTTACACATTAAGCAAGCACCAACCCCTTAAACGCAAAGCCCACACAAGAGTCTTTAAAATCTTCAAAGTCTTCACAATGGTCTCTTACGTAGATGTCGCTCGTTAAGGTGTGCTTTGCTAGGCGCTTCTGAGCGACGATCGTTCGCGACTCTGGGAAAAAAACGATCATAATGGAGCACCTTTCGAGTATATTTTGAAGTTTAGGGGATCGTCGGATGCTAGCTGTAGTTGTACAACTGTACTTCCTAATAAAAAAAAACCCACGAATAGTGTTCCGTTACAATAGTTTTTTTTCACAGTCGCAATCGCAAGTCGCTCAGTCGCCTAGCAAAACGCAATTTTAGGTATCGCTCGTTCTGCCGCTTAAAGGTCTAAACACACAGTCCCCGTATCTTGGCAGCGCCGTAGCCGCCCGTATATCGGGTACATGACCGGACATTGCAAGCAAAACCACACACTACCCGTACCAGGACCCAACCGTATGTTCGCCGTGTGTCGGTTTGGCGACGGTTCGTCCCCCAAGTGACTGCGGCACACAGTTCCATTCAATCGGCACAGTCGGCGACATTGTGTGTATGACTTACGGTTACTTTTGGGGAGTGCAAACATGTGTCTGTATGTTCAAAATTGTACATTTTCTTCGCCGTATGATGGCTACACAACAACCCACCCGGCGGCTTCTGGTCCGTGTTCGTTGATGTGTGTTTCCAATCTCTTTCCGTGCAGCACAGTGAGCGAGAAAAATTAAACTAAACTAAACGGGCACGTTCCGCCCTGTGATGTGCAGGTGACTGTCTGTTGTCCGTGTGAGTCAGTGTGAACCAGCGGACTGTTTTATATTGTACAATTCGCCTACCGCAGATCGCCAGTGTACGGGCGACTACGGCGCTGCCCTGGTACGGACACTGTGTGTTTAGACCTTAATGCGTTCACAACCGAACCACAGACAGCATACCTGTTTTCACCACGGACGAAGTAGTTGCAGCTATAAGGTAGGCGAACAACTCGAAAGCATTGGGACCAGATGGCATTTCAATGACTATGCTCAAACACCTCGATCTGCAAGCCATCAACTATCTCACGGTTATTTTTAGTCTATTCATTTCCTCGCTGATCGTTCCGGAAATCTGGAAAAAAGGGAGAGTCATCCCAATATTGAAACCTGGGAAGAAAGCGACACTCGGCGAATGCTACCGTCCAATAACTCTACTGTCACCAGTTGCCAAAACGCTTGAAGCACTAATCCACCCTGTTCTTGCGGCCCACATCCAGCTGGCGGATCGAAGCATGCACAGTACGACCACCGCCTTGGATGCCATTACATCCCGCATCCATAATGGTCTCAACCAGGCTCGTCCATGTCAAAGAACAATACTGGTGGCGCTTGACCTGTCGAAGGCCTTCGACACTGTCAGCCATTCAGCGCTTTTGTCTGACATCAACTGTTCATCAAAATCAAATCAAAATGGATTTTCAATTATCTCGCGGGCAGGCAATCCTATACATAATTGAGGAGCAGCAAATCAAAGCTTAGGAAGATTAAACAAGGTGTACCTCAAGGAGGAGTACTATCTCCTACCTTGTTTAATCTATACCTATCAGGACTACCAACACCACCTAAAAGGATCGGCATCATCTCCTACGCTGACGACTGCTCCATTCTGGCAACAGGGAACAACATAGCGGATATGGGCGAAAACATCAACGGTTATCTCATATCAAGCACTCAACTCGTTCTTCATAAGCAAGAACCTTACCGTTTCAGCGTCTAAATCCACGGCAACTCTATTTACCACCTGGACGAAGGAGGTCAAGATGCAGCTTGAAATTTCGTTCGGGAATCATCCCATTCCTACTATAAACCATCCTAAAATCCTAGGAGTCACGCTGGACAGCATGGCCACATCATCACCCCATGCCTCAACCGTGTGCGACACGATGCGTAGTAGGAATAAGATCACCAAAGCCCTGGCCGGTAGTACCTGGGGCAAGGATACGGAAACTCTACTGGTCATGTATAAAGCAGTCGGAAGATCAGTGGCCAACTATGCGGCTCCTCAGTGGAAAAACATGCAAGCGTGCCAAAATGCCGCTCTCCGTACTGTTACAGGCTGTCTCCTGATGTCACCCCAGGACCATCTACATCAGGAAACCAGGATGATGCCTTTAAGGGACCACAACCAGCTTCTTGTCAAGCAATACCTGGTGGGTTGCTACCGAAGTGATCACCCAAACTCCAACCTCATGGACAAGACGCCGCGCCGCCCAGACATGTCAGGCGCGACTTGAGGGACCTAGAAAGGGATGTTGATAGTGGCGCACACAGGTTGGCCATCGCAGCGATACATCAAGACGAGGTTCATCAGTCAATCGCAGGTTTAGGTCTGAGTCCAGTTCTCTCGTCCATACCACCTATGATATCTCCTGAAGAAGAAAGACTTCCGAGAGCTACAAGAACGACACTCGCCCAACTTCGGTCAGGCTGGTGTTCACGACTGAACTCCTACCAATCCCGCATCGATCAGGACGTCTCAAACCTCTGTCCTGCATGTAATGGAGCCCCTCACGACGTAGACCACATCTTTCACTGCCCAGCTGCACCCACGCACCTGACTCCTAGACCGCTTTGGGAGAACCCAATAGAGGCAGCTCACTTTCTATCCCTCAACACCGGGGATGAAGACGAATCCGTAGGCAATCAACAAACACACCGAATTCCGACAATTGCTACAACAACAACCTTAATGCGTTTTTACCCTCCGTATGATGGCAAAGAACGCTCGCCTTGCCTGCTCTGCGTGCAACAGCAATAAGCCGTCCAAGGGGAGTGCGAAACATTCTTCATTTCCGCCGCACTATGTGAACATTCTAGCACAGACCCAAACTAACGGTTGGTTTAGTTTATAAATTCACACGTTTAACGTCGCCCCGCCAAATAGGCATGTTCCTCTATTTCAAATAAAATTTTACAATTGAACAATAAAACTTACCGGCCGACGTCAACTCGATTGCCGCATTGAGGAGACATTCGAGCTCTTGTTCTGGCAAAACAGGAACCACCCATCGTGGATTAGAAATTTTTTGAGTTAACGTGCGTAGTTTTGTCACCGGAAAGGAGGCAATCATTTTTTCATGTGATCTGCGAAATATAGAAAAGACGCGACTGGCATGAGTGTACGTTGGGCCATTTAATAGACAGTTTGCGGTATAGTTCCAACTTACATCTCTACATTGTCGGTGGCCGAGGAAGCGTCCGATTGCGCTTCCTGTTGTGTCTGTGGTGGATCCGTCGTTTGACGACCACGTGTGTCGAATGTCATTTTAGATTTGGTTTCCGACTTTTAAAACTTCCCACTTTTTATTACATCTTATTTCGAATGAGAACAGGACCTGTAATTACAAAAAACGGGAGAAATAGTAACGGCATTTCATATTTAAGGGAAAAAGTGGGTGAAAATAGCACAAAGTATTGAACATTATTTTTAAGTCTAAATCGATCGATAACGATTGGATTCGTTTCGCACTAACTATACTGACACATTAGAACAGTATCGTGATAATTGTGTCAATGCGGAGAATGCGTACTAAAATCGTAAGATATTTGAGAACGTACAGTTTTGACTAATTTCCGTAAATAATGTCGATTTACGCGTATATTGAACGTATGCAACAGACTTCCGACTCCACGTAGGTGCAGTAATCTGAACTCGTAATTTCCAGTATCTATTAAACAACTATAAATCTAAATGACGAAATTATTTAATGATAAACTTGCGGAATGTCGGGGAATTTCCCAATTTATATTTTTTGCAGCCATTTACTCAAGTTGAAGTGTAGCATTCTGAAAAGATTACACTTCAATTATGTACGAGTGCATACAAATATTTGAGTCCAGGTCAATACATATTATGTTAAAGACCAAAAACCAGACATCGATAAAAGAGAAAATCATGCTCAATTGGAATGCGTATCGGATAAAATAAAATAAAAATCAGCAAGTGCCAGCGCACCATCATGAAAAACAAACAACGACAAAATTACAATACCATATGGAGAAGCCAAAATCTTGAAAAACTATTCGATATAACAGTAAAGTCACCCTATTTTTATGGGTCGGTAAAGAGTACTCTCTTCCAGTCAGTTTCCGACCAATTTCGGTGATATTTGGTGAAATTCAGCTTCGTTGTCCTCATTTTAGCCGTTAAAGTTGGTTTTTTCGGGGTTCGCCGAGCTGAAAGTCCACATAACTGTAGCCTTCTTCTGACAGTTTTGTCGCTAACTATTGTTCCAGTTGCTTCCTGGAAGTCCATGTTGACTTCTCTAGCGGTTTATTTCGGTCACTTGGCTTATGCTTTTAAGATGTCGGTCATCTCTCGCGGTCGTCTTTTTGTTGCCAAGTCCTGTTCCTGGTTTCCGCTGGAGAGATCCTTTCGCGTTTTTTTTTTTCAAAATTTTGGACACAGCCACGTGGCTACAACCAATTCTTCTGGATATAGCCCTAGTGGAAAGCCCTTCGTTGCTTAACGCAACAATAATCATTTTTTTTTCACTATCCAACTGTGGTGCCATTTTTACTCGTCGACGGCTAAACTACAATAAACGACTGACAGAAGCGGAACCTGAACAAACCGACAGATAATTAACCCCGCATGGGATTTTCCAGGTAAATTTTGGACCCATAAAAATAGTTTTTTTTTAGGAAATTTCGCTTTTTTCACAGTGTTAACTTTTATTTGGCCACCACGGTATATACAGGGTGGCGCAAAACTACCGTTATGGTTCAAATGTTTAATAACTTTTTAATTTAATTTTTATTTTTTATTTTTATTTCAGAATTTTGTGAAGAAAACTTCGGGAATTTGAAATGGAACAGTACACAACACAGCAGCGATCAAAAATTGTTGAATTTTATTTTGAAAATCAACGGTCAATTGTTTTGACGCAGCGTGCTTATTGTCGTTTTTTTAATGTGCGTACTGGACCTTCAGCACCAACAATAAACCGCCTGGTTGCAAATTTTCAACAATATGGTACAGTAGGACACATTCCATGTACCGGAAGACCTCGTACGGCCCACACGGAAGAAAATATCCAACGTGTTGTGGATAGTGTGCAGGACAGTGGAGAAACATCGACAAGAAGACGTTCGGCACAACTGGGGCTATCGCGGAGGTCCCTTCAGAGGATTTTGGCTACATTGCACATGTTCCCGTATAAGGTTCAGCTTGTGCAAGAATTGAAGCCGATAGACTACCAACAACGGCTTGATTATGCCATTTCGTTCCGACAAAAAGCAGAAGAAAATCGCTATTTCATTCACAATTTGATAATGAGCGATGAAGCCCATTTCCAATTGAATGGTTTCGTAAACAAGCAAAATTGCAGGATATGGGCTACGGAAAATCCAAGAACAGTTCATCAGCAACAATTACACCCACTTAAGTGTACTGTTTGGTGCGGCGTATCGTCTGAAAGGATCATTGGTCCATATTTCTTTGAAAATGCACATGGCGCCGCAGTTACGGTTAATGGTGCTGAATATCGAACGATGCTGGACAATTTTTTGAGGCCAGCTGTAGAAAACCAACCACAGTTGTAGTTCCAACAAGATGGAGCCACAGCCCACACTGCAAGGGATACAATGGCTCTGTTACGGGACCTCTTTGGCGAACGCATTATTTCGCGCAGAAGCGATTTCAATTGGCCCCCACGATCACCGGATTTAACAGCGCCAGACTGTTTTCTTTGGGGTTATTTGAAAGAAAGGGTATACGTAAATAAGCCAGCGACCATACCAGAGCTAAAACAAAACATTCGCAATGAAATTCGAGCCATAACACCCGAAATTTTACAAAATGTTATGGAAAATGTACTGGAAAGAGCACGAATGTGCGAAGCCGAAAATGGCCACCACTTGCGGGATATAATTTTTCATACTTAAGCCAAAATTATTCCCCATTAATATACTGTATAACAAAAAAAAGTTATAATTATTAACCATTAAATAAAAAAGTTATTAAACATTCAAACCATAACGGTAGTTTTGCGCCACCCTGTATGTTCTTTTCACCCGGACAAAGGTTCATTTCCATGCAAAACGACTGAGCGGTCTATGGTCCAGGCCTCGTATTGGATAACATCCTGATCAGAGTCGAAAGTGAATTGGTTAACTGGAAACTTTCTTTCTTTCTATACTGAGCCCGAAATTCACCCCACGCACAGTGGGACCAAATAGCAAAAGTGTTCATAATTCCATTTTTTTTTATTTTTTTAACCCCAGGTTTAGTTATATACTCGTATAAAAGGCATTCATACCCAAAGTTTCAGATCGCTGCGGTAGGGCTTAATAAGTAATAGCGAACAAACATGATAGAAATTGGCAAAATTTTGCGTGTCAATAATTTCCGTTTTCAATTTATTTTCCTTTGAAAATATGACTTTTGTAGTATCTAGTATCTGACGGGTCAAAATCCTCGTCCATAGTCCTCCTCATGGGCGCCCCCTGGAACAGCAGTGATCGTTGACTATTGCTAACCAAGTCAAGCCGGCAGTAATGGCGGTGCAGGTATCCTCCTGTGGTGTGAGGCGTGAGAATGGTACCACGGCCTTTCCCGTTGCCGGCCTGTCGTAGAAACCGACAACCAAAGGACAGAACCTGTATCCCAGCAACATACACTATCCGAAACCTTCTATAAGCCAGCGAAACGTCAACTATGCCTCCGATAAGGACTAATTCAACGGTTACGACCACAAATTTTGCACATTTGCCCCAAGGGGAGAAAGCTTGATCTGCTGGAAGCCTTGGAAATTAATAGAGCCAATCGACTATGGCCAAACCCTTTTGAACGACCAAACAGACCTGAATCGTTCCCGCCTCCTAAACCTTAATTACACTCAGGTAAAAAGACCTTTTAAATTTATTCCATTAATTATAATTTAATATCCAGGCGGCCAAGGCCCGACGTCGGGCTGTCGCGCCACGATGATGATGATGAATTACAATTTAATCACCCCTATTTTTATTTATATTTTGCAAGTAACAATGTAGTTTTAAGATTTTATATATTTAAGATGCTTTTTCGTTCGTAACTTTTTTCGTAACTTTTTGTACTAAAATACGAACCATTAAATCAGGGCGTAAAGTGCCCTGGTGGAATGAAGAGCTGGCTCGTAAGCGAGTACAGATGAGGAGGAAGTTCAACGAAGCCAAGCGCTACAACAGGTGGGATGAGTATAGATCAAAGCTCACCGAGTACAATAATCTTATTATGCACTCAAAGTGTGAGTGCTGGAGAAGACATTGGGAAAGCATCCAGGCCCTACCGGAAGCCGCACGCCTTCACAAAGCTCTATCCAAGGACTCTGCTAACGGGGTCGGACTTCTACAGAAAACTGATGGCTCCTTTACTGAGGGCCCTGAAGAAACTCTTGAGCTTCTTCTTAAAACCCACTTTCCAGGGTCCATTTTGGCAGGAAACCCCTCTCCACAAACTCCTAATAATCACTCGGCCCTCTAGGGGCCGAGTTAAACACTTATCAGAGGTAATCTTTTCAAAGGACAAGGTCAAATGGGCTGTTGAGTCTTTTGAGCCGTTTAAGGCTCCTGGAGCGGATGGCATATTCCCCGTCCTTCTGCAGAATAGTTTGCAGTGCATCATATCTCCGCTAATTGCTCTATTCAGGGCAAGTTACACGCTGGGCTATGTACCACAACTATGGAGGAAAGTGAACGTGGTGTTCATACCCAAGGGGGGTAACAAGCCAGAGAAATTGCCTAAATCCTTTAGACCGATTAGCTTGACTTCCTTCCTGCTTAAGACTATGGAAAGACTACTTGATGTGCATATCAGGCACTTGATAGAATTCTCGAATCCTCTACATCGAACGCAGTTCGCCTACACGAAAGGCAAATCAACGGTAACCGCCCTACATAACATCGATGGAACCCTCGAAAAATCCCTCAACGATAAGGAAATTGCGTTGTGTGCTTTCCTTGACATTGAAGGAGCCTTCGATAACACCGGTTATGACTGTATATCCACACCTCTGGAACTTAGGGGCATACCGGCTGCTACCATTGCCTGGATTAACGCTATGCTACGTTGGCGAGAGATACATTCTACACTTGGCGGCACTTCGATATACATTAGTGCTGTAAGGGGATGCCCTCAGGGAGGCGTTCTGTCGCCACTCTTATGGTCCTTAGTCGTCGACGAGTTGCTATCCAGGCTTGATGAGAACGGTTATCAGGCAATCGGATATGCGGACGACATCACCATTATAGTGAAGGGTAAGTTCGAATCTACCGTTGTGGACGTGATGGAAGCGGCCCTTAATATCGTTCTGCACTGGTGTGCTGTAGTGGGTTTGAACGTAAACCCACACAAATCTGTCGTTGTGCCATTTACGCGGAAACGGAACCTGGCCTTGAGGCCAGTTTCACTAGGCGGAACGGCACTTGAGTACTCCACGGAAGTTAAATGTCTAAGTATTACGCTGGACTCGAAACTTAGCTGGAACACTCATATTGATAATGTATTAAACAAGGCCACTCGCTCAATGTGGGCCTGTAGAAATCTCCTTGGAAAGACCTGGGGATCTGCTGGTGCGCCCTATGGTGTCATACGCTGCGCTTATATGGTGGCCTAAGACCCGACAGTCTTCAACCATACTAAAGTGCAATAAGCTACAACGTCTTGCTTGCCTAGTAGTGATGGGCATAATGACTCTTTTCACTGTGCCAGCACATAAGCTCTGACTCTTTCCAATGAGTCGTTCAAAAAGAGTCAAGCAAAGAGTCTGAAATTTGGTTAATAACATATTCAATAAAAGTCGTAGATGGGCGACCCCAACTTTTTTTTTCTCTTTTTTGACCCCAGATTCGGAGTTAGCGACCCTCCAATACCCTTTAGTTCGAGGGAGCCCGATCGGACCACTATTTCCCATGAAAGCGGGGCTGCCAGTCTGGGATGGGCGACCCCAATTTTTTTTTTTTCTCTTTTTTGACCTCAGATTCGGAGTTAGCGACCCCCCAATACCCTTTAGTTCGAGCCAGCCCGATCGGACCACTATTTCCCATGAAAACTTTTGACTCTTTTTGAACGAATCTTTTTGTGCGGCTCGATTTTGTGTCGCTCTTTTTGAATGAATCTTTTTGTGCGATTCGATTTTCTATCGCTCTTTTTGAACGAATCTTAGATAGAGAGGGGAGGAGGGGATAGGGGATAGAGGGGATGAATGCTACATGCTGTGTGGCCATAACTTCTAAAATATAAGGAATTTCGCATTTTTGACACCATTTTGACCCCCCTTAAGAGCCCCCATGTGGGCTGAGGAGCACCCAAATAGTGGGGATGGATGCTCCTCAGCCCGGATGGGGGTTGTTAAGGGGGTCAAAATCGTGTCAAAAATGCGAAATTCCGTATATTTTAGAAGTTATGGCCCCAAAACAGTTTATTTAAAACTAGGGTATAAAAAGTAGTGGTGTAACTGCTTGAAACAGAATGATTTATGGGATAAACCGAATCGTGGTCGTGTGAACGGTCCACAACCCAAGGCAGTTCACTATCCAGTCCACGCTCGATACAAACGTTACAAGCGTGAGATCGAAAGCGTGCCACGCTGTCGTGTATTTGCCTCGTCAGAACGCTGCTTTACACTGTAGTTGTAGTGGAAGCTATGGGTTTTTGTTTGGTTTCAACTAAAGTTGAGCTTGAGATGATGATACGTAAGACGAATACTTTTGTTTTAGAATGTTGGTGTTGTTTTCTGTATTTGGAGAAACTCGGCTGTGCGGTGCGACGCGACGTAAGTAAATGATTTTTTATATGTTTGCAGTCAGCATGGGTTGTTGCGTATATATTTAGAAGTATACACAATGCGTGCATTGCATACTGCATAGAGATGAATATGAATGGATTTAGATGGGATTGCTTTGGTAGATAAATGATGGTGGTTTTGCTTTTAGATAGATAATGGGATGAGATGTGAGTGAATGAATGTATTGTAGTATATGTATATGTAATGAGAAATGAGCGTGGATTGGTTATGCGTTGGGTAGTATTTATGCAATGGGCTAATTGGGAATTAATTTTACAGTGTGTTATTCTTAAATTGAACGACTCGAAGGCTATGTCGTTGTGCCGAATCTTTCGCTCATCCTGTTGAGTCGTTCAAAAAGAGCGACTCGTTACTGTGTTACACATCACTACTGCAAAGGAATAATAACCAAAACATCTGATCTGACAAATGTAATTTTGTCAATTGTCAAAGCACGGGATGACGGCAGTTAACTGTAGTCATGATATGACCTGATCCTCTTGCGGAACAGGTCGACCTACTCCCGAGTCCGACAACGGAATAAGTTCAAGACACTAGGTTCGCAGACCTACTCCGTAAATGAAACGAATCAGCAAGATTGGCTGTGTTTTTGAGGAAAGAAGGGTTGCCGCTCAGAAACTCCTTCATTTTTTTATTTTTTGCAATTATGGCTTCAGATTCGCAGTCAGTGACCCAATCGACCTCCTATCAGTTTTTTTCCAGCAATATTGGCTGTGTTTATAAAAAAAGTGTTGCCATTCTGAATCCCTATTTGCTTTTTTTTTACATTTGGACTTCAGATTCGTAATCAGCGACCCAAAAAACTGCCGTGCCGTAGCCGTGTTTTTGAGAAAAAAAGAGTTGCCGCTCAGAAACTCCTGTATTTTGAATTTTTTGCAATTCTGACTTCAGATTCACAATCATCGACCCAATTGACCCCCTATCAAGTTTTTACAGCAAGATTGGCCGTGTCTATAAAAAAAAAGTGTAGCCATTCTGGATCCCCCATTTGGTTTTTTGCCATTTGGCCTTCAGATTCGCAATCACCGACCCAAAAACCCCCCAATCCATCATCGGCCAAGACCACCTAAAGCACAATAAAAGCCGAAAAGCTTCACTCCGCCCAATCCAATTGAAAATTTACTCCACTTCATTCTATTTTATTTATTTTATACTACTACTACTCCTTACTATTTTATTCTACACCACAATATAGCGTAGCGATTTCGTATATATGTCACATCATCTCATCCAATCAATAGTGCGAGTGCGAGGACGACCGAGATCTCGTTGGGAGAGCTCAGTAGGTGTGGACGCCGCGCAGCTGCTGGGCTTCCAAAATTGGAGGACGCGGTCACGTGACCGAGATAATTGGAGGACAATGATCCGGGCGGCCAAGGTCCGACGTCGGGCTGTCGCGCCACGATGATGATGATGATTTTTCCATTGCAGAGTAGGTCGACCTAGTCCGGTGTATGGAGTAGGTTAAAAGGAGGAGGTTCGTGAATTGACAACCATGACTAGTTAACTGACAGATTGATGCTTGGTTCGAAGGATTCGGCTCTTCCGTGAATGACCTCCAATTTTGCACTAGAAGCCAATGGACGAGCGTCAAATGACCGCAGGCGAAATGGCCTCCCCATGAATGTCAACCTTTATGGCTGATAGCTATTCTAGTAGGATTTTGGTGTTCTTCTAGTCTTGTTTTTAGATGCTTGTATGTAGAGAATTGTCTTTACGTTGACGACCAAAACTTATAAAACCGAATATCAGCAATAACCTGATAAAATACCAGATGAATTTAAATCAAATAATAGCCAGTCGTCCAAATTAGGACCCCGCCTGTGGATTCCTGTATTACAGGGGATACCAACCAAGTCCTTCTTGGACACCGACCAATTTTGGCTTCGAGCGAAGTCATTTGGCTCGGTGGCCTCTCCGTGAATGTCCACCTCAAGACTCATAAAGAAAAGGTGTCCGGAGAATTTCGCAATAATCTACGCAACATCTCGGAAGCTTACAACTTCTTCAAAACTATTAGCTTCCACCCTGCCCACAACCCCCTTGCTGCTCGCTGGCATAATCCACGGCCTTGAAGTATTTGACGCAAAATTAGGCAATGCAATCGACCAATAGAGCAAACAAAGCGATTTCACAAAATGATTGCGAACCGGTCCGTACGCTTCACATGATGCAATCGTGCTTCCCGTGCACCCAACAAATGACACATTGGCCGCCAATAAGCCGCTCGGCGTCAACAGCCAGACGTAGATAAAGCGGAAAATTTTATTTCTCGTTTTGGCTGGAGTCCTCGCTTTGTCTCCGTGCACTTATATAAGTCGACACTCTCCGTATAAGCAGCTGATTCACCGCCAGCAACCATTTCCATTTCGTTTCCTATTTGTTTACGACGGACGGCGCGGCCGGCCACCGCAAAAAAAAATAGGCGCATGCATGCAATTAGATGCATTTTTGATTGATGTGCGGCTGTCTAGCTGCCGATACGACGGCAAATCTTCGCACGGAACTCAGTGCAAAACAGATGCTTCGACCGCGGAAGTGATTCTTGATATCGAACGCCCCAAAGATTAGAACATAGAACAGACGGCCCATAGAATGTGGGGGTGCGGCTACCACCCCAGCTGTCAGATTGTAGATGCGACTCACCACCCAAACCGCTCCGGCGACACTCTCGCGGCCGACCGAACGACCGTCCAATGACGTTTTCACGACGGGTCACCGAATGTGGTGGCCAGAGCCAACGTGTGGCACCGAAAAAAGGACACTCGGCCAGGCAGGGGCGCCTGACGGCAAGTGCAACATGACACCGCCATTTGACAGACACGAGACGTCGCTCGCAATTTCCGGGAAAAATGGAAATCTGCAGGCCCCACATTTCCATAGTCTCGCAAGCTACAACATCTCAGTCCTCTCCTCCTCGCATTTTATCATATTTTATAAATAAACACGCTCACCGTGCGCGTACAATGACCAACCAACTTTTTCTCAACCACCGAAACAACGCAAAATTCCCGATGACTTCTGCCCGACGACCACTTCCCAATCGACTTGTAATCTTACCGAATATTCCGTCTGCCCTTAATCCAATCTCGAGAAAATGCGCCGTCAGGAACTGTGCTGCAAATTGTCCGCGGCCACTAATGATTCCCGTCCGTCTTTTGGGCCGCAGAAGAAATTTTTCGGGGCGTTTGCCTGTCGCCGACGAGAATTCAGCGAGTGTGTCGGCTGCCGTTTGCAATTTCCGCACCGCCTAACACTTGTCCGAAACGTTCACGACGACCAATTAGCACGACACCAAACCACCACGAGTGTGTTCTTGACACCGAAAACGCACAAAATTCGCAATGATCGATAATTTTCCGTGCAAATTTTTTGACAAATTTTCTGCCTAAAGATCAGCCGGCCAGACAAAATGGCGACCCCCGTCTCTCGGTGTCGTGGATTCCGACGAGCAACACTAAAAATCGCACCAACATGAAAATGGACCCGAAACTCGAAACGTAGTCGCGCTTCGCGTCGTTACCAATGCCTGATGTCACTTTTTATCGTAGTTTTCTCACAAAAAGTCGTCAAGTTTTTCCGATTTCCCTACGAAGAAAATAAAGAACTTCTAGTTGAACGATTCTGTTTTTCTTCGACTACAGAATCTCGGCTCGATACATTCAACGGATATAGGGTTGTCTCTTTTCCTTTTTCGGCTTTCAAATTTCTATCCGCTTTTTGACATTTCCATCGTTCACCAATTTTGCGAATGCATTGAACGCATTTGAACGATGCACTGCAGAAGTTTGACCAATGAGTTGAAAATGATGGACGGGGATAAGTTATTTAGTAGTTGGCGGCAACGCTCATTCAAATTGATGTCGAAGATGGTTTCTTTTTCCATACACCGAAAGGTATTGATAGCAATTTCATTTATTCATGAATGGATATAAGTATGACAAACTGCCCCGACTAAAAAGGAAATCGTCGATTCTCCGCTTTACTTGCTTTTCATGGATTTCGAGAAGGCTTTCAATATTGTGAGCCTGGGTGCTATATATCAGCAGCTTTGCGCAGGAGAGGGATCCTTAAGAAGATTGTGACTATTATTAAGGCAACCTACGGTGGTGCGTAATGTCGCGTTCTGCATAAAGGTAAGTTGTTGGGGGACTTTCAGATCCAGAAGGGATCCTCTCAACGATCCTATCTCTCATAGCATGGAAGGGCCGAAGTATATACTTCGGTAACAATGACTAGGAAACTGAGAATCCGCTTGTCGCTGTGACTATCTGTTCCCAAAGATTAAAAATAACAGTTCCCAGCCGTCACACTCTTTCACAGTCCTTCAAGAAAACACACACGTACTCGTATGCCATGTTTAACAGCCCGCGCAGACGGCAAACTTTTTAGTTTAGTCATAAAATAGAACACACGCGGCGGTTTATGAGACCGCGCACACAGCAAACTAAACTATTTAGTAATCGCTGTGTGCGCGGTCTCAAAACACTAGCTCAAAATCAAATGAGGAGCTAAATCGGCGTACGAGTCAGATGCCAATCAACGAATTGATACGCAGGCGAAAATGGCAGTGGATAGGTCACACATTGCGGATAATACAATGAAGTGAAGTACCCCGTTCCCAGCGAAGGCCAACCAAAGGGGCGTCCTAGAAACTCATGGCGCCGATTTGTGGCCGACGTGTGTGCGTTCCTGGGTAAATCGTGGGGACAAATGCGTCCCATTGTCCAGAACCGAGTACGATAGCGCGCAGGAGTAACGGCTTTTGGATTTTCGACTTATCTAACGGTACTTTTTCTGTTTTAAAATTCGAAAGTTTATTGCCTAAATTTTATAAAGTTTGTTCTTTTCCTCCGGGCACTTCCCGTGGTTCGATTTCAACTAAATTTGGTACATCACTTCCTCATCACTTCCTCGCGGGGATTCTAAACATTACCCGATGACGGTTTGGTATTGCTGCTGGTGGACATCAGGACAACAGGACCTCCCTGCGGGCATGAAGTCAAGCAGACACTGAACCAAGCAAATTAAGGCATTTTCCTAAATCGAGGTGATGAAACCAATGCGCTGGATTATTGTTGAAGGCATTTTGAGTCCTATGGCCAGGACAAAAGGATCTCCCTTGGCATGAAGTGAAATGTATACGATGACTTCCAACTATCAGTGATAGGCTATTGTGCTAAATAGACATTAAAGTCATTTTCTGACAGCCAACATTGCCACAAGACGCCAAACGCCCGTCTACACGATAGCAGTGAGTTGAAATTGCCAGTGATGGTCCATTGTGTGTAGCAGCTATAATGGTGGGCACATGAACTGTGTATCAACACGACGTGTCGCGCCGTCCTAGTAAACATTATCACCGAGGCGCTACAGCCCGACGTCGGGCCTTGACCGCCTGGCGCGTCCTAGTACTAGGAAGGATGTAATACCCACACAGTCCTGTAGCTAAAGCTCGGGCTCGGAGAGATTATGTTTTGAAAAAAATAAACTTAAACAATAAAATAGTTGTCTGATTAATTCTGAATGGGGGACGAATAATCTATTGGAAAAGTGAATTAATCTCAAATAAAGAAATCAAAGGACGAATCTAATGAGCAAGAACCAATTATTGGCGAATTTGTCCAAGTGTCAGAGTAAAAAGGTAAGCTGGCAACCCAGTGCCAAAATAAGCCAAGAAGGATTACCACTTCTTACCATTTCTAATTGAAGCCTGTGGTCAGTCAGTCTTTAATCACAGTGAACTGTAGTGTAGTGAGTCCAGTTCTTGCATTTTCGGTGAGTGTAGTACGTAGTTATTAGTTGCCTGTATTGTGTAGTAGTGATTATTTACATTAGACGGACATAGTGCTGTTCCAGGGCGTTTGTGGAGTATTATTCGGTGCATGGCATAGACGTTGCGTCCCTAACCATGCGTGCGTTTTATGCATGCTGCTCCGTCCTCCTTGGGAGTTGTATTCGGTGCGTGGCTTAGTCGTTGGATCCCTAACCATGGGTGCGACTTATGCATGCTGCTCCGCGCTCCTTGCTCAAACTGTGCCATGTGTTGCTTGCTCTTGGTGCGCTATTTCCCCTGCCTGTCCACTTGTGGTTTGCATGTGTCCTGTTCTGACACAAGGGACGAAACTAACGGTACAAAAATTCATTTACAACCTCACAGCTACCAAGCGCGCCAAATGAAACCATATAACAATAAACAAATTAGCACAAATCATCGTTAAAACACCCAAACTTTTATTTCGCCATTTCTTACAACCTGATCACACTTTCCCGCTTAAATACTTCTTAAAATCCGAGCCTACAGCCTCGTGGACGCTTTTGAAACCCTTTTCCACCAATATGCCATTCAACTCGCCTTTAATTTTCGATACAACCGGCGGGCCATGCAAGGCAAATGCAGTATAAAGTTGCAACAATGAAGCTCCAGCTTCGATCTTCTCGAAAGCATCTTGGCCAGTGAAAATACCACCGACACCAATAATAGGTATCTCGCCATTTGTTAATGAATATATTTCGGCTATTAGCTGAGTTGATTTCATCCTTAACGGAGCACCGCTAAGGCCCCCTGCTTCATTCGTGAATTCGTCATTTTTCAAATTTACCCGCTCAATAGTTGTGTTGGAAATGATTAGACCATCCACTTTGGAACTGCGATGTTTGATTACCGAAACGATATCTCTAACATCGTCCTTCGTCAAATCCGGTGCCAATTTCAATAGAATAGGTTTTCGTTGTTCCGCTGGAAGAGATTCTCGAACTTTTAACAAATTCGTAAGTAAGTCTTGGAGCTCTTTCTTATTCTGCAAAGTTCGCAGTCCGGGAGTGTTTGGACTGCTTATGTTCACTACTATGTAGTCAGCGAGTGGCGAGAACGCAACAAGCCCTTTGGAGTAATCATCTAAAGCACTGTTGGACGTTTTGTTTTTTCCCAAGTTGACACCGAGCACTCCTTTGAATGATTGCTTCTCTTTAACCGCTCTGAGATTTTCAAATACGGCATCATGTCCCAGGCTGTTGAAACCGTACCTGAATGAGGTCAAACAAACACTTCAACATAATTTATATTAAATGAGTATTATTTCGTTATGACCTGTTAATAATAGCTGCATCCAATGGCAGTCTAAAAACTCTGGGCTTAGGATTTCCCGGTTGTGGCAGCGGCGTCACTGAACCGATTTCCACAAATCCAAATCCGATTTTCCCCAAATTTTCAACAGCTTCACCTTGCTTATCGAAACCGGCTGCAATGCCGAGAGGATTCGCTAATTGATGGTTGAAAAATGATGTCCTCTGCGAAAAAGTGACTTAAAGTGGTGCCAAAGCTCACGTTGTTCAATAAGTACTTACAAGTAATTCAGGATCATTGTATCTGGCAGACGGAAACAAGTTGTGCTTGCACAAAAAGACGGCGACGTTGTGGGCTGTTTCTCCCGATACCATTCGAACGGCTGGCATTAAAATCTTTTCGTAAAATTTTTCATTTCCATTATAAAAACTGATACCGGCAAAAGCGACTATTGATCCAGACCCAACAATGGCCATTGATTTTATTCTTTTCTGTAAGACAAATGAAGAAAAAGTAAAAAAGTTATTCTTGTCTTTCCGTTATAGGCACTCGTTCAATCCTTGAGTTAACGAATCGCTGATGGACTTCTTCCAATAACGTTCATTTGGAGAGAGGGTCGACATTTGACGCGCGTATGCCCCATTAGGCGAAATTCACACACACGACACCGCGCTGCACGACTGCTTGAAATTTCAGTCGAGATACACAGCATCAAATGGGCGGATTCACACTCATCGCTCAGCATGCGATACGATCGACTATGCTTGGCTATTGTGCGTGGCTGCGTCGGAGCTGAAAATGTAGCTAATCTGAATATCGCCTTAGGGGTTCGGTCGTCATTCACTACGAATCGAACGATTCGGAACCAGCACCGAATCACGGCACTTTCAAAGGAGCGTATGGAAAAAACTCTTCATCTCCCACGCTCCTGTGAAAGAAAGTGTTTCTGTGGTGGTTCCAAACCTTGCCGTTCGCTTGTGTGTGTCGAACGGATAACCATCAAGTCCACAAGAAGGCATTCGTCCAGAAGTGCAACGGTACAACAAATCCCAGAGACCGAAAAAACGATTGGAGGCGTCCGTCCGAGAGGACAGCAGAAAGTTGCTTAGAATGGCAAACTGGAAGCAGCAGTGTGTGTAATGTAATCTTTATTTTATGGTGATCAAATTGTGATTGTGTTAACATTATTTCATACTAATTTCCCAATTTCAGGTCTAAAAATGCAGAAAAAAATCCAGGCAATTAACGATCCTGAGTTGATCGCTAACAACCATTGGACCTTGTATAATTGTGTTTTTTTTTTTTTACTTTGGGGACACTTTACTTTATTGGAGTGCTTCGTTTTGTCATCCAACAACCATCAGTCATTTGATTCATTATTTCAGCTTCTAAATATCGCATAGAGCAAAATTTTATATATGTAACTCACAATGAATTTGGAGCCTGCCATTGGGCCTGCTAAAACCGGATAAGTTCCAAATAACTATAAACAAAATTTAGTTCGATAGAGAATAAAGCCGGCTTTACACATCCGATCAGAAGAGACTTTAATTGAACGTAATGAGGAAATGATAAGCCCTCAATTATTGCTAAACAAATCCCCGGCAAATATACGCGCTCTATTACCACCAGATATTTCTTGAAAATCAGATGTTTTATGACAATTGATAAGAAAAATGTACTAGAACGGTGGATGCTCATCATCTTAACGCTTGCCACATACGATCACCCACAACCATGACTAAACTCGCATCGAACCACCAATTTCATAGTACGTGTGAAAATTTTTTTCCTTATTTCCACCGTCCAATGAAATCGATGGTTCGATGGAAGTCCGGTCGTGGTTTTGCGCTAGCTCCACACACATGGTGAACCAAATGGTTCGCGATTACCATCAAACCACGTCAAAATCAATAGAACGTGCCGAAAAATCATCCTCCGTTCGAAGGTGGTTGCGAACCATTTAGTTCGCCATGTGTGTCGAGCTATAGTCTCAATCAAACCGCTCGCGGTGGATTGGATTACAGTATGTGTCCCCGAAATTTGGACGGAGGACGCTGGGGTGCATATATTTTCGCCCGTGTCCAAATGGACGCTAGTGTGTGGTAGCCTTAAAGAACAACAATCAATCCAATTTCTTGATACGGATGATGCCCGAGCATATATTAAACTGACGGAGTATCATTCTAGCAAAGATTCAATCCGTTGGACATAAAACACTCGAACGCGGTCAATGCACGCTCAACGGTGCGATCCATCGTCAGATCGATCTGACGATGGATCGCCATAAAATATCTGACGATCGAAATTACATATATGGAACTGTTAAAAAAATCGTCAACGATAGTCATATACACTGTGCGATCGATCTGACGATCACAATTGTCAGATCGATCTGACGACGGATTGCATCGTATATGGGGGCTATAAAGCCTTCACATTTTCAAAATTTTTAAATTTAAGGCCCTAACCAGATTGGACGCAGAATGCAGCAGCAGTGGCAGAAGCAACAACAGGTAGATCTGTCGTCGCCGCTGTGTCATCGGGACAGATCTACGTGTTGTTGCTTCTGCCGCTGCTGCTGTATTCTGCGTTCAATCTGGTCAGGGCCTAATAGCCCCCATATACGATCCAATCCATCGTCAGATCGATCTGACGATATTTTGATCGTCAGATCGATTGCACCGTGTATGTGACTATCGTTGACGATTTCACCGATCTGACGATCAAATTTTATCTGCCGATTTTTTGGTGCGAATTTACTGCAATCCGTCGGTCTGACGATCGATGGGACGGTGTATGTGATTATCGCAAGTAAATGTCAAATTATCAAATTATTCAATTGTGAAATTTGACCGATTCTGGTGATTTTAATGGATCTGTAAAACAAATATCAAATATGTAGTATACGAAAATGCCTCACAAATCCAAATAGTTAACGAAAATCAATTTTGGTTATATTAGGAGTGAAACATAGCCTATATTTTTTGAATTGTCATCCGTTATCGCATCGCACGAAAATCGTACCGTCTATGTGCAGCGGAGATCGTCAGATATTTTGTGGCGATCCATCGTCAGATCGATCTGACGGCGGATTGCATCGTATATGGGGGCTATAAGAGTACTATAGCAGTTTTCCTCCGGACTGTACCATCGACCATCAACAAAATTGTACTAGAGCAACGAAAACAACGGAGAATGGAGAATGCAAACGTCAAAACCATCGAAGCGTTGTTGTTGTTCGTTGAACAATTCTGATCAGGTGTAACGGGCATGGGCGGACCGCAGAAAACTCTAGCGCTCAGTTGTTCAAGTGTTCGCTAGGGGAGTGTGGGAGAGGACATTATTTCTCGTCTCGTCTGGTTAAGACGACGTACAAAATTTCACATCATTTCGGGGATTCGGCAGTGAGTTTGCAGTAGCCAGCAGCCAGTCGATTTCCAATAAGGACACGATTCAACCGAAGCAGCGGAACCATCGGAATTCCAGGTGAGTCCAATGAGAAAAAAATCGCTTAGTGCGGAAGTTGAATGAATGCACGGTAGATGACGAAGACCTTGGGCGCTAGCTTCCATGGTGTTGCTCAACAATTGCAGGTAAAACGTATTGCAATTGGTTCGATTTAAAAATAGACTGGAAATATCGATAAGTCGCGTCCGAGCGCAACGAGGACGACGTGCGATGAATACGAAAAAGGTCCCAGCCTCAGACAACAAAGGACCGTGTCGTTCACGCAATGACGTCGTTTCGCCTTTTTTCACTCGCACACGCTTCAAAAAAGCAGAAAAAGTGTTTTTAAACCTAATCATGCTGGCGAATAGATCACTACTCGATGGAGTAGTGATTAATCACTAAAATTAGGCGGTTTTTATTTAGATTGAAGCGCGTTGCTTGTGTCTGGTTTTCTTCCGTGCATAACAGCACGAACAGCATGGCTCGCGCCCTGGGGCCAAGTCTGGGACTGTTTTTGTTTTGCACCGCATCTGGCCTGCAGTGTTTACAATCAGCCAGTCCGCGCCAGTCGGTCGGTGCAACAGACCCCACAGATAACAAATCGCGGGGCGATAGCGGCATTCGCGAAGCATTTCCCCCCGTAGTCGTTTTTTTTTGCGCCAGATTCGCGTCAAGTTCAGAAATTCATTTGGCCAACGACGACGACGGGTACATTGAACGTGGGAGACAAGACATGCGAATCGAAATTGATTTTCCCGCTCTATTGTCTGTAGCCTTGGCTAATTCTTTTCAGATCTGAAGCTAGTTCTCGAGATTATGATGACTCAGAGAGTGAATGAGATTTGCATGGCTCGCCGTACGCGCTCGAGATGGAAAGTTAAGCATATGCAGCCAAGTCGCAGCAGCTTCGGCGATTCATTGAGAAGTTGAGTTCTTCGATTTGATGTCGTCGGCCGGCCAATGCAGCGCCAGCCGCTGCGGGGTGGATTGAACTTTCCTATTTTGATGTAGGGTCAGCCACTCTCAATTTGTGATGTCAATTGTTTGATTGGAATTATTGTTTAGAGGAAACAAAGACAGTTCGCGTTCGCAGTAGAATGTGACCGAGGAATGGGCCTCCTAAATTGAATGAAATTGAAAGCCATCTGGTTAGAAAGTTTCACAGATCTTGAGGCACCACCAATCACGTTGCTAATAGCACGGATGCGCTAAGATTGAGCTGTATGCGAATGATTGTTATGTTATTGTTGTCAGAGTCGTGTGTGATTAGCGAATTGTTGCTACACCACTTGAGTTACATGTAAATTCCGATAAGACCCGGCCCGGGGCGGTTAAGTTGTTTTCGCTAGTTGTGTTACCGCGTTCCCAGCATGAGTGTGACTTGGACGTTCCTTCTATCGCTTTAATTCAATCGTGAAGAATATTTCCGTCATTTCTAAACATAGTCACTTTGCAATTATTGTCCAACTAGCATCGCTTTATCAGTAAGTTCTCTTGATACTTGTATACTAACTAGGTACATAGAACATTTCAATGTCATGCTGTAGTTATTTTTCTAGAATGTTTGGCTCAATCTTTAAGAACATAAACAATTAAGGCAGGGGTTCAGCTTCCATTTTTCGGACGAAATAGCCCATTCAATCCCCCTCCCTTATTCTTGGGTAATCCCATTTGGGATAGTTAACAAGCACAGCGAATTTCTTTATAATCTCCTATGGCACGTTCACATACATGCCTACTAGTTGACCGTGCGTCCATCTGGAAATAATGTCCGCACGCGAACAACAGACGAAATTCCAAATTAACTGAAATTGACACTCCAAGTACCCAGCCTAATACCTTTGACACACGTTGTGCCCGAATTATCATTCCGCGAATTATGAATTGCTGGCAATGACGAATTGGACATATGTACACACTTTACTGTGAACGTCATTCTAACTGTCATTGCGAAATCGGCTTAGCACTGATTTTTTCAAATAAATATTGTTTATTTCGGTTAGCAACGAATATATCGCCACACATGAACGAGCACAACCACGACCAAACTTCCATTGAATCATCAAAAATCATAGAACGGTGGAAATAGGAGGAATTTTGTTTCCACACGTTCTATGAAATTGATGGTTCGATGGAAGTTCGGTTGTGCTCGTTCATGTGTGGCGACCTTTAGCAACGAGTGAATATTATTTTTATTGCATAGCAGCGAGTGAATATTTTTCCTACTGACAATTTGTCGGATAGGTGGCACTGCATACACAAAGGAGGAATTACGTTTACTATGCCAATTGTAATTCGCGAATTATCATTGCCTGCATTCAGGAATCATCATCGCTCCCTGAGCGCTCCTTCCTCTCTTGAGCGCTGTGGAGCGCTACTGTCCCAATGTCTGGTGAATGCCTGCATTCAGGAATCATCATCGCTCCCTGAGCGCTCCTTCCCCTCTTGAGCGCTACTGTCCCAATGTCTGGTGAATGCAATCGCTCCATGGAGTCGTTGCTGAGCGGCTACTCCTTCTGAGAGAAAATTTTCCATGCTCCTTTGGCTTGGAGCGTGATACATTTTTGTTTTCACCATTCGCATCACAGATGGTGCGCGCGTCATTTGAATTTGCATGGACGACGATCGAAAATTTTACGTTAATTGTATTTTCGTTGTGTATGCGCGGTGATGCTCCTAGTGGGGCCTGGGGCATAGCGCGACAACTAATGATGCGCGTCATCGTATTCAGTTATTAGCAATAGGACCGGCACGACTTTATTATGTGTTCCCGTGGCTGTGCATGTTTGGTTAATTGGACATTTAACCGTTTGCCGCAGCAACCGTGTATTGCTGTTGTTGCGAATGGTCAGAGTTGCAGTGTGTATGTGTGTTACATGTTAATTCCGTTTCAAGCTCCTCGGTATCAAATAAGTTCTGAGACCACACAGTAGCAGCATAGTGGACCACAGGTCTTCCGACTGCTTTGTATGTGACCAGTAGCGTTTATTACCAAGTCCTTATTGCGAGTGATTTCAGTGAGTACGTTTAGACCGTGCGAACTACTTGGAGGATTAACTAATACGAAGAAACTCACCGCGGTCTAAACGTACCTGATTAGTTAGTGCTACTACTATTATTATTATATACTTTGGGGGATAGCCGAAGCAGACCACTAACGTTTGGGTCCCTTTTCGCCCCCTCCCGGTCATCAGTGACTTCCAGATGTCGACTGATAATTGTCGACCTCTTTCTTCATCACTGAGTCCCGTGTTATTGCTAGCATTTGTTTGAAGCTGAGTTCACTCATGGCTTCTACACTTATCGTGTGCCTGCCTGTGATCCTCAACCTCGTGCTAGCCAGTGCTGGACATTCGCACACAATGTGTGCCGCCGTCTCGGCCTCCTCCAGGCATAGCCTGCAAACGTCATCTTCCCCGATTTTCATCTTGGCCAGATGAGCCTTAAAATTACCATGCCCTGTGACCAAGGCAGTTATCCAGCTTAGAGTACTCCGTTTATAACTAAGTACTTTTCTCGCTTCCCTGCCTAAAGGGCTGGTCATTGCATTCCGAGCTTGTTTGCAAGTGACTAGCTCCTGCCATCTTTGTTGATGCATGGAGTCCATCCACTTCCCAACCTTCGCTCCAATCATGCCTTTCCCCAGAGCAACTCTGGGTTCTGGGCCAATGAAAGTTGCCGCAGATCCCTGTTTTGCTAGGGCATCCGCCGCCTCATTTCCTGTTGTACCTATGTGTCCTTTTACCCACATCAGCGTAACCTCATTTTCTGAGGCACACGTGTTGAGCTTCCGGACACACTCTAGTACCAGTTTAGAGTTTATGTTCGTCTGCTGCATGCGTCTGATCACCGATTGGTTGTCCAGTGCAATAAGGATTTTCTTCCCCCGCACCTGACCTTCAAGCAAGTGGTCCAACGCATGCAACAAGCCAAGCATCTCTGCCTGGTATACGGACACATACTCTCCTAGACTAAGCGCACATGCTAGGTTTAGCTCTTCAGAGTAAACCCCCGCCCCCGCTTTACCGTCCATTAAAGAGCCATCAGTAAAAATGCTGATGTCATTGTACATACACTCATTATGTATGTTTCCATCTGCAATGTGAGTCTTGTGTAGTCTTTCAACTACCCTACGTCTACTCATGCCTTCTACCGGCATTAGAGTCTCCCTGACCTCATCATGAATAATGTCTAGGATGCTCTTATGACCGCTGCTAGTTCCAAAGCGATGCCACATGGCATCCCTTTCCATGTGTATTGCCGAAAGCGCCGCCGTTTTCTTTATAAATAAGTCCAACGGCGGCAGTCCCAGCAATGCCTCCATTGCTCGCGTTGGTGTGGTGCGCATTGCACCACATATGCTTACGCAAGCTATCCTTTGTACCCCATCTAGCTTCTGCCTTGTGGTATTCTGCATGGCTTTTGGCCACCATACCACTGATGCGTAGGCTAGAATAGGTCTTACCATCATTGTGTAAATCCAGTGTGTCGCTTTAGGTGAAATTCCCCACCTACGAGCACACACTCTCTTACATTGATGCAAAATCCTTTTCGCTTTTTGGATCTTTTCATCAACGTGAACATTCCAAGTTAGTTTCGCATCTAAGGTAACTCCTAGATGCTTCACTTCCTTGGACACCTTGATTTCCGAACCAAAAAGCCGTAAGGGAGTTATCTCTATGTCTTTCCTCTTACGAGTAAAAATCATAGTGTTTGATTTACTAGCGTTTATGGTTAGCTCTTGCTCATTACACCATTCTTCGGTTACTTTGAGAGCTTGTCCCATGCAACCTAGAATTGTGTCCATGAACTTTCCACTGACCGTGAGTGCCAAGTCATCGGCGTATCCTACAGTGTGTACGCCCATCGAGTCCAGCTTCCAGAGAAGACTGTCCACGGTGATGTTCCACAGTAGAGGCGAAAGAACACCTCCTTGTGGGCATCCTCGGACTACCTTACCCCGTATTCTGTCACATCCACTGCTAAGATTTACCGCCCTCTGCTTAAGCATAGAGTCGATCCACTTAATTATAATGTAATCAACCCCCCGCTCAATCAGGGCGTTCCTTAGTTTGGTAAAGGAGATTTTATCAAAAGCACCCTCTATATCCATAAAAGTAGACATAGCGATCCCGCCATTGTTAATCTCTCTCTCTGCAACTCTAACAAGTTCATGTAGAGCGGTTTCCGTAGATCTGCCTGCTCTATAAGCATGTTGGCACCTACTCAGAGGACTATACATTAGCGTGGTGTTCTCCAGGTAGTCCACCAACACCTTTTCCATTGTTTTCAACAGGAATGATGTAAGGCTAACCGGCCTGAAGGACTTTGCCTCTGTATAGTCTTTCTTTCCCGGTTTAGGCAGGAAGACCACATTAGCCTCCCTCCATGCCTTCGGGATGTAGCCTGCTGAAAGACAGGCGACGAATATATTCCGGATCCTATCTAGTAGAGCGCTCATGCCCCACTGTAATAGTGCCGGGAATATTCCGTCCATTCCAGCCGTTTTAAATGGAGCAAAAGAGTTTATAGCACTTTTGACTCCATTTGGAGTTATTATCCTCTCAGCTTCTTGTTGACTTACCCCACCAGCTCCCATGTTAGTTTGAGGCCATGGTTGGTCTGACTTGAAACTTCCAGGAAAATGTACCTCCATCAGCGCCTGCAACGTTTCTTCCACTGTTTCTGTCATGGAACCATCAACTTTGCGTATCAGCCCCATTTTCGAAGCAGTGTCTTTCGATATCATCTTCTGTAATCTGCATACTTCTGACGTATCCTTCATGCTAGAGCAGAATTCCCTCCACGTATTTCGTTTCCGAAGACGTAAGGTTCTTTTCAGCTCCCTCTTTTTATCCTTGTATAGTTCCCAAGAGTGAGAGTCTCTCTCCCTCATGTAACAGTTAAAGGCTTTCCTTGTCTCTTTTTTCATGCTACTACTAACTTTAACTCCATTTGCCATGCGGTACTGAGCTGACCACAGCTGTCATCGCGTGTAACGTTTGCGTTTTCTGCTGTGAACTTGAATCCGAACGTCTGACCCAAAGTTAGCAATTCGCCTGGATCATGAGCAATCCCGAAATGACCGAAAAGACAATAAAACCACAGCTGACATCGGTAATACTTGGTGCACCCGTCGGTCTAAACACACCAAGAACTTGTACTAATACGAATACACCACAGTTAGTACTACGATTCTTACCACGGTCTAAGCGTAGTCAGTCAGCTGATGTCACAAATTCGGTAAGTAGCTGGTGTATTCACAAAACAAGTTTGTGACAGGTAGCTGTCGCACCTTGTGACATGGAGGTTAGATGTCGCTACGTAGCTGCTCAGTGTTCTATGAATGAGCCCATTCGGCCGATGTTCCAATGATCATTCGCAAGACACACATGAAATCGAATATCATTCGAATGGGAATGATCATTCGAGTGCATCGTCTGTCTAAGGTATAAGATCATTGTAACAATTATTGTGCAGTAAAATCGTTTGCGCGCGCTTCTTAAACAAAACAGAAGTGCAATTTATTGATTTTTCTTTAGATGAACCCTAAACACCAGGCGCGACTGTAAGACCATAACAAAATATGGTCAGGAAAATATCTCTCTGGATCCTGTCAACCCCTTGTGGGACATAGGGCATTAACCACGCCGACTTTCCACCTCGTCCTGTTCGCCGCCATCGCCTTCAACTGTCTCCACGATTTGCCTAATGAATGACTTACCCTCGACCTCAACAGATCTTCTCCAGGTGTTTCTAGGTCGTCCAACGCGGCGACTTGCATCGGTTCCCTGTGGGTTCCGATCGAGGGCCTGTTTAGCAATGTTTCCCGGCCCCTTTCGGAGTGTGTGACCTATCCATTGCCACTTTCGCCTTTTTATAGAGGTGCCTATCCTGTCCTGGCCAGTAATGAACAGGAGGTCGTCGTTGGGAAAATATACAATAGTTTTTTTGATAACGGCCATTTATTTTACTAAATAAGAGCATATATATATTTATGTAGTCAGGAGGCTGGATCATGTGTGCGCCGTTGGTTGACCGAGCCTGCAAATAGATTAAAAATAACCAATGAGCTTGAATTCTACTTCTACTACTCGTTAACAGGTCTCGGCTTTACGTATTTAACATTAGTCGTAGTTCCCTTCTGCCACTTGGAACGGTCTCAGCAGACGTTTTGCCTCACCAGAGAGGCTACACTTGAGCAGTGCAGTTTTTCCACTTTGGAGATTGACTCCTTCCGATGAATCAACGACACAAAGAGGTCCTTGAATGCTGGCCACGAATCGTACTCCCCATCGAATTTAGGTAAAGAAATTCGTGGTAGCTTCACATCGCTCTCGAAAACTCGACTTGGACCATCTTTGTTACTGTTATTAGAGTCTGATTGCAAACTACCCAGACTCTCTTCCATCTCTGCTAAGAATTCCAGACATTCTAGCTCGAAATGGGTATACTCGTGGTTTTGAAAGTACGGATTTTCCACTTCCGTTAAACCACTAGAACTTTTCTTTAAGATATCCCGGTGTACAGCTAGATAGTCCTGTAAAAGGGATTCCACCTGCATCTATTTTTATTGTTGTATTTTTAGGGCGTACTCTGCAATATAAATACCCTTGCTTTGTTTTCCAGCAATCTAACCTCCCATATTTTCATTTTTATTGCAAATAGACATAATCGAGATCTCCTGCGAGCCAGCCTGCGAGGACTATGTTTTAATTTATCATTTTGCCATATTGAGGAAATATGCCATCACTTCGACAAAAAGTGACAACATATTTTCGCCAGCTTAGTTTCATAGGCGATTCACGAGATGGCGGCGGACGCCACTCGGCTGTACTCAGCCCCCGAAAAGTCGAGGATGGCACTTTCATTACAAAGTACTTGGAAGGGTAAGATTAGACTAACTTGAAATAACACCAAACCTTTATAAATTTACCGCATGTACTCCTGCAGGCGAATGGACAGCGGATTTTCGCCGGGACCAGAAATCCATCACGGAAAGGAACCAAATGAATTGCCCGACTTAGAAATTGCTTGCTATCCGGCCGGCTCGCATTCTGTAACGGCTGCCTGTACCGGACCTGGTGAAGGTTTGACTGGCGTGCGCCGATCAAAATTGCATTTAAGTGCCGGCTCTGATATTGACTTTATCGATACGAACAATGATCAGGAGCTGGAGATTCGAAAAAGCTCAACAACTCAACAAAAACAGAAATTAGCCAATGCTAAATATCGTTCGGATCAAAATGCCAATAAGACGACATCATCGTCGTCGGCACGACAACGGAAAAATTCCCGAACAGGCGATTCGACGACGGTCGATAAAACGGACTTGAAAAATGAGAAACAAACTACAATCAATGTTGTCGTTAGCATGGTCAACAAAAGACAAAATTCCGTAGCGGACAGCGATAAGACTAAGACTGAAAGCGTGACTATGAAAGATCAGTCTGATCTCTTGGACAGCGTAAAAGTGAATGACAATTTCGGAATAGATAGTGCTTTGAGTAATGCCGCACAAATACAGCAGAATTTAACGGAACTGTGCAATCGAAATACTGATGACTTGAAAGTGGATGCATCGACTACCGGCGCGGGCGTCGAGCCAATAGCCGGCGTTGAGGATTGGAAAAACGAAACCGAACATGCGCACGGCATTTCAGTTTCTTTATATGAAAATAATTTCATAACGAAAGAATCAATGGGCAATCCAATTGCCGACTGTTATGGATTAGTTGTCAGGGGGAATTCATGTGCTATGGCTCTCGCCGACGGCGTGAATTGGGGCGAGGGTGCTCGTCTGGCGGCTCGATCGGCCGTACAAGGTTGTCTGGACTATTTGAACACGGCAATATTTGGAACAGCGCCAGGCACGGCCGCCAATTCAACGCGAGATGTTTTTGTTAGTCTGCTGCGAAGCTTGTGGGAGGGGCATGCATGCATTCTTGAAACGGGCGGCGCTTTAAGCACGTTAACCATGGCCGTTGTTCTGCCGCTGGGAGGAGAGAATGCTGGCAAATATGTTGTTTGCGCGTGCAATGTTGGCGACTCGCTGGGATACGTATATTCGAAGAAGCATGGCGTAAGGGAATTCACACAAGGTAATTTGCAATTCGAATTGCCAATTCGGGGTCAATTTTTAATTTTTACTGTATTTTTTGTCCGCAGGCTCACACGATATTTCGTCTATGCGTGACATGAGAGACGCGCTTGGTGCCATCGGGCCAGTTGATGGAAATAAACCCGAATTAAGCAATTTAACGTTGTCATCGACGATCATCGAATCCGGCGACATTGTATTTCTCACTTCGGACGGAATAAGTGATAATTTCGATCCAGTTGTGGGCAAATTCGCCGAACCATTTTCGGTCGAGAAGAAGTCGATCGAGCCACAACTGGCGCCAAAGAGACAGAACAAAAGTACCTCAGCATTGCCCGCACGCACAACACACATGGCCACGCAGTCATCAAGTCATGCCGCCGGCACTAGCAGCTCGTCTAGCAACAATCCGCATGCACCCCAAAGACCCCCTAGGGTCAAAAAATCAATAAGTGTTTCACATTCCCAGAGACCGACAAGTGGAATTGAGACATCAGCAGCACGTCCCAAATACCTACGATCTCATACAGTTATAGAGCCTCGAATTACACAAAGATCTACTATTAAGTTTCCCCGCTCGGCAGCTGGCCTGCCAATGGTGACAGCCTACCAAAGGCATGCCCTCACGTTGCTTCGTCTCGAAGACTTACTCAGCTACGGCATAAATGGAACTCTGTGTCCGTGCGCGTCGGCACGTAAATTGTGCAATTTGCTGGTGGATTTTGTCCGAATGATAACGGCCGCACGACGTAAAATGCTGGAGCAGCGTGAATTGTTCTATAAGATTGTCACGGATCCGACGACGGGCATTCGTCGTGAGGTGGAATTGACACGAGTGCAACATCGTGGAGCACGAAAACGTATTGTTGAGAGTACACTGTTTACATCACTGCCAGGGAAATTGGATCATGCAACGGTTGTTGCATTCACGGTTGGTTCCGGTCTGCAGACGACCGAATTCAATGAAACCGATTTTTAGTTTCAGATAAACGTACTGTTCTCGTTTTTTATTTTCTAAAGAAAAACTAAAGGAACTATCACGACGGCAAGGATATTGTATACACTGTTTTTATTTTTCATTGAAAAGTTTTGTGATAGATTTTATTCATTTTTTTTTATTGCCTGTACTGTACATGTAACTTGACATGTAGATTATTTTGGTATTTGAATAAACATTCATAATGGAAAGTAAAAAAAAGTAGAAATTATCTAAGGGCGCAGTAAAAGTAGTTAAGGCATGATTTATTTAAGGTCGCCACTAGAGATGGCAAAAACCTGCTCTTTTTCAATCGCAGTGATAACTGCGATTGCTCTTTTTCAATATCTGTGAAAAAGAGCAGCTCTTCTAATAGCAGTGATTTTATTGAAAAGGAATGGAAAATAGTGATTGCTAACAGCTCGCAACGCAAAGCGCTAAGTTCCGATCAGCTCTTCCAACGAGCAGTACTGCTCGAAGATAGCTGATGAGAAATTCTGGTATTGAGATCGGATCAGAAATTCTGATACTGATCGTCGGAAGATTGCTGATCGATGAACGAAACTGAGCAGGAGCACATTGCGAGCTGTGTGTTAGCAGATCGGCGAGTTTAGAGCTGGTGCGCGCGAAACGATTGTCGGGCTCTGGCGCCGACACTATCAAGAAACGTAGATGATGCAAGAATGCTCGCATTCAGTTCATTTCTGTACAGCATTTTGTTTGTTGTTGTTTTTGTTGTTATTGTTCGTAGCGTATAGCACACATTAAACCAATAGTGATTTCACATTGGTTTAATGTGTGTTTTTTTCCCGTGTTTTTTTGCCCGTGGTTTTTTTGCTCGTGGTATTTCGCCCGAATTTTTTTACAATTTGTTTTCGTAGAAAAGAGATACGAATAAAAACAAAAACCTTGCGTTGCGATCCTAGCGAGCTAAAACGAAGTGGCGAGAATTGTATTGGCGATAGACCGTAAATAATACGTAGTATGCAGTACTCATTATTTCTGCTCTTCCAATCGCAGCTCTTTTCAGTTTTCAATCACAATATGCTACTTTTTTTAAAAGAGCGGTGAAAAAATCGCAGGTATGAAAAGAGCATACCATCTCTAGTCGCCACCCATTGACGAGCACAACCACGACCAAACTTCCATCGAACCATCAAATATCATAGAACGGTGGAAATAGGGGGAATTTTTTTCCACACGTTCTATGAAATTGATGGTTCGATGGAAGTTCAGTCGTGGTTGTGCTCGTTCATGGGTGGCGATCTTAAGATTGCCAGAGTACCTGGTTGTCATTTTGACAAGCGCCTAACAAAGAATTACTTTTGACAATTGTCTAAATTTTATTTAAGTTGTTTAGTGCAAATCTGGTGTTTAATTAATAATTATAGTGTTTTCCACAAGCCTAAAGTGCCAACTATCGGTGAAATTAAAATCTGTGCGAAAAACTGTAAGTTTCGGCTTAATTTATAAAATTCTTTCTTGGTCGCTTTCAACTGTCGGTAACGGTAAATTTGCAAGAAATTTTCGATTTGCAAAATATCTGAATGATGACTACAAATCAAATTAGTGCTCAAGTGGTTGACAAGTCGGGGGCAAACATCTGCCCAAAGTGCAAAGAAGATGTGAGCAATGAACAAGAGGCTCTCCTTTGCGACGGCTTTTGTCATAAATGGTTCCACTTAGGCTGCATTAAATTCTCGGCTAATGAGTACGGGGCAATGCAGACCTTAAGCACTAAGCGAGGTTGTCTGTGGCTCTGCGATAACGATCGGAATAAGTGGACCAAATACATCAAAAATGAGTCCCTTGTCGATCAGCTAGTCGATATCACCACCCAAGTCGACAGCAAAGTAGAGACAATAATACATCGACAGTTGAAATGTATCGACGAGAAAGTCACAACCGCCATTAAGAAGATAGATGTCAATAAGACATCCTCTTCTATAACAGTAAGCCAGGGTCCTAAGTCTTATGCTAAGGTTTCAAACCCTGGAGAGCGAAACGCGAACAAGACCAAAGCGTTCAACGGGGGGGTTGTAATAAAGCCGAAGAGTGTTCAGAGCAGTGACATCACGATGTCTACTGTGAAGGAAAGTTTCAAACCGCGCGAAGCTCGTACTCCCATTACATACTCAAGAACTTTGAGAGATGGTGGGGTGTTGTTAAAAAGTGACAACGAAACGAACTGCAAAAGACTCCTAGAAGGGTTGAAAGCCAAATTAGGAAGCAACTACAACATAGAAAGTACTAAGGGTCGACTTCCTAAATTGGCAATATATGGACTAAATAAAAAATATACGGTTGAGGAGCTTAAGCAGGAAATAATATCTCTAAATTATGGGATTAGCCCGGAAATTGAATTAGAACATCTGCACTATAAACGATATAGAAACAAAGAGGACAGGCATACAGCTACTTTCCAGGTATCAGGTGACCTCTACTACAGAATGGTCGATAAGTATATTAACATTGACTACGACAGCCATTACTGCACTGAGGTAATTGATGTTAATAGATGCTTTAAGTGCCAAAAATATGGTCATATATCGAAGTACTGTAATGGTTCCCATGATGTATGCCCAAAATGCGCAGGCAACCATCGAGTACAGGAGTGTCAATCTAGTTTAAAAAAATGTTCGAATTGCTTTAATAAAAATAGATCTGACTGTGGTCATAGTGCGGACAGCAAAGATTGCCCTGAGTATATGTATGCCACGAATGTTGCAATTAATAGGATCAATTACTCTTCCTCATCCTCGCAATGAAGCAGCAAACTCTTAAAATTTTCTATGCAAATGCAAGAAGTATTCGCAACAAACTTTCCGAAATCGAAATCATGGCAATTGAATTAGAAAACTCCGACATAATAGTCATAAATGAAACTTGGATATATACCAATGAATCTGAGTTTTTCAATTTGAACGGTTATACCGCAACCTTCAACTGTAGGGACACAACAGGGGGCGGCTCTGTTGTGTACGTTAAAAACAACATTCAGTTTAAGGTAATTTTAAACTCACCGCAATATAACACGATAGTCTTGGAGTTATCTACATCAAATGTGCCAATTAGAATAGGAACGTATTACAAGGCTCCTTCTGAGAATGTAAACGATTTCATAGAATACTTAGATGATTTGTATCATCAATATAGTAATTTAACTATATTGGCAGATACGAACATAGACATCCTGGATAAAAATAATAATGCCTGCATTGAATACCTTGAAATGCTTTCTATGAACAATATGAATGTTATCAACGACAATGAACCAACTAGGGTCACGACCACTTCAGCCACCCTAATTGATCACATCGTGACCTCAATGGAAACTTCTTCACACAATTTCAATTGGAAACTATTAGAACAGGCAGGATTAGACCACAAAGTTGCCTTATTACATATTAAAGAACTTAACTTGACAAAGAAACGAATGGAAGCTATTAACTTAAAAGTGCTTGACAAAGTTTCCTTTGTAGATAAATTGAGAGATAGGACAAGTAGTTTGAACGAAAATTCAGTAGACTTACCTCAAATAATTGATGTTGTCAAAATGACTAAAAATGAATGCACGACTTTGAAAAAAGTCCGCACTCGAAATCAGTCATGGATTAATTTTGAAATAATTGACACAATCAAAAAGAAGAACATTGCCAACAAAAAACACAAACAAGACCCAACTAGTGAAAGCAAACAAGCAGCCTATAAGTTCCTCAAAAACAAAGCTTCTAAACTCGTACATCAAGCTAAGTCAAACTCTATAAATAAACAATACGAGAATGCCTCTGGGAACAGCAGAAAACTATGGCAAATCATCAACAAAGAATTATTATCAGACGACAGAAGTCGTAGTAAGGAAACTGAGAGCAATCTTTCAGCCAGTGACATAAATATGTTTTTCGCAAAAGTTGAAGAACGATCGCAACCAATCAGCTCACCGCAGAATTGCAGAAGAGTTTCCAACATTTCAAATGAACACACTATATTCTTCGAACCAACTAGTGTAGAGGAAGTATCAAGTATAATTAAATCCCTACGTAACGTATCTGCTGGCTTAGATGGCATCAAATCCAGTGATCTTCAATTAGTGTGTAATACTATCTCACCATTTCTGTGTCAAATTATCAATAAACACCTTTGTGAAGGCACATTCCCGGATGCGCTGAAAATCTCTAAAATTAAGCCGATATACAAAAATGGCAACCCCAACGATCCATCCAACTATAGGCCCATCGCGCTTGCCAGCGTTTTCAGCAAAATATTCGAAAAGGTGGTAAATTCAAGAATTGTTAGATTCATTAACGAAACATGTGGATTTGATAAACATCAATATGGCTTTCTAGCTGAAAGCAACACCACGTCAGCGCTTACTGATGCCCTTCATTTCATAAACTCTGAGCTCGATAAATCAAAATATGTTACTGGCATCTTTATTGACTTGAGCAAAGCTTTTGACACGGTAAATCATTCAGTTATGTCAGAAGTGCTACATGAACTTGGCATCAGAGGAGTCGCTGGCAACCTTATTATGAACTACTTGAAAGACAGGCCAATTGTCACTGAGTTCAAAAATGAGATTAGTGAGAAAATGTTGCTCAATTCAGGAGTCCCCCAGGGTTCTATCTTGGGCCCTACATTGTATCTTCTATACGTTAATAATCTTAGCAATTCTGGTCTCTCTGCTAAATATGTCACCTATGCAGATGATACACTACTACTTTATACCCATTTCGGGCAAAGTGATGCGGAAGAAATGATTAATAATGATATGAAAATCTATCAACAGTGGCTACATGGTAACAAACTAAATATAAATATTAATAAGACACGATTCATGCTTTTTAAACAAAAAAACAAAGCCGATATTGAATTGAAAATAAAGTTTGGTAACCAATCCATTGAAAGAGTGAATAAGATCAAATATCTAGGCCTTATTATCGATGAGAAGCTTACTTGGAATGATCATATAAATCAAATCAAATCTAAATTATGCCCATTAATTGCCTTGCTTAGACGAAGAAAGTACCTTAAAACTCAGCTTAAAAATATGATTTTTCATGCCCATATTATGTCTATAGTGAATTATGGAATATTAAACTGGAGTCAGACTTCGGCTAGAAATATTTCAATTGTCAGTAGAATGATCAATAAAGCTGTTAAAGCTACCCACAACTTACACCCAAGGACTCCTACTATAGAAATCTATGAATTAACCGCCAAACTTCCGTTAGAAAAAATCATAGTTCTTGAAAAAATTAAAACAAATTTGGAAAATTGTTAATAACAGAACGAAAACATCAATGGCCATGTTTATGCCGTGGAACTAAAAGGCGATTTAACTAAATCGTTTTAGTGCTAGTACTTGTTCGTGGTGTGTTTATACCGACCATACGAAGAGGTACTAAACATGAAAGATGTCAGCTGTTGGTTTGTGACTGCGGTGACATAGGTTAAGAAAATGTCAAGGGGCAGTAGCTTCCTAATAAAAACGCGTTTCTACCGCTATAATCAAAGGATGAAACGAATGCAGAGTTTCAGGAAAGGATGAGGTATTTATATAACAAATAAAATATCATTTTCAACAACAACATCATTAGCGAAGACAGCAACACCACCTAGTCCCAATTTTTCAGTCCAGTTCTGCATAGAAAGTGGAGCTAAAATTGGTACCAAAACTAGCTAGTGCGACATGTTTATGTCGTCGTGAGTTAGTTCAAACTAGTTAATCCTCGAAGATAGTTCCGCGGCATAAACAAGGCCAATTTCTCTAACGTTGAACAGAGAAGTTCATAGCTATAGTACTCGAAATGCTGGAAACTTCAGAACACCTTCAGCTAATACTAATAGAATTCTAACCGACCCAATTCGATCATCAATAATACTTTTTAACTCTCTACCTTCGGAGCTTCGTACTCTAACATCGTACGAAACTTTTAAAAGAAAATTAAAGCGACACTTACAGTCTAATCAGTTTTTTACTTAACTTAAAAATAAACACCAGTTTAACTTGCATTCAACAACTACAGTTTAATTAGCGTCAACCGCGTTAATTGAATCAATTTTACTATAAATGATTGAAAATACTTATTTCGCATTCCCTCATACCAGCGTTTCTACGCTGTCTGGGAGGCAAAACAAGTGTTGAATTTAGCTTCAATCACTACGTTTAGACCGCGGGACTATCTTCGAGATCTAACTAAATCGATCTAACTCTCGACGATATAAACGTGTCGATTTAGTTAGTTTTGGACTTGGCTTATCTCCACTTGCGATGCGGAACTGGACTAAAAAAATTGGGACTATGTCGCTGTCATCGCTAATGTTGACTCGGTGGTTGACGTTTCCTTTGTTGTCGTTTTTTTTTTGTTCGGCGTTTGCTTTGTTTGCAATTTCAGGAAAGCAATGCGTGATCACGGGCAGGAAAAAGTCTTTTTCTGTCGTAAAATTTACATCTGTAAAATTTATCTGTGCTGTCAACGGAGAAAGAAGAAGAAGAAGCACCTCCCCGTATGGTCGGTATAAACACTCCACCAACAAGTACTAACACTAAAATGATTTAGTTAAATCGCCTTTTAGTTCCACGGTCTAAACGTGGCCAATGTTTTAATTTTGTACATTATGTCTGTGTCTTTGGCGCCTACTAATTTCTTACCCTACTAATATGTATGGGGTCTAGGTATCTGTTAATAAATCCTAAAATCCAATCGTTGTTCCATTTGTAGTATCTTGAATTTTATTTTAATTTGTATGCGTGTTTACCTAACCCTTTCCCTTTTCCCTCCCAGGGAAATGATGATAACAGCTTTGGATTTCACTGACACAATGAAGAAAGCGCCTTAGCCACACTGATCCCATCATCCCTGTAAAAAAAAACCTTCCCTATACGCTGTCCAGGACGCATCTTGCTTCAGAATATAGCTATAGCAGTCGCTTCCGCAACACGCAGCGGTATCCCGCAGCTTGGAAAAGAGTTTTCCTCTTATCCAAGCTGCTCGAGACTCAGCCTGTCCCGTAACACGCAGCGGTATCCCGCAGCTTGGAAAACAAGGCTTAAATCGCGAACAATTTGCGACGATCGTGTGACTAGCAAAACGCACCTTGATGAAACAAAAATAAAGGAAAAATTAAATACGCGCTGTTCCACGTCTTTGCATACCTCTGAATACTCGCTTTGAACAAGGGTTAAAATAAAATGTTAAATGGTTCGCACCTCGACTCATTCCTCCTTTGCGATGTTTTTCAGCCGCCATTCATCAATTGGCCCATTGACTAACAGCATTAACATCTGCACATACTCAACAGCCCAACAGCTGTCAACTCAAACTCTAATAACGTGACGGATTGATTTTTCGCGTCTTATTTGACTCGCGGGGTCCAAATAATTAACTTTTCTGCTCGTTTGATTACGTTTAAAGCCACCGGGAATTGTGTCGGACGGCACACTATTAAAATGTCGATGTTCCGGAAACCGAAAAAGACCATACAGCGGCGTGTTTTCAGTGCCGGGGACGATGAAAGTGGTGCCGAGCCAAATGCTACAATTCGCGAGAAAAACAAGCCCGAGGAATTCTCCACGAATGCATCGTCAAAGTCCGAGAAAAAGGACAAGGATAAGAGAAAAGATCGTAAAAACAAGCAGGATGATACTAAGACAAAGTCATCCTTGCTGAGTTTCGTTGACGATGGTAAGAAGTTTCGAAGTTACACGTTTGGCCGGCGTTTATTTGGGTACAGTGTGCGTGGGGAGGAAAGCCTGTTGGGTGGGCGCCAGAGAGTTTTACCTGTTTCGAATTTCTGCTTAGTGAGGAACAATTTATGTATAATTCATTTAAAGGTATACGCAACATCAGAAGCTTCTCTGTTTTATTGTTGGAATGGAGAAGCTTCCTTATTCGCTTACGTGATTTGGCGTACTTACGTTGAACAATCTTCAGAAAATACGTATGAAAACGTTATGTACGTTCGGAAGTCGGAATAGGGGATACAAAGTGCGATGTAGTCATGGTTGCTCAAAACTGGACCTGTTCTTTTCGACCTAAGTCTGGGTAGGTCTACAGGTCTGGGTAGATCGGCAGGTTTTGAAAGAACAGTAGATACGCAGACTTAGTCCTTCCTTATCAATGGAGTAGGTCTGGTTAGATGCACACACAGGTTTTAAAAGAACAGAACATCAGGAGTAGGTCGGGGTGTGGGTAGATTAGATATGACTTTCTTTGATTTACTACTACTCAATTGCCCTAACCCCTTGTGGCGCATAGCGCATCAACTGTTCCATGTGGCCCAATTGACGTTTGGTCAGCATAATGCTCATCGCTCGCGTCACCCCAAAATTCTCAAATTTGCAAAGAAAAAATTTTCATTTTACATTTTTTTTTTCATGATTTATATTAAATGTTTGGTATTGTAATGTTTCCTCTGACCGAAGCCGGCTTCGTTAGATATTCTTGTGCTGAATAATGAAAACACTTCTGTTGAAAACACACACACTTTATTTACAAAACGAACTACACACGCGTAACTAACAATTAACGTCAAGATAGCTCGATCTATTTGTTAACGGCGGATAACGACTATCCTCCTTTCCGCTTCCGAGCGGATACTGTATAACGATCCGACTGCGACTGACAATGAGTGTCGAGTATTACTACTTGTCGCTCCCGGTGACATCTGCCTTTTATAGCTGGAACTGTTTCGAGAAGGTTCCACACTCGGGTTTCCAATATAGTCAACGAAGACTCCAGGGGAAGGTTGGAGAATCCGCTAGTGCTAGCGCTTGTCATTGGGCTCGAGTATCTTTGCTGTCCTTCCTCAGATCCAGAGAGACCGATACCAGATATCTACATTAAGGGAGCGCAGCTGAAGTCCTGTACAAAGTTCAAATATCTGGGCTCGATAGTCAACAAGGAAGCTACCTGCGATGATGACATCAAACATCGCATCAGTGTCGGTTGGATGAAGTGGCAAGAAAACTCTGGAGTTTTTGCGATAAGAAGATGCAGGTCACAAGATATATCCAAATGTTGGGCAATGAATTCCAGTGAAAACGATTGTGTGTGTTTCCTGAATGCTCAGGTAAGCCCATTCATATTGAAAGAGTGAGAGAGAGGAGGCTACTTTAAGATCCAGCAACTTGCTTGGATTGAGCCTTCCTCAGTTTGCGGCGAGACGCCGAAGTTCCCCGAATCTGGTTTCATTCACCGACAGATCAATCATCACGTGCTGCCTTGGATCTGCCGGTGTAAGCAGCACGACCAGATGTTTACCCGCCAAGCCACTTGCTTGGACTGGGTCCCTGGTACAATATGGATGGGCCAAGCAAGTGGCTTGGCGGGTAAACATCTGGTCGTGCTGCTTACACCGGCAGATCCAAGGCAGCACCTGATGATTGATCTGTCGGTGTATGAAACCAGATTCGGGGAACTTCGGCGTCTCGCCGCAAACTGAGGAAGGCTCAATCCAAGCAAGTTGCTGGGTCTTAAAGTAGCCTCCTCTCTCTCACTCTTTCAATATGAATCAATTCCAGTAGAAAATTAAGCCCGTTGAATGCGAAAATATTCTGCACTAATCATCGTAATTCACTGAAAAAAATTCTTAAAAGATCAAGTGAAACTTGGGCCCCACGTTGGGCGCCAAATATGTAATGGGCAGTAGTAAGACATTCGAAGATTCCCGTGGGGACGGAGCACAAGTTAGCATAGTGACATCACCTTTGAAAGAATGAGTTCACCAGCGATCCATTATTCAATACTGAATATGGTAAACAAGGGACTGGTACTATCGCCTACATTTGAAATCATTTATGTAGCCTTTCTTTTTAAACTTCCCAACGACCATAAAAACACTATTGACTTTGCAGACGACACCACAATACACCGAACACTGCACAGAGTCCATGACTCCCGGTTCAATTTATCTTTCCACACAATTTCACATCCGCGGCGACCGGTAGCTAAGGGGCCACCGCTACGCCCCACTTGGAGTTAGGGTAAATGAGTAATGGGTAATGTGTAGGGAACACACCGACGGGCAGACAAATGTTTGTACGAGGGCGGTTCAAATATGATCGAGACAAACGCTGTAGATGGCGCGCCTGTATGTTTTGAAGGTCGCGGCTTGAGTATGTGATAGCTGGGTCCCTTACGAGTATCAAGTGCCGACCGCCGTTGCGCAACGTTTTGTCATTCGTTTTTTGGTGTGGGAAGGCGTTAAAAACATGGAAATTTTTCGGAGTTTGCGAAATCAGTTCGGTAGTAAGTACCTGAGTAGGTCTGCTGTGTTTAAATGGGCCAAAGCGTTCAAAGATGGCCGCGAAACCGTCGAGAATCAGCCGCATGATCGTCGACCGCGAACCAGCATCACACCAGACAACATTCGCCGCGTAGAACAACCCATTTTGGAGGACCGTAGGATGAATGTTCGAAACATTTCGGCTGAAGTCGGCATTAGTATTGGTTGTGTAGAGTCTATCATCCACGAACACCTTCAATATCGGAAAATAACGGCGCGATGGGTTCCTAAACTGTTGAACTTCACGCGCCCTCATACCGCGCGTCTCACGCTCGATACAGTATCAGAATTGGGGTGGGGGGGTACTAGAACACCCCCCCCCCCCTACAGTCCTGATTTATCCCCTGCGACTACCACATGTTTGGACCACTGAAAAAAGCCCTCGGAGGTGTACCGGGCGGTTTGGTGGGCATCCGAAGATGCCCGTGGGGACGGAGCCTAAGGTAGCATAATGACCGTGAAGGTCGGGCCGTGCCATCTGGCAATGAAAAAGGCCCCTCAACGAGCTAAGCAGCGGCCTAAGCTTGCTGTAGCTCAGTTCGGGAGATGTGGGCGGGATTTTCGCCGCTCGTTGCCCCTGTCCTTTACGTATTAACAAAAATGCATAGGCCTGGGGAAGACAACACAAACAAGGGAGGCAAAAATGGGGAATAAAAAAAATAGTCGATAGGGATGGAATGGTTGGCGGACGGATCAGACGCCCATGCGGTCGAATTTGGGTCCGGGTGTAATGGGACCCTCGGCCTCTGGTTTCGTACCACCAACAGATCACTACTCATCAGGTGCTGCTTCGATGTGCCGGTGGGAGCAGCACTACCAGACCATAATATGATTCATTACAGGTGGTTCATTACAGAGGTCAAAGATTCAACACCGACGACGAGGTAGAGGAGTTCGTGCGCACATGGCTGTCCAAGTTGCCCAAGGAATTCTTCGATACCGGCATCAAAAAACTTCCGGAGAGGTGGCAAAATTGTGTAACTAGTGAGGGGAATTACCTAGAAAAACTGTAAATTTTTGTAAATATTTTCGATAATAAATAAATGTGTCAGAGCGTTTGTCTCGATCATATTTGAACCGCCCTCGTAGTTATAATTTAGTAATAGTGTTAACAGTTTTATTTTTTTGCCCTCGCTATTAGCCGGCCTGGAAAATTGTGGCACCTGGAAACGGGAGACGATAGAACGAGTAGTGAAATTACGTAACTTTGTGCGACTACATGATTTATACCGTGATACGTGGCGTTTTCAGTTTTTAGATGAAAGACCAACAACAATTTGTATGAAGACGGTGTCTAGTTGGGTGGTTGGTGGCGTACAGTCGTGTTGTGATTTTGTAGATGATTTCGGTAGTTCGCCACGACTGAATTTTTATGGGTTAATCTATAGTGGTGGTAGTAGTAGCTTGCATCATAAAATATGAGAAGGATGGGCCCACGTTGATATTTAGCTTCTGCTGCAGGTGTGCGTCAGGATAAACGGATTTGTTTAGCGATGAAGAGAGATATATAGGCAAGATGGGTGTTGTATGACTGGGGGTGTTGAGACTGAAGGCATTTTGAGTCCTTTGGTAACGAAAAAGGACATACTCGATTGCCCTAACCCCTCGTGGGGCATAGCGCGTCAACTGTTCCATGTGGCCCAGTTGACGTTTCGTTGGCATAAACTGGTTTCGGAGAATGCAGTTGCCAGCATGCACCTCCTGCACATCCATGGCCACGAACGTCGTCGTGGACGGGCCGAAACGCTGGTAGTCAAACATGAGACTGATGCCTCAACACACTGCGCTACCAGTCGCCCCGAAGAAAAGCCAGATCAGACGAGTATTTCCCCATGAAAACAGGGTGGCCATTCTGAGGTGGGCAACCCCAAATTTATTTTTCTTTTTTTGATTTCAGATTTGGAATCAGCGACCCAAAATTGCCTTGTAGTTAGAACCAGCCCGATCGGAAAAGTATTTCCCTCATTAAAACAGGGTGGTCATTCTGGGGTGGACAACCCCAATTTTTTTTTCTTTTTTAACTTCAGATTCGGAATCAGCGACCCAAAATTACCTTATAGTTCGAACCAGCCCGATCGGACGAGTACTCGTTCTATCATCTCCCGCTTCCAGGTGCCACAATTTTCCAGGGGCAAGATCAATTGGCGTATCATCCCCCGTTTCCACGTGCCGCGATTTTCCAGGGGAAAGATCATTTAGTGTATCATTGGGCGTATCATCTCTCGTTTCAAGGTGCCGCGATTTTCCAGGGGAAAGAAACGTGGCGTATCATTGGGCGATCCAGGTGCCACACGTTTGCAGATGATTGAACGTGTGTGTATGGGTGGCTATTGTTGCCCGGGGCGGTCACTCCTCTTTGCTCCGCCCTTCGCACGGCGGTGTTTGGGGAAAAGTTTGGCCAATTTGTGGAAAGGTTTAAATCAATTGGTGCTCTTGATATACTGCTCGACCTACAGCCAATACACATCCACATAAAAGCACAAGCCAAAACGCCAACCGCGAGACTTGTAGCATGCGACGCAAATGTAAAACTAAATCCAGCACAAATTAGCTGGCTTAATGAAAGTATTCTCAAAAGTATGCCATCTGATCATCTTGTGAGGCAGAGTTCATGGAAGAAACGATTCACCGCCGTTATACGGGACAGAGAACACTGGCAGGGGAAATATGCCAATCTCCCCCCTCATACTATCATGTGGTTCACGGATGGCTCGAAAACCAATGAAGGTACCGGGGCGGGCATTGTGGGTCCCAATCATCGGACTTTCATACCCATGGGGAAGTTTGCCACTGTCTTTCAAGCGGATTTACACGCCATCGAGGCATGTGCTGAGTTATGCCTGAAGATCGGCTATGAGAACAAGAACGTGGCTATATTCTCTGACAGCCAGGCTTCCATCAAAGCGCTGTCAAAAAGCACAGTAACATCCAGAATCGTATATAGTTGCCTAAAAGCACTACATAAAGTTGGCTCTCGGAACAGAGTAACTCTATTTTGGGTCCCTGGCCATGCTGGTATCAGTGGCAATGAACAGGCCGATGATATGGCCAGAACAGCTTCGGCCACTCCCTTCTGCGGACCGGAACCCTTTTGCAGCATTCCAACCTGTACAATCATGAATCTCATCAGGGATTGGAAACGCAATGAGGCTACCGCCTACTGGGATAATCAACCAGGGTTGAGGCAGGCAAAGCTTTTCATCTCGGGCTACTCGCGTAGCAGATCGACTGAATTGCTAAAGTTAAACCGGAACAAGGTTAGAACCATCTCCATCTGTGGTCTCCTGACTGGACACTTAAGCCTTGCGAACTATGGGGATTGTTCTTGACTGTCGCTTTTGCGGCGAAGACGACGAAACTTCGACCCATATTTGATGCGATTGCGACGCCTTAGCCCGGCGACGTGGAGACTGCTTCGGAGTAGCCTACCCAGAGGCTGATGATATCGCCTCGGCTTCTATAATCCTCCTGAGCAAATTTATTAGCTCGATCAAACTTGATCGACAGGTCTAGGCCTGTTACCAGACCCAGGGCTTTAGCAAAATGGGCCACTCGGCCTCTGTGCTCTGAACCCTTAGGGGTTCTACGCCCACCCTTCAATCTAATCTAATCTAATTGGGTGAAAAGCCCTGAATTAATTGCGAAAACCTTGAAAAGATTTAGAAAATGAATTGAAAAAATATAAATTAATTGGCAAACCGGTTTAACCGATTTGTGAAAAGGCCTAAATCCATTGAGAGAGGCTTAAAGCAATTGAAAAAAGTTTTAATAATCTGGGGAAAGGTTGAACTGGTTTGGAAAGTTGAAAAGAGGGTCAAAATAATGATTTGGGAAAAGGAGTAAATCAATGGGGGGAAAAGCTTAACCAATTTGTGAGAAGGCTTAAATCAGGTTTAAACCAACTGCGAAAAAGTTTAAACGAATTGGAAAAATATTTAATTCAATTAGGAATAAAATGTAGGAAAAGGGTTAGATGGGAAATGCCAGTTATATTATCAATAACACATCATCACGACAAGAATTGACGAACTGTGCAGAAGTCGGGAAAACTCATTGGACATGACTACTTTCTAAATCATATATTTTTGTTCTCATTTCATATCTGATTCCTTTTCTTCATAAACATTTCTTTTATACATGTTACATAATTTCTAATTTAAAATTAACCACATAATACTTCTAAAACACCCGATTTCTTACAGAGGACGAAGATGGTGAAGTGTTTCAAGTGAAAAAATCATCACAGAGTAAGAAAATGATGAGAATGTTGGATAAGGAACGTCGCAAGAAAAAATGCAAGGAGGATAAACCAAATAACGGTGACAATATCCAAAATCTTAGTGAGTCGTCCGCGCCGACTCAAAATAATAATTCCGATAGTATCCAAACTGAAATACGCACAGACGACTTTGTGGTAAGGTTATTATTATCAATTTTCTTCCTAACTTTATACGTACACTCGTACATGCACATTTAAAGTGAAACAACAAAATTGGCATTTGCATCGTTCGATTCGGTGTATTGATTGAATTTTTGCTTTGTTATTTCACTTTTTGACTGCATATGGATTCTTTCGAATGATCGGACAGAGTTCGATATGAAATTAAGAGTTGAGTTAAGAATTTAACGGACGTGACTGCTAGTTTTAAGTATGACTGTGTTTTAGCCTGGTCGTCCACTACAAGCATATTGGAGCGGCTACGTACTTCCGTGACGCAAGCGTAAATAAGCTTTCGCGAAATGAGCGACCATGAGCGACAGGGATCGTCCATTGTCGGCGTCTTCGCGCCTTAGTTTGCTTAGCTAAATCTCTTCCATTGCACATCAAATCAATCGGCACAAAGCTTCTTTCACATACGCGCGGCCGTCCACTGGAAGCGTATTTAAGCGGCAACGTGCTTCCGCGTTAACAAGCGGCAATGGGTGCCAGATCCAAAGTTGTGGATTTTCATGAACATTCGCCCACTTAATGCTGTGTTTTGCTAGACAGCGGCTGGGCGATTTGCGTCTGCGGCTCGAGAGCAATTGATTCATCATTCAATGTCGGGGTTTTGTATGAAAATAGTACTAGTACATATGTTGGGCAGGTTGTCTATGCAATCACGGATTTTTATATGTACGTGAGGAGAATGGAGGGAAAGAGACGAATGTCTGTAGATGTAGAGTCCTTCGGTGGCAGCAAGGACATTCGAGAAAGGATATTTTTGGCAGTGAAGCGATATATGGGGAATATGGGTGTCATATGAACCGGGATGAAGAGGCGAGTGTCCAGGAGTAGTGTAGATGGCATTCCGGATCCTTCGGTGTTGACAAGGACATTCAAAAAAGGATATTTTTGGCAGTGAAGCGAAATACGGTCAATATGGGTGTCATATGAATCGGGGTGAACACCCGAATATCCAGAAGTAGTGCAGATGGCATTTCGAGTTCTTCGGAGCGAAAAGGACATTCACGAAAGTCGAATGAAAAATGGGCAATATGGGTGTCATATGAACCGGGGTGAGGAGGCGAATGCTTAGGAGTACTATGGATGGCATTCCGGATCCTTCGGTGGCGACAAGGACATTCACGAAAGTCGAATGAAAAATGGGCAATTTGGGTGTCATATGAACCGTGGTGAAGAGGCGTAGATGTAGATAGCATTTCGAGTCCTTCGTCTACTTGCGCAGCATTTACTCGAAAATGGTGGTGCGGACCAGAACAACGCTCGTTCTATCAACCAGGCTAAATGCGCATACGACATGCTCTCCAAAATCTAGCAAAGGAGTTATCTCAGCACCAAGACCATGCTGGGCCTGTTTCGCTCCCTGGTAATTTCTGCGCTTGTGTATGGTAGCGGTACATGGAAAGTTCCAGTAAGAGTTACCAGAAAGCTGCAACAATTCGTCAACTCATGTCTTCGTCGAATTAGAAGAATTTTCTGGCCTGAAACAATATCAAATGAAGAGCTAAGTTGGCGTACGGGGCAGATGCCAATTGACGAATTGATATGCAGGCGAAAATAGCAGTGGGTAGGTCACACATTGCGGAAGAGTGATAAATGCACTGCTTTGCATGTCATGAAATAGAACCCCGTTTCCAGCCAAGGCCGACCAAGAGGGGGTCCTAGAATCACATGGCGACGATCTGTGGCAAAGGAGTGTAGCGCGCTGGGTAAGTCTGTTGTAAGCTTCACCCTATTCCCCAGAACAGAGTACGATGGCGCGCAGAAGTGCAGCTTTCTGGTAACTCCTACGGAAATTTTCCATGTACTGCACCCATACGAAACTACAGACAGTACCCGAGAGCGAAAAAATATCAGCTTGATGTTGATGCTGAGACAATTGCTCTGCCGGATTTTCGACAGCATGCCGTATGCGCATTTAGCCTGGTTGATAGAACGGGCGTTGTCCTGGTCCGCACCACAATTTTCGAGGAAATGCTGCGCAAGTAGACGAAGGACTCGAAATGCCATCTACATCTACGCCTCTTCACCCCGTTTCATATGACACCCATATTACCTATATATTTTGCTTTACTTGCAAAAAGTCTTTTTCGAATATCCTTGTCGCCACCGAAGGATCCGGAATGCCATCTGCACTACTCCTGGACACTCGCCTCTTCATCCCGGTTCATATGACACCCATATTCCCCATATATCGCTTCACTGCCAAAAATATCCTTTCTCGAATGTCCTTGCTGCCACCGAAGGACTCTACATCTACAGACATTCGTCTCTTTCCATCCATTCTCCTCACGTACATACAAAAATCCTTGATTGCATAGACAACCTGCCCAACATACTAGTACTATTTTCATACAAAACCCCGACATTGAATGATGAATCAATTGCTCTCGAGCCGCAGACGCAAATCGCCCAGCCGCTGTCTAGCAAAACACAGCATAAAGCGTATTTGATCGAAGCGGCTACGAGCGTCTACGTTCGCCATGCGACTCGAGCCTCAGATAAAAAAAAAAGAAAAAAAAATTGGATTTGCCGCTCGTAGCCGCGCGTTGCTTCGAGGAATGTATGCGAAAGAAACTTTATGCTGATTGATTTAGTGTGCAATGCAAGAGATATAGTTAAGCAAACTGAGGCGCGAAAACGCCGGCGAAAGCTTGTTGACGCTTGCGTCGCGGGAGTACGTAGCCGCTCCAATATCCTTATACTGAACGGCCGGGGTACACTCCTCGAAGCAACGTGCGGTTACGAGTGGCAAATCCGATTTTTTTGGACCTGGCGCACGTAGACGCTTATGTAACTGCTTCGCTTAAATACGCTTGTAGTGGACGCATGTTTGTAAAAATTCTAAACTTTGGATCTGGCGTAAATTGCCGCTTGTTGACGCTTGTGTCGCGGTAGCGCGTTGCCGCTCGAATACACTTCCAGTGGACCGCCGCACTTAGATCTGGAACACATTGCCGCTTGTTGACTTAAGCGCGGCCGTCCACTGGAATCATATTTGAGCGGCAACCAGCTCCCGCGACATAAGCGGCAATGCGGGCCAGATCCAAAGTTGAGAATTTTCATGAGTCGCGTGGCGCATGTAGACGCTCCTAGGTGCTTCGCTCAAATACGCTTGTAGTGGACACATGTTCATGAAAGTCCTCAACTTTAGATCTGGCGTGCATTGCTGTTTGTTGTCGCTTGTGTCGCGGAAGTTCGTTGCCGCTCAAATACGCTTCCAGTGGACGGCCGCGCTACATTTTTTTTTAATTGTTCGTAATATTTGTGGGCACTAGAGAATTAGTGTCGTGTGAAAAAGTCGGCTAATTTAATTCAAATATTTACCAATATAAACCAATTATTCGTTGAGATGTTCCAATAAGTCTTGATTATTTCCTGAAGTGTTGTTCAACTTATTCTAAAATTTCTGAAGCCATATATCAAACTCATTTTAATTTTTGGGGAGCAGGAAGGTCAGTGCTTTTAGGCGTCAGTCTGATCTTTTACCGACTTCGCGAATTCGAGTCCTGCCGCGGCCATGGTTGTTTGTGTTGTCTTCCTCCCGTGGTGTGGGACTAGGACAAATAACATATTTTTTAGGATTGTCCTGCATTGTGGAACGCTTCCGTGATCGAAGGATGAGGCTCTCGTTGATCGATTCACATTATTTTGTTGGCTTACAATACTCTTAACACTAATTTCACGGCAACGTACTGGAGAAAATCGACTGATAACTTTTTCTAAAAGAGCATTAAGTTGAGCCTCGTTATGTTTATTGTTGTAATGGGTGCGATGAGGTGTTTGCTAGCAACTGGACCATCCGAAATTGACGTCACAAGGTATTGCTAGAGATGTTGACGCGACCATGCCTCACTAGACTTCGTTTCGTTAGCATATATAAGATTCCGGATGATGCAAGTTGCTGGCATACGCATCCGGTCCTTTTTTAGTCGGTTTCTATGACGTGCCGGCAAAAGGAAAGGCCGTGGTATTATTTTTACGCCCCACACCACAGAAATCTTTACCTCAACCAAATTGTTACACCGCCATGACTGGTGGCATGACTTAGTTGATAATGGCCCTCTCTTCGCGCTATGCCCCACTAGGGGGTAAGGCAAAGTAGTATGCCCCACTAGAGGGATTAGGCAATTAGTGATACATAGTAGTAATGGGTAAGTTCAGACGTCGCGACGATTGGGTGTCTGTCTTCTGAGCAACTTGTGGTCAGGTGAACAAGTAACGATTAAATGCCATTTCACTGTGCAGAACAGATTTCTGTTCACTTTTCAGAGCATGTTTTGTGACAAGGATTCTGCGCCAGCTCACAGACGATTACCGCCCCGTCAGTTTGCAGACGAAAAAATAACTTTAGTGAACATGCACGCAAAAATTGTGCAAAAAGGAAAAAAAATCATAGCTAATTAAGTAAGCCCAAAATGCATGAATGGGCGGGTGTACAATCGCTCCAGAACCGTCTGGGTTTTTCGGCACCTTCTGAACGTACCCAAATGATTCGTCTCTGTTTTTTCCTTTGTTGTATTTTGTCTGTTACATTCCTTGAAAAGTCTGAGACCCCTTACTGATAATCACTTTTTAATTTCTTTCCATAGCTCGTTGTTAAAAAATCAGAACCAGAAAATGTTATTCTTAATGGTCGTGCTGCCCTGTGTGCCGGCAAGGATGACATGTCATCCGAAGAAGATGAACAATCGACAGGACACCGATTTGCCAAGCCCGATAATTTCAAATTGGTTTTGGAAAGTGGCTCAATTCCTGACGCCGCCATGATTCATGCAGCCAGAAAACGTCGCCAAAAAGCTCGTGAGCAAGGTAACATTTATACCGCAAACTTTTTCAAGCTCATATTAGAGCCGCAACAAAACTATTCATCCATTGCAGGTGATTTTATTCCAATCGAGGAGAACAAGGAAACGGTAAAGAAAGGAAAACGTCTGGTACACGAGGATGGTGACGATGACGGTTCCGAAGAGGAGAGAGTAGATATGAATGCAATAACTGGTGCCAAGGAGCGCGAAGAACGTAGAGAGAAATTCTATTCGGTTCAGCAAGAGGGTATGTCTGCATTTGTTGTACTTAAGTGGACACACACTTGCGCCCAAAAATTCAAATTTCCCCGGTCGATGTATGGATTTGATTGGGGAATTTTGGATTCGACCGGGGAAAATTTGGATTTATTTGTCTAACAAAATATTGAAATGTCAACAATAAATTGATTAATCCTATAAATTTAGGCTCAGGCGACGAATCCGATCTGGAAATGAACGAATGGGAGAATCAACAAATCCGTAAAGGTGTCACGGGAGCACAGGTTTTTGAAATTTGCTTGTTTTAACAATACGTCCACGGTAATAAACATTTCATTCCAAACTTTTAGTTGGTAACAGCACAACAAGAATCTGTTTTGTCGCAATTTATGATCAAATCGGCAAGTTCGTATAACGAATCGGCGCCAAAATCAACGGCCACCCTTTTGGAGCAAGCCTACGCGAAGAGCTGTTTGGACAAGCCCCGACAAATGTTGTTGGCCGGTCAAAAGCCTGATTCCAAAACGAGCAGTTTACGAACCCCGGCCGAAATCACAGAAACACTGGTTAATAGGTGCGTTTAATATCATTTTGAAATTCCCGAAAGCACAACTTATCGTTGTATTTTGTAGATTGTCGCAACTTCGCACACTGCATCAGAAGCACAAGGAAAATGTTGATAGCATTACGACGGAATTGCGAGGACTAAAACTCAACACAATTGACTATGAACAAAAGGCGCCAATTGCAGCGGCAAAATATAGATTTTTTCAAGAATTACGAGGGTATGTCACTGACTTGGTTGAATGCCTTGACGAAAAGGTAATAAATAGATTTCTTGTCTGATGCGGTGCCAAGTCCTTTGAGGCATTACGCAAAAAAAAAATAAAAAAAGAAAGATCCGACCCAACTGATGAATTATTAATAATTATGAATTGAATAAATTAAGAAATTTGGAAGGGTTGAAGAAATACGTGCATACATATGTACCATTTTAGTTTATAGCTGATTTGTTGCTAAAATTAAAACAGTTTCATTGTATAGGCTCGCTAAAATGACCTTTTAATTTGAATTAGACTGTGTTTCTGGCCAGGCGACTTCGACTGATTTGGCGACAACGACAATGCTTTTCTTATTGGCAGTCGCTTCGCGTAAGCCGATATCGTTTGAGCATAAACACAGCGTTTAGGATTTTACAAGCACTTCACTTACAGCTTTTGTTGATTTATAATCGCTCTTGTATGCGACTGCTTCCTAAAACTCAAGTTAATTTCAGGTGCCCCGGATAAATGATTTGGAAAAACGATCTCTAAACATCCTCTCCAAACTGGCCACATTACTGATAGAGCGTCGTAGACAAGACGTGACCGATCAAGCAAAAGAAGTGTCTGATGCGTGCAGTAAGCGATTGAACGAAAAAACAATGATTACTGAATAACTCGATAATTTATTGCAGAATCGATGCCCGGACGAAAGACGCAGGATGACGAGGAGCACGTTAGACGTGCTGCCGAACGCGAAGGTCGGCGAACACGTCGACGATGTGAACGCGAGAAAAATAATTATGTTAATATACATTTAGATGGTATGTCTAGTGACGATGAACTGCCCGACCAGGAATTGACACAGTATAAAGCAAATTTGGGTAAATTATCTTTCATTCATTTCATTCTGATTGCATAATTAACGTTCTCGCCCTGCTCCTACAGATCAAATTCAGATTGAAGCTAGCGAGCTGTTTGAGGATACACGTGAAGATTTCTACAAAGTAGAAAATATTCTCTCCAAATTTAATGTTTGGCGACTGACGGATATGGAATCGTATAAAGATACTTTTGTTAGCTTATGTTTACCTAAGGTGATGAAACTTTTGAATTTAGTTTAAGAAAATGTGTCGAGGTGGCCAGTATCAATTTGCCGCGTTCAGTTATGCGTCATGGCCGTGAGCTTTCTTCACACCAATGCTCGACGCCCACTTATCACATCGGACGAAATTTCGGCTAGTGTAATTCGAAAATTTGTTCAGCAAAGGCAACCAAAAATTCACTGAAATGCGCACCGGTAGCGATGAAAACACTGTCTGGAGCGATTATTTTCCGGAGAAACAAAAATCACTGCAAAATGCCAACGGCCGCGCTTCTATGAATCACCGGAAGGGTCCAGGAGACGGACGCGTTTTTAGTACCGCGTTCGCTTTCTTGACTAATTAGTTTATAGAGTCAATATAATATGCAATCACGGAATGGTAATCCTGCCAAAAATACCTTTTAACGAGTTACAAAAAAGTTGAAAAAAAAAAAAAATGGTTCGCACTACCCTCATGTGGGCTTGTAATTAAAAACGCATAAAAGTGTAGAGGGCTGGGCAAGGCATCCGAATATGCGATCCTGCCTCGTCTAAACTTGCCGCAACATCCTGACAGGAGAGCCCAAAAATGATGTTGGTGGTCGACGACTTTCATCGCTATTATCCGCTAAATATGCTGTCAAATCAAAGGCCTTGATGTCCTCTTTCCGGAAAATCAATGCTGCCCCTCGAAAGCTGCCAGTAGTGAGTGGCAGGAGCGCGCAAAAGTGATGTTTGATGTCGATAATTATTTATTTATTATTATATTCTGGGGGATAGCCGGAGCAGACCACTAACGTTTGGAACCCTTTTCGCCCCTCCCGGTCATCAGTGGGTTCCAGATGTCGACTGATAGTTGTCGACCTCTTTCTTCATCACTGAGTCCCGTGTTATTGCTAGCATTTGTTTAAGGCTGAGTTCACTCATGGCTTCCACACTTATCGTGTGCTTGCCTGTGATCCTCAACCTCGTGCCAGCCAGTGCTGGACATTCGCACACAATGTGTGCTGCCGTCTCGGCCTCCTCCAGGCATAGCCTGCAAACGTCATCTTCCCCGATTTTCATCTTGGCCAGATGAGCCTTAAAATTACCATGCCCTGTGACCAAGGCAATTATCCAGCTTAGGATACTCCGTTTATAACTGAGTACCTTTATCGCTTCCCTGCCTAAAGGACTGGTCATTGCATTCCGAGCTTGTTTGCAAGTGACTAGCTCCTGCCATCTTTGTTGATGCAAGGAGTCCATCCACTCCCCAACCTTCGCTCCAATCATGCCGTTCCCCAGAGCAACTCTGGGTGTCGATAAACTACACCCATAAAGTTTTGCGGTACATAAGGTGTCAAAAGAAAGGTCTTGATGTTTATTTCCGAAAAATCCATTGTTCCTCTCGAAAGTTCGCCGGTAGTTAGTGCAGGAGCGCGCATAAGTGGTGTTTGGTTGTCGACAAACTACTCCCATCAAGTTTTGCGCTAAATCAGGTGTCACAAGAAAGGCAGTCGGTTCTACCTGTTCATCAGCAACGGCCAAGGGCTGCCACCCCTCTTCAAAGCCTGCAGGCGAAAATAATCGTGTCGGTGCTAAGGTGCGAATCCTGAGCGCATAAATTGCGTTGGTATGAGGAAAGCTTTATACTTGATGTTTTCTTCCCGAAAAACCAATCCTGCCTCATCGATATTTGTCGAAATTTGCCGAAAGTAGGTTACAGGAGCGCGCAAAGGTGATGGTTGAGGTCGACGAACTACCCCCATCGAGACTTGCGCTAAATAAGGTGTTAAATCAAAGGTCTTGATGTCCTCTTTACCTCTCTTGCCACCCACTTCCGGCAAGCTTTCGCGAGGTAGGATTTGTTTTACAGAAAGAGGACATCAAGACTACTCACTCGACACCTTATTTAGCGCAACCCTCGATGGGGGTAGTTCATCGATTTCATATATCACTTTTGCGCTGTCCTGCCACCTACATCCGGCAAGGTTGGACGAGACAGGATTGGTTTTTCGGAAAGAGGACGTCAAGATCTTTTACACCGACAGTCGCGAACCACTCCATCACGCTCCCACGGCAGCCGGTTCTACGCACCGGAGCGACCCGTTCATCAGCAACGGCCAAGGGCTGCCAAACTCCTTAAACGTCAGTAGGCGCTGCTACAATAGGCGTGCTTTTTTCAACGGTCCAGATCAGAGCAGAACAAAAATCGCACGCGTTACACTAACAAAATTGTTCCATATAGAGCAGGTTGTTAGTGTAATACGTGCGATTGCTGTTCTGCTCTTGATCTGAACTGTTGGAAAAATGCGCCTAATGACAACAACAACAACCACTGCATCAGATGCTTTGTAAACAAATTTACGAATCCGTAGCGAATAAATCGCTTTGGTGTAAGCCCAGCCACACACTGTCTAACGAGAACACGAACAAAAGTGCAGTGTCTTGAGCCATTCGGAACAAATTTTTAACGCATCGCTTGAGGAAAGGCAACCCTCAAATGAATGGCTCAAGAAACTTCACACAAATCTGGAGAAAATTGTCCACTGAGACCATACAACTTCATTTACCTGGGTTGCAACCTGTCAAGGGACGCCAACGAAACTGACGAAATCAAGCGACGGATACAGTTAGCTAATAAGACTTTTTTCTCGGTTCTCCTCATAATGAAATCGAAGCATGTGCACAGAAACACGAAGCTCCGCGTGTACAAAACCATTATACGACCAGTGCTATGCTATGGCTGCGAAGCATGGACCCTAACTCAAACCTCCGAAAACATGCTAGACACTTTTGAACGTAAGGTTCTACGGCGAATTTTCGGGACTGTTTGCGATCGAGATGGATGGCGCATCCGGTACAACCATGAGTTGTATGAAATGTACGATGAGCTGCAAGTCTCGAAAATCGTCAAACTACAACGACTTCAATGGGCAGCGCATGTACAAAGAATGGACGACGATCGCATGCCTAAGAGAGTAATGAATGCAGAACGAGTCGACGGAGCGAGACTGCGAGGACGACCGAGATCTCGTTGGGAGAGCTCAGTAGGTGTGGACGCCGCGCAGCTGCTGGGCTCCCAAAATTGGAGGACGCGGTCACGTGACCGAGATAATTGGAGGACAATGATCCAGGCGGCCAAGGCCCGACGTCGGGCTGTCGCGCCACGATGATGATGATGAGACCATACTGTTGTTGTTGTTGCGGTAGCGATACTTCGAATACTGCAGTTCTTCTTGCACCGACGGGGTTTGGTAGCTCTTGACCGTCGAAAAACGGGTCATTCAGGTACGAAGAACCGGCTGTCGCAGGGACGTGAGACCATGTTCGTGTTCGACAGTGTGTAGCTGGGCTAAGAGGAGCTCAAGAATTGCTCATACGGACGTGAAATATTCGCTACGGCTGGCTGCGAAAATTCACATTGTTGCGATGCGAATTCGTGCCTGGCGCGATTTCGCACTTTATTTCGCCGTGCAATGTCGCGTTTCTTTGCAACAGTTGCGGATATTTGGAGTCGGTTTGGGGAATCTTCAAGCTCCCCTCACAGCCCACACCAACGCGATTAATCCGCTCCGAATAATGGAGGTTTACACAGGAGCGAATTCGCAGGTGTCTCGATTCCGCATTTTATTTTCACATGAATTATTCGCGTTCCAATTGTTACTGATGTCGATTGATTGGCGCGATTTTCGCATTGGGTCCACACTAGCGACCCAGTCTTTCGATCCGGCCAGATCACTTGATCTGAAACTCTCAGATATATACGAATGCGACCTTGATCAAGTAATCTCCCAGAACAAGTGATTGAACCTACTATTCTATCTCACTCCCACAACAGTCGGTTCCACGCATCGAAGCGACCCGTTCATCAGCAACGGTAACCCTTCAACGCCAGCAGGAGTTGCTACAACAACGACAACTATTCGATCTCCGTGAAAACTCGCGTTTCTTTGACTGCTGATGTAAATTTCACTAAAGTTTTGTTTGAATTTCACAAGCGCAAAAAATCGTGTCGGTGTAAAGGTGCGAATGCGCGGAGCGAATAAATCGCGTTGGTGTGAGAAAAGCTTTATTCTTGTTTTCATCTAACACATAGTTTTGCTGATAAATTCCGTCCATTCTTTCTTTTTTGGTATTATAATAGATAATTGGCACCTTGGTTCGATCGGAATTGATCGTATGGTATCCATTACATGAAGGTTATCAGGAAATCGAAAAAATGGAATGGTATTCACTGTGTATGACATACGGCTATAGTCAGGACGAGACGGAAGAATCACTGAGCTCCGATCCGGACGTACGATTAGTGCCAACGGTTGTAGAAAAAATTGTACTACCAAAATTCACAGGTAAACTAAATAATTCTGAACAGTTTTGAGCGTTTTTTTTTAATATTAAAAATACGTTTTTTTTTGGTTCTGTTAGAAATCATTGAGAATTGTTGGGATCCGTTGTCGAGTACACAAACCCTTCGAATTATCGGCCTCATTCGTCGTCTGGCGCGAGACTATCCGTCGTTGAAAAGCACTTCCAAACATATGCAAAATCTCTTCAATTGTATTCTGGATAGAATTAAAATTTCACTGGACAGCGATGTGTTTATACCGGTCTTTCCTAAACAGTATGTTGTCATTTAATTACTGAGTGATATTATATATTTTTGTTTAATTTAAATTTTTTACTTTTCTTAGGTTTCAAGAGGCGAAAACATCGTTTTTTCAACGTCAGTTTTGCAGTGCTCTGAAATTATTCAGAAATATATTAAGCTGGCAAGGAATTATTGCCGATCACCCGCTGAAAGAGCTTGCAATTTCGTCGTTACTAAACAAATATTTATTGTCGGCAATGAGAGTAAGTATACTCACACGCATAATCGTGTTTAAATGTTTTCATCGGGTTACACGCGGACGGTTTGATGTCGCAGACCTAGTGGTGGTGATAAAACTACTAATTGGCAACGGCGCGGCATTATATACATATATAAGCAGAAATGCACAATCAGCCAGTTGACTGTAAATTTTTTAAGTGTGTTTCCTATCTGATCAATTCGTGATTTTTGCTCCGCGAAGTATCCTTCTAATAAATTTTGCTATGTCACCAGGAGCTCTTCTGTTCCCTGGGAGCGAGCTGGAAAATGTCTATTGGGAATATGCTAGGACGACTTATCGTTGTTATTTGCAGAGTGAGACACGCGAAAGTTCCGTTAATACTAATACTCACCGTTTAAAGTCCTTTGTTTACTCGTTGAACAAGGGATCTCTTAGTTGTATATTTGAGTTTGCCCCTACTGAACCCGACAATGTCTTGGCAAAAGACTCCTTCTACGAAGAACTAAACGCCGTTCAGAGCAGAACACCTAAAGGTGACATTATAATGGTTATGGGTGATTTGAATGCGAAAGTTGGCGCTGATAACTATGGGCTCAGACATGTGATGGGGAGACACGGTCTTGGTGATCGTAATGACAACGGTGAAAGATTTGTAGAGTTCTGCAACTTTCACAGTCTCTTCATCGGTGGTACTATGTTTGAGCATAAGGACCACCACAAAATCAGTTGGTCCTCTGTTGATCGGCGCAGAACACAAAATCAGATCGACCATTTTGCCATTAGTAAAAGATTCGAGAGTTGCCTCCTGGACGTTGGAAACAAGAAGGGTGCCGATATTGGGATGGGAAGAGACTATTATCTTATGATCACTAATGTTCGATTGCGTATTGCAGCCGTGCACCGCCCCAGAGACGAAAGATCCAGGCCCCGCAAATTCAACACCGCTCGACTAAAAAATCCAGCTGTCTTACAACAATATAATGACCATCTTGCGCAAAAAGCGGCTGAGATAACTAGTCACCCAGATAGTGACATAAACGAAAACTGGGATGCCATAAAAAATGCGTACATTGATAGCGCAAATACCATCCTTGGCCCAAACCCGGATTGCCGGAATAAGCCCTGGATGTCCGACGCTTCATGGCAGCGGATTGTTGAAAGAAAGGAGCTGAAAGTTCGTTTGGCTGCAGCATCAGACGACAATCGAAGCAGCATCGAACTCCTTTACCGTCAGAAAGCTCGAGAAGTTCAGCGTAGTGTGCGACGCGATAAAAGAGTTTATGCCAATTCTCTTTTAGCGTCAGCAGAAGAAGCCGCTAGAAGTAACAACTTAAACGCCGTATACGGTGTCATCAAGGAGTTTATAGGTTGTCGTAACTCCTGCCAACATCCGGTGAAAGATAGTGATGGAAAGCTACTTATCTTGGAAGAAGATCAAATGAGGCGGTGGAAAGAACACTTCGCCGCGGTCTTGAACCGTGTAACCTCTGGTGAAGTTCCCCCTCATATAGATAATTTAGCTAACCATCAAAATGTGCGTATACGGTCCACTGCCCCGACTAAAGAGGAAATAGTCACTGCAATTATTGCACTAAAACGAGGAAAGGCCGCCGGACTTGACGGCATCCCTGCCGAACTTTATCAAGCAGCGCCAAGCGTAACTGCCGATTTGCTGCACCCACTTGTTGATAAAGCGTGGAATACAGAGACCTTTCCCACTGAGTGGAAGGAAGGTTTGATCATCAAACTTCCAAAGAAGGGTAGCCTCACAGACTGTAATAATTGGAGAGGCATTTGTGTGCTTCCTGCCGTTGCCAAGATAATAGCTAAAATCGTCCTGGAAATACTAAAGGCCCACTTAGAAAGCACAATTGATGAAGAGCAGGCTGGCTTTCGATCCGGATTCTCCTGTGTCGATCACATTAACACCTTGCGAATCATCATCGAGCAATGCGCTGAATACGATTCTCCGCTTCACTTACTTTTCATCGATTTCGAAAAGGCTTTCGATAGTGTGAACCGGGATTCTATATGGGCGGCCTTGCGCAGGAGAGGCATCCCTGAGAAGCTTGTGGCTATTATTAAGACAACCTATGACGGCGCGAAATGTCGCGTTCTGCATAAAGGTAAGGTGTCGGGGGACTTTGAGATTCGCAGTGGAGTTCGGCAGGGGTGCATCCTCTCACCGATCCTATTCCTCATTGTGATCGGCGATGTGTTGCATGCAGCCCTATCCGGACTCGACAGAGGAATTCAATGGACTTTGACATCTTATCTACAACATCTTGACTACGCTGACGACATATGCCTACTCTCCCACAAAATCATGGATCTGTCCGCAATGGCGTTAGATCTCGAGAGGGAGGCAAGCAAGGTTGGGCTAAAGATTAATACCAACAAGACCAAGATTCTTAGCCCGCCGTTGCGAAAAAGAAATCCGACACCTATTGCCATCAATATTAATGGGCAGCCTGTGGAGAAGGTGGACAACTTCGTCTACCTAGGTAGCATTGTTGCCGAAAATGGTGGTACGGAGCAGGACATCGCTCGTCGTATCAACCAGGCTAAACGCGCATACGGCATGCTGTCCAAAATCTGGCAGAGCAGTTATCTCAGCATCAAGACCAAGCTGGGCCTGTTTCGCTCCCTGGTACTATCAGTGCTTTTGTATGGGAGCAGTACATGGAAAGTTTCCGTAGGAGTTACCAGAAAGCTGCAAGTTTTCGTCAACTCATGTCTTCGTCGAATTTTAAGCATTTTCTGGCCCGAAACAATATCAAATGAAGAACTAAGTCGGCGTACGGGTCAGATGCCAATCGACGAATTGATACGCAGGCGAAAATGGCAGTGGATAGGTCACACATTGCGGAAGAGTGATAACTGCATTGCTATGCATGCCATGAAATGGAACCCCATTTCCAACCAAGGCCGACCAAGAGGGGGTCCTCGAATCACATGGCGTCGATCTGTGGCGAAGGAGTGTCAGGTACTGGGTAAGTCTTTTGGGGAGTTGCGCCCCATTGCCCAGAACAGAGTACGATGGCGCGCAGGAGTAGTTGACGCGCTATGCCCCGCTAGGGGTTAAGGCAAAGTAGTAGACCTTGCCTTACGGTACTTCTAACGCAATCATTGCTATAGCGCTCATTTGTTCATCGCCGCGGTTAGGACATTCCATCTGACCCGAAGAGATCACCTTCCTAAAATCCAATCTGGCGCAAGTCGGGTACTCTTTTTTTCTTTGGGTAGGTTTCGTTTCGAGCATATAAGTCGGCCCCTGTAGACTTCGCCGTACAATCCGAGTACTCGCTGCGGATATCCTCAGCAATTTTGAGCCGATGTTGCCTGTTGTGCGATCTAAACAACGACGTTTAGATCGCACGACTTCTGTCAAAACTCATAAAACAAACTAAAATAAACTAAATCCGCATAAAGTCGTGCGATCTTAAGTGACTATACGATAACTTGATTACGTATTTCGGAATTCATAGCAATATTCATCGTGGCGATTATGCGACGGAAGGGGAAGGCAGGCGTAGTTTTTGACCGGACAGACTCTGTTAATGCGTAACCTTGAATAAACAGATTCAAAGTGGTTTAACCCTCATCCGCTTGCCAAAAATAGGCCCTCTATGGGCGTTCGAAAGTTATGGAAGCGTGGCTTTGATAGAATCACGCCCTGCATCACTAACCAACAAGAACTAACTATATAGTGAACATGAAACATAATTGTTGGTACACATTCACCCACACTGTGAGAGATGCACACTATGCCATCTCACGGCACTCAGCCAATTGGTTTTTTCCTTCTCGACTGGCAAGCGTATTATGCTATCATCGTCCCATATGATCCTATACGTGATCCCACAAGTGACCCCATGTGTGAGCTCTTGCAATTGACAGTCGTGCTGATAGGGGAAGGTAGTGGATGAAAAGAAACAAAATTGTCCACAAAACACGTATGGGATGGATTGTGTGTGATGACGACCTCTCTGTTATCTTCATACTCTCAGGAACAAACTACAAGAATGTTTGACTAAATAACTAGCATCACTCCGGCAATTATCTTGCGAACGGGTAGACAGAAAGACAGACAAATCGATTCAGGGTATTACTCTGATTGTCATATTGCTATCTCTACGCAGATTGTGTTTTACTCTACATATGTATATCATAGAAACCTGGTAGCCTAGGGGGTATGATGAATAAATGAAACGACTAAAATTTGCAAAGCTCATAAATCAATCCTCTCGGCTGAAAACATTAGAATCATCTATTTTGACTAAACTTTTGTGATGATAATCAAAAACGTCCTATCTGTTTCTTTTTTCAGGTATGTTCTCCCAACGATGCAGTCACAAAATCATATATCATTGTTAACACATTACCGACAGCCTGGCTTCAGCCAGAATCTGAAATTCTCCAGAACAATTTGCAACTACTCATATCGTTTCTAAAACATCTCATTGGAACACTGGACAAGCGAAATGTAACGCAAGTGTAAGTAGAATTGAATTGCAATAATGCAAAAATACAAAAATCGTAATATTTTACTTTTCTTCGTTGATTACAGAGAGCCCTACGATAAAGCAAAACAAGTACTTCAAAGGCTGCATATTTATTAAGCGAATTCTTTTTTCAATTGCATAGTATGTAGAGTTCATCATTGTACATTGATATTTTCAATCAATTTGTAATAAAAAGTAAAAAATAGGCGATTAAAAAGTTTGTTGTTGTTTTTGTTAATTTTGGTTGAAGAAGTGTATATGATGCGATTGAGTATGTACAACAAACATGTATTTTAAGACTCATGCGTTACATGTGAGTCATAGTATCTCCCATATTTAAATCACGTTTCAACTAATGTTTGACCAGGCAAGAGATAAACTGTTATGGCACTCTAGAAACATTATCAATCGGTGAATCTGATTTAATAAACCCACCAGACTTCGATGGGATTTGTAACACTCATTCGTTTTTCTAGTGGGAATTTATTGTATGTAATTGATATCAAAATTATAGAAGAAACACTCCAGTCGGAGTGGAGTCATCGACAAGAAGAGATCAAGGGTCACCGAATCTCATCAATCGATTTCATTGGAATGGCGTGGTAGCCGATCTGGCAGAACACTGTGTGAAAACGATTTTCGAGCATGAAAAGCACACAAAACAGAAACGGATAAATGTGGAATAGTCACGAATGAATTTTAACTAGAATGTTACCAACTGCTTTTCTGCATTATCGTTTTGCGTAAACACTTCCTGGACCAAACACAGATTGCGAATTCACAGAAGTTAAGCTAGATAAGATTCACTCATATTAATGTAGGACACAGAAGAAACGCATTTTCTTCAAATTGATAACAGATTTCTTCTATGATGCGAAGACCGCACAAAGATGCCGATGTCCGATTTTTTTTTTTGTATTCGGCGGCAAATCAATTTATGTGGAGGATGCCTGAAAACATGTCCCATCAATCTCGAAAAGTTCCAAAGATACGTGCACAAGGTCAATGTTTTCTTTTAACTTTTCGGAATATCTCGACTTGCTCTTATCAGTGTGTGTCTCGTTGCCGTCGTCATCTCTCTTGTCCGGCTTAAATTCAGACTAATTTAGAATCAATATTCCTCGACGATGTTGAGTCGTGGTTTGAACGTCGTGCGGATGAGATGACTTTCGATGGGCTCATCTTGTGATATTTAAATGTTTTAGAGAAAAGTGCATAGTGGTTGGTTAAAAGAATAAAAAAAGTCATTAACTAATAGTTGTAGAAAAGTGAACTACGGGATCAGTAATTTTAATTTACAGTGTTTACCACAGATCGGTGTAGAGATCATCGAAACATGTTACGAACCATTTGCATTATTCTTCTTTGTATGTAGTGGTTTATGTATATTATTTATATATATAATTTTTTTTAAATATAAAGTGATAATTTGAGTGTGCCATTCATTGCAAGAAATGAATCTTTTTTCGTGTTTTGAATTGATGTGATATGTGCGGGAATGTTGTAAACAAATGAATAGAAACCGAGACTTAACACATAATAAAAAATAAAATATTTTCACAAAGCGACAATTAAATCATTAAATTCTTCGACCAAATTTTAAATGAGATTGTTGCTGTTGCCCATTGGATTTATTTTTTCGAATTGGACATTTCAATGATCGGATACGTTGCGGAAATGGAGAACCGCCAAGCGGAAACTGTATCTCGTTTTATATATTATTCCAATATAAAAATGCGTTTTTTTTTTTATTTTTATTAGTAATTGATTATTGTAGACACTTCATATTTTTCCATTGCATCTTGGTTTTAAAGTTTTTGGGTGAAATTTTAAGTGCTCATTTGCACTGATTGTTGAAGAAATGTAGAAAAAAAACAAAATTGAGCGCTTCAGTTCAAATATAGTGTTCCCAAAGTACTTCAAAACAAATTATAAAATGTTCACTGCTCGTTTGCACTCAACTCAAGTTAGAAATAACTCCTTGTGTCGATCACTTGAAAGATTTTACTTGTTCAGTTTTTGTTGGTACAAATTTTTAATTTTGTACATTTGAGGCGAGTCGACTTTTAGGGCGTTCAGGAAATGCATTTTCCTTTTTTTTTGGCTTTCAATGAAACTAGGAGCCTTCCTGAAGGTAGTAGTACCAGCCCCGAATGAATTCTCTCAAAAACTACTGAATCGATTGAAAATATTTTCTTTTTTTTTTGTTATAAATAAACGACGGATGTAAGTTAAGGTTCTTCCGAAATTTTTTCTAAAAAATGTATAGTGCTATAAAAAAATGGACTAAAAAGCAGAACATTTTTATAGAGCGCTGCGCCCGAAAATCGGGGGATTTGTAGTGAGCGGCTAATATTATTTTACGTTTACACTATCCCCAGATTACTTAATCTGCGCCAGCTGAGATAATCTGCGACTGTCAAATACATACAATTTTGAACTCACCACACCCAGATTACGCTGCAGATGAAGTAATCTGGGGATAGTGTAAACGTAATATAATATTACGTTTACACTATCCCCAGATTACTTCATCTGCTGCTTAATCTGGGTGTGGTGAGTTTAAAATCGTATGTATTTGGCAGTTCCAGATTAAATCAGCCGGCGCAGATGAAGTAATCTGCGGATAGTGTAAACGTAATATAACTTAGGGTGTAATATTACGTTTACACTATCCCCAGATTACTTCATCTGCAGCGTAATCTGGGTGTGGTGAGTTTAAAATTGTATGTATATGACAGTTGCAGATGAAGTCAGCCGGCGCAGATGAAGTAATCTGAGGATAGTGTAAACGTAATATTAATGTTACCTCACTTTTCTTTGTAGCCGTTCAAATGAAAAAAAAAAACAGACACTGAATTAAAGTGTTCTCATATTAATCTTTGATTTGGTGCCAGTACCAATATTCTATAAAGAAATTACGAGAATTTTTTCTTTATAATTTTTTTTCTGAGGATCTGCACTCTCTGTCTGGCACATAGTGGGATTCCGTGAAAAGGCTCGGAACCACAGAAGCTAGTATTGAAGACTGTTGTGGCCAGGCCAGGTAATATACGTTTACACTATCCGCAGATTACTTCATCTGCGCCGGCTGATTTAATCTGCAACTGTCAAATACATACGATTTTATATTACGTTTACACTATCCCCAGATTACTTCATCTGCTGCGTAATCTGGGTGTGGTGAGTTCAAAATTGTATGTATTTGACAGTCGCAGATTATCTCAGCCGGCGCAGATGAAGTAATCTGCGGATAGTGTAAACGTAATATTAAACTCACCACACTCAGATTACGCTGCAGATGAAGTAATCTGCGAAAAGTGTAAACGTAATATTAGTCGACCGGTTCATTCCAGAGTATGGCGACGTACCCAGGAATCCGGAATAATTATCCTTTTGTGAGCCGTCCACTCATTTAAACATGATCTGAAAGATCTGCACTAATATTACGTTTACACTATCCCCAGATTACTTCATCTGCAGCGTAATCTGGGTGTGGTGAGTTCAAAATTGTATGTATTTGACAGTCGCAGATTATCTCAGCTGGCGCAGATGAAGTAGTCTGGGGATAGTGTAAACGTAATATAAGAAACGATCTTAAATATCACGTGCATACGGTGCCTGGCAGGAGCGGTGGGAGGAATCGTTAACAGGTCAATGGACGTACACATTCCGCAAACCAAGTTTTGAATGAAACAAGAGTCAACAAGCCTGGTACAGTTCCTTATTAAAAATGGGGGCAATAGTAGTCCAGTAAAATTAAATATTAATACTAAAAATTAAGGGAAAGATCTGGAAATAATTTTAATCCCTTCTCTAGATACCGAATAAATGGAAACTGAGTTTGCACGGTCGCAGACGGTAAGCTTAACTTTTGACGGGCGAAAATCCGAAAAAATTCCAGCACTTTTTAATATTATCCTTATAACTCGTAAACGGTGCCTCGGATCGAAAAAGCTTGCATGAGTAAATTAAAGAACCATTTTCTTCATGTGGTTGTGCGCACCAACACTATCTCATTTTCAATGGGCTCATTCACCAAACATGAGCAGCAACGTGGTAACTATACTGACGCTCCAGAGCATAGGTTCTGGAACGACTACCTAGCTTTGTTATTGTGTGGGCTATCGGGATTCACATGGCACTTGATCCGAACAAACGGGTCTTATCAAGGCAAAAACTTTCGTTCTCTACGATTTTATGAAAATTATACTGAAATACAACGCGACAACCACGAAACAAATATGAAATCTTTTTATTTCCGGGACTCACACTTTTCGCTCCGGAGGTGTAGTAGCCGCTCAGCAATATGAATGAGCTCAATGGTGAAAATGACAGACGTACATACTTACATATGTTTAGTTTGTGACTGGGGAGAAATGTCCCGCTAATGAAAACAATTGTTTTATTAAGAACACAAGTGTACTATATTCATTCTAACGCCATAGCACGGTTCCGCACATCTTAAAGGACGCTTTCAACGCTTTTATGTGTGTAATGAGATTCTCATTTTCCGGAAAATCTATTTTACTTGTTTCGGCGGACTTTTACGGCGCGCTATTTTTGTGAAATTTGGGTATGTTTCGCACTATATTTTACATTTACATACAAATGTAATGTAAAAATCGAATCTCGCAAGATTACCACAAAATTTCACGAAATAAACTTGATTTTCATAGTGTGTGAGTTAAACGTGCCATACACACACCGATCGATCGGCCGATCCGTCGCCTGATATCGATATCGGCCGATGGATCGGCCTGTGTATGTGCTTATCGTTGACGATTTTTTGGCAGTTCCATATAATCTTTGATCAGCTGACATTTTGTGCCGATCCATCGGCCGATCGATCGGGCGATGGGTCGTATAATGTATGGCGGCTATTAGGCTGCGCGCAAGTTAGCACACGTTCGTGTGTCGCGTTCACGTGTTTTATGTCAAACGGTGTGAGTTTATGGTTTTCAACCAAAGACACGAATCTGTCAATTTGGCAAGTGCTCGGCTGTTGTCGTATCACCAAATTGGATTCATTATTGTGCGTTAACGCCAATAATTTAGTATGAAGTATGTGCTTATGCACATCCTACTACTCTCCAGTCGTTTGTTTCGCCACTCAATTCTTACCTAATTATCCGTCTTAAAGCACAATAATGCACTCAGTTTGGTGATACGACAGCAGCCGAGCATTTGTCAATTTGACAGATTCGCATCTTTGATTGCAAACCATAGACCCAAACCGTTTGACAGCAAACACGTGAACGCGACACGCGAACGTGAGCCAACATGCGCGCAGCCTTAGACTACATCCATATAGATCGTTGCCAAATAGTACGAGCTAGTTTGACGTTGGTTGTTAGTTACGCGTGTGTAGTTCGGTTTGTAAATAAAGTGTGCGTGTTTTTCATCGAAGAACAAGAATATCTAACGAACCCGGCTTCGGTCAGAGGAAACATTACAGTATTTTCCGTATCCTATGGTAGATTTTGCTGTCATTTTGTACGCAAGACCTAGAACAAACCCCCTAAAACATGACGCAATTTTCTCTTCTGAGAGTGCTCATCAAAAATGTTTTTGCCAAAGGAATTGCGTTTATTTATGAGTCCTTACGGAAGAGAAAGTTGCGTCAGTTCCGGTGTCGGCTTATAATACGTTTACACTATACCCAGATTACTTCATCTGCGCCGGTTGACTTAATCTGCAACTGTCACATACATAGATAGTAGATATAAAAATACGAGCTACTTTCCCAGCAGGAAGGCACTGCGACCATAAAGATCTATTGTGCCGTAGCTCATTAATCCAAAAGACCGTCCACCCTTCTAATAAAGGGCAGTAAGTCTTTAGCAGGAATCAACCTGAATTCTGCAGTGCTGATAGTAGCCTGCCCGAGGAGTGACATCCTAAAACGCGCGATGGCGGGACATTCGCACAAGAGGTGCTTGGTCGTTTCCACGTCTTCCAGACAAAGACGGCATTCAGTCTCGCTTGACAGACCCATCTTGTTCAGGTGATATCTGACCAAGTGATGGCCAGATAAGTACCCCACTAGGAGTCTTAGGTGGGTTCTACTCATTTGAGTAGTACCCTTGTGACTGAAGGGCATTATCAGCTCCTTTGATTGACGAAGCCCTGGAAGGTTATCCCAGTACTGTTGACGCAATCGTGCAAACCAATCTGTGATCCGCAGTTTGGCCGAGGCCAGTCCAAAGCCACAGTAAGGCTCAGGTCCATGAAAACGACTGGATGATCCTTGTCTAGCAAGTTCATCCGCAGCCTCGTTCCCCTCAATGCCCTGGTGGCCTGGCACCCAACACAAGAAGACTCGGTTTTTGGTTGCCAACAGTTGAAGGAGATTGTAACACTCCTTCACCAGTTTTGAAGAGACCTTAAATGAGGAGAGCGCTTTTATAGCTGCTTGGCTGTCTGAGTAGATAGCAATGTGAGCGCCGCGAAGTCCAGTTTCCAAGATTACCCTGGCGCAGACCTCAATGGCGTGGATCTCAGCTTGAAAAACGCTGGGCGAGACTCCCATTGCGATCGAAATCCTGGTGTTGGGTCCAAAGACACCTGCACCAACACCCTGTTCTGTTTTAGACCCATCGGTGAACCACTTGATACATCTAGGGTCTGGACAGGGTGTGCCATTTACCCATTCAGAGCGGTTAGGGATGAGGGCTGAATATTTTCTGCCGAAGCAAACCTCCGTGATCATGTAATCTGATCTCAAGCAGATCTGCACGTCAGGAATTTGATTCAGAATGCTCATGTGACCGCTTTCTTCACTACGCACGTCGGAAGTTAAACGAAGTCTGAGAGCATTTAGAGCTGCTGATTCTTGAATGAATATATGCAACGGAGTAAGTCCAATAATCGCCTCCAGGGCTGGCGTAGGACAAGTGCGTATAGCTCCAGTGATGCCAAGGCAGGCAAGGCGTTGAAGCTTATTGCACTTCAGTAAGACAGAAGATTGCTGAGTTTTCGGCCACCACACAAGCGCTGCGTAGGTCACCATAGGCCGCAGCATGGTGTATAACCACTCAATTATCTTTGGAGTGAGCCCCCATGTCCGTCCAAAGAAACTTCTGCAAGCCCACATTGTGCGTGTGGCTTTGCCAAGTACATTATCTATGTGAGTATTCCAGGTGAGTTTCGAGTCTAGAGTTACCCCGAGACATTTAACTTCAGTGGAATAATCTAAGGTCGTGCCGCCTAACGAAATTGGATCCAATGTTATGTTTCGTTTTCGTGTGAACGGCACAACGACAGTTTTCTGTGGGTTTACATGTAAGCCTCCTACATACAATTTTAAACTTACCACACCCAGATTAAGTAGCAGATGAAGTAATCTGGGTATAGTGTAAACGTAATATTATGTGCGTTGCCGGCATATACATACATCCTGCCCGTTGAATCGCCTCCTACTTTTACGAGAAGCCTGCGTCCTGCGGCTTATTCTCACCCTACAATACAGGAATATACATATAATAGTTACATATGTATATGTACATATATTTTATACGAGTGCAAATACAGTGCTGGGCAAAAAAATTGTTCAAGCCATTTTATTCTCTCTTTCGTAACTGTTTCAACACTTCATCTGACATTAGGAACGATCTAGTTCAAGCAACGGGTAAGAAAATGTAATCAAATTTATTGAGTAAAGGTTTGTGAAAGCTGGCACATGTAATGAAACCAGTCCATACGCCAGACTTTTCCGTTAAGAGTCAGGAAAAACATTTGCAATATGCTGAGGAGCGTGTTACTTGGACTTAGGAGATGTGGAGCCATCTTTTCGGAAAAGCCAAAATTTAAACTACACGTTGGCAAAGGAAGAATCCTTGTGGGGCGGGAACCCCGAGAAAGGCTCAACAACAAATGCCTTGGAAGGCTCCCTCCAAGATCTAAAAAAGTTATGTTGTGAGAATGTTTTCCGGTCTTGAAAGCAGTTAACTCTTCCTAAAAGATGACAGAGTTTACCATCTTCTGAACCAAAGTTACATACTTCTGAGCCCATTGCATACGTTTCTGCCTGACTGTTAACGGAAAGTTTGGCTTATGGACTGGTTTCAATGCACGTAAGCCAGCTTTCATAAATCATTTTCTTATCTATAGTAACTTGATGAGATTAAGTAATCGTTGTACGAACTAGATCGTTCTTGAAGTTGTTCCGGCGGCTGTGTGAAAGTAAAAAGCGATCTACCACTGGAGTACTTTTTTCTAACCATCCAGATTCTTACTCCCGGTCGGTGGTGCTCATTTCCCTAAATTTTTTGAAGTACCATGCCACAATAACCTAAAGAATATCCAGTCTTTCACCTATTTTGCGAATAATTAGATTTTCTCGGGCCAAAATCGAAATGTTAGTATTGTTTTCACTCAAATTGCACCTTCTTGCTTATTACGGTATTATGACTATTTATAGGCAGAATACACATAATTTGATATTACCTGAGCCAATAAAACATTGAGACTTCAATTTCTTTCATGATTTTTTTGCGAAAAAGGAAATATAAAATGGTTTGAGCACCTTTCTTTCCCCAGCACTTGGGGCGCCATAGGAGGTGCATGCTAGCAACTGCACTTCCGAAAAGTAGATACGCTATAGAAACGTCAACGAGGCATAGAAATGCTAGAGATGTTGAGGCGCCCATGCCCCTGGAGGAGTCAAGTCAATAAAGACTTGGGACGCCATTGATAAACTTTCACCCGGGGGCGCCAAATTTAGTTACAGTTACTTTATTCTCCTGTACGTCATCTGTTAAATGTCCACCATAATCTAAAACACTATAAAATAATCAGTCCGGATATTAATTAGAGAAATGTTGAGAGTGAATAAATGAATAATTCTCACATTCATATTGTTCATTCGACTTTTTTCCCATGCCCCCAACTAAATTTGAACAGATAAGTATCATTGTAGTACGCGTTATTTTCAAACCGCATTTCGAATCTTTAAATAGATCTTCAATTAGGAATAATTGGAAGATCAATTGATATTATTGATGGAGAAACAAGTGATACGTGTTTAATAAATTGGACAATATACATCTTGTTGATCTTTATACTCGGCAATAACTCGGAATATTCAATATCGGGACGATATTTGTTTCTCAAAATTGCTAAATTAAATTCTAAAAATCAGTACATAAAATTAGCTGCAAAAAAAACTATACAGAGCAGAACAGCATGTAATGAACCATATTCTGGTGTGGTAGTGCTGCTTGCACTGGCAGATCGAAGGCAGCACCTGATGGGTATTGAGCTGTCGGTGGTACGAAACCAGAGGCCGAGGGTCCCATTACACCTGGACCCCGATGCAAGCGCGAGGGCAAGTGAGCCGTCCGCCAACCATTCCATTATTATCGCCTCATTTTTTTATACCCCGTTTTTACCTCCCCTGTTTGCGTTGTCTTCTTCAGGCCTATGTATTTTGCCCCGCCCCGTATTCCGAACTGAGCTACATCAAACAGAGGCCACAGAAAAGTAATGTAATACCGCCCATAGGCCGGTCGTTTTGTTTGATGTCAAGTAAGGTTCTATCTACTGATTCAACACCCTACCGGGTGTATCTAAAAATAGAAATTCTTGGATGAGGTCTGAATAAAAAAGTTTAGCATCAGCTGGGAAGTATTCCATCATGTTGGTGGTTTGATTTATTTTGTGGTAACTCCAACTCATTTGATTGCATAGATTTTCACACCTTTCTTGAAAACTTTTATCGACTTCCACTGTTCTGTCTCGTCATATATGTAAATTTCGTATGGATGATTCCTTCTGGATAGAATCGTGAGTAATCGTGAGTAATTCACCGTGAAATAAAGAGCTGTAAATTGGAACCGAATATCTTGTAATATATCTTGAATTAATCTAAGTTTCTTTTCCTTGCCGTTGTCAATTGTTCACTATTTAGTATTATTATTATAGCACCGATTTTTACCTCAACCTCTTTCTTTGTGCCTGAAATTGGCTTATAAATCACATAGCACCCACTATCTCGAAAAAAGGAAAAAATGGTACTTAAGCTTAAAAAAAGCATCTGTTGGAGTTGGGCCCTCTGCAATTTTGTGGGCGTTGTAGGGAAGAACATCTCACAGAATTGCACCTAAATCTTTTTGATTACAACTTGGCTTGGCTTGTAGGTGGTATACTCATCATTTACTCCAAAACTACAAAAATGGCACTTAGACTCTTTTGACTTTCAAATCTTCAATTAACAAACAATCGAATTTTATGTAGATATAAGAAAAAATTAAACAGATGAATAATCATATTAAAATTTTCTACGAATAATAAATCCCGCACAATATCTAATAATTATTACATAATTTAAAATGCGGAAAAAGGCGACTCAACATCCATCGCGAATTATATCATTCAATTTTAATTCATAAAAAAATTGATTTTCACAGATTTTTATTTAACAATTCCAACTGGAAATACATTTCATATAATTGGCGTAAATCGTCAATTTCTCTATGAGTATATCGGAAGTGTATCAGTTGGCGCCAAAGCCCCACAGGATGGCGATAACCCACCACCATCATCCGGCTGGATTGTAAGGGGGAAATTGACGTTACAGAGACAGAACCAAGATACTATGGCAGTGGCGGTAAGATTTTTTCTACAATATTTATTAAATATTTATATTGACAAAATAATTAATGCGCCCATTATCGTTAATGGGTATGGATTATATAAATCTAAAAATAGCGATGATGATTTCATTATCACCCATTCATAGTCTGCGATGTAGTGACTGTGGAGAGTGGAATGGAAGGAGTCTTAAGAAAGTAGCAACAATCATTATTGCTCTATGGTTAGTAATTAGTCAGTCATGTGTCACGACTATAGAGTAAACAAATTCAGATTATTTTCAACTGGGTGGGAATGAATTAAAATGAAAAAAATTATTATCGCAGCTTTCATTTTTTACTACATATATTACATGCATTTCTAATGAGTTTATAAATGACACTACAAAAAAGTGTTTAGTTTTTTCGAAAATTAGTTCATTTGATTTCTAAAATTGTTCATTCTATGTGGAAATACAATACATTGATTTCATTTGATTTGATTTTGGAGCACGTGTTCTTAATGGAGCGGAGATCTGGGGACCTATCATGTAATTCGATTCAAAACGAATTGCTTCCGAAACGATGAAAATGGTACCATGTAGGTGTCACCATCCACTGTCGAACTCGAACTCGAGCACGAACGTGGTACAAATGTCCTTTGACACACACATACACTTCACTTAGGTGTGAAGAAAACCGGTCCACTTGTACTAGGTTCGTGCTCGAGTTCGAGTTCGACAGTGTATGATGACACTAAAGTGAAAAGACTAGCCGCAATTGGCACAACGGGGGGCCTTTAGAACAACTTCGTCAGCCAGCTTAGATACGCTGCTAAACTTGCTTCTGCATGGCATATTTGGCGAACAACTGGCAGGCAACACGGCCTTGCGCCTCCGCGAAACAGGCCAATGGCGTGCGTCGAATAGTGGCCACTCAGCTATTCTGGACAATCTGGGAGATCCTTTTGGAAACTGATTACACTTCTCCTAAGGACGTTTTTGGCAGGAATTATACCAGCCCGATTCCGTCGAGGATCCTATGGGCTGATAACGTACCCTTTGCCCCGAACTCCTTGGTCATCTATATGGATGGCTCTAAGACCGATGACGGCGTTGGGGCTGGTATATACTCGGAGGGACTGGGAATTAACTTATCCTATCGTCTTCTTGAATTTTGTAGTGTCCTGCGGGCAGAGGTTTCAACGATCTCGGAAGCTTTAAACTGGTTAAGGATTCATGTAGTGTAGTAGATGGCTCAACGGTAGCACTTGCCAAAAGACTAGAATGATTTGGCAGAAATTCGATTTTAGTCGCTCTGCCTCTTTGCTGTCACTGAATAGGAGGCACATTGGTGGGGTGGTGGAGACTATCACAGGGCACTGCCCAGCATTGACCATTAAGAGGAGGAAATTCATGGGCTCCTGGTTTTACTGTGACTTACTACTTTGCCTTAACCCCTAGCGGGGCACAGCGCGTCAACCACTCCTGCGCGCCATCGTACTCTGTTCTGGGCGATGGGGCGCAACTCCCCAAAAGACTTACCCAGTACCTGACACTCCTTTGCCACAGATCGACGCCATGTGATTCGAGGACCCCCTCTTGGTCGGCCTTGATTGGAAATGGGGTTCCATTTCATGGCTTGCATAGCAATGCAGTTATCACTCTTCCGCAATGTGTGACCTATCCACTGCCATTTTCGCCTGCGTATCAATTCGTCGATTGGCATCTGACCCGTACGCCGACTTAGCTCTTCATTTGATATTGTTTCGGGCCAGAAAATTCTTAAAATTCGACGAAGACATGAGATAACGAAAACTTGCAGCTTTCTGGTAACTCCTACGGAAACTTTCCATGTACTGCTCCCATACAAAAGCACTGATAGTACCAGGGAGCGAAACAGGCCCAGCTTGGTCTTGATGCTGAGATAACTGCTCTGCCAGATTTTGGACAGCATCATGCCGTATGCGCGTTTAGCCTGGTTGAAACGACGAGCGATGTCCTGCTCCGTACCACCATTTTCGGCAACAATGCTACCCAGGTAGACGAAGTTGTCCACCTTCTCCACAGGCTGCCCATTAATATTGATGGCAATAGGTGTCCGATTTCTTTTTCGCAACGGCGGGCTAAGAACCTTGGTCTTGTTGGTATTAATCTTTAGCCCAACCTTGCTTGCCTCCCTCTCGAGATCTAACGCCATTGCGGACAGATCCATGATTTTGTGGGAGAGTAGGCATATGTCGTCAGCGTAGTCAAGATGTTGTAGATAAGATGTCAAAGTCCATTGAATTCCTCTGTCGAGTCCGGATAGGGCTGCATGCAACACATCGCCGATCACAATGAGGAATAGGATCGGTGAGAGGATGCACCCTGCCGAACTCCACTGCGAATCTCAAAGTCCCCCGACACCTTACCTTTATGCAGAACGCGACATTTCGCGCCGTCATAGGTTGCCTTAATAATAGCCACAAGCTTCTCAGGGATGCCTCTCCCATATAGAATCCCGGTTCACACTATCGAAAGCCTTTTCGAAATCGATGAAAAGCAAGTGAAGCGGAGAATCGTATTCGGCGCATTGCTCGATGATGATTCGCAAGGTGTTAATGTGATCGACACAGGAGAATCCGGATCGAAAGCCAGCCTGCTCTTCATCAATTGTGCTTTCTAAGTGGGCCTTTAGTCTTTCCAGGACGATTTTAGCTATTATCTTGGCAACGGCAGGAAGCACACAAATGCCTCTCCAATTATTACAGTCTGTGAGGCTACCCTTCTTTGGAAGTTTGATGATCAAACCTTCCTTCCACTCAGTGGGAAAGGTCTCTGTATTCCACGCTTTATCAACAAGTGGGTGCAGCAAATCGGCAGTTACGCTTGGCGCTGCTTGATAAAGTTCGGCAGGGATGCCGTCAAGTCCGGCGGCCTTTCCTCGTTTTAGTGCAATAATTGCAGTGACTATTTCCTCTTTAGTCGGGGCAGTGGACCGTATACGCACATTTTGATGGTTAGCTAAATTATCTTATTATGAGGGGGAACTTCACCAGAAGTTACACGGTTCAAGACCGCGGCGAAGTGTTCTTTCCACCGCCTCATTTGATCTTCTTCCAAGATAAGTAGCTTTCCATCACTATCTTTCACCGGATGTTGGCAGGAGTTACGACCACCTGTAAACTCCTTGATGACACCGTATACGGCGTTTAAGTTGTTACTTCTAGCGGCTTCTTCTGCTGAGGCTAAAAGAGAATTCGCATAAACTCTTTTATCGCGTCGCACACTACGCTGAACTTCTCGAGCTTTCTGACAGTAAAGGAGTTCGATGCTGCTTCGATTGTCGTCTGATGCTGCAGCCAAACGAACTTTCAGCTCCTTTCTTTCAACAATCCGCTGCCATGAAGCGTCGGACATCCAGGGCTTATTCCGGCAATCCGGGTTTGGGCCAAGGATGGTATTTGCGCTATCAATGTACGCATTTTTTATGGCATCCCAGTTTTCGTTTATGTCACTATCTGGGTGACTAGTTATCTCAGCCGCTTTTTGCGCAAGATGGTCATTATATTGTTGTAAGACAGCTGGATTTTTTAGTCGAGCGGTGTTGAATTTGCGGGGCCTGGATCTTTCGTCGCTGGGGCGGCGCAATGGTCTCTTCCCATCCCAATATCGGCACCCTTCTTGTTTCGCACGTCCAGGAGGCAACTCTTGAATCTTTTGCTAATGGCAAAATGGTCGATCTGATTTTGTGTTCTGCGCCGATCAACAGAGGACCAACTGATTTTGTAGTGGTCCTTATGCTCAAACATAGTACCACCGATGAAGAGACTGTGAAAGTTGCAGAACTCTACAAATCTTTCACCGTTGTCATTACGATCACCAAGACCGTGTCTCCCCATCACATGTCTGAGCCCATAGTTATCAGCGCCAACTTGCGCATTCAAATCACCCATAACCATTACAATGTCACCTTTAGGTGTTCTGCTCTGAACGGCGTTTAGTTCTTCGTAGAAGGAGTCTTTTGCCAAGACATTGTCGGGTTCAGTAGGGGCATAACATTGTATTATTGAGATGTTCCTCATTTTGGTCCGGAACCTGGCGGTCAAGACCCTGTCAGAGACCGGTTCCCAGGATAAGAGACAGTTTCGCGCGGCTCTGGTTAAAAGGAGCCCCACACCTGACTCACGACGACTACCGGTAGCTTTACCGGAGTACAACATTACAGTGCTGCCCGTTGGAGAGATGAATTCTCCGCTGTTCCACCATCTTATCTCACTAACTCCTAAGATATTCAACTTGTACCTCAGAAATTCACTCTCTAATTGAAGAAATCGTGCGTTCTGGGGACCTTCTGCTCCATTGTCCAGGAGAGTACGCACATTCCAGAATCCAATCTTTGTCATTGTACGATAGCTAAAAGTCGTAACCGTTGAGTCAGTCCTTATCCGAGGCATAGTTGACGTTTCGTTAGCATATAAAGATTTCGGATAGTGCAAGTTGCTGGCATACACATCCTGTCCTTTGATTGTCGGTTTTAACGACAGGCCCTCAAAGGGAAAGGCCGTGGTATTTTTTTTCACACCCCACACCACAGGGGTACCTCAACCAAATCATCGCACCGCCATCACTGGCGGCTTGACGTTGGTTGGCAATGGTCTGTGACCACTGCCGTTCCAGGGGGCGCCCACGCGGAGGACTATGGAAGAGGAGTTTTTGCCCCCCCCCCCCTTGGATCGGGACCTAGGTTACTTATTAGGTGAAACATTATTGGTGGACCCATAAGTGGTCAAAGTGTGCTGTGTTGCATCATGGTAGCCTCTTAACCTAACCTTCGGTAGTCCTTCCACCCGCTAGATATAGTAGATCACAAGATGTGATACTCGAGTATTTAAGTGGGGAGGGGGAATATTTAGGAAACACTTTCTAGTGTCACTTAATGAAGTCCCACAGAATGGTTCCGGTTCTGGATCATAGGAGGGGATGGCAGTGCTGGTTATTTTATCCCCACCCCACTGTTCTACGAGGATACACTCAACCCAACGCTTTTGACCCCGCGCGCACGGGAATGTGGAAATTTTGTTAGATGTAGGTAGGTATAATTATGAAACGTCGGAAGTTGTTACATGCATATTATAATTTGTAAGCAATTATCGATGAAGAGTTAATTTGTATTTAAGAAGCGACTACTTCACGTCACCCAATGGATAAGGCCGCCAATCCTGAATTTGCAAAAAGTCAGCTGTTAGCGATTTAGATCCGAAAGCCTGACAAATGTTCCTATATTTAGTATTTGATTAGAGATCTTCCACATTATCTAACTTTTTTTTTATTAATTCTCTTTCCAGCTAGCTATTGATGAGATTACATTAAATAACTCTGGGGATAAGTTCCATCAGAACAAAGAAATGTATGCACCATATAAGCCATTCAAAATTGCAATGGACAAAACAGGCGCGATATCGTATTTAATGTTCAAAGAAAGCGATCCAATTTGGTCGACAAATTTCAAAAGAGCACTGGCCGCTAGTCTGCAGTTCCAAAGGAAAACACCAGGAGCCTATGTTATTGAAGAAGTAAATGCACATTTGTTTTTTTTTTCCTTATATTTTGGACAACAATATTACCTGTATTTAACAGAAAGGAATTCACGGGAAATGTACTACAGAATACTATATATCGAACCGGACGGATTATCTTTCGATAAGAAAAACTCCGGAACTTAAGACATGCACTCCATACGCCGAAGCCATACATTTCACCAGATGCAATGTACCTCCAAATTTATGCGAATTTGATTTTCAGGTAATTGAACCATAAAATAATGAGGGGAAAAAAGTGAATTTATTTTCTGGTATTTAAAGAAAAATATAATCGTCGGCAACGAAGCTTTATATGGGCTACTACCGCACGCCGTCACAGGACATTTTTTAAGCACGGCTCATGTGAAAGGTACAGCATTGGTTCATACATTTGAATCAACTGGTGAGGCACAATACATTAATTCGGAGTAAGTGGATCTTGCTTAAGGTATGGTTTCCTTGGAGCAGTCAGACGATCATAGCCCAGCTATGATAGCTCGAAATCTGAACAATAAGCTATAAGCTTACAGCTCAGCGGCCATCGCTGAGCTATGATCACAAGATCGTTTGGAGTAAAACGTACCTTTGGAATCAATTATAAACTAGATGCAACTACTTAATATAACACTACACTACTTTTCACATTAGACTACTATTGAATTACTTAAATGAAACCGAAATCGACAATCCCATTGATATCGAAACTGGTATGGCCGAAACGCCGTCCACTTTGGAGTTTCAACCACTCGATTTGAATGATCCAACGGGCGGACGTCATCCACAACAGCAGGAAGAACTTATATTGGAAGCATCACAACTATTGAGTACACTCACCGAAAGTCTTGAAAATGTCGATTTGAAATTCAACGAACCATTTGATAGTACTGTGTCCGATATCATACGAGTTATGTCGCGAATGAGTTTGACTTCTCTTAAGAAAATCTTTCTTGAAGTCGACATTGGAACATCTTATCGACAGGAAACTATACGCAATATATTTTTTGAAATTCTCCCGAGAATTGGCACTAAAGCTTCGGTTATATTGACGAAAGATTTAGTTATTAATAAGACGGTGAAGCCGACAACATCCGTTCAGTTGCTTATGTCATTGCCGTTTCATATTTTCGAATTATCTGCGGATTTGGTAAAGGAATGTGAAACACTGTTGACGTTAGGTAAGTAGTTGTAGGCCGTATATGGTATAGCCATTAAAGTAACTGAGATATGTATTTCATACAGGACCTGATAGGCCAGACGTGCGACAGGCAGCTGTGCTGAGTTTCGCGACATTGGTAAATAACGTATTCGTAGCCGGCCACATTTCAAAGGACGAATTTGAATTATATGTTCAGAAATATTTCAATTTCTATCTGAGTAAGTTTTTTACGATTTCAAAATAAAAATCATTTCTTTATTTTCTATTATTCCCTTTTACTTGAAAGGGAAAGGGAAAAGGTTCACAATGAAATGTTGACCTTAAGGCTGAGCGGACGTTGATTGCGTTCGCGCGTTTGCTGCCAGACGGGTTGAATTTTTGCTAGAATGACACTCCGTCAGTTTGACAAAGACTCGGCGGTTTTCGTTTCACCAATTGTGTTAATTCTTGTGTATTTAAACGAGCAATTAGGTACGAAATGTGTGCTTATATATGTTGTATACTGTCGTTTGTCACTCATTTCTTGCCTAATTATCTGTTGTAAAGGACAACAATCAACCCAACATTTTTGATACGATGATGACCGAGTATTTGTTAAACTGACCGAGTGTCATTCTAGGAAAGATTCAATCCATTTGACATAAAACGCGCGAACGCGATCAACGTGCGCTCAGCCTAATAGAGAAAAGCAATCAGATAACAACAGATACATATTAGAGGAGGTCAATGAGCTTGCGGTATATGAGAAATGGCGGGGGTGACGTCACATTTTAATTTTTTTAATAAAAAAAAATTAAATTTTATTACTAAAAATTATGGAAAGATCTAAAAATAATTTAAATCCCTTCTATAGATACCGAATACATGGAAACTGAGTTTGCACGGTCGTAGAAGACTTTTTCTAATAATCGATGAGCAGACTTTTTTGAATTTTTGCTCATAACTACTCTAAAAATGGGCATCCATTGCAAAGATCTGTGAGCTTGAAAAGTGATAAAATGTGAAATTGTCGTTTTTGACTATCGATTTTGACTACGCCACTGAACCAAATTTGGGCAGTGCATTGAACCATAGATAAACAGACTACAGACTGTAGTCTGTTTATTTATTTATTTATTTATTTATTATTATTATTACATAACAGGAATAGATTCCAAAAATACGTAATGTGAAGAATACAAAAAAGAAAAAAAAGTGTAATAGGAAAAATAATATATAAAAAAAAAGAAACTTTACAGAAGAAGAAAGAAGAAAAAAAGGTGAAAAGCAAAATAACTTAAGGAGCTAGAACTTATATAAATAGAAAATAAGAAATAGTAATTCAAATGAAAAAGAAAATGTGACTTAGAACTATGTAGGCGGATAAACAGAAGACAAGAAATAGTAATTCAAAATTAAGAAGAAGCCGCCTGTAAATCTTGGCGGCTTCTTCTTAATTTTGAATTACTATTTCTTGTCTTCTAAGGCTAATTAATCATTTATTTCAGAAGAATCAAGTTTATGCAGCAAAGTACGTTTGAAGGTATAAAATGAAGAGGATATAGAACCAAGCTCCAAACTATCAAAGTTTCTCATAGATCTCTGGAGTGGAGAGTTGATAAAAACAGAAAGTGAGGAATGAGGAGGATCAAAAACTGCCATCGATCGCGTGTTGTGGGAAGGGATCCTAAACTTAATGTCAGCTAAGAGACAAGAATTTAACAATCCATTACACAACTTGAAAAGAAAACATTGATCTAGGTATGTTCTTCTTTTACGTAGTGGCGATAAATTTAAAAAGCTGAGGCGGTCGGGGTAAGGGCGGTATGCAAGCTTGTATCTGAACATTAAGGTTCTAGTAAATTTTCTTTGAACAGTTTCAAGAGCTTCGCAAGAGACAGAAGTAGATGGAGACCAAACAACAGAGGCATATTCTAAGACACTACGTACAAGTGACACAAATAAATTCACACAGGTATGTATGGACCGGAAGTTACAGGAGCAACGTAAAATAAAACCAGCTAATTTAGATGACCTGTTGATAATATCAGAGTAATGGTCAGTGAAACGAAGTTTGGGGTCAAACACAACTCCCAGGTCTTTGAACGTAGAAACAGTTAGGAGAGGAACCGAGTTTATTTGGTATGAGAAAGAAATAGGGGAAGGTTTTAAGGAGTAAACCATTACAAAACATTAAGGTGTAAATCGTTTGAGCTACACCAAGTAGATAAAATGTTCAAATCAGATCGTAGCACGTTACAGTCAGTAAGACATGAAACCGCTTTACTGTCGTCAGCATATAATAAGAAGGGACAATTAAGAAGCGACGGAAGATCATTCACGAAGAATGAGAACAATAAGGGACCCAGAATAGAGCCCTGAGGAACCCCAGATGATGGACAGAAAGAGGACGAAACTAAATTTTGGAAAACGACTCTAGATCACCGATCGTTGAGGTAAGAGCAAAGCCATACAACGAGGAATGAAGGAAAACCAAGAGCGATTAACTTGTTTAGCAAGATTTGGTGATTGACAGTATCGAAAGCCTTAGCAAAATCTGTATAAATGACATGAACGTCGTTATGATCATTAAAAGATTTAGCAACGTAATTAACGAATTCAACCAGGTTGGTAACTACAGATTTATTTTTGCAGAAGCCGTGCTGTTCTGGACAAATAAGACAACCAAAATTATCATAAATGACGTTGTACACAATCTTCTCAAGGATTTTGGAAACAGATGATAATAGGGAAATAGGTCTGTAGTTAGATGCAGAGCTAAGGTCACCCTTTTTGGGTATTGGAACAACAAAGGAAGATTTCCACTGTATTGGAAAAATACCTTCCTGCAAGCTCTTGGTAAACAGAATGGCGAGAGGAGCAGATATGGAATTATTGGTCTGCTTTAGAAAGGAATTAGGAATGCCATCCGGTCCTGAGGAAGAACTATTTTTTATGGAGGAGATAAGAAAAGATACATACGACGGCAGAACAGACTGGGGTAGATGCAACGACAGCCTATCGAGAGCATCAACAGGTGGACAAGAGGATGATAATGACGACTGAGAGAAAATACTTGAAAAGAATGTGGCAAAAAGCTCACAAATTTCGTTAGGTGTATTAGCAGTCATATTGTTGTACGAAAGCAGCGAAGGATGGCTGGAAGAAGATCTCATATTCTTCACATAGGACCAAAAAGGCTTGCTTTCGCTGGATCTCAAACTATTTTCCACACTTTCGTAATAAGCAGAACGCGCAACTATAATAAGTCTTTTAATTTTAGTTCTAAGATAACGAAACGCTATACTGTCGGATTGGCGTCTGAAGCGTTTAAGACGAGTATGGACACGCTTCTTTTTACGGATCAATTTGTGTATTAGCGGAGTAAACCAAACTGGACCTTTCCGGGGTTTATAGTTAGATAGTGGAACAAACTCATATAAGATGTTGTACAGGATAGAGTAAAAGGTTGTCACAGCATTCTCTCAGTTAAGATCCTTCAGAATGAAATACCAATTGATTTGGCTCAGCCTTTCAATAATAGAAGCGTAATTAGCTTTCCTAAAGTTAAGTCTAGAATGATAAGTCTGTGAGGGAGGGGGTGACAATTTAATTTTGATCTCATGAGCAATAGCCGGATGGTAAGGATCACAAGGAACATAAGCAGGAGTAGGAAACGAAGACGACAGACAAGACAAGGGAAGATTACTTAACACAAGATCGAGAGCACGATCCATAAAGTTCAGAGTTAAGTTGAATTGTAAAAGGTTACAGAATTCCATGAAGGATGTGAGCGACCTTGACATGGAAGAAGAAGTCAGAGGAAGACCTGGCCTATCAGGCCATCTAACATTGGGAAGATTGAAATCACCACAGATTAGACAACAGGAATTAGGAAATAGAATATTAACAGTATCAGATAAGTGATCAAAGAGACTATCATAAACAGCAAATGTGGAATTACAGGGGACGTAGACACAAACAACCACAAGCGATGTGGAGGTAGAAGTGGGAATATTAACGGTAACGCAATCATAAGGCTGAGAAAGGCTACAGGAAACAAAAGAACATTCAATGTGGTTCTGGATAGCAACTAGCGCTCCACCACCATTTGTCAGTCCAAGTAATTCGAAGTTTCTATCACAACGGAAGATTTGATACCCCTCAAGAAGTTCCCTACTGTTGATAGAAGGGTTTAACCATGTTTCGGTTATCTATGATTGAACGCTCTTTAATTTACTCATGCAGGTTTTTTCGATTCGAGAAACCGTTACAAGGATAATATTAAAAAAGGGCTCAAATTTCTCGGATTTTCGCCCACCAAAAGATAAGCTCACTTTCTACGACCGTAAGAACTCATTTTCCATGTATTCAGTATCCATAGAAGGAATTAAAATTATTTCCAGATCTTTCCCTAATTTTTATTAAAAAGCCCCCAAATTGGCTTAATTTTACTGTCCTAAGAACAAATACAAATACCAAATCACAGAGGAAATTTCAAATGTTGAGATAATCAAGTTTCGCTAAAAATACAGCGAATACGGTACGATTTTTTTTAAATTTGGTGTTTACACTAGTAATGACACAAAAAAAGAATAAAAAAAAATATATATATATATATGTGACCTCAGCCCCGCCATCTCTCCCATTCTGCGAACTTATTGACTTCCCCTTGTGACGACCTTAATAATTTCCATCCTCTTTATTAATAATTACGTTCCTATTACAGACAGTTATGATTACGAACAAAAAGTCTTGTATTTGCAAGCCATGAGCAATTTACAACTAGGCAATGTGGCGAACTATCTCGATCCGATTGTACGCGATCCAAGTGAGAATGATGATCTTAAGTTTTTAGCTGCCTGGACAACTATGCAATTGGCTCACACGCGTCCCGACAAGGTAGTCTTTTCGGATGATTCCAAAATCTAGGTTTAATCCCTGAGACTCGGATTTTATGTATTTCAGATTTACGAAATATATTGGCCCATTCTTGAATCGAAAAATTCTACTCTGGAGATGCGTATTGCAGCCGTAACACTATTGCTTATTTCTAGTCCGACACCGGCCAGGCTCATTAGTCTGCATCGATTAATACAGGATGAAACTTCACCGCATCTGATTAATTACTATAGGACTACAATTAAAAGTATTTCCGAAACAACATATCCATGCTATCAACAATTGTATGTATGAAACAGGGTGCCTCGATTTATTGTCCACAAAATAAATGTTCATTGTAGGCGACGCATGCTATCCTATATGTATCGACATCTACCTCCGGCTCCGCCTTCTAAATATTGGGTGACTGGAAATTACATCTTTGACTATCGGGATTCGAAATTTGGGATAGGTGCAATGTTGCAAGCCTTTTTAATTGGCGATGCTAAATCCGATCAGCCGGTTGTGGCCTATTTCAAGTTCGACACTGAGGCATTAGGTCGATTCACTGGACAGCTTGGGGTACGTATCGGTTTTTTTTTTCAAAATATAGCTGGATTAATATTTTTGGTTTTGTCAGCTTTTCCTCAAAGTGAGAGGTCTTTCCGATTTGCTATTTAAGCACATGTTCAATTACAAGTCAAACAAAGTGGATATTCAAAGTTTGGGCAAAATACTAGAATCGATGAAGGCTCCAGTCGTCAACAACACACCGGTTCATGTCGAACTGATTCTGCAAATGGAAGGAAAAACTGTTCTCTCTTACCACTTAAATGAAAGGATGTTTAAGAATTTGACCTATGGTGACAGTAAGTATAAAGCAGATTCGACTAGTAAGGTTCCTCTTAATAGACGCGGCTGAGCGACTATCGCTTGGCGATTATTAGAAAACCGACCATTCGGTGCACTACCGGTATTCGGGGATCCCTCAAATCTTCAAATATACGCAAATGATGCTCCGTTATGTGTGACTTTTTTACAGTCGCCCAGCGATAATCGCTCCGTCGCGGCTAGCAAGATGAACCTTTAATACTTCCACTGAATTAAAAACTTAAAACAATCTCGTTTCAGTGATCAATCACATAAATTTCCTCATTCTTGCTGATAGTCATATCAATATGCAATCAGTGCGATGGCCATTCATGACTAAGTACACTGTTCCTACCGTTCTGGGAACTCCTGCAGATGTTTTCCTACAGTCCACTGTTCTGTTTTCATTGAGAGGCAATATCACCCAGCACACATCGGCCATCTCCTTTACGAGATCAAATGAAATCGACGTAAGGTACAAATTTAGTTGAGTTCTTGGTTCGAGGACTTTAATTTCTACGACATTGTTTTCTGATTTTCTCTAAAAAAAAAGGTATTCATCATATGCACTGTGTAAGAGTCGAAGTTATAATCCATTTCTCAATTTGGAGCATGAAATTAATCGGGAACAAGGCTTTCTCATATACATTCCGTTGAATTTTGACCTCAGTATGAATTTAACAAACAAATCGCTAAGATTTGCATTTACCCGACCTGACAATTTGACCAGTGGGCTGTCGTTTAAATCGAGATCAGTGACAACAACAAAAGGATATATAACACGATCATCAATAAAACCATACGAGGAAATTATAACGCCAGAGAAAAAGAATGAATTGGTAAGTTTGGTTATTTTTGCCTTTAAATTTTATGTTTAACCCGATGGGGAAAAAACACGGTCCCGGAAACTACATATACCTCTCCCATCCATCCATATGAATTTTGTCCCCATAAATACCTACCCTCAAGTAGGGGCGGCGAAACACCACCTGCCTGTGTGAGTAGTAAGAATTGTTTATTTATTATCGACCTTATTTCCAAGAAACCGAAGTATGCATACTCAAACGCACATGAAAATGTTCTTTTTTTCTTAATTTACACGAATAGTATATGTTAATTGCCTTGACCCCTTCAGAAGCATGGGCGCGTAAACATCTTTAGCATTTCTATGCCTTGTTGATAATAGCATATCTACTTTTTCTATCCACGCCGTCTTAATACTGACAAGCAGCACTTGATGAGTAGTGATCTGTTGATGGTACGAAGCCAGAGGCCGAGGGTCCCATTACACCCGAACCCAGGTGCGACCGCGTGGGCGTCTGATCCGTTCGCCAACGATTCCATCCTTATCGACTATTTTCCCCATTTTTGCCTCCCACGTTTGCTTTGTCTTCCCCAGGCCTACGAATTTTTGTTAATACGTAAAGGACAGGGTCAACGGGCAGCGAAAGCCCCGCCCACGTCTCCCGAACTGAGCTACAGCAAGCATAGACCGCTGTTTAGCTCGTTGAGGGGCCTTTTTCTTCGCCAGATGGCACGGCCCGACCGTCACGATCACTATGCTTCCTAAGATCCGTCCCCACGGGCATCTTCGGATACCCACCAAACCGTCCGTTACATATTTGGCCCTGTAATGAACCATATTCTGGTCTGATAGTGTTGCTTCCACCGGCAGATCTATAGCAGCACCTGATGAGTAAGGATCTGTCGGTGGTACGAAATCAGAGGCCGTGGGTCCTATTACGCCTGGACCCCTATGCGAGCGCGAGGGGATCTGCCCCGTCCGCCAACTATTCCATCCTTATCGCTTCATTTTTTATCATTCCCCATTTTTGCCTCCCACGTTTGCTTTGTCTTCCCCAGGCCTACGAATTTTTGTTAATACGTAAAGGACAGGGTCAACGGGCGGCGATAGCCCCGCCCACGTCTCCCGAACTGAGCTATAGCAAGCATAGACCGCTGTTTAGCTCGTTGAGGGGCCTTTTTCTTCGCCAGATGGCACGGCCCGACCGTCACGATCACTACGCATCTTCGGATGCCCACCAAACCATCCGTTACATATTTTCCAGGCGTAATGGGACTCTCGGCCTCTGGTTTCGTGCCACCGACATATCCTTACACATCAGGTGCTGCCATAGATCTGCCGGTGGGAGCAGCACTACCAGGCCAGAATATGGCTCACTACACCACCTCGTATAAAGCGGCTTCTACCGATTTCCCCTTCATGTAACCGTGCTGAGTTCTAGATAGGTACGAAGGGTGGATGGTTTTCCTAATGTACCCATCTATGCATTTTTCCATTCTTTTTAGCAGAAAGGACGTTAGACTGATAGGCCTAAAGTCCTTAGGATTGACATGGCTGTCCTTACCTGCTCTGGGGATAAACACCACTCTAGAGTCCCTCCACGCCAGAGGTACGTAGCCTAGTCGGAGACATCCCTTTAGTATGGCAACAACCCAAGGAGCTATTGTGTCCATGGGTTTTTGCGCCATGGCCGGTATGATTCCGTCAGGGCCTGCCGATTTGTACGCGTCAAACGAGCTTATCGCCCATTTTACACGTCTGCACGTGAATAGCCCCGGAATGTTGCTTCTTCTTGCGTCGCCATTTCCTGTTTCCGGCCGTGTTACGAGGGTGTGATGGTACTCACAGCCAGGGAAGTGTGCGTTTAAAAGTTCATCTAGTGTATCTGCACTGTTTTGTGTCCAACCTCCATCCTCCTTGTTGAGGGTGGAGGGCGATATCGGGTTTTTGGAGATGACTTTTCTTAGCCTTGAAGCTTCCGTCGTGTTTGCCTTAGCATGCGCTCGCAAAAGTCGCATTTGGTCAATGTGCGCTTGGCCACAGAAGATGAACGATTATAGAAAAATCCTGATTAAAGATTTTTCTTTTAACTTTTAGTTTGAATTGTTTAAGTACCACATGACTGACATTGGACTATCGGCGGCCGTTAACACCAACTTTAGAGAGCTTAATGCCTACCGTTCGATGCTCTTCAAGTCGGAGTTCATGGAGAAGTAAGTACACTTTGAATTTTTCTTCTAACGAAATATTTATTCAATTATTTATTTTAATTTCAGTGGTTTCTCATCGAATATGGTAATTAACATTCTTATGTACATTTTCGGAATTGCACAGCTAAGTTCTATACATATCGGAAACGATCGAAATTTCACGTTCCTAGTTCATAATAACGATTTTACAAAAGTATGGCGAAAAATCGAATATACTCATATTACCCCAGTTACAATATAACATGTTCATTTGCAGATAGAGGGATCACTTAGCTTGCAAGAAATTGAAGGGCCCGGCGAGAAGACAGGACACAAAATCGACTTCAGTCTAATTCATAAAAATAATATACCGGATCAGACATTGCACCGGTGGAATGTAATCCTGAATATGTTGGAATCGAAGAAAAAGAACTGGTATAAGTTGACAGGCGTCGCAAAACGAACTAAGAACGATGAAAACGATTGGAAGGTATGTTTGCCCGGAAATGTTTTTCATAATTAACGTTAGATAATGCGTTAGAGGGGTAGAGAACAAATTACCAAGAAATACTATTTTTATTTACTTGACTCCTCTGATATTATCTTCAGCACGCCATCGTAAAGTATCTGCACAGCCTCACATTCAGATATTCCAAGCTTTTGTTTATTTGCAATTTCCAGTACAGTATCAATATTATCTTCGGGCAGGAATACTTCAAGGTTTAAGTCATCACAAAATTCTTTAAATTCTTCTCGGTTCGCTGATAATTTAGGAAGATCAATGTGAACAGAAGCCCGAAGTGAGGTTCCTAGGTTGGTAGGTGAGGTCGTGGTATATTCATAAATTCCGTGAGTGTATTCGAGTTTACTATCGAGTGATGGCATAACATCGATTAATCGGCGATAAACTTCCGCTGAACAAAAAAGAAAAAAACATAGTAAAACAAAAACGATAAGCCGGAGAAATAATGACGTGGCAACCAAACTCTCGATTTTTGTTTCTTTTCGGGGGGTTTCCTTATATTTTAAGCGCCTTATCAGCTCCTTCGATTGACGCAGCCCTGTAAGGTTATTACAGAAGTTATGCCGTAATAATGCAGACCAGTCTCTGATCCGCAATTTGGCTGAGGTCAGTATCAAACCACAGTAAGGGTCTGGCTCTTGGAAGTCATTGGATGATCCTTGTCTAGAAAGCTCATTCCCAGATTCGCTCCCCTCAATGTCCTGGTGGCCTGGCACTGAATACAAAAAACTCGGTTTTTGGTTGCCAACGGTAGGAGGAGTTCATAACACTCTTTCACCAGTCTCGAAGAGACCTTAGACGCGGAGAGCCCCTTTAAACCTGTTTGGTTCTCTGAGTAGATAGCAATGTGAGCATCGCGAAGTCCCTTTTCCATTATTACCCTGGCGCAAACACAAGGACATGGATCTCAGAATGAAAAACGCTGGGCGAGGTTCACATTGCAACTGAAATTCTGGTATTCGGACTACATACACCTGCAAAAACACGCCGTTCTGCTTTTTGACCCATCGGTGAACCACTTGGGTCTGGACAGGGAGTGCTGTTTTCCCGTTCAGAGCAGTTGTTGAAAATTTTCTGCCGAAGCGAACTTCCGTAGTCATGTATGTAATTTGATTTCAAGCAGATCTGCATGTCAGGAAGAATTTGATTCAGAATGCTCATATATGATCGCCTTCTCCGCTACGTGCGTCAAAATCAGAAGCTAAACGAATTCTGAGAGAATTTAGAGCCGATAATTCTGGAACTAATAAATAGAGTCCAATGATCGCCTCTAGGGATGGCGGATAGCACTTTCCGGCATTCACGCATCTAGAAGTACTGCTTAGAGTTGAGTGAATATCCCGTCCACTGAGCATGGCATCTATCCCTGCAATGGTGTAGCGGGCGGCATGAGTTCCAAGTTATCCGGCCAGATTAAGCGTTTTGGCTGTAAGTCTGAACCCAATGTTAATGCATATTAATCGCGCCTTCGAACACGCTTGTCCCTCCTCAGTAGTGGACGAAAAGGACCCAACACCATGGTGGAGTAGGGAACTGGAGTCTATGAAAAAAGAGACAAGGAAAGCCTTTAACCGTTACATGAGGGAGAGAGACTCTCACTCTTGGGAACTATACAAGGATAAAAAGAGGGAGCTGAAAAGAACCTTACGTCTTCGGAAACGAAATACGTGGAGGGAATTCTGCTCTAGCATGAAGGATACGTCGGAAGTATGCAGATTACAGAAGATGATATCGAAAGACACTGCTTCGAAAATGGGGCTGATACGCAAAGTTGATGGTTCCATGACAGAAACAGTGGAAGAAACGTTGCAGGCCCTGATGGAGGTACATTTTCCTGGAAGTTTCAAGTCAGACCAACCATGGCCTCAAACTAACATGGGAGCTGGTGGGGTAAGTCAACAAGAAGCTGAGAGGATAATAACTCCAAATGGAGTCAAAAGTGCTATAAACTCTTTTGCTCCATTTAAAACGGCTGGAATGGACGGAATATTCCCGGCACTATTACAGTGGGGCATGAGCGCTCTACTAGATAGGATCCGGAATATATTCGTCGCCTGTCTTTCAGCAGGCTACATCCCGAAGGCATGGAGGGAGGCTAAAGTGGTCTTCCTGCCTAAACCGGGAAAGAAAGACTATACAGAGGCAAAGTCCTTCAGGCCGGTTAGCCTTACATCATTCCTGTTGAAAACAATGGAAAAGGTGTTGGTGGACTACCTGGAGAACACCACGCTAATGTATAGTCCTCTGAGTAGGTGCCAACATGCTTATAGAGCAGGCAGATCTACGGAAACCGCTCTACATGAACTTGTTAGAGTTGCAGAGAGAGAGAGATTAACAATGGCGGGATCGCTATGTCTACTTTTATGGATATGGAGGGTGCTTTTGATAAAATCTCCTTTACCAAACTAAGGAACGCCCTGATTGAGCGGGGGGTTGATTACATTATAATTAAGTGGATCGACTCTATGCTTAAGCAGAGGGCGGTAAATCTTAGCAGTGGATGTGACAGAATACGGGGTAAGGTAGTCCGAGAATGCCCACAAGGAGGTGTTCTTTCGCCTCTACTGTGGAACATCACCGTGGACAGTCTTCTCTAAGCTGGACTCGATGGGCGTACACACTGTAGGATACGCCGATGACTTGGCACTTACGGTCAGTGGAAAGTTCATGGACACAATTCTAGGTTGCATGGGACAAGCTCTCAAAGTAACCGAAGAATGGTGTAATGAGCAAGAGCTAACCATAGACGCTAGTAAATCAAACACCATGATTTTTACTCGTAAGAGGAAAGACATAGAGATAACTCCCTTACGGCTTTTTGGTTCGGAAATCAAGGTGTCCAAGGAAGTGAAACATCTAGGAGTTACCTTAGATGCGAAACTAACTTGGAATGTTCACGTTGATGAAAAGATCCAAAAAGCGAAAAGGATTTTGCATCAATGTAAGAGAGTGTGTGCTCGTAGGTGGGGAATTTCACCTAAAGCGACACACTGGATTTACACAATGATGGTAAGACCTATTCTAGCCTACGCATCAGTGGTATGGTGGCCAAAAGCCATGCAGAATACCACAAAGCAGAAGCTAGATGGGGTACAAAGGATAGCTTGCGTAAGCATATGTGGTGCAATGCGCACCACACCAACGCGAGCAATGGAGGCATTGCTGGGACTGCCGCCGTTGGACTTATTTATAAAGAAAACGGCGGCGCTTTCGGCAATACGCATGGAAAGGGATGCCATGTGGCATCGCTTTGGAACTAGCAGCGGTCATAAGAGCATCCTAGACATTATTCATGATGAGGTCAGGGCGACTCTAATGCCGGTAGAAGGCATGAATAGACGTAGGGTAGTTGGAAGACTACACAAGACTCACATTGCAGATGGAAACATACATAATGAGTGTATGTACCTATACAATGACATCAGCATTTTTACTGATGGCTCTTTAATGGACGGTAAAGCGGGGGCGGGGGTTTACTCTGAAGAGCTAAACCTAGCATGTGCGCTTAGTCTAGGAGAGTATGTGTCCGTATACCAGGCAGAGATGCTTGGCTTGTTGCATGCGTTGGACCACTTGCTTGAAGGTCAGGTGCGGGGAAAGAAAATCCTTATTGCACTGGACAACCAATCGGTGATCAGACGCATGCAGCAGACGAACATAAACTCTAAACTGGTACTAGAGTGTGTCCGGAAGCTCAACACGTGTGCCTCAGAAAATGAGGTTACGCTGATGTGGGTAAAAGGACACATAGGTACAACAGGAAATGAGGCGGCGGATGCCCTAGCAAAACAGGGATCTGCGGCAACTTTCATTGGCCCAGAACCCAGAGTTGCTCTGGGGAACGGCATGATTGGAGCGAAGGTTGGGAAGTGGATGGACTCCATGCATCAACAAAGATGGCAGGAGCTAGTCACTTGCACACAAGCTCGGAATGCAATGACCAGCCCTTTAGGCAGGGAAGCGAGAAAGGTACTTAGTTATAAACGGAGTACCCCAAGCTGGATAACTGCCTTGGTCACAGGGCATGGTAATTTTAAGGCTCATCTGACCAAGATGAAAATCGGGGAAGATGACGTTTGCAGGCTATGCCTGGAGGAGGCCGAGACGGCAGCACACATTGTGTGCGAATGTCCAGCACTGGCTAGCACGAGGTTGAGGATCACAGGCAGGCACACGATAAGTGTAGAAGCCATGAGTGAACTCAGCTTCAAACAAATGCTAGCAATAACACGGGACTCAGCGATGAAGAAAGGTCGACAATTATCAGTCGACATTTGGAAGTCACTGATGACCGGGAGGGGGCGAAAAGGGACCCAAACGTTAGTGGTCTGCTTCGGCTATCCCCCAGAGTATATAATAATAATAATGCATATTATATTTTCCCACAGATTCCGGAAAAGAAAAACAAACTTACATTAAAAACATTTGATAATTCAATATCAACAAATCTGACATGGGCGACAGGTCACGCATCTGTCGAGCCTGAACCTGATGATTGCTCTCCCGAAAAATTTAAATCTTTACAGATATTATTTACATTTTATCTCCGTGCCAACCCAAATATGAAGTACTTACGAAAATTGGCGGTTTGAGACATGGATATAATTTTCAAGTGATCCTCCTGATTGACCCATACAGCAAAAGTTCGAGATGCATTATAGTAGACAGCTCGACCGATTGGCCAAAAACGATATCCGTCGGCTGATTCAAATAATTTGTTGTTTTTATCGAAACAAACATCCGCCTTTAGTAGTTCATTTTTCGTTTCATTGGGAATGGATTCAAGTGGCTGGAATGTACCTTGATAATCATCATCAAGGCACTCAAGTACCTCTTTGATCTAAAAATAATAAATTTCAGCAAATCATTGAAAAATAATTAATAATTGGAAAAAAATAAATAAATAAAAAACGAGTCCGAAGCGTACATGCCACCTGTGTAGACCTAGTTGTGACACAAAAATTTCAAATAGGTTGCCCATGCCATACGCATTAAAAGTGTGGTTCCTATACGGTTAGTTTGGTTAATAGATGAAGCTACGACGAAGGAACATTAGTAGGGAAGGTAGGCGCCATCTGAGATGAGTGAGGTCTTTTTACCAAAACTTTATAGGGGAGATAGGATCTTACCTACTCCCAAAATCAACTAACTAATCCACACTACAAACATTTACATAGAATAGAGACAATTCTCCTAATATTTGCGAAACAGGAATGTTCCAAGTTACCATATACTCAAAATAACATTCGCAGGGGAGGTAGGCGTTCCTTTGGTTCGATCATGTCCATTTTAATACCTACCAACTGGATCCTTTTACAAATATTTGGCCAAAATTTAAAATTGCTAAAGCTTAATTCTATCGGAAGTTATCGTATATTTAAAGGATCATTGCGAGGAAGAGGTTTTCTTTGGTCGGATGTTGCCCATTTTCAGTACCAAGTAACTAGGGAACATTCCTACTTGACCGAGCGAAGCATAGTGGTTCGCGTTTTAATTTGAGTGGATTTCTCACTCCCCTTGCGTGGGCTTAAGGGTATGCAACTCTCAGTATAAGAGGGGTTTTACACTACACGCAAGGTTAGGTTAGGTTAGGTTAAAAGGGTTGCTTAAGCAGACTTAGACCACCACTGGGTCCGTTGTGATACCCCTGGACTAGCAACTGAGACCGACTCACTCGTTAAACCAGCCTGAGCTCACAATGAAGCGATGTAGCCCACCAACATTTACCCTTTTCAGGTCATCCAGATCTGTGAAGAGGTAGGAACCAAGGAGGTCTTTCCTAAAACTCGCCAGGGCCGGACGGGTACACAGAAGATGAGACGTACTTTCCTCCTCTTCCTCGTCCCCATAGCTCCTGCAAAAATCATTATATGGAGGACGAAGTCTCCTGGCATGCTCCCCATGGCCAAGTTCATAACACACAGCGGTTGACCTACTGTGGTGGATTTGTTTTATGCATTCTCTTTACTAAGTTTCTGATGGACAACAACATGCTGTGCTATATGTCATTTTCTCCATCACAAAAATTTCTCCGTTGACTAAGTATCACCATACACTGTCGGACTCGAACTCGAACACGAACCTAGTACAAGTGGACCGGTTTTCTTCACACCTATGTGAAGTGTGTGTGTGTGTCAGAGGACATTTGTACCAGGTTCGAGTTTGAGTTCGAAATCGACAGTGTATGGTGACACTTAGGCCAGCATATGCTGACAGTTCAGAAATGACACCCGCGCTGTCATATTTATACGATATTTTGTCAGTAGTCAGTTTTGCGCCGTGAAATTTGATAACTGATGCATGACGAGATGCGACAGTTGTTCATAATACAAGCCGCTGTAATGCTGGTACTGCTGCTGTGCCAGCAGTACACAGCGTGCTGCGATTCTGCTGTGTATTATGAACTTAGCCATGCACCCTGGCACGTGGTTTTAGTACGACACGTAGGGTTCCCTGGTGGAACGAGGAACTGGCGCGCAAGAGAGCCCAGGTTAGGAGAAAGTTCAACAAAGCGAAGCGAAATGATGAATGGGGTGCATACAGAAGTGCGCTCACGGAATATAATCTCCTTATAAGACGCTCCAAGCGGGAGACCTGGAGGAAACATTGTGCCAAAATTAACTCACTACCTGAAGCGGCTCGCATCCACAAAGCTTTATCAAAGGATCATTCCAATGGTATTGGTCAGCTTAAGAAACCTGACGGATCCTTCACTGTGGATCCAGTGGAAACATTACAGCTGCTCTTGCACACCCACTTTCCGGGTTCAGTACAAGCTGGACCCCGCGTGTCTGCTCCACCAGCTGACCATCGGGTCCCGGTCAGCCTGTTAAGAAGCCTCTCTGGGGTCATTTTCGACAAAGAAAAGGTCAAATGGGCCGTGGAGTCCTTTGAACCCTATAAAGCACCTGGCGCCGATGGCATATTTCCTGCTCTTCTGCAACGCAGCATTAGTTTCATTATCAATCCATTGATTGCCCTGTTCAGAGCTAGCTACACCTTCAGCTACATACCGCGTTTATGGAGAGCGATCAACGTGGTGTTCATTCCAAAAAACGGAAACAAGCCGGAAGAGCTACCTAAATCTTACAGACCGATAAGCCTTTCATCGTTTCTTTTAAAAACTATGGAGAGGTTATTGGATCTGCATATTCGACAGAAAATGGAATGCACGTCACCCCTGCATCGTACCCAGTTCGCCTACGTAAAAGGTAAGTCGACAGTGGTTGCCTTACACAATCTCGTAGGAACGATTGAAAAAACCCTCAATGACAAGGAAATTGCCTTGTGCGCCTTCGTTGACATCGAGGGAGCTTTCGACAATACTGGCTACAGCTGCATATCTAGAGCACTTGAGCTCAGAGATATACCCACAGCCACTATTATGTGGATCGATGCCATGCTTCGCGAGCGCGTGATCTACTCAACGTTGAGTGGCGCTTTCTCCTGTGTTAATGCTGTTAAAGGTTGTCCTCAGGGAGGAGTTCTTTCCCTACTTCTCTGGTCACTAGTCGTAGACGAGTTACTAGCTAGGCTATGTGATTATGGTTATCATGCTATTGGATATGCCGATGATATAACTATTATAATCAGAGGAAAGTTTGAAACGACCGTCACTGAGGTGATGGGTGCTGCACTTGACTTAGTCCTTCGTTGGTGCACTGAAGTTGGCCTGAGTGTTAACCCTCAAAAGACCGTCTTGGTCCCATTCACACGGAGGAAAATTCTTAACTTAAGCTCGGTCAGTCTAGGCAGGACGGTACTTCAGTTCTCCACTGAAGTCAAGTGTCTGGGCATTACGTTGGACTGGAGGCTCAACTGGAGCAATCACGTCGAGACTGTCATTAATAAGGCCACTCGAATCATGTGGGCTTGCAGATCGCTCTTTGGTAAAACCTGGGGCCTCACCCCTAAAATGACTAAGTGGCTATATTTGATGCTGGTACGACCAGTCGTGACATATGCTGCGCTAGTATGGTGGCCCAAAACGCAGCAGCGTTGCACCATACAGTTGTGTACCAAACTACAACGTCTTGCATGCCTTGGTATGGCAGGATCCATCCGTACATGTCCGACATCGGCCATTGAGGCGATTGTTGGTCTTACTCCGCTGTATATTTTTATACAGGAATCTGCGGCTCTTAGCGCTCTTCGAGTGCGTTTAACTTATGATGCTCATGTGTACAATCAGGGCCACATGAGCATCCTGGAGCGGATTCCGGGTTTGCAGATCTGTTCGAGATCAGATTACATGACTACGGAATTTTGCTTCGATAGAAAATTCTCGGTCTCAATTCCATGCCGCTCGGCATGGGATAGTGCCAACCTCTGTCCTGACCCTAGCTGTACCATGTGGTTTACGGATGGGTCAAAGACTGATCAGGGAGTTGGTGCTGGGGTCTTTGGACCGAGCACCAGGATTTCAATCGCCATGGGCGTCTGGCCCAGCATATTTCAAGCAGAGATCCATGCCATTGAGACCTGCGCCAGAGAAATTCTGCACAAGAAACTTAATGGCGCAAACATTGCTATCTGCACGGACAGCCAGGCAGCTATTAAGGCTCTTTCTTCATACAAATTATCTTCAAAATTAGTGAAAGAGTGTTTTGATACCCTTCAGTGTCTCACAAACACCAATCGGGTAACTCTATGTTGGGTACCAGGCCATCAGGGCATTCAAGGTAACGAAGCTGCGGATGAACTCGCTAGGCAGAGCTCATCTGTGAAATTTATCGGGCCTGATCCGTACTGTGGTCTGAGCTGGGCTACAACCAGACAGCTGGTTAAGCAATGGTCCGCAAATGAAAGGTTGCGTCACTGGAATGATCTCGCTGGTCTTCGTCAGTCGAAAGATCTTATAAACCCATACGGTATCAAAGAAACTAGCCGCCTGGGCAGAGCGGACCTGAGGTTAATCGTTGGTTACCTCACGGGACACCACTGGGTAAGATATCACCTCAACAAAATGGGTCTGGCTACTGAAACGGAATGCAGACTTTGCCTGGAGGACACTGAGTCAACCAAACACCTTCTCTGCGAATGCCCGGCGGTTGCTCGTTCGAGGTTCTTGTTTCTTGGAGATTCCATCGTGAGCTCCGCGGTCGTTAAGAGCGCTCCTACAAAGGACCTACTGGCCTTCATCAGGCTGATTGAGAGTCTTTTGGATTAGTTTAAGGCTATAAGGCACAATAGATCTCATGGTCGCAGTGCCCACCTTTGGGTACCTTAGCCTGTCCTTATTTATTTATTTATTTTTATTATAGCCATGAATTTTTACTGTATCATAGGCAACTACTTTGATGTTAAAAAAAATTGTATGTAAAATGCGTCAAATTGTTTGACTTAATGACTGCTTAAATAACAAAGAAAAATACCACACAGACCTTTTCCATTACCGATCCGAAATTCTCCTCTGTCATTTTAGGAATGAACGGATAATCCACTAGATTTCTCGAAACACTAATCTTAGTGAATTTTATGTATTTTCCATCGGGGTCGATATTTTTAAATTTTCGTGGGTCGCCCCAATCTGTTTCAAGTTGTATGTTCTCACCATCCACATCGATATTAACGTTGTGATAATCCCTAATTATTGGATTTAAGAAATTTGCAAAAACATTGTAACAATCCGTATCGCCCACATAAATGGCTAAATGCGGATCATGCGGATATTCAAAACAGGCCATCAAACAATCAGCCAGTGTCGTCCCATACTGACTAGTCACATGATTTAGATCCTCCACAACGTCCGCAAGATATTTACGAACGAGGGATTTACTGTCTTCTGCGTTGAGCCGGTTCATTCCATTTTGAAGGATCTTCAGAGATTCACTGGGTGTTCGCTGCCTGAAATATTATCATCATCAATGTGACGCTACAGTCACAAATAGGCTTTTATCAAAGTTAAGAGGTTTTAGAGGTAATGCAAGTATTTGACTACTTACCGTAGTCCTGCTATCAATCTTTCCGTCGAGCCTGCCGCCAGGCCATAGCCATCAGACCTGATGTGAACATAATGCTGTCAGGCTAGCTACCAATCCTGTTGTCAAATCTGCTATCAGAATTTCGAAACGACTCATCTCCTCCGGAAAATATATAGAATATGAGTCGTTCCCGAAATTCTGATAGCACGCCTGACGGCAGGAGTGACAGCAGATCTGATGGCTGGCTTGACGGCGAGATAAATAACAACAGGCCTCATGGCTGATCTAACGTGACAGCAAGCGTGATGAATGTCCTGGCGGGAAGTTTGATAGCATGGCTTCACGGCAGGATTGATAGCACGTCTGATGGCAGGTACGATACCTGGACTAGCATAACGTCTAAATGTTAACAACAAATTATCAATTACAATGTGTTTACGTACAAGTTCCCCTTCAAATGATTTAATTCGCGTTCTAATTTTTCGATAGTCTCATTAGCAGCAATCAAGTCGGCTTTCAAATTATCCAAAGTCTCTTCGGCTGGATAACTCTTGCAAAGATGTCTTCGTATGAATTCCAGGGCATCGGCTGGCTTATTTGGCTCTTCATAAAGTTTTATGAATGCTTCAGTTAAGGCGTCTATTACGCCGCCCTTTTCTAGGTACTTGCGAAATTTCTCTTTTCTCTCCTGATACTATTAAGAAAATGTGTGATGAATTTATTAAATTTATTAAAAATTGGGACAAGTATTAAGAACTAACAGAAGTCATGATGAAAATCAAATTTTTCGCAATGACGTAAACTTTTTTTCTTTCATTATGACTTCGATGATTGCTTTGATAATTACGAAAATGATGACAAGTATCTACACTGCATGCAGATACATCGGTACATTATGTCTTGAGGCTACCGAACACGTAGAACGTAATTTGTCGAAGATATCGAAGACGACGACGACGTAGGTTCTATCAAAATCCCATTATAACCATTCGTCACTGCTATCGACATCTGCTGTACTTGGCTTCTAGCTCAATTTACCAAATGGATAGCCAGCAAGCTAGGCTGGCAGACATTCGTTCACACAGCTCAGAAATAAGAAGTGCAAGCTCAGAAGAGTTATACAGGGCCTTTCGCAAGGATGAGTTTTATCATTCACCCTGTTTAATCTCTATCTGTCTAGGCTCCCAACACCATCTGAAGGACTCTAAATTATCAGCTATGCAGACGATTGTTCTATTCTGGCTACGGGTAATGATATTGAACACATGTGCAGCGTAATCAACCAGTACCTTGAAGAGCTCAACACCTTCTTCGTTAATAAGAACTTGTACATATCTGTCATTTTGACAAGCGACCGGTCGACATCTCAAATTTCGAGTTCTGAAAATTTTTTATGGTTTGTGAGTGTAGTCTTGGTGTTTAAATTAACAAAATTATAAAATTGAGTGAAATAATAGTAAAAATTGCAATAGTTTATCGATTCATCTGGAAAACTGTAAGTTTTGTTTCAATCTTTGTGTGTTTTTTCCACTTGCATTAACTCGGCGCTAACGGTTTATCTTTCGGTGGGAATTTGGCCAAAGTTTATTTTTTTAATTTCTAAATTGAATAAACGAATATGCCGGGAATACAAACAAATAGTGTCGATGGGGAAAATAACACCTGCCCCAAATGTAAAAAGGTGGTCAGTGATGACCAGCAGGCACTTCTTTGTGATGGATTTTGTGCGAAATGGCACCATATTGGCTGCATAAAATTCTCCGCCGAAGAGTACAAAGCAATGCAAACCCTACATTCTAAACGTGGGATTAGGTGGCTTTGCGATAGCGACCGTACTAAGTGGACGAAGTACACTAAGAATGAGTCCCAAGTTTCTTTGCTAGTTGACATTACCACCAAGGTCGACAGCAAAGTGGACTCAATAATACATCGTCAACTCAAATGTATTGACGATAAACTTACGAGTATAAATAAGAAGATTGATGATTCTACGGCATCAAATTCTGCCAAAGTAAGCTTTGGATCCATGACTTATGCAAAGGTATCAAAATGTGATGACAATGCAGATGACAGATCCAAAGTCTACAACGGAGGGATAATTATAAAACCAAAAGAAGTCCAAAGCAGTGAAATTACGATGGCTACTGTGAGGGAAAATTTCAAACCCCGCGAAGCCCAAACCCCCATCACATATACTAGAAATCTGAGAGACGGGGGAGTTCTGTTGAAAACTAACACCGAACAGAACTGTAAGAAACTTCTGGACGGGCTTAAAGCTAAGTTAAACAATAATTATTCCGTCGAATCATCAAAAGAACGTCTTCCAAAATTGGCTATATACGGTATCAATAAAAAATATTCTGTAGATGAGCTTAAGTAAGAAATCATAACTCTGAATCATGGAATTAGTCCAGATATAGAGTTGAGGTTTCTGCAATACAAAAGCTACAAGAAGCAAGAGCATAAATATACTGCTATATTTGAAACTACTGGAGATCTTTACTCGCGGCTAGTCAATAGGTATGTTAACATTGATTATGCCAGTCATTTCTGTGCAGAAGTTATTGATGTGAGAAGGTGTTACAAATGCCAAAAATATGGGCATATAGGAAAATATTGCAAGAGTACTCTTGATATTTGCCCAAAATGTGCTGGTAACCACCGAGCATCAGAATGCCAGGCATCGACTAAAAAGTGTTCAAACTGCCTCAGTAAGACTAGATCTGACTGTAGTCACAGTGCAGATAGTAAGGATTGTCCCGAGTATAGGTCAGTAGTGAATATAGCAATTAATAGGATTAATTACTTTTCATCAAAAGCATAATGAGTCAACAACCACTGAAACTTTTCTATGCAAACGCTAGAAGTTTACGTAATAAATTTTCGGAAATAGAAATTATGGCTATTGAGGTAGAAAAATCGGATATCATAATCATCAATGAGACATGGCTATATAACAACGAAATTGAATTTTTCAACCTGCAGGGCTATACAGCGACTTTCAACTGTCGGGATATAACAGGGGGTGGCACCGTGATATACGTTAACAATAACATACAGTTCAAGGTAATCCTAAATTCACCAGAATATAACACAATAATATTGGAGTTATCCAATTCAAAAGTGCCAATTAGAATAGGTACCTATTACAGGGCCCCTAATGAAAATGCTAATGATTTTATTGAATACATTGATGCTTTGTATCAACAGTTTAATAATCTTACGATGCTGGCTGATACAAATTTAGACATCTTAGAACCAAACACCACTGTTGTGAAAGAGTACCTGGACATGCTAACGATGAACCAGATGAATATTGTTAACGATAAAGAACCAACTAGGGTCACTGCCACTTCAGCTACTCTAATCGATCACATAGTGTCCTCAATGAACACATCTACCCATAACTTCAAATTCAAACTAATTGATCAAGCAGAGCTTGACCATAAAATTGCAATTCTAAGCATAAGAGTAGCTCCTATCCTTAAAAAACGAATGGAAGCTATTTTTATAAAGGTAATTGATAAAGATGCTTTCAAAGAAAACATAAGAGCTAAAGTAAGCAGGCTGAATGACTTAGTTGATTTCAAACACCTGATTGATATTGTTGCATCTGCGAAAACTGAATCAACGACTCTGAAGAAAGTTCGTACAAGACATCAATCATGGATAAATTCTGAAATAATTGAGTCAATTAAAAGGAAGAATATAGCTTATAAAAAATATAAACTCGATCCAACCAGTGAAAGCAAAAAAGCAGCTTATATATATCTTAAAAACAAAGCTTCGAAACTTGTCCACCAAGCCAAGGCAAATTCTCTTAATAATCAATATGTGAATGCATCCGGTAACAGCAGAAAACTTTGGCAAATAATTAACAGCGAACTAACTGCCAACTCTGGTCACAGGAGAGAAACCGATAGTACACTTGCCGCAAGTGACATTAATCAGTTTTTCGCATCAGTTGCAGAAAAAACTCAGCAAGGCAACTCATCCCCGATTGAAGAAAGATATCCAAACATTACAAATGAACGAACAATATTTCTTGAACCCACTAGCATAGAGGAAGTAACTGGTATCATAAAGAACCTACGCAATGTATCGGCTGGGTGTGATGGTATCAAAATCAGTGATCTCCAAATGGTTTGTGAGGAAATTTCTCCACTACTGAGCCAAACCATTAATAAACATCTTAGTGAAGGTACATTTCCTGATGTGCTGAAAATTTCGAAAATCAAACCAATTTTCAAAAATGGAGATCCTAATGATCCATCAAATTATAGACCTATTGCGTTGTGCAGCGTATTTAGCAAGTTATTTGAAAAGGCGGTGAATACCAGAATTGTTCGCTTCATAAAAGAGACTATTGGATTTGATAAACAACAGTATGGCTTTTTAGCCGAAAGTAACACAACTGCTGCGCTTACAGATGCACTTCATTTTATAAACTCTGAACTTGATAGTTCAAAATATGTGACGGCCATTTTTATAGACTTGAGCAAAGCCTTTGATACTGTAAATCAAACAGTCCTGTCTGAAGCCCTGTATGAACTTGGTATAAGAGGAGTTGCTAACAACCTGATAAAAAGTTACCTGAAAGATAGACCAAGTATCACTGAGTTCCATAATGAGATAAGCGGCGAAGTAATAATGAATACAGGGGTTCCTCAGGGTTCTATTTTAGGCCCTACATTATATCTGCTTTACGTGAATAATCTAAGTCATGCAGGCCTTACCGCCAAGTATGTAACTTATGCAGATGATACTCTTCTGCTGTATTCTCATTTTGGGAAAAATGATGCCGAACAAATTATCAATCGTGATATGAAAATCTATAAACAGTGGCTTCAAGGTAACAAATTAGAACTTAACACCAGAAAAACTCGTTACATGCTTTTTAAGCAGAAAAACAAGGCCGATATCGAACTTTGTATCAAATTTGGAAACCAGACTATTGAGAGAGTCGAAAAAATCAAATACCTAGGCCTTATTGTTGATGAGAAGCTTTCGTGGAATGATCATATCGCTCAAATTAGATCTAAACTATGCCCATTAGTTGCTTTACTGAGACGTAGAAAGTACATAAATACACATCTTAAAAACTTAATCTTCCATGCCCACGTCATGCCTACTGTTACATATGGAATTTTTAACTGGTGTCAAACATCGGCGAGAAATATTTCAGCAATCGGAAGAATGCTTAATAAAGCTGTCAAAGCGATTCATAATCTACATCCAAGAACACCTACTTCAGAAGTCTACGAATTGACTGGTAAGCTACCAATAGAAAAAATTATAACCTCTGAAAAAATTAAGATTATTTGGAAGATAGTTAACAAGAAAATTAAAACGTCCATTTCCGTGTCAATGAATAGAGAAGTTCACAGCTATGGCACTCGAATTGCTGGAAATTTCAGAACACCTTTAGCCAACACCAACAGAATCTTGCTAGATCCAATTAGATCATCTCTACTGATTTTTAATGCCTTACCGCAAGAAATTCGAACCCTTACATCATATGATACTCTAAAACGAAGACTCAAACATTACTTACAGCTTAACCAAATTTAAATTTAACTAAAGTATCAATATAATCCAAGACAATTATACTCACCAACCATGGTTTAATTAGCGCGTTTTCGCTTTAATTAAAAACAATATTTCCTTTTAAGATTAATATACTTTTTTTGCATTCCCTTATACCAGTGTTTCACTGTCTGGGAGGCAAAACAAGTTTTAAACTCAAATTATATGTTTCAATGTTTTCTGTAATTGTCTTTGGCACCATTTAATTTCTGCTCTTATTAACTATGTGGGGTGGGTAAATGTAGTCCGCAAAACCTATCAGTTCCACTTGTTGAATTTTGTTGATCTGCCCTAAATCGAGTATACTTGTCCATACCCTCCCCATCCCCTTTTCCCTCCCTGGGAAATGATGATAGACGCTTTTGAAACACCTGATTCTGTGAATGATAGTGCCAAAGCCAAACTGATCCCTTATTCCCTGTAAAAAAAAAAAAAAAAATCTTTTCCGAAGCCTTCAGTCATACTTTTCACCTCCTGAACCAAAGAAGTCAGACTGCAACTCTCTCTCTCAATTGCCCTAACCCCTTGTGGGGCATAGCGCGTCAACCGTTTCATGTGGCCCAGTTCACGTTTCTCGGCATAAACTGGTTTCGGAGAATGCAGTTGCTAGCATGCACCTCCTGTACATCCATGACCACATCGTGGACTGCAACTAAGCATATCATTATCCCGCTAACAATAAACCACTCAAGAATCCTCGGTGTCACTCTTGACTTGATAGCATGGCCACTTCTTCTGCCCATGAATCAACAATCTGTCACAAAATGAGAAGCAGGAATTAAGTTCTTAAGGCTTTTGCTGACAGTTCCTGAGATAAGGATAAGGAGACCCTACTGGTAACCTATAAAGCTATCAGTAGATCAATGGTAAAATATAGAGCGCCTATATGGTCTCAAAATCTGAGCGATACACAATGGCATAACATCCAGTCTTCTCAAAATGCTGCACTACGTACTAGGACAGACTTCCTTCTGATGTCTCCTCAGGATCACCTACATCAAGATGCCACAAACATGGTCGTGAACATCTTCAATGTCTGGCGACTGACAACCAAGTCCTTTCATATTGGTTGCCAGGTCATCAAGGCATTGAAGGCAATGAATGGGCAGATGAACTTGCCAGGTAAGGCTCAACGTCTAATTTTATCGGACCACTCGCTCAACTCAAGTCTGAATGGTGCTCGCAACTAAATTCGCACTATCTCTTATTGACGGAACCCCTCATGACGTTCACCACATATTCAGCGGTCCAACTACACCCACGCCGCTAACACCCAAAGCGCTTTGGGAACCGAAGTGGCCATATTCCTTGGCCTTGATACCGAGAACGTGGACATTGATTTTTAATGTATATAATACACACACTCATAAGTATTCGAAACATCGCTACAACAACAACAACAGTCATTTAATAACACGAAAAGTTTTTGTTTTTGTGCCCCCCCCCCCTCCAATATTTTTTAATCGGTGCCTCTTATTTTACTGGGGGGGAAATAGGACTCTGTACTCTTTGAATAATTTTAACTTTTATTGAATACCCCATACCGATGATAGAAAAATGATTTGTTGAATTTAAAAAAAAAAATTAATTTTTTATTAGAAAATATTTACATACTTGTATTTATTTTCAATATTCTGCGAATGACCAGGAAAAATGCATGCGTGTGTGTCTTTTTTAATTAACACGGAATAGAGTTCAATCTATAAAAACGAACCAAAAATTCAACGTTTCTTTTACAGGCCTGTTTAGACCTAACTTATAATCCCATTGTCTTTATGCTGAAACCGCACACATTCAAAGGAGCCCTCCTCTTTGGAACTAGTTTAGGTGAAAAAGGCTGTCCACAAAATGCTTCAAAATTGGAAATTTCATCTACGATTGGGGTAAAAAAAATCTTACCGGATTAAACCATTTTAAAACAATCAAATATAAAACAAGTTTTATTGTAGCCATCCGGAAATGGTGCAAGCTTCTTTGCAGCCGAAGATAAGAGCAATTCCAATGAATTATGCCCTCGAGATGTTTTAAAACTATCGCCACCGCCTTCAACGAAATATTGCAATCGGAAAAATTTCGAGGATCTAACAACTATCAAGGATTTGAGTGCAACAATGAAATTTGAAAGTGTAACGTATTTCTACAATTTATATCTTTTCATGTAAAATTTAAATATTTATCGATTTTTTTTTTCATTAGATGCCGCAATGGTTTAATTCGTGGGTCAATAGATTGGAGCATTTCGTTTTGGCATTTTCCGAGGACAAAGTCGATAAAATGAATTTGGAAAAGGAAATTAATGTTGATATCAGCCGACCGGCAGACGATCATTCATTTAATATTGGAATCAATGGAATTAAATGGAAATTGGAACATGTACCCTTCATTCCGCGGATCGATGCTAAGTATGATACAACAGAACAAATATTGTATGACACTGGACTGAAAAGTAAGTACGAATATTAGCCGCTTTCGATTCACCGGATCTCAGACCATTTTCATACAAAACGACAGGCCGGTTTTAATCCCAGACACCAACCTCTCGGAGGCAACCGAGCTTCCAACTGCTATTAAATGTTTCAGTGAAACTTCCTAGAGTTTTGGGAAACAACTTCGGCTTTGGAGCTAGTAAGTTATTGCTGGCAATAAAGCGATTAATTTAAATCGCATTAACATCCGCGAGACCCGCTAGGTCCTGGAAAAAAAGAGTCCCAAAAACTTTCTCCTCCTATTAGCCAAGACTGGGTAGTGATAAAGAAGGTGAAGAACACTCTCCTCTCGTCCTCTTCCTGACAACTTCTGCAGTAGTCGTTATGAGGAAGGCAAAGCCTCCTCGTAGGCTCGCCGATAGGACAGTGTGTAATGACCTCCACTATCATGCCAATATGCTGCTTATTCAATGAGAGCAAAACCCGGCTTATTTTTTTCAAAGTACCGGTTGTTCGGTTAATCCGACCGGTTTTTTCATATCCCTAGTTGCTAGCATACACCTCCTATAAGCATCTTTTACTCACAAGCTTGGAACGCTGTGGGAGTTTTTTTTTTGTTTTATTAACTAACTTTATTATGTTCTTACTTTTCAGGATCATGCTCACTCATTCGTAACATTGTCAATACATTCGACGACTCCATCATATATACGGACTCGTATCTCCCGACAAACAAATCGTGTTCTTTGCTATTGGTGGGCGATTGCTCAACGGATCAACGAATGGGAATTTTCATAAATCAGGACAGTTCAAGTTCAAATGCTCTTCGATATACGTTAAGAGTTTTCATTGGTGAAAACTATTTCACGTTTGATCCCCAATTGAAAAATACTGACGAATACTTCATAACATTAAATGGAAAGGATAAAATTAGCATCCAGAGTCAGGCGTATCAATTTCCGGCGTTGGAGAAATTCTATGATTTCAGGTAGCTATTTGATCCATAAGTGAAAAACAACGAAATATCAACTTTATCGATTCTTAATTTCAGGGTTGAAATCAACGAGCAAAATGTTTTACTTATCGATAATGGGTTAATGCGTGCATCCGTACAATTTGATTTATTGAATATTATCAACGTGGAGATCTATGAATCCGATAAAGATAAAATGTGTGGTATTTGTAGTTTGCCTTTGAATCCAATGCCGGATTATAGTTATTGTTCGTTGCTTTAAATGTGCATATATACGCTTTAATTATGTTAAGATGTTAATCACAATTTGAATAAACATGGCAAAAAGCTTTTTCTTTAATGAGTAATGCGTTAGCAATTAAAGTGAGTATTTTTGAAATCATCACTCGTTTGTACGCCCTATAAAATTTTGACGAAAATTCTGGAAAATAGAATAAAACCGTACACAGAACGAATCATTGGCGAATATTAAAGCGGTTTCAGACCTGGTCGCTCCACAACCGATCAGGTCTATACGGTCAAACTGATACTCCAGGGGTACTGGGAATACAACGTAGCCGTATACCAAATCTCTGTCGACTTCAAGCAGGCATACGACAGTATCGATCGTGGAGTACTGTACAACATCATGCTTCAATTTGGTATACCGACCAAATTAGTGCGACTGACAAAGATGATGATGACCAACTCCGTCTCACAAGTCAGGATTCATAATAGACTTACTGATCTGTTTGAAACACGCACTGGTTTGAAACAGGGCGATGGACTGGCACCGACGCTCTTCAACCTAGCACTGGAATACGCTATTCGGGCTATGAATATGGACAACCGCAATACGCTACTCATCAAGTCGACACAATTAGCAGCGTACGCCGACGACATCAACATCATGTTCCGAAGATTGGCCGACGCAGAAGAACTTCTGCATACGCTCGATGCCGCTGCAAAAAAAGTTGGACTACGTATCAACGAGGGTAAAACCAAAATAATGATGCAATCGACTACAAGGACACCTGCACAATCGAGCATCAATGTGGAGGACCTCAACATCGAGTTCGTGAACGACTTCATATACCTGGGTTGCAACCTGTCAAGGGATGCCAACGAAACTTACGAAATCAAGCGATGGATACAGTTAGCTAATAAGACTTTTTTCTCGGTTCTTCCCATAATGAAATCGAAGCATGTGCACAGAAACACGAACCTCCGCATGTACAAAACCATTATACGACCAGTGCTATGCTATGGCTGCGAAGCATGGACCCTAACTCAATCCTCCGGAAACATGCTGGACACATTTGAACGTAAGGTTCTGCGGCGAATTTTCGGGGCTGTTTGCGATCGAGATGAATGGCGCATCCGGTACAATCATGAGTTTTACGAACTGTACGATGAGCTGGAAAGTTGTCAAACTACAACGACTTCAATGGGCAGGGCATGTATTGTACAACGAATGGACGATGATCGCAAGCCAAAGACAGTAATGAACACAAAATGAGTCGACGGAGCGAGACTGCGAGGACGACCGAGATGTCGTTGGGAGAGCTCAGTATACTCGTATGTGGACGCCACGCAACTACTGGGCCTCCAAGATTGGAGGACGCGGTCACGTGACCGAGACAATTGGAGGACAACGATCCACGCGGCCCGAGCTCGGGCTGTCGCGCCACGATAATGATAATTTTTGAAATGCAACTTTTATGTCGACCTTGCACGTTAATCCGTTTGTCGACACCAGACGCAAAGAAAAACTGGCAATCCGATATATGAGGAACTGAAAACGCCTTCAGGCGGTTAGGGCGCGACATCGGGCTGTTGCGCCACGATGATGATGAAAAACGCCGAAAATGGAAAATTTGTGAAATGGAGAATATATTTTCCCCCTCCCTCTTTTCCTCTTTCTTCAAATTTGAAGAAAATGCCAAAAATGGAATGTTCTCAACGGTACCTTTCTAACAATACCCCACTTGCCTATACCAAACGAAAAAAAAGTTCACCTTCATTTCCCCTCTATGGGAATCCCCCCCCCCCCCTCCCACCATTAAAGTGAGCCTATTGTAATGAATCGCTTTCTCTGGATAATTGTAGTATTTTAGTACACATTTCTGCCAAATTTCATGAATGTAGCTTCAGCGGTTCGTGAGATACTTCATGGACAGACAGACGGACGTTTGACCGATTTCATAAGGGTTTTGTTTTTACCCTAAAAAGGAAGAATTTGTACCATCAGCCTATCAACAAAAACAGGGGGGGGGGGGGGGGCAAAAACTCCTCTTTCATAGTCCTCCGCGTGGGCGCCCCCTGGAACGGCAGTGGTCACAGACCATTGCCAACCAACGTCAAGCCGCCAGTAATGGCGGTGCGATGATTTGGTTGAGGTACCCCTGTGGTGTGGGGTGTGAAAAAAAAAATACCACGGCCTTTCCCTTTGAGGGCCTGTCGTTAAAACCGACAATCAAAGGACAGGATGTGTATGCCAGCAACTTGCACTATCCGAAATCTTTATATGCTAACGAAACGTCAACTATGCCTCGGATAAGGACTGACTCAACGGTTACGACTTTTAGCTATCGTACAATGACAAAGATTGGATTCTGGAATGTGCGTACTCTCCTGGACAATGGATCAGAAGGTCCCCAGAACGCACGATTTCTTCAATTAGAGAGTGAATTTCTGAGGTTCAAATTAAATATCTTAGGAGTTAGTGAGATAAGATGGTGGAACAGCGGAGAATTCATCTCTCCAACGGGCAGCACTGTAATGTTGTACTCCGGTAAAGCTACCGGTAGTCGTCGTGAGTCAGGTGTGGGGCTCCTTTTAACCAGAGCCGCGCGAAACTGTCTCTTATCCCGGGAACCGGTCTCTGACAGGGTCTTGACCGCCAGGTTCCGGACCAAAATGAGGAACATCTCAATAATACAATGTTATGCCCCTACTGAACCCGACAATGTCTTGGCAAAAGACTCCTTCCACGAAGAACTAAACGCCGTTCAGAGCAGAACACCTAAAGGTGACATTATAATGGTTATGGGTGATTTGAATTCGAAAGTTGGCGCTGATAACTATGGGCTCAGACATGTGATGGGGAGACACGGTCTTGGTGATCGTAATGACAACGGTGAAAGATTTGTAGAGTTCTGCAACTTTCACAGTCTCTTCATCGGTGGTACTAGTATGTTTGAGCATAAGGACCACCACAAAATCAGTTGGTCCTCTGTTGATCGGCGCAGAACACAAAATCAGATCGACCATTTTGCCATTAGCAAAAGATTCAAGAGTTGCCTCCTGGACGTGCGAAACAAGAAGGGTGCCGATATTGGGATGGGAAGAGACCATTATCTTATGATCGCTAATGTTCGATTGCGTATTGCAGCCGTGCGCCGCCCCAGCGACGAAAGATCCAGGCCCCGCAAATTCAACACCGCTCGACTAAAAAATCCAGCTGTCTTACAACAATATAATGACCATCTTGCGCAAAAAGCGGCTGAGATAACTAGTCACCCAGATAGTGACATAAACGAAAACTGGGATGCCATAAAAAATGCGTACATTGATAGCGCAAATACCATCCTTGGCCCAAACCCGGATTGCCGGAATAAGCCCTGGATGTCCGACGCTTCATGGCAGCGGATTGTTGAAAGAAAGGAGCTGAAAGTTCGTTTGGCTGCAGCAGCAGACGACAATCGAAGCAGCATCGAACTCCTTTACCGTCAGAAAGCTCGACAAGTTCAGCGTAGTGTGCGACGCGAAAAAAGAGTTTATGCCAATTCTCTTTTAGCGTCAGCAGAAGAAGCCGCTAGAAGTAACAACTTAAACGCCGTATACGGTGTCATTAAGGAGTTTACAGGTGGTCGTAACTCCTGCCAACATCCGGTGAAAGATAGTGATGGAAAGCTACTTATCTTGGAAGAAGATCAAATGAGGCGATGGAAAGAACACTTCGCCGCGGTCTTGAACCGTGTAACCTCTGGTGAAGTTCCCCCTCATATAGATAATTTAGCTAACCATCAAAATGTGCGTATACGGTCCACTGCCCCGACTAAAGAGGAAATAGTCACTGCAATTATTGCACTAAAACGAGGAAAGGCCGCCGGACTTGACGGCATCCCTGCCGAACTTTATCAAGCAGCGCCAAGCGTAACTGCCGATTTGCTGCACCCACTTGTTGATAAAGCGTGGAATACAGAGACCTTTCCCACTGAGTGGAAGGAAGGTTTGATCATCAAACTTCCAAAGAAGGGTAGCCTCACAGACTGTAATAATTGGAGAGGCATTTGTGTGCTTCCTGCCGTTGCCAAGATAATAGCTAAAATCGTCCTGGAAAGACTAAAGGCCCACTTAGAAAGCACAATTGATGAAGAGCAGGCTGGCTTTCGATCCGGATTCTCCTGTGTCGATCACATTAACACCTTGCGAATCATCATCGAGCAATGCGCTGAATACGATTCTCCGCTTCACTTGCTTTTCATCGATTTCGAAAAGGCTTTCGATAGTGTGAACCGGGATTCTATATGGGCAGCCTTGCGCAGGAGAGGCATCCCTGAGAAGCTTGTGGCTATTATTAAGGCAACCTATGACGGCGCGAAATGTCGCGTTCTGCATAAAGGTAAGGTGTCGGGGGACTTTGAGATTCGCAGTGGAGTTCGGCAGGGGTGCATCCTCTCACCGATCCTATTCCTCATTGTGATCGGCGATGTGTTGCATGCAGCCCTATCCGGACTCGACAGAGGAATTCAATGGACTTTGACATCTTATCTACAACATCTTAACTACGCTGACGACATATGCCTACTCTCCCACAAAATCATGGATCTGCCCGCAATGGCGTTAGATCTCGAGAGCGAGGCAAGCAAGGTTGGGCTAAAGATTAATACCAACAAGACCAAGGTTCTTAGCCCGCCGTTGCGAAAAAGAAATCCGACACCTATTGCCATCAATATTAATGGGCAGCCTGTGGAGAAGGTGGACAACTTCGTCTACCTGGGTAGCATTGTTGCCGAAAATGGTGGTACGGAGCAGGACATCGCTCGTCGTATCAACCAGGCTAAACGCGCATACGGCATGCTGTCCAAAATCTGGCAGGGCAGTTATCTCAGCATCAAGACCAAGCTGGGCCTGTTTCGCTCCCTGGTACTATCAGTGCTTTTGTATGGGAGCAGTACATGGAAAGTTTCCGTAGGAGTTACCAGAAAGCTGCAAGTTTTCGTCAACTCATGTCTTCGTCGAATTTTAAGAATTTTCTGGCCCGAAACAATATCAAATGAAGAGCTAAGTCGGCGTACGGGTCAGATGCCAATCGACGAATTGATACGCAGGCGAAAATGGCAGTGGATAGGTCACACATTGCGGAAGAGTGATAACTGCATTGCTTTGCATGCCATGAAATGGAACCCCATTTCCAACCAAGGCCGACCAAGAGGGGGTCCTCGAATCACATGGCGTCGATCTGTGGCAAAGGAGTGTCAGGTACTGGGTAAGTCTTTTGGGGAGTTGCGCCCCATTGCCCAGAACAGAGTACGATGGCGCGCAGGAGTAGTTGACGCGCTTTGCCCCGCTAGGGGTTAAGGCAAAGTAGTATACCTGCACTTTTAGCCGTGTTTAGCGGACAAAAAATCGAACGGTTTGGATCAGTGGCGAGCGAATTCAAACAGCTACCACACAGATTATTCGCCGCATGGGGGCGAATCGCAGGCTCAGTATAGAAAGGTATAGGGGTGAACTGCCCAGAAAAAGTTGACGTTCAACCAATTCTCCCAGATGTGATCTCATACAAGACCTGGATTAAGACCGGTCAGTAGTTTTGTATGAAAATGGATCTGGTGCCTATTTTTTGAAACTTTCCAACTACCAACGTTGCATTTTGTACATTAATCTTTGTGGCGAAACGGCCCGTGGTCGTCGGACCTTGGCCATGTGGATAGTTTTCTTCCAATTGTCTCGGTAATTTGACCGACTATCCAGGCGGCCAAGGTCCGACGACAAAATGTAAAGTTGGTAGTTGAAAAGTTTCCAAAAAAAATAGGCCCTTGATCCCAATAAATCGAACAAGGCTATTATTAATAATAATACTAAAAAAATAAGATTTAGCTTGAGAACAATTCGAAAATCTGTCTGGGAATTTCCATCGCATAAATCCAGCATAATACAGTTAAGCGCCAAACACGCCCAACGAGCCTGAACACATACATACACATTTCGCGACCATTCCTAAAGTTCTCAAAAAAACGAAAACTACCAGGTTTGTTTATTAATTCTTTTAGAGTGTATATATTTTATAACAAATATGGTTGTTATTCCATTCAACAATGCAAGCGAACATTCATAGAACCTAACATAAATTATTAATCTATGAGAGGTATAACTTAAATTCTGCTATAATACAATGTGCGTTGTTTGTTTGCATGACAGTTCTACATTGTTTTTTATTCTTTTATTTTGAATATGCCACAAGACTAGAATTTAATAAAAAGTTCTAAGTCTATTTCACTTGAGTGTATAAAAATAGATTAACGTGCTAGAAAAAGGATTTTTCTAATAATAAAACGATTTCAGATTGTGTATATCAAAAATCAGCATTAAGTACATCAGATTGTTGCTTTATCGTTGCATGAACTATTCGTATTTAGTTTCGTTTTAAAATTTTAGTTGCCGTTGTGTAACAAGTAGAATAGAAGAAACACTATTCTGAACAATTGCTTAGCTTACGAAGTGATTCACATTTATGTTTTTTCTTCTAGAATTACGTGAATTCATGGATGATCGGGAACATGAGTAAATATCGAACAAATATGGAGAGCTGACAATAAAAGAATGAATGTTTTTGTAGGTGGAATGTTGAGGTGTGATTAATTGTCTAAGATATATCCTGTTGCTCTCGATTTCTACATTATCATATTGTCGACTATTCGACTCAATTTAGGCGCTAGAGTCCCAACACATATATGATTTCACATCGCCTTTCACTATGTTCGATAGTTTCTATCAATTTAACTTTACAATTCTAGAGATTTACATAAGAAGTCTCATATCACTTTGTTATATTGAAGTAACATGAGCTTTCAACTGGAGTGTACTTATATAACAATATATATTTGCATATATCTAATTCTATATATTAATACTGTTACAGTATTTTAAGTTGCCTTTCATGTGTATGGAATGTAAATATTATATATCATGTTATTTAAATATCTCTAAAATAGTTGGAAAACGTGCTTTGTAAAGATTCATTATTGTATATCAATTTCACTAAACATTTTATCTAATTTTAACAATATTATCATCAAATCCATATCAATAGGTGTATTAACTTAGTGTTTTGGTTTTTGTTGTTGTCGTGTTCCTATTCGAGAAAATTCAATAAATAAACGACCAGTTAAGTACAAAATTGGTCAAACTAATATCCACTGTTTAATAAAGAAGAAAACTAGAGTAGGAGGTTTTAATCGGGTAATATTTATACCCAAACACCATGCGGGTTTTTACTGGTAGGTACAGCGTTTTCTAGTTGTCGCGGCGATCCAATTATTCGACGTGTGCTACCGGGTTTATTAGAGCCTGAAAATAAAGAAAAAAAGGAATATATAAAGAGCAAAAATTATATTCACCAATAATTTGCTCAGTGTACGATTTTATTCTATTTTTCAGAATTTTCGTTAATATAGGGTCTTTCATTAAGCGCTTCCTATCTTTAAATTTAAATGTGTGAGATATCATCGAAACTTTTTATTCGTTTGAAAGGTCTGATGTATGGAATATAACTACTACTACTTAATTGCCCTAACCCCTTGTGGGGCATAGCGCGTCAACTGTTCCATGTGGCCCAGTTGGCGTGTCATTGGCGTAAACTGGTTTCGGAGAATGCAGTTGCCAGCATGCACCTCCTGCACATCCATGGCCACGTATGTCGTCGTGGACGGGATTCGAACCCGAAACGCCGGTAGTTAAACATGAGACTGATGCCTCAACACACTGCGCTACCGGTCGCCCCAAATGGAATATAACATCCTGTAAATGTCCGCCGCGGCTTCGCTGGGTGGCGCGCATCCGAAGTGTCCAATTTTCCATGACTCTGGCGCATAAATCAGGCTGAATTTGACCGATGGCATGGGTTATGTTGTCTTTGAGGGCCGTTGTGGTTGGTGGCTTATTCGCATAGACCTGCGACTTAAGAAAATCCCACAAGAAAGTCTAACGGGGTCAAATCGCACGATCTCGGTGGCCAGTTCACATCACCTCCACGTGAGATGACCATGCCCCCAAATCGCTCGTGCAGAATGTCCAATGTGGCATGAGCTGTGTGGCACGTAGCGCCGTCCTGTTGAAACGACCTATAGCGCTCGCCGTTAACGGTAATTGCCTGGCCAACGTCGTTCTGAAAGAAATATGGACCCATGACGCCGCCAGCCCAAAATCAACACCAAACAGTGACTTTTTCGGGATGCATTGGACGCTCTTGGATCTCATGTGGATTGGTATCGTCCCAAATTCGACAATTTTGTTTGTTGACGTACCCATTCATCCAGAAATGGGCCTCATCGCTGAAGATGATTTTTCGATGAAAATTACGATCAGTTTCCAACTGCTCCAGAGCCCATTCAGCGAAAACACGTCGCTGTCTACGGTCGTTTATCTTCAGCTCCTGGGTAAGTTGAATTATGTACGGGTGCAGGCCCAAGTCACGACGCAAAATTCGCCAAGTTGTAGTCTGCGAAAGGCCTAGTTCTTGTGAGCGACGCGAAATCGACTGCCTCGGATTCTCCTGTACACGGATGGCGGCGATGTTTTCGGCAGATCTTGCATTTCGTTGTCGTACGGATGTTGGTTGATTGTTTACTGAACCAGTGGACTCAAATTTATTCACCACACTACGAATAGTCCTCTCGGTAGGACGATTATGGGGACAGTAAAATGGTCGAAGCGCGCGGAACGTTACCCGAACAGAACACCCATTTTGATAAAACAGTTTTATCATTTGCACGTGTTGCTGAACGCTATATCCGTCCATGGTGATTTGCCGAAACAGACTGAATAAATAACAGCTAGTTCCACAGATATGACTTCGCTATCAACTGTCGAAGTTCGGAAGTCCCTATTGGAAGACCCTTTATTTTGTAGGACCTGCAGACTACAGTGAGATGTCTGTTTTGTTTTCGCACTGCAATTTATCTCCCTTCTTGTGATGCGAGCAGATGATGCGCTAATCGTCAGGAACGATCTATCTCGTCCTCACAGATTCTCAGAATTATTTGATGTGTGGCTTTTATGAGGTTCGCTCTATCGGAAATAGTGCAGTTGGGATCTCGTCAGCGCCCGGCGCTTTGTTTAAATGAAGCGACTTTAGAGCGAGATCTACTTCGTCTACTCATTTATTGCCTTAACCCCTAGTTGGGCATAGCGCGTCAACTATTCCATATTGCATAGCTGACGTTTCGTTGGCATAAACCAGTTTCGAACGATACACGTTGCCAGCATGCACTACTTCTTCTACTGTCGGGGGTTGTCTAGAAGCCTTGAACAGTAGCGTAGGTCGTGGTGTGAAAATATAGATGATGCTACTGATACTTCCTGGCTTCGTAAAATCCTAAGTACTGATCCGTCTACACCCAGCTACTCCTAATAAAGCTAGATGCTAAGCTAAATGCTACTCCAAACTCCTTGCGGCCCGATGGTTTGCCACTTGTAAAAATTGTGTGCGATTTCCTGTCATTGATCTCGCTGCCAAGCCAATTTGTTTCCTGGACTGCAGTAATGTTCAGTTTGTACTTATCGACCTGCTGAAGGAGGGGGGCTTCTCGGCCCCCGGTTTGTTCGGGGAGCGTAAATTCCAGGATCCGAAAGAATAATCCGTTAGTCGTTTGCATGGTCGTCTTTGTTGATTCGCGATGATTGAGGCCATTGTGTATTAGCCCCCACCGAGGATAGCATCAGGACTGGTTCCCATTGAACACCATTGATAAGTTCATCGCTGGCAATTGAAATATCGGGCGAGCTGGAACATGTTAGCAATACGAGTGGGCGTGTCGTCGTTAAATGGACAGAAGTTTGATGCGTCAAGTTGTTCAGCTATGGCCTCGTTGTCGAGGCTAGAGTGCCACAATTCGTGATGGGCGTTGATGTCACCAAGTAGAGACGATATTGGCCAGCTTAGCAGTGGTGTGATATTGACACTGTATCCCGAGGGACAACTGGATACAGGTGGAATATAAATGTTGTAGATTTCAATATCGATATTTCCCGACTCAATGGCAATGTCCTATGCCTCCAAGATGTTGTCGGTGACTGTGACGTCGATTTCACGATATGGTACTGAATGATGAATTAGAAATGCAATTCCACCACCAGCATTGGACACTCCATCCTTTCTAATGATGTTGTAATTGCCATAGAAGTTGAGGGACGAATTGGTGTTAAGCTTCGTCTCCTGTATAGCTCCAATCATGACGCGGTGTCTATCCATACTACTCAATTGCCTAACCCCTTGTGGGGCATAGCGCGTCAACTGTTCCATGTGGCCCAGTTGACGTTTCGTTGGCATAAACTTGTTTCGGAGAATGCAGTTGCCAGCATGCACCTCCTGCACATCCATAGCCACGAGCGTCGTCGTCCCCCCCCCCAAATTGTGTGACACACACATACATCTTCCTTCTTGCATCGAAGGGGTTGTGGCAGCTCTAGGCCGTGTGACGAAGTTCTTCCAGATAACACGGGTCGCTCCGGTACGTAGAACCGGCTGCCGCAGAAACGAATAGATTAGTTTGCATTTCCATTTTAGGGTTTTGTATGACAGTAAAAACAAAACCCTTATGAAATCGGTCAAACGTCCGTCTGTCTGTCTGTCCATGCCGCTGAAGCTACATGCATGAAATTTGGTGGAAATATGTAGAAGTATTCTAATTTTCTGGAGAAAGCAATGCGTCGTAATAGGCCATGGGGTCCCCAAAGAGGGGAAATGAAGGTCAAAATTTGTTTTTCGTTTGGTATAGGCAAGTAAGGAAGATACCGTCGAGTACATTCCCTTTTTTGGCATTTTCTTCAAATTTGAAGAAAAGCGAGAGAGGAGAAAATATGTGATCAGAGTTTTCATTTTGTTTCGGAATATCACAAATGAAAACACTTCTCTTCTTTTTCAAATAAATAACAAGCCCATACATACCTTCGAGGAAATGACGAATTTCATCGGATGGAGTTACAGTTAAGCTTTGCAGGTTCACTTCTTTCATTTCATTCACCAATTGCTCCACCTGCAACAAAAATAAATGACGCACACATCACAATCGGAACCATAAATAAATAACAACGAAAAATCACCTGTCGTTTCTTTTCAGCTATAGCACTCTCGATTATAGACACTTCCTTTTTCAGATTTTCCGTTGTTTTGCCGACCGTCTCGGAATTTTGTAGTGCCTTATCGATTTCCGATTGAATTCGCTCCACCTCGGCGAGGAAATTCTTTTCCATCTGTTGCCTGGAGAAGCGAAATGAATTGAGTTGACGGAAGTATCATTAAATAATTTCAGCTGATGAATTACCTATTATCCTTTTGTCTATTGTTTAGCGACCTTTGTTCAATTTCAATTTCATTTAAAAGTAGTCTTATCTTATTTCTACATTGTAGTAATTCAGTCTCACAATTTGCCAATTTCGATCGGAGCAAGGTGATTTCTGATTTAAGCGTTTTCTCTTGCTGCTTGACCAATTCGTTCTCTTCCTCGACGTATTGAAGTGATTGAAGCTGCGATTTTTTTTTTGTTGAGAAGGACGTGTTAATATAATTTAAATTGGTTTTTAAACGGGCCTGTGCAGAGAAGGCCTCACAATTTCAACTGAACAGATCCAGTTTTCAAAAAAAAAAAGATTCATAGCAAAAGAATATTCAATGTTATGACAAATTCTTTTTTTTATAAACAGGATGTCCCGTTTCAGATGGTTAATACTTTAACTTTATTTATCATCTAAACAGGACACCGGCAGATCTATGGCAGCACCTGATGAGTATAAGAATCTGCCGGTGGTACGAAACCAGAGGCTTAGGGGCGCATTACACCTGCACCACAATGCAAACGCGAGGGCAAGCGAGCCATCCGCCAACCATTCCATCCTTATCGACTATTTTTTTTTTATTCCCCATTTTTACCTCCCCAGTTTGTGTTGTCTTCTCCAGGCCTATGCATTTTTCTTAATACGTAAAGGACAGGGGCAACGAGCGGCGAAAAGCTCGTTGAGGGCCCTATTTCTTCGCCAGATGGCACCGCCCGAGCTTCACGGTCACCATGCAACCTTAAGCTCCGTCCCCATGGGCATCTTCGGATGCCCACCAAACCGTCCGTTACAGATTCTGAATGGCAATCCTTTTTTCAAAGAAATGCCCGAGCCAGAATGAATACAGAATGCAGCAGCAGCGGCAGCCGAAATGTCAAGTTAGAAAGCATGCATTTCCCTTAAACGACCTAGATTGAACGCAGCGGCGAAAGCAGATATACTACTACTTTGTCTTAACCCCTAGCGGGGCATAGCGCGTCAACTACTCCTGCGCGCCATCGTACTCTGTTCTGGGCAATGGGGCGCACCTCCCCAAAAGACTTACCCAGTACCTGACACTCCTTTGCCACAGATCGACGCCATGTGATTCGAGGACCCCCTCTTGGTCGGCCTTGGTTGGAAATGGGGTTCCATTTCATGGCATGCATAGCAATGCAGTTATCACTCTTCCGCAATGTGTGACCTATCCACTGCCATTTTCGCCTGCGTATCAAATCGTCGATTGGCATCTGACCCGTACGCCGACTTAGCTCTTCATTTGATATTGTTTCGGGCCAGAAAATTCTTAAAATTCGACGAAGACATGAGTTGACGAAAACTTGCAGCTTTCTGGTAACTCCTACGGAAACTTTCCATGTACTGCTCCCATACAAAAGCACTGATAGTACCAGGGAGCGAAACAGGCCCAGCTTGGTCTTGATGCTGAGATAACTGCCCTGCCAGATTTTGGACAGCATGCCGTATGCGCGTTTAGCCTGGTTGATACGACGAGCGATGTCCTGCTCCGTACCACCATTTTCGGCAACAATGCTACCCAGGTAGACGAAGTTGTCCACCTTCTCCACAGGCTGCCCATTAATATTGATGGCAATTATTGTCCGATTTCTTTTTCGCAACGGCGGGCTAAGAACCTTGGTCTTGTTGGTATTAATCTTTAGCCCAACCTTGCTTGCCTCCCTCTCGAGATCTAACGCCATTGCAGACAGATCCATGATTTTGTGGGAGAGTAGGCATATGTCGTCAGCGTAGTCAAGATGTTGTAGATAAGATGTCAAAGTCCATTGAATTCCTCTGTCGAGTCCGGATAGGGCTGCAAGCAACACATCGCCGATCACAATAAGGAATAGGATCGGTGAGAGGATGCACCCCTGCCGAACTCCACTGCGAATCTCAAAGTCCCCCGACACCTTACCTTTATGCAGAACGCGACATTTCGCGCCGTCATAGGTTGCCTTAATAATAGCCACAAGCTTCTCAGGGATGCCTCTCCTGCGCAAGGCCGCCCATATAGAATCCCGGTTCACACTATCGAAAGCCTTTTCGAAATCGATGAAAAGCAAGTCAAGCGGAGAATCGTATTCAGCGCATCGCTCGATGATGATTCGCAAGGTGTTAATGTGATCGACACAGGAGAATCCGGATCGAAAGCCAGCCTGCTCTTCATCAATTGTGCTTTCTAAGTGGGCCTTTAGTCTTTCCAGGACGATTTTAGCTATTATCTTGGCAACGGCAGGAAGCACACAAATGCCTCTCCAATTATTACAGTCTGTGAGGCTACCCTTCTTTGGAAGTTTGATGATCAAACCTTCCTTCCACTCAGTGGGAAAGGTCTCTGTATTCCACGCTTTATCAACAAGTGGGTGCAGCAAATCGGCAGTTACGCTTGGCGCTGCTTGATAAAGTTCGGCAGGGATGCCGTCAAGTCCGGCGGCCTTTCCTCGTTTTAGTGCAATAATTGCAGTGACTATTTCCTCTTTAGTCGGGGCAGTGGACCGTATACGCACATTTTGATGGTTAGCTAAATTATCTATATGAGGGGGAACTTCACCAGAGGTTACACGGTTCAAGACCGCGGCGAAGTGTTCTTTCCACCGCCTCATTTGATCTTCTTCCAAGATAAGTAGCTTTCCATCACTATCTTTCACCGGATGTTGGCAGGAGTTACGACCACCTGTGAACTCCTTGATGACACCGTATACGGCGTTTAAGTTGTTACTTCTAGCGGCTTCTTCTGCTGACGCTAAAAGAGAATTGGCATAAACTCTTTTATCGCGTCGCACACTACGCTGAACTTCTCGAGCTTTCTGACGGTAAAGGAGTTCGATGCTGCTTCGATTGTCGTCTGATGCTGCAGCCAAACGAACTTTCAGCTCCTTTCTTTCAACAATCCGCTGCCATGAAGCGTCGGACATCCAGGGCTTATTCCGGCAATCCGGGTTTGGGCCAAGGATGGTATTTGCGCTATTAATGTACGCATTTTTTATGGCATCCCAGTTTTCGTTTATGTCACTATCTGGGTGACTAGTTATCTTAGCCATTCCCACACCAACCTTTGAAGTGGAAAGTCGCGTTGAAGCCAGTCTAATTAGTGATTAGTTTTGAGCTGTTCAAGCGCCATTTTGGCTGTGATTTTTTGTTTCAAAGTTCAGCGGTGCTACATATTTGATTTGAGATCTGTTGTTCGCGTCTCGGTCTCTGTGAATAGGTTATCTTTCCTAGCAGCAGTAGACACGCGGAATACGGCCCGTCTTTTTTCAAGCGGTTGCCCTTTTTCTAGTATATTTTTTTTAGTAATTTTCGATTCTTAACGGCAACTCTGCGTTCCGTTAGTACGGTTTTTTCTTTTGTGTGGCAGCATTCGCTCGAGACACGGGTAGTTTGTTTTACCGTTTTCGCCGTGTGAAAGCTGCTACACAGTTTGCTTTTTTGTACCGGTTAGTCCCTTCTGGATCTGTCGATTATGACTGTAGGTTGTCCGGCACATCGCGTTTTTGGCTAGCAAAGTGAGTGAGGAAAACTTAAATCGAAATGCTCTTGATGGGCCCTCCTCAGGCTCATCAAGTAGCACAATTTCTGTCGAGGACGAAAATGAGCTCACTATCTTAAGGAGCAAGAAAACCTTTAAAAGGCCCACAATGGATGTCCTGCAAAAGACACCAAAAAAGGTTAGTAAATCCGATTCAATTTCTGTGCTGCAAGCTTTCGATTATACCGGCATGAGTAAACAAGTAGACAAAATGGCGGCTGGAGCCTCCCAATCCCAAGTGCCCCTAGCAAAAACTACAGGTGTCAATAGGGAAACCAGGCTAAATCTGTACGATGTGAATCACAAACAAAACAACTTTCTGGTCATGGTAGACAAAATTCTGCCAGACGGAGCATCACAAAGAACTGTGGATAGGCTAAAATTCTTCTTGGAAATCAGGCATTTGAATCTAGAAGGAATCACCAACATAAAGAAAGTTGGTTTCAAAAGATTCAAAGTCACCTTAGACACTGCTCAAAATGCGAATAATCTTGTTCTGAATGAAGAAGTCAGGAAGGCAGGTTTTAAAGCGTTTATCCCATCCAACTTCATTTACCGTTATGGAATAGTCAAGGACATTTGCACTGAGCTCTCCGAGGAAGAATTATTAAAGGAATCGGTCTCGTCAATTGAAATAGAACATGTACAACGTCTAAATAGAAGAGACCCAAAGAATCCAGGAAACTTCCTGCCCTCAAACACCGTCAAGTACACCTTTAGAGGTTCTAAAATACCGGAAGAAATAGAAATCTTTCACATGCTTTTCAAGGTAGAGTATTATGTCCCCAGACCTAGGCAATGCAGCAAGTGTGGAAGGTTAGGCCACTCCACAGCCTTCTGTAAGTCTAGCGGCAAGAGATGTTTGAAATGTGGAAATGAAAACTGTCAAGGTGAGTGCACGGTTACCAAATGCATTTTATGCAACGGATCCGACCACTCAGCCAATGACAGAAACTGTCCTGAGTGGATCAAATATTTGAAAAAGAATCAAATGAGCGCGGTTCTGAATATCCCCATAAATGAGGTAGATCAGAACTACAATAATAACTACTATGAGGTTATTAACAATTCTGAGGAATACGATATAACGTATCCTCACCTCCCCAACAGGGACCAACCCAAAGTCAAAGACCCTATCCGTGATATTAACAACCTTCTAACCTCAAAGTCTAAGTATAGCACAGTGGCAAGGAAAAAGCCTCAGAACATACAAATGAATCACTTTCCACAAGTGGAACAGTACCAATGCCAACATGATAAGTTAGCCTTTCCCGATAAACCCCTGGTTAGTGAGTATCAGAAGATACTGCACAAACTTATAACACTCTGCACAAACATTGTTACGAGTTCCAACGACCCAACAATGAGAAATGAATTTATGAAACTAAGAGATGCAGTTGACTCTCTTGAGAGCGGCTGTAGCGACTCCAATAAAGCAAGAAATGGTCAAAATAATCCAATTTAATATACAAAGTCTGCCTAAGAATAAAAGTGAATTAGAGTTTTTCCTGAATGAAGAAGAAATAGACTTAGCAATACTTTCAGAAGTCTTTGACTTCGACATAAGCAATCCTAAATTTAAGATAATGAACTACAATTTTCACTTACACAAAGGAGAGCAGGACAGGAATGGAGGAACAGCGATTTATTTCAAAAACACAATCAAAGCCAAAAGACTTCCCTTTGACACCGACTCAGACATTGTCATGATAGAAACAACAAATTTAAACCCAAACATCACAATAGCTTCAGTTTACTTCAAACCAGACACTGCCACCAATGTCTTCGTAGCAGAAATGAACAAAGTTTTGTCCTATCTGCACAACAAATCCAATGCCATACTGGCAGGCGACTTCAATGCTAGGCATAGGAAATGGGGTGACACACTTTCAAGCCCCAAGGGAAAAAAGCTCCTTGAGTTAATAGAGCAGTCAGATTTCTATAATTTAAATAATGGAGAGCCAACATTCTATCAATCTCTAGACAATTTATTGTCCAACCACTCCATTCCTGATCTGACCTTTGTGAATAATAACAGTCTAAACTTTAGCTGGAAAATTCTGTCCAATCGTATAGGCAAAAGCCATCATGCCTTAATCCAATATGAAACCCTGCAAGTCCAAACTAGAAGCGGAAGATTCGTAGCTAGACACCTACTGCAACATGCTCTTTCCAACCTGGCAGTAAATGCGTCTGTTGATGACATCTCTGTCAAAATCAAACGCGAAATTAAAAATGCCACCTTTCAGCTGAATAGCAGTAACTCAAGAACACCCAAAGGCTGGTGGGACAACTCACTAAAACAATTCTTTGTTAGCAAGACCAACGCATACAGGGACTTCCTGACAAATCCCACTATGACAAACTTCGACAATTTTCAAACAGCAAACCAAACGTGGCGAGAAAAAATCAAACAGGCCAAAAAAAGACAGTGGGATACCAAAATAAATGAACTTTCCAACTCAAACAACTCGAAGGAGTTCTGGTGCTTTATTAACAAAATAAAGCATTCAAGCTCTGTAAGCCGCTCCACCTCTTCTTGGAACAACGATAACAACAACAGGTATTTAGATCTACTAAAATCTCAATACCTTACCAGGTCAACCCCCGTAACAATGGTACCCACTCACTCGGAGCCTCCCTCTCTCTCTTACCATGAATTTCTAAAGATACTCGCCAAAAAGTCGAGCTCCTCAGCAGCCGGTCCTGATGGCATATCATATGGGCACTTAAAAAACTTAAACAATGAAGCGCTCCTAAAAGTTTTTGAGGCTCTCTGCAATATATGGAACAATCAAAGTCTTCCTGAGGAATGGAGGAAGATCAAAATAGTCCCCATCCCCAAAAAAGACAAACAGTTATCTGACATCAGTAACTACAGACCTATCTCTCTGATAAATGTTTTTGCTAAAATCCTGAATGGATTAGTCAAAAATATTTTACAGGACTTCCTGGAAGACAATGAAATAATTCCCCAACACAGTTTTGCTTATAGGAAAAACACATCGACGAACAGGTGCGTAAATGAGCTTCTGCTAGAGATTCAAATTGCACTAAACAACAACTTAAAGGTGACTGCGATATCACTAGACATTTCCAACGCATATGAAAGGGTCGACCTTCTACAACTGCAGCAAACCTGTTTAGAATTCAGCATTCCAGCCCACCTGATACACTGGATTATAAACTTCCTTCATAAAAGGGTCTTAACAATGGGAGCTGAAAACATAGAAATTTCAAACGGACTTCCACAAGGCAGCTGCCTAAGCCCCACGCTCTTCAACTTGTACACAGCCAGTTTACACCAAATTTCTGACAATATGACTCACATTTTCCAGTTTGCGGACGATTTTGTTATCATCTCCTTTGGGGAAAAGATAGGCGACTCAATCGAAAACCTCCAAAACAAAACAAATCTGTTTGTTGAACGGTGCAATTCCTTAGGCCTGGGCATCAACAGCAGCAAAAGTCAAACAATCAGGTTCTCAAAGAATAGAGGAAGAGATCTAAACATTACCATTGGTGATGAACTGGTTCAACAGACCACCAACATGAAATTTCTTGGCTTCCTAATCTCATCCTCTCTATCTGTGAAACAGCACTATGACGAAGCCATCAAAAAAACGAGCTCCGGAACAAATGCACTGAAATTTGTATCAGGATTCAAAGGAGGCTTATCCCCTTCGAAGAGCCTCACCTTATATAAAAGCCTTGTTCGCTCCAAACTCGAATACGGAATCACAACAACTAACAACAAACCCAAGTATGTTAATGACAAGATAACATCCTTCCTAAATAACAACATTAGGAGATGCCTAGGACTTGCCAAAACAACACCTGTTCAAATCATCTATGCCCTATCTGGTGAACTCCCATTTCAGTACAGGAGCCTACTCTGCACTGCCAAGGAAGTCATCAAGATTAAAAACAGCAACAATGATGTCTATGGAAAAATTCAAAACAATTCCTCTCTGAACAACAGCTTAACATCATGTTACCGAGAATTCAGTGGAATTTTTGAGCGCATCCAGAAAGACATGCCTGGAAATCCCGCTCCAAACTGCACAATAAATCTCGACTTTAGGGAAGTGTTGGCAAGAGAGAGGCTGGCTCCGTGTGACATTCCCATATTCCAAAAACTATGCAACCTTGAATCAGGCCTAAGAGCAAATGGCTTCACAATAGCTGCCACAGATGCATCCTCTGAAGGAAACGCTTTAGGCTTTGCGTGTTTGTTTAGAAATACAAGAGAAACACACATCTTCAAGGTCACCGACTCTGCATCCGTCATCTCAGCGGAACTGAGTGCGATCAAGGAGTGCGTTAAATTATCAATACAAAAACGTTTTCTCAAACTTGCCATTTTCACTGACAGTCTCTTTTCATGCAATATGTTGCTCAACAACAGCATTATCTCATAAATGAAATCCACAGCCTGATCAGATCCCTCAGCGAAGTGCATATTATCTGGACCCCTGCCCATGTAGGTTTTGATCTTCATGAGATGGCTGACCTATCTGCGAAAATAGCTAGATCATTTGGAGTACCCACACCTCTCCCGCTCTCAAGCCAAGACGGCTTAAAACTCATTATGACAAAAATAAAGAATAACTGGAACTTGGAGTATAAAATCATGTCTCAATCCAAAGGAAAATTCTTTGCAAAAATCTTCCCGGATATTCCACAAACAAATTGGTTTAACAAGTCAACTTACAGACCCAAAATTGTCAAAATGATCAACAGAATTTTAGCAAATCATGGATATAATCGAAAGTTTCTAGCCAGAATAAATGTCGTTGAGTCGGATTTATGCAACATCTGCTTAACCACGGAACATAACAACCACATAATCTTTGAGTGCGGCAAATACCACAGTGCAAGACTCAATAATCACATTTTTCATGACTTCCTCAACTTAGAAGACCTACTCACTGGCATGAAAATGGAAAACATTGACGGTCTCGCAAACTTTTTGATGGAAGCCAATATAAACATTTAAAGTAGAGCGTATACTAAATATTAGGCACCAACTTTGTTTTTCTCTTCATTCACCTGCTTGTTCTTTGAATTACTTTGCTTTCTTTCTCTAACGAACTCGCTTAGTTCTTTTATGGTTTCAACTCAACTAATCCACACTCCCTCCCACACCCTCTTCCCTCTTCCTCTCAATTAATTATAAAAAAAAAAAAAAAAAAAAAATAAATAAATAAAAAAAAAAAAAAAAAAAAAAAATAAATAAATAAAAAAAAAAAAAAAAATAAATAAATAAAAAAAAAAAAAAAAAAAATAATTAAAAAAAAAAAAAAAAAAAAATTTTAATTAAAAAAAAAAAAAAAAAAAAAAAATTATATATGGAAACAGGGAAAACATACATGGATCTTTAATCAAGTATTGCGCACGGCTGCAATACGCAATCGAACATTAGCGATCATAAGATAATGGTCTCTTCCCATCCCAATATCGGCACCCTTCTTGTTTCGCACGTCCAGGAGGCAACTCTTGAATCTTTTACTAATGGCAAAATGGTCGATCTGATTTTGTGTTCTGCGCCGATCAACAGAGGACCAACTGATTTTGTGGTGGTCCTTATGCTCAAACATAGTACCACCGATGAAGAGACTGTGAAAGTTGCAGAACTCTACAAATCTTTCACCGTTGTCATTACGATCACCAAGACCGTGTCTCCCCATCACATGTCTGAGCCCATAGTTATCAGCGCCAACTTTCGCATTCAAATCACCCATAACCATTACAATGTCACGTTTAGGTGTTCTGCTCTGAACGGCGTTTAGTTCTTCGTAGAAGGAGTCTTTTGCTCGGGTTCAGTAGGGGCATAACATTGTATTATTGAGATGTTCCTCATTTTGGTCCGGAACCTGGCGGTCAAGACCCTGTCAGAGACCGGTTCCCAGGATAAGAGACAGTTTCGCGCGGCTCTGGTTAAAAGGAGCCCCACACCTGACTCACGGCGACTACCGGTAGCTTTACCGGAGTACAACATTACAGTGCTGCCCGTTGGAGAGATGAATTCTCCGCTGTTCCACCATCTTATCTCACTAACTCCTAAGATATTTAATTTGTACCTCAGAAATTCACTCTCTAATTAAAGAAATCGTGCGTTCTGGGGACCTTCTGATCCATTGTCCAGGAGAGTACGCACATTCCAGAATCCAATCTTTGTCATTGTACGATAGCTAAAAGTCGTAACCGTTGAGTCAGTCCTTATCCGAGGCATAGTTGACGTTTCGTTAGCATATAAAGATTTCGGATAGTGCAAGTTGCTGGCATACACATCCTGTCCTTTGATTGTCGGTTTTAACGGCAGGCCCTCAAAGGGAAAGGCCGTGGTATTTTTTTCACACCCCACACCACAGGGGTACCTCAACCAAATCATCGCACCGCCATCACTGGCGGCTTGACGTTGGTTGGCAATGGTCAGTGGCCACTGCCGTTCCAGGGGGCGCCCACGCGGAGGACTATGGAAGAGGAGTCCCCCCCCCCCTTCTAATCTAGTCAGTAGTTCAGTTCTTCATTCTCTTATTTACAATTACGACTCAGACTTCGACGAACCTAGTTTACCCACTCTTCTGTTCTTTCACACTCCATCCCCAACTCCATGACGGACGACAAATTCGTTTCATATACGGAGTAGGTCTGTGAACCTAGTTTCTTGCACCTACTCCGTTGTCGGACTCGGAGTAGGTTGACCTGATCCGCAAGAGGACCAGGTCGTATCATGACTAGTTTCTAATCAATTCAATCAAACCACTGTTGATTGACATTGACCACAGTATTTCTTTAAGGTAAAAAAAAAACAATGAAGCGGAATAACGTGCTTATGACTTCTGTACAAACTCTATCAATTTCCCACGATCAACGCACTTCGTACTTGGACCCTTTTGACTTTCAAATCTTCCATTTATTAAATCTAGCTACTAAAATTAAAACATTACCTGCTCATAGCCTTGTCGAATTAGCGTTTCTGTTCTACTAATCTCTCTTGTGGCTATGTCAATTTGGTCCTTCTCCTTATTCTCCAAATAGCCAATTTCCACATCATACTAAAAATGTTTCAACTCACTTTACCACTAATTTAATTTTTGAATTATCATCATCATACCTTCGTCATATCCGCCTGTTGCGACGTTATTTTCTCCCGTTGAAATTTCACAATTTGTACCAAATCTTTGTATTGAGCAATTTGCAGAAAATTCTCATTAATATCGGATATTTCGTTAGCATTAAAATACGAGGTCATATTTATAGAATCCTTATAGTCCAACTTCTTACTGCTGCTACTCGCTTCGATTTTAGTGAGCGGACTAGTACGCGGCGGAGGTGGATCTCGATACGGTGGCGGCACAAGAGCACCATTTGCCGATATAGGCGGTGAGTTTTTGTATAATTCATTAGTACCGGCTAAATTGATTTTGTTACAGTTATAATCGTCTGATAAATGTTCATTGCTTGCACCCCTTAAATCGCGTGCACCATTGCTATTGATACTGGTGATGTTGTTGTTATTATTATTGATATTATTATTATTGTTGCTGCTGCTGGTCTTGTTTGTTTTTCGATCCAACGAGTTGCGCAAGTCGGCAATGTTAAATTCGTTGTTGTGATATTTAAGAGCATCGGCCGCTGTACTATCATCCGATGGCATTCTCCCTGACGGTGGTTTTGTTGAAATTACTTTAGCTGTAGATTTTTGGGGTATTCCTTTTACAATTCCTACATTATCGATATGTTTGGTTTCGTTTGTTGAGCTGGAAAGGAGAGAAGTGAGTTACTTTAAAAATGCAAGAAAGTTGGAGAGAAATTGAGAGCCCTAGACTCGATAGAGGTTCCTAGAAACGTAAACATGTGTAAAATTTGAACCAGCGTGACAGAGACGAAAAACATAATGTATCCGTAAGTGAAAGACGCGCTTGGTAATCGGGAGATGTCGATCGCCACTCTACAATGCTTGAATATACAGTTCAGGGGTTCATTTCCCCGGCGCATCATTAAAATAAAAAACTTCCTGTTGAGTAGTGATGTGTAACACAGTAGCGAGTCGCTCTTTTTGAACGACTCAACAGGATGATCGAAAGATTCGGCACAACGACATAGCCTTCGAGTCGTTCAACTTATGAATGACTCACTGTAAAATTAATTCCCAAACTAGCCCATCGCATAAATATTATCCAACGCATAACCAATCCACGCTCATTTCTCAATACATATAATGTACTACAATACATTCATTCACTCATATCACATCCCATTATCTATATCTAAAACCAAAACCACCATCATTAACTACCAAAGCAATCCCATCTAAATCCATTCATATTCATCTCTATGCAGTATGCAATGCACGCATTGTGTATACTTCTAAATATATACGCAACAACCCATGCTGATTGCTGACTGCAAATGCAAACATATCAAAAATAATTTACTTACGTCGCGTCCCACCGCACAGCCAAGTTTCTCCAAATACAGAAAACAATCCCAACATTCTAAAACAAAAGTATTCGTCTTACGTATCATCATCTCAAGCTCAACTTTAGATGATACCAAACAAAAACCCATAGCGCCCACTTCCACTACAGCTACAGTGTAAAGCAGCGTTCTGACGGGGCCAATACATGACATCGTGGCACGCTTTCGATCTCATGCTTGTATCGAGCGTGGACTGGAAAGTGAACTGCTTTTGCCTTGGGTTGTGGACCGTTCACACGACCACTATTTAGTTTATCCCATAAATCATTCTGTTTCTAGCAATTACACCACTGCTATACCCTAGTTTTAAATAAACTGTTTTGTGGCCATAACTTCTAAAATATAAGGAATTTCGCATTTTTGACACCATTTTGACCCCCCTTTAGATCCCCCATCCGGGCTGAGGAGCATCCATCCCCACTATTTGGATGCTCCTCAGCCCTCTCCCTCCCTATCCCCTTCTCCCTTCTCTATGTAAAATTCGTTCAAAAAGAGCGATACAAAATCGTACCGCACAATAAGATTCGTTCAAAAAGAGCGGCACGTTCAAAAAGAGCGACACGTTCAAAAAAAGCGACACGTTCAAAAAAAGCGACACGTTCAAAAAGAGCGACACGTTCAAAAAGAGCGACACGTTCAAAAAAAGCGACACGTTCAAAAAGAGCGACACGTTCAAAAAGAGTCAAAAGAGTCAATTGTGCGGTTCGATTTTGTATTGCTTTTTTTGAACGAATTTTTTTGTGCGGTTCGATTTTGTATCGCTCTTTTTGAACGAATCTTTTTGTGCGAGTTGATTTTGTATGCCCGCCCCAGATTGGCTGCCCCGTTTTCATGGGGAATAGTGGTCCGATCGGGCTGGCTCGAACTAAAGGGTATTGGGGGGTCGCTTAGTCCGAATCTGGGGTCGAAAAAGTGAAAAAAAATTGGGGTCGCCCATCCTAGGCTGGCAGCCCCTTTTCATGGGAAATAGTGGTCCAATCGGGCTGGCTCGAACTAAAGGGTATTGGGGGGTCGCTAAGTCCGAATCTGGGGTCGAAAAAGTGAAAAAAAATTGGGGTCGCCCATCCTAGGCTGGCAGCCCCTTTTCATGGGAAATAGTGGTCCAATCGGGCTGGCTCGAACTAAAGGGTATTGGGGGGTCGCTAAGTCCGAATCTGGGGTCGAAAAAGTGAAAAAAAATTGGGGTCGCCCATCCTAGGCTGGCAGCCCCTTTTCATGGGAAATAGTGGTCCGATCGGGCTGGCTCGAACTAAAGGGTATTGGGGGGTCGCTTAGTCCGAATCTGGGGTCGAAAAAGTGAAAAAAAATTGGGGTCGCCCATCCTAGGCTGGCAGCCCCTTTTCATGGGAAATAGTGGTCCAATCGGGCTGGCTCGAACTAAAGGGTATTGGGGGGTCGCTAAGTCCGAATCTGGGGTCGAAAAAGTGAAAAAAAATTGGGGTCGCCCATCCTAGGCTGGCAGCCCCTTTTCATGGGAAATAGTGGTCCAATCGGGCTGGCTCGAACTAAAGGGTATTGGGGGGTCGCTTAGTCCGAATCTGGGGTCGAAAAAGTGAAAAAAAAATTGGGGTCGCCCATCCTAGGCTGGCAGCCCCTTTTCATGGGAAATAGTGGTCCGATCGGCCTGGCTCGAACTAAAGGGTATTGGGGGGTCGCTAAGTCCGAATCTGGGGTCAAAAAAGAGAAAAAAAAGTTGGAGTCGCACATCTACGACTTTTATTGAATATGTTATTACCCAAAATTCAGACTCTTTGCATGACTCTTTTTGAACGACTCTTTTTGAACGACTCATTGGAAAGAGTCAGAGTTTATGTGCTGGCACAGTGAAAAGAGTCATTATGCCCATCACTACTGTTGAGCACTCCTGAAGCGTTCGAAGCTTGTGTAAAAACCGGCGGCATGGATCACATCGGATGGTTTATCGAGCTTGATCACTATTGGCAAGTGGTCAGATGACAGCGTAAGAGTCGATTCCCATTGGGCAATGTTGATGAGGCCCGCACTTGCAATCGATATATCAGGGGAACTGGAACAGGTTCCCGTCAAGCGAGTGGGAATGTCATTCAGGGGACAGAAATCTGATGCATCCACTTGTTCGCTATGATAACTCCTCTGGCGTCGTTTTCGAGGTTGGAATGCCATAACTCGTGATGAGCATTGAAGTGTCCTAGCAAGAGGTGGTATTGACCAGACGGGAAGGGATTTAGATTTACGCTGAGTCCCGAGGGACAGCTTGATACTGGTGGTATGTAGAAATTAAAAATTTCTATGTCCACATTCCCTGATTTAGTTGCGATGTCTTATACTCGTACTTCCATTATGTTGTCGACTGCTGGGACAGTAATCTCATGATATGGCATAGATCGATGAACGAGGATGGCAAGCCCCCTCTGCAGAGTTGGTTAGCCTGTCCTTCTTTATGATGTTAAAGTTTCCATAGAAGTTGAGGGACGAATTGTGATTCAATTTTGTCTCCTGAATAGCGCCGATTAGTATGCTTTGTATGTCCATGAACGCGGTGAGTTCTGCAATTTTACGCTGCAGCCCATTGATATTCAGCTGGATGATCGACCGGCTGTTGAAATTAGCGACGGGTGTAGCAGGAGTCAGTCACCGGATCTCAGACCATTTTCATACAAAACGATAGAACGATTTTAATCCAGGTCTCGTATGGGATCTCATCGGATCAGAGTTGAAAGCGAATTGGTTGAACGTCAACTTGTTTCGTCCCTATCTAAATGTGTACTGACTGAGTCCACAATTCGCCCCCACGCGAAGTATCTGTATGGTGGCTGATCTGGCAGATCGGAGGGTGTGCAAAAGCATGCCACTCCATCTAAAACCAGCTTTCGAATGAGGCGTAACGCAATTTGTGTCCGATTACATTTCAGTCGTTGTTGTATCGCAAAGGACTGCGAAACAAAATAAGACCCGGTTAAAGACTGTAGGTGTGCTATCCTACTTATTAATAGTGAGTCATTGGCTCCTCTAACAAAATCGGGCGGAGTTGTTAGGCTCGGTTTTGTCAAGATCAAGCTCCGCATATATAAGAGCGACTTGAAAAAGGCACGCAAGCCAGAACCCATTCCCATGGAGGAGGATGCGAATCTAGCCGAATCCACTACCTTCGAAGTGTCGATTCCCGCCGAGGAGGACACGGACGACGATTGCGTGTCACTAGGCTCCGATCTGGCTGCACTGGATGACACCTCCTAGCCACCTTTTGTGCACGACTCCCTTGAATCCTACGCGGAGGGGAAGGCGGACGTTACGGTAGTTGAAGGGCCAACTGCCCTCCATCTAATCTAATCTAACCTGCTGAGTAAGGTACAAAGGCTAGCGGCGCTGGCTATAAGATGGACTTTTAGAACAACTCCGTCAGCCGGATTGGACATGGTGCTCGGCTTGCTACCTCTGGATATTTTCGGCGAACAGCTGGCGGCTAACACGGCTTTACGTCTTCGCGAAACTGGGCTGTGGTGCACGTTGAGTTGTGGACACTCGACTATATTGGGCAACTTAGACCTCCCTGCGGAGACTCATTATACTTGTGCAAAATACGTTTTTGGCCGGAACCACACCAGCTTGATTCCGTCGAGGGATCTATGGGCTGTTAACATGCTCATGACCACCGACTCCATGGTCATCTACACCGACGGCGGAGTTGGAAGCTTTGACCTGTTTGGGAAGTCATGTTGTGACCACGAGGGACGTTACTACTTATACGGACAGTCAGGCTGCAATTGGATCACTTGAATCCGTCCTGACTACATCGAAAACCATCGCGAACTGTCGTTTAGCTCTCAGGGAGATGGGTGTTTTTTGTCAACAATACGCTCTGTTGGATACCGAGCCAGTGTGGCTTCGCAGGCAACCGCGTGGCGGATGAGCTGGCTCGGGAGGGGACAACCGAAGTTATTGACGGGGGCCGTGTTAACATCAAAATGCCAGCCTCATCGTGCAAACTTGTCATCAAGGCCACCGCGGTTGAAAGGGCGAACATGAGGTGGTTAAACGGCGATACGTGCCAAAAAAAAGAAGTCGATTTGCCGAGACTTGACCCTAGTCGCTCCGCCACACTGCTTTCACTGAGCAGGAACACATTGGCAGAGTTGTGGGGGTTATTACGGGGCACTGTCCTATAGGAGAGCTTGCCTGGAGGCTTCGTATTCCTCACAATGACTTTTGCAGGAGCTGTGATGACGTGGATGAGGAGAGCATTCTCCATCTTCTTTGTCACTGTCCGGCCCTGGCTGAGAGGCGGAGGAAATTTCTGGGTTCTTGTTTTTTCCGGGAACTGGAGGACCTAAAGGATACGAGTGTAATACAGCTCAATCGCTGACTTTGGCGGTATCACAACGGACCCAGATGTGGTCTAAGTGTGCTGTGCGGTAGCATAGCAGCCCCTCCACCTAACCTAACGATAGTGGGTGTTTAAAATCGCTAATCTCTAATCGCCCTTCTCACTTCTCTTGACAAACTGAATCAGCTGCACAGCCTTACTAACACATTGCAGAAGTATGTTATTCTGGTTACTTGTGGAATGGCTCGGCGGAACATCAGCAAAATGCGCCCGAGCCCAAGCAAGCTGGCACACACAATCGTAACTTTTGAAACAAAAAACAAAGTTTAATAATTTTTTTACTGTCCCAAATGAACACTAAATATGCTCCAATTTAGTAAATTCCTTCAATTAAGGCTACTGCTTTTGCTCTGCAAGCTTAAGGAAGGTCGCTGAAGCCCGGTTTCGCCCAAAGATACGAGTAGACTACTACTCCTCAGGCCATGCCTTTCATCTATCGATTATACTCACCCGAAACTCCTTCGCAATTCCTTGTTACGTCCCAATGGCAAGAAGTCCGTTCCAATAGCATTTTGATTGTCCACACCCAGGATATTCCCATCCTTATCCTTTGTCGTCGTCTTTTGTACATTCGAATTCGCTTTGTCAGCATCTTTCGCTAGTTGTTCGGATCGTTTCAGAATAAATTGTACATCATTCGAATATTCGCCCCATTTCATCAATATCCTTAGAGGATGTTCGCTCGGGGCCAGCAAACGTTCATTGTTTCGCCAGCGTTCAATTAACGTGAAGCGACCCACTTTTCCGGTGGCATGGGCCAAAGCAAACACCACGTCCTACGGAAGTGTGTAAACAAAACAACCATTTGACAAATGTTAGGCAACCAATGCAAATATCGGCCGGGATTAGATAAACATTTAGGTAAGATACTTGCCTGGCAAGTGGTATTCACCGTCACCCCACAAACAATTCGTTGAATTCCCTCCACCCAAACTTTCAATTCCATCTCTCTCCGTGAGTTTCGATTTGTCAATAGTGTAAATTAGACCGATATGAAAATTGATATTTCGCACGAGACTTTCTTTGTACGCTCGCTAATATGTAATCATCTTTATTCGAGTAAATCTGACCGACGACTGATAGCATCTATTCGAGATATTTAGTGCGATTTAGATAAGTTCCTTGTACAAACATTTTTCGTCATGTCTCCTCCCCGCTGCAAAGTGGGCTGCCACTGGCTGATATGTGTGTCGTACATTTACGTCGAGCTAAGAACTAAGTGCGAGTGCATCACTACGATATGATTGTTTCGTTAAATAGGGCCGATTCGGTCGCGCTAGGAATGTTTCAGTTACACAGGTGAATGAACGCGCGAATGTTTATTTATTTACATCATTCCGTAAATTGACGCAAACATCCGAACTCGGCAGTTTTTAACGCCATTTTGCCCTTTTGACGTTTTTGACATTCCACTTTAGGCTTTGACTTGTAAGAGAGAGAGAGAAATGTTGTGAGAAGAAAATGAGAGCGATTAAAGAAGAGTGCAGAGGAGAGAACTAATGCGTTCAATGGCTCAGGTAGACTGCATTCATAAAGCTGGGAGCGTTACCGAAGCGCTACAATTCTCAGCTCCATGAATGCAGAGCCCCGCTCACGTCTGAACTGAGTGAACTACAGCTACAGCAAGCGTGGGCCGCAGCTTATAGCTGGTTGAGGGGTTTTTTCCTTCGACAGATAACACGGTCCGAAAAATTTGAATATCGAGTTATGGTTGACATATTCGCGTCTGCGCAGTGAAACACGCACAACACATAAGTAACATTTGGCCCAGGGGCCCGAAGAGCGAACGAGACGCCAACTGAGTAGGCTGACTGTCGATATTCTGACAAGAATTGGCCTTTAGGCCGGCCGCATCTTGGACGTAGGCAGGGCATACGGCCGGCCTTATTCATGCACAATTCGACAGAATAGTAAACATATGTCAATGGCTGCGTTCCTGCGAGCGGATCAGGGTTTGGCATTTCACAAATTCACCTCCATTTGCATTCCCCTCCGGTAAATTTAGTACAGACAACTGTCACTTTTGGATCTGACAATTCCCCCTCTGGATCTGAATATTTTTCCGGTCAATTTTTAAAATCAGAAATTTTGACAGTTCTCAGATGTCACCGGCGCCTCGGTCACCAAAGCAACATAGCCAGCAATCCGTTAGCCAGCGTGCAGGACGTGTTGCGAAGTGTTTAGTAGTTTGCTGCGCCTTTAGCCTACAAACCTGCTCCTTGAATAGGAAGTCGTCGTATCGGGGAACTATTTGTTCGAAATAATTTGCATTTCTGGGTCGGTTTTCGCGCTCAATCCCGTCCAACAAACTCCAATCGTTTGTCATGTTGTTATCCATGACAACGCGCACTATATTTAGTATGCTTTGCATACTATTTACAATTTGGATATCACCGAAATCATCCAATAATTCCGCAATAACTAAATTTTCCATTTTGAAATTAAAAACTTGACAGATCTTTTTTGACAAGACGGCCGTGTATGCCGTCTGTGGGAATATTTCTCAGATCCAAAAATTGACAGTTGTCTGTACTAAATTTACTGGAGGGGGAAGCACATAGAGGAGAAAACAGAAAAGTCAGATCCATATCAGAAGGCTTCCAGGACCGCGCCCAATATCAAACAACAACCGAGTAGGCTGGCTATCGACTTAGGCCCTAACCAGATTGAACGCAGCAGCAGCGGTAGAAGTAACAACAACAACAGGTAGATCTGTCGCGGTGACACAGCGGCGATGACAGGTCTACCTGTTGTTGTTGCTTCTGCCACTGCATTCTGCGTTCAATCTGCTTAGGGCCTTATTCGCAAAATGTTGGGAGTCAGAGACATACAGGACCAGCTCATTCCAGGCCTCTAGGCCTGTGGTGATCTTACCACACACATTTTTTTCATCGCCTACCTTCTTCTATCCCTCGTTTGTCTAATGATCTGAAGGCCGGTTGACATGCTCAAAGTACACTTTGTCAAAGTATGACTTGGCAAGAATATCCACCATTGTGAATTACCACTTTCATCATCATCGTGGCGCGACAGCCCGACGTCGGGCCTTGGCCGCCTGGATCATTGTCCTCCAATTATCTCGGTCACGTGACCGCGTCCTCCAATTTTGGGAGCCCAGCAGCTGCGCGGCGTCCACACCTACTGAGCTCTCCCAACGAGATCTCGGTCGTCCTCGCAATCTCGCTCCGTCGACTCGTTCTGCATTCATTACTCTCTTAGGCATGCGATCATCGTCCATTCTTTGTACATGCCCTGCCCATTGAAGTCGTTGTAGTTTGACGATTTTCGAGACTTGCAGCTCATCGTACATTTCATACAACTCATGGTTGTACCGGATGCGCCATCCATCTCGATCGCAAACAGCCCCGAAAATTCGCCGTAGAACCTTACGTTCGAAAGTGTCTAGCATGTTTTCGGAGGCTTGAGCTAGGGTCCATGCTTCGCAGCCATAGCATAGCACTGGTCGTATAATGGTTTTGTACACGCGGAGCTTCGTGTTTCTGTGCACATGTTTCGATTTCATTATGGGGAGAACCGAGAAAAAAGTCTTATTAGCTAACTGTATCCGTCGCTTGATTTCGTCAGTTTCGTTGGCGTCCCTTGGCAGGTTGCAACCCAGGTAAATGAAGTTGTTCACGAACTCGATGTTGAGGTCCCCCACATTGATGCTTGGTTGTGCAGGTGTCCTTGTCACCGATTGCATCATTATTTTAGTTTTACCCTCGTTAATACGTAATCCAACTTCCTTTGCAGCGGTATCGAGCGTATGCAGAAGTTCTTCTGCGTCAGCCAATCTTCGGGACATGATGTTGATGTCGTCGGCGTACGCTGCTAATTGTGTCGACTTGATGAGTAGCGTCTTGCTGTTGTCCAAAATTCATGGCCCGAATAACGTATTCCAGTGCTAGGTTGAAGAGCGTCGGAGCCAGTCCATCGCCCTGTTTCAAACCAGTGCGTGTTTCAAATAGATCAGTAAGTCTATTCTGGATCCTGACTTGTGAGACGGAGTTGGTCATCGTCATCTTTGTCAGTCGCACTAATTTTGCTGGTATACCAAATTGCAGCATGATGTTGTACAGTACTCCACGATCGATACTGTCGTATGCCTGCTTGAAGTCGACAAAGATTTGGTATACGTTTACGTTGTATTCCCAGCACCTCTGGAGTATCAGTTTGACTGAGAAGAGCTGATCGGTTGTGGAGCGTGTGAATTACCACTTTGCCACTTGCAAAAAACGCTGGATTTAGCATTTCTAGGGAATTTATACCAAAACGCATTGTTCAGACCACCGTAAATTGAATAAAAACCACCAACAACTCACTATTTCCCACCCCAACAACTGTTTTCTGTGAACTTGTCGATTTACAATCAATTCTTTGATGGAAAGTTGAGCACCATCCTACTTTGCTTTGATAGGACGCTAGAGACTTCAAAGCACTTTGAAGGGGGTTGACACGTTCAAAGTAACTTCAAAGTAGGTTGTCAACGTACTTTGCCAAAGTGTACTTTGAACGTGTCAACCGGCCCTGACTAAAAGTTGCAATTTGCGTCGGTTTTCTTACAATGGGCGTGTTTTTTTGCGTAACCGTATATGATCCCTGCCCTGGTCGCGCAAAAAACGCTCTAGGGCAGGATCCAGGTTAAATTAGTTGTTTTTAAAACGTTTGACATGTTTCATTTCCCCGGTACACAGATCGGAACATTCCTATTTCTCGAATATTAGGAGAATTCTCTCTATTGCAATTAGAGAGAATTTTTTTAATTTCCGGCATTTTCGCTTTAGGTAGTCCATTTTCGCTCTAGGTGGTAAGAATCTAGAACCCACCCGGGGGGATCAGTAGGTCCTAAAGCGGAAATTTCCTGAGTTTTGTGAAAATTCTCCCTAATTTAATAGAGAGAACTCTCCCAATTTTTGCGAAACAGGAATGTTCCCACAGATCGAGTAAAAAGTGAAAAATTGGCATGTTCCACACATTTTTTTCCACGAGCCATTTCGCCGATGAAAAGTGCTGCTGTCAATTTGTTCATTTCACGTGATCTGAATACCAGCCTTAAAGCGCGTTGACATGATCAAACTACGGTTCGACAAACCCCCAACTTGAACGTGTGAACCCCTTGTCAAACTGGTTTGATGTCTTGTGCTTCTGTCAAACCGAAGTTGGACTGTGCTCAACTTTTCATCAAATTCTAGTTTATCAAACTGTAGTTTGATCATGTCAACGCGCTTTTAATCAACAGATTATACGTCAGCAATCAGAGTGGACACTCGTCGCCTCATTTGGTATGCCGGCGTTGGAATTTGGCTGTGAATATAATTCGGTCAACAAATTTCCAATGCAACCTACCGAATGACGTACAATATCCACGATTCATTACAAGGTAAATAAATGTATTTTAGGACTTTATATGCTTTTTCTATAGTCAAGACGCCCATTTCAGTATAAAACAGTGAAGATGGCCACTGGATGGGTTTTCTAAAACATATTTTAATAATTTTTTTTAAATTAATTGCTATTTTTCTTTCTGTTTCAGATAACTCGACAAATTGAAAAATCGAGTCGAGACGGTTATTACTCCGGTTGCGGCCGCTACAGGACAATAACAAACACGTACTAAAAATTTAAGTACCATCAATTTTCTACCGAACGATTAATGCACATAAGCTAAAACATATATGTATATGAACAAATAAGACTATTTAACGAGAATATAATTAGTATCATCATGCACAATTCTTTTTTTTTTTTTTTTGCAAATACCTGACTTTAGGGCGGCGCTGGTTGGGCCGAGCGCCGGTTGAAACAATGGGGAGCTGCGTAGGCCGTTTACTTGAAGTGCGGATGGATAACGTCGGCAGCGGAGCGCCCGTCAAACATTTTGTTTTTGCGGCAGCGAAGCACCAATTACCAAAGTTCCAGGCAGAGGAACCTGCTCTGTGATGGGACGTCACAGATTTTTTTCTGCGGCAGCAAAGTACCAATAACCAAAGCGGCGGGCAGGGGAACGCCCGTCAAAAGATTTTTGCGCACTGAAACACCATAACTACAAACGAAATGTTGCCAGTGGCCGCTTTGAGGTTATGAGGAGTCCTACAAATTGCATTAATCAAAAGGCGCGTAAAAAACATAAGCATATTTCCAATCGAGTGTACACTTACCAGAAAGTCCTTCTTTTCTATTCTTCCCCATTTGCGTGTTCGTCATTCTTTTTAACACTCTCGCCGAACACAAAATTGGAGTGCGGGTGCTGAACGGCGTCACTGATTGCAGAAAATAACACGAGGTCCGTCGTGTCTCTGGGTTGAACTCCTAGTCGGAAACATCACTGTGAAGTGGATATAATGGGAATTCCACCCTACAATCCACAGGGGAAATTGTTAGGGCAACTGGTAAGAACAGCGTTATCGGTTCTAGTCGAAACTGTCGCTTTATACCTCCATTTTAAATTAAGAGGTTACTGAGCGGGGCTGCATTCTTTGAATCCTTTGACGTTGAATTGCAGAAGTAACGCTTCTTGAAAGAGGATACACATACGAACCAGCATTGGAGACATTTCCGTCTAGCAAAATGAATCCCAGCAGGTATTCGGACGTGCATAACACGTCCCATCATAAGGTCGCCAGATCTTTCTCCTGTTTTTCTTTTCGGAGCTGTAACAACGTTCTCCGTTATCAAGAGGCGCAATCACACTAATAAGCAAAACAACACATTCAACGCCTAGGCTTTTTCTTTATTCATATTATCCTGTAAAAATAAGCTATCTCTTCACCGAGTATTTACATTTGTTAACAAAACATCTCATTATACAAGCTCCTAATCGGCCTTTACAACACCAGGCTTTTCAAAATTCACGGCAAATTCTATGACACTCTTCTGCATCGCTGTCAGCTCCTCCAATGCATTCCTGGCCTCCTCGGTATCACTATCGCTTGTCAACAATTTCATCACACAATCTAGAGCGGAGATACGCATCGAATTAAATTGCTTATCATTTCCGCTTTCTGCCGCCTCCAATACTTACCATGGAATTTCTTCAAAGTAACATTCTGATCAACGCTCAAATGGGGCTGCAAAAATTGTAAAATATTCGAAACGAACTTTCCGGAAGCATGAATAATGCTATTTGTGCAGCTGGTGAACAATATTAGAACAAGCAAATGTAAAATGATGGCAGGATCTTCCGTTTCCGTGACATGTTGACATAATTTCTCTTTGTGTTGTAGTACGATTGAACGATCCTTTTTCTTATCGATTTTCTTAATGATCATGCTACATACTTTCATTGCCTCTTCCGTGGCCAATAGAAAGTCGTCAATTGTTTTGTTCAATGACTTGTTCAATTCAGTGAGGGCGGTTTTGTATTCAGGACCTAGACAAAGAAAAAAAAATGAGTTCCATTCATTCCAATTGATTGTTGCTTTTGCTGTTCAATTTACCGCATTCTTGGGCAATTTTGTTCCGTTGTTCGACCGTTAGATTCGCGCTCTTTATATTCAAATTGCATTCATTGGCAACGTACAAGGTAATTTCGTTGCATATGTCGGTACCGAGCGACTTCAACAGGTACTTGACTAGTTGTGGTTGCGTGTCAGCCGGCAAGAGCTGAAAGTTTAGAAGTCGATTAAACGAAAGCATCCTATGGGAGGTGATGGAAGTGTACCTTAAGCCCCTTCTCGTACAGACGAATGTCAACGAGTAAAGTGTTAAGTTTCTCCTGAAGCGTAGAGTGGGTTTGTCTTCGTTGGCCTTGAGGATTAGCCTCGAAGAGAGTTTGAGCCGCCGATAAAGCTGCATTATTCAATTGCCTGAAATCGAATGCTTTAGTAATTCTGAATGATAAAAACTATTTTTTTTTTCGTTAAACATACAAGTGATAAAGTGTCGCAATTGAATTGGTCAAATGTTCAAGGCCTTCTTCTTCAAGCACTCCATTGATTACTTTCTCAATGTCTTCTGCGGAAACCAGCTCCAGAGCCTAGATGACAAAAATAATTATAGTTACAAATTATTATAATCTAAATAGCAGATAAGCACTTACCTGTTTTCCTTTCCTCACAGGCATAGAATCCTCATCATCTGAATCTTTAACATTCTTGTCTCCTCCGCGGGTGTGTTTTTTAGTTGACTTTGTCTTAGTCTCACGACCTTGCGCACCACCGCCTGCTTTTCCAGAAGCAGCCTTCTTTCTTCTTTCGTCCCTCTTATCAGACTTGATTTTTTTATAAGTAATAATTTTATGCCAGTAACTAATAAACCTTTCAAGTTAAACTTACTTTCGCATCAGCAAAATCATCGTCATGGTTGCCGGCGGCACCTCTTGATCCGATTTGTTTTTCCACAATATACTGCTGATACACACCACTCTCAACTGCAGTTTTGGCGTTCGCATTTGCAATAGCGTTGCACGGTTCAATCAGTTGATTCAGATATTGCTTGGAGAACACTGTGGCGACGTGTCAATTGTCTATAGTCAACGATTTAGATAAAATTGAAGTCACTTACCAACATTATCCAAGAATACGTAATTTGATTGTGCACTCGGCGCAACTAATGTTGTGAACATCTCCTCAATATCTTGAGGTGACATAATCGAGGGCAATAATGTGGATAAATCGACGTAACTTTTCATCGAGTGACACTCATTGATGGCCGACATAAATGTTAGTTCCGTGATTTTCGGACCAACGGCACATCTCTTCAAGAATGTTATATTCTCACTGGGAAATTGTTTCTTGATGAATTGCTTTGGATCTGAAATTCCCAATTTTGAAATTGACTCGTACTCCAGGAAGCCATTTTGATTGTAGAAAGAGTTGATCCAATTGTTCTAAGAAAAAATGTAGTTTTAGGTCGTTAATTTTTAGCATTTCCATTTGATTTTCGATGTAGAGAATTTTAGCACCTTCTGTAAGGTAAGTCGACTGTGGTGGCCTTACACAATCTCGTGAGTACGATTGAAAAAACCCTTAACGACAGGGAAATCGCTCTATGTGCCTTCATTGATATTGACGGTGCTTTCGACAATACTGGCTACAGTAGTATATCCAGAGCACTTGAGCTCAGGGATATACTTATGTACAGCCACCATCATGTGAATCGACGCCATGCTTCGCGGGCGCGAAATCTACTCATCGTTGGGTGGTACCTCTATTTGTGTTAACGCTGTTAAGGGATGCCCTCAGGGTGGCGTCCTTTCCCCACTTCTCTGGTCACTTGTCGTGGATGAGCTGCTCGCTAGGCTCTGTGATTGTGGTTACCATGCTATCGGATATGCCGATGACATAACCATAATTATAAGAGGAAAGTTTGATACAACCGTCACGGAGGTGATGGGTGCAGCACTCGACCTAGTTCTTCGCTGGTGCATTGAAGTTGGCCTGAGCGTTAACCCACAGAAAACCGTCTTGGTTCCATTCACCCGGAAGAAAAATCTTAGTTTAAGCCCGGTTACCCTAGGCAACACGGCACTCGTGTTCTCCGCCGAAGTGAAGTGTCTAGGCATCACGTTGGACCCGAGGCTCAACTGGAGCAAACACGTCGAGACTGTTATTAGTAAGGCCACTCGGATCATGCGGGCTTGCAGGTCTCTCTTTGGAAAAACCTGGGGTCTCACCCCTAAATTAACTGAGTGGTTATATTCTATGCTGGTGCGACCAGCTGTGACATATGCTGCGCTCGTATGGTGGCCCGAAACGCAGCAGCGTTGCACCATACAGTTGTGTAACAAATTACAACGTCTTGCATGCCTTGGTATGACAGGATCCATTCGTACATGTCCCACCTCGGCCATTGAGGCGATTGTTGGACTGACACCACTACACATTTTCATTCAGGAATCTGCGGCTCTAAGTGCACTCCGAGTGCATCTAACATATGACACTCAAGTGGTCAACCAGGGCCACATGAGTATTTTGGAGCAGATTCCTGGCTTGCCGATTTGCTCGAGATCAGATTACATGACTACGGAACTCTGCTTCGGTAGGAAATTCTCGGTCTCCATCCCTAGTCAATCGGAATGGGATATTGGCAATATCTGTACTGACCCCGGGTGTATCATGTGGTATACTGATGGGTCGAAAACGGGACAAGGAGTTGGTGCTGGGGTCTTTGGTCCGAACACCAGGATCTCAATCGCTATGGGCACTTGGCCCAGCGTTTTCCAAGCTGAGATCCATGCAATTGAGGTTTGCGCCAAGGAAATTGTGTTCAAGAAGCTCACTGGCGCTAACATCATTATCTGCTCTGACAGTCAGGCAGCTATTAAGGCTCTTTCTTCACATAAGTTCTCATCGAAACTAGTGAAAGAGTGTTTTGATACCCTTCAATGTCTGGCAAACTCTAACCGGGTCACTCTTTGTTGGGAGATGAACTTGCTAGGCAGGGCTCATCGGGGAAATTTTTCGGACCTGATCCCTACTGCGGTCTAAGCTGGGCCACAGCCAGGGCGCTGGTGAGGGATTGGTCTGCGGGCGAAAGGCTGTGGCACTGGAATAATCTCCCGGGATTACGACAGTCCAAAGATCTTATCAACCCCTACGGTCTCACAGAAGCTAGCTGATTGGGCAGAGCTGACCTGAGACTGGTCGTTGGTTTCCTCACGGGACACCACTGGGTGAGATATCACTTAAACAAAATGGGCCTGTCCACTGAGACGGAATGCCGACTTTGCCTGGAGGATATTGAGTCTACCAAACACCTTCTCTGTGAATGCCCCGCCGTTGCTCGCGCCAGGTTCATGTTTCTTGGAAATTCCATCGTGAGCTCCAGTGTCATTAAGAGTACTGCCACAAAGGACCTACTGGCCTTTATCAGGTTGGTTGAGGGTCTTTTGGATTAGTTAAGGCTATGGCACAATAGATCTTATGGTCGCGGTGCCTACCAGCTGGGTACCTTAGCCTGCCTTTATTTAATAATAATAATAGCACCTTCTGTGGAAAAGAGCCGTACGTATAAGGCACAGCATTTCCGGCTTGTCATAGAAGGCGACTAAATGGGCAATTTATACGGGGGAGGATGGGCCAGCAACCTTTATTATCTGATATTCCGAGAGACTGCGTGTTTACAACCCTCAACGGAATGTAATTGGTATATAGATTTGATATGTGCAATCACGGAATATCAGTTCTGCCTAAGCAAATCCGGCCGGAAATGCTTTTATTAAATTAAAGAAATGTGAAAAAATGGGTCGCACAACCCCCATGGCGGTTTCTAATAAAATATACATAAAAGTGTAGAGGCGTCGGCAGGGCGACCGAATTTACCATTCTGCCTCGTCCAAACTTGCCGGAAGTGGATGGCAGGATGGCCCAAAGGTGATGTTTCAGTTCGACGAATAACCTTCATCGAGGTTTGCGTTAAATAAGGTGTAAAATCAAAAGTCTTGATGACCTCTTTCCGAAAAACCAATTCTGCCTCGCAAAAGTTTGCCGGCAGTGGGTGGTAGTAGCGGACAAAGATGAAACTTCCGGTCGAGGAACAACCCGCATGGAGGCTTGCATGCTAGCAACTGCACTATCTGAAACACATTTGCCACAACTACTCCTAGTTGACGTTTAGATTATATTAGATTGCTAACCCTTTAGCTGTGATCTGCTACAAGTCGGGAATGACTGTGGCCCATAGATCTGCCCCACATCACAGAGGCAAAACAGCAGAAACGTCCGCGAAAATCAGTTGATGAGACATCAGGCTGACGTTCCTGCGGCACTTGACCTCCCAAAAGCCTTCGACAAGGTCAGTCACTCAGCACTTCTGTCTGACTTAAATTGTTCATCGCTCCCAACGCAAGTAACTAAATGGATTGTCAATTATCTTGTGGGCAGGCAGTCCTACACATAATCCAGGAAGAAGAAATCGACGCTTAGGAAGATCAAACAAGGTGAGCAACAAGAAGGAGTTCTGTCTCCCTCGTTGTTCAACCTTTATCTATCTGGACTCCCGATACCAGCTGAGGGCACGCTGTGGACTTTTCTAAACTCTACATCCACCAGAAAAGTATGAGCTCTTCCTGTAAATCGAAAAAAATATCCAGGACATTTTAAACTTCTTAAACATACTGACCTGCATTTTGGAATAAATATGTGGAATGTACTGGGCGCTCGAAATCTTCGACGTCACATTTCCAGCCGGCGAAACTTCCTCAATCAACGTGTGGAATATTCTGTCTTGGATATTGATTTGTTGTAATATGGTGGAGATAGGCGTAGGACGCGTCAACGCGGCCAATGCACCTCGAATCCGGGCCTTGCATCTTGAAATATACGCCTGCGTGAATAAGATTCGCGGATTGTTGGGATCCTGTCGTCCACGAATGAGCTTGCCCAAATGCTTCTCAACAACTTTACGTTGTAAAAAGTCCGTGGGCAAATCAAACTGTGCCGTCAAATCAGAGACGGACAGTTCACCATTCTGCGTAAGTTTCTCATTAATCTCTGTCGCGATTCGCACGATGTACTCCTCATCGATCAGCTGACCCAGCAGGAAGTGAATGCTCTTGTCGTCGGCGGCAATTTTCTCAGCAACCCGATTGATCTGTTCGATTGAATTGAATTAGTTTGTATGTTGACTCTGCGAATCACCGTCGCAGGGACTATCGCCCCAATGCGGAAATAAACTATCGCTCCAAACATTTTGCATGAGTGGGGCGACGTGTCATTAATGCCTTAAATTTGGGGCTAGAGTTTGCAAAATTTTTGGGGAAAAAATATAAAATCGCTCCATGAATTATCACCTCAGGAACTATCGCCCCAAATGGAAATGAACTACCGCCCTAAACATTTTATACGAGTTCACAAAATTTGGAGCAATTTGGGGCAATAATTCCAAGTGAATTATTGTTCGGTTCGTTTTGGAGGGACAATTCCTGGAGCCTTGAATGCTATGGTGTGATACTTACCCGTGACAAATCGACATTCAAGTCTTTGGACAACTCCACCAGATTAACACGTCCGCCGTGCATGAAAAGGTCATCGAGAATTTCCCGTTCCAAATGCTCGGGCGTGATGTACTCCTTTCCATCGTTGGTGTAGACGACATCGATGAGACCCTTTTCCAGTAGTAAGGTTACAATTTCAACGCAATTTCGTTCGGAGAGTCTGAAAAGAATCGTTGAAAGTAGAAAGTCGTAGTCTTATGAAACACAGGAGGTAGATAGCTCACTTCTGAAGAGTTGACGTCAGTTGAACCTTTTGGAAATCGGCAGCCAACCGTTTAATTTCCTCCCAATCGGAATTCATTTTTGGGTAGAGTATTTAATTGCTACGTCTTCTCCAGAATAAGGAAAATAGTAAAACAGGTCCACCAGGCAGTGGACTGACGTTGTGCAGTAACGTCAACGAATATAACAACGTCAACAAAAGTAATCAACGAACTACAAAACACTGGGGATCGACATCTTGAAATTTTGTCCAGTAATTTTATTCGCGATGAATAAAAACATTTCTATGATTTAGAATAAACGAAATTCTTCCCATATATTCGATTACTCAATCTAACAAGAACAAAACTTAAAAAAACTGGAAAAATGAATAAAATTTCTCTTTGGAATGTTCCTGCACTTAATCCATGGTCGATAATACAGTTCCCGAAAATTTCCCTCAATTCTTCTTGCAGTACAAAAGAAAAATCCCAAATATAACCTCTCTCTGGATTTGTGCGAATTTTCGGCTTATAAGGACTTGTCCGGAGTTTTCAAATCATCTGAAATTTTCGTGTCGGGCAAGGTGGTGAATAGTTTTCGAGCATGGAAAATCCAGCGGCAAAAGTGACGAAACAGACGCGTGAAGAAGCCCCAAAAGACTCCAAGCAAATGGAACAGGTAAAACTTCCTTTAGGTTTATTTATAATTCGAGGCCGCTTTCAATTTCACTGTATTTACGCAGTTGGAGAAATCGCTCGGCATTGCCGGAACCACCGAAGAAAAGTACAAACTTTTAATGAAAAAGGTCGCAGATTTCGACAAGGACAATAAGAGATTGAGCGCTACCGTGAAGCAGCAAGAGAAGCAATATGAAGCATTGCAGCGGGAAAGGGAGAGCCTTCAAAAGGACTACAATAAAAATGTGCTGATGAAGTGAGCCAGGGAATATAGTCTCCAAATATGTTTTTATGAATATGATTCCTTAAATTTTAGGACCAAATTGGAGCAAGTTTGTCGTGAACAACAGAAGCTGTTGAAATCGGTGCAGAACGAGAGTCTGAAGCACAAGGAGACTCAGGCGAAATTTCAACATTCAATCAACGAGATTAGCTTGACGCTGAATAAGAATAACGACGAAAATATTAAATTGAAGGATGACAACATTGAAATGACGAAAAAGTGAGTAGAGATTGTATTTTATCGATCAAACACTTTAGTTTGAGTGATACTACAGCGGTGGCGTATACTACCGCCCTTGAGGAAAAACTATCACCTATGCTACACAACATCAGCAACACAGGCGTCCATGGGTTCTGGGAAGAACTCAAGGGTACCATCAAGGATGTCGCAGAGAAGGTCGTGGGATATAAAGCCCGGCGAGCGCGAAATGACTGGTTCGACGAAGAATGCAAAGACTCACTTGACGCGAAAAACGAGGCCTACAGACAATGGATTCAACGAGGAACCAGAGCCAGAAGAGAAAAATATGACGAGCTACGGCGAATATCGAATAGAATAATTAGACGTAAGAAACGTAAATACTTTGACGAGCACTTGCTGAACATAAACGAAAACTTAGCTAATAGGAACACCAGACAAGCGTACAAACTAGTAAATACAATTAAGAACGGCTACCAACCCAGGACTAGCCTTTGTAAGGACAAGGATGGAAACATCATCAGCGACACCGATGGTATTGGCAAGCGATGGGCCTCTTATTTTGAAGAGCTTCTAAACCGACCATCTAACATCCCCACACAGGAAGCTCCCGACGATATTGTTGATCTAGGTCCACCCATTCAGCCCCCGACGGTACAGGAAGTTGATCTCGCCTTGCGGTCACTAAAACGAAATAAAGCGCCGGGCGCTGACGAGATTCCAGCTGAACTGCTAAAATTCGGTGGAACGAGTCTAGTTGATGCCATACATCAGTTACTCCAGCGAGTATGGGAGAACGAGGAGATTCCAGACGATTGGCGCAGAAGCATCATCTGTCCAATTCATAAAAAGGGAGATAAACTGCGGTGTGAGAACTACAGGGGCATCTCACTAGTTTGTACGTCCTATAAAATTTTGACGAAAATTCTGGAAAATAGAATAAAACCGTACGCAGGACGAGTCATTGGCGAATATCAAAGCGGTTTCAGACCTGGGCGCTCCACAACCGATCAGCTCTTCTCAGTCAAACTGATACTCCAGAGGTGCTGGGAATACAACGTAAACGTATACCAAATCTTTGTCGACTTCAAGCAGGCATACGACAGTATCGATCGTGGAGTACTGTACAACATCATGCTGCAATTTGGTATACCGGCCAAATTAGTGCGACTGACAAAGATGACGATGACCAACTCCGTCTCACAAGTCAGGATCCAGAATAGACTTACTGATCTATTTGAAACACGCACTGGTTTGAAACAGGGCGATGGACTGGCACCGACGCTCTTCAACCTAGCACTGGAATACGTTATTCGGGCCATGAATATGGACAACAGCAAGACGCTACTCATCAAGTCGACACAATTAGCAGCGTACGCCGACGACATCAACATCATGTCCCGAAGATTGGCTGACGCAGAAGAACTTCTGCATACGCTCGATACCGCTGCAAAGGAAGTTGGATTACGTATTAACGAGGGTAAAACTAAAATAATGATGCAATCGGTGACAAGGACACCTGCACAACCAAGCATCAACGTGGGGGACCTCAACATCGAGTTCGTGAACAACTTCATTTACCTGGGTTGCAACCTGTCAAGGGACGCCAACGAAACTGACGAAATCAAGCGACGGATACAGTTAGCTAATAAGACTTTTTTCTCGGTTCTCCCCATAATGAAATCGAAGCATGTGCACAGAAACACGAAGCTCCGCGTGTACAAAACCATTATACGACCAGTGCTATGCTATGGCTGCGAAGCATGGACCCTAACTCAAACCTCCGAAAACATGCTAGACACTTTTGAACGTAAGGTTCTACGGCGAATTTTCGGGGCTGTTTGCGATCGAGATGGATGGCGCATCCGGTACAACCATGAGTTGTATGAAATGTACGATGAGCTGCAAATCTCGAAAATCGTCAAACTACAACGACTTCAATGGGCAGGGCATGTACAAAGAATGGACGACGATCGCATGCCTAAGAGAGTAATGAATGCAGAACGAGTCGACGGAGCGAGACTGCGAGGACGACCGAGATCTCGTTGGGAGAGCTCAGTAGGTGTGGACGCCGCGCAGCTGCTGGGCTCCCAAAATTGGAGGACGCGGTCACGTGACCGAGATAATTGGAGGACAATGATCCAGGCGGCCAAGGCCCGACGTCGGGCTGTCGCGCCACGATGATGATGATGAGATTAGGGAAAAGCGGAAAAAGGGCTCAGATCCTAAGCAACGACTTAATCCATCATTTAGCATGTAACGACATCGTTGTCAATAACATCGGAACGTGTAAGTATAAATTTGCATCGTGTTATGGTACGATGCGGAAAGAATAGGAAAAACAACCAATCCCAGCTACGTTTTCATGCTCCCGTATAGAAAATCAAAGCCGATAAAAAATCTGTGTAGAGACGGAGGTATAGTGTTGAAGACGCATTTATTCATTCGTTGCTACAACATGCAGTTTGCATGCAAAATTATGGATAAGTCGTTGCACGTGGATTGCGCTTTAGAGTAAAGAAGACTGTTTCGATAGAGAGGACATGACCCAACAATTTTGGTACTCGTTTATTCACACAGTGACAAAAATGTCCAGCAAATAATATGGGCTTAGTGAATAGAAGTGAATAGGTCCCGTAAACTCCTCTGTGCCTGCAATTTGCCAACGCTGGAAGAAAATCTTAAACTCAATAACGAAACGTGCGAATGAAAGTTCGCTCCAACGGAAGTCCGGTTCTACGCACCGGAGCGACCCGTTCATAAGCAACGGGCAAGCACTGTCAAATTCCGTCAACGCTAGCAGCCGTTCCTACAACAACGAAAGTTGATAGTAGATTTCGACTCCCATGCCAAGCGCAGGCGCTTTCATGCGCAAGTGGAGTAGTCGCATCGGGCGCCATTTCCAGAAGGGCGCATGTGTTCAAAGAATTATTATAGAAAAGACCCGAGTATAGCAAATGAATCTATGTATCTAGATGTATTAGCCTTTTAAACAAACACTAAAAAAATCAAAACTGGGTTTCTCCCTACTTATTTACTGATAACTCTTATAGATCATTTACATTCGGGGCGACCGGTAGGTTAGTGCTTAGAGGCATCAGTCTCACGTCTGGCTACCGGTGTTTCGGGTTCGAATCGAATCCCGTACACGATGACGTTCGTGGCCATGGATGTTTGTGTTGTCTTCCCCCTGTGGTATGGGGTGTAATGTTGTTGTTGTAGCAACGCTTCGAGTTTGAGTATGTGTATTGGCATACTTTCCTTCGGGCGTTGAAGAGGGTTTGGTAGCTCTTGGCTGTTCTGATGAACGGGTCGCTTCGGTGCGTAGAACCGGCTGCCGTAGGAGTGAATATATAAATGCCACAGCATCTCCCGACATGTCACAGATAGGCGGCTAAATGGGGGAGCAGGAGGTGCATGCTGGCAGGTAGGTAGGTAGGTAAAAGAGGCTGCCATGAAATACACAGCACACTTAGACCATATAATTGGTCCATTGTGATACCCTGGAGATCCAACAACCTAGTAATAAAGCGAAGCAGACGGCCAATACTGCCAGTCCTCAATTCCTCAAGCTCCTGGAAAAAATAGGAGCCAAGAAAGGATCTCCTCTTAACCGCCAAGGCCGGACAAGCACAGAGAAGGTGGTAGCAGCTTTCTTGCGCGCCAATATCTCCACAGCTTCTGCAGAAGTCATTCAAAGGAAGACGCAGTCTCCTGGCGTGCTCACCAATAAGGCAGTAACCGGTGATCACCCCTACGACAGAGCTGATGTGCCGCCTCCTCAGAGATAGAAGATGGGAGGAGCGGATAGGGTACATTTCAAGCCACAAAGACCTGGTCGCGAGGCACGTATTACTGCTTGATCACCTGTCATTCGCCCTACTTAATCGCGGCCAAATTTATGGTTCAGAAAATCTAATACAGATTTCAAAACACGATACTTACGATTGATTAACTGTCATTGAGAAATACAATGCATGCTGGCAACTGCATTTTGAAACTAATTTATGCCAACAAAACGTCAACTGGGCCACATGGAACAGTTGACGCACAAGTAGTTAGGGCAATTGAGTAGTAGCGCGGGGAAGTGCGAGGCACAGAAATGTAAACATGCTGCTCACCCTGTGCTCGGCCTGTGTATGTGGAAATCGCACCGATCGGCCCCTCAATTTTTATCTGCTAATATTTGAGTGCGATTTTCGTGCGATCCGTCGGTGACGATCAATTGGATGGTGTATATGATTATCGTAGTAGTCCGGATGGCGCAACGGTTAGCACGTTCGCCTTCAACGCACTGGGCCCCGGTTCGATTCCGGGGATTTACGTGTCGGACTATGAGCCCACTCAGCTGTTAAATGAGTACCCATTATGGGGTAAATAACTCGGTTGAGCGTGTTGCTGATCACATACCTCTGCACAAAAACCGTCACGATCTAGAAAATGAGATGATGCTAACTCATCTCGAGGCCGTGGTTCAAATTGGACTGTTGCGCCAGTTATTTATTTTATATGATTATCGCAAGTGGATGTCAAATTGCCAAATTATTAAATGATGGAATTTGAAGGATTCTAATGGTTTAAATGGCTCCGCAATTAAAATATCAAATATGCAGTATACAAAAATACCACACAAATCCAAATAGTTAACAAAAATCAATCTAGGTTGTATTGGGAGTGAATCATAAGCTATTTTTTCAATTGTCATTCGTTAAATATATATATATATATATATTTTGTGGCGATCCATCGGCCGATGGATCGGACGACGGATCGCATAGTGTATAGCCGAACATACACCATCCGGAACTCCTGTCCGAAAAAACTGATCAGGCCCGGCCTTGAGGAATTCCGGATCGTGTATGGTCGTTTCAGGCCAGGCCTGTCCGGCCGCCTCAAGGCGAACTGTTCGGCCGCGTGTTTCAGATATTAGGTGTACAGCTTTGCTTCCGCCGTTTTCCGACAGACGGCTGTGTCGGAAAACGGCGGAAGCAAAGTTGTACACTTAATACATTTGGCTATTGAAATAAACTTCAGTGAAAATTCATTCTGCTCATGAGGCCGGACAGTTCGCCTTGAGGCGGCCTGAAGCAGCCATACACGATCCGGAATTCTTCAAGACCGGGTCTGATCAGTTTTTTCCGGCAGGAATACCGGATGGTGTGTGGTGCATTCTATATTCAGGCAAACCGGAAGGCCGGGCCTGATCCGTTTTTCCGGACAGGAATTGCGGATGGTGTATGTTCGGCTTATGGCAGCTATAATACACATACGTACTGAAACTCGACGCGTTGCTACAACAACAAAGTCCTGCACCAATTATCCGGTAGCGAATTGTGTTGAGGCATCAGTCTCATGTTTGACTACCGGCGTTTCGGGTTCGAATCTCGTCCACGACGAAGTTCGTGGCCATGGATGTGCAGTAGGTGCATGCTGGCAACTGCATTCTCCGAGACCAGTTTATGCCGTCGAAACGTCAACTGGGCCACATGGAACAGGCTAGGGCAATCGAGAGAGAGAGAGAGATCTATCTAAACGCATGCTGGCCGGACTAGCCGTCGGGGATAGGTCCATACCATTTAACAGATATCATGAATCATGCGCTTAAGACATCGTGAAGATAAAGATATCCTTAGGTCTACATTCTTATCCCTACATCCTTAACGCATCCATGTTGTCAATATCAAACCGAAGTTGTAATTTATCTCCCAAGCAGTTATGAATTTCGGGTCGGGATATGTCACCGATACTATCTCCGTAGAATCGTTCTTATAACGCTTTCCCCTTAGCAGTCGTTAAGAATGAATGACCCCAAGAGGAAAAAATAGTCTATTTTTGATTTCGTTCACCGGCGCGAGAAATAACTCATCAGGCGCCCCCATCTCATGACTCGCATATGTATGTGTGAGAAGTGTGACCAGGTACAACCGTTTTATCTAAGAGAAAACTTTTCGAAATTTGCTGCTCCACAGTTAAAACTTTTTTGGATAGTATTTTTATAGATAGGATTCCAAAATTTTATACGTTTGCATTTCAGACTTAAATACCTCGCCGAACAATACCAAATTCGTGAAAAGCAATTGGAGAAAATTAACGAACAAGTTCAGCTTGAAAATCAATTACACGAAGCAAAGCTCGCCAAAGTTCAAATGGAAGCAACGATGGAGAAGGAAATTTTGTTGAGGTAAACTTTTTCTAAACTTTAATTTAATTTTTTACATGTGCATGTACAATTATCAATCTTAACACAATTAGGGAGAAGCAGGGCGCCCTTGACGATTTGCTAAAATGCAAAAAATCGATTCAAGAAATGCAACTACGCGAAGAAGCCCTTAAAGAACAGCTCAGTTTGTATACGAGCAAATACGATGATTTTCAGAGCTCGCTACAAAAAAGTAACGACATATTCACTACATATAAAGCCGAACTGGAAAAAATGGTAAAGAAAACGAAGAAATTGGAGAAAGAATCGTCCGAGTGGAGGCGGAAGTGCGAGAAGAGCACGGCCAGTTTGTTGGATCTTTCAACCGAGAAGCAAGTCAAGGATGAGTACATTGGGAAAACGCAGAAACAAATGCAACAATTGCAGAAATTACTGCGAACTTTGCAGGTAAGAATGTTGAGTTAGCTAGCATTGTTTTGATTTTTTTGTGGGGCGTAGTGCGTCAATTACCAATAAACAGTTTTGAATGATGCAAATTACGAGCATACATAACCTATCCCTTTAGTTCTTGTGAAACTCGAACCAAAACTTCAGTGAAATCCCTAAAATTCACATCAGTGCCAAAGGGACCCGAATGATTCATGGGGAAATAATAATCGCCGCAAAATCGTGAATTCACTTCGCTCCGTTACACTAGAAACAAACTGATGATGGATAAACGCGCAGTCGAGGGCGTAGCGATGTCAAATAGTAGAATGCATTGCTTCTTTTAAGGTCGCCACACATGAACGCGCACAACCACGACCGAACTTCCATCGAACCATCAATTTCATAGAACGGTGGGAATGAGGAGAATTTTTTTTTCCGCACGTTCTATGAAATTGATGGTTCGATGGAAGTTCGGTCGTGGTTGTGCGTTCATGTGTGGCGACCTATACAGGACAAGCATTTTCGTCGCGAGCATGCATCGAATCACGTCAAAGTCAATTGAAAAAAAATCTTCCCATTTCCACTGTTCTATTGATTTTTACGTGGTTCGATGCATGCTCGCGACCAAAATGCTGGTCGTGTCGACCTTTTTAAAGATCGGCACACATGACAACTATTTTGGTCACGAGCATGCACCGAACCACATCAAACTCAATAGAAAAAAAATTCCTCATTTCCATCGTTCTATGATATTTGATGATTCGAGGGAAGTTTGGTTGTGGCTCTGGTTCTCACATGATCGAGCACAACCCCAACCGCACTTCCATCGAAACATCAATTTTATAGAACGGGTGGAAAAAAATGAATGAAAGTGATGGTTCGATAGAAGTTCGGTCGTGGCTGCGCGCGATCATGTGTGGCGACCACTAATAACTTTGTTGTGATGGAAGCCTTATCCTTTCCCCGCTTTTTCCAATTGATGATAATAAATTTCAATTCAACCATTTACAGGCCGAACGAACAACACTGCATAAAACGTTAAAAGATAACAATATTGATATACCACCGATGCCTGTCCTGCCACCCGAACCGGAACCGGTTGCACTACCTCAATTGCCACAAAGCAAACCCCAGCCGGATAAAATTGAAACGATGGCCAAGAGTTGTGCCGAATTAAAACAATCGTTGGCCATGTTACAAAATCAAATGTCTGCCTTAACAACAAAACAGAAATCGCCTTCCGAACAAGCTGCCGAACCTGCCGCCAAGAGTAAAAATAAGAAAAATAAATCGCGAAATAATAAAGGTTGTCCGGTCAAAGATCGAAATGTTGCGGATGCTGAGACGAAACCTAAGGGTAATGCTAACGAACCTGCTGTCGATAATTCAGGTGAACAGTCAGGAGAAGTGGAAGACACAGTCGCTACAGAATTTCATATTGAACCGCCAAAACTGGATGAAGTCAACAATGACGTCGAATCGAAGTCGTCAATAGCATCGGTTGTGTCGGCTGACAGCATGACGGCGTCAGAATCTCATATTGAACCGCCAAAACTGGATGAAGTCAACAATGACGCCGAATCGAAGTCGTCAATAGCATCGGTTGTGTCGGCTGACAGCATGACGGCGTCTCCATCGAGTGAATGCGTCGAATCGTGTTTACCATTGCAAAACGGATCAAATGCGGACGAAAATGGTACAAGCCAAGGCGCTGCTTTGCAGGCAGAAAACGCGATTCCTGCTTAGTTATCGACTGCATTTTTACGCATTTTCTACAGTAATTTAGATTTTTGCAACGTATACTTTGAGTTTTAATTATTTTATTTCGAAAATTTGTGTGCCTTGATTTAAGGAGAATCATTCTTGTTTCCAATGATGTGTACATGTTTTCTATGAAATAGCGTGCATATTTATTATTTTATGAGTTTACATCGAATGTAGTCTTGTTATCATTTTTTTGTGTTTACAAATCAATAAAATCATATATCTGTCACAGTATATGTGGAGAGTTGTGTTTGGTTTGTGACATTTGGATCAACAAGAGGAGGAGGGAATTTTTTTACACGGCGTCCGCCATATGTGTAGTATGTAGTTATATTTTACAATTTGATATCTAAAATGACGCCATGGGGCGACCGGTAGCGCAGTGTGTTAAGGCATCAGTCTCATGTTTTACTACCGGCGTTTCGGGTTCAAGTCCCTTCCACGACGACGTGACAGCAGGTGTGACCAAAAAAGACAGCATCAAAAGTACCTATATCCGAGGCAGCTTGTTTGTTGAGCAACCGATCATTGAAAAGCTCGAAGATCGTCGTATGGATTGGTACTGCCATGTTCTAAGGCGTCCACCTGAGAAGCCTGTCAATAAGGCTCTATCAATGAATGTTTCACTTGTTGGACCCAAAACCCGAGACTGACGGAAACACACGTGGATCGATCAGATGAAGAAACAACAACAACGCATTAATCTCGGCAATGATACGATCCAAGACCGAGCTGCCTGCGGAAGGAAGCTGAGATTGTAATAATAATAGATGCTTATAAGCCTATTTTAACCACAGTGTTTTGTGGATTATTCAAAGGGGAGAGCGTAGAGGTGTTATACCGCCAGAATGGGCGAAGTGCCAACACAACAGGCGAAGCCACAGAGTGATATGAAACGGCAAGAAGGAAGAAGAACAGCTGGTGTATGAAATCAGTTCTAAAGGCGAACTCGTAGGTTGAAATATTCGGCATTCACTACGAGCAATGTTCACTTGTACAGTTTATGTCGATCATACAGTTTATTTCCTCAAAAATGCGGATTTTGTGTAATTATATGGAATAATTGGAGAGGCATTTGTGTGCTTCCTGCCGTTGCCAAGATAATAGCTAAAATCGTCCTGGAAAGACTAAAGGCCCACTTAGAAAGCACAATTGATGCAGAGCAGGCTGGCTTTCGATCCGGATTCTCCTGTGTCGATCACATTAACACCTTGCGAATCATCATCGAGCAATGCGCTGAATACGATTCTCCGCTTCACTTGCTTTTCATCGATTTCGAAAAGGCTTTCGATAGTGTGAACCGGGATTCTATATGGGCGGCGTTGCGCAGGAGAGGCATCCCTGAGAAGCTTGTGGCTATTATTAAGGCAACCTATGACGGCGCGAAATGTCGCGTTCTGCATAAAGGTAAGGTGTCGGGGGACTTTGAGATTCGCAGTGGAGTTCGGCAGGGGTGCATCCTCTCACCGATCCTATTCCTCATTGTGATCGGCGATGTGTTGCATGCAGCCCTATCCGGACTCGACAGAGGAATTCAATGGACCTTGACATCTTATCTACAACATCTTGACTACGCTGACGACATATGCCTACTCTCCCACAAAATCATGGATCTGTCCGCAATGGCGTTAGATCTCGAGAGGGAGGCAAGCAAGGTTGGGCTAAAGATTAATACCAACAAGACCAAGGTTCTTAGCCCGCCGTTGCGAAAAAGAAATTCGACACCTATTGCCATCAATATTAATGGGCAGCCTGTGGAGAAGGTGGACAACTTCGTCTACCTGGGTAGCATTGTTGCCGAAAATGGTGGTACGGAGCAGGACATCGCTCGTCGTATCAACCAGGCTAAACGCGCATACGGCATGCTGTCCAAAATCTGGCAGGGCAGTTATCTCAGCATTAAAACCAAGCTGGGCTTGTTTCGCTCCCTGGTACTATCAGTGCTTTTGTATGGGAGCAGTACATGGAAAGTTTCCGTAGGAGTTACCAGAAAGCTGCAAGTTTTCGTCAACTCTTCGTCGAATTTTAAGAATTTTCTGGCCCGAAACAATATCAAATGAAGAGCTAAGTCGGCGTACGGGTCAGATGCCAATCGACGAATTGATACGCAGGCGAAAATGGCAGTGGATAGGTCACACATTGCGGAAGAGTGATAACTGCATTGCTATGCATGCCATGAAATGGAACCCCATTTCCAACCAAGGCCGACCAAGAGGGGGTCCTCGCATCACATGGCGTCGATCTGTGGCAAAGGAGTGTCAGGTACTGGGTAAGTCTTTTGGGGAGTTGCGCCCCATTGCCCAGAACAGAGTACGATGGCGCGCAGGAGTAGTTGACGCGCTATGCCCCGCTAGGGGTTAAGGCAAAGTAGTAGTATATGGAATAGCAAAAAATGATTGTGCTGCACAAATAAAATTTGAAGATTGCATTTGCACTGAGTTGAGTTTTCTCTTGAAATTTGAGTTGAGGTTTGAATGCTAACAACGCCCAAGACACACTTAGAACCAAGGAAATACTTTATTTTCCCGTGAATTCCACTTTCGCTGTTTTGATATATTAAATCGTTTTTCTGCTGTTCTAGTATGTCCTGCTCCGGATCAAAGAAATGCGGCTAATATCTAAACTGGGAATGTACCCCAGTTTTCAATTTTTAATTTGTCCCGATGCGATCTGGGGTGGATCCCGACTTGGTCCGGGCTTGATCTCGTCTCGGTTTCGACAAGGTTCTGACACGGTCGCGACTCTGTGTTATCTATAATCCGATTCGCTCACCGATGGGTGCAATGCGACTCTGATTCGGTGTGACGAGGACACGCAGCTCGAAGATTTTTATGAAAAACGCAAAATCTCCACATAAATATAATATGGAGAGTATGTACATGTAATCAGAGACAGCGGCAATAAAGTAAGAAAAGAAATTTACATAATCTGCTATGCAAAATCAATTTATTATTTCATAAAACGGAATTTATGTACAGTAAAAACGTTTAAAACTTTCTTACAAAAAATAAATGCATGTCTGGTAGGTAAAATGGTTTCGTTCTCGTTTAGTTTATGGCATCATCGATCACTTTTTTTCATCCTCTTCGAATGCTACAACAATTGCACCTTTTCCAATATTGTCTCCGGGCTTACCGCCAACCGACTTGACAATAGCATCTTTCGGGGCTTTTAGAATGTACTCCATTTTCATTGCTAGACCGCCGAGTAAGAAGCGGACAATTTAAGTTTTGTTTAACTAAAACCGTGACATAATTTTACCAATGATTACAGCCACTGCCTCTCCTTGTTTGACCTTATCGCCGGGTTTTACGTGCAATTTTTCCAAAAGGCCGGGCATGGGCGAGACGAGTTTAGAGCCACTTGTCGCGCCAGAATCGGCATCAGTGTGTAAGAATTTCGGTTGAACGAATTCCAGGCGTGTTTTGCCCGACTATCGAAAGGATGAAATTTAAATGTTGGGATGAATACATGGCTGGATAAAAATGTACCTCATTGAAGAGATTTATTCCTTCCGGATCAATAACGGCGCTGTAATTCGACACCGCACCGTCAATGTTACAGAAAATATTAACACGACCTCCTTGCGCGCTAGTTGTTGCTTTAAAATGTGTCCATTCGCCACTGTCAACTTTCACTTCCATACGTTCTTCACTGATTTTCAGAGCAACATTGTGGTCTGAAATTTCAAGTAGATTTTCAGATAAGACAGTTGAAGATTGTAAGATAAAATGTGTCAGTTGTGTGTCAAAAACATTTATCACCCACTTTTTCCATCGAATTTCAGCTTAAACTGACGAATCAAGTCATGGTTCATCCGTAGACCGGTTGCCGCAGTGAATGTATCAACTTTCCCGCTACCATTCATCTTTGAATTGATATTCGCTGCATTCAGTTCGTTCAGAACGACAGCAATTGCCGCTTCAGACAATAGTCTGTCGGTTATTTTGATTTCAGGGAACAGCGTGTTGAAATGTTCATCTATAAAACCGGTGTGAACTTCACCGCTGCGGAAGTGTCCATGACTGGCCAGGTCGATTAGAAAGTTGACATTCGTTTCAAGCCCCGTAATCTAAAAAAAAAAAATTGAGATCCATAAAGTGCTTCGCAATATTAGAGATTAACTGAAATTCTTACTTGATATTCACCAAGTCTGGCAATTAGACTATCCAAGGCTTGAGTTCTAGTCTTTCCCCACACCACCAACTTGGCAATCATTGGGTCGTAGTGAACAGAGACTTCGTCACCCTGTCGCACACCCGTTTCAACACGAACCAAATCGCTAGGCTGTGGTGTGGTTAAATGATGAAGCGGTCCAGCGCCCGGTAAAAATCCTTCCCTAAATAAAATATGCAATAAGGAAATAATTACATTTTGAGCTTCTTTCTTTCTTACCTAGGATTCTCCGCATAAATTCTAGCCTCAAAAGCATGTCCCTTGGGAGTGAGATCTTCCTGCCTTACAGGCAGTGGCTCTCCCGAGGCAATACGAATTTGCCACTCCACTAGATCCGTGCCAGTTATCATTTCCGTAATGGGATGCTCTACTTGGAGGCGAGTATTCATTTCCATGAAGTGGAATGAAAGATCGGTTTTATCCATGATAAATTCAACGGTACCGGCGCCCACATAGCCTACAGCTTTTGCCGCACGAACTGCCGCTTCGCCCAATTCTCTTCTCAGTTCATCGGAAATGCCAGGCTAGAATGGGATAATCGTTTCATTAAATAGATAAAAAAAAACTTAGCCACCTACCGCAGGTGCTTCTTCGATAATTTTTTGATGTCTTCGCTGAACGGAACAGTCACGTTCAAAGAGGTACACTGCGTTGCCATGCTGATCGGCGAAAACTTGGACTTCAACGTGCCGGGGTGAACGAACGAATCGTTCAAGTAGTACAGAACTGTCGCCAAATGATTTTTGCGATTCGTTTCTGGCTGAATTCAGGGCGGTCAAAAAGTCCTCGGCTTTGTCGGCAATGCGCATTCCCTAGGAGAAAAAAGGCAAAGATAGGTATTATGTAGAAATATGGAAAATATAAAAATAAACAGATTATATAGAAACTGACGATTTTTAGTAAAATATCTCTCTCTCTCTCCTCTTGCCAAATACATTAGACAAAAAAATAAATAACTGGAACAACAGTCGAATCTGAAGCAAGACCTCGAGATGAATTAGCATCATATTAATGACTAGATCATGACGGTGTGTTTTGAGCAGAGGTGGTTGATCAGCAACACGCTCAACCGAGCTACAATTTACCCCAAATGGGCACTCATTTAGCAGTTGAGTGGGCTCATAATCCGACACCTAAATCTTCTTTTTTTATTGAAGGCTACTGCATTCAGTTGGAATCGAACCGGGGCCCAGTGCATAGAAGGCGAACGAACTAACTGTTGCGCCATCCGGACTACTACCAACTACATAGCACGTTCTAATTCGGAATATGGGATACGAAATACGGTAGAGTATTTCATTTTCAAGACAATGAGGTGATATGGACTGATCACGACTCTTCTCGTCTTAAATTCTAAAGGGGAAAAAAAATCGATGTAACTACTAACCTTACCACCACCACCTCGTACAGCTTTAATCATAAGCGGAAATCCAATTTTCGAGGCTTCCTCAATCAATTTCTCATCGCTCTGATCCTCACCGTGGTAGCCATTTATAATTGGCACTCCGGCCGCTGCCATAATATGTTTCGAGGTGCTCTTGATGCCCATATCTCGAATGGCACTTGCCGGCGGACCCATAAATATGACACCTTCACGTTCACATTTTTCCGCAAACTCAACATTCTCGGACAGAAAACCGTAGCCCGGATGAATGGCCTGGCAACCCGCGTTTCTGGCAATTTCAATGATTTTATCGCCTCGCAAATAGGATTGTTGCGAAGCAGCCGGACCCACATTGTAGGCCTCATCGGCCGATTCCATATGCAACGATTTGTGATCGGCATCTGAATAAATGGCTACCGTGCGCACGCCCAGCCGGCGAGCTGTTTTGATGATGCGACACGCGATTTCACCTCGATTTGCGATTAACAGCTTGTTTATTGGTTTGACCGCGATCTTATGATGTTGGGCATAGCTGGATAGAAATCTGGAAAGATAGAAAATATTGTTTGAAACAAATTTCTTTAAATCTCGATGGTGGAGATAAATTGGGAGATAAATTGCATTCATGATGGATACTACTCCTGTTTGCCCTAACCCCTAGTAGGGGCATAGCGCTTTAACTATTCTCATGTAGCTTTGTTGACGTTCCAGACGATGCATGTTGCTAGCATGTACTTCCGGCCCATTTAGATGCATACCTGTGACCAGGCGGGAAAGTTTGTGGCTTATTGTTACGCCCCACACCACAGGGGTGAGGCAACACAAACATCCATGGCCACAACGATGTGGACGGGAGTCGAACTCGTAACTGACCGGTGGCATGAGACATCGACTGATACCTCAACGCACTGAGCTACCGGTCGCCCATAGAATAGACATATGAAAATTAAGGTAATCAAGTCCCCGCTGGAGCGAACAGTTCGAAAGTCGTACTTCCGATCGTTGAGAATCAAGATAGCTCATTACATCGTCGTTGGCCAGCGTTGCGAAAACTTTCGACAGAAACAAAGTTACCGCAAGGCCCTACTAAAACGGGGATACTCAAATCTCGGAATGACTCGGATACTCGCCGACTAAGAAACGCGCCATGTTTAATCAGGCGGCAGCACTCATACGGTAATAATCCAGTCGCGTATATTCGGCAACTGTGCAACCAGAGACCAGGAGACTCGGCATGCTAATCTCCGAGTTGCTCAACCACTAGATATTTTGCAAAGCGCACCGGATAAATGCAAATCCGGAGTTCGGAGCGAACTTAGTAGGCTTATAGGAAACTAGCAACTTCAGTAGTGGTCGTGTGAAGATGACGGGCAAATAAATAAGTCTAAATAATGATGTCCTTCACAGTAATGACATAATTGCCTAGCCAAGACAGGGCTTCCGAAATTGCTGAAACCTCCGCCTGCAGGACACTGCAATAGTCGGGAGGAGATAGTGAAAGATCAATTCCCAGTACCTTCGAGTATATGCCAATCCCGGCGCCTTAGTCGGTCCTAGAGCCATCTGTATGGATGCCCATGGATTCGGAGTTTTTCTTGCATATTAAGCTTCCACCTTAGCTAAAATTAAACTCAATTTTGCGTGAGCTGCGGGCAGATTACTGCTTCAATTTATTTTAAATATACTGGAGTCGAAATTTTACCGATTACTGAAACCTTTTTATTGAAATTTCCAGCCTTTTCGTTCCTAAACTGGCCAGCCTCTAGCAAGTGTATGTACGGAGGTTGCCTTTTATATTTCGGGATTGGACAACCCTAGTGTTGCAATCTGGAAACTGACAGCTCTATCGTAAAGTCTGACATTTTTTAGGTTATACGTACTCAGAACGTTTTGACATACGAGCGCTATTTGTGTTTTTTACAGTAACTTAAAAGATTAATCTCGGCCAAATAATGGAATTCAATCGTGAACATTTTCGTGCGATTATTTTTTACAACTTTCGACGTGGATTAACTCAGCAACAGTGCATGGATGAACTGAATTCAATTTTTGGCGATGAAGCTCCATCAAGGACCAGTGTTTATCGATGGTATGGTGAATTCAATCGAGGTCGTAGTACACTCCAAGACGAATTTCGTGAAGGTCGTCCAAAATCAGTTGTTGTTCCGGAAACCATTGATGCTGTGCGCGAACTGATATTGCAAGATCGTCATGTGACCTATCGTGAGATTGAGACAACCTTAGGCATGAGTGGGACCAGCATATATTCAATATTGCATGAACATTTGACTGTCAAAAAAATTTGTTCGCGTTGGATCCTCAGAGGAACTTCTGGAGTGGCCCATAGGCTCAATTTATGGGACGAGAGAAGAGCGCGTTTAATTTTTCATGGGAGAGAGAAAGAACGGGACTTTTAATGCCAACCACCAATAGGACGCGGAAATTTGACAGCTATATATACAGCGGGGAGTCAGAAACGAAAACAAACATTTCAATATCGGTTTTCTGACAGAAAACTCACAAAAACAAGTAACGCGCACATCACATCTAAATATTTAATGTTTTACCTATAAGCAGACACCCCCGTCTTAGGGATTCGCTGGTTATTTTTGCAGTCACCGACGAGGCATTTCAATTTACCACAACTCACTACCGCACCAATTTGTCCTACCGGAAATTTCACTAGTGTCTTCTCTACATAATCGCGGCTCTTTACACTCAAAAACCGGCTCCAAACTTTCGCGAATTCAACCGTATTTCCTTTTTGCCACTTTTAGAACAAAGCGTTTGACAGCCATATGCACAACGTGATCTTAAAACCGTTAACTTTACTCTCCCAGCTCTCGACTTTTTCAAGAAGAAGATCGTCCCATTTTCATGCTGTCAATTTGTATGGTTTGACAGGCATATACCCATTCCTGTGTTAGTTATATATTCAAATGTTGGATCCCACACAATTTGTCAATCGCTCAAAAAAAGGCTCGTGTCGATTGGTCGAAAGAAATGCTCAAAAAATACGATCGCGGCGCTTCGAAACACGTCTATGACATCGTGACAGGTGATGAATCGTGGATTTACGCGTATGAGCCCGAAAGTAAACAGCAGTCGACTGTATGGGTGTTTCAAGATGAGCCAAACCCAACAAAAGTTGCTCGCGCACGAAGCACTTCCAAGCAAATGGTCGCCTTTTTTTCGGAAAAACTGGACATGTCGCAACCGTACCACTAGAACAACGCAGAACAGTCAATTCTGAGTGGTACACAACCATTTGTTTGCTAGTTGTCGTCCAAGAAATCAGGAAAACCAACCGCCGAAGACGGATCACTCTTCACCACATCAGCTCAAACAACTGCATTTTTGAGCACTCAAAACATAGATTTGATGGGTCATCCGCCGTATAGTCCTGACTTGGCACCGAATGACTTCTTTTTATCCCCGTACTTAAAAAACAAACTGAGAGGTTAACGTTTTTCCACACCTGAAGAAGCGGTTGCTGCGTTCGGAATGCATGTTTTGCAGACACCTCAATCAGAGCGGCAAAAGTGCTTTGACAATTGGCTCAATTTGTCAGAATCCATTCTTCTTTCTTTAAAATCTTCTACACCATAATTCTAGCAAATAACCAAATTATGCACTCAAAACAAGCGCATGTTATGTAAACACCGGTCGTCAAATAGAAACGTGCTCTTACCTCAGAGTAACACTCGAACGCAACATGTTTCACTTATATTTAGCACTCGTGTACTTGACTAAAGATGTTGATGTGATGTTCTATGAACGAGCTGGGCAATAAACAAATATAAAATAGAAACAAATCTACGAGAAAAAAAATTAGCTACACCACCAGGCCAGCTGACAGCTTGAGGATCATCAGCTTGAATATGTCAAAGTCAAAAGTCTGATACTCAGAGGAACTTCTGGAGTGGCCCATAGGCTCAATTTATGGGACGAGAGAAGAGCGCGTTTAATTTTTCATGGGAGAGAGAAAGAACGGGACTTTTAATGCCAACCACCAATAGGACGCGGAAATTTGACAGCTATATATACAGCGGGGAGTCAGAAACGAAAACAAACATTTCAATATCGGTTTTCTGACAGAAAACTCACAAAAACAAGTAACGCGCACATCACATCTAAATATTTAATGTTTTACCTATAAGCAGACACCCCCGTCTTAGGGATTCGCTGGTTATTTTTGCAGTCACCGACGAGGCATTTCAATTTACCACAACTCACTACCGCACCAATTTGTCCTACCGGAAATTTCACTAGTGTCTTCTCTACATAATCGCGGCTCTTTACACTCAAAAACCGGCTCCAAACTTTCGCGAATTCAACCGTATTTCCTTTTTGCCACTTTTAGAACAAAGCGTTTGACAGCCATATGCACAACGTGATCTTAAAACCGTTAACTTTACTCTCCCAGCTCTCGACTTTTTCAAGAAGAAGATCGTCCCATTTTCAAGCTGTCAATTTGTATGGTTTGACAGGCATATACCCATTCCTGTGTTAGTTATATATTCAAATGTCTGATAAGATGATAAGATCAAAACAAAAACATTGGCTGTTTTCGAATCGAAACGATAGATGGCTAAGAATATACGGAGCATTCCAGTTTCGCGAAAATTGGGAGAATTCTCTCTATTAAATGGAACATTCCTGTTTCGCGAATATTAGGAGAATTCTCTCTGTTGAATTTAGAGAGAATTCTTAAAATTCCTTCATTGCGGCATTCGCACTAGAGGTAGTCCATTTCCGCTTTAGGTGGTAGGAACCTAGAACCCACACGGGGGGATTTGTAAGTCCTAAAGCGGACATTTTTTGGGTTTTGTGAAAGTTCTCTCTAATCAAGTGGAGAGAATTCTCCTAATTTTTCCGAAACAGGAATGTTCCCTAGGCGGCTATTAGGCCGGCCGCATCTTGGACATAGGCAGGGCAGCGCAGCGCAACGCGCACATGGCATTGGCCACGTTTAGACCGTGGAACTAAAAGTCGATTTAACTAAATCATTTTAGTGTTAGCACTTGTTGGTGGAGTGTTTATACCGACCATACGGAGAGGTACTTCTTCTTATTCTTTCTCCGTTGACAGCACAGATAAATTTGATAGATATAAATTTTACGACAGAAAAAGGCTTTTTCTTGCCCGTGATCACGCACTGCTTTCCTGAAATTGCAAACAAAACAAATGCCGAACAAAAAAGACGACAACAACGTCAACATTAGCGATGACAGCGACATAGTCCCAATTTTTTTAGTCCAGTTCCGCATCGCAAGTAGAGATAAGTCAAGTCCGAAACTAACTAAATCGATACGTTTATATCGTCGAGAGTTAGATCGATTTAGTTAGATCTCGAAGATAGTCCCGCGGTCTAAACGTAGTGATTGTTGTTGTAACAATTGTCAAAATCTGATTTTACAACAACAATGCCATGTGCGCGCTGCGCTGTGCTACCCTACCTGCCTACGTCCAAGATGCGGCCGGTATAATAGCCGCCTAGTAAACATAACTCGTTGGAACGATAACAGCCAATTATCTGACAAAAACACAGAGAATAACTATGGAGGAGCAATCCGCATATACTCAACAGTAAACTACTTGAAGCAATTCCAGTCGTAAAAAGTTGAGAGAGAGACACACGCCCTCCACTGCGCAACACCCGCGCAGTCTATATAAAAGCACAGGAAGCACGGAAGATGTCATCCCCTCTCCTACTTTTCCAATCGGAACAATAATATTCCAGTCTGTCTCTCTGCCGCGGAACACCCGCCCGGTCATATAGAGCAAAAGAGATGTCAAACTTTCATCCCCCTTCCTACTTTTCACTTGTGCCGAATTGCGTCGTTTCTCTCGCTCTTTTTCACTTCCTCAGATACTCTCTCTTCAAAGGACAAAAAAGACCTCTGCTTCCTGTCTTTTTGTATATCCTTAGCCATCTATCGTTTCGATTCGAAAACGGCCAATGTTTTTGTTCTGATCTTATCATCTTATCAGACTTTTGACTTTGACATATTTGATCTGATGATCCTCAAGGTGTCAGCTGGCCTGGTGGTGTAGCCATAGAGAATACCGGTGTAGCTAATTTTTTCCTCGTAGATTTATTTCTATATTTGTTTATTGTCCAGCTCATGCATAGAACATCAACTTCATCAACATCTTTAGTCAAGTACACGAGTGCTAAATATAAGTGAAACATGTTGCGTTTACGACGACCGAACGATCACGGTCACCGAACGCGATTCTGAATACATGGTAATTGTGTTTGCACAGTCGCATAAGCTGAGCTTAACATTTGGCAGGTGAAAATCTGAGAAATTTGAACCTTATTTAATATTTTTTCTATACCCTAGACTTATAGTATAGGGTATTGTTTTTGTCACGACGAAAATATGTAACACATTAAAGGAGGCTCCGGAGGTATATCAATGAGTGCGTTCAGAAGGTGGCAAAAGAGCGGAAACCGCTCGCGAGCTGCTCCGCAACAGCTCGCGAGCAGCTCCGGAGCTGCTCGGTTTGGAGTCTGCACCTGCTGAACGCTACTTCACCAGCTGAAAAATCGACCAGCTGAGAGCTGACGATGACAATTTCAGACGTCGAGTGCCGAAAAGTGGAACATACATGAATCCCACGCTGTCCTTTACAAAAATCACGAACAACGAGAAAACAAAATCAAAAGCACCCGAAAACCAAAGAACTAGAAGCCGAAAGCGGCGAAAACAACAACCAACTTGATAACTGTCAAAATTCGAAAGTCGCAACTTGAGCGTGAGGTTGAAAAAGAAGAAGAAGAACCTGAGCACTGAGCACTGATCAGTGAGCAGAAATATTTCTTGCTCGGTGAAATTTGATCATGATCACCCGAGCGGAAGTTGCTCAGTCACTTCTGAACCCGCTCGTTCTGAACATGTTCGCTGAGCGGAAGTTGCTCAGTTCCTTCTGAACGCACACAATGTATGTACCTAGTCTAGCCATAAATATTGTTAAAAGGTTTGGCAACACTGCAGAAATGAACCGTTATATTGCATTTCTTAAAAATTTAGCTAATCGCTATAGTACGCTTGTGCTTGATGCATTTGTCATCATTTGAGTTTAATTTTTAGTGTAGTGAACATGGATTGGGGTGACAAAGAAAATAGAATTGCTGTGATTGCACTTCATAAAGTAGGAATGCAACCAAGTGATATTTTTAAGACTCTGCATACCCTTGGTATAAGCCGAATGTTTGTATATCGGGCTATTGAAAGATTTAATGATACGTCTGGAGTAAGTGACCGTGAAAGAAGTGGCCGTCCGCGAACTACTCGAACACCTCAAGCGGTTAAAGCCGTGCGCGAGAGAATTTGCCGTAATCCTCTTCGGAAACAAAAAATTTTTATCGCGAGATGAAAATACCCCAAAGAACAATTTCACGTATCATCAAAAGTGACTTGGGGTTGGGTGCTTATCGTAGATCTACCGGGCATTTACTAACAGATTCGTTAAAAAAAAAAATAGAGTGGAAAAATCAAAACGATTACTTTGCCGGTACGCAAACCAAGAACACCGTAAAATTTTGTTTACGGACGGAAAAATTTTTACTGTCGAAGAAACATTTAATAAACAAAACGATAGGGTTTATGCTCGCAGTGCCAGAGAAGCTTCTCAAGTTGCCCAAAAGGTTCAAAGAGGTCATCATTCAGCCTCAGTAATGGTTTGGTGGGGTGTTAGCTACAACGGGGTGACAAAGTTGCATTTTTGTGAGAAGGGCGTCAAAACGTCTGCCAAAATTTATCAAGAAAGTGTCCTTGATAGTGTAGTGAAACCTCTCAACACGTCATTATTCAAAAATCAGCCTTGGGGTTTCCAGCAAGATTCTGCACCAGGTCATAAGGCGAAGTCAACCCAAAAATGGCTTGAAGAAAATGTTTCAGATTTTATTAAAGCTGGAGATTGGCCTTCCTCTAGCCCAGACCTGAATCCGCTGGATTAAGAATTATGGTCTGTCTTAGAGCAAATGACGTGCTCTAAAAGACATTCTAATATCGAATCCTTAAAGAAGTATCTTACACATGCAGTCGCCAACTTTCCGATTGAAGTCGTGCGGGCTTCCATAGAGAAGTGGCCAGCTCGATTAAAGGCTTGTGTAAAGGCAAAAGGCAATCACTTCGAATAACTTGTTGCAATTTCCGTTGTTGACAATGCATTTAATAAATAAACAATGATTTCTTAACATATAACACCTCTTTTATTGAACAGTGCTTCAAAAAGTTTGTAACAGTATTTATGGCTAGACTAGGTATATATAAATGATCAGGGTCACCTCCTGATTCGATTTAGCCATGTCTGTCTGTCCGTTCGGACGATAACTTTCGATAGAATGAAGCTAGAGCCTTGAAATTTTGGTCAAATGTTGGCAGTATGATCTAGTTGGTATTGAAAATAAGGATGATCAGGCCAAGAGAACGCCTACCTCCCCTACATAAGTAAAATACTTAAATGTATCTATAACTCCCGATTAAATAAACATCAAAAGCTCTAGCTTTGGTAGATTGTTCGTGAGAGTAATCTTATACTCTTCTGGAAAAATAAAATCGATCAGTTGAAAACTAACGGTAATTTTCTTACAAAGAGCCCCGTACTACCCTACTTTTCAGGGTTTTTGTCTGTAACTCTTAAGCCAATTGACGTAGACACCTGATTTTTGGAATGTAATCCTGAGGTGAGAAGCTGCTTGAGTTTTAGTAAGTTGGGCATAATCAGATGAAAGGAATGCCTACCTTCCCTATAAGTTTAAAAAAAAAATATTCCTTTAATTACGCTTTCGATAGAATGACACCAGCAAGTTGAGAATTTGGTAAAATGTTTTTAGTAAAATCTACTTGGTTGGCATTGAAAATGGGCAAGATCCGACCCAAGGAACGCCTACCTCCCCTACAAGTGAAACTTCAACAAAGCGATAACTTTTGATAGAATAAAGCCAGCAACTTGAAATTTTGGTCAAATGTTTAAAGTAAGATTAAGTTAGATGGTATTAAAGATAGGCCAGATCCGACCAAAGGAACCCCTACCTCCCCTACAAGTGGATCTTAAAATAAGCGATAACTTTCGATAGAATGGAGCTAGAGATTTGAAAAATTCGACAAATACGAGTATTTGTAGAATGGGTTAGTTAGTTGATTTTGAGAATGGTCAACATCTTCCTGAATGAGTGCCAACCTCTTCTATAAGCTGGTCATATAGGAAACTCACTTTTAATGAAAATGGTCGTTACCAATTGGGACTTTTGGTATTACCACTAGGTCTGTACAAGTAAATACGCTTTGGCTTTGGTCTGGTTTAACTTCTAAACGGTGCCTCAGATCGAAAAATTTAATAGGGTGTAAATTAAAGAGCGTTAATTTCTGCATCCAATGCACTGCTCAAAGTCGAGTTCCGATTCAGCAGTATAGGAAAAAAAATGATTATTTTTGAGGCTTAGAAAACGGATGCTCCAAATGAAAAACTGATAAGTTGAGATTTCAAGTCTATCGTTGCCAATATTTGACCCATTTTTAGTGTGATTGTGTGATTAAAAAGTGCAAAAATGTCTGGCGATATCAGCCTTAATAGCTGCATTTCGGTAAGTATAACAGCTGGAAGTTATGTTTTAATCTCAAATTGTAAATAATTTAATCTAGTTTAAAAAAGCTTCACTAAATTTTTAACAGACTAATTTAGGAGATATTTTGAAAAAAAAAAACCGAACAAGCCACACAATTAAGTGATTTTTTTCTAAGGTGGTCACTGCGACCAAAGGAGGTCTATTGTGCCATAGCCAACTTTTATTTTTCAAGGTAAAGACCTTCCATCACACGTACGAAGACTAGTATGTATTTTGCAGGAGTTTTCATGATAACGGCAGGGCACGTGGTGAACTGACAGAGGACCGCATACCTCACCCGCGCAATCAACGGGCATAATGTGGCACGTGATCTCAACGGCCTTCAAACAAAGACGACACTCCGTCTCGTTAGATAAATTCATCTTGTTAGGTGAAATCTCACCCAGTGCTGGCCAGATAGGTAGGTCTAAGGTCGGCTCAACGCATGCAGGTGGTATATAGTTGAAGGGTCTCATCAACTCCAATGATTGCCGCAGTCCTGCAAGGTTGTCCCAGTAGTGTTGTCGTATACTTTTAGACCAATCCGTTATGATTGTCCTGGCAGAAGCTAAGCCCAGGCCACAAAAGGGTTCCGGCCCGGGAACATTTGATGATGAGCTTCGCCTTGCAAGTTCATCTGCTGCTTCATTTCCCTCGATGCAACGGTGACCTGGCACCCAATACAAAAATATTTGGTTGACGGTAGCCAGACACTGGGGAAGTTCATGACACTCTTTCACCAGTTTGAAGAGATTGAAGAGATTGTTTTCCAGAATTACCCTGGCGCAGACCTCAATAGCATGGATCTCGGCTTGAAAAACGCTAGGCGATGTATTCATGTGTTGGGTCCAAAACGTCCGCACCAACTCCCTGTTTAATGGCAATACAAAAATTTCGCTCGATTCAATCTCAGCCAAAACTGCGTCCGTCAGTCTCTCGTGGTGACATTCACTTCGTTTTCGTTCCAACAACTTTCAATGAGTAACGTTTGTCTCGAATGTCTTTATTTACGAAATAAATTAGTTGTTCTATGACTTGGAGATTTGTGTAGTTCATTTAGAAAATTCCTTTTTTTTTATTTGAAAATTAAGTTATTTAACTCGGAAAATTATTTATTAAATTTGGGAATTTATTTATTTCATTCAGAAATTTATTTATTTCATTCGAAAATTTAGTTATTTTATTCGGAAATTCATTTATTTAATCCGGAAACTTATTTATTTGATTCGGATATTTATTTATTGGGTACGGAAAGTTATCTATTTGATCCGGAAAGTTATCTATTTGATCTAAATTGTCAATTTGTTCCGAAAAATTATCTATTTGTCTCGGAATTCTGCTTACTTGACGTGGAATTGATATCAGCTATGCTGTTGTTTTTATTTATGTAATAAAATCGAAGTCCAACTTTTGAAAATTAGCCTTGTTAAAACATGTAGCCCTTTTCGAAAAGGCTTGAAAAATTCACAAGGCTGGTGTTCTCCTTCCTTACCGCCTAACTGGCACTTGATAGATCAGGATATCTAGACATTGTTTCATGTTTCACATTAAGTGGCCCCATTACAGGGTGTACTATGTCATTCAATTCTTGTTAGTTGCAGTGTTGTCTATCTCTATATAGGTAGTTTTTGCGGTAATTGTTGCCTTGTGCTATATCAAATCCAACTAAACAAACTATTTTCGCATAACAAAACTAAAAACGCAAATACACAAATTTGGGTTATCAAATAAAACAGCAGGAGAAAGAGATTAATGGTGACAGATGCACTCCAAAGAATTAAATTAACTCATTAAAAGCGCATCGTTTGTATTTATCAAATCTCCCACAGCTTGTGAAATTGGAAGATAACTCTTCTCCAATCACCTTCCACTTCCATTGTCTGATAAAACCTCCTAATGCACTTATGCAACCAAATATCTCGTTTCCAACATTAACATGCATTTGGTTATCATCGTCGTATAAATTGGTTTGACTTTTACCGATAGCCTCAATCAAAGACTATTAGTCAGCGGTTTCGGGCGGTTCATCGTCGATTACGCTACAGTTGTCCCACGATGAATATTCATTTGGTGTTTCTAGTGATAGTGTTGTGCGGTAATATAATAAAATCTAGTGTCCATTTGTATCTAAAGTTTGCTAATTGTAACTTCTTTTGTTTCTAGTGAGTGTAGAAAGTGTCTCACCGTTCTATCGAACGCAAGCAAACAGATACGAGTCTAGAGCGGAGATCAGACAAGCTGAAAACAGCGGCGACGAATTCCATCAGCACCCTACCAGTGGTACGGACGCAGCTGTAGAAGAAATTACTGAACAAGCAAAAGAATATAATAGACACTTCACGGTAGAACCAAGTCCCAGTCCAACTACCGCACCGGTGAAAGTTTTCGAATCGACATTCAGCAGTGTCAACCGTGAATCTAATCGTGAACACATTAGACATGATCTTGCCGATCAAGTGGGCTATGGTTTCAAGTTCAGTTCAGTAAATCCGCATGCTGTTCACTATACGATCCAGAAAGATGGTCCTTCTCTTCCACCAACTACCATTGAACCGCTGCACGCACCAATTCAGGAAGTTCTACAAGTACCAGTTCAGCCTGCTTTCGTTGAAGAAAACTACTTCCCATTTCAACGGTTAGAAGGAGTTACGCCTGGTGCTGAAATTAATTTTGATCTACCGCCTCCAGCGGAACTAATTGCAGAGTATCACGCCTTACTACATACACTTCCGGAAGATGTCATTCCACAGACGCACAGCGATCATGATCACTTCGATAAAGGCTTCAGTGAAGGAAGTGGTTTACGAGCTATTGCCGAAGGATCGGCTGACCGGGCCCAAGCTGCAGTCTTTGGTCAACATATAGCCGCACAACAAGCAGCTTTTGTTGCTAAAAGTATGGTGGCACAATCAGCTATACAGTCGGCAGCTGTGGCCATTGCTGCTCTAGCTGGGAAAGAGGTTCTCGTACATACTTTGCAAAAGCAAGCGGAGGACGCACGCCATTCTCTGGATCATGAAATCAATCAATTGGAATTGATAAAGAAAACGACAGCAACTGCTCGTCATGCTTCGCAGAAGGCTGCCTATCATGTGTCCGTACTGACGGCCGCTCTGAACAATGCTCAACAAGCAGCTCAACAATCCGAGGAAAATTCCAAAACGGCGTCGGATGAGTTGGCATCCCAAACGAGAATGGTGAGCGAGGCCAAAGAGCATCTTGACGGTGTCGTTGGAAAACTACGAACCGTCCATATTGACTATGAGGCGACCAAAGAAGCGGCCGGGCAAGCTTCGGCAGCTGCCCAACAAGCTCAGCACAATGCTCACGCAATTGGGGAAAGAGCGTCGCTTGTACTTCAACAACACGGATTGACTGTTGATCCTCATTATGGTGGCGTCTCCAACCATTGACTGTGACATTGATTATAAGTAATTACGAGTATAATCGTTAGGATTTATTTATTTTTTTGTTTTCTTTAAATTAATAATTAAATTAAATTTTTTATTAATAAATGGTGACTTATTTATTGATTGTCGGGACAAGGTCGTCTATCTTGCTAAAGAGCCCCTTGGAATGTTACATACCTCTCTCTTGTTTCTGTTAACCCCTTGTGAGGCATAGGGCATTTACCACGCCTACTTTTCACCTCGTCCTGTTCATCGTCATCGCTTTCAGCTCACTCCACGACTTGCCTCTTGAGGCACCCTCTCTCTTAACCGATCTTCTCCAGGTGTTGCTAGGTCGTCCAAAATGGCGACTTGCGTTGGTTCCTTGTGGGTTCCAATCGAGGGCCTGTTGAGCAGTGTTGTTCGGCCCTTTTCGGAGAGTGTGACCTATCCATTGCCACTTTCGCCTTTTAATGGAAGTGTATCCTGTCCTGACAGTAATAGTAAGGAGGTCGTCGTTAGAAATGACCTTCGGCCACCGTATGTGTAGGATGCGGCTTAGCTTCCTGTGTCCAGATGGTTTGCCGCTTTTGAAAATTGTGTGCGATTTCTCGTCAATGATCTCGTTGCCAAGACAATTTGTTTCCAGGACTGCAGTGATGTTCAGTTTATATTTCTCGACCTGTTCATGTTAATGTATAATCAGTTAAACGTTTGTGTGGTCGTTGTTGTTGATACGTCCAATCCAAGGCTTTTTCTCCAAGTTTTTTGACATGGAGTTTTTACAAGGATGGGTTGTCGGCCCACCATTAAACCCTATTCAGGAGTGGCGTCGGTGATAGATGCTTCAGGTAGTCCATAACGTGCCAGAGTTCACACAACTATGTTGCAGGTCTGACTACGTGATTCATGCCACCCTAATAACCTGAAACGTTTAGATATTACTCAGCCAGTTAGGCTACAGCTATCATTTCCTAGTCCTTTCACAACCATGGCTTCGGCGGAGTTGTTACGTAGATGAGAGTAAAAACACTAAAAAAAACTTCCCTTTAACTCCCTCCCTCAAAGACTTTTAGTCAACCAGGGTAGGTCGAAAACATAAGGCCTGAACCATAAAAAACATATTCAAAAATCAGTTCGACCTTATTTGATGCGAGGTTATCTCATTGAGATTACAGATTATCTGGCCTAATGAGAGAAAAACGGATTTATATTTTAAAATAGTTTCCCAAAAACGTTTTATTGTCGTTTTTTTTCTACCGTTTATTTTCAACTGATTGCTCAACGGTTTCATCTTATACAGGCTAAAATTGACTATTCCACAATATCCCACAATACCGATCAGATTTTACTGGACAGGTTACCAGTGGCGTAGATAGCTTTTCGTCGAGGTGGGGGATGGTCCGTCAGCACTATTTCTTTCTAACGCTAGGGAAAACAAGGTTTGCACTTGAAATGAATATAAACAAATGAAAAAATTGGCGACTTGGTTAATTCTGAATATAAACTTAGTGTGCCTTTAAAGTTTAGCAGTTTTAGCTTGACAACGCGTCATTCATTTTGTATTATTCGAGACCGCTTGAAGAGCACGCGTCTAAGCGGTACAAATTTTCCCAATTGTACAATGCATTTGAGAATAAACAAAGGGATGATAATTTTTCCTCTGAGTTTTGAAGACTCCATTTTTGTCTTTGTTTTAGTTAGATAGTATCCATTATTAGGTGTAATTTTCCGCCGAAATTTTTTTTTCGTCTGGTATTGGCAAGTGGGGTATCGTAAGAAAGGTACCGTCGAGTACATTCCATTTCTGGAATTTTTTTCAAATTTGAAGAAACAGGAAAAGAGGGAGAGGGGAAAATATGTCATCCGAGTTTGTCCCCTCCCCTTGCATTTCGAAACCGTTACATTTAGAAATATGAAAATTTACAGAAAAGCTGCATTTCACTAACATAGAAAACTAAAAATATTAGAATTTTGAAATCTCATCAAAAAAGGTTAATAATAGTACATTTCTATTGTTTCAGTTAGCACACCCCTGCACCCCTTAGACACACCCGGGGTCAAAAATATTGATGGCCAATGATAATCAACACCATAGGCAATAATGTCTCTAAGTTTCATTACAATCATGTTATATTTAATAATAGTACATTCACTTAAAGTTAGCCATTTTTACACTATTCATACAAAAAATACACCTACCGTCTTCGAAGGTGCGAGTACTACTTGCATGTTGTTTTTCGTAGTGCGAATTGCAGTTATTGTTACATATTAGGGTTAATTACATTCATGAAAGGGTAAAGATTGGTAGGGGGTGATGTGTTGTAGTTGGCCAACTATAACGGGCAGGGGAGGGGGGTGGGGCGAAATTAAGGTAAAATTTTGTTTATCGACTGGTATAGGCAAGTCGGGTGTTGTGAGAAAGGTAATGTTGAGTACATTTTATTTTTGGCATTTACTTTAAATTTGAAGAAAGCGGAAAAAATGAGGGAGGAGAAATATTAGATCGTAATTTGTCCCCCCTTGCATTTCGAGACCGTTACACTTTGAAAAATGGAAACTTTCAGGAAGGTGGGTTCCGAATAGCATATAAAACGGGAAATAATGGAATTTGTATATCTCCTCAAAATAGGTTAATAATAGCTTATTTCCATAGTTACAGTTAGCGCACCCCTGCATCTCTTAAACACGACCGATATCAAAAGTACTGATGTCCAAGGATAACCAACACCATAGACAATAATATGTTCTAAGTTTCATTACAATCACGTAATATGAATGGGCATTTAAGATACTACAGGATGGGTCAGACATTTTTATTATCATTTTTTTATCCATTTAAGTGGTACCAAGAAGAGCAAGGAACCGATACTTACATACCAAAATAAGTGCTTGCTACAAAACCCTCGGATTGCGGGCGTAGCCCTCTATATTCCGGTTTCATTCTTCAATGCTTTTGAAAACTTCTGGCCACAAAAATGTCTACTGATTTTTGTGAAATTTAAGGAATTGTGCATCGAATACAGGGTCTTCCCAAGGGTTTTTGATTTGGATAGATACTAGATATCCAAGCTGCATGCGAAACTGCAAACCCCAAGGCACGTTACCGAAATGAGCGCCATCGGCGAGAGTTTTCATTTCTGGAATGCCCCTACATATTTAGACAGGTACAAAGTATCTACCCCTAAAATTAAAAAAATTGAGGCTATCTAAAAAGTCCGCACAAAAGCATTGTAAAAAGTACCATGCAATTTGCGGTTAATTATTCAGCCTGATTATTTTTTTTATACCTTCCAAGTAGTGGTTCGCGTCCATATCTCTAAAATATTCGGTACTGTTGAAGTAACTTTTTCATTTGATGGATATTATTTTACCCCCTCCAAAACTCGTCTTTTAAACCAAAAATAAGTCCTTGGTAGGCAGGTCTTCTGAATAAAAGGCCTGGACAATCAAATCTCAATTACCCACTATATTCCCCTTTCTTTGCCTCAGTACATTATATACATATATAGTGCTCATGCGACAAGGGTTTTTGGTTAAGCCTAGTATCGTATTCACAGCGAAACGAAACGAAATGTCAAATCCCATATAAATATTCTGATTATTTCGTTACATTTCGTCAACGAACATTTTCATTTCGCACTGTAGTACTCTGTTCATAATTTGAAAATTCAATACTTCCTACTAAATAATAGGTGGCTCTGAATGCGCCGAAATAAATTTAAAAGGACATAGTACCTTTTAAAACGACGAAAAGTTTGACATTGTTGATATGGTGACAGAACATTTAATTATTTCGATTTATTATCGCGACGATGGAAAAGAAGAAAGAAAGAAAACGTAATAATTTTTCGAGCGAACAGAAAAAAAGACTTGCAGAAATAGTCAAAAAATATGAGGCAATCTGGAGCCTTAAGAATCGAGACCATAGAAATGTCGACATCGTTCGAAAGAATTGGCTTCAGATTTCCAGAGAAATGGACAAATCTGGTAAGTTAAATATAAATAACGGGTATTCAGGACTAATTTATATTTTATTTTATATTAATTTTACAGTAGAAGAATGTAAACACGCTTGGAGATCATTGAAGGACAGCCAGCGTTATTTTAAAAAGAAGAGGTCCGAAAAACTCAAGTCTGGCAGCGGCTTAGAAGTCGAAAGCCTTCTCGAATACGACGTTGACTTGGTAGAAGATGATGCCAGCATTGAATTTTTAGATTCTTTGTCATTTTTAGAAACGACTTCATCCCAACGAACGTAAGTAGTAATTTAAGTTCACATCTTCAGATTTATATGTAATCATTTGTAGGACTTTCTCAACTATAATAGAAGTTGACGACGAAGATGCTGGTGATGGTTCAAACAACAAACAGGAAACAACATATTCTTATGTAAGTACAGGTATTCATTATTGATATTAATGCTCTGTTCCGTCATAGAAGGGCACACCACAAGCGAATAAGCGAAAAGAAGATACGTTTGAAGAAAAAACATCGAAAATTATTTCACTGATGACGGAAGTTGCACAAAGTGCTGGAGAAAATTTGAAATATTTCGGAATGTGGTCCAATCTGGACAGCCTTTGCCAGAAATTACCGGAAGAGACTGTGGTAGAATTAAATGTAAAATTCGTAGCCATGGCTGCAGAGGCATTTAAAAATAAAAACCAATAATTTCTATTTCAAAAATAGCATTTATTATTTCATTCTAATCCGCAAGATTGTTGCTGCCATGGTACAGCTCCTAAAGTCGAGTTAACATATATTTCAAGACTTTGTCTGATGAGATTCGCCATATTGCTGGGCCTGCCTTGGGAGAAATTGATATCGGCATTGAACATGGAATTTTCTGGAATATTTTGCCTCCAATCTCCTTCCACCAAATTACCTTCATGGTCGACATAATCTGCATACTGTGGTGGACAGTATGAACCGTGATTCCTTGAAATTAAAAAAATATGGAGGAAACAACATGCGGTAACAATTTTCGATGGTTTTCCAGGGGAGCAGTGCATAATACGCGCAAGACAGTAGAAACGTGAACACAATATTCCGAAAGCGTTTTCAATACAACGTCTGGCTCTGCTTAGTCTGTAGTTAAAGATTCGTTGTGCATCTGAAAGGGGAATGGTTCTTTTTGGCACATATGGCTTCATTATGCGTTTATGCAGTGGGAATGCATCATCTCCTACGAAGAAAAAAGGAAGCTTTTCTCCGTTTACTCTTGCATCAGCAGGAAAATTCAACCGCTCGTCGAAAATTGCTTTGCCTAATTTACCATTTGCTAAAATGGAAGCATCGCTTTCGCTTCCGTAAGCTCCCACATCAAGAAAAGTGAATCGGTAACGAGTATCGGCCACAGCAAGGAGTGCTATGCTATGGAATCCCTGTTAAATTGTTAGCATTAGCAAAAAATCGAAGCTGGTATCGAAAGAGAATCTGACCTTATAATTGTAGAACAGGCTTCCCGCATTGGATGGGCATTTGATGCTTACATGTTTCCCATCGATTGCTCCCAAGCAGTTTGGAAACTGCCACCTATTTTGGAAACCATTAGCAGCATCAACCATTTCTTCTTTCATTAATTTAGGGAATTGATCATTTAGTGCGGCAATTATAGCATCACACACATCTGTCAAGATGGTTCCAAAATGTTGTTTGCTTATTCTGTAAATAGATGCTACATGCCTTTGAAGCGTCCCGCTTCCAAAATATCTGTTTAATTTAAAGAGCCATTTCAGTATTGAAATAATAGATCAAACGCATTATAAATTCTCACTCTAAAGTAGCGGCGAGTTTCTGCTTTGGTGTTATGGCATTGTCCGGGTGTGTCTCACGTTTGGCTAATAGGAATGGTTCAACTAAATTCAACAGCTCATCAAATGTTCTTGGATCAATTCGAAAGTTTTCTACAAAGCGTTTTTTACTTGATCGCATATCTGAAAACTAAAAACCTTTTTAAAATTGATTGTCATTGGCAATAGTAATTTACTATATTCAGGATTGTCGAGCTCTTACATCTGTTGCAAACCGTCCTTTCACTGGTCGTTCCTTCAAATATGAATCCAATTTTGATCGTTTTTTACATTTTTTGCGATTCAACAGCATTAATGTACTCAAAGAACATGCCAAGGCAATAAATTTCTGTTTTTTTTCTCAATACCATTGTCACTGATTTTAGCAATTTTATGACAAATGCGAATAATTTAGCGGATGTCATTGGAAAATATTGATATTTGAGACATCTGGTGTTCAATGGCGGATTTTTTTTCCGTTCCATTCCGTAGGAGAATTTTCGCTACATTTCGTTCCGTAGAACACAATACTAGGCTTTAAAGTAAACCGGCGCGGTACATTAATAAATGAATACAGCGGCAAGGTGTAAAGTGATCCCCGGGTTAAACTGGAATGACGGTGCCCTCTAGGTTCGGTTGGTCGGGGTTTTACTGTATGTAGTGTCATTTTGGATTCGCGAGACACTTTATTTTCCTCCCCGGTCTCACGAAAGAGTTAAAAAAATTTGTTATCCAAAATGACGCCACAGTCTTGGATTCAGTTAAACGGGGTTTTACTGTATGTAATCGCGAACCACCTTATTATCTATCCCAAGTCCCGAAATATACTCGTCGCGCTCGGTGGCCGTGGTGGTTCGGTCAATGCTCTGCGTTTACTACCACTGTGTTTTATTGTCCAATGTGTTCTTTAAGCTCTATTCTATCCGCAACGTTAATTAATTGTGTCATCAATCAACATCTCGATTCCGATAGTGCCCATATTTTCTATGTTTGGACTTAATTTCGCTCCATACCTAAGAAGGTACTGCTGACCTTGCAGCACCAAAACAGTTTGCAGAAATCAGTCGACGGGTTGTGCTTAATAGCCGCCATACATTATCCGATCCGTCGCCCGATCGATCGGCCGATGGATCGCCAAGAAATGTCACCTGATCAACAATTATACGGAACTGTCAAAAAAATCGTCAACGATAAGCGCATACACAGGCCGATTCATCGGCCGATATCGATATCGGGCGACGGATCGGCCGATCGATCGATGTGTGTATGGCACGTTTAAGAAGTCGAATAAAAAATTCAATTGATATTGAACCACGAGAAGCGTAGCGTCCGGACCAACAAATGCATAAACGGACCATCGATACGGCCTTTATATGAATATAAGGGACTGGTCGAAAATCAGCACTACCGACTGTATTCGGATCAGCTCGAAGAAAAAGTGGTGTCCATACGAATATTCACAGCAGCTGGGAGTTCATTTTATTATATGTCTGAATTTTAGTTTAAATTCGAGACCTGAGGTAGGGGGATTGATCCCCTAATCCGCCACTGCGAGGTCACAACTTTTTCTTAAAAAAAGCGGACCCAGGTAACACGTAGTTTTGAGAATCAGGTTGAATAGATTGGATTTCTACTAGTCTAAGCCTCTTGTTACGGATGAGCACCACTACCACTATTTTCGCTAGTACAATACCATCACCACACTTTTCCTCCGGGTTGCGTCCGTCAATGGATAATAATTCTTCAGGAGTTGCCTTTTGATCTGTCGGGGAAGCAGTATGACTAGGTATCGTCGACTCGGTGGAAAAACCCATGCGGCTATTTAATTTTTGCATTTAATGTTAATCGTTTTTATTTTAGCTATACAAAAATATGAAGAGGGGATTAATATGCAATTGGTATCCATAATATTGTCAACTTTCAACTCTTAGTTGAATGCATTTCGGGGGATCCTCAATAACATAGTAAGCATAGTACACAGTACGAGCATACGAGTATGTATACATAATTCGATTTCTTTGGGTGTCTTCGCTAATCACCCACCATGCGGCACTAACTCTGATAAGACTTTTAATTTATGTATTCAAATTGGAGCGGAGTTATGTAAATTAGTTGCGATTTTAGATGGTTGAGCATTTTACGTAATTTTGACCTTTTCATGGAAAACATCTGTGGATCAAAAGACAACTATAATGCACCACATTTTGTTTTAAATTATCAAATCAATCAATATACAATATGTATTGTTATATAATTATATTTTTTTCTGAATCGATTTAAATATACACATTTACTATAATGCATTCTGTTTTTATTTTGGTTATTCGATCGCACGATCATATGAATTCAATGATAAGAGGAAGTTCCGCAGGTATAAATAAAAGTGGAAGTCAAGTTTGAGGCAACATTTGAGAGTTTAGTTCGGTTTTAGATTGTGTCAATAAATCTGTAAAGTAGGAAGATATTATGAAGCCGCTAGAGATTTTTTTATTTGTGACAATTATAGGTAAATATTAAAAAGCATTTGAGAGGCTTGATTCAGTATCTATTTCAAAAATTCTATTCTAATCCTAAAGTTGAATTGAATTTTAATTCCGATTTTTTTTTTCAGCGCTATCCCAAGCAGACAGTGATTGGAAGCCGATAAGGATGTCTCCGCAACTTCTAATTCAAAGTGCTAGGCGAGATAGAGATGGTTTCTTCTATGCACCCTCTGACCATTCTGTAGTCAACGATCAGCCAGTGGGTTATAGAGCAGGCAGTAGATTGAGATCGCTGGCAGATGGCTCACAAACAGCTGTCTATTCCTCAGTAGTCAAACAAAACGTTCCATCCAAACAAGCCGCCATTTCTGTTAAAAATGTCCTAGTACAGGCGGCTGCAGAGGCTTCGGCCACGGCCAATGCAGCCTTAACGGGCAAAGAGGTTTTACTCGACAGCCTTAAAAGGCAGGCCGGACGAGCGCACAGAAGCTTTGATAGCGAAATAGCTCAACTGGAGTTGGCCAAGAAGACTACGTCCAGTGCTGAAATTGCCGTTCAACATTCCAAAAGTCATGTAAGTGTTCTCACGACTGCACTGAGCAGTGCTAAGATTGTCGCTGAAATGTCGAAAAAATCGGTGGACGATGCAGTTGCTGAAATGTCAGCACAAACAGCGCTTATAGCTGATACCAAAGCTAAATTGAAGGCGTTGGAAGATCAGCTGCATGTGGCTGAAACTGAGTATGAGTCAACAAAAGAAGCAGCCGAAAAGGCAACGAGATCGGCACAACTAGCACAAAAGGACGTTATTCTGGCCGGACATGAATTTACGAATATGGTTCGTAATATGATGGAATCCAGGGATGATATTCACGAAGAAGACGATCCACACCAGCATTTGACGGATCAACAGAAGAAAAGAGAAGCTGCGAAGGAGTAATAAGTATGCAATAAGAGATAGATATATATTATATCATTTAAGTCCATTGTCATTAAGAGTTATTTATATTGAAAGCATCTGTGTATTTAAATTTAGGAATAAATGTATGAAATGTTATTAGTAATTCTTCCATGGAAGCAAGGTTCCGCGAACCTGTTGTCGATAAGTTTTTTTTTTCGAGAAAAAGGCTCCACTTTTTTTCGGTTATTCCTAGTATTGTGTTGACTGCGAAACGAAACAAAATGTCAAATCCCATACAAAGTGAAGTTTCGTCGACGAATATTTTCGTTTTGCACTATGGTATTGTGTTTATAAGCGGAATATTATGAAGTTCCTAGTATCCAATAGATGGCACTGTTTTGCGGCGAATTCTTTGAAGAGAGAGTATATGAGGAAATGAAAAAGAGCGAGAGAAACGAAGCAATTCGGCACAAGTGAGGAAGTAGGAAGGGGGATGGAAATTTGACATCTCTTTTGCTCTATATGGACCGGGCGGGTGTTCCGCGGCAGAGAGACCGACTGGAATGTTATTGTTCCAACTGGAAAAGTAGGAGAGGGGATGACATCTTACGTGCTTCCTGTGCTTTTATATAGACTGCGCGGGTGTTGCGCAGTGGAGGGCGTTTGTCTCTCTCTTTACTTTTTACGACTGGAATTGCTTTAAGTAGTTTAGTGTTGAGTATATGCGGATTGCTCCTCCATAGGTATTCTCTAGTATGGGCGAATTCAATTTCGAAATTTTACAAGCTGCACTACACTGTGAACAAGACCGGGAAGTTTGACGTTCTGGCATTTGGCAAGCTATTCGTCTGATTGCGAATCCTAGATGAATTGTGTTGGCGGAAAACGATATTTTCATATACATATGTAATTTAAATGTCTGTCTGCCGAGTCATCAATCAAATCTTTAGTGTCAACGTCAGCTGATGTTTGTGACGTCTACCGAGCAGCTGGCATATTACAGCGACGACTGGTCGCGATCAGCAGAATTTATTTGGCTGGGGCTGGGGTGAAATTGATTTTTATTTTGCATTTTCCGCTGTATTTCGTTCCGCTCAACGCAAGAAAAGACATTATTCTACAATAAGAATCATTAGATTATGAATTTGTCTTGTTTTTTTGCTCTTTATTGTCCATTTTGTTTTTACAATTTTCATGTTTCTTTTTCGTCTTCAGTTTTTGATTTATGACGATTCATAAGAATTTCCTATTTTCCCCACTTCCAATCCGAATGCATTACACGCAATTCCATTCCATTTTCTAATTTTCACTTTCCAATTTCCGTTTCCTATTCCATTCTTCATTTTTTTTTATTTTAATTTTCGTGTTTTGATTTCCAATTCTCCGTTTTCATTTTCCCTTCCACAATTTTTTGCTTTTTCTGTTTCCGTTTTTTAATTTCCCATTTTCCATTTTATATTTTCATTCCATTTTCCATTTAGCATTTCTTATTTGGAGCTCGACATGCATGGTGAACCAAATGGTACGCGACCACAATCGTCAAAACCAAAGCTCAGAGCCAAAGCGCGAATCACGATGAAAAAGGAAAATACTAAAAATTGTAATGGACGGGTATATAGTCCGATGAATTCGGTAAGTTTGTTCATCAATTCGTAATTGCGTTATTTGGTTATTTAATTTTTTTGTTATCTCGTTATTTCCTTCGTTGTATCGCTATATCGTTAGTTCCTTTGACCATTTAGCTTCCTTGTGTGACCCTTAGCATGGAAAGGGGACATCAGTTTTTATTATCGACTGGACAAACGGCATATTCTGTTGTGTTCGAACCAGAGTTACTCGCCAAAGGCTTTTTAAAGATCTCTCCTTCAGGCATTTGATGTGTTCCGACTTCAACTTGGGTCATTATAATTACCACACGGTGATATTTTGGTTCTGGTGCATCAGGACAAAAGGACCCTTTTGATTAATAAATGAAACAAAAACCAAACCTGGTAGATATGGTTATCTTGTGATTTGGGGTGATGAGACCAATGCACTGGAGTTCTGTTGAAGGTATTTTGAGTCCTTTGGTTAGGAATGATGACATTTTGAGTTATTTGGTAGGGAAAATACATTCTTGAGCATGAACTGAAACAGAAATCAATCCTAGCAAACATCGGCAATTTTTGGATACAGAGGTAATGAATCCAATCTTCTGGATATAAGGGGCTTATGGGATAAAAAGGATATCACAGGTATAAGGGGCGACCAGTAGCGCAGTGTGTTGAAGCATCAGTCTCATGTTTGACTACCGGCGTTTCGGGTTCGAATCCCGTCCACGACAACGTTCGTGGCCATGGATATGCAGGAGGTGCAGGCTGGCAACTGCATTTTCGGAAACCAATTTATGCCAACGAAACGTCAACTGGGCCACATGGAACAGCTGACGCGCTATGCCCCACAAGGGGTTAGGGCAATTCAGTACAGGCATAAATTACCGAAAGATATAATGACGTCGAAGACAACTGAATATTATGTCGTAGCCACGTTTACTGAAAGATGCGCATCTAAAGAATTAGTTCTTTGGGGACAACCTTCGTAATGACCCATATTCTGGTCTGATCGTGCTGCTTCCACCAACAGATCGAAAGCAGTGCCTGATGAGTAGGATCTGTCAGTGGTACGAAACCAGAGGGTATAATTACACCCTGACCCCGATGCAAGCGAGAGGGCATCTGAGCCGTCTGTCAACCATTCCATCCTTATCGCCATATTTTTTTTTATTATTCCCATTTTTGCTTCCCCTGTTTGCGTTGTCTTTCCCAGGCCTATGAATTTTTATTAATACGTAAAGGACAGGGGCAACGAGCGGCGAAGGCCCCGCCAATTCTCCCGAACTAAGCAACAGCAATCATAGGCCGCTGCATAGCCCGTTTTTTCTTCGCCAGATAGCACTGCCCAACTTTCACGGTCATTATACAACTCTAGGCTTCGTTCCCACGAACATCTTCGGATGCCCACCAAACCGTCCATTACACCTGTTTCAAGAGAACACTCGGTCACCGAGCACGTTTTAAATGCCAAAGAAAATATTATGAAATTCAAATATAAAATAATTAACATTTTATTATTCCTATAAATATTTCAATGACTTCGTTTAAAATGATGAACAATGGTTGGATGGGGACTAGTAGGAACTAGAGTGTGGATACCCGGTGCAGAAGTTAAGGCCACCCCCGGTGACGTATGCGCAATGACTCCGTGTAACGTATGCGTAGCAAATTGACCGGCATTCGCTGCATTTTCCTGGGCTTCTTGCGCTGACGCCGTTGCGTGGCCCGTAGCTTCTTTTGTAGCCTCGAAATCGATCTCGGCCTCCTGAAATCGTGATACTGTTGCTGTAAGTCGCTCTTTTGCTTGGCCCACCATAGCAGTTTGTGAAGCAAGTTCCGTATCTGCATGATCGGCTGCCGATCGAGCATGTTCTGCTGCAGCATTGGCATTATTAAGAGCTGCATTGAGCGTCAGGACATGTTTACTGGACGTTTCAGCCGACCGTTTAGCCGAATAAGCAAGTGCCTTGGTCAGTTCAAAGTGTTGGATTTCTGCATCAAGGGCCCGTTGCGCTTCGGCTAGTTGCTGCTCAAGTCCATGTAGAAGGACTTCTTTGCCGGCAAGCGCAGCATTAGCCGTTGCTGCAGCCTGGATGGCTTCTTGCGCCAATGACGATTTTGCAATGAAAGCAGCCTGATGAGCGGCTGCATGTTGACTAGCCACAGCTATATGGGCCCGGTCAGCTGATCCTTGGGCAATCGACCGTAGACCAGTGCCACTGCTAAATCCAGTATGGTGTCCATGGTGAAGATCAGCATCAATGTGTACTACATCGCTACGTACAAGACCTGGAGGGTATGAAAATATTTCGGTTTTAATCGATCAATTTATATTTCCATAATTTTCTTTGTACTCACCTAAGAGTGACCCTAAAATAACAATATAAAAGCAATGCATGCTGGAGGTGTTGGTCAGCACGCTGATAGTCCACAAAGTCGAGTTCCAAATTTCGTTTGATGACAGTTTGCTTTAATACCACGAATTTATATGAATGTGATTAGTAAATATTTGACAGAATTTCGCAAATTTTATTTGAAATGATATGGATAAATGGGGTTGCATTCATTTTTAGGGTTCTGTAGTAAAAGCGCGCCTTTTCAAATCGGCTAGATACCGCTTGTTGGTTTGCTTAGAGATTATCTCATTTAACATACATAAATGGCATTTACGAGTACAGTCGAAATCGGCTATAACGAACTTCAAGGGACTGGCGATATTTGTACGTTGTAGCCGGCGTTCTTTATAAACGGTTATAGCGAACAGTTCGCTATAAATGGTGTTATACTGGTTACAAGGAACAGTTTGCTGTAACTGTTTTAAGATAACCTTATGCATATGCACGCAAAAACAATTAGTTTACATATTATCTCGTGTGGAATCCGGTCATTATAGTGCGGATCACTCTCTTTTGAGTGAGAAGGGGGAAATTCAAGTGTCGTGTTGATCGCCGCGGATATGTGCTGTGCAGAAGTTTCCACTGTCACTTTTTCGTGGGAGAGATAAGGTCAGTACCAGCCATAAGGAGTAATTCCTATGCAACGTTCGGGTAGAGGTGGACATTCCACGGAATTTAAAGCATTGCGGCTCTTGCGCATTGGTTTCATGCGGATAGAGGAAGTAAAAGTCACACCTGCATGGCTTGTACATACTAACAGAATTCTCACACTTTCATGGTCGTGGGCTGATGAAAAGCACTCATCACCCGTACGAAACCACTAAACTTAGAGAAATTATTTTATATAGAGGGAATTTCAGAATAAAAATTATTTGTCTCGTTTAGTTGCTTGAACCCCAAACGACAGCGTTTTGAGTAGCATAAAATGCTCGGTGCATTACGCGCTAAGCTACAGATGCATACTAAGTTGCTGTGCAGAGTGGAACCACGTGTCACAAAAATTTCAATACATAATATGATTTCACTGTTGGCTTATACTGCCTAAAGCGGCAATTGAGTCTAGAGCTCTACTTAATTTTGTTCCGGTTTTAGGCAATGATAATTGATATTTTTCGTTATGATGATATGCTGGTGTAAACACTGTTTTGTACTGCCTGAAGGCTGACTGTTTAATTCAAACTTTGATTTTCCTACTCTGCTTAAATACTTAACACGCTACAAAACCCTCGGCTTTTATCTTCTTGCTTGTTGGCTATATGCATATTTTCGATCTTCTGGTTTCGCGAATTCTTGCTAGGTTCGATGTAGTCAATTCTGATCTAACCATTCTAAAAGTGAGAATCTGTGCATTTTTTGTGCATATAATGAAATTATGTAAATTTCGCTTAGTTAAGACTGAACTTTAATTCCTGATATTTTATTTTCTGACTTTCGCTAAATAGTCGTAATCTTATCATTGATCATATTGTCTATATTGATGGATTATATTTATTGCAAAAGGTCACAATAAAACAATAGGATTACGACAGTCTCGTACATGTGTATGAAAGGTATAAAACTAGGTTTGCAAAATAACGCAACTTTCGATATTTTATGCGAAGATAGAGATTGAAAACTTAATAAAAATTTTGCACCGGAAATTACGTTGGCTTTTAAAGATTCAAGGTACAAGTTTCATCCATACGCTTAAAATCGTATATATTTAATGGAAGAATTTGAACTGTAGATAAATTTAACTATACATCCTTTCTACCAAAGATCAGCTGACTACTAAGTCAGGAGCAAGATTTCATCAAGAGTAAGAAGGGGTAGGCCTGCTCAGTACTGAGATTTCAGTGCCGGTACTTGATATTTTGAAATACCGGTACCACAAGCGGTATTCCGGTACTCACAGGTATTCGTTCAGTACCGGTTTTTTTTTCAGTACCGGTATTTTAAACCATGAGTCGGTTTTTTTGCAGTTCCGCTACTGAGTACTGGGATCCCGAGATTTGAGTACAGGTACTGACTACCGGGATCCCGGTATTTAAGTACTGGTACTGAGTATCGGGATCCCGGGATTTGAATACCTGTTCTTTTCAGTATTTGTTTTTTTTCCTTTTCAGTATCGGGATCCCGGGATTTGAGTACTTGTTCTTTTCAGTACATGTTCTTTTGGGGCGACCGGTAGCGCAGTGTGTTGAGGCATCAGTCTCATGTTTGACTACCGGCGTTTCGGGTTCGAATCCCGTCCACGACACCGTTCGTGACCATGGCTGTGCAGGAGGTGCATGCTGGCAACTGCATTCTCCGAAACCAGTTTATGCCAACGAAATTGGGCCACATGGAACAGTTGACGCGCTAAACGCCACAAGAGGTTAGAGCAATTGAGTACAAATACCCGGGATTCCATAAAAAAAGACTCGTTCATTGCATGCAGTGAAGGTTTTTCACCGAGTCTTCAGGTTTTAACATTGAAAATGTTTCTAGGGAAATAATTGGAATTGAATATTATGGACATTGGTGCGACGGAAATGACGTAAACATACGAGTATGTATTACAGGTTGTCATCATCGAGTTATCGGATGTGGTCGTTGCCCTTTAACGTACGTTGTTATTAGGGCGATTTTTGCGTTGGGTCACGAAATGTCTTGTTTATTTGTAACTACGAGAGAAACTAATTTTGGGCATGCAAAATTGCCAATAAGAACTGATCCTCCATAATATTGCTCTGTATCGTTTTTTAGCCGCTTGTGCTCTGATCTGCTCTGTAAAAGAAAAGAACGCATCTAATATCAAGTATTGCACCATCATATTGCTGGCAGGTAGTGGTAGAAAGAATTACCTCTCCTATGTGGGGTATGTGGGTATGTGTCTTCTTTCTACAGCATAATTCTTGGGGTCATTGATATGTATGTGCCCAAAATTAAAAAACGCAACCCGCTTTCCGAACCGTGGCTCGATAGAAATCTTAGAAGCCTTAGAAACCAGAGAAACAAACTTTACAAGATTATAAAAAACGACCCCAATGTTTGCTTGAACGTAAAGGAAAAGTACGATGAACTAGCAAATGAGTTTCTCCTGAAATCCCGTGAAGCATATAAGCTTTATGTCAATTTAATGGGTGAAAAAATTATCAACGACCCGAAGAAGTTCTTTAACTTTGTCAACACTAAACGTAAAACTGCGGGTTTTCCTGTTTCCATGTCCAGTGGTTCCGCTTCCTCCTCTTGTCCAGAAGAAATTTGCAACTTTTTCGCTGAACATTTTCAAAACAGTTTCAGCGAAAACTTAAGATCCTCATCGCCCCCGACCCATTCTCATTCAACAAGTCTTATCGGCGAAATTACTATCACGCAGGAGGAAATATCCAAAGCGATTGCAGAGCTAAGTGTAGAAAAAGGACCTGGCCCTGACTTAATTCCTCCTTACTTTGTGCAGCAATGTATGGACCAATTGCTCGTTCCCCTACATATTATTTTCAATACATCCCTCCAATCAGGCGTCTTTCCCTCTTATTGGAAACTTTCCCATATCACTCCAATCCATAAGAGCGGTGATAAACGATTAGTCGATAACTATCGGGGCATTGCAATTCTATCGACAATCCCTAAGCTATTTGAGAAGTTGGTATGTGATAAACTCACCGGTGTCATTGACCCACTTCTTAATGAAGAACAACATGGTTTTCGTAAAGGCAGCTCGACAACAACCAACCTCATTATCCTTGTTTCCGAGGTTCTCTGTGAAATGGAAAAAGGAAATCAAGTTGACGCAGTTTATACCGACTTTAGTAAGGCCTTCGATAGAGTCGATCATCAAATTCTAATCGAAAAATTACACAAATTTGGGGTAACTGGGTCACTGTTAAGCTGGCTCCGCTCCTACCACCGAAAAATCAACTCCTACCAACTCAATAACGTTGAACTTAATCGTGTCTATCATATGAAGGACCTTGGCGTAGTCTTAGACAACAAACTACGTTTCAATTTACAATATGATATGGCGTTATCTACGGCCAATAAGCAACTCGGCTTCATTAAAAGACGAGCAAAAGAATTTGAAAATCTCTGGGTTACTAAAACTTTGTATATCACACTTGTGCGACCACTTCTCGAATACGCTTGTGTTGTCTGGAACCCAGTACATGAGATACACTGCAAAAAAATTGAGTCGATTCAAAAACAATTTATTCTCTTCGCACTGAGAAACCTATATGATCCTAACGATTTCCATAACCTCCCTTCTTACCAATATAGATTAGGTCTTTTAAATTTAATGACACTCTCTTCAAGAAGAATGCTACTCAGTGCATGTTTCACCTTTGATATCATTAGCGGTACAGTTAATGTCGATTTTCTCTCTAACAAAATAATGTTCAACGATCAAACGAGACGTACTAGGCATACAGCTCTCCTAAAGGAGTACCAACACCCGACGGATTATGGCTATAACGAACCCATAAATAGATGTTGTCGAAATTTCAACTCTATTAGTACCCTTTATTCTCCAGGGATGTCCAAATTCTCTTTTAAGCATAATTTGATAAAGTCCCTCATAACATCCTAGTTTCCTGCTTTTTGTCCCATACACGTTAATATCTTTTAGTTATATAAATGGAATGAAATGTATGTATACTTATTGTCAATGTAACTTCAGGCTTCTAGCTTCATTAAATAAATAAATAAAATAAATAAATTATCATACCAAACAGTTTAGGAAATTCAATCCATCTACTGCTGGAGTGCAAGAAATTGAGGGTGGGCTTACATGCAAGTAATAAAGTGTTCTGGAGTGTATATATGCTCTGCATACTACCAGGCGCATAATTAATGTAAAATACGAAAACATTCAAATATTTTACAGTGCAGGGAGAAATATATAGTACTCGAAATATTTGTTTGAGTCTTAATGATGATATGGAGGTTTGGAAAATCAGTCTTTAGGGGCGTTGTGTGTTGTTCTCTTTTTCAATGTTTAGTTAGTCGAGGATTTTGCACAAGGTGTTAGGCGACTCCTTTCTAAATTTGACATGACTAGATCTGTTGAATTCGAGTTCTTTTACGCTTAAAATTAATTTAAAATTGACTCCCAGGATTATTACAAAAATTAAATCGCCAAAATTTGACTCTAGTGTTACGGACGAAATGTCCGCGGATGATAATTTTTCCGACCTGTTCTGTCATTTACACAAAATTCCGGCAAGGTTATCGAGAAAAAGTTGGCTCAGCACATCTCATTTCCGCACGAGAGTAAACTGTGCGACTTTTTTCACTTTCTTCTGTTTTTGAATCCCCACAGTTTTAACCTGCTATTATTTTGACCATCTTATAATAAATTCACGAAATTATAAAATAAGGCAAATATGCGTTTTTTAGGGTTTTGTATAAAAACAAAACCGTTATGAAATCGGTCATGCGTCCGTCTGTCCGTCTGTCTGTCCGTCTGTCCATGAAATATCTCACGAACCGCTGAAGCTACATGCATGAAATTTGGTGGAAATATGTAGAAATGCTATAATTCTCTGGAGAAAGCGATGCGTCGTAATAGGTCAACTTTAAGGGGGGGTCGCCATAGAGGGGAAATGAAGGTCGAAATTTTTTTTTCGTTTGGAATAGGCAAGTGGGGTATCGTAAGAAAGGTACCGTCGAGTACATTCCATTTTTGGAATTTTTTTCAAATTTGAAGAAAGGGGAAAAGAGGGAGAGGGGAAAATATGTGGTCCGAGTTTGTCCCCCCCCCTTGCATTTCGAGACCGTTATAGCTAGACATATGAAAATTTACAGAAAAGCGGCATTTCACTAGCATAGAAAACCGAAAATAATAGAATTTTTAAATCTCATCCAAAAAGGTTAATAATAGTACATTTCTATAGTTGCAGTTAGCACACCCCTGCACCCCTCAAGCACATCCTAGGTCAAAAATATTGATGGCCAATGATAACCAACATCATAGGCAATAATACCTCTAAGTTTCATTACAATGACATGATATTTAATAATAGTACATTGACTTAAAGTTATGCATTTTGACACTATCCATACAAAAAATACACCTACCGGTCTCACGCATAGATATGCGTGTACTACTTACATGTTGTTTTTCGTAGTGCGAATTGCAGTTATTTAATGAACCAACTTTGGAAGGGTGAAGATTGGTGATTGGTGATCCTAACAATAACTATTCACACAGTTAATTTTTTTAGGGTTTTGTGTCTTAAATCTTACAAAATCGGTCAAATACCTGTCTGTCCGTCTGTTCGTAGAATATCTTACGAATGGCTGAAGCTGCACACATAATTCGGCGAGAATGTGTAGAAATGCTATAATTTGCTGGAGATAGCGTTGTGTTGTAATTGGCCAACTTTAAGAGGGGGGGGAGGGGGGGGGGGGGGTCCACATAGAGGCGAAATTAAGGTAAATTTTTTTATCCACTGGTATAGCCAAGTGGGGTGTCGTGAGAAAGGTAATGTTGAGTACATTCCATTTTTGGTATTTTCTTGAGATTTGTAGAAAGGGGAACAGTGGAGGAGGAAAAAATATTAGACCGTAATTTGTCCCAGCCGCCCTGAATTTCGAAGCCGTTACACAAGTTTGCAATTGTCTTAATGTGTCGTCTTAATATGAATGGTTGAGCATCTCGAAGAGTGGGACAGTTTATCTCGTATACATACATATCTATCTACAGCTTCTCGTATTAAAACTATTACTTTGAGAGGTGACAGATGCAGTCTTTTTGTGAATTGGCATGTAAGATACTACCTATATATCATGGGTAAAACATATGGGGTTTTTATTCAGCTGAGGGGTACCAAGAAGAACAGGGAGCCAGTATTTACATGCCAAAATAAGCGCTTGCTACAAAACCCTCGAATTGCGGGCGTAGCCCTCTATATTCCGGTTTCATTTCATTTTGTATTTTCTTTTCGACTTTCAGTACACATGGCGACGACTAACATCAGGTGGAGTACTGTTAACACATGTCGCGTAGCTAAGCGAATATGGCCTAGACTGATTCCAAGTCGCCCTTCGGGGCTGCTTTCGCTAGATAGAAGGCGCATCAGCAGTGTTGTGGGGCCATTGCCTCATTGGAGAGCATGCCAGGTGACTTCGACTACCGTACATTGATTACTGTAGAAGCTGTGTGGACGAAGATGACGAAGACTGCTCATTTCATTTGCTTTGCACCTGGAGTTCGTGGACTAAACATCGAAAAGTTAGTGAAGTATATAAACAGTGAACATTAAAAGTTGAGGTTTTAAACAGAAGAAAATACAAAAATAAACATTAGTTAATAAGTGAATCCAGTGAAGTTTAAGCAGGTTTAGACAGGTTAAGACAAAACAAAACCAAACCAGACAGATCAAAGCATGATGATTTGGACAGGACTATATAAACAGAAGATAGAAAACAAATAGACATCGGTCAATAAGTGGAGTTCGTGGACTAAACATTGAAATGTTAGTGAAGTGAACATAGAAAAGTTGAGAAGAAAGTTAAATACAACATCAGTTAATAAGTGAATCTAGTAAAGTTAAAATATAAAAAAGACAGAGCAGGTTTTAACAGGAGGTAGGTAACAAATAGACATCAATCAATAAGTGGAGTTCGTGGACTAAACATCGAAAAGTGAGTGAAGTATAGAGAAGTTGAAGTTACAAACAAAAGAAAGTTAATAAGTGAATCGAGTAAAAGTTAAAGTGTAACGGGTATTAAAGTATAAAATCAAGTGAAACTTAACAACTTATTGAAGTGATAATATTAAAGGTAATAAATTAATTAAGTTTTACTGTTTTAAAAAAAATTTAAATAAAACTTTTTATTTTAATATTAAACAATAAATAATAACTAATAATACTATAATAACCAATAATATTACAAAAAAGAAAAGACCACTGATGAGTCCTCGTGGGTGAGGACGAAACATGTATGGTCGCCCATCAACAAATAATCATAACTTAATAATAATTAATTGTTACCCATTAATAATAACAAACAATCATAATAATTAACACTATATAATATAATTAATACCGTTCGCCCATAAACAATAACAAATAATCATAACTTAATAATAATTAATTGTTACCCATTAATAATAACAAATTATCATAATTAATACTTCATAATATAATAATATAATATATTCAATTTTGTTTTCCCAAAATGTCGAGAACAAAAATTTATAAAAAACATAAATTTAAGGATTTTCGACTTATGTTTTTTCATTGTTAAATAAATTTCATATGACAGAGTTTATACGGTTTTCCTCAATTGTTAAGATCTCCCTACTAGATCCACAGCCCATGGAAGCAAACAAGGTAAGCATGCTTATAGTCTAGAATACCTAAGGGGGAGCAAAACACTATGTAGGCATGCTCACTAAATTTGATTACAGGACAATATGTGAATCTTTTTACGGCTTTTCTTTTTTATGTGACCCACAGTCCATGGAAACAAACAATGTATATATACTCATAATTTTGAATACCTGAGGGGGAGCAAATATTTCTGATTTTATGTACATAACTTTGGTTACAGGACAAAAGTGGATCTCATTCTGAGATTGGAAGAACGTTATTACCAACGCCGGTTCAATAACACCTAAGATTGTAACTCAACATATAATTCCCAAACAAACCATTGATTTGTATATGATACTGAGATAATTATATTACACTAGTAATGTAAATCAGTCCATATCCTCTTAGTCTCTATTTATAAAGAACTTCCCTACCAAAGAAAATATCCCGGAAGTGCTCATCCATTTGACTGTTAATATTGTATAAAAACGGTTCGTATGACTCCTATAATACTAACAGGGGTTATCCTCGCTCTTGTATCCTTGGGGCACTCAGTGTTTGTCTTAGAACCATGAGTCGGGTGATTAGTTAAGATGAACCAAAGAACACTACAGGCTTAATAAAGAGGACTTTCAAAAAAGTACTAGGTTAACCAGTCCAAAGTTTACCTCACTTTGAAAACCTTTAAGCCCTAAAGTGACACCTGAGGAACATTTATTATCTGATTTACTAAAATGATCTGAGGCACGCTGGAGGCCTAATAAAGAGGACGCTCAAGGAGTTATGGGGTTAACCAGCCCAAAGATGTCTACTATTCAAGAAATCTTGTTCTTGATACCCAATGGATGGAATCTTCGAAGGATATCCCTATAACCCCTCCCTACCCTAAGATAATAAATTCTTCTCCCACTAATATTCGAGGGTCCTTATAATTTAGATTCTTCTTTTTTCTCGTGCACGTTTGTGCATGTTTGGACCAAATTTTACATGATCGATCGTGTGTGGATGGGATCAGACAAAACAAAATAAGAATAGTTACGATAGAGCTAGTATAGACAAAATCAGACAAAATCAATCAATCAAAATCAGCTCTTGCCGGTAGTAGGAAATCCACCCTTGGGTCTTATTACTCCACCGATCTGGACGACCTGAAGGAGGTGAGTGCGAGTCATATTCATATGTTCATTGTTCGCTCTGGATGGTTCGCGGATTAATTCTCCTTGTTGAGTCCATTTTAGCGGTATCATAACGCACCCAGTAGTGGTCCATGTGTTCTCCGTATGTAAGAGCAGCCCCTATAACCTAACCTATCTAGTACGCATGGCCAAACAGAGCGCCAATCGACTCATCCCTGATTATGGGAGATCGTTGTTGAGATTATGCCACTTAATTTTCTCGACTGGCTTGGGGATTGCTTGCGGTCTTGCTCCTCCTTTCAAAATAAATTCTATCAGGAGCAACCGGTGCTGGGTGACCGCAGATTCACCCAAGATCACTTTGCAGTCTTTCACCCAACGCCTCATGACATTTAGACACAGTTGATAGTCTATCTGCGTCGCATGAGCTCCACTGCTATATGCGATCAGGTGCTTTTGGTTCTTGATGAACCATGTGTTGAGGATGACCAGACCGTGTGATCTGCACATAGTCGGGATAGCCTCACCTTCATCATTTCTGGCTGTAGATTGGCTACCCTTTTCCACCATGGCAATCCTCGTAATCGTAGCTCGATTCTCCCACATGGCCATTGAAATCCCCTCCGAAAAAAACCAGCTCGGTATCTGGTATACTTTGAAGCAGTGTGTCAACGTCCCTCTAAAATGCCTCTTTTTCGCTTTGCTGCAAACCCAATTGGGGAGCGTAGGAACTTATGATGTTCCACAGTCTTCCGCCGACAACCAATTTGATACTCATCAAGCGGTCGCCGTTCCTTTCATTCGACTTTCCATAAAAGTACAATTTGTACTTTTTGGAATTCGTCAAAAAACGAGCTCGGTCGACTTGGTCATTTCGCCACTTGGTCTTCTGCACGCACATAATGTCTATCCTTCTCCGTTTCATGACGTCCTCCAGTTCTTCGCTCTTTCCCGTCATGGATTCGACATTCCAACTTGCAACTCTCAGCTTCTCTACAGTGTACTCGGACTGCCTCATAGCACTCGTCCCCGGAAACCGTCGAGCTCTGGCACGAACAACGTTCGCCCTGGGATCATTCAACTGCGCATCAGAAGTAGTGCCCAGCGGGGTAGTGCTTCTGGCGTGTTCTACCATAAGGCCTTACATCCATTCTTTTCCACCTATTTGGAGAAAGGTGGAGTTGGATGGCACTAGTGTGTGGAAAATAAATTTATATGGTCTTTCCTTTTACATCTGGCGATGACCCGGCAACCCACTCACACACACTGACCTGTGGGAGGTACTAAAGATGTTTAACAGTTCCGCAGGCTCATCTAGAGGTGTTGTTGGTGCCTGCACGTGATCGGTCCTATTAGTCGCCTCGTACGATCAAAGTAGGACTCACCTAGGGGTGCATATTCTAAGCCCGTCACCCTACGGGACCTTTATGTACATATTAACAAAAATTCATAGGCGTGGGGGAAACAACGCAAATCGGGGAAGCAGAAATGGGGAATAATAAAAAAATTGGGCGATAAAGATCGAATGGTTTGCGGACGGCTCCGATGCTCCCGCGCTTGTATCGGGGTCCGGGTGTAATGGGAACTTCGGCCTCCGGTTTCATACCACCGATAGATCACTACTCATGAAGTGCTGCCTTTGATCTGCCGGTGGGAGCAGCACAACCAAAATATGGTTCATTACAAGGTATTACAATGAAGCTGGTTCATTTCTAGTTAGACAGGGTTGTTGCTCCGCGTTCAATCGATCTCCAGAAAGAGCATGTTATAGAATTGTCGAGAACGTGTTATCTAACGCGACAATAGATAGCTTTTATTAGCGAGTACGGCTTAAGCTTGCATTTTCGACGTCACCAGGCTCATTTTTTTCGGTACCTAAAAATTTGAATTCAAATAAATTTCATTTGAAAAAAAAAAAAAAAAGAATTGTTGATTTAACTTTGAAAAGCGTCACTTTTATAAGAATCCCCAAAAGTGTCTTTCTTTTATGAATTTGACTCAAAAAATTACAAATATTTATGAAAATATGTGAATGTGATTTTCGATGCATCTAACTAGCTGGTTTCGAAACATAGCTGGCCTAGGTCATTACAATTGATCTCTTTTACCATTGACAAAAAAAAGGTTTTTATATCTTCTCGGATTAAATATTCATGTATGTCGTCAAAACTCGAAAAGTCACTTTCAGTTTCAATGGACAGTAACCCAGTTGTAAAAGACCGTGCGCTTACAGCAGCGCCGTCTCTGTTTAAAAATTATCGCATCATATACAAATGACTACGCTGAAGAAGTCACAAAGTAGACCACTTGGGGAAGAAATTCAGAATGTCTGGATTTCCTGAACAGTATACTTGTATTATTGTGATGGTCACTCCCTTTCAATTGGTTTATATCATTTGCTTCCGTGGTATTTTGATAACCGGTTGACGGTATCTTCAAGCTTGAAACACTAGCATCGTTATATTTACAATACTGCTTTCCTAATGATGTAACTATCTATATTCCAGTCCCACTTAATTATTATAATCAAAACAAATATCTAAAAGCTAAATTGAAATAGTTGACAATTTTTCGTAAAATTAATATCTCATTATGGGCATTTGATGACGGAAAAATGAGGCAATAACTCTTTCCTCTGTATTTCTGAAATAAATTAAAAACGAAAATGAAAAGAAAAAGCTTATATGGAAAAAATCCTTTCCAAAATTTCTATAATTTGTCGATGACCTCTAACTGTTATGACCAGATCATCTATAGACCAATAGGCGATTGTCTACTTAACATTTAAACCATATTAAAATTTCATGACATTTTCTTATAAATTTACCAATGATGAGACTGTTCAGACCATTTGTTGAATGTGCGTAGCATTGTCGAGTTATCTTTTCGAGTGAACAGAAGTTATTAAGAGTTAATAAAATCGTTAATCGTGATTATCACAAGAATGCGTTTTACGGTTGTTCTATTGATCTTGCTTTTCGGTAAGAATCTGTACAAATTTTTTGTGTTTATACAATTCTGTGTTTAGGAGTGTGATTGACATCGAAAGTTGTGAATAGTGAAATGCGATGCTCTTTGAAAACTATCTGATACCCGTACTTTTAGAAAAGTTTTGCTGAAAGTGCTCTTATTGCTCCTTATTTCATTGGCATGAGAAAAACGGTTTCAATCTAATTTTCCGTGACATATCTCTCGAAATAAAAACTTTTAAAAGTGATAAGACAACAAAAATTAACTAACCTTGGAGAGTACAAATTGTTTGTAGAGTGAATGGTAATGGTTTCGAAATTGAACAATCTGAAGATAAATGACGCCCGAATTACGATAATGATGGATATATTGTTTAAAAATTGCAGTTTATTGTCTTTTTTAATTATGCTACATCGTTTTTCATACGTATTTTTATCGTAATGGTGATAATTTCTTAGCGAAGGACCACCGGAAAATTCGGATATTTAGTGCTCAAAAAACATTGCAAACAATTTGATAATAGACCCAGAAATACACTTCAAACTTCTTCAAGGAAAACACTGATTCTATTCGACTTTGACTATTTCTTTTCCATTCCATTGTATTTATGTTTTACCTTGAACGTGACGTGACGACCGTGACGTGGTGTGATAGAAAATTTAGACTGACCTCTAGCCATAACATATTACCATGTCAAAAAGAAAATGGTCATGCCTTACTCGTTACTTGGGAAATATTTGCGCAAACCTGTATCATATAGATAGAAAAGGACTCTAAGTGGATTAGATAAGATGATGTTGATTGGACCATGGCTTACGGGAACAGCGACTAATGTGCTGTTATCGGACTGTATCTGTTGATCCAACCTATCTACGTCTATTGGTTCAAGAGTTATAGACAGAAAACCTGAAAAGTAGGGTAGTACGGGGTTCCTTGTAAGAAAATTACCGTTAGTTTTCAACTGATCGATTTTATTTTTCCAGGAGAGTATAAGATTACCCTCACTAGCAATTTGCCAAAGCTAGAGCTTTTCGTGTTTATTTAATCGGGAGTTACAGATACATTTAAGTATTTTACATATGTAGGGGAGGTAGGCGTTCTCTTGGTCTGATGATGGCCATTTTCAATACCAACTAGATCACACTACAAACATTTGACCAAAATTTCAAGACTCTAGTTTCATTGTATCGAAAGTTATCGTGCGAACAAAAAAGAGAAATGCCTGTGAATTCCAGACAGGCTTTGAAAATCGATACATCATCATCATCGTGGCGCGACAGCCCGACGTCGGGCCTTGGCCGCCTGGATCATTGTCCTCCAATTATCTCGGTCACGTGACCGCGTCCTCCAATTTTGGGAGCCCAGCAGCTGCGCGGCGTCCACACCTACTGAGCTCTCCCAACGAGATCTCGGTCGTCCTCGCAGTCTCGCTCCGTCGACTCGTTCAGCATTCATTACTCTCTTAGGCATGCGATCATCGTCCATTCTTTGTACATGCCCTGCCCATTGAAGTCGTTGTAGTTTGACGATTTTCGAGACTTGCAGCTCATCGTACATTTCATACAACTCATGGTTGTACCGGATGCGCCATCCATCTCGATCGCAAACAGCCCCGAAAATTCGCCGTAGAACCTTACGTTCAAAAGTGTCTAGCATGTTTTCGGAGGCTTGAGTTAGGGTCCATGCTTCGCAGCCATAGCATAGCACTGGTCGTATAATGGTTTTGTACACGCGGAGCTTCGTGTATCTGCGCACATGCTTCGATTTCATTATAGGGAGAACCGAGAAAAAAGTCTTATTAGCTAACTGTATCTGTCGCTTGATTTCGTCAGTTTCGTTTGCGTCCCTTGACAAGTTGCAACCCAGGTAAATGAAGTTGTTCACGAACTCGATGTTGAGGTCCTCCACATTGATGCTCGGTTGTGCAGGTGTCCTTGTCACCGATTGCATCATTATTTTAGTTTTACCCTCGTTAATACGTAATCCAACTTCCTTTGCAGCGGAATCGAGCGTATGCAGAAGTTCTTCTGCGTCAGCCAATCTTCGGGACATGATGTTGATGTCGTCGGCGTACGCTGCTAATTGTGTCGACTTGATGAGTAGCGTCTTGCTGTTGTCCATATTCATTGCCCGAATAGCGTATTCCAGTGCTAGGTTGAAGAGCGTCGGTGCCAGTCCATCGCCCTGTTTCAAACCAGTGCGTGTTTCAAATAGATCAGTAAGTCTATTCTGGATCCTGACTTGTGAGACGGAGTTGGTCATCGTCATCTTTGTCAGTCGCACTAATTTGGCCGGTATACCAAATTGCAGCATGATGTTGTACAGTACTCCACGATCGATACTGTCGTATGCCTGCTTGAAGTCGACAAAGATTTGGTATACGTTTACGTTGTATTCCCAGCACTTCTGGAGTATCAGTTTGACTGAGAAGAGCTGATCGGTTGTGGAGCGCCCAGGTCTGAAACCGCTTTGATATTCGCCAATGACTCGTTCTGCGTACGGTTTTATTCTATTTTCCAGAATTTTCGTCAAAATTTTATAGGACGTACAAACTAGTGAGATGCCCCTGTAGTTCTCACACCGCAGTTTATCTCCCCTTTTATGAATTGGACAGATGATGCTTCTGCGCCAATCGTCAGGAATCTCCTCGTTCTCCCATACTCGCAGGAGTAATTGATGTATGGCATCAACTAGACTCGTTCCACCGAATTTTAGCAGTTCAGCTGGAATCTCGTCAGCGCCCGGCGCTTTATTTCGTTTTAGTGACCGCAACGCGAGATCAACTTCCTCTACTGTCGGGGGTTGAATGGGTGGGCCTAGATCAACAATATCGTCGAGAGCTTCCTGTGTGGGGATGTTAGATGGTCGGTTTAAAAGCTCTTCAAAATAAGAGGCCCATCGCTTGTTAATACCATCGGTGTCGCTGATGATGTTTCCATCCTTGTCCTTACAAAGGCTAGTCCTGGGTTGGTAGCCGTTCTTAATTGTATTTACTAGTTTGTACGCTTGTCTGGTGTTCCTATTAGCTAAGTTTTCGTTTATGTTCAGCAACTGCTCGTCAAAGTAATTTACGTTTCTTACGTCTAATTATTCTATTCGATATTCGCCGTAGCTCGTCATATTTTTCTCTTCTGGCTCTGGTTCCTCGTTGAATCCATTGTCTGTAGGCCTCGTTTTTCGCGTCAAGTGAGTCTTTGCATTCTTCGTCGAACCAGTCATTTCGCGCTCGCCGGGCTTTATATCCCACGACCTTCTCTGCGACATCCTTGATGGTACCCTTGAGTTCTTCCCAGAACCCATGGACGCCTGTGTTGCTGATGTTGTGTAGCATAGGTGATAGTTTTTCCTCAAGAGTGGTAGTATACGCCACCGCTGTAGCATCACTCAAGAGCTTATCAACCGCAAAGATTTTGGGAGGGCTGATTCTTGATTGGTGCACTGAGGAAATTCTACATCTGTAGGTAGTCTTCACCAAGTGATGATCTGAGTCGCAGTTTGCTCCTCGATAGGAGCGGACATCCATGACACTAGATGCCCATCTCCTGCAAATGAGGACGTGGTCAATTTGGTTGACGGTATGTGCGTCTGGAGACTTCCAGGTCTGCTTGTGAATGCGTCGATGCGGGAAGCACGTAGAGCTTACGATTAGATTCCTGCTGCAGGCAAAGTCGATAAGTCGCTGGCCGTTATCGTTACATTCTTCATGGAGGCTGTGGCCTCCAGTGGTCCCCCGGTGCCAACTTTCATTTCCGACTTTCGCGTTAAAGTCTCCCAGCAGCAATTTGACGTCGTTTGTTGGAAGTGAGTCGAAGAGAGTTTCAAGGCGGGCGTAGAACTCGTCTTTTACTGCGTCTTCTTTAATTTCAGTGGGGGCTTGCACATTGATGAGCCAGAGATTGAAGAATCGAGTCTTGATGCGAATCGCACACAGCCGTTCATTTATGGGTTTGAAGTCAGTAATATGCGGTTTGAGGTGATTGGGCGCCCGGTAGCGCAGTGTGTTGAGGCATCAGTCTCATGTTTGACTACCGGCGTTTCGGGTTCGAATCCCGTCCACGACGACGTTCGTGGCCATGGATGTGCAGGAGGTGCATACTGGCAACTGCATTCTCTGAAACCAATTTATGCCAACGAAACGTCAACTGGGCCACATGGAACAGTTGACGCGCTTTGCCCCAAAAGGGGTTAGGGCAATTGAGTATAAATGCTACTCCAAACTCCTTGCGGCCCGATGGTTTGCCACTTGTAAAAATTGTGTGCGATTTCTTGTCATTAATCTCGCTGCCAAGCCAATTTGTTTCCTGGACTGCTGTAATGCTCAGTTTGTACCTTTCGACCTGTTGAAGGAGGGCCTTCTCGGCCCCCGGTTTGTTCAGGGAGCGTACATTCCAGGATCCGAAAGAATAATCCTTTATTCGTTTGCGTGGTCGTCGTTGTTGGTCCGTCCAATCCGAGGCTTTTGTTCCAGGTTTCTTGACATGGAGTGGTTTTTACAAGGACGAGTTGTCAGCACGTCGCTTAACCCCATTCAGGGGATGGCCTCGGAGATAGCTGCTTCAGATGGTTTAATAAACGTGCTGGAGTCCACACAACTATGTAGCAGGTCCACTACGCAAGTCATTCCATCCTACTAAACCTGAGACGCTTAGGTGTTCGTCAGCCATTCAGGCTTCAGCTATCTGCCTTTTCCAAACTGTCTTATCGCTAAGACATTGGCCGTCAGCGAATTGATACACTGCCGTTACCAGGGGGCGCCCACGCGGAGGACTATGGAAAAGGTCTTTGCCTCCTGAAAATCGATACAAATCCAGCATAATTAGTTGCTCTAATCTGAAATTTGTTCATCTGCATAATTGCCAGATTGGAGGTTTTGTATGTAGGTGCTACATTGACGACACCCCAGCACCCCTATACAAAAGTCCTCGAATCTGGCAACTCTTCCGGAATAGAGCAACTAATTAGCACATAAATGACCCTGTCATTACAAAAATAAATAAATTTGATCTGCCGTAATTACCAGCGTGATGTCAAGCTAGCACCGCATATAAAATGATTAATTACCACGATTCTGTAGGGGTAATAAAATTTCGGATTAAAGCTACTAATTGTCACCTAATTCGCCCGTAATTAGAAACTACTTATGGGATATGACTGATCATGATTTTTCATTGTAGGGTGCTAGTGTGACGGATGTGAATGGCGTAGCCAGGCTCAATCGAAGCTAAGGGAAAGCCATGCCAAAACATTAAGTTTCACCGCCGTCAACAGTTTCACGGCCTCGTCGGCCTCACAAAAATGATACGATGGTATCGGATACGATGCGATGCGAGTTTGGAGGTTTCCCCGAAGACGAAAGTAACCTGCGAAGAGGCCATAGATAATTCTGATCCGAATTCTACTCAAGTTGAGCAGATCCAGGGTACGGCTACATGAATAGCCCGCGATGAGTTATTTGGCGTGCTCAGACCTAGGGGAATCCCCCACAGTGAGGGAGCTCTCTCCTGCTCCTGATTTATTTCCTGACGTGGCAAATTGGTATCTACAGAAATAATCTTGGCTGATGAAGATAGCCTGTTTGGTAGGCTCGTCGGCTTGGTCGTTACTTTTGATTGTAGAATGACCAGGGATTCACTGAAATATAAGATTATTATTACGAACCAAATAGGGTAAAATGAATGCTGAGTACAATGAAAGGTTAACGAATCAGAAAGTGATATAAGTCCATTGATTTAAATGTTGGAAAAGATTTTCCGTTTTTCCTCAATTAAACAAAAAAACCATAGACATTGTTAATTGTGGTAACTCATTTACAAATTCAAACATCTTGATAAAGAAATTCGCCATCCTTCAAATTGTCAAGATTTATATCTTACTTAAGAACATCAGTTCATTATTTTATATTCCGACTTTTTTGAGAATGACGTACTTACCTCTTCCTAAAAATACTATATAATTATCTTTTGAATTCTAATACCAACTACTCCTCCATTTCGCAGGCTATGCAACCTCTAGTCCAGCTAAGACCAGCGAAAAACGAGCCAAAAGCGGATATACGCAGGAAGAAATTGAAAACTATAAAGGCTACAATGAGCTAGACAAAGCAGCACAGCTTCAGGTTCCAGTCATCGATACGAACAATTACAGTAGAGAAAATGGTTTTCAACCCATTTCTCAAGGATCCACCAATCAGCTGATTGATACGAACGCTTACAGTAGAGAAAATGGTTTTCAACCCATTTCTCAAGGATCCACCAATCAGCTGATTGATACGAACGCTCACAGTGGAGAAAGTGGTGTTCGACCCATTAATCAACTATCCGCAGATCAATTCATCGATACGAACGGTTACAGTAGAGGAAGCGGTGTTCGATCCATTGCTCAAGGTTCAGCCCATGGAGCCAGCGCGGTAACGAAAAATCAAAATGCAGCTGCCCAACAGGCTGCCTATTTGGTTCAAGTTGCTCTGGCTAAAGCCGCCATTCAAGCAGCGGAAACGGCCAGTGCTGCCTTGGCCGGCAAAGAAGCTCTTATCGAACATTTAGAAGCGGAAAAAATGGAAGCAGCTCGACGTTTGGAAAGCGAAATAGCACAATTCGAACATTCTAAAAAGTTAGTGGCTTTAGCCCGAGCCACTGCTTCGCACACAGCAGGCCATGTTGCTAAACTGACGGCTGCACTGAATAGTGCTAAACTATTTGCCGAGAAGGCGGAGGCTGCATCACAGGCAGCTGAAGCTGATCTGGCCAGTCAGACCGCCATGGTTGGTAAGGTCAAGGGTCAGGTGAATTCAATCGCTAGCAAATTGGGAGCTGCTCAAATTGATTTTCAGGCAACGAAAGAGGCAGCGTCTAAGGCTATGTCCTATGCTAAACAGGCTAGAGATAATGCAGAAGCTGCTGAAGAAAATGCATCGGTCCAACTACATGAAGTTGCGGAATTAATGGGTAATGCTTTTTCATTTCCACATGATTGAAAGGGTTGGTTATTTAAAAAAAATTGATTTTAAAATCTTTTATGTATATGAATAAATATTTATTTTGTAGTTTTAATAAAGTCATTTCATTAGCTGTTTTTCAATAATTTTAAAAATCTAATGATAAAATAAAATAAATAACTGGCGCAACAGTCCAATTTGAACCACGGCCTCGAGTTGAGTTAGCATCATCTCATTTTCTAGATCGTGACGGTTTTTGTGCAGAGGTATGTGATCAGCAACACGCTCAACCGAGCTATTTACCCCATAATGGGTACTCATTTAACTGCTGAGTGGGCTCATAGTCCGACATGTAGTTGAATCGATTTCTGGAAGATTGTTTCGCTGGAGCTCTTCAGTGATTAGCACCCAAGACTTTGACAGCTGTTACCTTGGGTACCTGTACTCTCCACAACATTTAAGCGAAAAGTAAGCTCTTTAATCAATAAAGGGCGACCGGAAGCTCAGTGCGTAGAGGCGCAAGTCTCATGTCTGACTGACGGCGTTTCAGGTTCGAGTCCCGTCCACGAAGACGTTGTTAATTGCCTTGACCTCTCCAGAGGTACGTCAACATCTCTAGCATTTCTACGCCTTGTTGACGTTTCGATAGCATATCTTCTGTTCGAAAGTGCAGTTGCCTGCATGCACCTCCTATCCGCGTCGTCTTTATACTGACAAGCTCGGAGCACTGTGAGAGTTTTATTAGTACTCACAGGCAGTTTTTGATCGAGCCGTGATTTGAGCTCCGAGCGTTCGTGGCAATGGATGTTTGTGCTGTCTCTCCCTGTGGTGCGAGTGCGAAAGGCTTGCTCAAATACGTACTAAATGCTTCGGCATAATATTTCCCTTGGCCGAGGACATCTCTTCTCTAAAACCTTGCCAGATCAGTCAATTTATCGAGAAGAGTCGGCTGAATCTCTTGATTTAGCCTGCTTCTCGATAGAAATGGCAATAGTACAATAGGCAATAAGGTCGCAGTGCTTATGGTTCCAATACGACCCACGGCCCACTGCCTTTATCTTTATCTATATATATCTATCAAGCCCCAGCCGCATAAAACCCTATGGAGAGCCGCATGCGGCCCGCCGGTCACTGGTGCCCGACCCCTGGTATATACTATAATTACGGAAGCTACTTCATTAAATTCTCTTTATTCATATGATTTTCATTACACATTTGCTGGTATCCCTATTTCTATCTACAGAGTAGTCATTTTTTCCAATAAAAGATTCCAAACTACTCTAAGTAATAGAACAACTCTTGCCATCATGATTGAAAATCACTGTTAATTCCAAGTATAAGGCACTCGACTGCAAAATATCGTAATAAGCTACCGCATATAATGCACCATGCCGGCCACATAACTGTCATAGTTAACTGCTTATTCTATCATCTGCAAGACGATGATTTGCCAAACGCGTACACGACATCTATGCGAATATCTACTTCGACATGCATATCTAACGTTGATACCTTTTCCAGTCTGAAGACGTGTATATACTTGAACATGTCTGAATGTCTACCATAAATTGATTTCATTGCAGACCATACAAGACAAAGTGAACTGTTAGAGAGCTTACACTTTGCACAATTGAATTTTTTTTAAATACAAGTATAAATGGAAAAAAACAATAGGCCTATTATTATTGGTTAAACTTCAAAGAGATGGGTATCTTTAACCTAATTTATGGTTACAGGTTAGCAGTCGGGGAGTGAAAATATCGAAAGAAAGATGAAAGGTAAGAAGTTGAAAAACATACATTAAGTTCTTTGAATAACTACTTGCTAATCATCTTCAAAAATGCAATATTCAAATATATATCTCCGCAACAGCAGGAATCTAATGCTAAAACGAAAGACTGAAGCCAGTAACCTGATCGTTTTAAGAAAATAGAATGTTTGTTTTGTTGGGGGGAGAGGTTGTTATAGAGTCCCAAAACTGTGGAGATATTCCTAAAGATTCCTACAGGCTGTGATAGAGTCCAAACACTGTGCAGATATTCCTACACACCCCGTGAAGAGTTGTCACATATCATGGTTCAAATCATTGTCGTATTGGTCTCTAGTTAGACCTACTAATTTATCTATTTCTAACGACGGATACAGCTAGCAAATAAGACTTTTTTTCGGTCCTTTCAATAATGAAATCGAAGCATGTGAACAGAAATACGAAACTCTGCGCATACAAAACTATCATACCGCCTGTGTTATGCTATGGTTGTGAAACCTGGTCCCTAATTCAAGCCTCCGATCGAACACTTGCTAAACACATTTTAGCGAAAATTTCTGAGCAGCAAGATTTTTAGCAAAACCTAGAGTGTGTTGGGAAGACTCAGTATATTCTGACGCCGAACATCTGCTGGGATTTCGAAATTGGAGGACACGGTCATTTGACTGAGATAATTGGAAGACAATGATCCAGGCGGTCAAGGTCCGACTTTGGGCTGTAGTGCCACGAAGATGATAATAATCTTACGATTGTAAGGTGAAAAGTCCTCGGCTTGACACAGAAATACCGTTACAATCAGCAAAAATTAATTTATGTTTCCTGCCTGGGTACACGTGTCATTAGTTCGTATGACAAGTTTCAATTTCTCTCAAGTAGTTTGTTTACACGAATTTTTGCAGTAGACGTCTTACGTCTTTTTCGTTAAAATGGAGAATCTTGAATATCTTGCGATAAAATTCATCGTTTTAGATGGATTAACCCCTAAGGATATTCATCCAAGTTAACAAAATTTATGGGGACTCTACTCCTTCGATGTCAACTGTTAAAAAATGGGCAGCTGAATCTAAACGTTGTCGCACGTCTCTCCAAGACATGAAGGACGGCCAAAAACCGCAAACACACCGGAAACCATCAAAAAAGTGCATGATATCGTGTTGGACGATAGGCGAATGAAAGTAAGTGATATTGCTGCGGCTGTGGGGATATCGGAAGAAAGGGTGCGAAACATCTTGCGCAAAACTTCTTCGGCCTCATTTGCTGAATTCGGATCAAAAGCAAATGCTCAAACAATTTTCGCAGCAATCTATGCATCGATTCAATCGGGGATCCAACCGATTTTGTGCTGCGATTTGTCACCATGGAAGAGACTGGGGTCCACCACTACACGCCAGAAACGAGACAGCAGTCGAAGCAGTAGGTGGAAGCCAGTGGTTCAGCGCCAAAGAAAGCAAAGTCGATCGCATATGCCGGAAAGGTCATGGCCGGCGTGTTTTGCGATTCGAAAGAGATCCTGTTAATTGATTACCTTGAAAAAGGTAGAACACTAACAGGCGAATGTTATTTCAAACTTCATGACTAGCTGGATGCCAAAATTCGCGAGAAGAGACCTGGCTTAAACAAGAAAAAATCATCTTTCACCAGGACAACGCATCTGTAGACAAGAGTACGTTGGCGATGGGAAAACCGCGGGATTCGGGGTACGATTTGCTCGAACATCCCCCCTATTCTCCTGATTTGGCACTCTCAGACTTCCATCTGTTCCCAAATTTGAAGAAATTTGTTTCTGCGAAGCGCTTCGCATCCAATGAAGAAGTTGAGAGGGCCGTAGATGAATATTTTCACAGCCTCCCAGACTTTCACTTCCGGTAAGGAATACTGATGTTGCAGAAACGCTGGACCAAGTGTGTTGAAGTCAAGGGAGATTATGTAGAAAAATAAAATCATTTTTTTAAATGAAAATTACAGTCTTTCATTCAAATTTTTCATCTTACCCTCGTATATCTACTCAAAAACTCCTCTTCCATAGTCCTCCGCGTGGGCGCCCCCTGGAACGGCAGTGGTCACTGACCATTGCCAACCAACGTCAAGCCGCCAGTGATGGCGGTGCGATGATTTGGTTGAGGTACCCCTGTGGTGTGGGGTGTGAAAAAAAAAATACCACGGCCTTTCCCTTTGAGGGCCTGTCGTTAAAACCGACAATCAAAGGACAGGATGTGTATGCCAGCAACTTGCACTATCCGAAATCTTTATATGTTAACGAAACGTCAACTATGCCTCGGATAAGGACTGACTCAACGGTTACGACTTTTAGCAATCGTACAATGACAAAGATGGGATTCTGGAATGTGCGTACTCTCCTGGACAATGGATCAGAAGGTCCCCAGAACGCACGATTTCTTCAATTAGAGAGTGAATTTCTGAGGTACAAATTAAATATCTTAGGAGTTAGTGAGATAAGATGGTGGAACAGCGGAGAATTCATCTCTCCAACGGGCAGCACTGTAATGTTGTACTCCGGTAAAGCTACCGGTAGTCGCCGTGAGTCAGGTGTGGGGCTCCTTTTAACCAGAGGCGCGCGAAACTGTCTCTTATCCTGGGAACCGGTCTCTGACAGGGTCTTGACCGCCAGGTTCCGGACCAAAATGAGGAACATCTCAATAATACAATGTTATGCCCCTACTGAACACGACAATGTCTTGGCAAAAGACTCCTTCTACGAAGAACTAAACGCCGTTCAGAGCAGAACACCTAAAGGTGACATTGTAATGGTTATGGGTGATTTGAATGCGAAAGTTGGCGCTGATAACTATGGGCTCAGACATGTGATGGGGAGACACGGTCTTGGTGATTGTAATGACAACGGTGAAAGATTTGTAGAGTTCTGCAACTTTCACAGTCTCTTCATCGGTGGTACTATGTTTGAGCATAAGGACCACCACAAAATCAGTTGGTCCTCTGTTGATCGGCGCAGAACACAAAATCAGATCGACCATTTTGCCATTAGTAAAAGATTCAAGAGTTGCCTCCTGGACGTGCGAAACAAGAAGGGTGCCGATATTGGGATGGGAAGAGACCATTATCTTATGATCGCTAATGTTCGATTGCGTATTGCAGCCGTGCGCCGCCCCAGCGACGAAAGATCCAGGCCCCGCAAATTCAACACCGCTCGACTAAAAAATCCAGCTGTCTTACAACAATATAATGACCATCTTGCGCAAAAAGCGGCTGAGATAACTAGTCACCCAGATAGTGACATAAACGAAAACTGGGATGCCATAAAAAATGCGTACATTGATAGCGCGAATACCATCCTTGGCCCAAACCCGGATTGCCGGAATAAGCCCTGGATGTCCGACGCTTCATGGCAGCGGATTGTTGAAAGAAAGGAGCTGAAAGTTCGTTTGGCTGCAGCATCAGATGACAATCGAAGCAGCATCGAACTCCTTTACCGTCAGAAAGCTCGAGAAGTTCAGCGTAGTGTGCGACGCGATAAAAGAGTTTATGCCAATTCTCTTTTAGCGTCAGCAGAAGAAGCCGCTAGAAGTAACAACTTAAACGCCGTATACGGTGTCATCAAGGAGTTTACAGGTGGTTGTAACTCCTGCCAACATCCGGTGAAAGATAGTGATGGAAAGCTACTTATCTTGGAAGAAGATCAAATGAGGCGGTGGAAAGAACACTTCGCCGCGGTCTTGAACCGTGTAACCTCTGGTAAAGTTCCCCCTCATATAGATAATTTAGCTAACCATCAAAATGTGCGTATACGGTCCACTGCCCCGACTAAAGAGGAAATAGTCACTGCAATTATTGCACTATGACGAGGAAAGGCCGCCGGACTTGACGGCATCCCTGCCGAACTTTATCAAGCAGCGCCAAGCGTAACTGCCGATTTGCTGCACCCACTTGTTGATGAAGCGTGGAATACAGAGACCTTTCCCACTGAGTGGAAGGAAGGTTTGATCATCAAACTTCCAAAGAAGGGTAGCCTCACAGACTGTAATAATTGGAGAGGCATTTGTGTGCTTCCTGCCGTTGCCAAGATAATAGCTAAAATCGTCCTGGAAAGACTAAAGGCCCACTTAGAAAGCACAATTGATGAAAAGCAGGCTGGATTTCGATCCGGATTCTCCTGTGTCGATCACATTAACACCTTGCAAATCATCATCGAGCAATGCGCTGAATACGATTCTCCGCTTCGCTTGCTTTTCATCGATTTCGAAAAGGCTTTCGATAGTGTGAACCGGGATTCTATATGGGCGGCCTTGCGCAGGAGAGGCATCCCTGAGAAGCTTGTGGCTATTATTAAGGCAACCTATGACGGCGCGAAGTGTCGCGTTCTGCATAAAGGTAAGGTGTCGGGGGACTTTGAGATTCGCAGTGGAGTTCGGCAGGGGTGCATCCTCTCACCGATCCTATTCCTCATTGTGATCGGCGAAGTGTTGCATGCAGCCCTATCCGGACTCGACAGAGGAGTTCAATGGACTTTGACATCTTATCTACAACATCTTGACTACGCTGACGACATATGCCTACTCTCCCACAAAATCATGGATCTGTCCGCAATGGCGTTAGATCTCGAGAGGGAGGCAAGCAAGGTTGGGCTAAAGATTAATACCAACAAGACCAAGGTTCTTAGCCCGCCGTTGCGTAAAAGAAATCCGACACCTATTGCCATCAATATTAATGGGCAGCCTGTGGAGAAGGTGGACAACTTCGTCTACCTGGGTAGCATTGTTGCCGAAAATGGTGGTACGGAGCAGGACTTCGCTCGTCGTATCAACCAGGCTAAACGCGCATACGGCATGCTGTCAAAAATCGGGCAGGGCAGTTATCTCAGCATCAAGACCAAGCTGGGCCTGTTTCGCTCCCTGGTACTATCAGTGCTTTTGTATGGGAGCAGTACATGGAAAGTTTCCGTAGGAGTTACCAGAAAGCTGCAAGTTTTCGTCAACTCATGTCTTCGTCGAATTTTAAGAGTTTTCTGGCCCGAAACAATATCAAATGAAGAGCTAAGTCGGCGTACGGGTCAGATGCCAATCGACGAATTGATACGCAGGCGAAAATGGCAGTGGATAGGGCACACATTGCGGAAGAGTGATAACTGCATTGCTTTGCATGCCATGAAATGGAACCCCATTTCCAACCAAGGCCGACCAAGAGGGGGTCCTCGAATCACATGGTGTCGATCTGTGGCAAAGGAGTGTCATGTACTGGGTAAGTCTTTTGGGGAGTTGCGCCCCATTGCCCAGAAGAGAGTACGATGGCGCGCAGGAGTAGTTGACGCGCTATGCCCCGCTAGGGGTTAAGGCAAAGTAGTAGTAGTACTTAAATTATTGAAAAAACACTTTTGTAATTTATAAAGATACATCACTTCAGTCTCGGGGCTTTAAATTTACAATAAGCTATCGTTGGTTTTTTTAAAGTTCTTTCATATTAATTTGGTAATACACTTGCCTATTTAATTTTGTATACGAGTACATTGTTATTGAACTGTTATAGAATAATTTGACCCGCGAATGGTCTCTTAGAATAGCCCATTAGAAGAAGGTCTACATAGATAGCCTCCATTCACAGGGTCCAAAAATAAATAAAGACAGAATAGAAAAAAGAAACAAAACAAAATGCTAGTATTCATTGCATATTTGAAAATATAATAAACAATATTTTCCTTAACTACACATCCAAAGATAATAACATACAGTAGTCAGAATTGCACCTTTCATCAGCCATGTTTAACTGGACAAAATATGCGAAATTAAAATACCAAAAAACCGATTTTTTTCTTTGCAAAAAAAAAAAAAAAAATTCAACGTTAATAAGTACAATTAAACTGCTCACATTATGGGGTCAGCATGTTGATAATTAAAAACGCCGAAGATACAGCGAGTAAAAAGTAGAAACATGCGTTTTGTGCTTAACGTGCACGATATTGCAGAAGACTTTTCGCATGATTTGTGTGGGATCCAGCGTATAATATGCCCCTTGAAAATAGACAAGAAATCGTATATTCCATCATGAGTTCGGATTAATGAGAGTATGTGAAGCGTGAACAATGGATTGTTTAATTTGTTGTTGTCTGGCGAGTTTTTCTTTGCGCCATGTTAGAATTGATAAAATAATATGTAAAAATTGCTTAAAATGAATAATCGTAAGGTCTTAATAAGGCACTAGTGATTGCACATTGGCTTCGATTCCACGATCGCATGATTCAAGGACATTTTATGAAAAGGTTTCATCATGAACATGTGAGTTGTTTTTTTTTTGCATTTGAAAATTGCATTATTATTGATCACCGGGTGGCCTTCTTTGACTCTTCCAAACACTATTTTAAAATGCCTCCCTAATAAAGGATGATATTTTGAACCTATTTAGATTCATTATCTCAAACATTTGGTACCTCGAGTACTTCGCAAAAGATAAAAGCATGTTAATTAAACATGTTGATTAGGCCAAAGGAGGTCCTCTGCACAAAGGTATGATAAACTGAAAGACGTCGATGTCTAGACTTGTGTCTGAAGAGTAGTTTAATATCTTGTAACGAATTATTCCACATTCAAATGAAGAGAATTCGTGTTATTGTTAGAGAGCGCTGACAGATGGGTAGTGCTTCAAGAGTTTGAAGACACCGACCTTGTAAAATCTGGAGTGATTAGAGAGCTTCATTTCGTCAACAGGGATTGAGTTCCTGTTGGGTGTTTAAAATTTTGTTAATGTCTAATTTCAGTTTTTAAACCCTTATAAAATCGGTCAAATATCCGTCCGCCTGTGTAAAAAATATCTCGAGAAAGGCTGAAGACACATGCATGCAATTTTGTAGAGGGAGGGGACAACAGGTAAGTTTTTTTTTCGTTTCATCGGGTATGGCCATATGGGGTGTCATATTAAAGGGCATGGTTGGTATTATTTGGTTGGTATAAGCCAACTAGTCAGAGCCTTATAAAGATGGTGGAAATTTGGCTGGATTGGTTCAAAGTGTTACAGTTCATTGCATATGAACCGGTTGAATACAATATCCGGGTGGCGTACCTGTAGCGATTTGTCACAATTCCGATCCAACCGGCAGTAAGACATCTATAATGCCTGCGTTGTTGCAAATTTAATTCGCTTCGTGCAAGCTACTTTCACCTCAATTCAATTTCAGTTGCAGATTGCGTGTTAAGCGTGAACTGGGGGAAATATATCAGAATTGTATTTGAATAATTTCTGCTCTGACAATGTACATACCTGTTTCTAAGTTGGCTAATACTCGCAAAGTAACGCGACGTTTCAGCTCATGAACACATTCACTAAGTGAGGGCACCGAAATAGTGCAAGGCAGAAGCGTGCATTAAAAACAATGCATTGATAAAAGAGTAGTCCGGATGGCGCAACGGTTAGCACGTTCGCCTTCAACGCACTGGGCCCCGGTTCGATTCCGTGGATTTACGTGTCGGACTATGAGCCCACTCAGCTGTTAAATGAGTACCCATTATGGGGTAAATAACTCGGTTGAGCGTGTGGCTGATCACATACCTCTGCACAAAAAAAACCGTCACGATCTAGAAAATGAGATGATGCTAACTCATCTCGAGGCCGTGGTTCAAATTGGACTGTTGCGCCAGTTATTTATTTATTGATAAAAGAAATTGATAATTGCGTTGTTTACCGGTCTTGCACACAAGAGACTGTTGTATCCAGAGCGGGCGAGGTGAGTGTCCAAAATTCCTCCATGGTGTCCACGTTCGCGCGATACTGAGATTTTTGATACCTCAAGCCAGGAGCAAGCGTCGCGACTGGACACATACAAGAGACTTGTAGTGGACGGTTTGAATTTCATCATTTTACCGCTTCATTCTATTGGTTGAATTTCGGTCCTTTGTTTGAATTAATGTAGACTCGCATCCCAATTTCAGTTCCAGTCTCCTTTTCACGATTTTTGCAGCTGCTCCGGGTTCGCGGTGGCCACTGAGGATCTGGGGTAAATTTTTTTTGTTAGTTGGTTTGCTTTAAATATTAGTTTGTTTTGTTTTTGCATTTTTTTATTGTCGTTTTTGCTAAGTTACCTTTTTCTGTTTTCTTTTGAAGTGCCAGATTAATTGTCATTTTTATTGGGATGTGTTTGCCACTGAATCTGAATGAAAACTTTTAGATGTATTGAATTTGAAATCACAACATTTCCTTTAAGGAAACCATCCCACCCCCTTTCAGGTTGGTTTGAACCTGAGGTGAAAACCTCATGCCTTGTTTCGCTTTTAAAAGTTTCCGACATTTTTACCGGCCACAGGACCTCATTGGTTGGGCTTTGTACCTCATGGGTAAAAAGGGTCCGCAACACCAGTGCCGTGAGCATGTAACATGTAACATGGCAATACAATCCTTAGGGATTAGCCATCGATCCTGGATAGGAGCCCCACCTGTGGACTTCTGTAATACAGCGGTGACATCAGGAACAGAGCCTTATCTGGATCACAGGAGGAAGAAGAAAAAGAAGTGACATGAGCCGGTAGAGTCTAGGCACTAAGTTTTATCCACCTTTGTGTCTGTCTTCCCCCAAGGCACATGATACATGTTATCTGCATAATGGCTGGGGCAACGAGCGGGCAAAACTGACGCCCACATCTGTCGAACTGAGTCGGAACAGCATATGCCGCCGCCCGTTCAGCTAGTTGTGGAGCATTGGCTTCTAGTGCCGCCGGGCCTTCACGGCAAATGTTCCCAAATGTCCCGTTCCTTCCCCTGAACACCATCTTTTTAACATTTTGCTCAATACAAACGATCGCTTCGCTCACTCTGTGTGCTACCTCAGTTGACATTATTCCACTTGACGATACTACGAGGTTCAGTCAGAAAGTAAGTTTAAGGGTCCGATTAGGGGGGGGGGGAGGAAGGAGTGGTCAAAATAAAAAAACAAGGTCATTTTCGGAAAATTCAGACATTTTTTTATTTTTCTATTTTACAATGTCGCCATCTCTCTCAATACATTTTTTGTATCTACAAACTAATTTCGTAATTCCGACGTCGAAATGTTTTGTGTCCAAATTTTTAAAGTACGCTGTGACTGCTTCGGTGATGTCATCTGTCGTGTCGAATCGTATGCCGCCAAACGCTGTTTTCGTCGCCGGGAAAAGGTGGAAATCACTTGGGGCCAAGTCAGGAGAATAAGGAGGATGCTCAAAAACGTCCCATTTAAATGAGGCCAATTTCCCTTGGGTTAAACGGGCAGAATGCGGACGAGCATTATCGTGAATGAAAAACAATTTGCGACACAACAAACCTGGCCGTTTGTTTTTGATTGCTTTTCGTAAACGATCCAAAACACCACAGTAGTACTCTGCGTTGATAGTCTTGCCTTTGTCGAGATAATCAATCAAAAGAATACCTCGATAATTCCCCTTGTTCCCTGCGCTCGTTGGTCTGGAGTTCTTTTCTTCCGTTTAGGTACGCTGTTCGCCAACGCGTAACCATTTGAAGGCTCATACACTGCTCACCGTATACAGACGATAATTCTCGATAAATTTCACTAGCGGATAATTTTTTCCGGTCAAAAAACGTATCACACTACGCGGTTCACATTTGGACGCTACTTCTATCGGCGTCTTCATTTTAAATCGTTGTAAAAACACACGAAAATAGACTTATCGGGCTCAGCGATGCGTCAAATTGGTTAGGATAGATGAGAGAACAACCTCCTAAAATTTCGTTAGTTTATCTTTTCACCACGCGGAGCGCTGCCACCCTTAAACTTACTTTCTGACTGACCCTCGTACATTATTGGAATCATCCTACAAAGCCCTGCTTCAATGTTAAATATCAATATTTTGATGAAGTACAATTTTTAGGGGCATTGCTCACAATCGATTTTGGGGTCTTTTTTTATGAGAATCTCTCAAAATCTGGGGGAAATATGAATTTGTTGGGGTCAAAATTCATGTTTTGTGGGGTGATTTTTCATTTTAAATTGGGGGAATAATTCGCATGATGAAAAATCACCTAAAAAATGGTGCCTTTTTCATAATTGTTTTGAGATGGAATTCCATTGAGGGATAGTTCGCAGAGCCATTCAACAGAAGCAATGTTGGTTTGTTTGGCATGAGAAATTGCATTTCAGATAGCCTTCATTCTATAAACACATCTATAAAGATCGCATATGAGTATCTTTTGCATTTTATTCTTACAAAATATATTATGATTCAATAGGCTGATGACATCCTACGCAATCAAATTTATTTTTATTATTTTGATATTCAAGTTCCGAAACACATTTTTTTGATATGTGTATTATATCTTTTTTTCGATTATCTATTGTATTTTATATATACTGAGATGATACTAAATCATAAATCTACCGAAATTTAGAGGAAACAAAAATGTAGAAGTGACTTTTTGTTGCCACATAAATCTACATAATTGGGTTCGTAATTTCGATAGGTCTTTCAGCTAAAAAGTAAAAGTTGATACAGATGAGCCAATGACCATTCGATACGACCGCCACCACACGAGTCAATAAAGACATTAAATAAATGCAATAAATGCAATAAATGCAATAAATGCAAGACGACAAAGATTATTACGATATTTTTGGACATGGTGAAAGGGACTTCTGATGCGTTAACTATCAACTCATACTCAACTGGCTAAAATAACGAAAGAAGTAGAAAACTCTAGTGATTGTAATTTCGACGCAATGGGCGTTCCTTTGAGTTTTTATTTACATGATGCTGCATTTCCAGGTCAAACAAATAAATTTCTGACACAAATAAAAAATTGTTCTGGACAAATACATAAATACCCACATCAAACAAATAAATGCCGGAATGCAATAAATGACTTCCTTAATGAAATGCAAAAATTCGGAACAAAAAAATTTATTTCTGTGTGAAATTAAATAAATTTCTGAATAAAAAAGAAATTCAGTTCAAATAAGTTTTTATTATAAGGCGGGTTCTTTTGCGAACATGTACAGGGAAGTGAGTAACACGCATGCACGCACGTACAACAACACTAACATATATAGGTTAGCGTTGCATCCAAGTGACTTATCCGTGGCAGGATTTAACCTGGAAGGAACATAAATCTTCACAGTTCGTTAGTTTTTGCTTCTTTCGACTCAATGGAATTCAATTGGAACCGACGTTTTGATATATTTTTGTTTGGAAATATGGTTTTCGTTGAAATGTTAGGGAACTATTTGGAATAAATTGTCGTCTTGTCGGCAAAAGACAGTTTCTATAGGCGTGGGCGCCTCCGGGTAACGGCAGTGGGTAAAATTACTGACGGCCAAGTCTTAGCGATAAGACAGTTTGGAAAAAGGTAGATAGCTGTAGCCTGAATGACTGACCAACACCTAAGCGTCTCAGGTTTAGTAGGATGGAATGATTTGTGTAGTAGCACTTGCAATATAGTTGTGTGAACTCAAGCATGTGTATTAAACCATCTGAAGCAGCTTTCTCTGAGGCCATCCCCCGAAGGGGTTATGCGTTTCTACACGACCGACGTTTTACGGGCTCATCCATTTGATCGCATGTTAAATCCATCTTCCGGTGGTAACTCGATGAGTCCAACAACAAACTCTCTCTCTCTCAATTGCCCTAACCCCTTGTGGGGCATAGCGCGTCAACTGCTCCATGTGGCCCAGTTGACGTTTCGTTGGCATAAATTGGTTTCGGATAATGCAGTTGCCAGCCTGCACCTCCTGCACATACATGGCCATGAACGTCGTCGTGGACGGGATTCGAACCTGAAACACCGGTAGTCAAATATTAGGCTGATTCCTCAACTCACTGCGCTGCCGGTCGCTCCAATAAATAAATGGGAATAAAACGTTGACGTCTACCAAATCTTTGTCAACTTTAAACCGCGTTGACATGATCAAACTACGGTTTGACAAATCAGCATTTGATGAAAAGTTGAGCACCGTCCAACTACGGTTTGACAGGAGCACAAGACTTCAAACCAGTTTGACAGGGAGTTGACACGTTCACGAAGGTTGTCAAACGTGGTTTGTCAAACCGTAGTTTGATCATGTCAACGCGCTTTTAAGCAAGCATACGACAGTACAGATCGTGCCGCAATTTGGTATACCAGCAAAATTAGTACGACTAAAGGGGACTACAGACCTTCAGTTTAACTGCGCAGATATCTGTGCTAATATCTGTGGAAAAATCTGCGCAGTTATCTGAACTGAAGGTGTGTAGGCTACATTCGATTTTCGCTAAATTAGTTCCGATATTTTGTACAGTTCTATCAGTTTTGTCGAAGTGTTCACATCGTACGTGGCTGAGCAAGTATCTTTTTAGTGTTCCCGACTATTCTATATTTCCTGTGTTGTTGGTGTTTTACTGCGATCTATCGTATCTTTTATGGTATCTTTCTGTGCTGGACTTACTGATGAACGATGCGCTGGGTTTTGGTGGATGTGGATGAATGTATGAAAGAGGGGAATCTACTAGAGAACAGGGTGGCCATTCTGAGATGGGCAACCCCAATTTTTTTTTTCTTTTTTGACTTCAGATTCGGAATCAGCGACCCAAAATCACCTTGTAGTTCGAACCAGCCCGATCGGACGAGTATTTCCCCATGAAAACAGGGTGGTCAGGGTGCATAGCCAGAAAAAAAAAATGCTGGATGCAGATATGCTAGCACGAAACGGCTGCAGGTACATGTACAAAGAGTGAAACGGGCAACCTAGGGCTACATGCGGGGGCTCGCAACGCCCTATTTCCCCATGAAAGCAGGGTGGTCATTCTGGGGTGGGCAACCCAAAATTTTATTTTTATTTTTTCACATCGGATTCGGAATCAGCGACCCAAAATTACTTTGTAGTTCGAGCCAGCTCGATCGGACGAGTATTTCTCTATGAAAACAGTGTGATCATTCTGAGGTGGGCAACCCTAAAATTTTTTTTTCTTTTTTTACTTCAGATTCGGAATCAACGACCCAAAATTACCTTATAGTTCGAACCAGCCCGATCGGACAAGTATTTCCCGATGAAAACAGGGTATCCATTTTGGGGTAGGCAGCCCCAAATTTTTTCTTCTTTTTTGACTTCGGATTCGGAATCAAAATTATCTTCACTTGAAACATACTCGCACAACGTTCATATTATAGTGAAACTACACATATACGAACATGACCGCGAGTGCCACTCGCGCAAAAGCACGTATCAAGTCTGCTACAGATAATGGCCGATCGCCATGGTTGCCCAACCCAGAATGACCACCCTGTTCTCTAGTACATTCCCCTCTTTCATACATTCGCCTACAAAAATTCCGCATTTCACAGCCACACAAATCGCAAACCCGAAAAAAAGATACATTGCAAAAAAAAAGATACATTGCCAAAGAAAAGATACATTTCTACACAATTGACCGTCCTCAATAATCCTCTCACCCAAAACGAAACATTCACATATCAGTACGAGAGCGAAATCTCTGTACAAACTAGTGGTTTCATGGTCATTGTGAAATTTAGTAGAAAACTGATAAAACTGAACGATAAACTGTGTAATCTGCGCAGATTATCGTTGCAAAACAGGGTCCGAATGCACAGATCTCAGATCTGCGTAAAAATCTGCCAAAACTGTGCAGTTCACACAGATTATCGTTCAGACATGATGTCACACGCGATAAACTGAAGGTGTGTAGTCCCACTAACAAAGATGACGATGACCAGCTCCGTCTCACAGGTCAGCATCCAAAACAGGCTCACTGATCTTTTTGAAGCACGTACTGTAGAATAAACACCAACAGGCACCAACGCTCTTCAAACAGGCACATCAACACGCCATCCGGCTAATCAATGCGGATCGAAATCTGCCCGCCGTAGAAGAACTTCTAAATAATCTTTACATACTGCAAAAAAAGTTGAACTACGCATTAACGAGGACAAGACCACCAAATATAATGATACAATCAGGAAGAAGGACGCACAACCAAACATCAATATCGGAAATCTCAGCATCGAATTCGTAGTCGACTTCACATATTTGAGTAGCAACTTGTTAAACGACTTGATCTTCGCAATAATGAAATTGAAATATGTGCACTGAAATACTGAAAACCATCATACGACCTGTGCTATGCTATGGCTGGAAAACCTCGACTCTAACTTGTAGTAATCCTCTGAAACCATGTTAAACACATTTGAACCAAAGGACCTTTGTCGGATTTTTGGACCAGTTTGCGATTACGCCATGATTATGATCGGGAAAAATTATTTAATTATTCCGAAAATTTACTTATTTCATTCGGAAATTTACTTACTTCACACGAGAATGTATTTATTTGATCCAGAAATTTATTTGTTTGCTGCGCAAATTTATTTATTTGTTATTTACTTATTTACGGCTCGAAAATTTATCTTTTTGACCTGAAAATGTTTGCTGCAAAAAGGGGGTAACTCTATTTTTGCCTATTTTTTTTTGGCAGATTTTCAAAAAATCGAAATCGAGCAAAAATTCGTAAATTTCGTAAATTTGCTCACTTGTCTCGCGTATTATGGTCATATCTGCACTCAGAAATATGTTGTGTAGCGATTTTTCAAAGGTTTTTTTTTTCTTGTGATTTCCCAAAAATTGTACAATATATGGAGCTACCTCCTTTTTGCAGCCAACCCCTTATTGTGAAATCAAGCATTTCTTCAACCGGTACTCTATTTTTTGTTTAGAATGTGAACTAGCTAATTAGGAGCATGTTAAAATCAGACCATTTTACTTAATTTGAAACGCCAGATACACACCATACATACATACATACATAATTTGAACCAAATTAAGTAATTTGGCATTGGCACGAAAATATTCGTAAATAAAAGGTATGGAAAAACTGTTTGCTCAACATAAAACTAGTCCTATACATTTTGGCCGCTTATCAAATTGATCTACCAATCATTCTTGGAGAGAAAAAAATGTATCAATTTTGATGGGAATTATTTAATTAAATCCAACAGCGCAGGGTAAGCTGGAAACAAATAAATAATTACAATTAAAAGTCCACCTGAGAAGATAAATTGGTAAACCTTCAAACGGACTCTGTCGCGATTTTTTATTTGAAGAAAACTGTGTCATTCATACAATGATTGTTAGGTGTTTCGTTGTCTTCTGAATTGAATTCATTTTATTCGTAATAAAAGTTAATTATACGTTTGTGATTAGATCGGAAAGAGTAATCTTTTAAAGGCGATCAATTTATTTCCCAATGTGCCGGGACCACACTGTTTGTTTTAAAACCATTTTTACAATCCCATAAAACGATGCAATATTTATTTATTTAAATTTTTTACTCGAATTTTATTGTTACTGGGCAATTGATTGAAGTGATATTTTGCGAGTTCGTGTAAAATTGTGTAATGAATTATATACTAATTACACAACTGCTCTAACCCCTTGTGGGGCATAAACTAGTTTTGGAGAATGCAATTGCCAGCATGCAGCTACTATTAATTGGAAATATTCTTTGTATTTTATATACAAATATTTAACACTTGGCGTTTTGAACCGTTGACCTCTTTTGTTTTAAAGATATATATACGCTTCGATTTTGAAGAAAAACCCAGCAAATGAGGGGACTTTGAAAGATGGTAGTTGAATGTTTTCGTAAGTGGAGTCCGGTAGCTCAGTGCGTTCAGACATCACACGGTGGGACGAACAAAACAAAATCTTGGATATTGACTAAAAATTATTATTTTTTTTTTTCAATTTTCAACTTTTAATTGTCGTCAAGAATCGGCCCTCCCAAAATCTTTGCGGTTGATAAGCTCTTGAGTGATGCTACAGCGGTGGCGTATACTACCGCCCTTGAGGAAAAACTATCACCTATGCTACACAACATCAGCAACACAGGCGTCCATGGGTTCTGGGAAGAACTCAAGGGTACCATCAAGGATGTCGCAGAGAAGGTCGTGGGATATAAAGCCCGGCGAGCGCGAAATGACTGGTTCGACGAAGAATGCAAAAATTCACTTGACGCGAAAAACGAGGCCTACAGACAATGGATTCAACGAGGAACCAGAGCCAGAAGAGAAAAATATGACGAGCTACGGCGAATATCGAATAGAATAATTAGATGTAAGAAACGTAAATACTTTGACGAGCAGTTGCTGAACATAAACGAAAACTTAGCTAATAGGAACACCAGACAAGCGTACAAACTAGTAAATACAATTAAGAACGGCTACCAACCCAGGACTAGCCTTTGTAAGGACAAGGATGGTAATATCATCAGCGACACCGATGGTATTAACAAACGATGGGCCTCTTATTTTGAAGAGCTTCTAAACCGACCATCTAACATCCCCACACAGGAAGCTCTCGACGATATTGTTGATCTAGGCCCACCCATTCAACCCCCGACAGTAGAGGAAGTTGATCTCGCGTTGCGGTCACTAAAACGAAATAAAGCGCCGGGCGCTGACGAGATCCCAGCTGAACTGCTAAGATTCGGTGGAACGAGTCTAGTTGATGCCATACATCAATTACTCCTGCGAGTATGGGAGAACGAGGAGATCCCAGACGATTGGCGCAGAAGCATCATCTGTCCAATTCATAAAAAGGGAGATAAATTGCGGTGTGAGAATTACAGGGGCATCTCACTAGTTTGTACGTCCTATAAAATTTTGACGAAAATTCTGGAAAATAGAATAAAACCGTACGCAGAACGAGTCATTGGCGAATATCAAAGCGGTTTCAGACCTGGTCGCTCCACAACCGATCAGCTCTTCTCAGTCAAACTCATACTCTAGAGGTGCTGGGAATACAACGTAAACGTATACCAAATCTTTGTCGACTTCAAGCAGGCATACGACAGTATCGATCGTGGAGTACTGTACAACATCATGCTGCAATTTGGTATACCGGCAAAATTAGTGCGACTGACAAAGATGACGATGACCAACTCCGTCTCACAAGTCAGGATCCAGAATAGACTTACTGATCTATTTGAAACACGCACTGGTTTGAAACAGGGCGATGGACTGGCACCGACGCTCTTCAACCTAGCACTGGAATACGTTATTCGGGCCATGAATATGGACAACAGCAAGACGCTGCTCATCAAGTCGACACAATTAGCAGCGTACGCCGACGACATCAACATCATGTCCCGAAGATTGGCTGACGCAGAAGAACTTCTGCATACGCTCGATACCGCTGCAAAGGAAGTTGGATTACGTATTAACGAGGGTAAAACTAAAATAATGATGCAATCGGTGACAAGGACACCTGCACAACCGAGCATCAATGTGGGGGACCTCAACATCGAGTTCGTGAACAACTTCATTTACCTGAGTTGCAACCTGTCAAGGGACGCCAACGAAACTGACGAATTCACGCGACGGATACAGTTAACTAATAAGACTTTTTTCTCGGTTCTCCCCATAATGAAATCGAAACATGTGCACAGAAACACGAAGCTCCGCGTGTACAAAACCATTATACGACCAGTGCTATGCTATGGCTGCGAAGCATGGACCCTAACTCAAGCCTCCGAAAACATGCTAGACACTTTCGAACGTAAGGTTCTACGGCGAATTTTCGGGGCTGTTTGCGATCGAGATGGATGGCGCATCCGGTACAACCATGAGTTGTATGAAATGTACGACGAGCTGCAAGTCTCGAAAATCGTCAAACTACAACGACTTCAATGGGCAGGGCATGTACAAAGAATGGACGATGATCGCATGCCTAAGAGAGTAATGAATGCAGAACGAGTCGACGGAGCGAGACTGCGAGGACGACCGAGATCTCGTTGGGAGAGCTCAGTAGGTGTGGACGCCGCGCAGCTGCTGGACTCCCAAAATTGGAGGACGCGGTCACGTGACCGAGATAATTGGAGGACAATGATCCAGGCGGCCAAGGCCCGACGTCGGGCTGTCGCGCCACGATGATGATGAATTGTCGTTTTAAAGACCCTTAGTGATAAGAAAATGTTAAGAAATTCTACAGATATGAAGAGATCACGTAGTTTCTGCGTGGCCCTGGTGTTGCGGATCTTTGGTCTTTAAACCCAAAAACATAAAACCAATTACTGGGGCCCCACGGCCGCTGAAAAACGGGGTTTCCCAAACGGAACTAGAGATAAGGCCTTCACCTTATTTCACGACATCGCTTAACCCCATTCAGGGGATGGCCTCGGAAGATAGCTGCTTCAGATGGTTGAATAAACGTGCTGGAGCTCACACTACTATATGTTGCAGGTCCAACTACGCAAGTCATTCCATCCTACTAAACCTGAGACGCTTAGGTGTTGGTCAGCCATTCGGGCTACAACTATCTGTCTTTTTTCCAAACTGACTTATTGCTAAGACTTGGCCGTCAGCGGTTGGAAACACTGTCGTTACCAGGGGCTCCCACGTGGAGGACTGTGGAAAAGGTCTTTTGACCCCCCCTCCCTCTCAATACGTAGAAAGTAAAAGTAATATTATTATGGAATAAATGAAAATATAATACTTTACCGCGAAAAGCTCCCAATGCCAGTCATACCATTTTCCAGTAAAGAAAAGCTTTGCTGATTTAGTGTCCATCCACCAAAAATCAAAAATCTGCTTAAAATCCGCTTTATCCATCATTTCGACGCGCGTAGTATATCGACGTCATAACTTCTTATCGTCATATCGTCATATCGTCCAAAGACGATCATCGAAGAAAAGACCTGTCCCAAGGTAAGAAGTTGGGCTTATAGCGGCATGTGGTCGGTTTTTCTTGTGGATCGTTTGGGTGTATGCGATGCATGTGGTAGCTAACAGCTAACCCACCTGGCAATCCATCGTCATTGCGGACGACTTGACTGATTTCGTCTTTAGTTAACAGTTTCACACTGTCCGACCTGAACGTGTGTATCTGCTGCGGTTTTCGTTGCTCACCAGAGTTGCACGGTAGATTTATCATCGGTTATTCGCTAATTAAGAAAACGTAGATAAAAGAGTAAAGTGACCATACGTGAAAGTGATTTTACTTGAAATTTTGCATACAATATCCACATGAATCTCGTTATCTCCCCTCACATGTGTTATCTCAAGTAAAATTCAATTCTGGTGATATCTTGACCATTTGTTGGGCGCGGATTTATCTGAAAGTGGTCCGCAAGTGTATCGAATTTGTGCATGAAGCGAACGTGTGTGTGTTTTTCGTTCAAGAAATTCTTTCTCGAAATTTTCTTGAACTTCCGTTAAGTGAAAAAGAGAAATTTTTTTTCGATTGTCATTCGTGCCGGAATCAGTGTCAATCGATCGATCGTGTTAACCTTCTGATCGTCTTGTAAAGTGTTGTGTGTTGAATTGGTGACGACCACCTGCAAAACGGGCCACATATATGACGGCGCCGAGAATGGTCGCGATTTTGCGGTTCGATTACTTTTAAGTGTTCGTTACAAAGAAATCCGATATTCGGTCCAGCGGAAAAAGAAAGCCGATCCAAGAAGTAAATTTATCAGTAAATTGTATTGAGAAAAAGATAGTGGTGTCCCAAACAAGTGGTAATGTGAAGTGACATTGAAATTAAAATTTCTCTAAAATCGCAGGCAAATGCTGCGTGTTATATCACTGCAGAAGATTTGGAACAAATGCCGATTTATTTTTTCCATTTGAATAGTTTCGGTTCGTACCAGAAACGGGCAATTCGTCTTTCGCATGGATATTCATCAATTGATTAGCAAATTTCCACCGGTTTTTTTTAACCTAACCTCAGACAAAAGTTTTGTAAATCTCTAATTAAATGTAAAAAGATAAAAACGTCGAAAAAAAAAAATCGCGAAACTGGTCGATAGATACATCCATATAAAAATTTTCAACTTTTCGCATTTTTTTTAATTCGATTGGCGCAAAAAGGCTTAATAGCTATTGATTGCAATCTTGGCAAGGCCATTACAGATATCGTACGGATTCAACACTACGATTTTATGGTGAAGCTGTAAACAGTATAAGCGTGCTGTCAAAATGAAGCCTATCTTATGCGTTGCAGTTGTATTCGTTGTTGCCTGCATTGCAAGTAAGTATCTGGACATGATTATTATTGCATTAGTGTACACACATGCAAACACTTTCATGCATTCCAAAGTTGTTAAAGAAGCAACAAATAAAAATGTTGGTATTGTGAACTAGACCTACAAAATAAAATAAAATCCAAAATAGAGTTACATGTGGTGTACTGCGGGATATTAACAAATTACTCATTTGTGTTTGGAATTGGTGGAGAATGGAAATATTACAATTTGGATGAGCTGATATATTTCATGATTTTTTTTTCGGAATGATATGTGTGTTTGAATGAGAATACAATATTTTTAATATGCAATAATTTACGATATTGGCTAAAAGCATGAAAATTTTATTACTTCTTCTATAAAAAGTATGAAATTCGTGAGGAAAAAGGTTGTGTTCCAACATTTTTGTCCGTTGAAATGAGTTGTTGGGTTTCAAAAGCGGTAGCCTATTAAATAGCTCGAACTCAAAGATTGGCAGCGAGTGGACCCATCGCATTCATCATGCTTTGTCCCCACCCGTATACAAAATCTTTAACAAATCGGACGGCAAAGTACTTGGGGTTCCTATGACAGCCGGCTCTTCGCACCGTTGAGAAGGGAAATGGTGAAGCGCCCCGGGCCCGTGATTTGAAAGGGCGCGGAAATTTGAAACAAAAACAGAAAAAAATCGGCTAGTTAAAAAAAAGATTCGAATCACACGTTTCTCAAGAATGGAAGAAGAATAATTCTTCTGAACTACAAAAACCGGCAGTTTCGCTTAACATTAAGGATGAACATTTCGATACTTCGACAAATTTTTTTTACAATAATTTCCCATTTCCTTCTTTCCGTTGTACCGGTGCAGTGCTCGGTCCCTACTCATCCCGAGTTCTACTTAACCCGATTCCTGACACTGATCTGGGTCGGTGGAAATATGGGGGCCAGGCCTGGGTGTGGTGTTGGGGTTGACTGTTAGATAGATAGATAGATAAGGTAGTTGAGGCTACTGTCCTTAGTGGTAGGCACTGCGACCATAGAAGATCTATTGTACCGTAGCCTTCGTTTTTTTTATTCATTTTCTGAAGCAAAAGACTTTCCACAACTCTAACCAGGGTCGGTATGTCTACTACAGGAGTTATTCTGATAATGGCAGGGCTCGCGGCGATCTGGCTGAGGTACGTGAACCTCGCTCGCGTAATCACCGGGCATTCACGTAAAATATGGCCTGTGCTCTCGACGTC